>CM077343.1:90112127-91603740 GCA_039655645.1 Ammopiptanthus mongolicus
TATTGTTACAGCATGAAACATTTTAAATCAGCCCAAATAACCTTCAAACAAATGCTTATCAAGAATTTAAAACATCAACAACACCTGCAGAAATTTCAGTTTTCAGCCAACTTCTATGAATTTATTAAAAATATCAAGTGTTGGTCTGTGGTGACAGTCGGCAATCCTGAAAGCAGTCCGGGCCATTACAGCTCGGCTTGGACTAGGCAAAATTCATATCCATTTAAATGCGAGCTTTTTAAGTCCGGTCTATTTAACCCGTGGAATAACCGACTTGGTACGCGGACATACACTATATAAAAAAATTCTGAATTAGGAGGATTTCGGCCAAAGAATTTAGGACCAACTTTTGTCGGACACCAGATGCTTGTTTGATGTACTCATGTTTGATGTATTTCAGTCAAATGTTACTTGCTTTTAGAGAATTTTTAGATAAAATTGCATGAAAATGTTGCAGGGTATTAAAGCTAGTCATATTTAGACTTTGCATTTACCAATTTCAGTCTTTGTAGCATAAAAAATGTTTTAACTAAAGAAAATACAAAATAAACAAAAATTTAGAACTAGCTACAAAATTTGTTACTTTACCTTTTTTGAGTCTGTGGAACTGTCCATTTAACCCGTGGACTATGCGGAGTGGACGCGAACTTGAAATACAAGTCCATTTATTTTGCGGACTATTTCGGTCCGGTCCGTATACCCAGCTTTAAATATAACAAAGAGAGTGTTATCTAAGGAAAGTTTGGACAGGTGTCATTACCACAAGAAAAGATTTATTGTTAAGTCTCCAAAGAACTTTCCATTTTTTGAAAAAAATAATTATTTAATCTGATTAAAAAATTACAAAAACCGAATGAGTTTAAAAAATGTTACTTGCTAAACTTAAATGTTGTCTGTTGAAGTTGTCAATGAAGCTCAAATCTATACAATATAACAAAAGACACTATCATCTAAGGAAAGTCTTGACAGGTGTCATCATCACAGAAAAAGCTTCATTTGAAATCTCTAAAGAACTTACTATTTTTAGAATAAATAATAATTATTTAATATGATTAAAAAAATTAACAATCGAAGGAGTTAAAATTTTTTTACCTGCTCAACTTAAATTTGTCTGTTGAAGTTCTCAAGAAGCTCAAATATATACAATATAACAAAAGAGTCAAACATGTTTATCTGTTATAAGTTATCCGCTATAAGCTAGCGATTCGGACTTGTCCAACAAAGTCATTGTTTTTTTAGAAGCTATTTTAAATATCTTATAGCTTATAATTTATTATTTTTTCTCCTTTTTTATCCTTGTTATTTTAATGAAATTCTTACTTTACCCCGCTCCTACCTCATAAAATAAAATTTTATATTTAAAAATCATATAAACATGTCATTTCATTTATATTTTGTCATTTCATCAATAAAAAATTTAAAAATAAAATAAAATGGCAATTATAATTTTTAAGATGACGAATATTTTGAAATAAAATTAAAATATTTAAAGTAATAATTATTGTAAATAAATAATATAAAAATAGAATTTATACAGAAAATCATATATATAAACAAGTGATTTTATGTCATTTTATATTTATAAACTAGTTCAATAACTAATTTTACCAAATACTTTAAATTCAATTAGCTAGCTTTTTCGCTATAAATTTTCAACTAAAATTAGTTTTTTCAGCTATTAGCTAGTTTTTTAACTTTCAACTAACTTACCAACTATTTTGCCACACAAAGTCATAATCACATTTCAATTTTGTTTTTTGGCTAATCCACATATTTTTTTGGGTTATTCGACCCGCGGTTGAGTTTATTTTCATATATTTCTACTTCTATCACTTCAATTTTATCATATGAATTCTCTCATGCCTCTATTTCTCTCCAGCGAGATTTTGTTTCTCATCCATAGCTACTGCATGCGGTATGTGTGCTTTTACCACCGCTGGACCGTACAGCCACGAGAGAGAATCCGCATCCCAATTTTACACGATACTTATTATTTTTTATTGTAATTAGTCTCATAAGTAGTTTTTACTGTTAGGAAGACATTATTGTTGCAATAGTATACGAGAAATTAATCTTTTGACAATGCTTACGGGTACTCTTATCAAAGACAAAATAAATAATATACGTAGATTACAATGGACAAATTCTAATCTGGTATCTATCCCTAATTGTCATGGTGATCCGCATAGCCCTCCCCCTCTCTGAAGAAATGGCAAAGAATAATGTTCTCGTTCTATCAGCAAGAGAATACCATCACCAAAGAGAAACAATATCATGTGAAGGGGGAACAAGGGAATTTGACGAGCAACGGTAGATCCCCTTCTCAACTATCAACACATGAAAACCATGACCTTTAGCAATCTTGAGACCATGAAAATTGCCCAGAGCTATGCCACCATAATATCCCAAGCTTACAATGAAACCCACCACGAATTTGTTCTTTAATTTGCACGATTGTACAACTCACCTTTGAATGTGTCCTTGAAAAGTGTACGTGTGTCTTTCTCTTTTTAAAGTAAGTAGGAATGAGGACAACAATTGAATACCAATGTTCGAGGACAATAAAGGTCCAAAACAGAATTTCTGAGCCTCAGCAAATAAAAGAGATCATGAAGATCCTACAATGTGTTTGGGTCTACGTCTCTCTGTATTGACTTTCACTTTGCCTGACAAATGCAATAACAGGAAAGAAAGAAGGAATAATGCAATGAAAATGGGAACTATAACAAGCCCATTCAAAGATCAATCCTTCTCACTCACTAAGACACTACTTCCCTGGACTCCTATTGCTCTGCTACCCATAGCCCTGCTTTGTATATACTTTTACCCTCTCTCCTTTACTCCATCGCCATCAACTGATGAGGTTCCCAATTCAAGCCCCATCACCAATCAATCTCCTTCTGCTTTTACCTCTGCAGGTATATGCATGCATGCATAATTTCATTTGTTAATTAAAACTACAATAGCTAGTGGACTTTGTCTCAAATTCTACGTCCATTTCATGATATATCTAGTTTTACAGAAAAAAGTTGTTTCATTTTATATGTTATTTTAAAAAACAAAAATATCAATTGTTTTTTTTGTAATTTAATTATTGTCTATTGATATTTCAACTAAATAAAGAAAGGACGTTGCGATGGTATCCTTGGAAAATAGAGAGTTTGGGTATCCTCTGTTCAACCAGAATGCGTCACCTCAATTAATTGAGTCATGTCAATGTCACATAGGGTTAAGTTCTCATCATCTGGTTAAGCCACATAAGCAAGGGTATGGTACTAGAATCTTTCATAAAGAAAATTAATAAAGTAAGAAAATAATTTAATCTAAAAATATAAAAAAAAATTAAGAATATTTAATGAAGATTTTAATTCTCGCATAAAATACTTAAATGAGAGACATTATATGAAGAGTAATTATCAACCACGATGTGGGATTTGTGGGTGTACTAATTACTATACTTAATTGTTCTTTTTGCAGAAAAGAACAAAGCTTATATGAATCAATGTGACTACTCCAATGGTAGATGGGTCCGTGACAAGAGTGGCCCTTTGTATAATGGTACTACCTGTGCTAAGATCAAAATCAAACAAAGCCAGAATTGTATCAACAATGGCAGGCCCGACTCAGACTATCTTTACTGGAGATGGAAACCAAGTCCATGCCATCTTCCAAGGTTTGAACCTCACACTTTCCTCCAACTCATTAAGAACAAGCACATAGCTTTTGTTGGGGACTCTGTTGCTAGGAACCAAGTGGAGTCCCTTCTTTGCATGTTAGCCACTGCTTCAACACCTAAACGTGTATTCCATAAAGGTTCCCGTCGGTGGCACTTCACTTCTCACAATGCAAACTTCTCCTTTTATTGGTCAGCATTTCTGGTGGAAGGTATTCAAAGATCAGAGAAAGGGCCACATTATAATACAATGTATTTGGATCATGTTAATGAAAGGTGGGCAAGGGATATGGATCAAATGGACTTGATTGTGGTATCATATGGGGCGTTGGTTTTTGGTTCCTTCAATTTACTATGAGGGTGATTCAGTTATAGGGTGCCTAAACTGTACTACTATTGGCCTTAATTACACCGAGATTGATTTTTATGGTCCTCTAAGGAAGGCTTTAAGGACTACTCTTAACAGCATAATTGAGAGGAAAGCAGCTGAAGGGAACGGAATTGATGTAATTGTAGAAACATTTCCACCAGCACATTTTGAAGGTGATTGGGATAAGGGTGGAACTTGTTCAAAGACTAATCCTTATAGAGAGGGGGAGAAGCAACTTGAAGGAACAGATGCTGAGATCCGAAGGATTGAGTTAGAAGAGGTTGAAATTGCTAAGGCAAATGGCAAACAATTTGGAGGGTTTAGGTTGGAGGCACTGGACGTAACCAAATTAGCATTATTGAGACCTGATGGTCATCCGGGTGCTTATATGAATCCTTTTCCATTTGCTAGTGGGGTTCAAGAGCATGTGCAGAATGATTGTGTCCATTGGTGCTTGCCAGGGCCTATAGACACGTGGAATGAGATTTTGCTGGAGATAATAAAGAAGTGGAAGGAAACGCTAAGTATGGAAGATTAATGAGGCATTCCTCATATCGTTTTTAATCTATTAAACTAATCTTCTCACCTCTAGGTTATGTATATTGCATTAGAAAAGAGCAATTTTAATTATTAAGGAATGGTTGATTATATATTTTTTTCTGATTATGCTCTCTTCTTCTGGGATTTGGATTGTGTCCTGCCATATCTCCATCTTGTCTTTAGCAGATTTTCAACCATTGAATGCATGTATTGATTGATCTAGACCGTGAGATGCATGTAAAGATCTCAATACTCAAAGCTTACATTTATTGAGAGGATAAACTTAAAGCTTTTAATTAGTGAATTGCATATTCCTTACGGGTGGTATATAAAGTGTAGTGTACCCTTGATGAAATAACTTATATGAGTATGGAGTGATGCCACTACTATGTGTGTGGTTGGGTAAACAACTTAATTAAACTCTTATTTAATAAGCTTTTTTTTTGCAAATAAGCTCAAAACAACTTATTTTTATAAGTTTCTTTGACAAGCTTATTGAAATAAGCTAAAATGAGCTTATGGAAAGATCAGAAACTATTTTCAGAAACTATTTGTATAAATTTAATTCCATAAGCTATTCTCATAAGTTCTCTATAAGTTCTTTCAAACACACCCTATATAATTGTTGCATAATTTTTAGAGTCCTCATGAATTATCAAACACAAGCATGACCTATTAGCACAAAACAATGTCAACATCAAGCATTGTGGGGATGTAATGTGATTGATTGGATTTCAACCTACACAAAATGTATTGTTTCATAGAAGTTTAAAACTTCACCAATCCATTATAGGTTACCGGACCGATCCGTCTAGGCTTGATTCATAATCTAATTAAAAGGTGTTTGATTAGAAGCATTAACACTCATGCCAACTCTAACTTTTATTGTTATTATTATTTTCGCAAATTATTTTAAAATGTGTGAGGGATTGGTGGATATTTTTATTTCAAAATAACTCGTTTTGAAATTTACAGTATATTTGAAGTTTTTTAATTCTCCCTTTATTACAATTAATTATATCTAATATTAATGTAAATAATTAAATTTCTTTTATAACTCTGATTTTGATTGCATTTTATTGTGTATTTTAATGCTTTGTTCTCAAATGGAAAATACCAAGCGAAACTCGGTCTTCAACCTTGGGTTCTGTTGGATAACCCTCCTCTGGAGCTGCTCCAACAACTTTGTGCTGATTCTATGTCTATTGCTTTTCTTAGGCCTTAGTTTTTTTTTTTCCTTTTTTCTATAAAACACTCAATCTAATACGTTGAGTCATTAATATTCAATCGAAGTGTAAATTGCTACTCCCTCCATTCCTTATCTTTGTTGTTTTAAGGTTTCTACATATAAATTAAGAAATTATTAATTTGTGTATATTTGTACCAAAATACCTTTATTTCTATCATTATTTGTTTACAAATTCCAACTGCATTTACTAATCTAAATAAATACTTCATACTCCACTAGGCCATTTATGTAGTTGAAAAGAAGCATTTACAACACTACATAGAAAGAGGCATTTATAGGTAGAGAAAAAAAATGAATTAGACGTATGAGACTCTTCCCGCTGCTGCTACTCAATTTTTATTTGCTAGCAAAAGTTTTCCCACCAAATTACAGATTCCACGGAGAGTTTTTTCAAGATTGCTCAAAAAATTTCCCACTCAAATTAAATTTTTAAATATTTTAAACTTCCCCCAAAAATTGCTTATAAAAATTGAGTTCCATCCTAATCGTGTGGAACAAGTATGGCAACTAAGAGAGATAGATGTTTGCTAGACTCAAACAATGAGCCACCTCAAGAAGAGGTTGATATGCATTTACTTTTTAATTTAAACAGTGACCCACCTCAAGAGGACATGCATACCAAAGTAGGATCACTAGTGTTGCTTGAGGCATACACAAATGATGGTAGTATCAGTTTTTATTAATTTTATATTGCAGTTTTTAGCTTATTTGAATGACTATTTTTGTTTTATATTGCTTATATTTTTTACGTCAATATTCGCTTATGTCTTATGTTGTTTATGTCTATATTTTTTCTGGAGTTTAGAATAATTTACAGAAATATAAAAACAGTGATTTAATATGATTCTTATATGATTTTCTTTTATTAGAAGAAGGCATCAATGATAGTGTTCAAGATGAGCAACTACCACAAGCACATGATCATAAGATGAGAAAAGGAAAAATTTACCTAATGATCAATGAAGAGTAATATATGACATGCTATTGCAAAAGAGCAATGACGGAAAATTAAAAAGAGGGGTAACAAGAATAATGGCATCAGAATTTTTAGTTTCTATAAAGACTGTTCGATCTATTTGGAATCGAGCAAAAGATTATGTCTTTCATGTTGATGTATCCCATAAAATGTCAAAAACCGATCGAAAGAGAAGTGAAGTCGATCTTGCTCAAATTCGTAATATCCATTTGCATCAACGGACAAATCTTAGCTCTTTATCTCATGCCTTAAATGTGAGCAAGACAACATTATTTCGGCGTCTAAAGTTGGGAGCTATACGAGGGCATATGAATGCTATAAAGCCTTTTCTAAAAGAAGAAAACAAAAAAGCAAGATTGCAATTTTGCATATCAATGCTTGATCCTACTAGCATTCCACACAATCCAATTTTTGTGGGCATGCATAATATTATTCATATCGATGAGAAATTGTTCTATATGACAAAGAAGTCTGAGAACTACTATCAAGGAAAAATGACCAAGAGACAATTTAAGGCATCCAATATTTATTCAACAAGACAATGCAAGAACACACATTGATCAAAATGATGCTGAGTTTCGTCAAGCAGCTCTAAAAGACGGATTTGATATTCGTTTGATGTGTCAACATGCAAACTCTCCAGATTTGAATGTTCTAGACCTTGGACTTTTTAGTGCCATTCAATCCTTACAACACAAAGAGTCACCTAAAACAGTTGATGAACTTGTTAATGTCGTTGTGAAAGCATTTGAAGAATTTCCATCAATAAAGTCAAATTATATATTTTTGACGTTACAATTATGTATGATGGAAATCATGAAAGCAAAAGGCTCTCATAAGTACAAGATTCCACATGTGAGCAAAGCAATGTTGGAAAGAAAAGGGCAGCTCCCTCTGCAAAACAAGTGTGCTTCTACGTTGGTGCAAGAGGTTCTCAATTTTTTGAGGTAGATTTGTTTCAAAATAGCAATATTGTGACAAACTTCACCTAATGATATATTTGGGTCTTGAGAATCAAATTCAGAAGTATCCTCAACTCTCTCTTCAAATGACTCTCTCTCCATTTTTTTTGCAACTGCAATTTTGTGTTTCAAATTCATTTTGTAAAATGTGAATAGGGATATATATAAGTACTAGGAAGGTGCACATTTGATCCGATTAAAAAAAGATGCACCGGATGCATGCATCACTTTTGTTTTGGAGCATGCAACATATTTAAGTATGGACGATTTTGTGTATTTTCAAGACAAATCAACTTAATTCTCAATAAGAGTATACATGAAAAAAAAATTTGGTTCATTATATCTTGGGTTTATGAAACATCCATTGTTTTGAAAAAAAAACAAATAGCTAAAAACATCAAAAATAAGGAATAAAGGGAGTATTTCATAGCTTTTCAAAAAACGGGGGCTAACATTTTTATACAAGCAATTCCAACTTTAAACAAACAACCTTTCTTGGGTTGTCGTACTTAGTTTTCAATTTCCATGTGATGTTTGTGAGAATTAACATTTTTAATCTTTAAAATAGGAAATCTTGATAAAGCAGGTTAACAACCGCAGCATCCAATTATATATTTAATGCAAATCATCCTAATAAGTCAAAGTTAGTAGCCTCATCAACTTGAGTGGAGACACGTACACGAAGCCAGCATTATGAAGTCGGTAACCCCTGCTTTCGCATTTAACATCGACTGCTACAGACGATTCTGTCTTTGCGCATGTGACTTAACTACTTTTCATATAGTGCTACAATACAAGAGATTATTTGTATGATAATGTTAACAACAGTTTTAAGGATATATTTTTAAGAAATTCAAATGAAATAATTTTATATTAAAAAATTAAATATATCATTTTTTTAAATATTAAATATATTAATTTTTAATAAAAAACTTATTTTTTTACTTTTTTAATAAATATCCTAAAAAAACTCGTTAATATTCTCAAAAAAAAAGTGCTGCAGGACACAATTCACAATTTTGTTTTCTGGTGTGGATGAGAGGACATCTTTGATTTACAAATATATATATATATATATATATATATATATATATATATATAAATTAAATATATATAGAATTCCTGAAACGTAGTTAGTAAGTTAGAGAAATCATGGAAATCCTACCATGTGTTTTTTGTAACACAATGAATACCCCGAGAAACCGGCTTCTTTATTTCTCCCTCTTTGACTTTCACTCTCACCTGGCCAATGCAAAGCCAAGAAATACTCTCATAAGTCTTCTCAGCTGAGAATACCAGAAACAAACATAAGCACTGTGGAAAAGAAAGCAAGAAGGTAAAGTTAGCAAAATGGGAATCACAAACCCATTCAAAGATCAATCCTTCTCCCTCACCAAGAGACTTCTTCCTTGGACTCTATATGCTTTGCCTCCCATAGCTTTGCTTTGCTTATACTTTCAACTTCTGTCCTTTACTCCATCACCAGCAACTGAGCTTACTCATTCCAACCCTATCACCATCACCTCTCACTCTTCTGAGTCTTCTCTTTCTATTTCCCCCACTTCTTCTTCTTCTTCTTCTTCTGCAGGTACATACATGCCTAAACTTCATTTATGTTTAAACTACTATTAATTGTTTTAAATTGCTGATGGCATCACGTGATATGGCCGCAACATATCAGTTGCCACATTAGGCTGTGATTGTGGACCGCAATTGACAACATCAGGCCGCAACGCGACCGCAATTTAAAATTAACTATATAATTGCTAGTGGATTTGTTGGTTAATTTACTAGACTTGATTGTTCTTCATTGCAGAAAAGGGAAAAGGTTATGAAAACCTATGTGACTACTCTAATGGCAAATGGGTCCATGACAGGAAAGGCCCTTTGTACAATGATACAACATGTGGTACTATAAAAGAAGGCAGGAATTGCATCACCCATGGAAGGTCTGACTCTGGCTATCTTTACTGGAGATGGAAACCAAGACAGTGCCATCTTCCAAGGTTTGAACCTCAAACTTTTCTCCAACTCATTAAGAATAAGCATATAGCTTTTGTTGGGGACTCTATGGCTAGGAACCAATTAGAGTCCCTTCTTTGCATGTTAGCCACTGCTTCAACTCCTAACCTTGTCTACCAAAATGGTGAAGACAACAAATTCGGCCGGTGGCACTTTCCTTCACACAATGCAAGCATTTCCTTGTATTGGTCACCATTTCTTGTGCAAGGTGTTGAAAAATCAAACACAAAGCCATATAATGAGTTGTACTTGGATCATGTTGATGAGAGGTGGGCGAGGGATATGGATCAAATGGACTTGATTGTGTTATCTTTTGGACATTGGTTTTTGCTTTCAGCAGTTTACTATGAAGGTGATTCAGTTTTAGGTTGCCATTACTGTCATGGTCTTAATCACACTGAGATTGGGTTTTATGGTGTATTAAGAAAGGCATTAAGAACTACCCTTAAGAGCATAATTGAGAGGAGAGGAGCTAAAGGCAATGGAATTGGTGTAATTGTGACAACATTTACACCACATCATTTTGAAGGTGAATGGGATAAAGCTGGTGCTTGTCCAAAGACTAAGCCTTATAGCAATAAGGAGAAGAAACTAGAAGGAATGGACGCTGAGATGAGGAAGGTTGAGATTGAAGAAGTGGAAGATGCTAAGGCAAAAGGCAAAGAATTTGGAAGGTTTAGGTTGAAGGCATTGGATATAACCAAATTAGCATTATTGAGACCAGATGGCCACCCGGGTCCATATATGAATCCTTTTCCATTTGCTAATGGGGTTCAAGAGCGTGTGCAGAATGATTGTGTTCATTGGTGCTTGCCAGGGCCTATAGACACATGGAATGAGATTTTTCTGGAGGTGATGAAGAAGTGGGAGTTACTGCCAAGAAGTGAAGATTGAGGTATTTCTCAATTTTTGTTAATTTATTATTTATTATACATTCATTCCACCACAGGGTGATGGATATTGCATTGGAAAAGAGCAATTTTAATTGAGAAGTGATTGGCTATTATTTATTCTACTCTGTCTCTCTTCTTCCAAACTGAAAATAGAAACATTTACAGGCATTATATATTGGTGATAGCAGTTTTGTCTGGCAAACTTTATTTTTTTGTTTTGGGTAGTTTTTTTTTTTTTTTCGTTGATGGGCGAAACATTAATTAGCATGGAAATATTTGCTTGCACAAAACTAATTTGGGGAATGATGAGAATGCAGCCATGATATGTATATGGAAGTAAAGGGTGGGTGGTGCATCAGTGATTTAGGCTCTGCTTAAGTAGAGGTGTGATATGTTCAGTGGCATATTTGAATTGCAGGGCTTTTGTATGAGCGCATGGGTGCTTTGGTTGATAATGGTCGAAAGAGATGTAAGGACACAATACAGGACAGTAAATAGGGTAATTTAGTTTGGTTTTAAGAGGTTATGAAAATCACTGTTTTGACTTGAAGGGCGCAGGGCAGAGAGTTTATGACTTGGGTAGAAGAATGTTGATTAAGTTGTGCATTTTTGTCATGTCATGCGGAGGGATTAAATTGTTCGGTCAAATTTTATAGACCAAGAGCAAGAATCTTTTAAATGTTTTTGGCCATTTATCTATTCGTTTTTTTAATTTTTCAATGTTTTAATCAATTAACTAATGGTCCAGATTGTTGGAGGATCAATTCTCAATCTATTGATCGGAAGACTTTAGTCTCCCCCGATTGTTGTTGGTAGTGATTTTATTTAATTAGCAGTTTAGTCTGGCTAAACAGAGTCAACATGTTTATCACTTTAAATATGATTTAGTTATAATATATTATCGGTGTAAAGTTTTTTTATTTTGTTAAAAACCGATCATATATTATCATTAAAAATATTTGATTTTTATAATAATTACTTTAAAAATCATACGTTGAATAATTTTTGATTAATTGATAATCTAAAAAGTTTACACGAAAATGTATCAAACTCTTTTAAATGAATTGAAACTCTATTTATTTGCCTTCCATTTTACACAAGTTTCAATTTCGTTCCAACGTAGACACAGAGATCTACATTAAGTGGAAATGGCTTCATGGGATGGGATCCATGTTTTAGCTTTTGTTGTTAAAAATTTGAATGGTGTCATGCAGAAAGACGATATTAAAACGAAAAAAATATGTTTCTGGTTGTAAATAAAACCAAAAAAGCTTCAAGATTAGTTGAGACTTTCCTGAAACATGAGTAGTTAATGAGTATGTATTTATTTATGTTTCAAGTACCCACCAAATTCCCTTCAAAGTAATTATATCACAAAAAACATAATATTAATAAAAGACATATTTTTGCCGATACAAATCTAGTTATTTATTAGGTTTAATTACTCTTTTGGTCCCTGAACTATTTGGAATTTTTAAATAGGTCCTTAAACTAAAAAAATTTTAATTGGGTCCCTGAATTTCTAAATATTTTGTAATTGGGTCCCTGCACTTTAAATGTTTGTAATTGAGTCCCTAAATTTGTAAATAATTTGTAATTAAGTCTCTAGGGTAGGAGAAAAACCTTGTAATTAGAGTATCATATAAATTTCTTTCGAAGTTTCTTGTCGGTCTTGGAGGTTAATAGAACTATTGGATCACAACAATAACAAAGATTTTAAAAATGCCTAATATCTCAGGGACCTAATTACAAACTATTAACAAGTTTAGGGACCTGATTACAAACGTTTAAAGTGCAGGGACCAAATTACAAAGTATACCAAAGTTCGGGGATCCAACTATAAGTTTTTTTAGTTCGGGGATTTATTTAAAAATTCTCAAATAATTCAGGAACTTGCAAAGTAATTGAACCTATTTATTAGAAGCACATTACTTTAAAAAAGAAAAGAAAAAAAAAGTAGACAATGGGATAGTGAAGAGAGTTGAGAACGGACAAAAGGTTCTATGGTTGAGCCAAAAAGCTAAAGTCTTTCATCTAATTAACATTTAAAAGTGTCCCTACACAATGAGGTTTGATACCCCACTTATTATTATTCTTACCTCTCCAACCCATTTTTTTCAATTAAATTCCTAAAATATCTTTCTATCCTTTCACTCATGCTAACCCCTTTTTTTTCACAAATAGGGTATAAAAAGCAAATGCCTTAACTTTCCTGCTTGTGATCAAACTTTTCTCCACCCCCTCTATTTCTTCTTTTTCTTCTCCTCTCTCCTCTTATTTTATTCTCTTACTCCCAACCCAATCCCATCCAACCCCATTGTCACCTCGGGAAAGCTGCAGAGGAGAGCATAACCAATAAGATAACAAGCATAACGGTGATATTTTTTTTCGGGAGAGAACGCGGGTAAAGATTCATTTTTTATGCATGTTGCGCAAGGATTCAGAGGTTTTTTCAAATTAGACTAGTTTCCGTAATGTACCTAAATTTGGGTACGTTATCGAAACTATAGTTTTCACAATGTAAAAAAAAGAATACATTACGGAAACTAATTTGGGTGTATTACGGAAACTAAAAAAATTGAATACATTACGAAAACTATAACTTTCATAATATAAAAAAATTGAATAAATTACGGAAACAGTTTCCATAATGTTAATGTAAAACAATTGAATAAATTACAATGTATTAATATAGTTTCCGTAATGTAAAAAAAATTGTATACATAGTTTTCGTAATGTATTAAAAATTGAATACATTGCGGAAACTAATGTATTTTTAATACTTCCTTTATGTATTTTTTTTACATTACGGAATCTATAGTTTCCGTAATGTAAAAAAATTTGAATACATTAATATATTAAAAATTGTACACATTATAGTTTCCGTAATATAAAAAACTTGAATAGTAAAAAATTATTCGTTAAAAAAGGAGTGGGAAGATCTGAAAGGTGTTTATGAAATTTAATTAGAAAAAAATAAAGAGAGGGATAAGAATAGTAAATAATGGATTATAAAAAGTAAATGTCTTGAAGTAATTTGGATGTTGCAGCAACACTGTTATTTGGTTTGGGCTCATTTTGACTTTTGATGACTCAAATTTGCGATAGGTAGGCTTGGGCTTAGCCCAAAACATTATTATGCTGTTCTTGCTGTCAAATGTGCACTTTGTTTTAATTACTCGCGTTATTAATATAAAAATACAAAAATTGGAGAGTTGAGTGTTTTTTTTTTTTGGGTTGGGGGTGTTAAGGCAAAAGACTCGTCTTATGGGTATGGTGGGAAGTTCATCCAAAGACAATAATGTATTTCCTTTGTATTTTTTATGTACGTAATGATCATATTATTAATTTTTTATTATTTATAAAACTAATTAAATATTAAAAATCAAGTGAGTAAATAGTTAAATATAAATAATAAAAATATAAATATAACTTGATAAAGATATAAGTTAATAAAAGATATTTTAGATAACCAAAATTAAAAGAGAGGATGAATAGACAAAATAAAATTTAAATAACATCACCCTAATTTTACTATGAGGTCATCTTTAATATTCAAAATTTGCTTCAATTTTTGGTATTGCTCTCGCAGTTCCCATCGAATCAATATTTTACCCATAAATGTCTTGAAATTCTTAATAAATGCCCTAAAAAATCTATAAATTAAGGATAAAATTTCTGTAAAATGAATTAAAATGTAAAATAAGAAAGTAAGACTGAACCAATGAGTAATTAAAGTGTATTGAGATTTCAATCCACTTTAATTAATCAAGAATGATTATATTTTTTTTTTATTCAAAATTCACTATAATTAGGATCTTTGGCTTCCAGTGGGTTCATCGGATGTTCCCATAGCTTCGTTGGACCGATTATGAGACTAATCCTCGAACGTCCGATTTTTTACATACGAGATTAAGTTATCTCACGACTTAACGACTTCATGAATCAAATTTATGTCATTTTCTTTGGGGGAAAAATTACATTTCTTACTCTTTCAACGTCAGGTCGATAGAATGATTACATTTTAGTTACACACTTTGGAGCAACCTAATGCATAAGTTAAACAGACAGACATCGAACTACTCCTTAATTCTTGGGGTCCATTATGGGTTATTGAGCTGGCCATCACTACATCTACACAGGTACATGTCCAGGTCCACTCGCTTTATCTTATACAAACACTGCACCCAATTATTTATTTTTTAATATTATAGTTTCTTCAGATTCCTTTCTCTATTTTCTGTGTCCATACTTCAATCAGGACAAGACTATCCTTCTTTCACGTGATTTTTGGTACAGAAAGATGTCAGAAAATGGATTTTCATTATAATCCAATTTCATCTGAAAAAAATAACAATATACACCTTTAAAGATCCACCAAAAAAAATATACTTGTTTAAATTTTGACCAGTAAAAATACTGCAGATTTTTTTTAAAAAATAGAGCAATTTCATAAATATTTGTGAGAAATAGATTCCTTATAGCCATTATTTTTACTGGATGAAATCCTAATCATATATTAATTTATGTGTATGACAAAACTATTAATGTAAAAATGATTCCGTCAAATCCTAATCGTAGATTAAAATGAATGTAGTGACTTTATGAAATTTCTGAATGCAGAGAATTCAAATCTGTATTTGTGATACTATTATTTTTCAATAAGAAAAAATATATGTATAAGAACTTATTAATAAAAATATAACATGTATATCGACAATTATACATGTCCTATTCTAATTTAGAAATACAAACACCTAGAAAATAACACGTTTTATCCAAAAAAGAATTGCCTGGACATATGCTAAACAATGCAAATGCACTAAAAAAAATTAATTAATAACCAAACAAAAAGTCATATCAATATATATATATATATATATATATATATATATTAATAAAAATATAATTTTTAAATAACTTAATAAAATTTATAAATTAGTTCGTATAAGATATTTAAATTTTTATTTATAAGTGTCAAATTTATTTTTAACATAAAGTCATAATTTTTTTACTGCAATAATAACAATATGATATTTGAACCACTTACAGTGATAACAATAAGTTTCTTACCTTTTGTCAAAAAACTAAGTTTCTTACCACTAGCTCATTCCTAATAGTTTACATAAAACAAAATTATAATTTATTTTTCTTGTAAAAAATTCACAAGATTTTATATATAATTTGTTTTCTATAAAATATTAAAATGTTGTAATTAATTCAACAGAAAATACAATTATTTCAATAATATATTTTTAGATGCAATGTCGCCTAAATATATAGGGAAAATATTATAAATTTTAGTCAATTTTTTCTTTTTAACTAACTTTTACTCAATCCATTTTCCACTCCAATAGTATATTCCGTAAAATGTTGTTACAAAGAAAAATAATGGACTGACATTGGCGGTGCGAGTGTCAGCTAAAAAAACATTGGTAATTTTGAATAAAATTGGTTAAAATAATAAGAATTGAACTTTGGGTTTTCTTGAGATTTAGATCTGAAGTTTAAGGACAGGAGATTATTATATTAATTAATAATTAAAGAGTTCCGAGTGTATGATTGAGCATATTCAATAGCGTATTGGAAAAACCGAAAAAGAGAACAAAGCTGTTGTGGCTTGAATTTGTCTCGTGTCCAGAAGTCCAACCAGGCATAATGGAATTTAAATTTTAACTAAGGGGTAAGGACCTTATTTTAGTAATTTTGCTTCTATATTCCTATTTCAGATGGCTGCATCTCACCCATAAATCTTTACCATCAACCTTCCTGCTCTATGTTTGTGTATTCTAAAACCTAATACCAACAACGTAACTAATACTAGTTTTCACTTTTCATCTATGAAAATATATAATATTCAAAAGTAACAAAGGGTGGATCCTTTTTCTTTTTGGGGTAGACGATATATATGTAAATAATTTTAGTTTCATATAAATAATAGGATGATTCAAAGTCAGCATCATCATCATTAACTTTGAGTGGAGATGAACGATGCCAGCATTACAAAGTGGGTAACACCAGCTTTTTCCACCATCGTGATTCATGAGCGCCTTCATCTCCAATTGAAAGTAGGTTACATTGTCATAATATATTTTTTTTCCTCAAGATTTATTGATACAGTGCAGAAGTATCAATGATCTCATGTTTAATTTTTTTTTAAAAAAAACCAAGTTTATGCAAAATAAATATTAAAAATATTTATCTGAAATAAATATGTGGTCCAGATGGTTCAATGCATCTAATAAACAAACATGATCATATAGGCACATTCACATACCAACAAAAATGTATTATACTTTTGAATCTGCACACCTCACTTCAATACTCTTAATGGACCGAATCTAAACACTTATAAACTCTGTTAAAAAGATTAATAGGGCTCTGTCCTTTAAAAGTGTATTATAGGGATTTTGGACAGTACACCCCTTGACCATGGTCATTGAGTTAGATTGTTCCTGTCTAATACGATTATGTCTTTGTAAATGCAACAACCATGTTTATGTTCTCTTCTGGAGAAGTCTGAAGTCTAAGTAAATAGAAAGATTAGCAGAGATGTGATGAGCCTTCACTCTCGTACGGAGAATAACCCAACTTTACAAAAGTGAAAAAGCATAGTAGAGGCCAAAGAGAAGGGAAAAGTTGTTATAACTTTAATGAGAATTAATAAAATGAAAACAAAAAAGAGATTGAGTTTATAGAGAAAAGAAAGTAAAAACATATAAAATAATTAATCATTAAACATTAAATAAAATTACCGTTCAATCATCCCTGTATATATTATGATATTATCCGAAGGTCTTATGTAACATATGATTTAACTACTTTACATCCAGGGAAACTAGCCTCTTGGTCTTTCTCTCTTTAAGTAAAAGTTAAATTAATCATTTGATTCCTATATGTGACGTTAATTTTGAATTTAATTTTTATACGTGAAATTTTTTGAAATTAATTCTTATATATTTATTTTTAATTTGATCATCACCATTTATTGTTGTCATAACGCCGTTTGTTAAAGTTTAAGTATAGAGATCAAATTGAAAATGATTGTCACATATAAGGATCAAATCCAAATTTTTATTTTGAATTCGAACCCTACATGTAATAATCATTTTCAATTTGATCCTTATATGTGACAATTATTTTGAATTTGATCCCTATCATACGACTGTGTTATAACATCAATAAATGACGAGGACAAGGACCAAATGATTAGTTTAACTTAACTTTAAATAAACTAGGAATGAGGACAACATTGGAATAACAATGTTTTATGGCAACAAAAATCCAAGACCGAAATTATGAAAATTAGTTAATAGTTGTTTGGTTGAGATTATTTTGAAAGTATATGTAAAAATAATTTTTTTCAAGATAATTGTTTTGAAAACAGATTATCAAGATAATTTTCAAAGATTATTTTACGATTGAAGAATAAAAAATAAACGGCTCTATGATGGGGATTCATCTCTGTGTTTTTTTAACCGAAGGAATTAACCCAATGAACCTGCTTATCTGTCTATCCCTCACAAAAGTCACCTGACAAATACCAAAAGGTATTGTCTTCCACTTCAGTCATCTCATCTCATGTGAGGCCACCAGAAACTAAAGCAGAAAGGGAAGCAAGAAGGAAGAGAAGAAGGGTTTGAAAATGGGAAGTACAAACCCATTCAAAGATCAATCACTCTCCCTCACCAAAAAACTTATTCCATGGACTCTCTATGCTCTTCTTCCCATAGCTCTGCTTCGCTTGTACTTCTATCCCATACCCTTTCTTCCATCTCCAGAAGCTGAGCTTCCTCATTCCAGCCCCATCACCATCACTTCCCACTCTTCTCCTCCTTATTCATCTTCTACAGGTGCAGAAAAGGAAAAAACTTTTGACACCCCATGTGACTACTTCAATGGGAAATGGGTCCGTGACAGAAGAGGCCCTTTGTACAATGGTACAACATGTGGTACCATCAAAGAAGGCCAGAATTGCATCACTCATGGAAGGCCTGATTCTAGCTATCTTTACTGGAGATGGAAACCAAGTCAATGCCATCTTCCAAGGTTTGAACCTCAAACTTTTCTCCAACTCATTAAGAACAAGCATATAGCTTTTGTTGGAGACTCTATGGCTAGGAACCAATTAGAGTCCCTTCTTTGCATGTTATCCACTGCTTCAAAACCTGACCTTGTCTACCGAAATGGTGAGGACAACAAATTCCGCCGCTGGCACTTTCCTTCTCACAATGCAAGTGTCTCAGTGTATTGGTCCCCATTTCTTGTGCAAGGTGTGGAGAAATCAAACTCAGGGCCAAATCATAATAAGTTGTATTTGGATCATGTTGATGAGAGGTGGGGTGGGGATATGGATCAAATGGACTTTCTTGTGTTATCAATTGGACATTGGTTTTTGCATCCTGCAGTTTACTATGAGGGTGATTCAGTTTTAGGTTGTCATTACTGTCCTGATCTTAATCACACTGAGATTGGATTCTATGATGTGTTGAGGAAGGCTTTGAGGACTACCCTTGATAGCATAATTGATAGGAGAGGAGATAAAGGTAATGGAATTGATGTAGTTGTGACAACATTTTCACCTGCTCATTTTGAAGGTGAATGGGATAAGGCTGGTGCTTGTCCAAAGACTAAGCCTTATAGAAATGGGGAGAAGCAACTTGAAGGGATGGATGCTGAGATGAGAAATATTGAGATAGAAGAAGTGGAAGATGCTAAGGCTAAAGCTAAAAAAATTGGAGGGGTTAAGTTTGAGGCATTGGATGTAACTAAATTAGCATTGTTAAGACCTGATGGCCACCCGGGTCCTTATATGAATCCTTTTCCATTTGCTAATGGGGTTCAAGAGCGTGTGCAGAATGATTGTGTTCATTGGTGTTTACCAGGGGCTATAGACACATGGAATGAGATTTTTCTGGAGCTAATTAAGAAATGGGAGCAGCAGCCAAGGAGTGAAGAATGAAGAGAAGAGTGAGGTATTTCTCTTATCTTGTTAATTTCTTATTTGTTATACTTTAATGTTTCTACCATTAGGATGATGGATATTGCACTGGAAAAGATGAAAATTTGTTATTGGTAGAAGGAAGAACATCTTTTTTTGGTATACAAGGAAGAGCAGATTTAATTGGGGAATCATTATTGGTCATTGTTTATTCTGTTTGGGCTTTATTCTTCCATTATGGAAAAGGAAATATTTAAAAAACACTATATATTGATGAGGAAAAATGGGGAGTGACAAATTAATTGTACGAAAGACAATGATGTTTCTGGAATGTGTGTAAATTGTCCATTTACAACTGTACAAACGCGTTAAATGTGAACTTGTGTGAAGGAATTCCAAACACATGGGCTAGTATTCTCTGTCTTGCTCAATTTGTTAGCCATCAATTTTGTCTAGTTTGATACTTACTTCAGTTGGTAAATTTCCTCTTCCTTTAACTTCTCTCATGTGGTAGATCCACTATGTTTGTTGTTCTTAATTGTTCGGCATGTCCATTTGGAATCGAGCAGTAAGCATTTTAATCAGGTTGAATATTCTGGTAAAGTATATAAGAGAAGGGCAATTGTTTGGTAGTGAATTGATCAAATCAAATATAATAATTTTATTAAAGGTTTTACTATGTAAATATTAAAAAGTTTTAAGTTTTTTTTACCAATATAAAGACTTTCATATAAAGATTTACTTAATTTTGACTTGTATGATAATGGCATGAGACTACCATGGTATTGCCGTTCCATTAGATATATGAAGATAGTGATTGTCTGATTGATTGACGACTCTTTCTGGTAATGCAAGATGTTTCCACATTTTGCATTCACTAGGTAAAATGAAAGAAAATGAATGTACCCTTAAACGTCCTTTAATTTTGTATATTTTGTTAAAATTTATCTATAGGAATATAGGATGCCTTGCGCTTTTATTAATTTTTCCAAAGGAAAAAGTTCTTTAATGCAATCATAATGCTAACTATATTTACAGTGTAAAATGCAAGTGCCAATGGCATTGTAGCTTAATGGCATACACCAAGTTTTAAAGCGAGGAAATATGTAAGGATATGGGTATCTTATGACCAATACTTCTTCGTGATGAATTCCTGTGAATTTATTCAACTAGAAAAGGTAGCCTGTATACATGTTAGGTACAATTAATATAACGTAAATATTATTTACAATAAAAAAACATAGAGATTTTTGTACCAAAAAGTAAACACAGATTTTTTCATTTTTCGCTCGTGTTGAAGGTTGCGGTTGCTTTTTTTTTTTTTTGACTGAAGGTTACAGTTGCTAATCATTAACAATAAATAAGCATTCCATCAAACATAATAAATAAATAAGAGCACCAAAACCAAAAAATTTCCAAGGCTATGATGGAAAAAGCCTCAGTTGTATATTTTGATGAATGATGACTTATAGAATAGTAGGATATAAGAAAGCCCATGCCTAGATCAGATCTCAGAGAATTTGCAAGTTGTTTATAACATAACTTATGCTTTGAATTTATATATTGTAATTTGAATAATGCTAGCAACACACTCTTTCCAACAAACACTCTCCTATTGGTTGAAATTCATGTGTGCTTTATAAAATTCAAGTGGGATTCACATGACTTAGTAGGATTCATATGAATTTCAACCAATAGGAGGGTGTGTGTTGGAAAGAGAGTGTTAGAGAGTGTGTTGCTAGCATTCCTTTTGCAATTTTTTCGTCATATTAATGACAGGGTCAACGGTCAAGCAGGATAGGTAACTTAAATTAAATGACGGTGGGTTCAAGATAGGTAAGTTAGGGCAGCACGCCTCAGTGGTTGGATTGGATCCAATGGCAAACCGGGGAAGAGGATTTAGGTAGTATTGCGTCTTTAGTGGTGGGCATGGGTATGGGTCGACCCGCGAACCCGACCTACCCAATCCAACCTAACCCACAAAATCTGGGTTGGTTCGGATCATTGGGTTGGGTTGGTTTTAAAAGAAGTATACTCATGACCTATGGATTAGGTGCTGGGTCTAAAGATTATGAACCCGAGCAATCCAACACAACCCGCTGAATTTAGGGAACATATAACTAATGTATATTCCAACTATTTAATGAAATTTGTACTCCAACTATGCTTTCTATTTCAAGTTTTCAATCATGCTTTTGTTATTGGAAATCCAAATTAACTAATGAAGTGGTATTTTTTCTATTTTTTGTTGTTTTTTCATTTTTTTCTGGAAAAAATATTTTACCACTAAACCCGATATCCGATCCAAACCAACCCGTATGAGGTCGAGTTGGATTGGTTTGGGTTACGTTAAAAATTGTGACTAAATTGAGATAACTCAATCCAGATGTATTTGATTGGGTTGGATCTTTAAATGCATCAAAATCGACTCATGTCCACCCCTAATCTTCAATCATATGTCATAAAGAATGTAGCTACATTATGAAATAATTAA
Source organism: Ammopiptanthus mongolicus (assembly GCA_039655645.1). Classification (NCBI taxonomy): domain Eukaryota; kingdom Viridiplantae; phylum Streptophyta; class Magnoliopsida; order Fabales; family Fabaceae; genus Ammopiptanthus; species Ammopiptanthus mongolicus. The sequence goes on from CM077343.1 coordinate 90,134,248, forward strand.
AATAACTGTTTTTAAATAAATTAAATAAATGATTTTAGCCTTTTCTTTTGACGTTACAAACAATTTTTATTTTATTTTTTAAAGAATGAGCTAATATTATAGTCTATATGGAGTTGCATACGAGCCTACCAACTATCTTAGTACTTGTGTGTATTGCGACAGAAAATTACGCCCGGACCAAAAGCACAATAATAGTGGTATTGGTGTAAAAAATTGGGAACAAATTGTGAAAGCTTCCAATTGAAGATCCTACCTCAAGACCTCTACGACGTGATTTTGTTTAAATGGAAGCTGTATCAAACACACCATAATGATTCATGTGTTATTTGGCTTAGGACATGTAAAGGTTGGTGTGAACATTAGTGTAGGACTGTAGGCTTAACTTTTAGGGCCCGTTTGGTGGTCAGGATAAGGGAGGCAGGATAGGATAAGCTATCCTGTCCTGTTTTAATCTGTAGTTTGATGAACCAGCAGGATAGGATAAGCTTATCCTGTTAGCTTATCCTATCCTGTTACTTAGTTATAATTCTATCCTGAGGGTGGAGCTGGGTTAGAACCAACAGGATAGGATAAGAAAATGCTTTCTTTTATCTCTTACCTTTAATATTGTTATTATTTAATTACGGTTTCAAACCTAATTAGTCAACCTTAATACTAATTAAAATATGTGGTTTAATTAACAATTTTTATAAAAAGTGAAAAAAAAAGTTAATTTTTTATAATGTAAAAAAATGGACTAATTTATAATTAAAAAGCCAAAAATATATATTATTAAATATTTTTTAATTTAAATGTATAAAACAACCACGTAATATTAAAATTTATTTTTGAAAAAAAATGTAATTTTGATATAAGGATAATTTTATCATTTGTGGATATTTTATATCATATCCTGTCATTATCTGACGCACATCAAACATTGGACAGGATAAGAGCTTATCATGCTCATATCCTATCCTATCCTTATCCAGCTCTCATATCCTATCCATCCTTATCCTATCCTGACCACCAAACGAGCCCTTAAGTTCACCATGGGAGGATGCTAGATTAATTACATTAGTTATAGGTTCTGTCTACAAATGAAATATTCAAATATAAATATGTGCTTGAGAGTTTGACAAAAGATAGAAGGGAGTGACTCATAATGAAATGAAAAGATAAGGAAAAATAGAAAATATTTGTGTCACTCTATTATTAAGTTGTTTAATAATTAAGTTGTTTAATAAGTTTAATGAGAAAAATAAACAGAATTCATATCATTACTTCGTATATATTCACACACACTAATAAAGAGATCATTTAAGAAGTCAAAGAAAAAATACAACTTTTAAAATATATGATAGTTCAAAACATTTAAATTAGAGTATGTTAATTTTTTGAGATAATATTCCCTAATTAACTAAAATATTTAACCAAAGATGCATATTGAGTGGATTCTAATCACTCAAGTCCTGGAGCCCTCAAATAAATCGAACCAAAATTCAAAAGTACGTTCCATTTTTTTTTTAAAAATGAAAATAAAACAATGAATCGACCCGTCTCTAAAATCGTTTTGATGTTGGATTAATCGGTTTTAGGCTGATTGAACAGGGTTTTGGTTGACTTTGTATGGCCAGATCATTTTTTCGATTCTCTAATCCAATCGAAATCGAAGAGGGCACCGGTCCACGGTCCAACCGGTTTTTAAAACGCTGTCCCAAACTCAAATTCAAGCTTTGAATGACAAGTCATTTCACCATCTTCTTTTAAATAACTTCTAAACATAATTTTTAAAAGTTTGTCATCCCATTCCTTGTTATTTTCTCTATTGCCTTTCTTCCAAACATAACATAAAATTTTACATGATTTTATGCTTGCCTGATTAAGAGTCAACACAGATGCAAAAATCTTAGATTGACACAAGAATTTCAAAATTGTTCTCACCCTATCTTCAACAGGTGATCTTTATTTTAGTTTTTTTGGTACATATCTTTATTGTAGTATCCTATCATTCCTATAGGCAAGGCCGACCCAACACCTACTGAGGTCTAAAACAAACTTTATGGTAAGGCCTTTTTAAAAAATTAACCCAATAATTTTTTCATACAAAATTAATTATTTTGTACATAATGAGGAGTTGATCCCCGGACACCTTCAACCTAATGGTAAGTTTTTATACCAAATGGGCTAACTTATGTTTGTTGATATATTATACATATCAGAAAGCTAATATAAAAAAAATTACAAAGTGAGCCTTTTTTTTAAAGAAAAAATTGTTTTATTTTGAGAGGCTTAAAGCAAGGGCTTCACTTGCTTTGTCCTTGGACCGGGCCTGCCTATAGGGTTTTAGTTGTTAGGAAGTAGAAAGAGGTGCATAAATATATTTTCACATTTTATTTCACTATCAATCTATACTTGGTGCACTTAGTCTCTTTTTATTCTTTCCTCAAAAAGCAAAAAAGCTATAAGATTGAGGCAAGTATTTATAGAGGCATTTCAACACTTAAGCTGGGTGTTTGGGTAAGATTTATATTTTTATGGGAGAAATTGATATATTTGAATAAATTGATTAAATTACAAATTAATAATATTCTTCTCATTTCACCCCTACAAAACTAATCACCAAACAAATATTATTAAATCATACAAAAAATTACATACCTTATCTTTGTAATTTATTATATAAAATTTATTATTTTATACAAACCAAGTGAAATAATTATCTTAAAATTGTTTTTCAATAGATACATTCAAACAGAAAATTGATTATATTATAATTGGTTATAATAATAATCGATTATGAAAAGTATCAACTTTTCATAGCTAATCCAAACATATACTAAGGATGCGTTTTGGAAGAGTTTATGCGAATAACTTATAAAAATAAACTTATATAAATAATTTATAAAAATAATTTATAATATGTACTTCTATAAACTCTTTTTAGTTTACTTTAACAAGCTTATAAAAATAAATCATTTTTAACTTATTTGAAAAAATTATTGAATAAATGCTTTAATTACACAACTTATCCAAACACGCTTTAAAAAAAATGAGAGTGGATCCTCTCATGTTGTAAAAAAAACATGAAAGAGTTATATTTTTAATTCTCATAATTCAATAATCATATCCTCCATTTTAAACACATTTTCTCTCTTCTTCAATATATTTGATGAGGGGTTAAAATTCAACATAAAAAAAATAACATGAACGGATCCATACCTCGAAAAACAAAAAATAGAGGGACAACAAAGAGGTATCAAGTAGTAGTCTTAATAACCTCACCGGCTCTTCATTCTTATAATTATCCAGATTATTATAGCACCGGTGGGGTCCATATCCTTAGCAAAACTGTGCTTCCTTCCTACATCACACATGAATGGCGGTACTACCATAGTGCTCCTCTTCTTCCTATTCTGATCTCAACACACAACAACAACAACAACAACATGGCCGCAACTCTCTCACTCTCTTTCCCCTTAGACCTTCACAACCCCCGCTTCCTCCCCACCACTCTCTCCAAACCCTTATCTCCTCCCTTCAAATACCCACTTCTCAATTCCCACTCCCACCCCACTCCCACCTTCAAAATCTCATCTTCCTCTTCCTCTTCCTCCTCTCCCTCTCCCTCTCCCTCTCCCTCTTACCTCGACGACCCGTTTCGCGCGAGTCGGTTTCTCACCAACGACGAACTCCAAAACCTTAAACTCCTCGAGAACTTCGTGTATTCCCAGGAACTGAAATCCGGCTCGTTATGGGTTCGGGCCATGAGGCCCGACGAGATGGACCTAACAGTCGGGTTACTCGCCGAGTCATTCGCCGAGTCGATGCTGTTACCATCTGGCTACGTCGCCGTCCTAAGGTTCCTAGTGAAGCAGTACTTGATTGAGAGAAGGACACTGATGCCACACACCGCCATGCTTATTGGGTTCTACAGAGCAATGGTCGATGGTGGTGATGAACAAGAAGAGGTGAAGTTAGCAGGGACTGTGGAGGTTTGTTTTGACAAAAGGGGTGCCAATGCTTCTCTCCCTTCACCTACACCTCCTACGGATTCCCCTTACATTTCTAACATGGCTGTGCAAAAGTCTCTCAGGAGGTATATACATTTCAATTTTCATTAGCTACCTTCTATAACTTTAACTTAACTATGTATGCATTAGTTTATTTTTGTGTTTAAAATTAATTATTTCCTTAAAATATAAGTGTTACCAAATATGCTTAATGTGTATTTTGATTAGTTTGTTTTATGTTTAAAATAATAACTTACAATCAGAAGTTCCCTAAGGAAACTTTTAAAAAATGGTTATTTTTCTATCGAAAACTTGCACTAGGCAAATTACTTTGGCTTAATTGCGCTTTTAGTTCTCCTACTATTGATCATGTGCAATTTTGGTCCTTAAAGTTTTTTTAGTGCACATTTGGTCTCTATTAAATGTTAAATCTTAAAGATTAACATAGAGGAATAACCGTTCTAAATGCATAAAACCTATGGTTGAGCTTTTATGATAAAAGATCTGTGGTGGAATAAAAAAAAAGTCCCGAAAAGGAGGGACAAAACCCGTAAATAGCCTAGAGGAATCATTGAATCATGTTGAATTGGAGAGCCAAATGAAGGAGAACTTCAACCAGAGGTTCTATGCGCTTAGAGGAGTGGTTCCCCTATGTTGATCATTGAAAAAATTGATAGACATTGGACAGAAAGACCAAATTTGCAACATTTAAAAAATAGGGGGGCCAAATGTGCGTAAAAAAACTATAAGGACCAAAATCGCACATAATCAATAATAGGGTGATCAAAAATGCAATTAAACCAATTACTTTTTGGGGCCTGTTGGTTTATACAGTGCTAATGTTGGGACATTATTGGGTAGACACCAAGATAAGTTCTTTAGGTGATATGCCCCTTGTACAATTATGGAATGTATGTCATGTCAGGTCAGGTCGTTAGTTTTTTTTTTTTTTTGTTTTTTTGATAGGCCAATGTTAGTATTTGTTAGAAATTAGTGGGGGTGGGGATTAAACCCTCTCCCTCCTTATCACTCTACTCCTTAACTCCCACACCCCAAGTCCCAACCACCAAGCCATTGTAATATTAAAAATGTAATTAAGGTAAGATATATTAGTGATCTACGCAGATGAAGTAGTAAACAGTCAATGATACAGTAGAGGAAGAGTACCTATGAATTTATGGAGACACCGTCATTGTTAGGACTAGTAAGGTCTTTCAGTTGTTTTGACAAATGTTATGTGGTGGGACATTAATTTGAAAATGTCACTTTCTATTGGTTATAATGCACACAACGTGCCTACACAAGAAGTTGAGTGCTGAATTGGATTAGACACACATTCAACAGGATGAATTAGATCTTGAGCTTTGAGTCAACTTGTGTAACAAAAGGGTTATATTCTTTATTTAAGTGTGGGATGAGATATACATTACATCTTGATTAGGGCCTATGTTTATCTGCTTTCTGCAATTTTACCTTGTTTGCACTATTTTTCACAGACAGACAAAGGACACAAACAAATCTGACTTCTGTGGTCTTGAGCCAAGATAAACATTTTCATCAGTAGCAATTTGAGTTGGGCAACCTGTAATTTAAACAACTAATCTACCTATTTTACTATAATGATTTTCAAGTTTCAATAATGAACTAATTAACTAAATCTGTTAACTGCAATAAGAAATTGATGTCATCCTTGTGATAACAACTTTATTCTTATTCCGAGTATAATTCTGCATGTATTCAATGTCATGTTCTTTTTTACCTTTTTTGGCCTGCTTTTCTTAGTTATGCATGCTCCAGAAAAGCCTATAGCATATGCTTTGAGCATCCAAGGTTATGATCAAGTTAATGGAAGATATATTGTTGATCTCAAAATCCTCATATTAAATCACCTTTTAAAACACTTAGTTCGTCTTTGGATAAAGCTGAAGAGTGTCTTTGTAAGATTGCAACTGGATTCTAACTTTCTAAGTGTCTGGTATTTCTCTTCAGGAGGGGCATTGGCTGGCATCTTCTGAAGGCGAGTGAGGAACTAATTTCTCAGATGAGTTCTTCAAGAGAGGTTTACTTGCATTGCAGAATGATTGATGCAGCTCCATTTAACATGTATACAAAAGCAGATTACAAAATTGTAAAGACGGATAGTATTCTAGTCCTGCTGATGTTGCAGAGACGCAAGCACTTGATGTGCAAGAAACTTCCTCTCTTAAGTACGCCTTCACAAACAAATCTTTCAGGTTCTGATAAGTAAAAGACAACAGAATATACACAAGGGTTGCAGAATATTTTGTTAAGGTATCTTTCCATTTTCTAATATTGCATAACAGCTCATATGTTTTAATGCGTTTGTTCCAGGTAGACAGATTTTGGATGCAGCACTTATTTTGAGGTGGTGGACGATATTAGAAATAGAAAGAAGCAGGGTTTGGTTTTTAAGTTGGACTTTGAGAAAGCCTATGGTCGGGTTAATTGGGGCTTTTTGGATAAAGTTCTGATTAGAAAGGGTTTTAGTTCCAAATGGAGGAATTAGATTTCAAGGTGTTTATCCTCAGCTTCTTCTGTTGTTATTGTGAATGGTGAACAAAGTCTTGGTTTTGAGGTTAGAGGGGAGTTAGGCAAATCCTTTGTTTGGACTGCTGTGCTTTTTGTCTCCTGGTTATTGTGTTATGTGCAGATCTAGTTCTGAAACTAGTTCTCATTTGTTTTTGCATTACTCAGCGGCTTCCTTTATCTGGAATAACCTTTTTGGTGTCTTTGGTGAACAGTGGGTTTGCCTCATGGATTTACAGTAGTTCCTGAGTATTAATTTTAGGGGGTTTGGCTCTGGCAACAATAACAACAACCAAGCCTTTTCGCACTAGGTGTGGTCAGCTACATGGATCAAACGACGCCATGATGTTCTATCATAAATCATGTCTATAGACAAACTACCTAAAACTACCTAAAACAAGATTCTACCATCTTTGGCTCTAGCAAAGATGCTAAAAATCTTTGGCAATGTGCTCACTTTGCGGTTCTTTGGTGCATTTGGTTGGAACAAAAAATGCTAGAATCTTTACAGGATGCTGGTTGTCTCTTGAGGTCGTTTGGGATAGAGTAGTTTTTCTAGCTTCTTTGTGTTGTTCCGCTCAAGGCCTTTTTAGGGGGTGTTTCTGACAAATCTGCAGAGAGATTGGCATGCTTTGTTGCATGTTTCTTATATTTTTTGTTGTCATTTTTTTAGTACTCACGTGATCTTATACTCAAATATGTCCTATGATAGAGCTTCTTATTTATATTGGTGGTTTTTCAGTTTCAGGCAATGGTAGCACAGTTGGTCATGGTGGTTTGAAGATGGTTGAAGAGTGGACATTGATGAGCAGTTCAGGCAACCTTTTGTTTCTGATATATCTGTAGGAAAGAGAACGGTAGTGTTGCAGGTAAATCACAACAGATTATTAACTTGTTCATCAATTTTCTATCTGATATTCACACAATGCAGCCTTCCAAGTGCGCCCTATTTGTGTGAACTCTGTTTCTTTTTGGCAAAGGACCTTCGTGTCATATATATATATATATATATATATATATATATATATATAGTTAAATCTTCTATTATGATATCATATAGAAATAGTACTGGTCTCGTAAACCAAAAAAAGAAAAGAAATAGTACTGGTCCTTGAGATGTCCTTGCACAAATTTGAGGGATAGTTATGTTAGGCTATTTGATGCTGTATATTCAAATAAACACCTAGCTTTATCCCCTGGGAAAATTTAGAACAAAAATTGTGCTGACACTAAATTACCTTTTAAAAAAAAATTTAGGACCACTATTTTCTAAATTCTTGATTCCATGTCTTGCTTTGACAGCCAAGTGGTGAAAAAGATTGTAAAGCTGGTAATTTGTCATAAAATAACGGGTTAGAAAAATACTTCTTTCTTGATGAACCTAGGAACACTGGAGATGCATGGAAAATAAAAAACATATTTACTCTGGATTTCTTCATTATAATTAAAACACTGGTTCATGTATGTATCTACGGTTTATATATCAATCTTCACATTTGAACAATGTGGCATATGGAATCTGTTGAATTGTGCCAATCAGGCCAAAACAAAATAATAATGTTAGGAAGTGAGGGGACATTTTCCTGGGAAGTGATTTATTTTGTCGTGGTATCTTAGGTACTCTTTTTTGTGACTAGAAATGGATGTGAGTAGCACAAGTGCAGGAATGGGGTTGAAGAAGAGAAATGGAAATACTCCTATTTCTTGGTCAAAATACTTACTCATCTCTTATTGCTTAGTAGAGTTCGCTTTTTAATTAATAAATAGTCATAATTCCGGTGTCTAAACTTGTGATTTCACTAGATCATTCTCAAACTATGCATAACCATTCCCAAGCCTTTCGAATTCGTATAGATAATCATTTGGAGTTCTTTTACACATTCTGCCATTGAAGGTCTCTCATTACTGTCAGTACGGACACATCTTGATGCCAGATTAGCAAACATCACTATTGACTGAATGGTGTAAGAATTTCGAGCCATGTCCTGATCTATCACCTTACGGAGCTTCTTGCGGTCATTCAGTATGTGCCTCACCTGCATATGAATGTCAACTGTATTAAAGTCTTTCCGTTGTATGAGTCTAAAATAATAGAACTTGTGAAGCATAATCTTTTGCCGTGGGAATGTGTGTGTGTGTGTGTGTGTCTCTCTCTCTCTCTCTCTATCTATATATATACACAAACACACATAATTATTGGACTATGAAAGATATAAAAGTAAACAAATGATCACTAGAAATTGTATGTCCGAATATTTTTAAATGAAATAAAAAGATCGCAATGGCAACTTTCAAGTCCTATTTGCTGCTTTGACATCCCTAATGATTATTCTGTCCTCTATATATACGTGTGTCATACATTTCCTACCTGTAGTACAAGATTCTGATCGTTAGGACCTTGGTTTAGATCTATAGCTCGACGTCCAGTCAAAAGTTCTAGCAGAACAACACCAAAAGCATAAACATCACTTTGTAGAGTGAGTTTCCCAGTCTGTTATCAAAAGAAATAAATTGATGATGTCAGTGTGAAACCACTCTTGTGTAGCAGTCCACAAATACTAGATATAAGAAGATAGACTGTTATAGGTTGCATGATAGCAATTTGAGATATACACATTAGAGTGATAGAACTGTTTGTTTTGTTGGTATACTGTGTACATAGACAGATGGAGGGACTGAGATCAATAATATCAACTTTGGTAACAATATTAAATTGTAAGTACCACTGTTTATCCTCTTCTGAATTAAATTATGTTCATTTCAGGTCATATCCTAGTAATGTGTTAAAACTAATGTTATGTCAAAGTGAAAATTGAAAAAACAAATGCTTCCTATGAGCAGCCTGCACGTTTCTTTTTCATTTGTGAGCCCAGGATTTACTATTATCCCTACTTCTATCTCATAGGTCTTCCATTCAAGCTAGGTTTTACGGGAGAGAATAAAACTACAGTAGAGGTTGTCAAAGATCCAGTTGACCTAAAACTTATGCGTAGAGGCAATAACCCGAGAATGATTTTAATAACTCCTATCACTCCTCCCCTGAAAGCCATCTAAGCTTAATATGTGGATGAGTACATAAATTTCATGGAACTTTATGCTGGAATGTTGGTTACTTGACCATGGGTGGCAAGGATTGAACTATAGGCCACTTTGTCTGTCAGGTTTTGACACCATGACAACCACATGACCCAAAAGCAAGGGCCTGGAATTGTTTTTATAAATCAAATAACTTTTCACTAACTCTCACTGAGGGTGTTTAGTTATAACAAAAAAAAAATCAGGGAATCCTTTACTAATAAGGAAACTGAGAGTTCTTTGGGATTGGATGGGGTTTCAGCCTTAGCCTTTAGGCTTTAAAGCAGACCAGACATTGAAAGTTAAGCCTATTTTTGCTGGATCAGTTGGTTTTGACTTTGCTAGCTTAATTTGTGTTGGTGATTTCTTTTGTGGTGGCCTAAACAAACACAAGAGGTACTAGCAGATGCTGCATTGCTGTTGTCCAACCTTTGAGAAAGCTCATAATTGAGTCTTCAATAAGATGGGAAATAGTCACATATGGGTAGGGGTGGCAACCCGTTTAAACCGCCTATTTTGGCGGGTTGAGTTGGGGTTCTCAACCCACCAACCCGTTTTGACCCGCCCCGCTTAACCCATCAAGAAGGTGGGTCAGAGGTGGGGCAGGGCGGGTTGGCCCGCCAACCCGCCTATTCTAAAAATATATTTTAATTAATTTTTTACTATTTAATAGTTTAGAGGCGGGGCAGGTTGGCCCGCCAACCATTTTCGGTTTCTATGCTTAATTTCTATATTTTATAATTGTTTGTAATTTTTTTATTTATTTTTTTGCGGGTCAACCCGCCCCTCAACCGTCAACCCATTAACCTATTTTTCGTGGTGGGTTAGGAGGTCTAACCCATTTTATTCAAGCGGGTCAACCTGTCCCGCCCCGTTTTAGGCGGGGCGGCCCGTTTTGCCACCCCTACATATGGGCTACACCCATTATGCCTGAAATGAAACGAAGTTGAAAAGTTGGGTATATTATGCATGTTAATCCTGCTTTCAGCAATAATGGATTCTTGATGTTTAAAAATGTGAAGCTGATTACATCATATGTACAGGAATAATTGTAAAAGAACTGATTGAATGTAATGTATAGTGAAATCTCATTTTTGGCTTCAAGAGTGAATGGCATAAAAAACCTGTAAGGTGTTAGACAAGTGAACACACACACGGACACACACAGCTATATTATCCATGAGGCATAAGTGCATACCGACGTATACTCAGGATCAAAATAGCCAAAGGTACCAAGTACTCTGGCTGTCACATGTGGTTCCTGTCCTTCTGGCATTAACTTGGCAAGCCCAAAATCAGATATCTACAAAAAAAAAAGATTGTTTATTTTATCTCTGTACATATTGTAAGAAAGAAATGTTATGAGTCATTATTCGGAGTTTATTAATACCTTTGCTTCAAAGTTGGCATTTAAGAGAATATTGGTCGACTTGAAATCTCTATGAACAATAGGAATTCCAATATCAGAACTTGAATGGAGATAAGCAAGTCCTTTTGCAGCTCCCAGTGCCACTTTGAGTCTTACAGGCCAATCCATTTTTCTTTCCCCAATTCCTAAAATTAGGCATAGATTAATAGAAGCTGGATAAAAGAAATTTCTTTAGGAGTGCGGATTTTGGGTAAATGACAAACCATTCAGATGTTCTTGCAGGTTCCCATTACGCATATATTCATATACTAGGAATCTATGCTTTCCATCAGCACAGTAGCCTATCAAAGAAACAAGATTTGGGTGGTCGAGTCTGCTCAAGATGTCGACTTCAACACGGAACTCACGTTCCCCCTCTGCTACTTTAATTGCTGGCAGCTCCATTTTCTTGATTGCTACAACCTTAAGAAGGAGGCATATTGTATTATTATGTAATCATTTATTTATATCTAAATCAAAGATTTTGAGCCATTTTATATGAAGCAAGGTTTCTTTATGGAAGCTTCAACCGATGTTACAAAATCTTGAGAATTATGATGAATTCCTGTGAACTAAAATCTTATATCCAGAGTTTATTACCTCTCCTGACCGCAAAGTGCCCCGGTACACTTTGCCGAATCCTCCTTTTCCTAGCAGATTTTCATCACTGAATGAACCTGTTGCCTCTTCCATCTCCTTGAGTGTGAAAACAGATGATCCATGCAGTCTTTTTGTAGGTCGTGGTGTTTGATCTTCGAGTTGCCAAAACTCTGCAGGTTTGTAAATCCCTGAATAGTGTTTAAATGTTAGAAGTTGGTTGTGCAATGAAACAGCACTCAGTATAATCCCTGGATAGTGTCTAAATGTTAGCAGTTGTTTGTGCAATGAAACAGCACTCAGTATAAGATTAAATCACTAGAAGAAAAAGAAGAAAAATACAGGGGTCTGTATGATCTTGAGACTTGCTTCTACGGCGCTTGTTCCAGGCTGAGACTAAACCAAATGGCATGATTGGCTCTATCTTATATGTTATCTGTTTAAGGATTGAAATGTCAGGTTCTAACAAAATGAAATACACAATTGGATGGAGATGAATAATTCTATGACACCCTTATAGAAACTGGTGGGTTTGGCCAAGAACCTTGAAGTAAATCACTTTGGAGTAGTTGGTATGTGCTTGAGAACTATTATTCCCATATAAAAGTATTTAGATAGCATGGGAATCCTCTATGGAGTATGTATGGAGCAAGTGAAGTTAGATTAGAAGAATACTCAACAACACATCTTCCAACAACACAAGGAGAGAGAGAGAGAGATGAAGGTATGTGCTTTAAGGTAAAGAGAGCTGAGAAAATAAAAGTAGGTACGGCTTGCTTACCTTTGGTTCGGAAGTGGTGGTAGTGGGGTGCTTAGTTTGATAAGGAAATGGAACCTGCAGCCTCATTCTCTATGTTCATCATCTTATTTACGTTTAACAGTCTACAAATTGAAAACATAAGTGGTGGTTGGGAGGGTCTTTTCACTTGTTCTCTCCATTACAATAAATTGTTTAACTTGTTTCTAAATCTTTCTCTTGTATGGTGCAACTGTCATTGCTACTATTGAAGTCCATCATCATTGACACTTGACAGATTTTGTGTAGGACCGATAATAATCCATGATGTCAAAGTGGGGTGTCCAAGATCCCTTATCCTTTTCAATTACCATCACCTGTTGTAAATCTTTGGCAAGGGTAGAAAAAATGAAAATGGAGTTGGATGGAACGTTATGGTTTGCCCACAGCAATTTTTGGACCTTGCTTTGTGTGCTATTTCATTTGGAGTTCATGGGAGCAATGGGGTTGTTAGATCCTATCATAAAATCAATTGGTATTAAGTGAAGTTAAACAACGGAAGATGGATTCTGACGTTGATACCATATTAGATTTTATTTTAAGATCAATTGGCATTAAGTGGAGTTGTTCAACAGATATATTAATTGCACCCCAAGATTTGAGTCAGGACTTTCAACATTTCTTGATTTTCAGCATATGGAAGAATCTGCATTTGAAATCAGAGAATATAATGCATAATAAAAGTTACAAGTTGTAACAAAGTGATCAATCATGCTTCTCTTTCCCATTTCTGTTAAAAATATTTAATTCTTATAATAATTACTTTAAAAGTCTCACATTTAATGATTTGTAATTGATTGACAATATAATAAATTTCACATTATTAAACTCTAAAAAAAATAGGCGAGCAAAGAATGGCATATTATATTAAAAAAAGCTGTGTTTTTTTTGGGCCAATGTTTATGTATATACTATATCAGATACAAACTGGTTATTTTGTTAATAATAAAACGGGCCTTTGGGGTTTTGGGTTGTTGGACTTCAGGTTACCAAGATGAGCTAAAAAACTTTGCTCCCAGTCATTGGGACTTGTCCCTGAAACAAGCCTTCATCTTTGAGATGCTTTTTGAGTTAAGAGGTGGAGCCAGAAAATATACATAACCTAAAATAACGATAAAAAATTAATTTATATATAAAAGCAAATTATATGAAACAAATTTGATATATGATTAACAACTTAATATAATATAAATTACTCAAACAGATTTATAATCAACTGAAGTATATACTTAAAATATTCACTTCTTTAATTAAGTTAAAAAAGTCAAGTTTTTTAGGAGGGAAATCAAGTATTTAATTGGTATGCACTAATAGTGTAAAGATTTTTTATACTAACAATCAATGATATATTATCGCATTATTGAAAATGTTTGATTTTTATCATAACTACATTAAAAGTCACATATATGATGATTCGTAATTGATTGACAGTATAAAAAATTTTATACTGACAGTATATTAAAATTAAACTCAAAATTCAATAGCTATCCAAAAAATGAAAACTTTGGGGGGACCGTGGCATCCCTTTCGCCCCCTCCCTCTGCCCCTATTTGTGCTTACTGGGTTTGATTTGCGAATCAGAACCTATTGTACTGTTTATCAAAATAATAATAATATTAATAATAATAACCTGCTGCACTTTAAGATATTCATGACCCTATTTGTGCTTGCTTGGTTTGATTTGTGAACCATAACCTGGTGTACTTTAAGATATTCATGTCCTACCGTGCACAAAAAAAAGGCTATTTGGTCTTTTTAGGGTTTGTTTGGTCCAGAGGAGGGAGGGGGAGATTTTGATGGAGGGGAGGGGAGGGGAGGGGATGAGAGGGATTTTAACTAGTTATTGTGTTTGATTAAGAGGAGGGGAGATGATAGATTTTAATGGAGGGGAGGAAAAATAACTCTCTTCAAGTTTGGTTCACAAGGGAAGGGAAGAGATTTTAAAACTAATTTACTTTAATACCCTTGTAATTTTAAATTTTAAAGATATAAGTAAGAATATTTTAGTCAATATATTACAAATACTTTAAACCTCCTCCCCTCTCCTCCAAATCCACGAATATTGGAGGGGAGTCAAAATTGGGTGAGGAAGGATTTTGCTCTCTTCCATTTCCCTCCCCTCCTAAAAAATGAACCAAACAAGAAAAGTTTTTAAAAATCTCTCATCTTCCCTCCAATTATCCCCACCAAACACTATGTTAGAAGTTATGATCTTTATGCAATTTCTCTATTTGGATTGTCTACTTTTTTCTCCCATATTTTCTAATTTTATAAGAGAAAAAGGCACAAAAGCAAATTTATTTTTATATGTAGAGTCCACTAAAATTTACTTTTATTTATTTTTCTTTAATAACATGAGAAGAAACCTGAGAGAAGAAAAAAACACGAGAAGAAAAGAAGAAATCATCCAAATCCACATTTTCTTGGAAAAATGTTCTGTACATTTCATTTATTCTCAGATCTTTGACATGGATGCAAAGATCTTCTGTCATTATTTTCTATCCCTGTTCTTATCCCTAATTAAAGTTAACAACTTAGAAGAAAAAGCTACCCACTAAAACAGAGGTTATTATTTTGAGCATAAAAAAGAGAGGTTATTATTTAATTATAATAGATCGTAAGTGTAAATATTTTTTACATTGTTAATTAATCATATATTATTACATCATTAAAGATATATGACTTTTATGTAACTACCTTAAGAGTCACATAATTTAGGGATATTCATCGGTTCGGGTTGATCCGATAAACGGGAAAATCCGAACCGATCCAATTAAATTGGTTTGAATTTTTTTGGTGTTTGGATCCGAACCGAACTGAACCAGATGATAATTGATTCGATTCTCAGGTTCAAGGATTTTGGAACCGAGTCGAACTGATTTATATATTTAATATTTTATATATTTTAAGATTTAAATTTTTTATATTTTTAATATTTCTATATTTAATTACTATTTTAATATATTCGGGGTCCGATTCGAACCGAATCAATTGATTTTGATTGGTTCGGATTTTTTTCATGTAAATCCGAACCAAACAGACTCGTGAACTGCCCTAACACATATGATGATGTATAATTGGTTGACAGTATAAAAAACTTTACACTTATGATGTATCAAAGTTAAACTTCTAAAATTTTGGTATATATAATTATTGTTTAATTTGGGACAGTATAAGTGTAAAGATTTTTAAACTATCAACTAATTATACATCCTCCACGTATGACTTTTAAGGTAATTATTACAAAATTATTTTTTTTAAGAATTTAATTGGTATGCACTGCCAGTGTAAAAATATTTTACACTGTCAACGAATCATAAATTATCAAATCATTAAAAATAGTTGACTCTTATCCTAACTATCTTAAAAGTCACTCATACCATGATTTGTGATTGGTTGACATTGTAAAAACTTTACACTGATAGTGCATACCAATTAATTTTTTTAATAATATAACAATCAATGATTGGTTTAGTGGTTTACTATAGCTGTCAATATGGGCCAACCCGGCTTACCTGGATTGACCCACCACGGATTGAGAAAAATATGGGCTAACTCAACCCGGCTCACTTTTTAGTGAGCCAAAAAATAACCAATCAGGCTCGACCCATCCCGGGTTGATGGGTTAAACGGGTTGACTTACCTTAAATTAAAAAATAAAAAAATGCCATACAAATACAAGTCTTCAATTATTTTCTTTTAATTTGAACTTTGAAGTTTTTTTTTGAAATGCCATACAGGACACAGGTCTTCAATTTCTTTTAAAAAAATTCAAACCGCTACATTATTGTGGGTCGAACCAGTGTATGATGGTAAACACGCCTCTTCTCCTTCGTTTTGTTTGCTTCTGAATCCGCCATAGGCTTCGAAGAGAGAGAAAGAAAGTTGTTATTGATGTTGGCCTGCTGAATCTACTAGAAATTTCTAAGAGGGCGTAGGGTTCTAGCTTAATATGTTAATGGAGAAGGATAAGAAAGAATCAAGAGACTATGGAGTTTGCGTTTTGCTTGTCGGGCTTGTTGGTTTTGGTCTTTTTGGAGTTTTAAGTGTCATTTTTCAACAATAATATAATATATTTTCTATAATAGAAAAGATAGGTCCCAACTCGTGATCCAACCTGGCTCGAACCCATCCAACCTGTGGGTTAACTGAGTCGGGTTAAAATAATCGGGGGTTAATGCGAGCCTACTTTTACCAACCCAACCCAGCGGTGAGCCAGATTGGCTCACGGGTTTCAACTCATATTGACAGCTCTATGGTTTACAATGTTTTTTTTTTTGAAGCAGTAGACGACTACAATGTTAAAAATGCATTTTAGTTAAATCAATATAATTATGTGTACGTAGCATTATTATCTTCATTATTATCATTTATCACTTTAGCGATCCACAGATTATGCAACCCCGTTAATATTACACAGATAATGTTATAATTCAAATCAGATTCTTTCATCAACGTCAGTTCAGCATTGACATTGTGATGGAAATATTAAAAATGAAAAATATACAATTTAATTTAATTTGAATTCATATGATTTGATTATAAGGGGAACATGATTAGTTAGGTTAAGTTTTTCTTAAACTAGTCTAGACTTATTTTATTCCTGTGTTTGGCAAGAAAGTAGTTTGCAAGCTGATCAACTAGTTTTTTTAGGGGAAGAACTAGTTGAGCCGTTTGGTAAGAGAGCTTCTTTGAGAAAATAAAAGTTCTTATTTGATAAGCTAGTAGAGGTAACTTCATGATCGACCGTGCAGATTATCGCACTTACTTAATTCGTCTCATCTAAAGTATAAAAACAATATCATTCGATAATATCTTATAAGATTGAATAATATTATCTGACTTTACAAAAATAGGGTCATGCTAACTGATGTCCTAAAAGCACTAGTTAAGGAATCCAAAAAAGCAAATATTCATTAGAAAACTAAGTATATTACTTATTCAAATATTAAATACATTAATTCTCAAAGAAAATTTTCTTTTCTTGATTTCTTAATCAGTGTACTAAGGATACTCGTTAGCATTTTTCACGAAAATAACTTTGAGATTCTTTTTGTGACTTTGAATATTATGCATAAATGCATAATAAAGCTAAGAGAAAATTGAAAAACAGAGTAATCATGATTCAGTCCCACATGGTCTACATCGCCCTAAATTTAAAAGACAGCTTTCTAAAATACTCTGACTTTGGAAAATTGGTGATTAATTGGGTCTCAAATTTCATTAGTGGCTTCACTGGCATGTAAGCGTTGTAATAATAACTTCATGATAATTATAGTTGCGGCTTCATGTAGTGGTAGTTGAACAGAGGTGACTAATCAATTTATAGCCTTTGTTCAGAATCAAAGTGTTGCCTCCATATATATATACATGATCCTTACCCTTTGTTCTGATCATATATAACATATCTAATCTGTATTAATATATCACCATTTTGATTTCTTTCTAGTTAATAAACTATGGCAAACCGTGGAAAGATTGAGGCCAACATTGAGGTTAAGACTAACGCAGACAAGTTCTGGGAAATCTTTAGGGACTACTCAACTGTATTCCTTAAGGCCTTCCCAAGATACAAAAGTATTGAGATTCTTGAGGGTGAGGGCAAGACAGTTGGTTCTGTCCTTCGCCACATTACTTATAGCGAAGGTAAAAACTTTCTTCCTCTCAAAGCGAGTCAAGAGTCAAGAGTATATGGGTACTTTGGGCTGCATCTCTGTCTTAATAACCTAGCCATAATCCGCATTTAGTGATATTCTATATTTCTATTCTCTGTGATAATATTTTATTCCAATTTTCACTTATGACTGACCTGTCTTAAATTTTGAACGCCCTTTATCTTTTGTGAACCACGCTACAATCCTACCCATGTTTGGTTTGTTTCTATTTTTCTTATTTTTATTTTTTATTTTTATGAATAATTATAATATAAATAATTATAAAATTGTTACATTGTTTTTATTATGCTTTTTATTTTCAAAAATTTATACAGGAAACACTGAAAACAACATTTTACTTATTTTCACTATTTCCTGTATAAATTTTTGGAAACAAGAAACTGGATGAAAATAATGTGACGGTTTTGTAATTATTTTTGAAATCAGTAAATGAAAACAGGAAATTAGAAACAAACTAAACAGACCCTTATGTATTGAGTTTGTTTTGCTATTAATATCATAAAAAAAATAATTTAGATATATGGTATGTGTAAAAAAAATTACATTATCAACCAATTGTAAATCACCTCATATGTAATTTTTAAGGTAAGTATCATACAAATCGAACATTTTTAAAAACGTGACAATACATGATTGACTATCAATATAAAAAACTTTTATACTGATATTGTATTCTAAATAATTAAATCGTTAAAAAAAGTAGATCAAAATTAGTTGTGGAAATAAGAAATTTAGTTCTTTGCATTTTGACCCATTTTTTGGTGGTTTAATTACCGTCCAGCTGGTTCATTACAATCAGCCACAGAGAAGATTGAGGCTGTTGATGATGCAAAGAAGACACTTACCTATGCTGTGATTGATGCGGAACTCCTCAAGGACTACAAAAATTACAAGGGACACATAAGTGTAAAACCCAAGGGAGATGGAAGTGAGGTGAAATGGAACGCTGAGTATGAAAAGGCTTCCCAAGAGGTTCCTGACCCAACTGGCATCAAGGATTATATGGTCAAGACCTTCCTTGACTTGGACGCCTATATTCAAAACGCATAGAGGTTCCATGCCATTGAAGGACTTGTACTGTAGAACATGAATTATTAAATAATGGGGAGGTACCATTCCCTACTTAATATATAATGTATGGCCCTGTCCTAATTTCTTGCTGTGAGCTTAATGAATTCGGTTCTCTATGGTAGTTCTAATCCAACTATCCATTAATAATATGAGGATCAAAATTGAAGTATATGTGATCATCATATCATTCTCTTTCTATACATAATCGTCCATACATTAATTGAGCATAGAAAATGCGTGTATTATGCATGTATAGCATATTTAACAATCATGTAGTAAAAACATGTGATAAAATCAGCACACATAATATAAAAACGACGATTGTCATATATATATATATATATATATATAGCTTGCTTCAAAAAAAATATATATATCAATAAAGAAATATGATAGTAAATACAAAAGGATACTACACTTACTCAGATTCAAATCCCAAATACTTTAAGGTATTTTTTCACCCGTAATATTTGATAGTCGATGTACAACAACACACATAAACAGAGTAAAATTTATTAATAAATTTATTAAAATGTCATTTGTGTTATATAATGTTTGATTTAAACTAATTTTATTAAATTAAAAATTTAAAAATCTGAATCCCAGTTTTTCTTTTTCGGTTCTTCCTCCCCACCCCTACATCTTCACTCTCCAGAAACAGAAATGTAGTTCTTCCTTCCCCACCCCATTCTTCATCTCTCCCCAGAAAACATATAAACATCCATTAGCACCAAGAACGCAAGAGAATTCCAAACTGGTTTGAGGAAAAAACCAAACAGATCTAGCTTCTATAAGAACAAAAGTAAGCACAAACTAGTGTTGGTTTGAGTAAAAAACCAAACAACTCTAAACTTGGACCAGAGAAAAAAAGTTTTGGTTGGATCAGATGTGATTAATAGTTCCAATTCATCCATGTACCACAGCAGTCCCAACAAGAAAATGATAGAAAAGTGTACGCGCCACCACCGCCGCCAGCGCTCCGATGCGCCACCACCACTGTCGACTCCCCAATGTGCCACCACCCAGCGGCAGAGAGCAGCAATTTCAGATATAATCTGAGGAATCAAGCTTTTGATTGAAGACCTAAAGAAAAGGTTCATTTCACGAAAAAAAGGACAAAAAAATCAAGATGTAATAATCTGTTTTATTTTTTATTTTTCTAGAGTTATAATTTGGACCGTTAGATTAATTGAACGATAGAGATTAAGAAGAATGCAGTGACTATAGGGATATATGACTGTAGTAAATCCAGATCCAGGAACGTGGGAGTAGTGTTGTATGTGGGCAAAAAGAGTGGGGGAACCGGAATGGTTGTTTAGAGATTTCATTTGAATTGTCTACTTTTTAGTCAGTTAGTTAAGTGGCTAACACCTTTTTTTTTTCATCTTATGTTAAATTCATAATTTTTCAATAAAAATTTGTCTTTTTAAACTCCTTAAATAATGTTCTAAAGCTTTATTTGCAAGATAGTTTCATGAGGGAAAGGAAAGAGAAGGAAAAGAAATGTAAGTTTACATCAGATTTCTGTTTGAAAGTTCAGTAAAAAAGAGGGAAAGATTTTGAGGTATTTTGTAAACCCTCCTAGGAGTAATTTTCTCCTTTCCCTCAATTTGGGATATTTTGGAGGATAATAGATATAATTTACCAATTTATCCTTCCTTTTTTTTCATAAAAAAATCTTTAAAATTAGAGTGAGAAAGTTATTTAAATAAAAAAATTCGGAAAATAATTTTTTTTGGAGAAAAATATTATTTATTCTCTACATTAATATTATTTATAGAATATTAATCATGTTAATTTTCTTAAATAAGGATAAAATTATAAAAGGATGTCCAATATCCTCCATTTTCCTTTCCCGCACACAATATGTATTTCCAAATAACGAGAGGGATAATGCTCTCCTTCTCCTTCCCTCCCTCTCCTTTCCTTCCCCTATAATCTCATCTTTTTCTTTTCCCTCATAACTCGCAAACAGAGTCTAAGGGCACTGGTTAGTAGGGCCGACCCAACACCAATTTAGGCCTAAAGCGAACTCTGAAGCGAGACCTTTTGGAATGTCTTTTTTTATAAAAAGAGATAGAGTAGGTCAGGTCGACGCTAATGGCCGACGCTACATTCCAAAGAGTGCCGATACTAAAAATTTTTTGTAGTGTAAATAAATTTTTTTGAGATCTAAAGCAAGAGCTTTGGTTGCTTGGCCCTTAGGCCGGCCTTGCTGGTTAGCATTCTCCTTAAAGTAATTAGAAGTAATATTTCACATATATAGTGTATGAAAGGCAAAATTGGTTGATTGGTCCTATACGTTTATTTAATATTTCACATCGGTCCCATAAGTTTTTTTTTTTTCAAATTGGTCCTACACGTTATGTTTCATTTTCACGTTAGTCCTTTCCTTCAATTTCGACCTTACGACAATAGATCAAGAGTCATGTGTCGCACTAACATCATAGCTACGTCAGCTCAAAACTAATGGCATTAAGTCGAAATTGACCGAAAGAATTAACGTGAAAACGGAATATAACGTGTAGGGTCAATTTTTTAAAAAAAAAACTGATAAAACCGATATGAAAAATATTGATATGAAAAATTAAATAAACGTATAAGACCAATCAACCTATTTTGACGTGTATTAAATGTTTGACATATCATTCTTTCTTGAATAAGCCATAGTAATGAGGATTCAGCCCCACCTGTGCTTGGTACATCAGTGATTGGGTCCCAAGAGTAAAGGGTAGCAATAACTTTATGAAACGTATTAGATGCGGCTTCATAAAGTGGTAGTTGAACTAGTAACTAATCAATGGAAAAAACTTATGTCATGTTAAATATGTGTTATTTGTGTTGTTAATCAATTATAATATGTCATACAAATTAAATTTTTTATTTAAATTCAAATTTAAAATATTCCTATTTTTTCTATTGATTGATTAATCCATATATTGAATGGTAATTGGAGAACAGTAAAAATTGCACACAATGAAGTGCAGTAAGTTTTGTCCCTAATCAATTTATAGCTTTTGTAAGTTATGAATCAAATGTTATAAAATTTGTGTGGATTAGTGTAAGTTACTATCATATTTTATAAAATATATTTAGATTAATTATATATCGAAATAATTATAGTATGTTGTTTCATCCACATTGTCATCAATATTATTATTATTGAGCCTATTGTTATTAACATTTTTTATAAGCAAACAAATTTAATAAATAGAGTAGGGTATTCTAACCCATTAAATCAAGTTAGATTATCTATTTCCTATTCTTATTCTTACTTTTTTTTTTGACAAAATATTCTTATTATTGTTATTACATTTAATATTGTTATTACCCACCATCAAACCCATTACAATTTATTATTGTTATTAACATTTGTCTCTTATTCTTTCTTTTTAACAGGCTAAATAGCTTTCCATTCACAAAAAAATAGGCTTTGAAATTTTTTTCTTCAGAAACTGATTAAATTGATTCAATCAAACCTATTTGGTTTGATTTTCAAAATGTAACCAATTTAATTCAATTTAAATAGAAATAAATAATATTATTTGAATCAGCTAACGTTGTAACTCAAATTCATCCAAACTGAATTGTAAATACCTCTGCTTAAGTGTAACTAATAACTCAAATGAGAGACCTTTAACTAGTTTTTAAAAATAAGAACAAGTTCTTGATAAGTTATATCATTGGAGTAAGATAATATGATATTCATATGTAAGAACAATTGCTTATATAAGCAATGGGTTCCTATATAAGAAGTTAAGAACCCAATAAAATAAATAAATATATAAGCTAGAGAAAAAGTGGAGTAACTTATGAGACCCATTTGGTGAACTTTTTAGAGTGGCAGCACTGGAGTGGAGAGTTGCTCAAAATAGTATAAAGTGAAAGGATAAGGCTCATGTAAAGTAAATTTTTTTCTAAAGCGGGCAAGTAAGAGTGTTTTCACTCTTGATTTAATAAAATGCATAAAGATCTTAACTCACTTTATTAAATCAAGGGTGGAAACACCCTTAGTTACTCACTTTAGAGACAAGCACACTTTAGATGAGTTTTTTCCAAAGTAAAAAGTGGTGATATAACATAGTGGGACTCATAAAAAGGGGAGTTAAGCAGCTAAAATAAATTATTAATATTTAGGCTTAATTGCACAATCGTGATGCCTAGGGACCCAATTAGGCATGCCAATGGGGTGGGGCAGGGGCGGGGCGGGTTTTGCCTTCCCCATTCCCGCCCCCGACTCTATACCCGAAACTCGACCCTGCCCCAAATCCCCAATGGGGCTGGAAAAGACGCCCCTATCCCCGTCCCCGCTAGGGGCCGGGTTTCCCCGCCCCGCCCTAGGAACCGCCAAAAAAACCCAAATCTCTACCCCTCCCCCACGAGTACCTGCAAATAAGAAATCACATATTTTAACAACTTTTCCTAGGGAAGTAGAAATTGTAGAATTAACAAATAAGTTGACAAGCATTAAGCTAGACGCATTCTTGGAATCTTGGCGAGCAAGATGGAGTCAGGGTATACCCATGGCCTCTACTATTTATTAAGGGTTCTTCATATGTGGAAATGAAGTTCCATTCACCAACCATCAGGGACGAAGTAGAAGGGACGGTACCTTTCGACGACGACAAGCAGGGCTGACCACCGGAAGGCGAGCGGCGAGTGGTGGAGCAAATTTAGACAGGGATGGCTGGAACGCGATTGTGAGCGGCGAAGTCTCTGAGTCGCAGAGTTGGGCGGATCCGCGGAGTGGCCGTCGCAGTCTCTGCCTCTTTGTAACGGCAGAGGGAGAAGGGAGACTCAGAGGGGGAAGGGAGACTCAGGGGCGGCAAGTTCGGGAATTAGGGATAGGGAAGGGAAATGAAAACTGGAAAGTGATATGAGTTATATAACCCTAACTTAACTTTATAATAGGGTTATTTTAGTAATTTTCGTAAAACGGGCGGGTTCGGGGTGGGTATCAGCACACCCGCCCCCGCCCCCGCCCCCACATATGGAAAGCGGGTTTTCCCCGAACCCGAACCCAGTCAAAGCGAGATTTCCCCGTCAAAATCGGGGCGGGTTTGGACAGGTATCCGCGAGGTCAGATTCTTTTGCCATGCCTAGACCCAATTGGTACAATTGGAACTTGGAGAACTAAAATTGCACAATCGTGATACCTAGGGGACCCAATTGACGCAATTGGAGCCAGAGGAATCAAAATTGCACGATCATGATACCTTGGGAACCAAAAGTGTTATTAAGCCTAATATTTATTTAATTAATTATTAATTATTAATTAACTATCATAATCAATAATATATTTATTAATTTATTACTCTAATACAAATCCAACTTAAATGCAGAAAATTTATATATAGAAATTTCTGCTTGAGATACGTGATGATTTATTAAGACACCCTTGCGCCAACAAAAAGCCTCTACAGTTTTGAGAATTTTGACATGCATGTTTAACCCCGTCTCGAAGATAATTGTGATGGATTTAGATTTATGCTCTGAAAAAAATTAGATGTAGCTCCTTAGGTATATAAAATGTTTTTCAATGAGAAAAATACATGTGTCACATCTCATCATTGAGAATTAGGATCAACCCAAGTCCGAGCAACTAAAGCCCTTGTCTTTAGGCCTAAAAAAATTACTTACGCAATGTACAAGAAAACATTTAGGGTATGGCCGACGTTAAGTAGATATTAACATCCTAGCGTTAGCCAGGCCTAAAGCCCACGCTACCAACGATACTTTTTTTTAAAAAAAAAAAGAATCGTTTCAAAAGTCTCGCCTCAAAGTTTGCTTTACGCCTAAATAGGTGTTGGGCCCTCCTTGATGAGAATATAACATGTGCAACAACTTTGACATGTGTATTCTTCTCATTTAAGAACAACACCAAATATATGCAAGTAACTACACCTAAGTTTTGTCCTTTATGCTTTGGGTTGTTTTAACATGGTTTTGTACCACATATTCTTTCAAAATTTATATTTTTTATAATTAGGTATAAGGCGTAAGTCTGTTTCACTTAAGTTAATAATATTTTGTCACATTGCGTGAGCTCATTTGGTTAACTGTGGGACATAAATTGTGAGTACGCGAGTTCAAACCCTCTCAATGCGCTTCATCTCTTTCCCTCCTTCCCTCCCCCCACGTAAAGTCTCTTATGAGTTGCCTCTTTGACAATAAAAACAAAAACAAATCAATAACATTTTTAATGTTTGGAACCCACCATAATTAGAGCCTTTGGCTTTCCGGTGGATCTACAGTGTATCTCACATTCCACAAGCTTAGATCATTTGGACTCGCTACGGGACTAGTCTCCACTCAGGTTCTTAGTCACACTTAAGATTCTTTGTCCCTCCCCAATGATGTGTTTTGATGTGATACAAAACCATGTTAAAACGACCCAAAGCATACAGGTGCAATTCATTGATTACATAAGGTGATATTCTCCAATGAGAAGAATGCACGTGTCAAAGTTGTTACATGTGTTATATTCTCATCAGGGCCGGCCCAACAACTATTGAGATCTAAAACAAATTCTGTGGCGAGACCTTTTTAAAAAAAATAACAAATTAAGCTAACAATTTTTTCATACAAAATTAATTTTTCGTACACAACAAGGAGTTAATCATTGGACCTTTCAGCTAATGATAACCTTTCATACCAATTGGGCTAGCTCATGTTTGTTGACATCAAACATATCAAAAAGATAATAATACAAAAAGATACAAACTGAATCTTTTTTTTAAAAAAGAAAAAATTATTTTTTAGAAGTCTAAAGCTAGCGCTTCACTCGCTTGGATCTCGGGTCGATCCTGATTCTCATTAATGAGATGTGACACGTGTTTTTTCTCATTGAAAAAACAGCACCTTATATACATAACCAACTACACCTAAGTTTTGGTTAAACATAAATCTAAATCAATCTATCACAATTATCTCTGAAAACCGTAGATGCTTGATAACAATTTGTATAACATAATAATAATAATTTTATTTTTTTAATCAATAATTTTATCGATATTATTTATTTTAAAATATATTATAATATTCACTTTAGTTTAACTTTTTTTTTTACTTCGGATGGATCTAATTCCAATCCAATCATTATTGAATTATAGGGTGCATTTCAAAAAACAACATATTTTCATAAGTTTCTCTGAAAAGTTTATAGAAATAAATTAAAAAGAGCTTATGGAAAGACCATAAATTATTTGTATAAGTTTAATTTCATAAGTTATTCATATAAGCTCTTCCAAACACACTCATAAGCAATTTGAAACAAATAATTAAAACTTAAAAGGTCTTATTAACCAATATCCTAAATATATTCATTAAGAATTCAAAGAGGTAAATTTATATTAGGAAACTAAATTCTTCCCTTTTTAATAACATTAAATAAATTATTTCGTAATAAAAAATTACCATTTTTACTCCTTTGGATATGATTACCATTTTTCTAATCAAAATATCAAACACCTAAGCTCATATATACTGGGATGGCGATTTGTATCCTTGCATGGGAATTTTTGCGAGAACTGTCCCGAATGAGACCGTACGGGCAGAGAAATTTTCTCCGAGGGGATGAGGGAAAAAATCTCTCCGAAGGCACTTTGGGTACGGGGATGGGGAACATACTCCCCGTCCCGTGGGGTCCCGATCCCGAAAACATTACTAAAATATCTTTTAAAATATGTGTATATATATTGTAAATATATTTTATTAATTTTAAATATATATTATTTTATTAAATAAATAAAATATTAAACATATATGTATACTATTTAAGGTTGAACTTGTTATAATATATTGAAAATTACTTTAACTTTAAATATTTAAGATTTTTTGTATGTCTATATTTTATTGAATTTTAATCTGTTTCCTATTATTGTTTTTTTATGAATTTTCAAGATCCCTAAATTTGCTGTGCGGATCCGCGGAATTCGTAAAAAATGGGAATGTGAGAGAAAAACTCCCAATGATGAAAAGGAGGAACAGAAAAAAAAAATTAGGAACAAGGATGAAAAACAGGGGAGTACTTCCGGCCTGTCTCGTCCCATTGTCATCCCCTATATATATATATATATATATATTTCATGTATAATGAACACCCCAGTCTGGATACACCTTCCTTATCGACAGGCTATGCGCCCTATCGATACCACCGACAATCTTGCTATCTAGGCTATATATGCGGCCTATTGAATGATATCACCGACTATTTCAATTCAGATTATTACGTCAATGTTTGTAAAACATCGAGTGGTGAGAAAAAGGATTTATATTTATTCATTTTTGAGGACGAGCAACGCTAATGCTAAACAGTTTTTTTTAAAAAGAAAAGTTATCATAGATTAGTGCAACTTTTAAAAAAATTATTATAGATTAATGCAAGGTACACCATATGCAAAACTGAGGAAGATTACTAAAAACAATAAAGGTTTAGAGTAGAATTTATATATTTTCTATCATAATTAAATATCTAAAATTTTGAACGCAAGCCACAAATAAATGGAAGGTTTGATCAAATGTATCAACTCTTTTTAAAGCTAGTAGTAAATAGTGAATGTGCAATCATTTAGAGTCTATATATTTAGATTCGGGACACCACGAGCGTGCGTTCAATAGAAGGAACTAAAGAAAAGCTTTTGAAAAAACTGCATTAGACATGTGAAATACCACTTTTGCGTTGGATAACGTTTAAACATATTCAAACGTAATAATATAAATTGAGAAATTCTAGCAACACAGTCTTTAACGCTCTCTTTTTAACATATTCTCTCTTATTGGTTGAAATTTATGTGGGTTCTACAAAATTCAAGTGGGACACACTAATTTCAACCAATAGGAGAGAGTGTGTTGGAAAGAAAGTGTTAGAGAGTGTGTTACTAGCACTCCTCATATAAATAACAACAACGATCAAACCTTTTCTCACCAGTCGAGGTCAGCTACATAGATCAAACGATATTATAATGTTCTATTATAAATCATGTCTAATGACAAATCATTGACATCTAAATCATTTTTAATAATTATACCTAAACCTTTTCTCGATATCCCTTTGCCTCTAGTGATTGAGCTACCTTTCATCTGATCTACTTCCTTATTGGGGCTTATCTAGGTCTTCTCCACACATGAAACTACCTAAGGTGAGATTGTTCTATCTTTTTTCTTATAGTAAGTGGTACCTAACTTTCTCTCTAATGTAATCATTTCTAATCTATTATGTCTATGTCCACTCATACATCACAGCATTCTCATCTCCTTTACATTGAGCTTATTCTCTTGTTGATTTTTTTTACTGCCCAACACCCAACACTCAGTCACATACAACATCAATATCTTATAGTTGTGCAATAAAATTTTATCTTAAGCTTGAGATGTACCTTTCTGCTAGAGATAACACACGAAACACTCCTTTATTTCATCTATCCTGCTTGAATCCCATAGTTTACATATCTCTTTATTTCTCCTTCGTTTTGTATGATTGACCCAGGATACTTAAACCAAACGACTTATGGTATGATATGATCTCCAATTTTCACCTTTAGGCTAGAATTAATGCACCTCATACAAAACTTACATTTCATATACTCTGTATATTCTACTTAAGCAAAAGTCATATGCTTCCAAAACTTGTCTCTACATCTCCAACTTCTCATTTATTTCCTTCCTTGAGTCTCCAACCAGAACTATATGATTTACGAAAAGCGTGCACCACGGTGCTGACTCTTAGATATGCTAAAAAATCACATCTATGACTAAGGTAAAGAAAAGATAGGGGCTCAAAGTTAACTCTTGGTACAGTCCTATAGTTATAGGAAAATCTTTTGTGACTTCACCTTGTGTTTGAGACAAATGATGCCTTTCTCTCTTAGATTCTTCCATACTTTAATAAGTATATTATTTGGTTCAATTGTTTTGCCATTATTTATCCTCTTCAATGTTTCTTTTACCTCAGGCATTTGAATTCTAAAATAAAATGTATAATTTTGGTCTTCATCTTTAGTGTTTAGCCTATTAAAGTGCAATAAAATTTTGTTTCCTTCATTAAATAGCTTGTGAAAGTAATTCTTTCATATTTCTTTGATAACTTGTTCCAAAACTAAGACTTTACCTTCTTCTTCCTCAATGCATATATTCTACTTGGTCTAAATCTCTTGTCTTTCTTTCCCTACCTTTAGCAAGCCTCTAAACACTTCTTTCTCAATCTTTGGTGCCTAAGGATTAGTATAACTTGTCAAAAACTCTAGCTCTTGCTTCACATACTTCCTTCTTGGTATCGTTCTTAGGTACCTTATATTTTCCCCAATTTTCAACATTTTTTACACAAGGGCTACACTTTATAGCATTCCCTTTTAACCTTAACTTTATCTTGCACACTTGCCTCTCACCATAAAGATTCTTTACCTTTAGGTCTAAAGTCTCTAGATTCACCGAGTGTCTCTTTTGATACTTGCAGAATCCCTTTGGCCATCTTGTCCCACACATCCTTAACACTTCCCTGTGCCTCCCAAAATCATTCCTCCAACATCTTTTGCTGAAAGCTCATTTCGTTTTCATCCTTCAATTGCCACAACTTCATCCTTAAAACTCTATATTGGTCTTTTTTCTTTACTCTGCTCTTAACTCTTACATTCATAACCAGACTCTATATTGGTCTTTTTTTTACCCTCCTCTTAACTCTATATTGGCCATTTCTCTCCATGCATGACTTTGCAATCCATGCAAAGTTATCTATCTAATTTCCTTATAAAAAAGAAATTAATTCGAGAGCATGCCACTACTTCTCAAGGTGAATTCACCATTTCCGAATAAAAACTTACCTTTTTTAACTCTTTAAGGATAGCATTACGAAAATAATAAATTTTGATCATTAATTTTTATTTCAATGGTTAAAATTAATTAATTAAAGATAACTATTTGACTTTTTTAAATGATCATGTGATCATTAAACAACTTTTAATTTTGACGATCTATATATGGTTATATGATCAAGATTTATTGTTCTCACAATACACGCACCTATATTTTATTTTATCTTTCGACAAATTTATAATTTAAGTATATTTAATAAAAGCTTTTGCTTGAATTATCTTTAAAGTTTAAATAAATTAATTCAAACTTATATCCTTAAGTATTTAACAAAACCTTTTGCCTGAAATGTCTTAAAGTTAAAATAAATTAATTCAAACTTATATCCTATAATGAAATGCAAAAAATGTAAAATTTATATGACTCAATTTTACTTTGATTTAAACAAACGTTTGGTCCGTACGTATACATTCATGTGATTTGGATATTGGATCTTATAGTTTTTTTTTTTAATTTTAATCCTTACAGTTTTACTAATTTGGGTTTTGGTCTACATGGGGATCAATATCTTATTAATAATTTGGCACACTCTTTAACACTCTCTTTACAACACACTATCTCCTATTGGTTAAAATTCATGTGGGTCCTACAAAATTTAAGTGGGACCCATATGAATTAGTGAGACTCACATGAATTTCAACCAATTAAAGGGAGTATGTTGGAAAGAAAGTGTATTACTAGCACTCCTCTTTGAAACAATACATAATTTTTAATTTTTTCTTTCTTATTTTATCATCTCATTAACCGTGAAGTCAAATTTGGAACATAGGTATAAGGTATTGCTTTTTAGTGATTGGGTCCCAAATTTCATTGGTAGCATGTGAGTGTTCGTATCTTCATGAAAAGTTTGATGTGGCTTCTTAGGGTGGTTGTTGAACTATTTCCTAATGAATTTATTTCCTTTGTCCTCCTAAACCGAAGTGTTGCCTCTATATATATGTGATCATTATCCTACATATGTTCTCATTACATATCCTATCTAAATTTTATTTCCATTTTGATTTCTTTATAGTCGGTAACCTATGGCTACCCGTGGAAAGCTTGAGGTAGACATTGATGTCAAGTCTAATCCAGATAAGTTCTGGGAAACCATTAGGGATTCAACAACTATATTCCCTAAAGCCTTCCCAAATGATTATAAAAGCATTGAGATTCTTGAGGGTGATGGCAAGGCAGCTGGTTCTGTCCGCCACTTCACTTATGGTGAAGGTAAAAAATTTCTTCTTCCCAGGAAGGTGAAGGGTCATTTTCTTCTTCTTTCTTTTACCCCTAATATGGAAATCAAATCTAATACGTGTGGTTTGAGTTGCTTCTCTCTCTATTTCTTTACAAGAGTGTTATTTAGTATGAATCAAATCTGACGAAAATATACTGACTAGTATCTTAAAGGTTAACTAAACAATCAATCCTTAAACCTTTGTGAAAAGTTGCCTCCGTCATCATCTCTACAGTCAAATCTTAACCGTTGGATTAATCTAACATTAAGAGAGAGAGATCTCAGTCATTAGATTAATTCAACGATTGAAATTTGACTGAAGTAAGAATTGAGACAACTTTTGACTGCAGATGATCCAAATGCTTCTTCCACCTGATTTGAATTTTGATCCCTTTACTTTATTGTTTTAATTTTGGATATTGGTTCTTACATTTTTTTTAAATTTTGGTCCCTTTGTTATGGTATTGCTTTTATTAGGAATTGATATTTACGGTTTCAAATTATCAAGATATTGGTATATGAGAAACTAAAATGCAAATTAAAAGAGTTATAGGAACAAAAATTTTAAAAACCTATAAAATCAAAATTCAAATTGAATGAAACTATAGGACTAATTGTTCGCTTTAACTTTTTTTTATTCATAATCTTGCTGTATTTAGTGATATTCTATTGATGTCATATTTGGCTGTTGATATTATAATATTTTAGTCCAATTTTCACTGATCGCTTGAGCCATGCCTAAAATTTTGAACCTCCTTAATCATGATACAACCTCATATATTGACTTCGGTTGGCTATTAGGACTGAGAAAAAATAGATCAAAATCAGCTGTGGAATAAGAAATTCAGTTCTTTGCATTTTGATCGGTTCTTTGGTGGTTTATGGTCCAGGTTCACCTATTGTGAAATCATCCAAAGAGAAGATTGAGGCTGCTGATGATGCAAAGAAGACTGTATCCTACGCTGTGATTGATGGGGACCTCCTCCAGTACTATAAAAAATTCAAGGGACAAATCAGTGTGACACCCAGTGGAGATGGAAGTGAGGTAAAATGGTCCGCTGAGTATGAAAAGGCTAACCACGAGGTTCCTGACCCAACTATCATCAAGGACTTTGTTGTCAAGAACTTCCTAGAGGTGGATGCCTATATTCAAAAGGCATAGGGGCTCTATGCCACTAAAGGGCTAAGTACTAAGTAGTATGGATTTTTAAATAATGTGGTGGATCTCATTTAATCTATTGTAGGACATGGCCCTGTCCTTGTTTGCTAAGTACTCTATTAGGCTAAATGAATTCTGTCCTCTTTGGTAGTTCTGATCCAATTACCCGTTTATTTCAGTATGAGGGTATCATTTAATGAAGTATATGTGATCATGGTGTCATTCCCTTTCCATAAATAATAATTGTATTCATAGATCCATGCGTGTGGTATGCATGTGTTGTACATCATAGGCAATAAGCAGAGGAGAACATTAGTAAGTTGCCAAAACCATGTGATGCTACATGTAAGTAACTAACTACCTAAACTAGGCGAGCTATCTAAATAAAACCCTCCTAATCACAGATTAACCATTCATGCGGAAGACTCTCAAAAAGTGCCGGCAAAACAAACAACTGGATATGTCAGGATATGTCAATATAATTTCTTTCACAATATGCATGTTATGTTGGAATGGGTCAAAATAAGCCTCATCAAACTATTAGATCACAAATTAAGAGGTTTGATGTAACGGCCCGGACTGCTTTCAGGATTGTCGATTATCCCTACAAATCAACATGGGTCTTTTCAACGTGTTTTGTCCTCACTCACACGCTTTTTGAGAAACTTCCCAGAATGTCAGTCATCCCACAAGTGTTCCAAGTCAATAATGTTTAACTATGGAGTTCTTATATTTTGGGCTCCCAAAAAGAAGATGCATCTTATTGGTATAGGTAGTACCAATCAATTCCTTTAAGCCTTCCTTAACTCTGCAGTTCCATACCTGCACAATCACAGGATCCCTTACATTCCGATGTGAATTCGGTTCAATCATTTGTCCCTTTGCCTAGAAGCCTACTAGGAGCCGTTCCTTGTCCGTATCTCATGCACCGGCAATCACTCCCCACCCTCGTCAGCCTCAGGCATCACATATGACATGCCGGCAGTTAAAGAGAGTCAGATGCGAGTGAATAAATTGAACAATACTCCCTCTGCACTCAATTATAAGTAAAAATACCTACTTGCACACTGATTAAGAATAGTAGTTAAGTGCATTTAATTTTCTTGATTTTTTGTAAAAAGGAAAATTTATTTACTAAACTACCCTTAGTCGTAATGGTTGCTAATATTAATGAATTAATAACTTAAGGGTGTTTTTGAAAAAATAATATTAAATATGGATAGATTAGTTGACATTTACTTATATTTAAGTCTAGGTGTCGTTGGAGAGAGGCTTTTATTAATTGAATGACTTCTCATATTGAACCTTAAATTTAATCAATGTAATTGTTTAATTGAGAAATAGCATACAGTACCAACAAGGTCTAGGTTACCTTTTTGAAGATGTCTTACTCTTTTGTTCCAATTCCAAAACTCACATACGGGAAGTTTGATAATGGGTGTTGTGAACATCCCATCAGTTCAATTGCATCGTTGCCTTTTGCTTGTCCCCATGGCTCCCTCTTATTATTTTAATAGGTAGCAACAAACTCTTATATAATTGGTGTTTTATGACTATATATAGGGGGCAACTCAAATAAGAGGAGTGTGTTATTATGAGAGTGAGAAAAATAAATCTGAACCATTAAATCATACATGGATGATCAGGATTAGAAGTTAGTTGGTAGTCACGTGATCACTTAAAAAAGTCACATGACTTTATGTTCTAATCTTGATCATTCATGTGTGATCTAAATATCCAGATTTACTCATCTCATCTTTCATAATAACACACTCATCTCACTTGAGTAGCTCCCATATATGACACGTAATTAATTCTAACATTTGATATCAAAGCCACTTTAGGACCGAATTTGATTGATGGTGCATCATAGCTCGAAAGTTTCTTGCTTTTGTATGCAATTGGCCAACTTTGGGTGTTTTTTATTTCCCGTAAATTAAAACCAATAATGCTAGGGCTTTTGTAGGTCTCATTATGAAAAATTGTTTGGCACTAAAATTGCATCAAATCATGCCCTATGGAGAGAGAATTTTGTATTTGAATATTTTGTTCTAAACCTAGGATTTTCAAAACCCCAAATCCCATGAATTCTAAGAAGGTCACCTTCATCTTTGCATAAGAAACATATAGTGAACAAGTATATAAAGATTGTGAAGCCTCTGTACAAAAGAGTTTCTCGTAGGTATGGAGACAAGCAAGCCTTCAACTTAAGCTCTCGAGATAAAGTTGCACTAATTAATATCTGCCACAACTTAAGCTCCCGAAAATTTTCACGGACAAAATTGGGCCTTCACTCTTTTTTCTTTATGGGTGTTGTAATGCTAAATCCATGGCCAAGCTCCAACCACCCCTAACCTGCTAAATTCATGGCCAAGCTCCAAACTGTTGAACACTTGCTATTTTCCTGCTCTTTTTCCTATGCTGTATGGATGCAAGTATACAACTGGTTAGGTGTTGATTTAGTTTTACATGTGCAGCCGAAAACGAATTTTCTTTGACACTTATGTTTGCAGAAGCCTCTTCAAAAAAATTTTGGGGACTACTTTGGTATGCATTTGTTTGGTCACTGTCGTTACTCAGAAATGACTTGATTTTCAATGATGCTAAGTTAGACACCGAGACAGTAATTGAATTGATAAAGTACAGAACATGGGCTTGGGGAAAGGTTGATGGGGGTGGAGGGGTTTTTTCATATGTGGTGGACTTGACAATTAACCCGATTTCTTGTTTGGAGGGTATTATAGATTAGATTATGCAAAAGAGGATATGACTTATGTTATGGTGTTTTGCCTTCGGGAAGCATGAGGTTAAAGTCGCTAACTGATCCTGATACATTGATAAGAGGAGTTATCTATTGGGGCGGGTTATTGCTTCATTTGGAAGATTGGTCTTTATTCTTGCGGGGTATGCTCTGTTGTTGAGTTTCAATCGAGGGAATTCATTGTTTTCCCTATTTCATTCACTGGGAATTACAGTAAGGCCCCTTTGCGAGTTAGGAGGGAGAGGAAAGAAAGGGAAAGGAAGGGGGAGGGAGGAAAGGAGAATGAAAGCATTATCGTTCTTTTTGTTTGGGAGTACATATTATATGAGGAGAAGAAAATGAAGGGTATAAGACATACTTTTATAATTTTATCCTTACTTAAAAAAATTATAATAAGTAATATTCTATAAATAACATTGATGCCCCAAAATAAAGGGGGTAAATTTTAAAAATGTATGAGGGTAAGTTAGTAATTTCAATTAGTTTTCTTCCAAAATACCCCAAATTGGTGGAACCGAAAAAAATGGGCAGAGGAGGAGTTTGGAGGGTTTATTAAGATCCCCAAAATCTTTCCTTCCAATTTTCTAAACTCATAAACAAGGGTGACCCTCCAATAACCATCTTTTTTCCTTCCTTTCCCTCAAAAAATCAACTCAAACAAAGCTTTAATGCTACCGAAACATATCTTCACAAGTATTAGGAATGACCGCTGAAATACCCCACCAGGTATTATGCTTCATTTTTCCGTAATGGGGAAGGATGCTGAAATTGACCATGATTATCTGTGCAACAACTCATAAGGACCTAAATCTTTTGGACTCAAATATAAACAAAAATCAATCAAATCAACTCTATTTAATATCAGTGTTTCAAAAATACCCCTTTAATTAATTGTTTTTTTTTCTTCCAAGAGCATGATACACTCCCACGAAACAACTTCCAAGAACATTATACATTCCCAAGAAATGGTAGTTTAGTAACTATAACTTTTTTTTTACACAAATCAAGACAATTAAACTAATATAACTACTTTTTTAATACTTGTGAAGTTAGTTTTTGTGTGCTTATATATAGGTTCGAAAGGAGTAGCCCACATCTACCAAAGCAAAGTTTTCCTTACCTTGTATAAAAGATCAACATCTTCCTTTTCCTTACCACACCCAACACAAAGCAAAGAATATTCATCATTTAAAATTTCTCTTCAGCCTAAATTAACTTTAGCAGGGACTTTATTTGCATCAATCTCCAAATAAAAGCACAAACCTTCCTCTATCTTTATACCAAAACCCTCTTGTACAAGCTGCCACTCTGTATATTATTGGAGTGACTTAACAACAATTAAAGCTTTCTTAACATAATAAACACTAGATTTACATCCCTTCCAAAGCCAAGAGTAATGCTTACCTAGGAAGAAAACCATCAATTGGGAATGCAAAGAATCACGGTCTTCATGAGCAAACTTGTATCAGCATCTAAAAATAAAAAAGGTAGAGTAACGTCAATTGAAAATAGACAATTAAGATGGTAAGTCCTCACAGAATATGCACTCATAACCTCAAATGTTTAGAGATCAAGTGTTTCGTTCAAATTCACTTTATGAGTAAACTTGTATCAATGTCTAAAAATCAAAAAGTAAAGTAACTACAATTGAAATGAGTAAATTAGGATATAAGAGTCCTCACAAGATATGCATTCATACTCTCAAATGTTTAGAAAGCAACTGTATCGCTCAAATTCACTACATAAGAGATGCCCTGTCATAAGCTTGCTTATTTTTTTACTTCTCCACTACCCAATTCACATTCACATGCATAATATAAATCAAAAGCCGTGTTATTAAAATCGGACCGGTTCGATCGGAAATCAGATCCATGGCCGGTCCAGTCACATTGTCAGACCAGATAAGCCTTCAAACCACATCTGACGTCATTGAGCCGATCTGAATCGGTTGGGTCGAAGGCTAACCCGGTTCCGGTTGGACCACTCCTGTAACACCCCGATTTTTCGTGCTTTCTAAGGACAATAAACTCAATTAATGAGTTTATATTTTTATCTGTATTCTAGAAAATGATTTTGGGAAAACTAAAATCATAGTCTTGTTTCATAAAATCGTAGGAGCCTTCGGTTAAGTTTTGGGCCGAAAACTCAAACAAAAACCGATCTACGTTCTTCAGATGACAGTGTTTTCTACTATCACGACCTAATCTTGACTAACGGACGAGACCATTAGTCTTAGACTTTGATCCTCTATCTTTTTCCTAAAATGTGTCCTGACGCCCAAAATATAAATAATATTTTATATTCGGGCCGATAATCGATCGAGGAGACGATTCAAGCTGTCTTAGGGTTTTTCGAGACCCACGATCAAATGTTTTTCATGCCAAAATTGTATCAAGTTATTTGAGGGATTCATACCAGTGTCGAGATGATTTCAAATATCGGGATGTGAATTGACTAAATTGCCCTTGGTTAATTTTTATTACTGGTTTACTTTACCTATTATTAAAACCTTAAAACCCATAAATATCTAATTTTTTCACCCTTATCTCCCCACTTTTTCGGCAGCCTCCCCCCCAAATCTCCATCTTCTCTACTTTCTCTTCTTCTTCCATTAGAACTCCATTGTTGAAGGCTTCAAGGCTTGGTTTTGTGAAGCAACCTTCATCAAACTTGGAGTGGATCATCATAGGAGGTAGTATTCCAACTTTATCTCTCTCAATCTCTCCTTTCTCTCCTCATATTTTCATGATCAAGGATGTTAGGGTTTTGTCCCTAAAATCTTTGAAAATCCATGAAAAATTGTAGGAAAATCGTATCTGTACCAAACCAATTTCTATGGCCTAGGTTCATGACATACTTGTATGATCCAAGAGCTTAGAGCCAAGAAATCTCCCTAGCTATATTTTCTAGGTGGAGGCCGAAACCCCCCTATGTGTGTAGGGTAGGGTTTTGGTTGGTTTTTGATGATCTGATCTGATATCTAGGGCTGTCACACTTAGTTAGGGTGTTATCCATAAAATGAGAAATTTTGGAGCTCCCTAGCTATTTTTAGTGGAATAGGGCCGAACCCTAGGGGTGGTACATTAGGAGAAATCTTTGTTTTGTAAGTTAATGCCGATATGATTTGCGTGTATGTAGTGATAGGCAGCGTGCGGGGACAGTGAACAAGTTGATCGGGTGTTCAAAGTTTAGCTGGAAGCTACAAGAGGTAAGGGGATAAACCTGAGGAATTCCATTCCCGACAGCTATGTACTGCATCGGTGTCTGTATTGTATTTAAATAGTTTGTATCTGATGTTGGTTGTGGTTGATTTCTTGATTTACTGCTGTTGATTGGAATATGTATTGATGTAACTGCTGATATAGTTGAATGCATGTTATACTTGCTAAATGGTTATATGGATGTATCGTGTGCCCTGCTGTGGGATTGAAGGCATTAGAGGACCTAATTTTGATTAGGATCCGACATCGTGTAACTTAAAAGCTTTAAAAGTCTGAAATGTGTTTTAATAATGAAAAGTGAAGTTTAAAAGCAAATAGGGCATTAGAAACCTTCAATTGCCCTAATTTGATAAGTTGACCCTTTGAGCAAAGGCATTTTGAGAAATGTGGTTTTCAAAGTTATATTGAGTTTATTCAAGAAAAATGAGGGTGTCACAACTCCTCACTCACACACATGCCAGGGTCGCCCACGAGCCTTCAGATCTGTTGTGGAATTTGGAATTTAAATGCCAAAAACGAACATGTAGGAATCGAACTTGGTCCTTCTTGGATATATACCAGTTCATACGGTTCAACCAGTGACTCACTAGTTCGACCAGTGATCCGTTAACCCAATATCCCGATCGAGTCGATGATCGATCTGAGTTTTATAACACTGGTCAAAAGGACTTTATTCATGGTTGTAATGGGAGGAAGGTAAAAAGGTAGGAATAATATGGATGTAAAAGTCTAAACCCATGTACGAATGAGTAACACCTGTGGGATGAGAACACTCCAAGATTTAACATTGCACTTCTTATCTTCTTATTTCTTTCATTTTTTTTTGGTTTAATTACTCTGCAGGTCCCCGAACTATTTGAGAATTTTTAAATAGGTCCCTAAATTAAAAAAATTCGTAATTGGGTCCCTGAACTTCTAAATACTTTGTAGTTGGATCCCTGCACTTTAAACGTTTGTAATTGGGTCCCTGAACTTGTAAATAATTTGTAATTAGGTCCCTAGGATAGGAGAAAAAACTTATAATTAGAGCACCGTATAAATGTGTTTCAAGATTTCTTGTCGATCTTGGAGGTTAATAAAACCATTGGATCACCACAATAGCAAAGGTTTTAAAAATGTTTAATATCTCAGGGACCTAATGTCAGGACCCAACTTAGGCGTCCCTGACCGGCCAGAATAGAACTCCGTTGTTCCATTCCCAAGGCCTTTCAAGAACGTGTAAGTCACATCATAACAAGATATATTGCACATCAAAGGTAAATACCAGAGTAAAAGATTATAACAAAAGAAAGCCAAAGGTGGCCCTGAGTCAACAACAAGAGTTTTAAAAACAAAGCCCAAAAGGGTTTACAACTAGAATGAAGTTCAAAACTCCAATCGGCGGAGAAACCTCATATGACAATAAACCGACCAAAAATGAAACTAAGACAGCAGCAGCTGCTCGCACTACTTAAGTGCATGAGCTCCCTGAAATGGTTCCACTCGCGGAGTACCTAAAGCTAAAACCAAAAGGGCGGGGGTGAGTCCCAAAACTCAGTGAGGGTAAACAAAACATAACAAATAATGCAACACATACATACATGCATAATCATGCTATCATAATTAGACCGTATTATACATTTCAATATATGAAAACCAATCTTAGCGATAACTATTCGCCGTTTTCTCAATTTACCATTGAGCCAGATACTTGTGTATCCCCTTGGAGTTGTTTACTAAAGTCTCCCGCTCCGGCGGCCCCATTTATACCCCGGTCGGAATCCGCTAACCGGTAAGTGACCTCGGTCACTGCACAACATCCCTCCAAACTCCTAGGTTGTTCACTAGAGTCCCCTTCTCTGGCGGTCGCATTTATATCCCTGTCGTGTCCGCTGACCGGTCGGATACACTAAGTATTGCTCAATGTCCTCTTTTAATACGCATGCCATGTTCACGCAAATCAACTCACAATATGTCATGTGCACTATGTGCCTCAACATAGCTTACATAACCATTACAATAATAAATTTCATAATGATCTCAATCATAAATAAATGTAGATAGCATTATAGTCATTTCATTCGCAAATTAAGAGCATCTTACTAATCAGTTTCAACATTTGCTTTGTACACAAATACATAGTTGAGTCAATAAACCTTACCTTGACATTTGTCAATAATTTCACGGTAAACCCTGTTCATCACAATAGGCATTCACTTCGCATTCGAAGCTTAAAACTCCATATAAGTAGAAAGTACAATAAACTCACAATTCAGTAAACACGTGAATAAAAAAGCCATTTCCCATAGACCATCATAAGCATAGAGCACAACAATAATTCACATAACCATCTACTTCATTTTCACTTTATTACTTTCTTCACATTACTTGTGTACATTGATCATCTTGACTAACGTTCTTTATCGTATTTTAGCACAGTTACTATAAGTAACGCTCATGACTATACTTTATTCTTTCCATAAGAACCATCTCAATTGTAAGGAAGAACCATTCTTAGCTTCAACAAGAACGTAAACATTTCTTATCCCACTCTAAACAAACATATTTGTTTAAATCTTGTTCCATATAATAATCTTACCATATAATAAACATTTCTCAAATCTTGTACCATATAATAATCCTACCACTACATCTGTTTAATTCACCATCATATAACTCCATTCTAGTCTTCATATATTTCTCTTTATCCCTTTGTGTTTCGTAATCTCATATCTTATAAACATGGTCCACAATCCTATTCCTCTCCTTTTATATTATTATTTTACACCAACTAAAAATAAATCGTGTACGACCTTCAAACAGATTCTCACATTCATCAATCATGCTCAAGATTATAAGACAACACAATTTATACTTCTCTTAATTACACATATCTTAACCCTACTTATAATAGCATTAACACAACCATGTTATCTCTCAAATCTTTCACCTTATTGTCGCGTTAAAACTATCCCATCATATTTATATGTTTGACATCATATCAACTTATATGTTACCTCACATTATGCCACAAAAAACTTTAATGTATAGTTCATCAATTCTTAAAAATCACACCACCCATGTTCATACCTCTACATACATGTTATTTCATGACAATTTCCCTTTTTCGCCAATTTCATCATAATCTTTTCTAACATGTTTTTAATAAACCTCCATTGATATACTAGTACCCCCAAATTTAATTTACTTTGTTTACACTTGTAGTAAGTCCTTACCTCTCTAAGAGCAGGAGTGGAGAAACATAGAAGCCAAATTAATCATTTTGTTGTCTGACACTGGTGCTCAGCGCAAAGGTCAAGTTTTCAGGTCTTGCTCTCGGGTGCTCCAGCGCTCAGCGCTGGTTTTTGGGCGCTCAGCTCTGGTTATCAGTCTCTCTCTGTCATCCTAGCCCTCAATGATGGGTTCCTGGCGCCCAGAGCTGGCGCGATTTCTGCAGAATCGCAGAAACGCGAATTCTGCAGAAATCCAACCATTTTAATGCACAAATAAGTCTCGAATATATAATGAAAGAGTTCAAAACTCCCTATCTAACATCATACTTGACTAATTAAACAAAGTTACTTATATATCAACAATATCAAACTGATTTGACACCAATTTCATGTCAAAACACACAATCTCATTACCTAAAATCTCAAATCATCATACCTCCGAATTTCCTCCAAAATTCAACATCAATCCAACCTTAAATTTAAACCCCTCACCTGATCTTTGCACATTTGTAGAAGAGAAAGATGATGGAGATGAATTCCCCGTGTCCGAAAACGTCAGAACCACGCCAAAATTGGTCCCTTGCTCTTGGATCGTCTCCTTCTCCCTCTTCTCTCCAAAGGACTCCTCTAGTTTCTGCTAGGGTTGCTAATGATTGCTCACTCACCTTTCCAAACTACTTATTCTGTGCCGCTTTTACTGAACAACCCTTGGCCATAAGTTAACTCATAACTTACACTGAGGGTGAAAAGGGGAATACATCCCTATCTTTATCATGACATCTTATTTAATTTTATATGAATTGCTTAAGCACAATAATAGATATATATATATATA
The DNA here is from genome assembly GCA_039655645.1 of Ammopiptanthus mongolicus. NCBI lineage: Eukaryota > Viridiplantae > Streptophyta > Magnoliopsida > Fabales > Fabaceae > Ammopiptanthus > Ammopiptanthus mongolicus. Next base: position 90,176,679 of record CM077343.1, read on the forward strand.
TATATATATATATATATATATATATATATATATATATATATTGATTTACACTCTACTAACATTCTCATGTTATAAATAATTAATAACATGGCAAAAATTTCAACTTTTCCTATCTCTTATATATATATATATATTAACAAATATTACTTATGCCATTTTTTTGGCGGGTTTTACACCTAATTACAAACTATTAACAAGTTCAGGGACCCGATTACAAACGTTTAAAGTGCAAGGATCCAATTACAAAATATATCAAAGTTCGAGAACCCAATAACACATTTTTTTTAATTCAGGGATCTATTTAAAAATTATCAAATAGTTCGGGGACCTACAGAGTAATTAAACCTTTTTTTTCTCATTCCTTGGATACTCATTATTTTTTTCAGCAATACTTTTTGTCTTTCTATCTTTTTTCCTTTTTTGAATTTACTTTTTTTTTTCTTGATTATTCTTTCAAATGAATCTTTTTATTCTTTTTTTCTCAATCTTTCACCAACCAATTTACATACCCCCAAACTCATCTCAAAGTTCATCACATGAAATAATTTAGTGCTCTCCTAATCGTTAAAATTAAGTAAGACATTTGTTTTCCATTTCAACTCGATAGTGAGGTAAAAAAAATATCATTAGGTTCAAATGGGTTTACATTTCAGGTTGTCTAAAACGCTCGCATAGCTTAAATAAAGAAATGTCTTAATCATGTTTATGCATGCCTGTGTAAATGTAAATTCAAAAAGAATATAAGCAAATTATAGAGTGGCAAATCCACATGTGCATAAACATAAAAAAAAACAAATGGCAAATTGTAATACCCAGTAATTTTAATAATTTAAATTAAAGTTTAAATGATATTATGCTAATTAAATTAATTAAAAAAAATTTAAGTTATGTTGTTAATTAAAAAAGTATACTATACTCTGAACAAGTAATTGGATTTCCTTTTAAGAATTAAATAAGGATTTTGATGAATAAATATGTTAGTACATAACTGTCATACTCGTGTATTTTAATAATTATGATTATGCACATAATTAATACATTAAGATGTAAATAATTTCTTTTGTGATCACAAATAACTAATTTGTGATATTAAGATATTCACAGGATAGTGCATAACTTCACATACTCTTATCAAATTAAAATTTAACTAATAAATAAATGTTAATTTTGGGTCTTGTCTATAATACTCTCTTCGTGAAAGATTTTATTGTCCAATGGCTTAGGGCTTTAGTTTAAAAAGAGGGAGCCATTCCTCCTTGCAATTTGTCACAAAATTTTTGAACCCTGGAGAGAGGAGTTTTGGAGAGAAGAGGAGTCTAGAAGAGGAATTTCATGGTGGTTTTTCTTCATCCCTTTCTTTCATTTTTGTTTCAGTCTTGGAGCCTAGTAATATATCTTCAAGAGGTGAGGGATTGTTCTGTTTTTTCTTCCTTTCTCTTTTTGAATCTGCAGAGTTTGGTACTGTATGAAGAAGTATGTTCATTCATGTCCTCCTTTCCTTCGTGATCTGTAGAAAGACATATGAGTTATTTTATTTTAGTATGAGGCTACGTTATTTTTATTTTTCAGTCATATATATATATATCCTCATACTTCCTGTTTGCGCTGAATCTCATGTGAAAATATATGAGGGAGAGATGTGTTTGACTTGAGAGTGGAGGGGGCCTTTTGCGTCGCTGTGCTATATTGGAGGGTTGGGTGCCATTTTTTTTTTTACATTGGGAAAACCCATTTCAAATAGGTGCTGCAGTCTGTATATAATTTATATTATATATATACCTGTGATTTAGAGGGGGGAAAAAGCAGAGTGAGTATTATTTATTTATTTATTAATTTAGAGGTTAATATATAAAATATATCTATTGTGTTTTATTGATTATTATAATATGACATGTTATGGTAGTGTTGTGAATGTGCTTATGAGATATTCTATATATAGGATATTGCTTATGATGTTCAATGAGTTATATATGACATTGTTGAATTTAGTGGTAATTAAACTATGTTTGTGTGATTGTGATTGAATGTTGAAAAGGGTACTTGGTGTAATGGATTGATTTGGTTTTGATATGAATCTTTGGATATCCGACAGGAGGAGGCGGTATCTCCGGTATATAAGCTAAAACCGTCGAGGTTGGGGACCTTAGTGAGCAACCCAGGAGTTAAGAAAGGAATGTTGATGGCCGAAGGGGCCAGTATCTCCGGGATGCAAAATCAAAATGTCGAGGCTGGGGACCTTAGTGAGCAACCCCAATCAGAACCCCAAAGACTTGATATGAGTGTATGATATGTATCCCTTTATTATTGGGACATAATCCATGAGAAAAAATGTGTGCAAGCCATTCCACAATTACCAAGCTGAGGACATGAGGTCCATTGTTGCATTTTTTTGTCATTTTAGTTATGTTATGTGCCAATATGTATGAATGTATGTGTAACTTTAGTTCGTACTTGGTATGTATGATTGCATGTGTTTGGGGGAATCCCTCACCGAGTTAGTGGACTCACCCCACATTTAACTTTCAGTTGCAGGAATCTGTGGAGCCGCCGGGAGTCTTGGATGCCATGTGGATAGAGTTGATGATGGGTTTGTACCCATAGTTTAAGTTGATTTAGTTAAGGCGGGACTTTGTAATTTATGTTTGTTGTTTAGTTACTCTGATGTATTATATTCATTATTGTTGTAATTAATGAATGTAATTCTTTTACTTTGGATGAGACGAGTTTATGTATGCTTGAGAGGCTGTGAAGGGGAATGGCGAATCTTTCCCTTTCGACCGTTTATGGCTACGAATTTCGGATCATGACAAAGTTGGTATCAGAGTTTAAATTACAAAGCCCTTAAAAAGGAAATTAGGCATTGGTAACATTTGTTGTCAGATCTCAAACCCGGGTGAGGTCTGAGTCAAAGGTTATTACGGCTTAATTTCGGATTTTAATTAATCTCTTGTGAGATTATGAGTTGTTGACTCCACATGGCAGCAAGGTCACGTTATGAGATGGGTTAGCTAGTATTTCTAAGTTTCTTTATATTGTAAGCTTTATTGATTTATCTTTACATTTTGGCTTATTATAAAGGTTTACTTAGTGAAATTAAAGTAAGAAAAAAAGTCAATAATAATGTAAATATGGTGCATGATGATATGGTTCTAAAATAAGATATGATAATGAATGTGTAGGACAAAAAAATGCTTGTTTATGAGTTAAGTTGACGAAGCCTTATGGGAAGTAATGTATGAGTTTTTAGGAAATGAATGGTGTGAGTATACCTTTCCTATATCATGCAGTGTTATGGGTATGTATAGTTCTGAAGGATATAGGACTTTGGATGAAAATGACATGCTATGATTTTTATGCTCAGGGGATATTTAGATTAGGGGATTTGTTGTGTTTGAATGGTGATTTTTCGCGTGAGTCTTTTATTGAATTTTGATTCTTTCCATTGTCAATCTATCACAACATACTTCTTTGCTTTATCTTCAAATCATTAAATGTTAGATGCATCACTTGGAGTTCAACCCTTTAGAATGCTTCATTACGGCTTATGCTGCCTAAGTAAATGTAATATTTTGTCCTAAATTGCATTTTGAAATATCAGGGTAAAACTGAGGATTTTATATAAAAAAAAGTGAGCCACTTCAACTTCAAGCCATGAGATTTTTGGATTCTTAACATTATAAGACAGTGTTGCTTAACATCATTCAACTAGAGTTGCACAATTCTTTATCATCAACTCAGAGAATTACCTTGGATCTCTGTGATTAGGACCTTATTGATTATGCTGCATAGATGAATATGCCTACTAAGGGAAGTGTTTTAATAGGATGACCACAATCATCAAGGTCTAAAAAAAAAAAAAAAAAAAAAATCCTAGATAACAGTTTCTGCGAGAAAGATTATGATGCCCTTAAGTAGTGAGGATTTTCTGTATGTATGTTTCGTGAAGTTCAATCGGTGAGTTGATATGATTTGTGTTTTTTTGATTTGCGATACATGTGTTGGTCAACCTTACCTTCGCACTTTTGTTCTTCTATAATCTGTCGAGATTTGTATGCTATGCGTGGTGACTTGCATTACATAATTTTATGATATAAGATTCGGGTAAGGTGTTTTGAGGGCACGATGGTCGGTGACCATAGAGTAATGAATAGCTAATGCCAAGGAATTAATCACAGTTCTTAGCATGTATCTTTAAAATTCGAGGACGAATTCTTTTTAAGTGGTGTAGAATGTAATACCCAATAATTTTAATAATTTAAATTAAAGTTTAAATGATATTATGCTAATTAAATTAATTAATTTTTTTTTCCGTAGAAAGGCTATGTGATTTTATTTAAGTTACAAAAATGTTGTTAATTAAAAAAGTATACTATACTCTGAACAAGTTATTGGATTTCCTTTTAAGAATTAAATAAGGATTTTAATGCATAAATATGATGGTTCGTAACTGTCATAGAGTATATTTTAATAATTATGATTATGATTATAATTATGGACATAATTAATACATTAAGTTGTAAATAATTTATTTTGTGATCACAAATAACTAATTTGTGATATTAAGATATCCACGGGATAGTGCATAACTTGACATATTCTTATCAAGTTAAAATTTAATTAGTAAGTAAATGTTAATTTTGGGTCTTGCCTATAATACCCTCTTAGTGAAAGATATTATTGTCCACTGTCTTGGGGCTTTAGTTTAAAAAGAGGGAACCATTCCTCCTTGCACATTTGTCACAAAATTTCTGAACCCTAGAGAGAGAAGGAGTTTTGGAGAGAAGAGGAGTCTAGAAGAGGAATTTCATGGTGGTTTTTCTTCATCCCTTTTCTTCATTTTTGTTTCAGTCTTGGAGCCTAGTAATATATCTTCAAGAGGTGAGGGATTGTTCCGTTTTTTCTTCCTTTCTCTTTTTGAATCTGCTGAGTTTGGTACTGTATGAAGAAGTATGTTCATGCATGTCCTCCTTTCCTTCGTGATCTGTAGAAAGACATATGAGTTATTTTATTTTAGTATGAGGCTACGTTATTTTTATTTTTCAGTCTGCTGAAGTGCGATGTATGTGTATATATATATATATATATATATATATATATATATATATATATATATATATATATATATATATATATATATATATATATATCCTCATACTCCCTGTTTGCGCTGAATCTCATGTGAAAATGTATGAGGGAGAGATGTGTTTGACTTGAGAGTGGAGGGGGCCTTTTGCATTGCTGTGCTATATTGAAGGGTGGGTGCCTTTTTTTTTTTAAATTGGGAAAACCCATTTCAAATAGGTGCTCCAGTGTGTATATAATTTTTATTATATACATACCTGTGATTTAGAGGGGAAAAAAGCAGAGTGAGTATTTTATTTATTTATTAATTAATTAATTTAGAGGTTAATATATAAAATATATTTATTGTGTTTTATTGATTATAATATGACATGTTATGGTAGTGTTGTGGATGTGCTTATGAGATATTCTATATATAAGATATTGCTTACGATCTTCAATGAGTTATATATGACATTATTGAATTTAGTGATAATTAAACTATGTTTGTGTGATTGTGATTGAATGTTGAAAATGGTACTTGGTGTAATGGATTGATTTGGTTTTGATATTAATCTTTGGGTATCCGATCGGAGGGGCGGTATCTTCAGTATATAAGCTAAAATCGTAGAGGTTGGGGACCTTAGTGAGCAACACCAGAGTTGAGGAGGAAATGTTGATGGTTGGAGGGGGCAGTATCCCCGGGATACGAAATCAAAACTGTCGAGGCGAGGGATCTTAGTGAGCAATCCTAATCGGAACCCTAAAGACTCGATATGAGTGTATGATATGATATGTACCAATATATATGAAGTATGTGTGACTTTAGTTCCTACTTGTTATGTATGATTGCATGTGTTTGGGGGAAGCCCTTAACGAGTCAGTGGACTCACCCCACATTTAACTGTCAGTTGCAAGAATCTGTGGAGCCGTCGTGAGCCTTGGATGCCATGTGGATAGAGTTGATGATGGGTTTGTGCCCATAGTTTAAGTTGATTTAGTTAAGGCGGGACTTTGTAATTTATGTTTGTTGTTTAGTTATTCTGATGTATTATATTCATTATTGTTGTAATTCTTTTACTTTAGATGATACCAGTTTATGTATGCTTGAGAGGCTGCGAAGGGGAATGGCGAGTCTTTCCCTTTCGGCCGGTCATGACTACGAAATTCGGATCATGACACAAATTGTTACCACCCAAGCAATTAGACACAAATTCTCAAATGTTTATCACTTACCATTCTCAGTTTATCAATTAAAAAATCCATTACCCAACTAACCAATTCTATAATGAAGAAACAATAGTGAATCATGCTAAAATGACTCTGAATTCCACTAACTCTTACTTACAAAATATGCAATTCGCAAAATCTTTGAAAAACATTAATGTGATTCTAAAAAAAATTATGTATTTATATATTTTTTTTTTGATTGTTTTCTTTTTCTACCAAAAATAAATAAATATTTTTTTTTGACTTTTTGGTCAGTACTATTTACATCAGAAGGCTCCGAACTCGGGAAGACTCTTAAACAAAGTGAAAAAATACTAATTATAAGAGAAAAATAAAACAAAAAAAAGATTGACATTGACATTGACATTGTCCTCAATGTTATCAAATAACCAACAACTGATAAAAGTGACTATCACCCCTTAAACACAAATTAAAAAAAAAAAAAAAAAAAAAAGCAAAAATAAACATGTTGCACCCCAAACTTGAAATTGACATTGTCCTCAATGTTATCAAATAACCAACAGCTGAAGTCATGAGATACAGAAAAAGTGTGAGAGTTACATCCTTTTCTAGTGTACCTTTACATGAATTGTTTCCTTGATATGTATCAAAGTCAACCTAAGAAAGTACTACTAGGGCACGAAGTACTTTTAACGTCTGTTAAAAGTGACTTTTAACGTCGGTTTAATACCAGACGTTAATACAGACGACTTTAAAAGTGTGACCTTTAACGTCCGTTCTCAATCGACGTTAAATATATACTTTTAACGACGGTTGTCTATGCAACTGACGTTAAAACTTTTAATGCCGATTATTCATTATACTAGTACTGTTACCCGTGCAATGCACGGGATTTACATTGTTTATTAACAATTAGTATTTATAATTTATATCTTGAACTTCTAAATATTTACATAATAAATGGAATAAGGACATGTATGTTTGGTTTTGAAGTAAGAAATATAGAAATAAATTTAGTTGCATGTATTAAAGCAATTGGTGTGACAAAAAAACAACATTTAACATAAAAGCACCATTTACTGAAAGTGAACCCCATAAAAGGTGGTCCCCCTTAAGCATGCCTTCATCTATATTAAAGTGATAAAAATTACAAAATTAAAGTGGAAGAATAATTTATTTTATTAAAAGGATTCGAAATCCTTGGTTTGAAATAATAAATCTTTTTCCCTAGTGCGCTGGTGATTGATAATGAGACTTAAAAACAAAAAGAAATATTTGCGATAATTTTTTTGGTTCAAACATAGCCTATTAATACTTGAAGACCATTATCCAATGCCAGTATTCTCCAAGAGCTAATGGCATGCATTACATCAAAAGGCTAGACAATAAAATTAGACCCCTATTGAAAACTTATCTTGTAAATGAATACTAAATAAATCATTAGGAAAAGGACTATATAAGAAATCGAGTGAAGTTTAGATGGTTACATTTGCGATGATAGATACTAAAGACCACAACATGAAAAGCCTGATATTGAGCTTTTTCCCTTCTCATCCTCTTACTTTCACTGCATAATGCAATCTTTTTGGTGGAGATGAACAGAACTCCAGCAATAAGAGCAGTTGTGTATAAATAGCATTGTGAAGTCTTCAAAAGTTGCTCTCCTTCTTGCACCCCAAAATATGCTTAATGTATCCTCTCCCACCATCTTGTATTATCCTTGCATCCAACGCAACTTACCCTTCAAGGTTTTGGTCAGTTTAGGATCCAGTTTTATTTCTATCTCACATACCACATATTGCAAATGTATCTACTATTCTATGACATTTGAGAGTTATATGTTAACAAACTCACTGAAGTAATAGTTTGTGGTCATATGATCACTTAAAAAAGTCACATGACTTCATATTCTCATTTTAATGTTTTTTTTAATTTAACTATGTTTTACCAAAAAATAAATCTATTTAATTATGTAATTTGTATTTTTTATAATTCAATTAAATTTATATACAAAACTAATTGATATACACCATTACGGTTTTCTATTTATTTCATGAAAAAAAATCAAAAAGTATGTAATTATGTTAGGCAGCTCCGCAATGGGTAGGGAAAGACTCAAATATTATATAAAAAAAATGTATATGAAACTAAGAAGTTACGTAACCTCAAAATTTATATACGAAATTTATAATTTATGTATTTGATCTAACGTGACTATGAAATTGACGGAAAGGACTAATGTGGAAACAAAATATAACGTGTATGACCAATTTGAAAAAAAAAACTTATGACACCAATGTAAAAATTTAAATGAACGTATGATCAATCAACCTATTTTGCCTAAATATTAATTATTTAACATTATTGACAAATTGCGTAATTTATAACGAATAAATTAATATATATTAACTGTAAATGATTAAACATATTTTAATATAAAATTTATAATTAAATTTTAACTATTATATATTTTAGCTTGTCAATGAATTTATTTGATAAGTTAAAATCTAATTTACTGATCTTCACTACAAATCACTAAAAAACCCTAATCCCAAATGACAACCAAACAATGTAAATAAATTGCGTCCAAATCACAAAGTACAACTAAGATAATGAATCATTTGGTTATTTTTTCTATAGTGTAGATAAAATGCGTCCAAATCACAATGTACAACTAAAATAATGAATTGTACATTTGGTTCTTTTTTTCTTTTTGAACATCCACAATCTTGGGTATTTTGGTGCTAGTTGTCTGAGTCCCATGTATATTTGTCATATACCATATATCAAAGTTGTAAAGGTCAACTGTTATTCTCCTACAAATTTATATTTTAAAATATATTAAAATCAGATTACCCATAGTATGTAACTTCACATGGATTTTCTCTAAGTAATTAATAGTTCATAGATTACAATCACATGAATACATAAAAAAGCTAGTAAACAATATATATAATGAGATTAAAATATGAGTTTAATTGTTATGCACTGACGGTGTAAAATTTTTTACCCTGTCAACCAATCAACAATCATGGTATGAGTGACTATTAAGGTAGTTAGGATAAAAGTGACATGTCAATTTATGATTTGATGTCTGTGTAAAAAGGTTTTACACTGTCAGTGTATAACAATTAAACTCTTAAAATATACCGATTACGAAACTAAAGAGAGGGGGCTATATTCAGTTATTCACCTTTCACTTTTTTTAAATTTTTTATTATTATTTAATTTTTATCACTAAACTGTTATACTCAAATACATTTTTATCAGATTTAATAAATACATTATTTATCAAAATTTATTTTGTTGTAGTCCCTTCTACCTAATTTTATTTCGACTTATTCTATAGATCGAGTGACTAAATTAATTATTAAAAACTTAATTGTAAAAATTGATATGCAAAAGATCGAGTTAGATTAAACCAACAAATTGCTGAAAAATCAAAATAATTACAGTGAGTATATCAAAGCAAGTAGCTTTCATAATGTAATAATCTTCTTGCCCCATCTTGGATTGCATTTGACAATAATTTCAAGTTATGAGGCGGGTAGATATTACAACTTCGTACAGATGTATGATGCTTGTAATTGTAATTATAAAATCATCTGCCAAATAGGACACCAGTCTTTACTTGATCTCTTCAGCCATATTCTAGAGAAAGAGAACACTGAGAACAAAAGCTACTAAGCATCCAATTATAAGTCAAGGAAGATGCTAAAATAAAGTTTGACATATGTGATAAAAAAATTACTCACTCGATGCCTATGTTTAGCTCCTTAAAAAATCCAATAAAATAGTGTGACGTTCTGTTGTGTTATAGAAGAATAGAAGAATGATGAGAGTTGTAATCTAGGTCAATGCCATTGCAAAGCTTTGTTTGAAAACAAACCTTAAAATCAATCCCCTAGTGTTTGTCTCCATTATCAGGACGAAGCTACAGAGTTCGGCCGCCAAGTTTCCTTTCTTTCCACTGACAATAATATATCCACACACACACACAAATAGATATATATATATATATATATATATATATATATATATATATATATATATATATATATACATATTAAAGACATTGAAGTCCTCTATTTTTTTTTTCTGCCGCAACGTGCACCACTTCAATTACTATAACGTATATTTTTACCATTACATTGCATTTATCATAATGATCATTGAAATTTGAAAGAATTTGCACCGTTTTGATTTCTCATGGTTGTAAAGCCATTCACATCAAAACACCATCCAATGGGGTCTTTTCATTTGCAAAGGCAAACAAAGCCTTTCTAAGAAACACTGTCCAGTGTTGTTTAGTGGCAATAAAGCAAGTCCGTTTAATATAACTACTGTAGCCTTGTAGGTTACAATTCAATCAAATAGTATTAGATAATAAAAAATCACACCAATACCCTTTAGGGTGATCAATCACACCATTAAGTTGTAGTAATAATGCCAAAATTAAAATAAACAAAAAGACGAAAAAATGCCAAAATTAATACTTTTTTATATTTTTAATAATTAATAATATTTTAAATTTAATCAATTTTATTTTTGACAGCAAACAATTTAATCATTTGTTGCCATATCCAATCTAATAATTTAAATAAACTTACGTTGCAATATTAATGTCAAAATTAATACTTTTTTATATTATTAATAATATTTAAGTATTAAATCAATTGTTGTCATTTTCTAATATATTAAATAAATTATTTTGTCTTAATATATTAGATAATAAAAAATAACATCAATACCCTTTAGGGTGACCAATCACACCATTAAGTTGCAGTAATAATGCCAAAATCAAAATAAACAAAAAGACAAAAAAATGCCACAATTAATACTTTTTTATATTATTAATAATTAATAATTAATAATAATTTAAATTTAATCAAAAAAATTTTTACAGCAATAAATTTAATCAATTGTTGCCATATCCAATCTCATAATTTAAATAAACTTACGTTGCAATATTAATGTCACAATTAATACTTTTTTATATTATTAATAATATTTAAGTATTAAATCAATTGTTGTCATTATCTAATATATTAAATAAATTATTTTGCTTATACTTGTTGTCATTATTTATATATATAAAACTACCAAAATACCCTTAGGACAACCAAAATTAGGGCAACCAAATGTTCCTTCCTTTTATATATATAAAGATATCCCTTTCTCAGCTCCTTGCAGAATTCTACAAATTCAGTACACTCATAGAACCAGAATTTTAACAAGTCCAAAATACAGAATTTGCATTATTTATTCAGAATACTAACAAGTCCAGAATACAGAATTTGCAATGTTATTTACTCAACAAGTCCAACTACAATTCCGAATTCTCGGTACATGCAAATTCTACAACAAGCTAGTTAGTACAATTCAGAATTTTATATGCAATTCATACATATATAAACTAATCAATATCTTCTAAGTATACAAGAGTTATTTTTCTAAATAAAAAATTATGAAAAATAAAATGAAATACAAAATAAAAATTAAACAAAGTAAAATAAAGCAAATTAATCTAAAGGGTAGAAACATAGGTTGCTTCCTCCGAAGCGTTTGTTCAACGTACGAGAAGTGTTGGAACTTGAGTAAAAGTTTTGGCGGAGCCACCAACCACTAGATAAAGCGATTTACTCAAATTTCATAATTAATTTTACATAATTTTTTTTCAAAGTTTCAAAATAATATACTGATACAAAGCAACAAAAGCATATATAAAAGAACGAACATACTTTCATTTAAACTCTTGCTCTTCGTTCTCTTAAAGATCATCAATGATATCCAATCAAAGCTAAAATTTTAGCTATTTCTTTTGCAATATAAATGACCTTATTGTCGGGAAGAAATTCATCTCTCATCTTATTAATTACACTATCTTGTCTTGATTATCTTGCTGAGAATGATCTTTCCACAATAGCCTTCTGTGTTTTTGCCAAAGCTTCACACACTTCAGACATGTTGATAAATTACCAACAGTAAATATTTCTAACGAGCAAATTATCGGCAGATTTTTTCCCATCGGTGATCCGTTGGTAAATTACCATAACTGACGGACTTTTGGGGTTACCGACACATTTTGGTTTTCAGTAATATGTGAATTTCTTGTAGTGAGTTGACAAATTCTTCAAATCTAAATGACTAACAACAACAAGATCGAATAAAGTGTTCAAGTTGAAATCTTAAGTTAATCTTTTTTCCCTCACTAAAATCCATAGTATAGAATTTGTTGATAGAAGGACATATATTATCCTTATCAAATGCTTTATAAACATCCTTAGGAACTAAACTAGTATAAAACCTCTATAAATTAATAATGTTGGATCATGAAATTTTATTAATTTTGAGATCTATTAATTAATAGATAAATTAATAATTTATTAATTTAAAAAGTTTTTCTCGATTTAGCGATATAAATTTTTTTTTTTTTGCTAAGATTAGCGAATATAAATTTAAGTACATAAAGAAAATCATTGTGTATATCACTAATATACAATGTATATGTATCATATTTCCTGAGATAATTTTAAAAAAAATTCATTGTACATATATATATTTATGAAAATAGGTCAATGATATTCATTATCTTTAGTACTTAAATAATATTCATTGTATTGACTAATTAAATAAAGTTCAATGCAAATCACTTGCATCTATGGTTCATTGTACTATATGTAAATACACATTCAACTTATTGTGATGAAGGGAACTACTATATAAACAACATATAAAAAGTTCGCAAATCATATATACCCAACAATAGACTTATCTGAGAAAAGTTAGAGATGAAATCCACCTAGATTTAAATTTGATAAAAAACAAACAACAATAGATTCATATTTTACTAAATTGTCCTAATTTTGTTCATAGTTTTAGAGAATTATTAATTTATGATATTGACAGAACTATAGATTTATATAAAGTCTTCCTAAAATTTATTATGTTATTAATTTATCGAAATTATTAATTTTGTACAGTGGCCTAAGTTGGAGTCGGAAAAAAATATTATTTTAGGAAGATTTTTAATTTATCAAGTATTATTTTATGGAGATTTAACTGTACCTACATTTAAAAGTCCTTTGTTTGCCAACTGCATCTGTGATTCAGTTCTTGCATGTGTGATCTATCAATCATAACCAAAATATAAGTTATATTCGCTTGAATTAATATTTTTTGTAATGTGGACTAACTTCACAACATTAAGGTAGTGTTTCATATAAGTTATATTTTAATATTTTCAGGAATGTGAGTATGAGAATAAAAGTTTTCCATGTTTGGTACAATTTTACAAAACTATTCTCAGACATAAAAGATATTCGAGAATAAAATTAGTGAATGAAAGTTAAAAATTATTTTCTCATATGTGAAGGTGAGAAAAAACTATTCTTGGGAATGAGATTTCCGAAAATGTAGTTTATCTAACAATAAAACATTTCATGAATCAAACGTCACATAAATATAGCATTAAATATATCTTTGGGGATCCATGGGCCCAGTTCCTCTTTAACGAATAGGAATTGCTTTTTAAAACCCCTGTTTTTTCGAGGAAAAAGCTCCTCTAAATTGAGACTCCATCTAAAGTAAAAAAGCAAAGGGATTTTCACCCTTGATTTGATAAAGTGCATAAAAATTTGAACTCACTAAATTATCTAATGGTGAAAATCTTTTTATTTGTTCACTTTATAGAGTCACCAATTGAAGTTTCCTGCTTGGGTACTTTCCTTTTTCTCTTCCAATTAAGGTCGTTGGACCTTTTGTTCACGTCTGGGCCCAGAGCGTCTTTTATGAATAGTTATTCTATTTCGATTATTTGTTGCACGGCTCTTGGAGTGCGCCGTTTAACTAAATTTTCTTCAATTAAACCAGGGACCACGCTCCAACACTTTGCATCACTTATATTTTTTTGGTTTCGGAGGGTATATTCCGTGCGTAATTATAAAAACTAATCCCTCAAGATATTGAACGACATTTAAGGACTGACCTCTCCCAATCAAGTTTTCTCCATATGCAAGAACCAAGAATCGAATCCCTAATCATTTGCTTAAGAGACCCGAACTCGTTACTACTCGGACTAATCACATGTTGATTGCATCACTTATATTTAAATTAACCTACAAACAAAATATTTATGTTATGAGATTAAATCAAATAAAATAATCTTACACAAAAAAAAAATTGAATAAAATAATAATAAAACATAATAAATTTATTAAATTTGAGGTATAATATATATATATTATGCACATCAGATATCTTAAACTTTACCTTTTGCACATTCCGGGTAAAATAAAGAAAAATAAAAAAACATCTTAAAAACTTAACTAAAGCGACCGAAGAAATCAAGAATGTACAATCAAAAGTTCAGGTTCAATAGGAAATTCAAAGAATTATAGCATTCATGAGCAAACTTGTATTAACATCTTAAGATCAAAAGGTAGAGCAACTTCAATTGAAAATAGTAAATTAAGATGGTAAGCCTCACGCGGCATGCATTCGGACTCTGAAGTGTTTAGTGGGCTACTCTTTCGCTCAAATTCACTATATACCATAAGCTTGCCTTTCTTCTAATTGTCCACTGCCCAATTCACATCACAACATCAACTAAAGGTACTTTATTCATGGTTGTAATGAGGTCAAGACACTACTGCCCTTTAGACTTTCTAAATCGGTTAAAAAAGATTTTTTATATTGGTTATAATAGTGTTATAGATTCAGGCGATATAGAATGTGAGAATTTTTTAAATCGGATATTGAACTGATGTAAAAAGTCACTTTTAAGATTGGTTGTGACTAGCAACCGATCTATAAAGACATTTTTTTTAAAAACTATATCCGCAAAAGATGCTCGCGTTCTTCTCGCATGAATTTGCAACAACAAACACCGTTATTCATCTCCTTCGAACATTTCGTTGTGTCATCCACTTCCTTTCCCTACCATCCACATGTTAGGTCCTCAAAAGATGGTTTCATGACACGAGGTTATGTTGCAATTTACCCAAATATGAAACCATAAGAAAACAGAAGAGCAAAGGGGATGGGGAGGGGCGCAGCCATGAGAGGCCATTGACGACAGAAAACATCGTTAAAAAACAATAGATCCATTAATTCAACAAATCCATTGAAGGGAACAACCTTGAATTTTTAAGGATTCTAAAAAGAAAAAATACAAAATAAAAAAAATAATAAGGATGAAGATGGTGAAGCTCGACTCCAATCGTCCTCCACCTTCGATGATGACAACAATGGTGGCAACAGATAGTGGACGGCGCTGTGGAGTCCTTGGTCGACGGTCACGGTGGTGAGTTCATGATGATGGTGAAGCAACTCTGTGGAGTACTAGATCTGTCTTCACACTTCAATTTGTGGAAGGAATATGTTTAGGGTGTGGAACGTTATTACTAGATATTTTTTGTTGAAAAAGGAAACGATGGATTGGAGCTTATTAATGGCAGCGGGTGACTTCGGGTAGTGATCCGCGTGCTTTCAAATTGACCAACAGAACGCCAAACTTTTTAAATCGATTCAAAAAACAACTTATCTTAAAAGTCACTTTCTACATCGATTAAAAAGCAACCTATCTAAAAAAGTTCTATTTACTTTAAAAAATGGCACCGCCTATAGACTTTTTAGATCGGTTCCAAAAGCAACCAATCTAAAGAAGTTTTATTTAATTTAAAAAATGCCACCATTTTTTTTTTAAATCGGTTGTTAATTAACCGATCCAAAAACCTATTGTAGAATTCATATTTTGTACCAGTGAAAAGGTAAAAGATAAGAATCAAATAAATGTGAAAGGTTAAAATGCAAAAGTTAACGCTACACTTCTTCTCTTCTTATTTCTTTCTTTTCTCTTTCCTTGGATACTCCATTTTTTCTAATAACATTTTCTCTTATAACTTTTTTCACTTTTTTTTTTTGTTTTTTGTAGAACTAAACCAATTGATTTGGTTCGAGTTTCTTAATAAAAAATGCAATCTTCAATTAAACTGAAACAATTAATTTTGATTAATTCAAATTTTTTTCTCTCATGAAACCAACCCAAACCAAACCAACCGCATAAACCCATGTATTGGTGCACGCAAACTATATATCATTTGATATATGAGTTGATTTATTACTTTTTGTGTGTATTTTTTTACTTCAAAAATATGATATTTCAGCAAAAAATGAAACGTGAAAACTAAATATTACCAATGCTTTACATATTTCTACAATTGGAAATTGTTATTTACTACTTTTACTTTGAATCTTTCTATAAATACCAAAAAAATCCCAGCTACCCCACATCACAGCATAAAATCCTACAACGATTATAAGCGCACAAATCAAATTAGTACTGCACAGCATTCATTTCAAAAATTTATCGACAATCTAATAGAAAATAAATCACATGTAATTCACTACTAGAAATTAATGAATTACTTGCGAATTTTCCTGCTAATTTTTCTGAAATTTTTTTAAAAATAAGATTTTTTCTTGTAGATTTAAATTTGTAGGAAATTTTGACATTTCCTACGAATTTTCCTACAAATTTAATTTTTTTAAGAAAATTTGCAGGAAATTTTCTGCGAATTTTAAAATTCATTGAAAAAAATTACCCACGAAGGTATTACCCTATAGACAAAATTCATAAAAAAAATTGTAGGAAATCTGTTTTCTACGAATTTTTGTGTAAAATTCGCAGGTAATCAGAAAATTTCTAATAGTATAAGTGTGTCATTTTCTTTTGCTGGACTCGGTGAGGAGTCTGCTCCATAGATAGCAGGTTAACTAGATTTAGAAAGAATTTTACCTTCCATGGTGAAAATCAACCCCCAGAAACATTGCACCCTTGATTAAGGTGAAGATGATTCGCACATGCTTCAACTTAGCACAATAAAGAGGTCTAGCTATTTCGACGGACCATGTGTTGGTCTGTGCTATGAGTTGACTAAATGTTGTAACTTTGCTCTATTCTATAGCTGCTTTAATCAGGTGCATATGATTGTGTGCCTCCTCCACAATCATTCCTAAAAGGTGCGGGAAATTTTTTGCCCTATGATTCTAAGGTTAAAATCTTTAATAAAATCCAATTATCGAAAAAAAATGTAACATATCACGTTTGCAGCCATTGCCTCATACAATGAATATTAAACTAGTAACTATATTAGGGACCACAAGCACTGAATTTCTTTGCAGTTAATTAAAGCAAATATGATGTTGTTGGTATAATAAGTTGATTGGTCCTATATGTTTTTTTTTTACTTTTCACATTAGTCCTATCAGTTTTATTTTTTTTAAATTGGTCCTACACGTTATGCTTTGTTTCCATGTTAGTCATTTCCGTCAATTTCGACCTAACGTCATCAGTTTTGACATAACGTAAATGACCAACTTGAAAAATGGAACATAAAGTGCATGATCAATTTTAAAAAAATGAAACTTATAGAATCGATGTGAAAAATAAAAAGTTTTCCGCCTTTAGATATTTATTCTAGAGCCTGTTTGGTAAAATTAGCTGTTAGCGGATAAGTTAGCTGATAGCGGATAGCGGATGAAGTAGCTGATAGCGGATAGCGGATGAGGTAGCTTATTTTCTGTGGAAGTGTTCGGTAAAACTAGCGGTTGAACTAGCTGAAAAATATAAAATGACATAAAAGGACATATTCATTAATGATTTTAAATAAAAGATAGAGAAGAGGATAAAGGTAGAATTTAATGAAGATAATAAGGATAAAAGTGGAAAGAAAAATGAAACGCTATAAGCTATAAGCTCAAACGCTACTTCAAGTAGCGTCTGGAAAAAACGCTATAAGCTCGTGAAAAAACGCAATAAGCTCGTGACAGATGCGCTTACCAAACGGGACTACTTTCTCATCCGCTATAAGCTATCCGCTATAAGTTAGTTGAAGTGCCTTGTCAAACAGGCTCCTAATATCCGGAGGACGGAAGATAGAAAATATATTTGAGGAGAAAGTACTAGTAAAAGGTCTATTCTTTGGTTGGTAAGCCTCAATTAAATGGGTAATGGTCACAAATTTCAAGCAAGTTCAATCGAGTAATGGAAGGATAAACACTTGTCGAGTTCAATTGAAGGCTGATCGAAGACGAAGTGAAAAGATAAGGACAAAAGCTTCAATAACCCTTAATAAAGTTGAAAGATACCTGCTGCAATACCTGTTTCGAATTGAAGGATGGTTTTGAGCAGTTACATTTCAAATTGTGAGAATATGCAATTGAATTGGATAGTTGTTAGAAGTATGACATTTTAATATCGCGCAAGATAAACATCGATTAGAATTAATAAATGAGTTAAATTGTTATATACTGACAGTGTAAAACTGTTTTACATAAACATCCAATTATAAGTTGTCACATCAGTTAAAAAAAATGAATCTTATCCTAACTACATTTAGAGTCATTCATACTATGATTGGTGATTGATTGACAGTATAAAAAACTTTACACTATCGGTGCATAACAATTAAACTCTTAATAAATTATCAAAACAAATGTCAATATTTTTTTTTTGTCTACAAATATCTAAGGAATGAAAGCTTATTATTATAGTTAAAAACACTTAGAGCACAAAAAAAAAAAAAAAAAAAAACATTTGCCACATCTCTCTTAATGTTCTGTAAGTCATCTAGAGCTGTTCTATCTAGGTGCACATGATTGAGTGTCTTCTTCTCAATCCTTCCTAGAAGATGTGGGAGTTTTGACGCTATGATACTAAAGTTCCAACCTTTTAATAAAAATCAACTATCGAAAAAAAATAGTCCTCACTCTAATGCCAAAGAAAGAGATTACTTAAGAAGGCCTTCCACCCGGTTTTTCTTCATATAATTAATCTTACATATCAATGATCATTCCATTTCATTTATGTTGAGTGATCCAACAGATTATTTATTTTTTATTTATTTTTTCAACTTTATTTTACTTCTTGCATTCATTACTTGCTTTAAAGCTTATTCATTTCAGTCAAGTTTACATTCTTTTATTTAACTTCCATGTTTTTTGTTGCTTTATATTGCTTAAAAATTTACTTGCTTGACAACTGTTACATTCTTTTTTTGGTTTTTCAGGATATCTCGCACGCTACTGTGAAGATTATATATTCCCTCGAGTCGGGTAGGATCAAAGGACGGCAAAACTCATCCTCGAGTTTTAATGTTGCTGCTTTTCCGAAGTTAGGATTCGAATTCAAGACCAATGATTAAGCTGCAGGAGACACGTGTCATCTCATCCAAGCGTTAATTTCAGCTGTTACTAATTTATATGTATCTATTTCCATTGCCATCTTTACATGTCTTTTTATTCCTTTCTCTACTTTTTCATTACATTGCTTTCACTTTCATTGCATTTTCTACACGTCATGTTACGATATATTACAATCTCTACACCTCATCTCCCTTTTGTAAGAAATATATTTTCATAAAATCGTCCTGTGCTCCACCCAGTGGGTAGCTGGGATGTCCTTTCTATCTAATGCCGTCGAGAATAATGAATAACCAATCTAAAAAAATAAATTCTTGATGATAAAGAAAAATAATGAAAGGAAAGATAACCAAAAATTCAGTTGGCAATGATTTTATAGCCTTTGTCTAAAGTGTTCAGTTCACTCTATATATACGTGATCATTATCGTAAGTTCTCATAGCATATCCAATCAATATAATATCTCCATTTTGAATTCTTTCTAGTTGAAGCATGCCTACTCGTGGAAAGCTTGAGGCAAATATTGAGATCAAGTCTAATGCAGACAAGTACTGGGGAGCCATGAGGGACTTTGCGACTGTATACCCTAAGGCCTTCCCAAATGATATCAAAAGCATTGAGATAGTTGAGGGCGATGGCAAAGTTGTTGGTTCTGTCTACCACATAATAACTGGTGGTGGTGAAGGTAATAGCTTTCTTCTTCTTGGGTGGTGAAGGGTTTATTTTCTTCATTGTTTTTGCTTTTTCTATTTGTTTTTTATTTTTAAGAATAATTTAAATTTATGTACTTATATTCATATCATCTTTCATCACACACATCTGATTGGTCCAAATGGTAACGAATTCGGATCCCTTAAGTAAATGATCAGTGGTTCGATCCCTACCTCTTGCGTACAGAGTAAGCCCTTAAATGTCGTTCAGTACTTCGAGGGATTAGTCTTCGCAGTTGCGTGCGGAGGAAAGCTTATCTCTAAAACGAGAAAGTAAGTGTGTATACACCCTCAATTTCTCAATTTAAAGATAAACTCACTTTAAATGAGACAGATGTTCCACTTTTTTACTGCTTATTTGACCCATGCCTTAAATTATGAACTATTTTGTAATTTTTTTTAAAAAAATATGCTATAGTTTTATTCATTGACTTTGTTTCGCTATTAGCATTAAAAAATCACAAAATTATCTAAATATATTTACATATCAATCAACACTTCTCTCATAATTTTATATGATAAATTATACTTTAATATACACCCTCCGGTCCTTAATATAAGAAATGAATGATCAAAATCACTAAAATCAAGAAAATGTATTGGAATCTGTTGATCTCATTTAATACTCCTATAAATTTAAATTTTATTTCATAAATGTTCTTATATTAATTACTCTTGATTCACTAACTTAATTACTTCTAATATTCTCTTTCATAATAAATAAGGATATAATTAAAATTTAACATTAAATACATTTAAAAATGAATCACTTTTTTTTATATATTGGAAAAAAAAAAATAATTTTTATCTCTTATATTAAGAAGAGAAGGGTGTACTTATTAACATTTACATCGCACTGAGTGCTAAAAGTAAATATATGTTTTCTGGTGGTGGTTAACGTTCTAGGTTCGCCATTTGCAAAAACACTGGTAGAGAAGATTGAGAGTGTTGATGATGCGAAGAAGATGATAATCATTCACACGGCTGCGATGGATGGGGACGTCATCCCGCACTGCAAAAGTTTCAAGGAACACATCACTGTAATTCCCAAGGGAGATGGAAGCAGCTTGCTGAAATGGGTCGGTGAGTATGAAAAGCCTAACCAAGAAGATCCTGTTCCAACATTCCTTAAAGAATTTGAAGTCCAAACCTATCAAGAATTGGATGCTTATATTCAAAACATATAGAGATTTGATGCCATTGAAGGGCTTGTACTGTAGTATATATGGATTACTACATGATATGGGGGTCTATACATACCCAAAATTTTAATAAATAATGTAACGTAATAAATTTAATCTTCTATGGTTATTTGATCCAACTACCCATACACATTAATAGAATGAGTATGAGAATAAAAGTATGTAAAACATTGCTCAAGGCTATTTACATTTGTACTTTCACCTCCTCAATGTTATTTTTCTTTATTTAATTTTGTTTTCGATAATATAATTTAACTTTATAAAAAAAATTAATTATCTTATGATTAATATTCAGTGAAGAGAAAGATTATATAGAAAAAAAAAAAAGTGAAACCTTATTAATAGCCATGTGTTAAAGTGTGAGCATTTTTTTGGGATGCTAAAAAAATATTATTGTCTAATAATTAACTTTGAAATTTTGTTTTTAAGAAATGTATATACACTGTAAATAGTTTCAATAGAAATCTCATCAAACTCTCAAAAAGTGGACTCTCAAGTTTCTATGATAATCATCTTGTAAGCTTAAATTAGATAGATTAAATTAGGTTGAAAAACCTCTTGCTAATCTATTTCCGATTTAAAATAGAACACCCACCTTACACATTAAGTGAGCTTCTTTATTTTATTAGGCATCCAATTGGGAAATAGATTTTATACTTTTAGGGCAGTAAATGTACTCTACCTTTCCTTTCACATAGAGTGCATTTCGCTCCGTGAACCAAATTATGTTGGGCGAAATTCAGTTGGGAGCACCACAAATTAAATCAGACGGAATCGCTACATGTAAAAGGAAAGGTAGAATTTATATTCCGCCCTAAAGGTAGGGAATTGTGATCCCTCCAATTGCCAAGCTGTAAACACACTTCATGCACCTCCCATTCGGCTTTCCTAATTCAGCCCGTATGATATTACTTGGAATTGGACTTGATGATGGTAAGCAACGTGGGCCAAGGCTAGTGAAACATGGCCTTGATATAAATTTGCTTCACATTCTTTAATTGTGGGCCAGGTTGCTTTTATTCTAAAAAAATTGTACCTATCAACCTTATTAACCATGATTTTAGCCAAATTGATCTACAAAATAAAATAATCATATGATCTGTGGCCGATCTTGAACAAAATTATTGAGGGCCAAAAGGATACTTGGTAATCAATAGAAAAAATTATAATGATATATGTCTTTTACAATAATACAAAATCCATACTTAAAAGACAAAATGCATGCATCATATATTAAAATATTCTTTCACAAAGATAAATAGTTGTATTTTTCAGATAAATGCATACTAATTTTGATTTGTCGTCGATGCTATCAATTGCAAAAAAAAAAAAAAAAAGACATCACGAAATCCAAAAACATAGTTTACTTAAAATACATTAATGTATTAAAATTGAAAAATGTGATAACATAATTAATTAAATATAATGTTAAATGAATTAACCATAAATTACTTACATTTAAAGTGTTGTTCTCTCCCCTTTTATTGACTTGAAATCATTAACAATATAAACAAAAGTAAGACTTGCAGTTATTTTTATTTCAATATAAATTATTATATTATCTACAAGAAAATCATCTCCATCTTATTATACAACCTTGTCTTGATTATTTTCATTGTTGAAAATTGGTCAAGTTGAGGCGAATGATCAATTGATCAATCAAGTAATATGCATCTTGAATTTCTCTATTCTTACCAAAACACATAAAACAAGTATAGTTGATGGAATATTTTGCTATAAAATGACAACTATTAGCATTAAAAAACCACTAAATTATCTGAATATCTGAATTTTACATTTAAATCATCACTTCCCTCATATTTTTATAAAATATCCACTTTGAAATATGATATACTTTAATTCTCATTAACAACATCACACCGAGTGTCAAAATAAATATTTAAAAGACAATTTTCATTACAAAAATAGATCAAAATCAGTTGTGTAATAAGAAACCTCTTTCTTTGTATTTTGATATGTTGTCTGGTGGTTCACCTTCTAGGTTCACGATTTTCAAAATCAATCATAAAGAAGAATGAGACCGATAATTCTTTACATTCATAAAATTCACACATTCACCTTAATATATGTTTAGGATTTTATATATTTATTTTTATATTAATATATTTATCCTATCCAAAATTTAATCAATAATTAAAATCTTTTTATAATCAAAAAATAATTGAGAGGATCCATTCGAAAGGAAGAGGATAATCTACATGCGATTGCGATTAATGGGGACGTCCTCCCGCAATGCAAAAAAATTCAAGGAACACGTCACTGTAATACCCGAGGTAGATGGAAGCATGCTGAAATGGGCCGCTGGGTATGAAAAGCCTAGCCAAGAAGATCTTGTTCCAACCATCCTCAAAGAACTTAAAGTCCATACCTACCAAGAATTGGATGCTTATATTGAAAATGCATAGAGGTTTGATGCATTGAAGGGCTAGTACTGCGATATATGGATTACTAAATAATGTGGGGGTATATATACCCAAAAAATTTAATAAATAATGTAACGTAATGAACTTAATCTTTCTATGGTTCTTCTGATCCAACTACCCATACACATTAATTGACTGTGTATAATAATAGAAGCAAGTAAAACATTGCTCAAGACCATTTACATGGTGTATCTTTCACTCCCCTCTATGTTGTTTCTCTTTATTTACACTATGTTAGAATCAACTTTTAATAGCGCATATCTAATAGTGTTTTCGGGTGGAAACGCTATAAAAAAAATGCGTGGAGGTTTAATAGTGCTTCTCAAATAAAATGGTATTAAAAGATATATTTTTAATAGCGTTTCCCCAAGAAAATCCTATCTGTGCCCCATACTTTTTTTTTTTAAAACGTGTTTCACCTTCGAAAGCGTTTTTTCAGAGGAGTGTTATTAAAGGGTACTCATTTAATAGAGTTTTCTCAAGCAAGCTATATTAAAGGAGTAACCATTATAGCTCTTGCTTGAGGAGATATTATCTTTCCACCGATTTAAAACAAAACCCTCTAGGTGATAAACTCTCACAACATGTACATTAGTTGAAACAGTCTGTGAAGTTAATGAACAGTCTATCGGATATTCAACGCACGATTTTCTCAATTCATAAATTCTTTTGCTTTGTAATTCAATACTATTGAAACGTTAGTTTGAATTATTTGAACAAACTCTCCTATAAATAGTTCTCATGTTTTCTTATCATTCACACTCCAAATTTTAGTAACTCATTCTGAATTTGTCATGTTTTTCATTTCTGGAGTTATCTTTCTTGTCTATGAAAGGTGGAAGAAATCCGACTCAATAAAATCCATAATGTGGACCATACTAAAACCCAAAAGAGAGGATGTCAGTAATAATTATACCCAATGTGGGTTTTTGCACCATCCTCATTAGACGAGGAACCGGAAGAGATGTCGACGAGACTGCTCTCAAATGAACTTCTTCCTCTTGGAAAAGAGGTCATGAAAATTGGACGCTATTTTCCAACCAAATGGTCTCCTCCGTCTCCTTCCATTCTCTACAATAAAAGGTGTTTAGCGGCCACAACGACCGATTTAGCAACCACCAAACGTGGTGGCAGATTGCCTAATCACTAAACTGTGTTGGTCGCGAAATCCATCGCTAAATGGTTTAGCGACTAAATTTTCATATTTAGCGATCGATTTAGCGACTGAATTTTCATATTAAGCGATCGATTAAGTGTGGTTGCTGAATTCGGTTGCTAAAATACATTTTATTTGTAGTGGAAAAATCGAAAGAGACAAATTGCATCCTCCATATCCCTCATTTTCCTCTTTGGAAAGAGGTGGAAATTGGACGCCATACAACTGAATGATTTTAGTTTAGAGGGCAGGAAGATTCAATTTGGCTCTTGTTGTCAAGAGAAACTGAAATTCGAAGCGTTGTCAATAGTGGATTTATAAAAGGGAAGTGTTTTTAACAATAACTTCAATTTTTCAATCAAAGGACAACTAGAAATGGGATTCTAAATTAGTTGTCCATCCCGCAAATAGTGAATTAAAAGGAAAAAATTGTTTTTGAGTTCTTCGATTAAGGAGTTCCCAAATGTAATTGAATGAGTTGTTAATAAGTTTTAGTAACTATGTATACACTAATTGGA
Source organism: Ammopiptanthus mongolicus (assembly GCA_039655645.1). Classification (NCBI taxonomy): domain Eukaryota; kingdom Viridiplantae; phylum Streptophyta; class Magnoliopsida; order Fabales; family Fabaceae; genus Ammopiptanthus; species Ammopiptanthus mongolicus. The sequence goes on from CM077343.1 coordinate 90,202,163, forward strand.
ATGTATAATTTCTCTGAGTTTCTGATTTTCATGTCAATTCCCAAATCGTAACTGTGTAGTTAGTTGTAATATTGTATCAAATTGTAACTCTTGTTGTCAATGATGAAAGAACTTTTGCTTCATATCTATTTGTTTTTCAAGTTGTTACTCTCATTGTAATTCTCAAAAATATAATACTGCTATTTGTTTCAGTTACAATGAAAAGAAATTTGGGGTTTCTGCAATACTAGTTTAACAAAGAACAAACCAATAGGTATTAAATTTGTTAAAATATACACTTATGAAAAAGATTATATTATATTATATTATATTAGGTTGTTTAATATATCAAAGCTTTACAAAGTTCAAAGTTTTAGCCGAAATAGAAGATTCTTTAACTCCGCTTTTTATGTCTAGCATTGTTTAATGATCAGATGAAAAATAATCATTATAACAAAAAGGTGATGTGTCTACCTTTAACAGTATTTCCTCGAGGAAATGTTATTAAAGATTATGGAGTAACCTTTAATAGCGATTTCTACAGGAAACACTATTAAATGTGATATTTTTTATAGTTCATTGAGAAAGCACTATTAAAGATATATTTTTAATAGTGTTTCATTGTGGAAGACTATCTCTCCCATATTTTTTAAGCAAAATGACATGCAAATGCGATACTCTAAAGAAAGACAACCCAACTAGATTAGCACCTCAGACTCTATCCATCATTTGCACCTCTCCCATATATTAAAAAACAAATTAAAACTTTTTCTACAAACACCATTTTTGAACAAAAAGTTTATCAATGTTGCAATGAATACTGATTCTGAGTATAAAATGGTGTCAATAAACATTGTTCCAGCGCATCATCACTTAAAAAATTACACAATTTTATGAAGTGGATTTACTACTTAGTTTGACCATGAAGAGAATATCCATATATAACGTTCAAATAAACAATGCAATTCACTACAGTGTCTATTACACACAAGAAACAATTCAGTGATAGAGTTGGTTATAGGCTGCAAAACATGTAAACATGAATCCAACCTTTTCTCTAATGTCATCTTTCATTTCATTGTTGTTGCTTATACAATTTGTTCTTGACATTTTCTTATAGCTAGATGACTGATAATGTATGCTTTTCATAACTTGATGGAATTGTTGATTAGTTATACATTGTGAAAGAGAAGACATTAGGCACTTAAACATAGTAGTATAGTTAGAAAACAAAAAATGCATAGAAATAACACTTCATTGATATAATAAATGAGCATATACATTAATGAGCATAAGATAATTCCTAACGATTTCTAAGAACGACAATTAATACATCAAACTTTTCAATAACAATTGTTTTGAATCCTTCCAACACATTAATCATTGTTTCAGACGTTCGAATCGACATTTAGAAGAACACACTTAATAGCGATTTAAGAGAAAACAATTTTAAAAAATGCGCAAAGGTTTTTAGTAACGCTTCCCCAAGGAAACGATATTAAAAGTTATGCTTTCAACAACGTTTTAACTATGACCGAGGTTAGAGAAGAGGCTAAATGGGAAAGAGTTCTTTCTTAGTAAAGAAGAGGTTATTTTTCAGTATTCTGACTATATTTTCATATTTTTTTAAAAAAAGTTGGCTACAAAGTTTTGAAGTATATACATTTTGAGCTTATGCTTTTAGTTTAGCAGCTCACATTTTCTTCATTTCGTGTGGCATGGCGATTTTGGTAGCAGAGATCTGATGGTAAATTGAACTGAAGGAAAAGGCCGACTTACTATGGATTGGCCCACAAGACTAAGAATTGCTTTAGGAGCCGCAAAAGGACTAGCGTATCTTCACGAGGATTGTGTGCTCTATGCATTTGGTTCACCATCAACATCATACTTCAACAACATTTATGACTTTCATAATTCTAAATCATGTTTCATCATCATCATAAAACTTGATATATACTATTAATACTCAATTCATAAACACATTTTGTGAGCAACAGCTCAAGAGAGAGCATAAAGAAATTGCAAGATAAGTAACTTATATATATAAACTTCACCATACAACCTAATATTGTCGTCTTGCTGCCATGTGGAGTCAACACTTAAAACCTTTTAATAGACCAAAATCGGAATTAAGCCGTAATAACATTTGTCTTAGATCTCACCCGGGTTGGAGATCCAAACACAAATGTTATCAATACCTAATTCCCTTTTTCGAGACTTTGTAACCTAAGCTCTGATACCAACTTTGTCATGACCCGAATTTGGAAGCTATGACCGGCCGAAAGAGAAAACCTCCATTTCCTTTCCGCAGCCTCAAAAGCATGCATAAATCCGTCTCATATAAAGTAAACGATTACATTCATTACTTACAGCAGCATAATGAATATTATTACATGAGAGTAACGAACAAAATGAAAAAAACACATAACAAAGGGTACAACTCAATCCAAAAACTCTCCACATGGCATCCAAGGCTCCCGATGGCTTCGCAGATATCTGCAGCTGAAAAGTTAAACATGGGGTGAGTCCACTGACTCAGTGAGAGAGTTTCCCCAAACACATACAGTCATACATAATCAAGTGCTAAATAAAATCACCCAATTACGCAAACTTTAGATCAAACGGATAGATAATAATTTCAAGTCTATACTTCACAACCATCTATTCATATGCAAATAATCCCAAAAACAAACGAAAAAAATAAAACAGGTGGACATCTTGTTCTTCAGAAAAGTACTTGTGGAATGGCTTGCACTAACCTCCCTTTTTCATGATTCGTACATGTTCCTCTCATAAGGGGATACATGTCACATACATATACTCATATCGAGTCTTTGAGATTCTGATTGCGATTGCTCAATAAGGGCTCCAGCCTCGACAGTTTTAATTTCGTATTCCGGAGATACCGTCCCCTCCGGCCATCAACATCCCTCCTCAACTCCGAGGTTGCTCATTAAGGTCCCCAACCTCGACGGTTTTAGCTTATATATTGGAGATACCACCCCCTCCAGTCGAATACCCAAAGATTCATAAGTTAAAACTTGTCAATCCATTCCATCAAGTACTTTCTTATAATAATCAATCACAACAATAGATGCAACAATATAATCATCACATTTCACGTAGTGGCACTCGCCAACCAAACTAACAAGTAAGCCATAACATTGATCTATCCTCAAAATCTTCCTTTTCATGATACTTATCACGATAGAATTTTCAAATCTATAATAATATCTGATGTCATAATCATTACTTATGAACACCGCAACAAGCAATCATTCCAATAGCATCCTTCATGGATACATAACAAACATTTATTCACCCAAAGCTCATAAACGAAGAAAAATCAACAATAATCTACCTTCTTAGTGTGGCCATCATGACCATTTGCAAAGTCTCATAACACTGTCGTCACTTTAAATTTATCTTTAAAATAAATCACTCGAGCCATATATCATCCTTCACTCAAAACTTACCCAATCATAAGAGGCTATAATGGACAAAATTTGAATTTCTAAAATCATAGCATTTTAAAACATTCACCAGAGCACCAGGTTAAATCCATTAAATTAAATACCAAACAATATTCCAAATATTGTAGCATAATCACAGCTTAATCATAAGAAAACCAATATCTTCTTCCACCATGTTATTCGACAGTTATATTCAAGACACTAGATAGCATCATCTAAATAAAAAATTCATTTCTTTATATATCTCATAAATATTCATAACACCATGGTCACATACTTCCTTTAATATGAACCATATTATGATAAAACAAAACATTAATTATACCTTTACCTTAGTATTTTTTTTATCCGAATACCTTTACCTTTTTTTTTTTTTTGATCCTTAGGAGGCATACTTAGGCCTTATATGGAAAAAGGGGAAATTGGAGCCATTGCGGGATCGAACCCGCAATTCACCAGTCACCAAATGTCCCTGCAGTCTTACCTAGGGGTGTTCGCGGATCGGTTCGGTTCGGTTTTGAGTATAAAAGCCATCCGATCCAAAGAGTAAAATATCATGTGGTTCGGTTCGGTTCGGTTTGCTTCTTTAAAAAAATCCGAACCGATCCGATCCAATTAAATGCGGTTTGGATCGGTTCGGTTAGTTCGGTTTGGTAAAAATAAACATGGTCAATTAAATGTGGTTTGCCCTCTTTCCACTCTTTTAATTTATTTCATACTACAAGTTTATTTCATACTACAAGGGCACAAAGCCATAAATCAAGCAAACAGTGCGTCTTTTGTTGAAGACAATAATCTTACTACTTAGACAAATATTTGTACATACAAACACGTTCTACATCAAACAATAAGTGTTTCAGAAAAACTGAATTCTATATATTTGATTCTTTTTAAAGTGAAAAGTTACTAAGTTACACCTAAAGAGTAAAGATGGTCCAAAAAGAAAGTTTTAGACTACAGTGAGTGACCAGTGATGTGTCGTGTGCGTGGGTAGTAAACGTAAAGCGCAATGTTATATTACATGGATCGGTTCGGTTGCGGTTCGGTTCGGTTTCAGAAAAACAAACCGCAAACCGAACCGAACCGATCGGTTCTCATCAAATATCATCCAAAAAAATCCAAACCGAGTCGGTTTTTATCGGTTTTCGGTTAATTTGGATCGGTTTGCGGTTTTGTAGCGGTTCGGTTTGGATCTGAACACCTCTAGTCTTACCACTGAGCTGCTGAAGCGGGACGAATACCTTTACCTTTACCTTAATATCATATATACACATCATATCATTTAAACTCCACCCATAATACATTAAATATACTCATAAGTAGCTATTATACCTTTAAACACCTTAAATGTGCCCCAAATTTTGTAGTTCTCCCTTACCCAATTACCAGCCATTATACAAGCCATGACCTCAAAAAAAAAAAAAAAAATTAAGACCATGACACTCATCAATATAACCAAGCAGCTCAAGTTTTATGCCTTGTAGGCATAACAGCCAACGTAGCAGGGCCAAAAGAAATAAATCCCCCATTTCCCACTTCAATGCAAACCAATTATACATATAGCAAATTAACATTCATTTCCCATCTCAATGCAAATACATAATGCAAACCAATTATACACACAGCAAACACCTTTTTCTCAAATTTGTGAAAATATATATTGCAACCCCATTCAATCAACAATCAACCACTACAATTCAAAATAAAATTTCCAACTCAAAATGCTTCCAGTCTGAAGATGTAAGCCATTATACATTCCCATATTACACCTATGAGTACAGCAACAGGGAAAAGAAAACAAAAATCGAAGGCAGCGTGAGCTGCTGATTGAAAAAAGAGGAGAAATCTACACCTCTTATATACTATTCAATACACACATTATACCATAAGTTCATCACACTTTCCTTTATGTCATACATTCACATATAACATCAAACACTTCAAATCACAATGTATAAAAAAAATACCCATTAAATTCATGACACCCTTCAGCATAAACAACACACTTCCCTCACCTCTTGAAGATCTTTAACCTTGAAGCTTCAAGAGAAACGAAAATGAAAGCACAAGAAGGAGAACCTCCATTGAAGCTATTCTTCATGCCCCTCCTTCTCCACCAATTACCAAGTTCTCCCAAACCCTAACACCCCTTTTTGTTTTACATTTGCCAACAATTTTTTTTTTTTTTTTGAGGGGATGATGTGGGCTCCCCTTTTAAACAAAAAAAGAAAAATTCTAACACATTGGATAATAATGCCCTTCACTAAGAGGGCACTATGAGAAAGACCCAAAAGATTAACATTGACTTATTAGTTAAATTTTAATTAACTTGCTAAGGGTATGACAGTTATACACCACCATTTTTATGTCTTAAAATCCTTATTTAATTCTCTGAAGAAAAAATCGAAGAACATTTTTAAATTATATCATACTTTATTATTTAAAAACATATTTATAAAAAAAATTATGTAACCTTTATATGAAGATTTTTTTTTAAAGCATATTGAACATGACATCATTTAAATATTATAATTAAAATTATTAAAATTATCGGATATTACACCATGACACTTTGAGGATTTTCCTATAGTTTTTTATTGGCTTAATCAAGTTTTTGATCCTTGAAAATATAGAGCGTTTGGTTTTATTCTCTATATTTTGTTTGCTTTGTTTTTGGTGTTTGTAACTTCTAAAATTTTGTTTTTGGTCCCTGTAGTTAACTCCAAACGTTAAATGTTGTCGTGGCAGACAGAAGTCCATGTCTGCAATGACACGTGGCAAACTAATTATTTTTTTTATTCCATATGTCTGACATGACAGGGACCAAAAACAAAATTTAAAAGTTACAGACACCAAAAGTAAAATAACACAAAAGATAGGGACTAAAACCAAAAGCCATATATTTTCAAGGACCAAAAACTTCAGTAAGTCTTTAATAAATATGATTTCCTGTAATTTATGAATTAATTTGATTTTCTGACAGATGAAGAAGAATTGTAATTTTTTTGAGTGAACTGATTTTGAAGTCGTATTATTTAATCAAATACAAATTTTAACGTGCATGTATCTGTTTGGATGATTAATTGGGAACTTCTAACTTTTTTGTCAACTTTTCTAAGTAAACAACTATATTTTATGGTTCAATTCTGAACAAAGAACTGGGAGGCTGGTCATCAAACATAATATATGATTATGCAGGCTTACAACCAGTACAACCATGATTTGGAGATGGTTTGTGCAATTCTTTGTGCTTGGCCGTGTTTGAGGAACAATTTACATAGACAACCTTTAGAGAAAGAAGAAAATTAGTGTGCTAACTAGATTGTTGATGATACAAGATGGATGAAGTCAATGTTCAATATGTTGAAATAACTATGAGGACCACATTTTATATATATGACAAAGACTATACCTGAAGTGTTTTTATATATTGCATAAGTATCCTATTGTTCTTCTTGTACCCCTTTCATTCATTCTCAAGGTTATATATAGCAATCTAAATAAGCCTAGTCAGCACCTACAATGGAATCTAATAACAATGCTAACAGAATATGCAAAATAGAAATAGTGACTTATTTTAACAGAAATTATTCTAGACTCTTCCTATCACTAACAGCTTGCAACCACACTTAAGGTAGCTCATGTCACTTGGGCTTAGTATTTAGATATACTGCTTTATATTTGGGCCATTACATCCCTCCATTCTTGCAGTACCACCTTATCCTCAAGGTGAATATAATTCCAGAACCCAATTGAAGTCCAAAAACCAATTTGAGTCCAAAACTAGTTTGAGCCCAAAAAACCCAATTTGAGCCCGAAAACCACTTGAGCCCCAAAAACCAATTTGAGCCCAAATCTCCATTTGCTACAGCCCCAAGTTTTAAGCCAGAGAAAGAAACCCTAACTCAGTAGCAAACTCTGTGATGTACCAAGGGCGAAGCTTCTGAGATTACGGATTGTCGAGGAAGGTGGCGAACAGTGGGGTGGTCGAACGCCGTGAGAGTTTCGCCAAGATCAAACACAAAAATAGAGTGGGGTGGCGGTGTTTCGAAGATAGCATGCACAATCGTCTCTTCCGGCTACTTCATTGAGGATGCTGATGCCATCCTCTCGAACACGAAGCGAAAGGAACGAACCGGGTTAGCTGGGAGGAAGGAGAAAGCAAAATCGAGCCTTGAATCGGATGAACTGTGGGGTATGACGGCAGCCAAAGGCGGTGGTTGGGATGGCAGAGCTACAACGACAGAATTGTGTTTCGTCAGAGGATCTGAATCGCCGAAAGGAAGAGCGTATTGTGCGATCAACTGAGGAAGTGGTGGAGGATCTTGAGGATTCGTTTCTTCGGCAGTGAGCTCCTTCAATCCCTAGTCGGGGGCAGGGGCAGAGAGATCGGTCGTGACAGAGATCAAGCTATTCTCATTGGCAATGGAGAAGTTGCTCACGCCGTCGATGAGCTCCTAGGTTTTCATCATTTTTGCTTCACTTGTCACTGATGGAGCGAAGAACAGTGGTGTTGCAACCTCCTGGCATGATGGGTGGGTGAAATCAAGGATTAGCACAGCCGAAAGGCTACTATCCCAGGGTGTGGGCGCATCAGAGGCTGTAGACGCAAGTAAGGTGGCTTCAAGTTGCTTTGCCAACCCGAAGGCTTGAGACACACGGTAGGGGCGCCCTAACCGTAGTTTATGGCAGATGTCATCCCGGAGGCCGGAAATGAAGCAATCGAGGTGATCTTTGGCGGACATGCATAAAACAGAAAGAGAAATAATTTCGAATTGTAGATGATAATCCGATTCCAAGCTCATTTGCCTTAGTTGTCGCAGAGCATATTGGTGAGTGGGGTCTAACAATGGTTGGTATCCAAGGCTGAAACAGAGGTTGGGTGATGGAGCATTAATGGTGATGGTTGGTGGATCTGTTGGAGCTAAGGGGTGCGAGACCCAAACCTGGGCTAGAGAGGTCTCGATGCTGATGTGGGTGGGGCTCGAAGGTACAAGGGTAGTCTGGAGGGTGGAAAGTGTGGTAGCAAAAGATGAGAAGGTGTCAAGGCAAATCTGTTAGCTATGTAGAAGTTGATGGAGAAGGGACTCGATGTCATCAGAGGAATGAGGAGGTGAGGCCATGGCAATGAAAGCACCAATATAATGGTTTTAGAAAAGCTAAAAGTTAAGGGAAAGGGAAGAGAGCTCCTATATGAGGGGAGTGACTTCCTAAACATAAAAATAACTAACTTTCTTCATTTTTTTTCTTGTACCCCTTTCATTCATTCTCAAGGTTATATGTAACAATCTAAACAAGCCTAATCAGTACCTACAATGGAATCTAATAACAATGCTAACAGAATATGCAAAAATAGAAATAGTGACTTATCCTAACAGAAATTATTCTAGACTCTTCCTATCACTAATAGCTTGTAATCACACTTAAGGTAGCTCATGGTACTTGGGCTCAGTATTTAGATATATTGCTATATATTTTGGCCATTACATGCTCTTAATCAAATTAAGGTTGGCGATTTTTCAAATATTTTGCACATATTTTCTTCTTCAGTGCTTAGTTTTTTTTTTTTTTTTTTGAAATGCTTAGTTTTAGTTCTTAATGATATGTCAAGATACATATTTAGCCTTAAAATTTGTAGTTCTGTTTAACAACAATTCCGGTCCCTCCCTTATTTTCTAATGAAGTTTTTTTTAGCCATATATAAGATATATGGTTCACATAAGTTGTTCACCTTTTAATAAATAATGTACTATTATTTAATCTATTATCAAAATTGCTACCTCAAACGAAAACTTCCCCCTACATAGCATGAGTAACAACCACTAGTATATAATAATTTGTAAGATGCAATGAATGGTAGAGAAGTTACATATTTTGATAAGAAAATGGAAAGCTAGGAATAGCAAGACGCTTCTGAAGTTGTTGATATTAAATAGTCTTGATTTGCTTACAAATATGTAGGAACGATTGTGGTAAACATAAGAGTTGAAGTAAAAAAACAACAGTGTTTTCCGGTTTTTTTGGGTAAATAGTGTTTTCGGGTTTGATTTAACTTTTTTTTTTTAAAAAAATGTAAAATCTAACCGGATTTTACTTAAACATATATAATTATTGGGTTAAATATGTTTTTGGTCCCTGTAAAATAGCGAAAATTCGTTTTTAGTCCCTCATTTTCAAAAAGTCATTTTTATCCCACAATTTTCAAAATAGCTCACTTTTGATCCTTAACATTATCTCAATTTTCAAAATATATCGCTTTTGGTCCGTAACGTTATCTCAATTTTCAAAATAGGGATCAAATGTGAGCTATTTTGAAAATTGAGGGACAAGAAAAATAACATTTTAAAAATTAGGGACTAAAAAAGGATTTTTGAAAATGAGGGACTAAAAATGAATTTTTACTATTTTACAAGGACCAAAAACATATTTAAATAGGTGAGAAATATTTGATAGGTGAGCAAATTTTATTTATAATATTATCTTTTACAAGTTTATTGGTAATTTTTCATCCTTAATAAAATATATTTATAATTATATTTTTATATTACTTTAAATTATTTAATGAATAATTGACAATGATAATTTAAAAAACAAAAATAAGACATTGATGTTGGAAATCATTTGTTCTAATAGTATGAATGAATAATATCAATTCTCTCTATTATGTTAAGTTTTATTGTTTGGGTTTATGACACATTGAATTAAAAGAAATCTACTATTAAAATTAGGATGTGATTTTTATATTAAAAAATAATTATTATAATTCTTAATTATAAATTGAGGTAGGTAGGAGTGATATAAAATAGATAATTAATTTAAATAAATTATTTAATAAAGGACATTTCTGAAAAATAAGAAAAAGGTTATTGCATTATATGATTATTTAATAAGTTTATGATATGGTTATTTAATTTAAAACTCAAACTATATAATAACTGGATTATATGATTATTTGTTATTCGCATAGGACAATTATGAGTTGTATATCCTTTTGATTAAATTTCACGAAACGAGTATTGAAGAAAAATATTATAAGAGTTAAATATGTTTTTTATCATTGTAAATAACAAAAATTCGTTTTTAGTACCTCATTTTAAAAAGTCCTTTTTTGACCTCTCATTTTTCAAATTAGCTCACATTTGGTCACTATTTTGAAAATTGAGCTGACATTAAGGATCAAAAGTGAGCTATTTTGAAAATTGCGGGACCAAAAAATGACTTTTAAAAAATGAGGGACTAAAAATAAATTTTTAATATTTTACAGGGATCAAAAACATATTTAACCCTATAATTATTTTAACTTGATTAATTTCATTAAATAATCTTTATTTGTTTACAAAACGGATCAAAGATTATGGGAAATTGAGATTTAATTTAGGAATATTAAATTCACCCAAATCATCGTATGAGGCAGCACTAAACACTAATAATTAGTGCGTTGTGGGTTGAGCAGGGTATACGGTCCGGTCCGATCCAGTTCAGTCCGGTCCGTATTAGTCCGCACTTAGACCGACAGGACCGGAATAGTCCACAAAATAAATGGATTTGTATTTATCAAGTCCGCGTTCAATCCGCATAATCTACGGGTTAAATGGACTGGACCACGGACTCATAAAAATAGAGGAGCAAATTTTGTAAGCCAGTTCTAAATTTTATTTATTTGTTTATTTTCTTTAGTTGAAACCTTTTTTATGCTATAACGACTGAAATTGATAAATGCAAAGTCTGAATGTGACTTGCTTTAATAGCCTGCACCATTTTCATGCAATTTTATCTAAAAATTATCCAAAGCAAGTAATATTTGACTGAAGTACATCAAACACAATTCAAAGTAATCTGGTGGGTCACAAATAGGACCCTAAATTCTTTGGGGATTTAAGTTCTCCTAATTTAGGATTTTTTTTTTTATATTGTGTAAGTTCACGGATTGGTCCGCGAGTCCACGATCCAAATCCATTTAGTCCACGGATTAAACGGACCGGACTAAAAAAACTCGCATTTAAATGGACATAAATTTTGCCTTGTCCAGGCAAACGAACTGTACGCAGATCCAGGTCCATATACCCAGCTCTAGTTGTGGGATAACATATACTCCCTCCGTAATAAAATATAAGCAAAAATTGGTTCATTTAAGTTATAACAAAATATAAGCAAAAGTTGACTTTTTGCATCTTATTTAATGATAGTATACCAAAAATGTCCTTCACTTTATTGCATTTAATTGAAACAAATTTTCATACAATACAATTAATGTGAATAAACAAATATGAGTAATTTCGACAATGAAGTTGAGCTTTTAAATGAAATTAACAACATTAAATATGAATAACTAATTATCATAATAAATATAACGGTGATTAAATTTATTTATATTTTGTTACGGAGGGAGTTAATGTCGAAGGTTTGATCCTATACTCATACACTTTGCCCAGGGGCCCCTCCCTGTGGAGCCTCATTTGGAATTTCTTTAGATAAAGTTAGTTTCCAAATATTTTGAAGAAAAAGAGCTCTTGAAGAAAGAAGTATGAGAGAAAATCAGAATGTCTCCTCTCCAATGCGGAGAGAATTGGGAGAGACTAAAAAAATGTTGAAATAATAGATATATTTATTTTTTGTTTTATACCATACAAACATATTATTATGGGCAAATATGTTTTTATAATAAAATTTAACATTTTTTCTCATTTACTTCTGTTCTACTTCTTTTCATTCAAACAATCTAAAAATCTACTCATTTTCTATTTATTCTCTCTTCTCTTCTACTTCTTTGATCTTCGGTGGATTTTAGGGTGAAGTACCCAAATAAGTGGTACACCAGTGTACCACCAAAATTTCTTCTTCTTTTTTTTCATGTGAAAATCCATTTCTATCCACATTTTCAACAAATTCACCCTACCCTTCACCACCACCCCACCACCACCAAAATAGTAAATAAACTTATTGCAGCTGGACATGAATGAGCCATCGCTTTTCCGCTGTCTCACGTCATTGGGAACCGGCCCCACTCTCATCTGCAGTTCTCTTCTCCGCCACTGTTATGCAACCCTTAACCCCTCGCCACCCACTGGCTTTCTCCGTCGTGACAATATCGAAAGACCCAACCTCCGACGATGTTTACAATTCAATAGCCTCTATTTAGGATATTTTGTATCCTACCCAAAGAGCTTCAGTTTGATTCTCAATAGCCTTCAAAGAGCTTCGATTCGATTCCGACCTAAACAGAGTTGTGATATCATGAATTGGAGGTTGTAAAACTAGTCAAGAACGTCCATTTGCCTGTTCATTTGCCTCTACGCTTGATACGTCGCTTGCGGAGAGAACGTGATGTTGCCCGAGGTTCCTTTCCGTCAGTTTTGGGACGAGTGTTAGTTCTTCGTCCTGACTCGGAACCATGCAAAGGCGATTGTTCGGGACTGGAGGCTGTGGAAGAAGTTCTAGCTATTGTGTGTGACGGAGGAGCCGTGTTACCCAGAGGAGCATTACTTCCCGACGTTGCTGTCCTGGACGATCCGGATGGGTGCACCAGGTTCACGCTTACTAGGGTTAACTGGACCGGTTGCTTGGTTGGCCACCCGCACCTTTACAGCCTCGACGGAGGTCTCGCACCGGTTGAGAGAGTTGAACTTGAGTAGCTATGGCAGGGCAGATCAAACAACACGAGAATGACGAAGGTTGGATTTGAATCGGAGTTTGTGGGTGAGGGGCACGGTGGTGGTCGTCGCGGAAGAGACGACGGTAGTGTGCGATGACAGTCGTCGCAGAGGAGATGACGATGGCTGGTGGGAAGGGAGAGGTGAAGGGCAAAGTGGTCGTTTTCACTATTTTGTTTTAAAAATTTTTTGGACTTACAAATATGGACCGTCCATTATTTAATTATTAAATCCAACGGCTTAAAGTGGTGGTACACCGATGTAGCACCTATTTGGGTACTTCACCCTAGAATCCACTTGGATCTTTCTAGCATATTTCTTTCCTCCATAATTCTTTTCCTATCCAAACAAAGCATTAGACCCACCCTAGATGACACTTATCTAAAAAAAGGATAATTTTCTCTCACACAAAATAGCCGTAAACGTTAAAGTCCTCCAAATAGTATTACCAGGTTAGTATGTGGATTAGTTTCGCACTTAGATGAAGTTTGGTTTATGAAATATTTTATTGCTAGGTAAACTATACTCTCGGAAATCTCATTCCTAGAAATATTTATTTCCCTTCATCACATATGGGAATAAAATTTTTAACTTTCTTTCACTAATTTTATTCTCGGGCATTTTTTATGTATGAGAATAGTTATTTTAAAACTAATACCAAACATGAGAAACTTTTATTCCCATGCCCACTAGGGGTGGCAAAACAAACTATTTGTCCACCATCCAAAAATAGTGGATTTTCTAATCCACTCATTAATCTTTTTTTAAAAAACATTTTTTCACAGATACAAACAGCCGACCGACCGACCAATTGGACGTCGAATGTCGTCTAACCACGCTACCAGAAGTCGACCACCCAATCGAATGCTAGCGCTCGACAGACGAACTGCCTGACAGATTGCTCGCCCTACCGGCCATCGATTGGTCAACCGATCGCTGATCGACCTGATCGAAAGCCTCTGGCCGACTGACCGACCGACAGCCTGAAGGACGCCCGCCGACTGACCCGCCGACCGACCTAATGCCAACTGCCTGATCGGATGTTGACCGACCGATGGACCGCCCTGCCGTCACCACCCACCCTACCGCCTGACCAACCGCCCGCGAATCGACTTGACCAGACGCCTATTGTAGATTGTCTCTTGTCGACCGCCCAATCTACCTAATCGACCGACCGATCGCTCGATCCGTAAAAATTATTATGGATGGATGAGAGATATACTATTTGAAAATAGCTATAAAAATTATATAATTTTTAAAATATTTTTCATGAATGTATTAAATGTTCATCCGTAACAAAATTATTAATGGATAGATTGAATGAATTTTATTAAATGGGTCATAGATGAATTGAATTTTTAAATGAATTTTTATGAATCATAATAAATTATTTTTAATCCATATATTATAATTCGAAGAAAAATTTATCTCATCCACCCATGTGTCCTTCTACTTACAACTGTGCAAGTGCATACTGATATTTGTCTAATCTACCTAAAATGCATGCGAGTATTTTAATACATGACGTTGATCATAAGCCCGTCACGGAGCAATAATTGTGCTGAAATTTGCAAGTTGCAAGTTCAACACTAAACTTAGTGTCTCTAACCCCTATTATGTTAAGGAATCAATATATAAAATTTTTTTATAAAAAATCATACTTTTAACTTTTCAATATATGGAATGCAACATTTTTCAAAAAAGAATTACTATTAATAATTCTTTAATATGTACAAGTTTGCACATAATAAAAAAACTCATTATATAATTAACTAGTAATTAATAACAAGTTACCTTCTCCCATGTCATGTCCGGAAGACTACATCCTTAGCGTTAGCGGGGCGATATTTCTATATGTAATAAATTGTTTTCCAGATTTGGAATTAATGAAACTTATTAAATACTTCGTTTTTTTGACAAAAAATTAAATACTTAACAACTGCTTATTGAAAAAATATTTATTAACTGCTATTTTTATTCAACTGATTTAAACAAGTAAATTCTTAAAAATTTCTTACTACGTACGTATCATAAGTGTAAATCAGCATTTCTCTCATAATATTTTTTTGAGTTTAATTGTTTTATACTGATAATGTAAATTTTTTTATAACTTCAATCAATCATCAACCTCTATAAAAAAAAATTTATATTACCAATATATAACAATTAAACTCATATTAATATTTTTTATACACAAGATAAGTGCATCGATTGAACCTCAAGTGCGAAAGCCATCACATAAAACAAAGTAGTGAGTTGAATATTGTTATTATGTGGATCGCGTAATTATCAAATTGGATTTAATTGGTATGTATTGATAGTGTAATAATTTCTTACACCGTTAAATAATCATAAATTGTCACATTAACAAAAGTGTTCGACCCTTATCCTAACTACCTTAAAAGTCACTCATATAATAATTTTTGATTGGTTGACTGACAGTATAAAAAACTTTATACTGACAATGCATAACAATTAAACTGTTATCAAATTATAATAATTTTAATTTTTAGACTAACAAAAATAGTTGCAAGAATTAAACAAGAAAGTAAATTAAAAACAAATGAATACAAGCAAACACAATAAAAGTAAAATAATACTCCTTCCGGTCTTGAATATAAAAGACGAAATCCTAATTCATCAAGAACAAAAAAATTATTGAAATCAATTCATTTTAAACTTTATTCCACAAATGGCCCTATTTAATTACTTCTAATTCAACTAACTTATTTATTCTTAAATCCAAACACCATGTTATCTGACCAATGAGTAAACGACGAGTCACCTAAACCAAAGCACTTGTATGAGAAATTGTTGAGTCACTTTAATATGAATTTTACAATAAATAAAGATAAAAATTGAATTTAGCTTAAAAATTGGTCGGTGTTTCTTATATATTAGACAAAAATAAATAAGGATAGAAATGAAATTGTTGAGTCTCTTTACACTAACAATGCATAGCAATTAAATTCTCTCTCCCAAAGCATTAGGCGGGTTGGGTTGGGGGGTTCAACCCATACGACCAAAATGGGTTGGCCCACCCGCCCTGTTTTGGATGGGTTAATGGTGGGGTGGGTTGACCCACTTTGTCATCCCTAGTTTTCTCCTACTGATGGATTTTTTCGAGTAGCTCTTGTTGTGAATCAGGTGGAGGGGGTGTCTCCTCCTGGGCGCGGGGACTGAGGAACGCGTTCGGCTCCTCAAGCTTTCAAAATGCAATCTATGGATCTAATAATCAATATGTGAACATGAAATTCAAAGGTTTTAATATAAAATATCCAATAATCAATCTCCAAAACATCAAGTAAATATTATAATAAACTTCAGAATATGCCAGATTATGTATATATAAAATAAAAATATTATATATATATATATATATATATATATATATATAGTGTCCGTATCCGTACCCATACCCAATTAACGGATAATTATCCTATCCATAATGGATACATTTTGGGATATCCAGCGGGTCTAATACCTATTACCATCCCTACAAGGCCTTCCACCTGTGTGTTTTTTGCCTAGTCCATCTGTAGGTCCAAACTTAATTCCCATTTCAGAATAAAATTAAAATAATAAAAAGAAAAAAGAAAACAAAAGGGAGAATCAACTCTGGAGGTTGTACGTGGCACTGTGGATGGAATTTTGCAGACAAATAGTACCACAGTACAAGAGGCAACACTAGTCGTCATCCTCCACACAATAGCTTAACTACTAGAATCATGCTGCACTCCAACTAAGGGTATTCATCAATTGATCCAATCCAATGTAAATCACAGTCATCGAATCGAAAAAAATGATAACTGAAAAAACCTATTTTTTTCATTGGATTATATATTATCACTCTTATAATTACCTTAGTACCCTTACTTTAAAATGATATTTCCTCTTTTATCCTCGACCATTTGACCCTACATTCCTTATTCCTAATTTCTGGAAACTGAATCCCCTAGTCTGCGTTGTTCTCTCGCAGTCGACTCTCCGAGCAACCGAGCACTATGAAGACCACCGAGCACCCTCTTTTTCTTCTTCTTCTTGAATGGCTAGAAAATTCGGCTTTTGCTAAGAGTGAGGCAACTTATGAGAAAATTCATTCGTGTAACTGAATGAGTGAATGTTTAGAAAACTCGGCTTTTTCCTGTAATTGATTTGGTTTTGATTTAACTCTCTTTCTTTTGTTCCTGATTTTTTTCTTCTCAGATTTGGTTTTGATTTTTTCTGCACAGAACCGCTCAAAGTTCTTTATAATGCATTTTTATGTTTATTGTTTGTGTTATTGGAGATCTCTTACTCCAAAGCCAGTTGAGGCTTTAATTTGTATACAAAATTGATTCCGGTCCAGTCCATTAACAATTGATATTGAATAACTTCTGGAAGAATTTGAAAAGATTGAGCTAGATAATTTACTTTATTCTAATTATTGCTATAGTTATTTATATTAATTCTAATTTTACCACTATTAACAAGTTTTAATTAAATATTTAGATCTAATTAATACCTCCTTCACAACCAGCTGAAGATGACTCTGGAGCTGAGTCTGATTTATTTTGACTAAAGGTACTGAATTGTCATTCTATAAATATCATTAATTTTGCCCAAGTTTGTTGTGAATTATGCGCAATGTGGGCAGGGTATCATGTTACTCTATATGCCTTACATGCTTTGACCATATTGCTCATTTTAGTGTTCAAGCTTATATTATTCGGTCTAAAGAAACGCTTTTCTCATTGTTGAATTGCATAAATATTCAATATTAGAAAATATAATGTTTTAAGGAGTCAGATAAATCTTGAAAATTTGAATTTACTATTTTTTTCATTATTGTGAATATGCAGAAGAATTTACTGTTTTGTTACTCTGAATTTGGATTTTTTTATATGCTTCAGGTGAATATGAAATGCTTAAAGAACTCTTACACATGATTACAAGTTTAGTGGATTTGACCTTGCTACAGCTAAAGGTAGAGATGTTTTCAAGTTGTAGTCCAAGGATGTTATTCCTTTGCTAAGGATATCATTATTATTTCTTATGTACTAATTTAATGTTGTTAATTATATTTCTCATATATAGTAGATTGATTTGGTATTGACATTTTGTTAATGAACTTGATTTGATGTTGCTATTGTAATATTGACATTTTGTTAATAAATTTGATTTGGTGTTGACATTTTGTTAATGAACTTGAACTTGATTTTGTTAATCAACTTGAGTTGGTGTTGCTATTCTTTGATAGTTGTTTGGTTGGCACATTATTTGTTACTTCGAGTTATTGAGGAGCAAAATTGTGCAAATATAGTATGTTGTAATATGTTCTTTGACATAATATAATTATATAAAGATGTATCGATAAAAACCGAATTATCCAGTCCAATCCAAACCGCAATTCATTGGATTGGATCAGATTTTTTTAAGGAAGTAAATTGATCCAATCTAAACTGCATGTTGTTTCTATCATTAGATCGAATGGCTTTTTGACTCAAAACCGCTATAATCCAATCCGTGAACGCCCTTAACTCCAGCCGCGCCGTTCTCCAATCACACAGAGTAGTGACGTCGTCCACCTCTGCCGCATAAACCGCCAATCCCAACCTCAAGCACCACCGGTTCCCGGCAGCTCAACCCCCACCTCCATTTCGTGTTTCCAACCGTGGGCTTGGTATCCATACGATAGGCTCATTTCCTTCTCCAAGAAAAAACATGTTTTTGAAAATGAAGCTAAAGTTTGGGCTCTTAAAATCATATTCTCGTTGTTTGTTTTAGTTTGAAAGCTGGGTTGATACAGTTCTGAAAACATGTTTAAGTTGTGCCTTTGGAAATGAAAAATTGATCTCAGGCTTTCGATTTTTTAGTCTAGTTCTTGTTTATGTGGTTTAGAGTATGTGGTATGGTCAATTTAAAAAAAATACCTATTCCTATTTTTTGAAAATATATAAAAAAGTGTTTTCTAAACTAAAAAACTCCAAAAAAAAAAATATAAATAAATAAAAATCATCTTTAAAAAATGAAAAATTCTTTTGTTGAAATCTTTTCAAAAAAAAAAATCAATCAAAAACTTTTTGAAAAATTAAAATCAACCAATCAGATCAAGTTTTTTAAGAACTATGTGGCTTTGGATCTCCCATCACACTGGGGAATACGTAAAAGCATATTTTAATCTTTTTGTCAAGCCAAAATTTTATTTGATTTTTCTGTGTTTGTTTTCTTTAGTTTTAAAAATGAGGTAAAAATAATATTTTTAAAGGTTATTAAAATTCTTTTTCCACAACCAGCTTGAGTTCTGTGCTAACATTTCCCTACTCGTAACCAACTTCCGAGTTCCCTAGCTCAATCTCGTTTTCTTTAAAGATCAATTTTCTTAAATAAATGAGTTTTTTCAAGGTTTTATCTCTCTTCACAGCACCCGGATGCAGCAATGTTTATAAAAGTTGTCTTTGAGTTTAGGGTGATTTTAGAGCTAGGAAAATTGAATTATGGTTATTACTATTTATTCATGGAAGAATGATAATATGGGGTGTTTATGAAAGTTGCCTTTGATCCATATTTATGACATGCTTAAAATCGTTGCATTCAAAACAAAGTTAATTGTGAAGCAGTTTACTTTCTTAATTATATTTATTTATATTTCAAATAAAAACAAAATTATAAATATTAATGTTCAAATTAATATTGATTTCATGTTCTTGTTGCAAAATTCAAAGCTTAGGTTGGGAAAAGGGGAAGGAAAAGAAAGGAGATAGGAGGACTTTCCAAGCAGACCTTCAAATGACGATGGGGAAACCAGTGGTGGTGTTCTGATGATGGCGACGACGCGTGCAGGAGGAGGTGCGGCAACGACCTCTTGGTCTAGTGCAAGCGTGAGGATTCTTGAGAGTAAAGGAGTACAAAGGACAGTGGGGTGAGGATAATTCAGTAATTTAGCATCTTAAAACTTTTCCATTCTCTTCGGAGTATTTCTTTCCCACCCTCACACATGGGAATGGATTTCCCCCCTTTCCTTCACAACTTTTATTCCTTTGCATCTTTTATGTCTAAGCATAATTTTTTTTATCTCTTGTATCAATCATGGGAAACTTTTATTCCCATGTCACTTTTCCGGGAATACTAGAATATCTCTTGTACCAAAAAACAGAGAATTGAAACTTTTCTTCATTGAGTTTTCAATGAAGTATTTTGGAGTTTGCTTACTTCTCTTTTGTTCTTTTTGTCACGGTTATTAAAATCAGGCCGAACAGACCTGTTCAATCGGTATATTGGTGGATCGGCCAGGTTATTTGGAAAAACCCAAGTCTTACATTGACTAGAGATAGAGCCTCATAAGAGATTATAAAGCTTGGGCAATCCTCACCTCTTGAACTAGCTTTTAGGGTTGAGTTAGGCCCAAATCTAATATGGTATAAAAGCCTATCCTAGATCCATTAAAGGGCCGCCCACCATATTATCCACGCACCAAGCCTAATAGTGCTGGGCGTGAGAGGGTGTATTGAGAAAAACCCAAGTCCCACATGGACTAGAGATAGAGCCTCATAAGAGCTTATAAAGCTTGGGCAATCCTCACCCTTTGAGCTAGCTTTTGGGGTTGAGTTAGGCCTAAATCTAATACTTGTGACTGGTCTGGATAGCCCCTAAAATTGAGCTATTAAATAACCGAACATAAACCGGCTAGACCGATATAAAATCGGTAAAACCGATGCAAATTGGAAATTGAACGGCTTGAAACCGATTCACAAATTGACCCGGTCCAACTTAGTAAGTTACTCAGTCTCACACTTTATTTTTAGAGCCTCCTTTCACATTGCTATACTTAGTCTCACCATTGAGGGATTCGTTCACACTCACACTTAGTCTCACCCTTACTGATTCGCGACCTAAGGTGTGAATTCTAAACTTCAATTGTATACCGTGTTAGATGTTGGGGTGTGGATCTGTCGTCAAGTACTTGCAATCACTCTAATAGTGTACTTTGGCCACATTGAACTCAAGACTTAATGCTACTCAAGTGTGAGTTGGGTTTCCACCATTGGTGATCATTTAGATGTGGGATTGAGTCCCATCCCTAATGATGCCTTCAACACCATTTCCCTTGTCAGTTCCTTCGTCAAGGATCTGCAAGATTCCTTTCTGTTCGTACAGAAACTATGGATATTATTCCATTTATGATTAATTCCTTCGCATAGCTATGTCATAGTCCAATCTGCTTGGACTTTCCATTATATACCTGGCAATATGCCTTTGATAGTGCTAACTAACTATCACCATGTATGGATACTGGTGCCCTTGACTTTGGCCAAATTGATATCCCATACAATAAATTTCTAAGCTATTTAGCCTCTTTTCTAATTACAGTAAATGCTATGAATTCTGTAGCCATGGTGGAGCCGACAATATAAGTCTCTTTCTAAGAATCCCAAGAGATAGCACCCCCACCATGTGCGAAGATCCAAATGCTTGTTGAAGCATGCTATTCTTTACCCTACTGGCATCCGTGTATCCTCTAACACTGAAGGATAACCATTATAGTTTAAACTATATTGTCCTCTTCAAGTATTTCAATACTATTTGGCCATCATGCCAATTGTCTTTACTTGGATTATTTGTATACCTATTTAGTCTACCAACAATATATGTAATGTCTAGTCGAGTACATGTCATTGCATACATCAAGCATCCAATTATTTGAGTATTCAAGTTGTGCTACTGAGCTACCTTTATTTGATACTATATAAGTGTTATGATCAAAGGGAGTAACAACATGTTGCCAATCAAAGTGATCAAATTTATTTAATACCTTTTCGACATAGTGAGATTGGGACAAACCTACATTCTCACCATCTTTTATTATTTTAATTCCTAGAATCACATTAGCTTTCCCTAAGTCTTTTATATCAAAATTACTAGATAAGAAACTCTTAGTATTTTCTATCCCATGTAGATCACTACAAAAAATTAACACATCATCTACATACAAATAAATCATGACACCTTTCCGTAATGGAATTTACTGTAAACACATCTGTCATATCATTTATCTTATATCCAATACCTAGCATAACTTGATCAAACTTTTGATGTCATTTCTTAGGAGCTTGCTGTAGTCCTCCATACAATGACTTGTACAATTTATACACGTTCTTTCCTTGACAATTAACCACGAACCCTTCAAGTTGTGTCATATACACCTCTTCATCTAGTTCCCCATTTAGGAATACCGTTTTCGCATTCATTTCATGAATGACAAAGATATAGATGGACGCAAGTGCCAATAGCACTCTAATTGAGGCAATTATTGCCACAGGTGCATATGTATCAAAATAGTCAATGCCCTATTTTTTGTGTAAATCCCTAAGCAACTATTCTTACCTTAAACTTATATATGGTTCCATCTACCTTCATTTTTCTTTTGAAAATCCTTTTACAACCTATTGGTTTGGAACCAGGTGGGAGGTCTACTAATTTTCACGTTTTATTCCCCATTGTTGAGTCTATTTCCTATTGTATAGCTTCTTTCCAGAAAGCGGCATCTTGAGACTTTATTGTCTCTTCAAATGTTTCTGGATCACTTTCTATATTATAACAAATTGTTCCATAACTGTCTATGGACTCTCTTGTTCCTTCAACTAGGAACATGAAAAAGTCTGGTCCGTAAGTTTTCTCTTTCCTAGCTCTTTGACTTCTTCTAAGTTCTGAACCTTCCAAGGTATTGTTATTAGATACATTGGTTTCCAGATTCTGTGCATTATTATGAACATTATCTTGTGACTTGGAATTGAGTTACAACCTATCTTCTTGAAAGAATGCATCCCTAGACTCAATTACAGTATTTACAGGATATGAGTCATTAGATTCTATAACCATGAATCTATATACTTTACTATTTTTAGCATAGCCCAGGAACACACATTCAATTCCCCTTACATCTAAGTTTTTTCTCTTTGGTTCAAGAACTTTCACTATTGTCGTACAACTCTAAACTTTGAAATAATCGAGATTGGGCTGTTTACTTTTTCAGAGCTCTTTTGAGGTTATCTTGTTCCTTTTGTTTGGAACTCTATTTAAATCTAGCTACTTTAATATGTAACAAGCCGTCAACATGGCATCTCCCCAATAACTTTTTGCCAGACCAGAATAAAATAACATGGCATTTAACATTTATTCTAATACCCTATTTTTTTTTTTTAGTTATACCGTTTTGTTGTAGGGAATAAGATGCACTTGTTTGGTGAATTATTCTAGTAGACTCAAAGTAACTAGGATTATAAAATTCTCCTATTCTATTTCTTCTAAAGAACTTAATAAAAATCTTACACCAAATAACTTCAATTTATTGATACAATATAATAACATATATAAGCATCAAAACTTTTGGGTAATTGAAAAACTTTTACATCTAAAAAGTATTTTCAATAACTTTGTTGGCTGACAAATCATTTATAATATAAATTATAAATATTATATTCAAATTTTGAATCACACATAAAATTCAATATATACCATAGAGATATAATGTTACAAAGCCAGTAATGTAATTCGTAGCTGGCCTAGTGGTTGGTGGTATGCTTTATTTCCTCTGAAGAGTCGCAGGTTCAAAACCCATGAGACGCATCTTTTTCAACATATTCATTTTGTCAAAAGCAAAACGGTCATATATTTCAAAACACATATAATGGGATTCGAACTCGAAACCTTAAATTCCGAAACAACGAACCCAACCACTTCGACACTCCATGAAGTGATGAAAACCATTCACCGGATTTATATGTTAAACCGAAATCAGCCCCCTGGGTGCAACCCTTGCATCAACCCTGGTCAACAAAACCCATTTTACATAAACCCGGGTTCACACGACCCTGTTCCATTTTTTAGCCATTCAATCCCAAATCTAAACTTATTTCCATTGTCTTTATGTCTTGAATTCATGTCTAAGCATGTTCTAAAGTAAATTTAATAATTTTCATAAAGGAAGTCCTCAACACTCTGATCTCTTTCCTCCATTAACATTTATGTTTAACAACTTAGAACAATTCAAAAAGTACAACCAAAACATTTTTAACAACTAC
Organism: Ammopiptanthus mongolicus; assembly: GCA_039655645.1. NCBI lineage: Eukaryota > Viridiplantae > Streptophyta > Magnoliopsida > Fabales > Fabaceae > Ammopiptanthus > Ammopiptanthus mongolicus. The sequence goes on from CM077343.1 coordinate 90,226,325, forward strand.
ATAAGCAAGACACCAATATCATCTTATATCTACATATTCATGCACTTATAGTATAAGATTGTCAACTCAAAAAACAATTGGTTTGTGCATAGAAAAACTTCAAAAATGCATGCATTTGATATGATCATTCATATACAAGACTTTTCTATCAAAGTAGAGCAGCATACATCCATGCATAATAAACAAAATATATTCATGCTTATCAAAACTCACATATTAGAATGAATTCTAAATCCTATATCTAAGCCTTTAATGCCACATATAAGCAATACCTAGTTTATGCATCAATAAACTATCATAAAGACATCAATGGCAACATCTCTAGAACATCAAGCTTTTCACATATTTTGTAAAGAAACGTGTACCGTTCTCAATGGGCTTTAACGGAGAAACAACCATTCTTACTCTTCTAGCCTTGTTATGTTCAGAGCATACACCATCATCAATCTTATAAGAAGAAAGATCGTCTTATTATGCCATAGCAGAAATTTGCCACCATTGAACCTCTCTAGTTTGACAACGAACTCAGAAGTCATCTCTCTTCAATGTTGCAGCCATTGTTATAGAATAATCGAACCTAAGGATTGTTAGATGTTGGGGTGTGGATCTGCAACAAAGAAGAGAAGGCAAAGAATAAATACACAATCTTCAAGGCGTGTGAGGACACTAGACTTTAGGTTCGATTCGTCCCCACCAATCTCTATCTAGATTGGATGCAACAGGTGTTAACAGCGAATCTCCTTTAGAATACAATGGATCAACCTTGATTTGGTTTGCAAACCCTAAATCAAGCGTATCGTCAATGGCAGTTTACAAAATAATAATCTTCTTAACTCTCTCTGAGCATAAGGGAGAAAAGAAGGTGATTTGGAATGGACAAGACTTGACAATTTCGTCAACCTTTCCTACATGCAGAGTGGTTCTATTTATAGACCAACTCATGCCACTTGGTGAATGGAAACAACCTTTCATTAATTGAAAGAAGGAATGCAACTTTTCATGCATGTATCCTTTGATGTATAGATACATACACTCATGATACAACACACCTGTTAGGAAGGATTTTAAACTCATGAAGAGATACCTTTCCTCTTGTGTGTTTTAGGACTTCCACATTTTGGAAATCCCTCACATACCGTGTTTGACACTAGAATATTTTTTAGAGTGATTTCCCCAAAATTTAGTTCGTTTTCGAATAGCAATTGTGCATTAGATTTGAGTTGGCCTCGCCTAGTTGATTGAGTCTTGCACCATTATTTAGCCTACGATTTATGCACAAAACTAACGGTCTCTCTTACTAGTAGGTACGTTTTAGAAGACAAATGTAAAAGTCTAAATGATCTTGGTAAGTTCTGTGTGATTTAGGTGAAAAAAATACGGAATCAAGGGGCTGTACTGCATGCTTTAGAAATTTGATTGGTGTAAATTGTACAAGTTTTAAAGTTGAAGCACATAATTTTGATGCAGACAAAACTTGAAGGGGGTAAATTGTAATTTACCTTTGAAATATTGACGTAAGAGCGAAACCATTAAAGGAAATTTGAAGTTGTAATGAGTAAAATGGGAAGTAAAAGAGGGATTAGAGAATGGAGAAAACCTGAGAAGAAGTGGGAGGGCCAGGAAACACTTGTTTGTAATAACTATGAGCAAAAGCAAGCATGGAAAATAACCATTAACACTTGTTTGTCTAAGTTCTTGTCTAATCCCATAAAACAACTACATGAAGAGCTGAGAAATAGGATGCACATCCAACATGCTCTGTTTGGAGGACTATAACTCTAACTTGGATTGTTTGGATTTAGTGGATTAGTGGGATCCAATCTTTTTGGTGCTAGAGTGTAAATGCCACAGAAATTAACGATTGAGAATAAAAAATAATGAAATGTTAGAATGTACATCCAACATTCTGAAATGCTTAGAATGTGATAGAATGTACATCCAACATACCGAAATGCTTAATGCCATAGAAATTGACGATTGAGAATAAAAAATAATCTTCACTGAGAAATTAAGTATGCTTCTGTTATTGATGTAATATGCATAGATAAGAATATAGAAACTATCAGCTTTGATAAAGAGTAATATGCATCGAACAGTACATAACAACATATGCTTGCATCTGTTCCACCCATGACTAATGGGATTCATACTAGTGAGTCAGCCAATGATAGATAGTGGCCATATTAGATAAGAGGTACTGCAATTCAAGATGCTAAGATCACTTAATTGATGAACTCTTGTAGTTTTCTTTCAAGTTTTTAAGAGGTGTATGGACCAAAGGCGTTTATATATATATACTCCTAGTCTAGTTGATTTAGACAAAAACTAAGATTTTGGCCTCCCTAATTTAAATTTCAACAATGTGATATCTCCTACCAATGGAGTAAATAAAATCATGGTGAGTATTAGAGATATAGTTAATGTTAGTTGAAGATTAGTTTGTTTGTTAATAATTAGTTGCTAGATCATTAGCCTATATAAAGACTTGATGTAATCTCTTTGTAATCATTTTTCTATTCTATCAATTTAATATTCATATTTATCTCATCTTCTTCCATCATTCATGGATGTCATGTTTTCTAACATGGTATCAGAGCGATGTCACTCACCTTGAATTTTTTCGCCGCATTTTCTTTTTTGTTTTCCTTTTCTTTTTCTTACCTTCCTAACACATTTTTTTTCTCATTCCCTTTTCTTCTTCACTTTCCTCGAAGAAGAAAAAAAATTCAAACCCGTTTTCCACCTTTGTTTTTTTATTTGTGTTTTCTGGGCTGCTCCAGGTCTGATCTCTCGTAAATGGACTCATCACATTACAACATTGTTATTCTTGGGTTTTTCGACAATGGTCCAATGAATTGCCATTGGCGTCCAATTCAGAAAGAAGATGCGCAACCACTAAAGCAGGTGGAAGAATAAGTGTTTGCCTTAATTTGACATTGATATTTGGTGGTCTAAAGACTTGAATATTGTTAGTGGTTGCGCTTCTAACTGGACGTCCCGTTCGTTTGCTTATGCCAAGTAGTTAAGACTTAAATATAGCTTCTGCTTGAGTGATTAAGTATTTGCCTTAATTTGGCATTGATATTTGGAGACCTAAAGAGTCCATTTTAGAGCGACTTATAACTGATGTTAATTCCAGCAACTCAGCTCATTTCATATACAAATTCATATTTTTTTGCTAATATTCATTCTGGCAAGATTCATTTTCTTTGGAACGAGTGTCGTGGAGACGTCGAAAGAAGATCAAAGAGGCCCAAAAGAAGGTCAACGATTTCTTGGATCTACGAACTTCAGCCGTTACCTGTATCATTGTTAGATTTTCTTGATTAGCGCTGACGAAATTACGGCTTGTATTTTTGTAATTTTCATCAATGATTGTTCATTCTTTTTCATGTATTACGTCGTCCATTCCCAAGCTTGAAGTGCAAGCATTTCCAACTTGCACGAGGCTATCAGAAATATAGTTAGTGTCAATTGGAGATTAATGAGTTTGTTAATAATCAGTTGCTAAATCATTAACCTATATACAGGTTTGATATAATCTCTTTGTAATCACTTTCCTATTCTATCAATTTCATATTCACATTTATCTCATCTTTTTCCATCCTCCATAGCATCCGTGGAGGGATGGAAGAAGTTGATAGAAAAATAAAATTGTTATTTGATTGAATGAATAAAAGTGATTATATCAAGCCTTTATATAGGCTAATGATCTAGCAACTAATTATTAACAAACTAATTAATCTCCAACTAACACTAACTATATCTCTAATGGTGAGGCAACAGGTTTATAAATTCTTTTAAAGTACTTATATTAGATAAATGACAAGATTTGCAAATTCTATATCATGTGAAAGAATAAAGAGTTTAATTGCTATATACTGACAGTATAAAACATTTTTACATAGACATCCAATTACAAGTTGCCACATCAGTAAAAAAAAATTGACTCTTATCCTAACTACCTTAAAAGTCATCCATACCATGATTGGTGATTGGTTGTCTGTGTAAAAATGTTTTACACTGTCAGTGCATAGTAATTAAACTCAAGAATAAAATGCAAAACCACGAATAATAGAATTTGGCACTCCCACAAAGAGGAAATTTCTCGAACACCTCATGTACATTATTTAGAACCAACACAATTTTTACAAACAACTTAGAATCAAACCCCTTTTTCAGAATCAATTATTTAATATAAATAAAGCATAAAGAAAAGAATATAACAGCTGTAAACTACAAAGAACAAAAAAGGTGCACTAAAAATAAAAAAAATACACTTAGAATGTAGATTCAAGAGCAGGAAACTCACGTTAAAGAATATGCATGGTTGAAGGTTTCACACATAAGTGTAAGATTTTGAACAATGGGGCAATCGAAAAAATGAAATAATTTTTTAAATTTTATTTTGAATTTAACAAAGGAAATTAACAAAAAAAAAAAAGATTCAGAAGAAAGAAGAAGGGAAAAACGTACCTACCACGAACAAAAGGAGTTTAGTGACACCATTCGATCTGACCATGGCAACTTCAACATTGTCTAGCTTCGAGTTACATTCCAATTCCACTAGGGGCAATGAGCATAATATGGAAGAAAAAAAATCTACAACAGAAAAAAGATGAGAAGAGCGATAAGAAAAAAAATGAAAGAGAAAAAAAGGGAGACTAAATGCAGAGAAAAAGAGAGGGAGGGGTGAAACGTAAAAGGAAGTGCTTTTGAATTAGGAAAATGATTGCAAGCAGAATATTGATCATATAGCACCTGACATTGTTGTACTTCAGAATTCAAAAGCAAAAGCTGTAAATCATATTCAATAGCATTGTTCCAGAATAACACATGAGTTTTTACACATTTTCACCAACCCATATGAGTGTAACAACAACAGTACAACTTTTGATTTGAAGTCCTTTAAACCATAGCACTAAAAAAAATATAGTTTTCATGCAATCGGCAAGATTTTAGTTGAGCACCAACCCAAAGACACTATACCTGAGTCAAACAAAGTTCTTCATTATTTTAGCCCGGTCACAAACAGGTTATGGAAAAACTGTTATCTAATGGTGATCCGTGAAGCAAACAATCACGGCTATGTCATCAAGTGTGTGTTTGGATAACAGCTTAATTAAACGCTTATTCAATAAGCTCTTTTTCATATAAGCTAAAAATAACTTATTTTCATAAACTTCTCTGACATGCTTATGGAAATAAACTAAAAAAAGCTTATAAAAAGATCATAAACTATTCTTATAAACTATTTGTATAAGTTTAATTTCATAAGTTATTCTTATAAGCTTTGAATAAGCTCTTCCAAACACACCCTAATCATTCATATATATTAGCTATTCATGAAACAAGTTGTGAGTGCATGATTTGTGAAATCCGCAAGTGTACGGTTTCGTTGTCAAGTAATAATTAAAATGGTGATAAATCAAGTATCGAACTCAGGGATTGGGAGATCAAGTATCACTTCAGAAATTAAACAACTATTTAGACTAAGAAATAGGTGTGAATAGATTTCAAGAAAATAAATGAAACAATAAAAGAAATCAAATATTTTTGGGTTTTTAAATATGTGAAAAGATTTCCACGAATTGGGTTACCACAAAGACTTATTACGCTTCTAAATTGACTACCCCTTCATTAATATTAATATATCTTGAAGGTGAATTTATCCTAAAATATTTAGTGTTCCCTCTCGAGATACAAGAACCGTGCCTAATTAAAACAACTCTTACACTTGTGGAGTTATGGTAATTGTATTTAAGTTGCAAGGCTGTGGGAATGGTAAGGCAACTAAGGCAATTGCCTTAGGCCCCACCATCTTCCACTCATTGGTCATTGATAATTTAATGGATAGAAAATTATATAGAAGCCCAATATATATTGAATAATATTTGAAGAAAGTGTTAATGATGAGATCACATATTCAGCTCAAGATTCTTTTCGTATTAAATCTTTTCTATACATATTAGATCAATCTATTTCTTTTATTGAGATCTGATTTGAACAATTTTTACAATATGAAACTATTTTTGGTTTTTTATTTGAATCCAAAAATTTTAAAACTTTAGATGATGATGATGAATTGCAAAAAATTGTATTAATCTTGAAAAAAGTTTAAGATTTAGTGAACATTCTGATATCGATAATCTTGATTTATTTTTAGAATTGAAAGTATTGAGAGAAGTGTTAACAAAAGAGATTAATACTCTAATAGAAATATTAAACTATATCAAAAGATTAGTTTCTTTTTCAAATGTATGCATTGCTTATAGAATATTACTAATAAGACCTGTAACAGTTGATACTGCTGAAAGAAGTTTTTTAAAATCAAAATTGCTTAAATCATATCTTTTATCAACAATGTTACAAGAAAGAATAAATGGATTAGTCATATTATTTAATGAGAGTGAAATGTTAGAATTACTAGCTAGATTATAAACTTTGATAAATGATTTCGCAGCTCAAAAGGTCAGAAAAATAATATGAAAATTAATAATTTACATTATATTATGTCTCTCTAATAGTTTTGCCTAAGGTCCAAAATTTCTAAACACGACCCTGTTAAGTTGAACCCATTAAGATTTGTGACAATTCATTGAATCGTCGAAGAACCGCTTTTAACTCTCGTGATTTAAGTTCAAAGTGCAACCCCTATAGATCCAATACGGTTCACTTCTCAGTCCATTTCAATAGTATCCAAGACATGCAAATAAGTGCGCACCGAGTTCACAATTAATTAAAACGATATAAATCAAATTGAAAGCAAATTGAAATTAATAAAGGAAAACTTCAATTAATAACATAAAACAATTCTTGGATATAGTCTTGAATATAATCCCAATTCTTAGAAACTACTCAACCATAAGAAAAGAAAGAACAAGAAGAAAAAAATTAAAAGTACAAAACTGTCCAGAATCCCCCCTTTGTGCAGCGCTGATTGATTTTTTTTATATTGATGGCAAGAATCCTTATTTCTATTCAATTCCCCTCTATCTCCAAAAACAGCGCACTCATTTTGAAATATTGATAATATGAGGGACTAAGTTGATACGACCCTATAATTTCAGGGACCAAATTGAGTATTTACTCCTTCTTCTTTCTTGATACATTCCTAAAATAAAAATCATAAACTGCAAAACATAACAAAAACTAATTTAAAATCTTACTAAAATTAACAAAATAATAAAATTAACTCTAAACACCAAAATAGACAAATAAAGTCAAATTAGGGTCAAATCAAATATCCAACTCAACTTAATTGATGAAATCCACTTTAAATAATGGATAAAATATGATAAGTTAGTGGATTATCAGTGCATATGGCTAGGAACTATGTACTAGTACATTAGAGGAGCATGTGGATTGGTGAAAGAAGATGACAAACCAACAACATTGTATGAAGATAATACCGCATATTATACAAATTAAAGGTGGCTACATAAAGGGTGATATATAACTAATCATATTTCACCAAATTTGATTTATACTCACGAACTACAAAAGAAGGATGATGTTGATATTTGCAAAATTCGCTCAAGTGACAGCAAATCTATTCACAAAGACGCTTCAAACTTGAATTTTCAAGAAGCATGTGTATATAGCATTGGAATGCGTCAATTAAAGGACTTTCCATAATTGGTGTTTTTGAGGAGAAGTATGTTACTACGAATATTGTACTCTTTATCCTTCGCTAAGTTTTTATCCCACGAGGTTTTTCTTAACAAGGTTTTAATGAGGCATATTCATATAGTATATAGTCATCCAAGGGGAAATGTTGTAAATATGCTTACCTTAATATGTGATGGATGACTATCTTAAATTGATATATGACAGTATCTCATAATATTTTTACCATATTTTGGAGTATTCTAGGTAATTCTTTGGATTTACACCTTTATTTTCCTTGATTTGGTTTAGAATTAAGAATCCATTATCTTATAAATAGGACTATTAGGTTTGTCATTATACACACTTGATCAGATTATCAATACAAAAGTTATAGCTAGTTCATGAAGAACTAGCCTTTAACTTCATATTTCTATTGTGTTTATCTCTCTATTTTCTTTTCTATTTTTAACAAAACCTTATTAATAGCTAGCCAAGTGCTAAAGTATGGGCATTTTTTTAATGCAAAAAAATTATTATTGTCTACAAATGTATTCCTAATTGGATATTAATTGGACTTGATGAGGGTAAGCAACGTGGGCCAGGCTAGTGAATCATGGCCTTGATATAAATTTGCTTCACATTCTTTAATTGTGGGCTGCCTTGCATTTATTTTTAAAAAAATTGTTAACCATCCTTTTAGCGCAATTGATCTACAAAATAAAATAATCATATATGAGTGGCCGATCTTGAATAAAATTATTGTGGGGTAAAAGGATACTTAGGAGTCAACAAAAAAAAAATATAATGATATATATCTTTTATAATATCCATACTTAGACATGCCTCATATATTAAAACATTCTTTTACAACGACAAATAGTTGTATTTCATAATATAAATGCATACTAATCTTGATTTGGTGTAGATGGCTAGATGCCATCAATTGCAAAATGAAAAAAAAGACACCAAGAAACCCAAAAATATTATTTACTTATAGTATATTAATGTATTAAAATTTAAAAATGTGATAACACAATTAATTAAGTATAATGTTAAATGAATTAATGAGAAATTACCTTCATTTAAATTGTTGTCTCTCTTTTAATGACTTAAAATCATTAATAACTTAATCAAAAGTAAAAATTGCCGCTATTTCACTTTCAATATAAATCACCATATTATTTGCAAGAAAATGATCTTCTACCTTATTACAAAAATTTGTCTTGATTTTCTTGCTAAAATGAGTATCTTATTGTAGTTATAGTAACTAGAAGTGTCGAGATGAGGCAAATGATCAATCGATCAATCAAGTAATGCACTTGAATTTCTCTATTCTTATTAAAGCATGTAACACTCCGATTTTTCACACTCTCTACGCGCTAATACGAATTAAACAGTATTTCTGTATTTGTATTTTTTTTGGAGAGTCTAGAGAGTGAAATAAAATAATCTGAGACCATAGTCACGTTCTACGCTATCGTAGGAAGCTATGATTAAATTTTGGGTCAAAAACTTAGACGGAGCCCGGTCTGCGTTTTACACTGACAGTATGATTTTACTGCTCAGATGACCTAGTTTTGACTCGTGAACGAAATAATTAGGTTTTATATTTTATTTCCAACGATATTGGTTATTTTGAAAATTTTCAAAATAAATAAGTTGTTATACCGAAATCGGTTGAAAACGGAGCTGAATACGGATTTACCGGGACCCGTTAACGGATAAATCCTATGTCACTATCATGACACCTCACTAGAGTGAGTCACCTAGTGACTCACCATAGTCAGCATGACTTAGAGGACCAAATGACCTTAATGCCCCTAAAACTTCCCAAAATGACCATTTTACCCTTTTAGCAAATTACCTTTCTACCCTTCCTTATTCATTAAGATGAAAACACCAATTTTTCACCCATTTTCAACCCTCCTTCACGCAGCCCCCTCCCCCGCCTTCTTCTTCTTCTCTTTCATTTTTCTCTGCATAGACTCACCACCATAAAACTCTTCAAGCTTTCTAATTCATAAAGGAAATCAGTCAAGGTGATTAGGAGAAGCTTCAATCTTTGCAAATCCCTACTAAACTAGAGGTAAGCTTCACTCTTCTTCTCTAGAGACCATGAATGTTTATGTTGTAGGTGAAGGTTAGGATTTTAACTTCAAAAATCCATAACTAATTGTAGAAAAATCCTATGCTTATGAAATTAATTTCTATGAACTCATTAAGACCTCTAGATTCATTATCCAAGAGCATCACATGGCTGCCCTGTTTTTGCCTCATAGGGCCAAAATTCTAAGATGATAGTTGGATGAGATTTTGGTTCAAGTATTGAAAAATAACCATGGTGTCACGACCGGAATCGTGAAGGAGACGGAGAAAAATAGAGAATTTTATTAAAAACAAATGTAGAGCCGCCACCAATTTTATTTAACTTGGCAAAAATTGGAAAACCATTATTTTTTAAAAAAAAGATTGGTCTTTGAAACCAAATTGAGTTCGGAAGTCGGTTGCGCATAAAGAAGGATGAGGACTTAACCCCACAGCACCCCTAATACACCCGTTAGAAAAAACGGTTACCCAAATTAATCGTGCAAGAGAATAATAAACTTTAAAAAATATTTATTTCACCCCTTTTATACAAATTAAAAAAAATGTTTTTTATTTATTTTAAAAAAAGAAAACAACCTAGATAAAAAAAATCTAAAAGGGCTTACCTCTCCAAATTGAAACAAATCAAAGTGCCAGTGGGCTAGCTAGTAGCGAGCCTGTCCTTTAATACATTCATAAGGCACATATTGATACTTTTAAAATGCATTCACCAAACTAACATGTCACCAGGAACCAAAACCACATTGCAGACATTGAAGCACACACATGCTGAGAATTCAAAAGAGTTAGGGACTACCAAAAATTTTGGTTCACCCATAAACACACGGTAAATTATACATTTTATGACATCATCCTTCAATCATTATTAATGGAAGCGATTAAAACTAAAAGACAACTATGAGCTTTTCACAATCAGACATTAACTATGAGTATGAGCATATTGAGCGAAAATGTCCCTAAACTTCATATGCAATCCAACACCGGCACCATTCCTATCATCATTCTGACCTTTCACCGAACAGGTTCAAAGCGTGAGTGCAAATCACACTATATCATTGTTTTCCATTGCAGGGATCTCTCATTTTAAACAAAGAAATGCCATCAGTTTCGAGCAAAAGGTGTGTACATCCCCCAAATGAACCTTAAAGCATAACAACTTGTTTTTACAACTTACTTTGTCTCTTAAGCACCAAGACGGCAATAGCGACAGAAAAGAAAAAAAAAAATTAATTGCATGACCCTAGGATCCTAAATTTCAACTAGAGCATAGAACCTCAAGACCTAACTTACATCCAACCAGCAGTAAACTTTATCCCAATGAACACGATATAAAACATTTCAAGCCACGACAACAACAAAGTTCAACAATAATGGAACATTGTACAAAGACTAACATAATATAGCTTAACTTCATAAATCAACAGGGAAGAGACATGGACATGAACCAATAAGTAAACATTCAGGTATTTCAACAAACAGGCCATGGGCAACAGAACAAATTAATCATTCACCAAAATAACTACTATCATCAAATTACGGAATTCCCAAAAAAATAAAAATAAATCATTACAACAACATAAACATTGCGGCACACAAAGAAGAAATTACTCACTAATTAATTAAGCAAAAAAAAAAAAAAGAACAGAAGAGTCTCAAGACAGATGGGCAGCGACGTCTCCTTTCCCCTTTTCCAATCTCAGCCTCGAATCGTAACCACGGCGACTCCTCCGGGTTGTTTGCTTGGCTGCGCTTTGCTTCCTCTCGCAGAACACCAAAATCGCGCTCTCCCTCACTCCTTTCCTATAGTAGTTTGTCTCCCTCTCTCTGTTTTAGTCTCTTCTTTTCTGATTCCCCCCTCTCCCTTTGTATCTGTTGCTTGGGGTTTTATATTGCTGAACTTGCATCTCCTCAACTCTGAAAATCAAAAATAAAGACCATCAATCCCGTGATTTTGAAGCGAAAATAAAGAGGACTGATTCTTACCTTGCTTTGGAAACAGAAGTTCAAGATTTGATTTCTTTCTCAAATGTGCGAAATAGGAGATAGCTTGTGACTTCCCTCCGAAAATTACGCGATTCTCTTTGTATTTGGGTGCGCGAATCTTCGTTCATGAAACTGAAAGGAGGAAGAATCGCTATTCCCCATCATTGTGCACTAAATCGCGCATTTCCTGGAGAAAGAGGAGCTGATGTGCGGCGCCTAGGGTTTGAGAAAGGAAAGAGTGGTGATGAGGAGAGATTGACGGTGGGGAAGAAGAAGATTCGGCTGAGGGAAAGGAGAGGAATGAAAGAATGGAGAGGATGAGGGGGAAAGAGAGAGCTGCGGCTAGGGTTCTGGCTTGGAAGGGAAGAGAATCCGGTTATAGAGCAAGGGAAATGGGTTCTGGAGTAAGGGTATGGGCTGAAACTTGGTTTATTGGCCTAAAGACTTTTTTCTTCTTATTTTTCTTATTAGTATCATAAACAAGACATAACTTAAAAACAACAAAATGTTCCATTTTTATTTCTTTATCTATAAAAGAAACTGCATTAACAAGAAATATTTTTCTGATTTTTTTTAATTTTATTATTATTTTTTTTTCTCAAAAAAAATTTCTATATGCAAATAAATAAATGAAGCTCAAAATATTTTTGTGGTTTTTTCCTTTTATCATCATTTTTCATTTCATTTTTTTTTTAAGTGAAAAGCAAAAGGGACCCGGTCAAAATGGGGTGTTCACACATGGATTTCACCTTTTTATTGCTTAAATGTCTTAAATTCAAGAGCTTGAAGCAAAATAAAATCCGTAGCCTATTGACCTAGAGGGAACTGAATTCATGTTCAAAGGGAGGAGTATGATGTTTTTACAAATTTTAATTTATGACAATTTCCCTTAATTCTAGAATACTCTTTGATCATAAATTCAAGAGTATGTGAAAATATGGAAATCCTAGCCACCTTAGCTAGTCATAACCGAAACCATATGGGGGTAGTGTTAGGTTATTCAACAAGCTAAACTTATGATTGTGTCTTGTGGTGAAGGATTAAAGCATCGGAAAGGATAAACGAGCGATTGAACGGAAGATTCGACAACCGGAGGCCGAGAGACGTGAAGACACTACCAGAGGTAAGGGGTTTTACCTGAGGGATTCATGATAACTACATGTGGTGTGGTTGATGAATTTATTGAATGAAGTGATTTGATGAGAAGTTGAATGTGGCTATATGTTGTTATGTGAACGTTGAATGTGGTTGAACGTTGAATGTGGTTGAATGTGATGATGGAATTTATTATGTGACAATGATGTGATTGGCTATGTTGATGTGAATAAATGTGATATTGATTATGTGTAATATTATAACGTTGTGATATGATGACTGTATGGTTGTGGTTTGCTGCATTGAAATCTATAAATAAGATAAAAGCTTTTAAAAGCCTTGCAGAAAAAAATCATAGACTGATTTGGGGGAAAACATTAGGAAGTATTTATGATGAAACTGTCTCAAGTGTACATTATGTTATGATAAGAGGAAAATGTCAAAATTGTGGATTTGAATGCTTTTCATGTGAAAAATGAGCATTTTATAAGAAATTTACGAAAACCGTTTCACCATTTTAAAAAACAATGTTTTATGCTAAGTTGAAAATATTGATTTCAACCGTTCTTATAGAAATGAATTTTTGGGGAAGGGATTTATTTAAGGAAGGTGAAATTTTATTATAATTACGTTGGTTTTGTTCTAAAACGTATTTAAACAGAAAACGTTTTGTCTGTAAATGATTTTATAACAATGTTGATAAACCGACAACTTAGAAGAGTTGCGGAGATTTGATTTGATTTTTGTATTTCACAGAACGAAATGATGGAAATGTTGAAACATGAACCTAGTAAACGAGACGTCGGGTTACTAGTGTTCTGTGATAAAGGCACGTAGAAAAACAGTGTTGTGGACTGTGTGCCCTATGATGTGATGTGGACTATATGTCCTAAGATACGTTGTGGACTGTGTGTCCTATGATCTATGATCTATGTGACTTTTTCATATAAATGATGGATAGGAGAATAAAGGTGAAAACTGTTTTCTATTACCACGAACCTCACATTGGTGCACCGGTGTGAGAATTCGTGACTAAGCACTCGGATGTTTCATCCTATGTTGATGGTTGATGTTTTAAAATGATGAACAACTTAGATGGGTCGTAAGCCTTTGTGTTACGACAAGGAAAGAAAGTACACAGAGAAAAGTGACAAAAATATAAAATGTTTTACATGCATATATAATGGCAGACGTGCCAACGATATTTTTGAGAATCTTGATATCTTGGTGGCCAGGATATTCAAGGTGGTGTATATATCATTGTGCCTTGGTGGACAATGAGAAACCATTACACGGTGTTTTCCTGTGCCTTGTGTTGGACAGGTTTCAATGGTTTCATTACGGTGTGCCTTTTTAGGCAAACGAGCCTGATCAGCTCAGTTTTTATAAAAACGATGTTATGGTGTTGGGATCTCCGGAGATTAGACATTAGACGTTGAATATTGAAGTGTCATATTTTAATGTCTGTCGGGTATGAAACCCTGTGATACATTACATGGTACACATTATGATTTTATGTACGGTGATGATTATGATGTACACGGTGATGATTATGATGGTTATAAACGGTGGTTTTATATGGACGTTGATTTTATGGATGTGATTTTATATGTATGGTGATTTCAACGTTATGATGTCTTACATGTAGTTATTATATTTTAAATCCATACATTGGTATCTCACATTTGCCCGTACATGTGGATGCCTATTGTGTTTTTGAACATATGTACAGATGTAATTCAGCAAATTTCTTGGTCATCTGGGAACCTCGAAGTTCAAGTCTCTTTGCATCAACGGCAAAGATGTGTGAACTGGCGACGACGAGTCACAGTCTCATGGGTTTGAAGTATAGTATAATCTGTCATCTTTAGATGTTTCTTTATTAAACCAGCTCTTAAGGTTTTTAATGTACATATGGTGTTCTAAAGATCAGGAAAGTGATGTACGCCTTATGGCGACGTTGGATATCACTACAAAAGAAGAATGGAAAATTGTTTTATATGATTGTCCAGTTTACTGTTTACTTGGTATCAAATGTTCAAAAAGTTTTTTTTAAGTCTCCATAACAGGTTGTCATGTGATGTCCCAGAAGGGCGCGTCACAAAGCATAATTACGATATAGTTGCTATATTTTTTTAAGATACTTGGTTGTTCATGCACTAAGTATTTGAAAGTGAAAACCAATTGCAATTTGCAACCATTGGACATTTTATACTATCAAAAGCTGGAAAAGATAGTATCTAAAGGAGATAAAAAAAAAAATGAACTAATCATTAAGATAACAAATGTATAGATGAATGAAAATAAATTGATCTTGATTTTATATATATATATGAGACAGGATCCGTCAATACCAGGTATCAAATTTTTCTCTTACACCAATTTTCAACCATTGATTTTGATTTGATCTAACCGCTTAAACTTGCCAACTTTATTGAAGAAAGAAAATAATTAAAAGTAACATAAATGTAAAGAGAAAAAATATGATGTATTTAGTGAAGAAAGATTTTGAGTATCTTAAATTTCATTAAAATTATAAATTATTTTATTAAATAAAAATGGATGGAAGAATATTTTACTGATGATACAAATCTAATTTGTTTAATAACAAGAATGTATTGCTTAGAATTATAATATCTTTATTTTTTTTATTAAAATATAGTATTTATATTCTAAATTTATATTAAAAGTATAGTATTTTTTATGCTCTTCTTTTCTTTTCGTTGGTGTAAATTATAGTATTTATTTATTAAATAATTTATATTCTAATTTTTCGATATTAGATATCATTCATTAAATATTTTTTTCATTGTTAAATATTAAATGTCTTGAATCTTTTAAATATTTTATATTTTTCAGATTATATTTGTTAGTAAAATATTTTTTATTTATTTTTTATTTGTATTATATCTACATATAAAACTATAGTTTATTTGATTATTTATTAAATTAAAAAATAATTCATAAAAAATTAGCAAATATTATTAAATTTTAAATGCGGAAAAAAATGTTGTAAAACATTTGCTTTTTTTGTAAAACAACATTGCACTTAAAAAATAGATATGCAATTTTAGTAAAATATTCTTCTATCCATTTTTAGTTAATAAAATAATAACTATCTATAAATTAAAACATAAAATATTTAATAAATAAATATTATTATTTTAATAAAAGTCAAGATATTCAAAATCTTTCTTCATTAAATATATTCTATTTATTCTCTTCACATTTATGTTACTTTTAATTATTCTATCTCTTCAAAAAAATTGGTAAGTTTAAGCCGTTAGATTTAATCAAAATCAATGGTTAAAAATTGATATAAGAGAAAAGCTTGACCCCTCGTGACAATGGATTTTGTCTCATATAACATCAAGTCTATGTATTTAGGATTTAATTGGTATATACTGTCAGTATAAAAAAAATTTTACACTGTCAACCAATAAGAAATTGTCACATAAGCTAAAATATTTGACTCTTACCATAACTACATTAAAAGTCACTCATACCATGATTTTTGATTGGTTGACAGTGTAAAAAACTTTACACTAACAATGCAGCGCAATTAAACTCATACATTTATGTGATTGAGCCACGATATATTACAATCTCTACACCTCATCTCCTTTTTGTAAGAAACTAGTATAGTAACCAGTGTAATGCACTGGATGACAATTGTTGCTCATGAATAAATTTAAAATTCAAGACAATTTCATTATATAGAAATATAATCAGATAAAAATATTAGAGAAAATATATGGTTGAATTATGCAAAATAGTCATGTGCTCAACTCATTGGTTAGGTGGGATGTCCTTTCTATCTATTGCCTTCGACAATAATGAATAACCACAAATTCTGAAAAGAATGATAACCAAAAATGCAGTTGGCAATATGAATGTATAGCCTTCGTCATAATCAAAGTGTTCACTATATATATATATATATATATATATATATATATATATATATATATATATAGGTGATCATTATCCTATGCTCTCATAGCATATTCAATCAATATATTAATATCTCCATTTTGAATTCTTTCTAGTTGAACCATGCCTACTCGTGGAAAGCTTGAGGCAAATATTGAGATCAAGTCTAATGCAGACAAGTACTGGGGAGCCATTAGGGACTTTGCTACTGTATTCCCTAAGGCTTTCCCAAATGATATCAAAAGCATTGAGATAGTTGAGGGCGATGGTAAAGCTGTTGGCTCTGTCTACCACATAGTAACTAGTGGTGAAGGTAAAAACTTTCTTCTTCTCAGGGTGGGTGAAGGGTTAATTACATCTACTTGTATTCATATAATCTTTCGTATGCACATTTTTACCATTTGATTATAATTAATTTTATTTTATTTTCTGCCAACCCACTCTTCAATTCTTCCACATAAACAAATGTAAGAGGTGTGTGTGTATTTGATGCATAAGTAACTTTTTTTCCTTTTTTTTACAGGGTATATGAGAATCAATGCTATTACTTGTTACTTGTAATTTGAACCAATTCTCTCCCTTATTACAGCGTTTATTGATATTATTGTTAATTATATTCATGTTTGATTATTAATATTATTATACTTTACTCTCTTTTTGGTTTTAGTTTCTCTTACGTGAACTTATCTCTAAAGTGAGTAAGTAAAGATATATCCACTCTTAAATCATTTAATATGTGTTTGGAGTTATGTCCATTTGACACAGACGCAACAGCTATGTTATATAACTTACATATTTTCAACTAAAATAATCACATTAATTCTTGCAATATCGAGAACTTGAGTCCAGCAGCAGCTGACACCGTGACTCCAAACTAATTATTAGTTAGTTGAGATCTCTTTGAATTTTAGTAAATCAAGGGTGTATACATTCTCATTTTTTTTAGAAATAAGTTCATTTTAGATGAGTCAAATCCACGATTTTTCACTGGTTATTTGACCTGCGTGCCTGAAATTCTAAACTCTTTTGTATTTTTTTAAAATATTCTGCATTGACTTTGTTTGGAAATTAGGAATAAAAAAACCACTAAATTATCTGGATATTTGAATTTTACTTTTCAATCCTCACATATATATATATATATATATATATATATATATTCAATCCACTTTAAAATATGATATACTTTAATACTTAGTATCATTTACATCACACTGAGTGTCAAAAGTAAATATATGTTCTCTGATGGTTCACGTTATAGGTTCACCATTTGCAAAAACACTGGTAGAGAAGATTGAGATTGTTGATGATGCAAAGAAGATGATGGTTATTGATACGGCTGCGATTGAAGGGGATGTCCTCCCGCACTGCAAAAGTTTCAAGGAACACGTCACTGTAATACCCAAGGGAGATGGAAGCAGCTTGCTGAAATGGGTCGGTGAGTATGAAAAGCCTAACAAAGAGGATCCTGTTCCAACTATCCTCAAAGACCTTGAACTCCATACCTACCAAGTATTGGATGCTTATATTCAAAACGCATAGAGAGAGGATCGATGCCATTGAAGGGCTAGTATTGTAGTGTATGGATTACTAAATGATGTGGGGTCTCTATATACCAAAAAGTTCAATAAATAATGTAACGTAATGAACTTAATCTTCTATGCTTCTTCTGATCCAACTACTCATACACGTTAATAGTATGAGTATGAGAATAAAACATATGTAAAACATTGCTCAAGGCTATTTACATGTTATGTCTTTTACTCTCCTCTAGCTAGGTTATTTTTCTTTATTTAATTTTGTTTTTAATAATATTTAATTTTATATAAAAATTAACTATATTATTGATTAATATTTAGTAAAGAGAGAGAAGATTAAAAAAAGTGAAACCTTATTAGAGCATCTCGAACACAATATCTCCCCTTTTTTCTTTAATTTTTACACATCTTAAGTGGGTCTCACCATTACACGTTATTCATATTTACTTTTTACAACTTAAACAATTCATCTCTCATACTTAATACCTTTAAAATATTTACTAAATGGATCCCACAAGTGATATCACATCATTACATTTCATCAACAATTTTTTTTATGAAATTATATTGTATTTGTAAAAGTACATGAATGGTCCACAAATAATCTTAAGCTTCCCATGCTTAGACAAGCACCTCCCTCCAATTGATGCTTAATAAGCATCTGCCTCCAACGGTCCAATCTCAACAAGCATCGATGCTTGTACATAAGCATTAAGGGCTCGTTTGATGGTCAGGATAGGATAAGGACAGATAGGATATAAGAGCTGGATAAGGATAGGATATGATAAGCTCATATCCTGTCCGATGTTTGATGCTCATCAGATAATAATAAGATATGATATAAAATATCAACAAATGATAAAATTACCCTTATATCAAAATTATATTTTTTTTTCAGAAATAAAATTTAATATTATGTGACTTTTTTATACATTTAAATTAAAAAATATTTGATAATATATATTTTCGGTTTTTTAATTATACATTAGTCTATTTTTTAAATTATAAAATATTAAATTTTTTTCACTTTTTATAAAAATTGCTAATTAAACCACATGTTTTAATTATAGTAATAAGGTTGACTAATTAAGTTTGAAATCATAATTAAATAGTAATAATATTAAGGGTAAGAGATAAAAGAGAAAGCATTTTCTTATTCTATCATGTTGGTTCTAACCCAGTTCCACCCTCAGTATTAATTTATAACTAAGTAACATGATATAATAAGCTAACATGATAAGTTTATTTTATCTTACTGGTTCACCAAACTATAGATTAAAGCAGGACAGGATAACTTATCCTATTCTGTTTCTCTTATCCTGATCACCAAACGGACCCTCACGATATAAGCACTCCCATTAAAAGGTGCTCTTAATAGCCAAGTGCTAAAGTAGCACGTTTTGGATGCTAAAAAAAAGATTAAATTTTGATTTTCAGAAATTTATGTACATTGTAAATAGTTTCAATAGAAATCTCATCAAACTCTCAAAACTTGGACCCACCTTCCATTTCCAATTTAAAACAGAATACCCACCTTACACATTACGTGAGCTTCTTTCTTTTATTAGGCCTCCCATTGCCAAGCTGTAAACCCACTTCGGATTCATTTGATTCGTAAAAAAAATAAGAGATCAGACAACATAAAAATAATTATTACATATTTAATTTAAGAAATGGTCAGAAGACAAAGGTCATGTGGCTTCTTTAATAAATTAATATAGATTCATTAGATTAGAATAAATGGATGGATGTGATTGGGAGTAACTCTCTTAAAGTTACTCTTGGATTAACTTGATCCCCTTTCATATATATACAAAGGGTATTATGATAAATGTAATATTATTTTGTTTGTGTTATCCATTAATTATCCATAAATAATGTATAAGATAAAGAGTTGTCATGTGACTCAAGAATTTGTATTGTGCTATCCTGCTTGTCTTGTGCTTCAATACGTATCAAAAGCATCCTTCATGCACCTCCCATTTTGCATTCCTAATTCATCTGGTATGATTAATTGGAAACCACAAAACCCAAACAAGTAGTTTACTTAGAGTATCTCTAATGGTGTAATTCATTATAGTTGTTTAACTTTATTTTTTATGGGTTCTATCATATGACATCGTCACTTTTTATTTTATACTACTTTAAACAACTCTACACTCCAATGGTGCAACTCTTAAACGTTCACTAAATTGGTCCCTACTTTACATTTATTTTTCTTTCAATTTAAAATATTAATTCTTTTGTTATTGGGTTGCGGAATATTGTGATTTTCACTTTTTTTTTTCTATTTGTGATCCATATATAAGAATTAATTGTTTATAGAAACAATCATCCTTATATATGACATCCATATCAATTTCAATGGTACAACCCACTAAAAACTTGTCCTTAACTTTAAGAACTTATTAAAGAACTCCCATTGGAGTTGCTCTTATAGTATATTAATGTATTAAAATTTAAAAGTGTGACAACACAATTAATTAAATATAATGTTAAATGAATTTATGAGAAATTAACTTCATTTAAAGTGTGGTTCTCTTCTCTTTTAATGACTTGAAATTATTAATAACAGAATCAAAAGTAAAACTTGCTGTTATTTTTATTTCAATATAAATCATCATATTATCTGTAAGAAAATCATCTTTCATCTTATTACCCAATCTTATCTTGATTATCTTCATTGTTGAAAATGAGCATCTTATTGTAGCTATAGTAATTAGAAGAGTCAAGACGAGACGAATGATCAATGGATCAATCAAGGAATGCTCATTGAATTTCTCCATTCTTACCATAACACAACACAATTAAGATATAGTTGACAGATTCTTTAAATTTGGATGATCGAAAGCATCGATAATAAAATGTTGAAGTTGATATTTCAAAATTATCTTCTCTTGCTCAGTAAAACCATCAGAATAGTATTTTCCCATAGGAGTGCAAATATTATCAATGTTGAAAACTTTATAAGCATCCTTAAAAAGTGAGTTGAGTGGACTAACGAATTTGACGTAAATTTGTAGGAAGTGAGCATAACATTTTATTGAATTATTTTAATTAAGTGGGCTATATTTAGTCTTTAAAAAAAATTGAAGGAGCAAATATTTTATTTCAGAAATTTTTTTGGGGGGCGATCATCCCTGCATGTTTGAGAAAAGATCCTCCCCTACATATGATGTGATCAAAATAGAGTAAATACCCAATTTGGTTATGGTCTGGTTGGAAGCATAAGATATCTGTAGTTTTGGAGAATGGTGTCTAGCAGCTTGGCTCAAATGAGGCCACCAATTTTTGGATAGACCCTTGGCTTCCTAACCCCTTGGTTTCTGTCCTGAATATCCCTGCTCATGTTCAGCTTCAGCTTACTGCCAAGGTTAGTGATTTTATCATTGATGGCAAATGGTCAGTTCCCGTCTCCTTGTTGAATAAGTTTCCTATCATCATTGATGTTCTCAAATCTGTCTGCATCCCCTTTGACTCAACTGAGGACTCCTTGAGATGGAACTTATCTTCCTCAGGTGACTTATCCTTCAAGGAAGCTTATCAGTTTCATGCTCCTGTCAGTCAGTCTGTTGAGTTGGCAAAGTACATATGGAGCAGAATTATTCCTTCTTCCTTGGTGTGGAGAATCATTCATAATAGGATTATAACTGATGATAATCTTAGAATAAGATGGCGTATAATTACTTCAATGTGTAGTCATTGTGGTAAAAGTTGCAAATCTGTGCAACACCTTTTTTGTGACTACATTTTTGCTCAGTAGCTTTGGTCATGGCTAAGTATTGCTTTGAATAGGAAGATTGATACATTAAATGTGCTCTCCATTGTTTCTGTTTGTGAAAAACCGTGGTCATGTCAGGTTAGAGATGTGGTTTCAGTTGCGGTTTTGTAGGAACAATCTAAGGTTTGATGATGACAAGAAGATGAGCTTAAGCTCAATTCAAAACACCATTTCTGCAAATTTTACTTTATCTGGCAATTGTTTCAGTAAATCCTAGGATAGATGTTTTGCCTAAAGAAGTGCTTTGGATTGCCCCTCCTTGCTACTGGACTAAATGCAATACTGATGGTGTTGCAAAAGGTTCTCCTGGTTATGCTTATTGTGTTAGTATTTTCAGAGATAGAAATGGTGCCTCTATGGCTTGTTTTGCAGTCAATCTTGGAATGTTTGCTATTGAGATTGCATTTGATAAAGGTTGGCATAACCTTTGGTGGGAGTGTGACTCTTTGCTAGTGATTCTAGCTATTAAGTCTCTAGATAGTGTTCCTTGGGATTTAAGGAACCGGTGGAAAAATTGCTTAAATTTAACTTCTAGGATGAATTTTAGATTTTCTCATATTTATAGAGAGGGCAGTAGTTGTGTAGATAAAATTGCCTCTCTTGGCTTCAGTTTTACTGGTTTTCATTGGTGAAACACCATTCCATCTTCCATCACTAAGGAACTTTATAGAAATAGAATTGGTTTACCTAGTTATAGGTTTAAGTGATTTTCCTTCAATGGATTTTGGTTCTATGTCCCCCTATTCTTTATTTGTACTCCTTTTCTTTGTTTTAATAAAATTCTGGGTGCTCTTTTTCCTTCATGATGCTTTTTTCCCTAAGGAGGGTTTTGCATCATAAGGTTTTAATGAGGCCCTTAATTTGCTTTAAAAAAATACCCAATTTGGTACCTGTGATCAATTTGGTCCCTGAAATTGTAAGGTTCGTATCAACTTGGTCCTCGACGGAGGGACTGGATTGATTAATTTTTGACAACTTTAGGAATGTTTTTGAAATTTCAAAAATGTCAGGAACGAAGTTGATACAACCTTACAATTTTAGGCACTAAATTGAGGATTTACTCGATCAAAATAATCACAAATATTAATCAATTATTAAATTTAGTAAATTTAAAGATCACTTCAAAAAAGAGATTTTTAGCGACCACCAAATTCGGTCGCTAAATCATTTAGCGACCGAATTTGCATAGTTAACGACCGAATTTGGTGGTCGCAAAATGCCTAGTCGCTAAACCGTTTGGTGGTCACTAAATCTGTCGCTAAATCATTTAGTGATCAATTTAGCGATCAAATTTCCATATTTAACGGCTGATTAAATTTGATTGCTAAATTTAGTCGTTAAAATACCTTTTTTTTGTAGTGGATATAAAATATACATATAAATTACATTGAGGCCATATTAACTCCAGGAAAATTTTAAATTATAAAACATTATACACAAGGTACAAAAGCTCTTATAATATAGGAATTGCCACAAAGGTAGGAGGAACCATAGTTTGAATCTTATCAAAGGATCCTCAATTCCTAATACCTTTGTGGCGATTCAATGCAAGGCTTATCATTCTCCTTTCTTCAATAGGATTGAGATCCACTTCTTCTCTAATTCCATCTTTTGTTTTTCTTCTTTGAATTAATTTAAGTTTGATTGAACATTTGTTGGCTTATACCAATAATTCACCATTTCCGCATAGCCATTGGAGCTTGTATGGCCATGAGTGTGGAGTGGTTTTGAGGTTGAGTTTGGTCACCAATCTACTGTTTGCCACATTTGTGCAACTCCATAGAGCACACCTTTCCTTGAATGAGACACCGTGTATGGAAGATATTCTCCCTTTGGATTTCATCATTTTCCTTAGCTTGACCACCCAACAATTTCCTCACCATCAACAAGTCACCCTCTTGTGCAAAGGCTTCACAATAACTTTTCTCCTTACTAGATTGAAAGGAAGATGAAGAAGAGTCACTAGTGATGCTCCCATTGTCCCTCATCACCATTGTTTTCTTGTTTGGGTGTTGAGAAGTTATGTGTTCCCTTCCCAAACACTTGAAGCATTTAATGCCCTTATTTATAGAAGTAAGAGGAAAAAGTATTACTAGGGGTTTTGGGAGCCACAGTTTCTTTAGGATTTGAAAACGAACCCATCTTCTTTTGCTTGTCCTTCCAACTTGTTGGGTTGAAGTTGGAAGAAGTCTTCTTCAAGGCACCCTTCCTTTTGAGTTGTTGCTCTACTTTGACGGCTTGATGGAACAAGTCCCCGAGTTCCACATAGTGTTGCAACTCCACAATGTTACCTATGTCACGGTTTAGGCCATAGAGAAACTGTGTCATGGTGGCTTCCCTTTCCTCAACAATGTTGGCTCTTATTTGAAGATTAGCGAAAGTTGGGGAATTCCCATATTGAAAGAGCTTTTGTTCCTCTTGGGTTCTTAGAGAGAACCATAGCTTGAATCTTATCAAAGGTTCCTCATATTTTTGTGGCAATTCTACACAAGGCTTATCATTCTCATTTCTTCAATAGGATTGAGATTGTGGTGTCATTCTCCTCTTCCTGAATTCCATCTTTGTTTTTTTCTTCTTTCAATTGAATTAAGTTTGACTTAAGTGAACCAACTCATAGATCCGAAAATCATATATATGTTCCATGCATGGTTCTTATCATGTGCTTCACTTTATATCCACATATCCAATTAATATTTTATTATTATTTTTACTATTACATTAACTTCTGATATCCTAATATCTTAACATTGTAACTAACACACTATGTTTCAGTTTTACTCTTAAGAGCTATCTTGGTGTAACTAGCACCCTAATTATTGTGTTATTAACCTTTTATAGTTAATTTTAATATTAAAATGACATTATTGTGAAAAAATGCTCGTTAAACAAAGAACATATTTTGCTTAACTAAAAAGCACGTAACGATTCCAGGTATATAAGTTTAGATATATAAGAGCATCTTTAGTTCATAGGGGTTCCTTAAGAATAAAATATTATTATAATATATCCCATATGATTTTGGGTTCCTTAAATTTAAAATGGGTTCCTTATCTAAGGAACCTGAAAAGAGAGTTTCATAGTATTTAAATATTATTTTTTTGCATTTGATAGTGTAAAGGTGAGAGAGAATATTGGATGTTGAAGGGAGAGAGAAGTTAAGGAACTTGACAATAGAAACTCCCATTGGAGTGAAAATTGAGTGGGTGTCATAAATTTGAGTTGGCATACATAGACCCACTTAAAAACTTAAAATGGATTCCTTAAAATTTTACCATTGGAGATGCTCTAAGTACCTAGAGGGTACAAGAAAGGGCGTTAAAGTTGTTACCTATGCAAATATATGAATGAATGTGAATCTTTTCTCTTAACCTACTAAAATCTTGCTTATTGCCATCCTATTTGTGAGACATGTGTGTTTGGTTTAAGGTAAAATTGAGTTTTGATGAATTGAGTTTTGATTAAAATTTAAAAGTGAATTTATAGTAGCTAATTTATATTTGGATACTTTATTATTAAAAGAAGTTTTGGTGGAATGAATGTTATTTGGATTGCACCATTTAAATTGACTTTTGAATATATAGTAACCAAATTGTCCTTTAAGATGAATATGAAAAGTGATTAAATTTTAAGAGTAATGTGGTACAAGTAGTAGTTGAACTCAAACTGAGTTTTGATAAAAACAAAAACAACAAATTTTAGTTTCTACTACCCAAATTTGGCCTCTATTAATTTTTCCAATTAGATATCAAAGATCATCAAAAAAAATGATAAAAGTAAGTTTGAAGTAACGAACGCGCGGGCGTACACACACACACACACACACATATATATATATATATATATATATATATATATATATATATATATATAAGTACCAAAAATCGCTTCTACCACAACTTATATGAGATGAGTAAATATGAGTTAAATTTTAATAAACATTAATATAAATTTTTTTACACTATCAACCAATCACAGGTCATTCCATATATGACTTTTAAGATATATACTATTAAAGTCAATTATTTACTTTTTTTTTATTAAGAATAAATATAACTTTCTTTCTAAAACAATTAAGTCTAGAAGTTTATATACATTTGTTTTTCTTCATTTAGTGAGGAAGGCCAAGAACAGTCCCTTTAGTTTTAGTCTTTTGCAATGTCTTTTATGCAGAAGGAGTAGGTAACACCCCTTAGATTTTGTCAGACCATTATTTCCTTGGCAGATTACATATTATGATTTCACATTTTGTACCCTGAGAACTTATTATTATCAGCCACATGCTACGTCTGGTTTTGTAACAGAGGAACATCATAGCACGACCCCTCCAAGGTCTCAATCCCTCTCTCTACCTTCTTCCCTTCTGTGGCTTTTCCCCACATCACAGCATAAAATCCTACCACGATTATAACAGCGCCAATCAAACTGCAGAGTAATCATTTGAAAAAATTATTGTCAATGT
The DNA here is from genome assembly GCA_039655645.1 of Ammopiptanthus mongolicus. Classification (NCBI taxonomy): domain Eukaryota; kingdom Viridiplantae; phylum Streptophyta; class Magnoliopsida; order Fabales; family Fabaceae; genus Ammopiptanthus; species Ammopiptanthus mongolicus. The sequence continues at coordinate 90,252,831 of CM077343.1, forward strand.
AACGGTAAACAAATCCATTTATTGGTAGTTTTTATATGTTTGATTAGTTTTCTGTTTTTATTTTCTATCAATATATTTTTACTCCTAATTACAAAAATGTCACTTTTTTAAAACAAGAAAAAAAGGAAAAATATACACTAATGACATTTTTGTAATTATAAGTACAAATATATCAAGTAAAAATGAAATCATAAGAGGTTAATGTGTCATTTTGTTTTTTGTATACTCAGGTTATGTAAATTAAAGAGGTTAAATAGTTTGAAAATTTCACCTTCCAAGGTGAAAATCATCCCCCAGAAATATTGCACCCAAGATAACGGTGAAGATGATTCCCAAAGGCTTGAACATAGCACAAAACAGAGGTCCAGCTCTTTGGACGCACCATGTGCATAGGATGTAGCGTATCACGTTTGCAGCTATTGCCTATTTCCATGAACATGATAAACTAGTAACTGTGTTAGGGAGTAGGGACTACAAGCACCTAATTTTTTGTTGTTGTTGTTGATAAAAGCACCTAATTTTCTTTGCAGCTAATTAAAACAAGTATGATGCATATCCAAATAGTAACAAACTAAGACTACGGGGAATTTTGAAAAGGGGGAGATGGGAAACAAAGGAGAAGAAGAGAGGGAACGTGAAGAGACTTCCATTTTTAGCTCTTGATATTTGGTAAAGACTAAAGAGGGTAAAAGCAATGTAGCGTATTTCATTTTCAACTGTTCCTTATTTAGAAACACGGACAGTATATCTAATGAGAGTTGCTTAAGAAATACGAATTGATTATTATACGATAACACACCCTTGGGACATCAGTTGTAAGTACTATTGCTCATAGAAGCTACCGCTTCTTATAGAAATACACTCTAAAATTTTAGAGTTGCATCAATTGCACAATTGTCACACTAGGAGTATATATAATGAGAGTTGCTTAAGAAATAAGAATCAATTCTAATACGATAGTACCTTTGGGGCATCAGTGATATGACATATTCAGCTGTAAGCACTACTGCTTATATATAGAAGCAACCACTTCTTATAGAAGCACACTCTAACCTTTTAAAGTTGCACCATTGAAGTGGAAAAAAATTTAAAGTAGTAAAAAGTAGTTATGGTACATGATGAAACCCGTAAAAAAAGAAATTAATCAACTTCAATGAGTTTTACCATAAAATATGGTCTTAGCAAATGTAAAATATTTGAACTCAGTGAGACAGTGAATGATTATTACCTGGTATAAAATGGCAATCAACCCCGTATCAAGCTTTAGCACCCATGCACTAAGATCTCTAACTGCAATTAAGGCAAATACTGCAGACTGAAGAGTTGAAAATAAGATTTGGAAGAAGACTATGATCATTACAGCAGAGTATTTCTTTGAAACTGAAGCCTGAAACACGTGGCAAGAAAAGTAAAAATCATTATAAAACCCAGTAGTTGAAGGTTGAAAAAAAGAGAGTAGGAAGAAGTAATGAGCCCAACCTGATATATGTACCACATGGAACATAAGAAAGAATCGCCAATACAGAACAAACCTCCCAAGATCCAGTTCAGCTGTGATGAAAATAGAAGTGTGTTAGAAGAGTTTGAGGACCGCATCTTGAAGATTGGTGGGCCCTTGTACAATGTCACGACCAATGCTCCTGCAATTGATACTATAGTTCCTAAGACTTTAGCTTGACTGCTAAAATGTCTCCAATATACTTGTTCCATCCTAAAACATTAAATTGAGATAATTCTATTTTAGAATTTACATACTGCAATTACAAGATTAATTTAGCATATAGTACACAACCTTAGCATCATACTGTTACAAGGAGTTCCATATTATTTGAAGTATAAACAAAATAAAGAAATTGAACTACCCTTTGTTTCTTTTGAGAGGTGATTTAGACCCCTTTTATTTTTTTCTACGCGTCAAGATAAGGCATCCTTTCTAAATAAAGGAAATGATGTTAACTGTCTGTTTGATTAAATGTTAAGCACTCCACTCCAATTTTTTTTTTTTAAGAGAAGCATCTACAAATTAAGTCCTATTGATTTAAATTTAATTTTAATGTTCCAAAGTCACAATCAGTATAGGGAAAAAATAAATAAAAAGAGAACCTGAAAATGAGAGCAAGCACAAATGTGAAAGCAGGGATGGTGTTTAGCATGGCCGAGGAAAGAGTAGGCGAGCTGAGTTCTATGGCAACATAAGCCAATATTGTCGCTGAACATCTGTATGGTAAAATAATTGAACCACATAAATTCCATTCTTTTCAGAGAAAGGACTACGTGAATGAATTAAAGCAAAATGGAACTTTTGGAAATAAGTTTCGAAAGAGAAGATTGTTTTATTATTAAAATTGACAAACAAAGCTTCCTAATTTTTCACAAAAAATATATACTGGATTTACTTGCAGGTGCAGATGGAAGCATAGTAGTGAATAATACCAACCCAAACAGAGAAAGCAAAAAGAAGCTGCAAAGGGCGGAGAACGTAACAGGAGGACGCTCTGACCTGCTGAGTAAAAAGGGAAAAGAATAAACAAAAAACTCAGTTAAACTTTCTTCTTTGAAATTGAAAAGAAGCAAATATATTTTCTTCCATGCAGTGCAAGAGATAAAAGAAGATATGGAAAAAACAATTTGGTGATGACCTGTGGAGAAGATATACATATATATATATATATATATATATATATAGAGAGAGAGAGAGAGAGAGAGAGAGAGAGAGAGAACCTGTGGAGAAGCATGAAGGGGAGAAGCATGAAGGTGGACAGTGTATAAGAATACACAATCATGACATACTTATTCATCTCAACAGTCATAGCAACTTTGATTACCACCATGCTGCCACTTTGAATCAGAAGAGCCATCACCATTCCTACAAATGGCAGTAAATTGTCTATACCATTCAGCCATCCCACCATTTTTTCTGCAACAGTGTCAATGCTTCTCCCACTCTCTCTCTCTTCCTTCGTCACTTTGTGTGTTGTTTCTCTGTTTCTCACACACAGAAGAATCCAGCAAAGTTACTACATGTGGCTTAAAGTGTCACACTCGAGGAGCTAAGGATATAGTCCTCAGAATTCAGATATGATGACATCCGATGGAAAGACTAATGAGAGGTTTTGCAGATAAAGAAGCCAATTAGTAATTGATAATCTAATCATTAACACTAAGCATTTAATCATTTACTCCCACGGTCTCATTTTACTTATTTCATTTGATTATGCATGACTCTTAAAAAAATGATTAAGTTTATTAATTTTTATAATAAAATGATATTTTTTTGATTAAAATATTCTTATTTAAATTATACGGTTGGATAATTACAATTACTCACCAATCACTATACTTCTTGATAAAAAAAACTCATTTATATAAATTGATTGAGATACAAAAGATATTTTTGAGGAAAAGGGTGATTAATATTTCTTGATTTTTAAAAAAAATAAGTAATTTAAGATAATATAATATTTCAAATAAAACAAATAAAATGAGACCGAAGAATATAATTTATTAAAAGGGGGTTGCTATGGTGTGGTAAGAAATTCAACTGCATTGGTGCCGTTGGACAATAAACCAATAGTTGAATAGGTTCCATTAATGCAGCAATATCATAAAATTTATTACTTAATAATAAAACTTAAACATATTACAATTTAGTCCTCCACAGTAAAACATTTTTTTACCCCTTGATTAATTTTAATAACCATTATCTGAAATTAAAATTTTTTTCTTAAATTTAAAATGTTTAAACCCAAAGTATCAAATCTAGAAGTCTTATTTTGTCCTTCCTTCTTGTGGTTTCATTCTCTCTCCCCATTCATGTATTTTGTTGAAAAATCCTTCAAGCTTGTGAGGCTGGGAAATGTTGTAGATGAATTGTGAATTCTACTGCACCTTGGTATTCTCTACCGTAAAATGTCCCATCACTGTTAGTATGAAATGTTTTTTTTTTTTTTTGTGAAAGACTTCTAGAATTTCGATGCCTTAAACTACAAATCTTGCAAAACAGTGATTTTATTCAGAGATTTTATCCGTCTCTGTTTACAGAGTACTTGCCAATTTTGCGTGTTTAAAGAGTCTTAATTTTCAATTTTCAATCATGAAATTGATGTTGACTGTAATTACAGGACGGTGGCAGAACTCATTTTATTGACGAAGGCAAATCCATTGTCGAGTATTGTGTTAATTGAAGACAGTGCTGGCAACCGCTTCAATTGTACGATAGTTGAATAATGAAAAAATTAATCCAATATTTTTTAACTTTTAAATAAATATTAACATTTAAAATTTAAAATAATAATATACAAGTGAAAAAATGTTTTATGAGAGGGAGTAAACTGCAAAAAAATGAATGAAAATCCTGCAAAATGGTCAAAGGATAGTATGACTTCATTAAATGAAATGCTATTCAACTATTGATCAGATTTTAACTACATTAATGCAGTTAAATTTTCATGGACACCATAGAAATTCTCTTATTAAAAACTGCCTTTTTTTTCCCTTCAAACTATTTAGGGTATGATTTGAGTGGTTAAAGAGTCACGACCTTTTGGCCCACTAGTCCTTTACCAAGTTGCAAAACAATAGTACTCCATCTTCTCCGTTTCATTCTTTTTGGTCGAACTACGTTTTCCGCACTTCGTAATTAGTAATTACACTATATTTTTGCATTCATAACCTTATCTGTTGGTCCCTCAATTTCCATTCATCTTTTTAAATATATCAAGCATGTGGATACAATTGTATTGTCACATATCAAGAATGGGATACAATTGTATTGTCACTATTGTGTAGTGTATACAATTATGATATATGTAGTTTTTTTTAATTTTTAATTTTGTTTTTTTGGCATGCGACAGAATTGAGACATTTCAGAAAATTAGACAACAGACTAACAATACTAACGATCTGTTTAAACCTAAACTGAGCGAGGTTGCACTTCGGAAAGGGTTAGAAGTTACCTTGGATTGCGGGGGTGATAAATGAATAGATTGAATAAATTTTTATTCGGATTATAATGGATAGATTAAAAATAATTAATTAATCGATTATGATCCATTAATATTTTATTAAAAAAATCCAATCTATTCATGATTTATTTAAAAAAATCCATCAAATCCATTAATTAACAATTTTTTTACGGATGGATATCCAATCCATCCATGAAAAATATTTTAAAAAATTAATTAATTTTTATGACTATTTCCAAATAATATCTTTCATCCATTCATAAAAAAATTCCAAAATAAATTTTTTTGCTTACTTATTTTGCGATTAACAATTTATCACAAATTCACTATAAGAAATGCAAATCGTTGTACGAAAACATCAAAAAATATATTGTTCGGTTTATTATAGCAGCAAATTGATTTAATTTTTGAAGTTATGAATTTTTATCATTTATTTAGTTTTTTCATTTTTATCGGATGGATTATTATTTTTTTTATGAAGTGATCCAATGGATTTTCGAATAATGATGGATGGATCACAACCATCTATAAATTATAATAATCCAACATATCCAGTCCATTGTTACTTTTTTTTGCAATGAATGGATTGGATGAATTTTCATTTGGATCAACTAAATGAATGATGGACAATTAAATTTTTTTGTCACCCTATTGAATAGTAATGTCAGATACATATTTTGTAAGTACAAGCACCTCATGGTAGAATCAAAATATATATATGCATAAAAAATAAAATAGATTCCATTTATAATTAAATTATAAAACCTTATAAATATTAACAGCATATAATATTAGTTTATTAGAGAATGCTAATGAGTTTCTGAAAGATATTAATTAAGGAATTAAGAAAATAAAACTTTCATTAGGAATTTATGTATTTTATATTTGAAGAAGTGAAATACTTAATTTTTTAATAAAAATTTATTTTTTATGATTTTTTTAAAACACCGACTAATATGACACAATATTATTATTAAAAAAAAAAAAAAAAAAAAAAAGCAGGACACAACGTTATTTTTCGGTTCCAGATCAACGCTTTATTTTATGAAAAGACTAATCAATGGAAGTTGGAGCATCCAATCAACTCCTGAGTTAAAATCTTTCCAAGAAAAATAAATCTTCCCAAGAATATAGTGCATGTTTTAACAATTTTTTTTTTTTTTGTACAATATGGCAAGGAGCCCAAAATGGTAACCATTAAACATAGAAGAGATTTGGATCTTTTTTTTCTCTCTCATGTTAGGAGAAAAAAAAATACAAAGACAAATTTGAATAGACCATATACTAAATTTAAAGGTTTTGAGAGGATCTCTATCCAAATTTAACGGTACTTATCGGGAGTAAGGTAACCTTATAATAATTAGTGTGAAGCAAAATAAGTAAACTGTTAGGTCCAAATTATATAATTGGAATTATAATTTGGAATTTTAATTTCAAATTTAATTATAATAGAATTGGAATTAATTTTTTTTTACCGGAGACTTCGAATTAACTTAAAATTATAAATTTTATGTTTGGATTGTACACTGAATTAGAGTAGGGGTGACAAATAGATATATTAGACAAATTGTTAGTCTGATTATAATGGATAGATTAAAAGCAATCCGTTAATCCATTATGATCCGTTAAAAATCCAATCAATCCATGATTAATTGAATAATAACCATCAAATCCATTCATTAACCATTTATTTACAGATGGATATCCAATCTATCCATGAAAATTACTTTAAAAATTATCGCTGATCGTTGATCGATCACTGCTCGACCGCCCTCCGGCGACTGCCGACCGCCAATCGACCTTCAACCGCTGATCGGCCTCTGACCGCCAATCTGCAAACGGTGATCGGCCTTCGATCGCCAATCCGACTTCGACTGTCGATCGACCTCTAAGTGCCAACCACCAATCGGCCTCCGTTTGCCGACCGCCAATTGGCCTCCGCCTGCTGATTGACCGCGCGATCGGCGATCGATGATCGTCTATCAGTCAGTGACCACACGATCGATCGGCGATCCTCGACCGCTCGCCGAAGCCTGACGATCGCCGATATTCGACGGTCGGTCGGGCTATCGACGGTCGATCGGGCTGTCGACAATCAGTCAGGCATTTTGGTGTTCGGTGGCGGGGTCGGATGTTTGTGTTTGTAAAAAAATGTTTTAAATAAAATGATTTTGGAGTAGATTAAAAAAATCCACTATTTCTTTTTTGTTGATCCAATGGATTTAGAAAAATAGTGGATGAATCACTAACCATCCTTAATATAAATGGATGGATTGGATCCAATCCATTAATATTTTCTTTTTGTAATGGATGGATGTGGACAAATGAATCATTTTACCACCCCTAAATTAGAAGGAAAAATTATAATTTTAAATTCAGTTCCTTAAAACTGACGGTGGCGATAAATAGTGGCAACAACAGTGGTAGTAGTGACGATGGCGGTATAGTGATAGTGGTGGCAATGATTGTAATAGTCATGACTGTCATGGTGATATCGGCAATGGTGGCGGTGATGATCATGGCGACGACGACAATAACAATAATGGTTGGAAGATGTTGTTGATAGCTTGACCACATCCACAACAGTGATTGTCGAAATCTATATGTAATAATTATGACATATGTACCAAAAAATAATAATAATTATGACACTATTTTTAGTTTTTAGGCTTGAAATTGATAATTATTAGGATATATACTAAGCATTGAAAATAATATAAATTAATAATTTTTCAATTCGACGGAATTATTTTGCAAGCCTCATTCCATGTCTCAATCACCCCCTCATGGGAACTAAATCCTAATAAACCAAAACTTTTAGTAAGCACACAATTAGCTAATTAGTCTACACATATGTTGGCTCTCCGATAGGTGTGTTTGAAATTAAGGTGCTACTATTTGGCACTCTTAAACATTTGTTTATACTCTTTATTAGTTATTCGAAATATTTTAAAAATTAATATTAAAATTAAAATTTGAATTAATAAATAGAAAGTGTGGATAGATATTTACTAATTACTAGTGCTAGTAGCCTCAATCAATCTATATAGCTATTTAAATATGCAATGCACCCAAATTGGAGGTTAGTCTTTCCTTTGATCACAATACATTTTAGTGCGGTCAATTAGGATCTAGTTGAAAATTTAAAATGACAATCACCATTGAGAAATCAAAATAACCTTATAATTTGCTGGCTCCGAGCTTTTCTGGAATTTTTTTACTTTATATTTACTTTAGCTTACTTTTTTATAATGTCTATTGCCTTCTAATTATGCATTAATACATAAAAAATCATTTTACTTCTTAAATAATTGTCATCATAATTAAATCGTTTTAATTGACCAAAACATATTGGTCTTGAGTGGTAAGGAGTTCAATTCCCCATCATTTTGATAGAATAATAAGGTGGTTTCTATGGTGAGTCCCTCATCGATGGGAAGTGAAAATAACTGTTAGATTTATTAATTTTAAATATGGATGGTTGAGATCAATGCTTGATGACCTGTATATCCCATAATCATTTAATGAATTGAACCCACAATTTTTGAAAACTTTCTAATATATAATAACAAATAAATCGCCTAGCCCATCTTTCGCGATTTGGAACCACCATCTTCAATAACCTCAGATGACTCTTCCTCTCCAACCTCGTCTAGGAATCCAAACCCTGCCATAAAGAACCTCAATGAAATAATAATAAAAAAATAAAATCTACAATGACCCAATCCCAAACAAATATACAAAAGCTGGATCTTACCTTTGACATTGAAATGGTTTCCTCCATCCAACTACTTGCACCATCAGTGTATTCCATTTCGTTCACCATATCAAATATATACCAGATCTGGAAAACGACTAGCTGTCTGCACTGTTCATACGCCGAATGGGTCTCTGCTGGGAAAAAGAATTACAGCAAACTATGCCTTCGTCGTGTACCATTTATCAGTGCACAATACATAGAACTGATTTAGATGGTCACACATACACGACTTGGTTTCATCTTTCGAGAATCTCACCCCAACCATCGACACTGTAATATCCTTTCTCAAGAGTATTTTAGCTTCAACGACTTTATCTTGGGTGTTTTGAATCTATATATATATATATATTTCATAAGTGTATAATCTATAATTGGTTGATTAGTGAAGTAATAAATTTTCTTTTATATATATGTATCCATATACCAAATGCATTGGGTTAATTTATAGTACTCTAGAAATATTCTAGGGTCATATATCACCCTCTCTTAGATTTATTTTTATTACAAGAACAATCATATTTCCTCTCATTCTATACATAAATATGAGTAGTACACTCCTTAATTTAAGTCATAGTATTTTTTTTTACAAGTGACCAATGCCTCTCAAGGAAGTCTAGCCCTATTAGATAAATTAAATTTTCTCCACTTAAGCCCCTCCCTCTCACATTTTCGGCCAGAACAAGGAGAGAAGGAGAGACTCTCCTTCTTGTTTCATATTGCATCAAACTCCCTCCATTCATCTCAACCCTAACACCCACACCATCACCTCCTCTTCTCTTCTTGTGTTTTCTTCCAAAATTAACATGAACAAACATCAATTTTCTCTATGAAGTGAGGTTGGAGCAGCCACACTTGATAGCAAGGAGGAGCAAAGTCAGATTAGGGAGAGAATCTTAAGGAACTCAACCTCCATTGCACTAGCTTCATCCTTTACTTATGTGAGTTTCCTTAGTTTAATGCTTGGTAATCATAAACCCAAGCTTAGGAATTTTGATTCTTGCTCTTATTGTTTGATTTCATGCTTGCATGTTAATTATATGAAGTAAAGTGACTGCAGATGGCTGTTGTAAATTATTTATCTTGCATGCATGTGTTCTGTTTGTGAAAAGCCCCAAATGAAGTTGCTGGCCAGAAACCCGTATAGACATATATGCAGTATTTTACTTATAACTATTTCTATGGGGCTCTGTTTGGTACGATTTTTATTTTTATGGAAACTAGACTCGATTTGCTACAGTTTAGACACTGAGTTTGCTGTTTTTCATTGAGTATTGATGGAGAAAAACCTGTTACAAGCCAGAGGACAATTGCTGTCCTGTTTTTCGAATGCAGTGACTTTTTGATTAAAACTGTACTTTTTGGACAGTTTCTTCTCAAAACGGAAATTTTATTTATAAACTAGACATGTTAAGCTTGTCATAGAGGGGTCGTTTTCCCAAATCCGACATCGTTTGATAATTTAATAAATTCATAGAAGTTGGCTAAAAACTGGAAATTTCTGCAGGTGTTGTTGATGTTTTAAATTCTTGATAAGCATTTGTTTGAAGGTTATTTGGGCTGATTTAAAATGTTTCATGCTGTAACAATAGTGCATAAAAGTAAACTATAGCTTGGCATCCAATAATGACGACCATCCTCTATCCGATATGATTCGAGTTAGAATGGAGGTCCGAGACATTTCAGATGTCGAGTATAGAGTCCTTCCCGTTTGGAAGGCAATCACAGAAGTCCTTTCAGTTAGGAAAGCAAACAGGTAAGTGCAAACAAGTGGGACGCCACTTGTGGTCATAGACGTATATCCTGCCTTACAAGTATAGAGCTGTTTCCTCTAATTACCATAGCGTACAAGGAGGGGACAGCGACGTTTTTCACTGATAAAAAACCCCAAGGGATGTCTAAGTATATAGAGTTTACTTTTATATTGTTTATTGATGTTATTGTAAATCTACTTACAAGTATTTATGAAACTGAGTCTTTGCAGGAAATTCACTGAGATTAGTTATCTCACTACTCATATTTGTTGTTTCAGATAAGAAAGAGTAGCGCATCATTGTACCCCAAGGACGGCATGCATTAAGGATTTTGTAAAAATTCCTTGTATAAGCCAGATTTAGTATGTATTATTAACTTGTTAATGCCTTAGTTCAAAACTCAGTTTCGTTTGTTTAGTTTATTATGGACGAAATTTGTACAAACTAGAGACTATGGCTTCCGCCACTCTGTTGTTATCTACTTATGTCTAACCTTCATGTGATACTTATGTCTTACATAGTAATGTAACATAGGGTATTACAGACACAAGAACAAAGATGCATTACCGTTGTTTTTTTGTTGAATACCATAACTATCAACTCTATATCAGGGTCTAAATTGCAAAAACCATAATTATAAAGTCTACCCTTAACATTTTAAATTTATACAGACCAAACCATGTGTTACCTGTGATAACCTGTATTTTCACATAACCTGTATTTTCACTGCCTCGCTCGTGAGGGATTTAATAGGCCCCTCATCGTAGAAGTCACCTAATAATAAATATAAAAGTTTTTTGCACTTGCAATGTATCAAAACTTAAATTCTAATTTTAAAACCAGTTTTTTTTTTGTTAAGTCCTTCTTTTAATTTTTTTTAAAAAGAGAGAGAGAGAATTATATATATAATTCTAATCTAATGGATCTATATTAATTCATTAAAGAAGTCATATGACCTTTGTTGGATTATAATATATGGATGGATGTAATTGAGAGAAACTCTCTTAAAGTTACACTTGGAGTAATTTGGTCCCTCCCCATATACATATATAGATAGATAGATAGATAGATAGATAGATAGAGAGAGAGAGAGAGAGAGAGAGAGAGAGAGAGAATCACTTAAAGTTTAAATCAATCTAATGTAAGTAACTTGGTCGGACAAATGCTTAACTTTGTTAGGGTTTTTGTAGCTGGGATATCCTAAGCTTGGGTTCCGTCGCCAACTCACCTATCTGGCGCGTCATCTGTGACCTGGTACATTCCTTGGTCTTCTTTTTTGCGCTATCTCTGGGTTGTCTTCTTCTCTGTTCGTTCTGGTGCGCTGAAGTTGCTCCCTGGTTCTCTGTTTTGGGAGTGCTATTGTTGGATTTCTGGAAGCTGTCACCTGCGTTCTGAACAAAGCAATGAGCAGAGATGACGACACTTCTTCTCCTATTCGGAAGACCTTCGTACAAGCTCTAAGTAATGCTTGTGATATCCCTTTGAGTCAATTGTCGACCTTGTCTGAAAGGTTATGCGTTATAGATAAAAAAAAATTGAGGATGAATACAAAGTTGGCTTGGACGCTGGCTTGGACAGATGTAAAAATAATCTTCATGGTCGTTTAATCCTCTCGAAAGGTGATTCACTCGTCAAGTATAAAGCTTTGCGCTCCATATTATCCAAGCTTTGGAAACCTTTTGGTCAATGGAGGATGGTTCCTCTTGGAAAAGGTTTTTATGAATTCAAATTTGCCTCCATAGAAGACTAGCGTAGTGTTTGGACGGTGGGTTCTTGGAATCTCACACTAGGATTCCTTAGGCTGTTTTCTTGGTCTCTGGATTTCAATCTTAATTCTTTAAGGGAGAGACACGCATAGTGTTGGGTTCGCATACATGGATTACCTCAAGAATATTGCAGGTCAAAAATCTTGTTTGAAATTGCAGGGAGTCTTGGCAAATCTCTAGTTCATTGGATGAAGCAAATTAGAAATAAAACTTTGGGTCATTTTGCCGGAATTCTTGTGTACATAGATCTTCCTGGACAATTCCATGATCAAATTCTACTTGAAAGAGAGGAATATGCTTTCTTTGTGGGAGTAGAGTATGAAAAGTTGCCTCCTTTCTGTCATACTTGCAAAATAATCAGTCATTCTTTGGCTAACTATAAAAGGACTGGTACTTTTGTTCCTAACTCTAGTAAAGATCAAATGATTCAGAAGAAGAAACCTCTGGTAGCTCCAAAAATTGCTCCTAAATATGTCCCTAAGAATAAAGAAGTGTTTGCTCCAGTGATTGCTCATAAGGAAGACACTAGTGGTTCCTCTTCTCTTATTACAGTTGAAGTTATTCAAGAAGCTCCTGTTGTGAATGGAAACCAACAAAAGGATAATAGTTTGAATGTTATTAACATTAATATGACTAATAAGGGTGATAATAGTCCTCCTTTGGATAAGGATAAGAATTTGACTAACAAGGCTGATGACAATGAATTCATTGAGACCACTAATTGTGTCACAGACTCCATTCATAAAGACTCAGCCCCTATTGCTTTTGTGCCTGATCCTGTCTTAAATCCATTGTGTTGGGGTAAGCCCTAGTAGAAAATCTATTTTGAATAGATAATCATTTGTATCATGACTTTGATCATATATTTGATATATGTATAAGGCATTTATTTATTATGTTATATTTGATGATCATATTTATAGCATAATAAAGTCCTTAGAATAGGTAGTTCCATTTAGTGGAACGTCAAATATGACTTAACCATTAGATGCCATTAAATTATAGAACGCTATTCTTAAATATCCGTAGTCAAGTATTATTATTAATAAGGACAATAATAATACATTGAAACTATTATGTGAGTGTACTGATGACCATATCTCACGAGTCATAGATATAAGATATCAAGTATTCACATAGGTATAAATATTGGTGGAATATTTATACTGGAGTGACCCGCTATGAGAACGCTACATAATAGTTATGTAAATGTCATAAGTCATTCTCATGGTAAACATAGTGAAGTAGTCCTTCGACTTGAAGTCACTACGATTCCTAACATATGCAATTATAGGCTTTAATACTATTAAACGCTGTCTGTAACAGGACAACTATAAAAATATTTATTGGGCCTGCAATGAAGCATGTTGAGGAATGTGAGTGATGTAGATAGTATTCGTCCCTCCTACATAACAAGATATCTATAGGCCTCTTGATGATATACGACGTAAAAATGCATGACCATGCTAAGGTGGGATAATATGAGATATTGGGCCCTCATGATCGTACGTCAATTACTAGATCAAGAAATAAATAATTGGACTTAACAAGGATGACACGTTTATACCTTGTATTCAATTAAGACATTGTGATGAAATGACGTTGACTTCACATTATATATGGTTACAATATAGTTTTTAATTGTATCACCAATATTCTAATTAATTGGGTAGCAATGATGTATAGCTAGATACCGTTCATTGTTTATAATATTAATTGATTATTAATATGATTAATAATAATTAATATTATTGCCAATTAATTGAGAACCTATAGGGTCACACACATAGAATAAATGTTCAGAGAATTAGTTTAATTAATTAATTAAAAATGATTTAATTAATAATTAAATGAGGATAAGTTTAATTGATTAATTAAATATATTTAATTAATAATTAAACATTGGGCCTGTAGCCTACAGTGGTCCAAGTGGGTTAGGTTAAGTGAGTGACATCTATTAGTAAGCTGTGCAAGTCACTTAAGTAACACATAACACAGGGCACTCATAACGGTCATTATACACCCTTGATAGGCGCGCCATCTTTTCTCTCTCTATGTGCGGCGCCTCTCCCAATCCTGATAGTTAGCACTACACTATCTCTGACGTTGGTTTGCTCGCGTGAATTGAGTAGAGGTATTGCTACTTTGTAATATTGATGATAGAAAACCTTTCCTTATAGTAGTTATGGCTGGACAGTTATCGTAATCTCGCGATTCGAGATTCGTTAACCGCTGGATCAAGCTGAATTTTGAACAACAGGTTCGTGACATGTGGTTCTACAGCTTCACCGTTCAGTTTTTCGATATGAGGTCTGGAGCGAAAGTTATGAGCATCGCAAGTAGCAGTGTTTTTGGCTAACATACCGGAGTGGTTGGCGCGCTCACAGTGTTCGCGGTAAAGCTAAGCTTCAAGATGTAAATGCATGTCCTTGTGATTCATTTACAACGCACTTAAGGAACTCATCTACTCATCTATCTACCAATTGTGTTGGACCTTGTTGGTAGTTAAATTCAAATTTATACTACTTCATATGTACAATAAAATATGAGTTTAATTGATATGTACTGTCGGTGTAAATTTTTTTTACACTGTCAACCAATTAGAAATCATGATATATATATATATATATATGACTTTTAAAGTAGTTAGGATAAGAATCAAATCTTTTAGCTGATGTGTCAATTTCTTATTGATTGACCGTGTAAAATTTTTTTACGCGGTCAATGTATACCAATTAAATCCAGGGTCGGCCCAAGGATAAAGCGACCCAAACCTTTGCTTTAGGCCTCTCAAATAACAATTTTTTTCTTTAAAAAAAGCTCACTTTATATTTTTTTATATTATCTTTTTGATATGTTTCATATATCAACAAACATAAATTAGCCCATTTAATATAAAAACTTATCATTAAGTGTAAGGTCGAGGGATCAACTCGTTATTTTGTACAAAATAATTAATAAAGTTGGACCGGCTCTCATTAAATCCATAATGTATATGCTACCTGATATATCAAGTGTCAATAATAATTATATAGTAGAGTGGGAAATTGAGAATAACAAAACTCACAATTTATTGGTAGCTTAGAAGGAAGCAGGATGATGCCATAGATATTTTCTTCATAAATATTTGTTGGGAACGTTGTAAGTTGATATTTACGTGAGTGGCGGAGACAAGTTTGTTTTGTGATACAAAGACAACGTTAAGATAGCAACGCATGTGGGTGTCAGGCAGGCAAAGTCTCCATGTAGGGTATACTTTTCATGCTATCATACTATTACTTGTGTCCTTGCTTTTGTTCTGCAATAGAGGGGATGCAAAAGACGACGATTTTTCATCACGAAGGATCTTTTCCTCTTGAGCCTGGCCCCATATCACAGCATAAAACCCAATAGCTATTATAGCAGCTCCAATCATACTGCACAACAAATCAAAATCAAACAAATTATTCAGAATCCTATATAGTATTTAGCACTAGTTAACGCTATTTTCACACAATTGCTCCTCTTTTTAGACACATATACCTTCCAGGATATAGAGCATCCCCCAAAAATATAACCTCCATGGCAAATGCAATTACAATTCCTAAAGGATTGAACATAGTAACATATACAGGCCCCTTCTTGCGACACGCCCATGCATAAACCACACTTCGCATTGATATCACAAAAATTGCCTACAAATGAATCGTCACATAACAGAAATTGTAAACTTAGGGTCCGTTTGGTGGTCAGGATAAGGGAGGCAGGATAGGATAAGCTATCCTGTCCTGTTTTAATCTGTAGTTTGGTGAACCAGCAGGATAGGATAAGCTTATCCTGTTAGCTTATCCTATCCTGTTACTTAATTATAATTCTATCCTGAGGGTGGAGCTGGGTTAGAACCAACAAGATAGGATAAGAAAATACTTTCTTTTATCTCTTACCTTTAATATTGTTATTATTTAATTACGGTTTCAAACCTAATTAGTCAACCTTAATACTAATTAAAATATGTGTTTTAATTAACAATTTTTATAAAAAGTGAAAAAAAAAGTTAATTTTTTATAATTTAAAAAAATGGACTAATTTATAATTAAAAAGCCAAAAATATATATTGTTAAATATTTTTTAATTTAAATGTATAAAACAACCACGTAATATTAAAATTTATTTTTGAAAAAAAATGTAATTTTGATATAAGGATAATTTTATCATTTGTGGATATTTTATATCATATCCTGTCATTATCTGATGCACATCAAACATTGGACAGGATAAGAGCTTATCATGCTCATATCCTATCCTATCCTTATCCAGCTCTCATATCCTATCCATCCTTATCCTATCCTGACCACCAAACGAGCCCTTAAGGTAGTAAATGCAAATTGTACAAATTTTTTTGTACAACATGACATGTGATATTTATTTTGTTCTAAAGTCCATACTTACTGAAATCAATACAGATACCAACTCCATATCAGGTTTGAGTATCCATGCTTTTGGATTTTCTTCTACAATGAAAGCAACTATGGCAGATAGGATAACAACGAATCCGCAACAAACGGTTGTTAGCATTAACTCTTCAGGATAGTCCTTGATAGTCCAAGTCTGCATATAATGTAATAAAAAAATAAGACAGTGATTTTATTATAAGCTGCGATGACAAAACAAAGTGCATGTGCGTTCTGTGAGTGTTTTGAGTACGAATTACTTACTTGAATGATAAGCAAGATTGAAGCACATAAGCAACTAGCTGCAAGGAGAAAGCCTCCAAGCAACCATTCTGATTGGGGCGATGAGAGGAAAATCCCAACCATCACATTGTTTGGCAGCATGTCACTAGTCACAGGTAGGCCTTTGCATAAGGTCACGGTTAATGCTCCTGCGATTGAGACCACAGTGCCAATGGATTTTGCCTGGCAGCTTCGTAGTTTCAGATCCAGCTTCTCCATCCTGAAAGTGCATATCATACTCTATTTTTAGCTCATATATGCAAACCTGAGATTGGTCTAATATTTAAGGGGCAATCAGATCTTCAACCAACTTTAATTACTTAAGTTTTCCTCTCTGGTTTGATTATTCAAGCAGTGTTTACTACTTTTCTTGAAATTTCATGTTATTGTTTTCCTTTAGAAAATAAAGTTTCGGTAAGAGAAGATATTGTCCTATGTCACAAGCCTCACAATAGTACTTATAAATCACTTACTAGTCACTAACAAAAACCCAACCCAAAACCTTTTTGTTCTATACAATCCTGCCAATCGAGCCCTTGAGACAACCACCACCTACTAGGTACCGACACTTCGGGTTGCTGGGCCGTCCAAGTGGCACGCATCACGCATGCGATGCTCGTATGACACGTGTCTAACATTTCTCATCAGGTGTTCGATTTAAAAATTATTTTTTGTTGGCTCGACACTTATATGTGGCCGGACATCTAAAAGATACTGGTCACCAAAATTTTCAAAAAAAAAAAATTTATTTAAAAAAACATGAAGTAAATTAAAACTTTAAAAATAATAAAATAATAAATGAGAGAGTTAGAAATGTTTAATACTCGACCCATAAGTAGGAGGACGCAAGTTCGAATCCTGGTGGCGACACTCTAGTTTGGAGGTTACGAAAATCAAGGGTTAATTCCCTGCTTTAAGCAGGAGGTCGGAGATTAGTCCCATAGTCGGTCTAAAGGATTGAAGATTGTGGGGATACCACGGAATGCCATTAAGGAGCTAAATGCCCTAATTATGTTGGTTTATAAAAAAAAAAAAAAAAAAAACGTCTCATATAGTCGCCCCCCTTGTTTTTTGTCTTCTTCCTATTTCTTTCTTCACCTCTATTCCGCCGCCTCTTTCATATTCATGACTTCAAATTGTGGATGAGTTTTCACTGTATTGTATAATGATGTCTCAGTATTTTTTGTGAGACCACTATAAAAAATTTTCCTTTCAGTGAGAGACAAAATCTGTTACTATATATTTAAAATTCGTAGGTATATGTAAAACTTATATTCACCTACGGTCAGTTCAACCGTCCATTATGAGGGGCGAATAACAATAGAAAATGACTGTCACTATAGGTTTCACCTACGATCCACATACATTTACCTACCGTTATATTTGACTGTCAATAGGCTTTACCTACGGTCCATCTACCTTTACATACGGTTTGACTGACACTAATACCTATACCTACTGTTTTAATGACTGTCATTAAAAGTGTCCGTAGGTATATGTCAAATTTATTGTAGTGAACTCATTATCATAGGAAAAATTCAATAATTAACAAATTGTTTTGAGATGATCAATATATAAATTTTGATTCTTAATTTAGATATTTTATAATGATGCTCATATTTAATTTTATTTAATTTAACACTCACATATATATATATATATATATATATATATATATATATATTTTCGTGTCGAGTATTCTATATTTTGGACATTGTTCATGTCTGTGTGTCTATATGGTCTCCAGTATCTGTGTATGTGCTTTATAGACCATAACTCATACATTCCCTACTATCTTGAAGTCTTTACTATTAATTTTATACGGATAAATATGTTTTTGATCCCCGTAAAATAGCGAAAATTAGTTTTTAGTTCCTCATTTTTTAAAAGTCCTTTTTAAATCCCTCAATTTTCAAAATAGCTCACTTTTGGCCCCTAATGTTAGCTCAATTTTCAAAATAGGGACCAAATGTGAGCTATTTTGAAAATTGAGGGACCAAACAATGACGTTTTGAAAATGAGGGACTAAAAACGAATTTTCGCTATTTACAAGGACCAAAACATATTTAACCCTTATAATATTCTTCTTCAATACTTTTTTTGTGAAATTTAATCAAAAGGATATACAACTCATAATTGTTCTATGTGAATAAGCAACAATCATATAATACAATTATTATATAGTTTGAGTTTTAAATTAAATAATCGTATCATAAACTTATTAAACAATCATATAATGCAATAACTTTTTTCGATTTCCCACTTCAGTGTCTTATTTTTGTTTTTTAAATTATCAATGTCAATTATTCATTTAATAATTTAAAGTAATATAAAAAATATAATTATAAATATATTTTACTAAGGATGAAAAATTTACAGATAAACTTGAAAAAAGATAATGTTATAAATAAATTTTACTCACCTATTAAATAATTCTCACCTATTTAAATATGTTTTTTGTCCCTGTAAAATAGTGTAAATTCGTTTTTAGTTTCTCATTTTCAAAAAGTCATTTTTTTAGTCCTTAATTTTTAAAATGTCATCTTTTTCGTCTCTTAATTTTCAAAATAGCTCACATTTTATCTCCATTTTGAAAATTGAGATAACATAGGGGACCAAAAGTGAGCCATTTTGAAAATTGAGGGACCAAAAAATGACTTTGTCTAAAATGAGGGACTAAAAACGAATTCTGATTATTTTATAGGGACCAAAAACATATTTAACCCAATTTTATATTATGAATAGAGATGACTATAGTAAATTAAATAATAGAAAAACCTCTACTACTTGTACTTTATCATTAAAAGCAACAAGGTTTATAAGAAATCATAAAAATAAAAAAAATATGGGACTCGTAAATAATAATTATACCAAGCATCTTTCTTGTTGCTTTTCAAAAAAAAAAAAAAAAAGCATCCTTCTTGTTTTAAAAATGATATCAACTTTCATGTTTTATGTTATCATTACATTTACCATTAATGTATACTTCACTTTTTTTGAACAAATTAATGTATACTTCTTATAACTAGGTAAGTGTAATTTTAAAATAAGAAGTTGCTGACCATAATTAGGCCAAATCTAAGAGGACAGCGTAATTTTTCAAAAAATAATAATAATTAACAAATGCAAAGATGAAAGGCATTGAGAAAGGTACAGTGGATTTAACACACAAGAATTGGATGGAGGTTTGAAGAACCTGGCAATAATGGCAAGTATGAAGGTATAAGCTGGAATGAGATCCTCCATGGTTGCGGCCAGAGCAGGAGAACTAAACCGAATTCCAGTATAGAAAAACGTCTGTATGCAACAGCTAACACAAGAAGGGCACTTTAAGATTCAATACTACATGTTGAACCAAAAACCATTTTTAGTCTTTTTGTTTTTTGCTACAATCACCTAATTACGTCCTTACCTGAGCAAGCTAAGAACGAAAAATCTGAAGATAATCCAGATTGTGATTGGTGGAAGAGTTCTCTTTCTGTGGTTCCAAAGAAGCAAAGCAACAACGGGAAGTGAGAACTGTACCATATATATATATATATATGTAGGTTGGATAATAATGAAAGCTTCATATATACTAAGAGTAGTTGTGCATGCATGAATGAAGTAACAAACCTGTGATAGATTATGGTTGATGGTACAAGGAAACAGAATGCGAGGAGGTTTGAATACACAACGTAAACAAAATTGCTCATTCCTTTAGATATGGATGCTTTGACCAAAGTGTTCAAACCCACACACAGGAACTGCATCGCAACCATTACCGTGGTTATCCCTGTCCCTGTGCCCTGCATTTTATTCAGTAATAACAAGTCTCTCTCCCTTTCTCTGCTTTGTTTTTCTTGTTCTCCTAATACGTCCGAAGTGCAAGTGTGAGGTGAACAAGTGATAAATGTGGAGCCCGATTTGCCCATGTGCTAGTGACTCCTCACCAATGTTATAAAACTCCGCAACGAGTAAATGGATGATTGGTCGAACTAGTGAATCACTCCACTCGTTATATATTAAAAACTCCAAAAAATTCATAATATAAACTAGCAAAATTTAACCAGTCCATACTTGAAATTCAAAAACATTATCCTCCCACAAATACCTAATTAAACAAATAACAATCAAGGTTTTACTACAACACTAACTCACAAAAAAGTTCAAAACACAAACAAACAATCACCACGATTTTATTACAACACAAGCTCACAAATATCAATGACAATCACGACCATACAAAATTTATTTATGCTCAACGAGTCAAAGTTCTGTCAAATTGGGGCACTCTTTCTTCATCTCCTCAACATTTAAGTATGGTGGTTATTAGAATAATTGGGCATAACTCTATTATAAAAGCTAGTTCATAGAGGGAGGTTTTGAAATAGACAGATACAAACACTAGAAGGGGGTTGAATGGTGTTTGACAAATTTAAGCGGAATAAAGAAACTTTTTCGCAAGCACAGACGGGTGTAAGGAATAGACGAGTAAACTAAGATAGGTCAATCAGACTACAGAAAACACGCAATCATGCAAGATGAAAATAGTTTGATAAACACAATTAAAACTCCTTTAGTTAAATGATAGTTCAGATAAATAATCAAACTAAAGAGTTAAGGGAAAGAGAGAGATCACTCAGCAAGTTTTATCTTGATTCAACCCTTAACAAATGAGGCTACGTCCATTCCTTGACAGAACCAATTTTTCTCACTATAACTGAATCAGGTTACAGAAAAGACAAGTATTATTTACACTCCTAGCCTCTTCAGGCTCTAGACAAATATTGTTTACACATCTAGCCTCTTCAGGCTCAGACAAGTATTATTTGCACACCTAGCCTCTCCAGGCTCAGACGAGTTTGTTTGGGAGAAGTTGTAAAGTAAATTACAATTTGCAAGTCTTTCACAAGCACTCAGACGAGTGTATTAAATGTGAAGTTCTAAAAGACTGCGTAATAACTTCAAATGATTGAAGAATAAATAATGAAAGAATGAAGATATAAATGCGCAGAGTAATTGCTCTTTGAATGTTGTGTTCGTTCTCTTCAGTACTTGAATCTTCAAAGTCTTCTTTATTAAATAGGCTTCAAGATTTTAAAGCCGTTAGACACAATATTTGAAAGCTTTGCCTTTTTCAGATCTTCATTAAATGCAAAAGAGTCGTTCTAGTCAGCCATTAAAGCATTGAGAACTTTGTTTGTTCTCTATTAGCAGAATGATAAAGACTTCTGATACACCTTTGGTCTCAACAGGTCTTTATACTTGCTTTTTGCCATTAGAGGGAAGATTTTCCCTTTTAGTGTAAGTTGCAGTTATGTTTAGGTAAAACACTTTGTTGAAATTCCTTTTCAGAGACGAGACAGCTTTCATCCAATATATTCTTTAATGTTAGTCACCTGACGGGTGAGTAACTTCATTAGACGAGTTGAAGGGATTTCTTCAACGTTGGTCAACAGACTGGTGAAGACTTCATTAGACGGGTGAACTTTCAATAGTTCAAACGGGTGAACTTCTCCTTAGTTCAGACAAGTGAACTTTCCTTAGTTCAGACGAGTGACTTTAGTTAGTTCAGACGAGTGAACTTTTCCTTAGTTCAGACGAGTGAACTTTCCTAGTTCAAACGAGTAAACTTTTCCTAGTTCAGACGAGTGAACTTTTCTTTGGATCCAGACGGATGATAACACGCTAAAACTCAGTTCATAGAGACTCTTAATGTTTTAATCTGCACACTGAGTAAACGAGTTAAACACCACAGACGAGTTCAATTAAATCATTGAATAACTGTTTTACTCTCATCAAAACTAAGGTAAATGCACATCAGACATTTTGGAGACTCAACAGGTTTGTCCAAATATTATAAATGACTCTTTGCTCATATTTCCAACCAATGTGTGACTTCTTTATTCTCCAACATATCCCCTAAAGTCCAACTGGCTTGGCCCAGTTGTGACTTGTTTATTTTTTTTCTTTAGCCTGAGCTTGTACTTCAAGTTTTTTTTTAGACTCAAAGGCCTCAGGTCCTTGTTCATTTTTATTGCCTGAACTTTTGCTTTTTTTCCTTGAGTCTCAAAGGCCTTTATTTTTATTTTTATTTTATTTTTTATGAAGTCAGTGGGCCTATATGCTCTGATACCATATTGGAATAATTGGGCCTAACTCCACTCTAAAAACTAGTTCATAGAAGGAGATTTTCCATTATAAATAACTCTTTGCTCATATTTCCAACAAATGTGGGGCTTCTTTATTCTCCAACAGTGGTGACTCCTCCCATTCCCAATTAAAATGACCTGATCTGTTTCTTTCTTTTTCAAACTTCCCTTCCCTACTAGTTATGTCTTCTTTTTTTTAAAAAAATAATAATCAAAGCAAAACAACACCATACCAGACAGGAAAAAAAAAAACATAACCCGTCTGGTTCCGCTGACCCATCCTGTCCACCGATTTTTCCCACAAACCGGTTAAGTTGAACTAGTTCTTGACGAGTTGCATGCATTACCAATCCATTGAGCTGCTCGGGCCAATCATATGGCTTCCCGGTCGGTCCAAGCTGTTTTTTACAACACTTCTCATCAGTGTTTTCTTCTTCAAATACTCTTGCATTTTTTTCAATAAATCCTTTTTTATGCTAGCTTTATAATCATTAACACTTTGATTTGGGTGAAAATGAAAGGAGAGAAAATAGAATGATTTTGTAATTTTCTCTTGTTTGATTGTGGAAAGAAATTGAGAGAAAAATAACTAGTGGGACCCACACAAAAAGTTGTCCCTCCACTTATAAGAAGAAAAGGGAAAGAGAGATAAAGTAATGTGAAATATCAAATTTATCCCAGCAACCCATCATAATTGTCTAATTAAAAAAACTTGTTTTCTTTTTTCACTTTCTTACATGTTTCTCTCATACTAAACAATAGTTTCCATCTTCTCTTTCCATTTTCTTTAAACTAATAAAAGCATAACTGAAAACAATAATGGATAAAGATAGTTATAAAGTAGAACTGAAATGAAATGGGAGGAATGAAAAAAGAGAATGCTAAAGAAAATCCTTAAAGCACTTATTAAGAAAACAAAAAAATTTTTTTATTGAAAATTAATGTATTTAATATTTAAAGAAATGATATATTTAATTTCTCAATACAAAATTACTTTTTTAGTTTTCTTAAAAAGTGTCTTTAAAATATTCGTTAGCATGACCCAAAAAAAAAAAAAGGGTGAGAATATCATTACTCAAAGGAAAAATGAAATTCTCACTCTTTCCTCACACCCTTTATATACCAATTTTATAAATGGATCATCTACCGTTTACAAACATCAGAACGTAGATAATGACTACTAGAAATATTCAGAAGTAATACTGCAACAGTTTTGTTGAAATAGTTGTACAAATGGGAGAAAATATCACAGGTTAACATGAGTGCGTGAAAAAAAAAAAACCAACTCTCGTATACCAAGCGTGGGTCATCTCCGTTAATACAGGGAATCCTACAGCCTAGGAATTTGAGGCATGAGTGGTGCCGGACTGTAGTTAATGCCTTCATGCAACTGCAGTTTGAAGAGACTCTTGGTATGGACAAGTAGCATTAATGTAAGTGGAGAATGTTTTTTTTTTTTTACAACTGAATTGGACACTTGAATTTTTTAAGCATGTTCTTAATAAAGCTAATCAGGAGCAAAATTGTCTAGCAACTGCTATTTGAATGGATAAAAAAACTGACTCCTCGAGGTCATCACTTCTTTTCTTCTTTTTCGGCTTCAGCGGCCTTCTTCAGTCTGGCACCATAATGGCGTTTGTTTGTGCATTCAAGGCGAAGCTTGTAATAAGCTTTAAACGCTTTCATCTCATCTGTAACCTTAACAAGCTCTACAGATGGCTTCTCACTAGTAATGGGTAAGTATGTACCCTGGACTTGTGTGGCATTTGCAAGTTCCTCAGGAGTAGAATCACCAACCTGAAAAATCAAAAGGGGGATAAATGTCAAACACAAATCCATTTTTACATTTACCAGGAATGATGATAAATGTTAAGAAAAATCCTACACAGTCAAATCAGATAATTGAACATTTTGTATTACCTTGACCTTGTGTGCACGTCTTGGGAACACAACCAACTTGGCCTTGTAGGTTTTCAGCCTCTGCGCATTAGCTTGCAGACTTTCCAAAGAACGGTTTTTGCGGCGATGATCAACAGCAATTCCTATAGTCGGAGCAAGCTTTTTGGGAATACCAGCAGCCTATGAGGTAAAAGAGAAAATATATAATATCAAAGAGATAAATTAAGACATGAACTTCATGTAATACATAGTATTATTCCAAATCAATGCCAAAACTATTTTTCCGCATCCTTTTCCTTCATCATCTTCAAACTAAACATCTCAACAAGAATCAGGGAGAATTGAACTGAAAACAGAGATAATTAATGAAAATATTCCAAGTAATCAAAATTTCCAATGAAAAAGCTTATATTAAGTGGAGTATCAGCAAAAAAAAAAAAAGCATAGATTATGTGCTCTATCATAACAAGAACCTAATTAGAAACAATGCAGGGGGTTCCTCTTTACTAAGTCAGAGATCCAAGTAGCATCCATAGTGTAACAGCTACAAAAAGTTATCATTCTCAAGCCTGATACAAATTATACGCAACACCCCCAGTTAATCACAAGAGATAGGAGATAAGAACAGCCAGTTTACCTTAATTTCTTCAAGAGAAAATCCTTTGCCAGCTCTAACTTTCGTGTTGTATTTCAAAGTTTGACCATGAACAACAGGTCTAAGAGGTCCAGCTGTAGGCCTGGGGAAAATCTTAACAGCTTTCTTCTGGCGAGCTGAAGAATGCATCACCCATAAGTAAAAAAATAAAAATAAAGCAAACATCAATATTAATCCAAACTAGTTCTATAATTAAACATAAAGGAGTAAGCCAAAATAACTACTAAAAATAAAATTTAAGAGAGCATGAAAATGTATTAAATTACCTCACCGCCTTCTGGTCTTCCGTGCTGGTTGATTGAACCAGGTCTTCATATAGTTTTGCCAATACTTACAGAAGTGTCCATCTTATACAGATTTTTTTTGGGCCTTACAAGTTGGGGCTTAAAAATATTTTCCAAAAACTTCTCAAGCCCATTTGGTCTAATATATAGTTTCATATATAATGTGGGCTAGGACTATTGTTTCTCAATCTCCAGCTGCCCCACGTTTTTTCTCTTCTTTTCTCTAGTCTCTTTCACACTCTCACAGATGACGACAACAGTGGTTTTCAGTCATTTTGGCCTAAAATCACTCATTTACTTTATTTTTTATCTTGTTTTCTATCTATAAGTGGGTTTTTCACATAGATCTGGTTCTTTTGTGTGGGTTTTTCATATAAATCTGGATCTTTTTGTGTTTTTTTCTTTGTTCTTCGTAGTCTTACTGTGGCTTTGTTTGGTTTCCCGTCTTGATACGGTGCTGTTTGATTCTCGTCTTGGTGCGGTGTTTGTTTGTTCCAGCTTGACAGATCTGCTTCGATCCATCACAGATTTGATCAAGACTTGGGTCTCAATGCTACAGATCTAGAAGCATGGGTATTCCGGTGACTTTGATGGTGTCACTTTTATAGGCAATTTGAATTTACTGTATTATGCTTTTAACCTGGATGCTGTGAGTTTGTTCGCAGTTTCATCCTTTTCGGTTTTTAGCAATTTTGGATCTATATTGTCATCGATGAACTCTATCAATTTGAATGAATGAATGCATTTTCTTGTAAAAAAAAAAAAAGTCTTTGAGATCAAAATGAACGTTTACTCTAGGTAACCATAAAATTCACCATCAGAATATCAACCTCACTAAGGCTATTTTGCTTCATAGGAGGGTAGTATAGGGGTTTTAATAGAGGGAGGGGAAGAAAGAGGAGGGATTTTAATTAGCTATTGTGTTTGGTTGAGAGGAGGAAAGAGAATGGATTTTAATGGAGGGGAAGAAAAGTAACATTTTTCATATTTAGTTCATGAGGGGATGGGAGAGATTTTAAAACTAATTTACTTTTACACCCTTATAATTATTTATTTCAAAATATAAATTAAGGATATTTTAGTCATTGCATGTAAAATATTTTAAAATCTCTCTCCTCCCCTCCAAATCTCCAAATATTGTAGGGGAGACAAAATTAAGTGATGAGAGATTTTGCTCTCCTCTATTTCCCTCCCTCCAAAAAATTGAATCAAATATGAAAGATTTAAAACAATCTCTCCCCTCCCCTCCCCTCCCCAATCCTCACCCCTTCCCTATCTTCCATTTTCCTCTAACCAAACACTATGTAAAGTAATTAATTACTCATGTCATATATCCACTGAAAGAAAAAATTCAAATAAATTATATCTTTCTTAAGCACCCAAAAAAATATTCTATCGTCCTCCAAAATTTTGTGGAGATTGAATCCTCACATGTTTCCAACCATCGATTTATTCTTTTTTTATTTTTTACTCAATTAATTAATAGTTCAGATTTTTTAATCAATTTTTTGCATAAAAAAATTATTTACCTTGATATTTACTTATGTTATTTTATTATGGTATATTTTGATGTAACTTATAAATATTTGAAAGGTCTAAAAAATAAGATGATAAAGTCTCAGTCGGACCGATCACGAACATCTAAGTAGAGTCCTAACAAAAGTACATTTTATTCAATTAATATAACATATTTCATTCCAGGAAAAAGTATAATAAGTGCTCAAATAAAGAAAATGCTCTTTCACCTATTAGTACTTTATTTTCTCCTTGACAATTACACTAAATAAACCAATTTGGTAAATCAACTTTTATTATTTTTCTAGAGTACACGAATCTCTAGGTTTATTCTATTTAAACTGTCTATCAAACAAATTTTCATTCAATTTGAAGCATCAGTTTCCTCGTGTTGTTCCCTTAAAGATCTTTTATATTTTTATAAAAGAAAAATATCTATTATCATTCCTTTAGGTCTATTTTCACTCTTAATTCATCAACTTTTTATTAAGAAAATTATTTTAAACCCTCACATCAAAATAAGATTAAAAAATCATTTGATAAAAAGTCAATAAAATAAGAATGACAATAAATACAGAAAAGTAGCCATGGACCCTCCTGTTTTATAACTGTGAATTTGAACGATGCAAATCACATACCCGTGGCTACTAACGAATGACGACTGTCCAATGGCTTTTAGTTTCCGAAATATTTTATTATCGGATCAATTATATTTTTAAGATTATTATTATCAGTAATATTTCTTTCTCATCTTCATATATAAAAATAAAATATTTAACTTTTATTCAATAATTTTATCTTGGAACATTTTTTATATTAGTGAATAAATTTTTAACATTTTTATAAAATATGAAAAACTTTTATTCTGCTCACATTCCCAAAAGTATTTAAATATAATTTATATCCAACACTATCCCAATGTCCTATGCCATTAGAGCATCGAATGGAGATCATAGTAAGAGACTTCACAGTATGAGTAAGGGCTGGGAGCACAGGAGTATCATCCCGGGGAAATAAATAAATTATATAAAAAATCTAGAGTTTGATTGTCATGTCCTAGTGTAAAGTTTTTTATACTATCAACAAATCATTAATTATGATATCAATTGTATTATTTGTACAACAACTTGGAGCAACAAAATTTGTAGTTAATGTAGTTCAAAAACATGATTAATGAAGTGTTGAGTTTAATTAATGAATATATAACGTGTCGTAATTCACTAATCATCCACTGAATTTCATTAATCACGATTTTGAATGTCATTAACCACGATTTTCATGTGATCAAATATATATGTAATAACACACCCAGAAAATGTGGTTAATGATGCTCAAAAAACGTGGTTAATGAAGTTCAGTGAATGATTAATGGGTTGCGACATCTTATATATTCATTAGCCAAACTCAACACTTCATTAATCACGTTTTTCAACTACATTAACCACTAATTTTGTTGTCGAATTTTGGTGTCCCAATTTGTTGTACAAATACATTTCTCTTATGATATGGATGACTTTTAAGATAGTTAGGATAAAAATCAATTTTTTTATTGATGTGACAACTTTTGATTGATATATATGTAAAAGAGTTTTATACTGTCAGTGTTTAACAATTAAACTCAAAAAACTATTAGTTGACTAGATTTAATTTGGTTTTTTATTACAGATCAAAAAGTTTATAAACATCAATAATATTTTAGATGTGACCCACAAAAGTTAAACATTGGATAAAAAAATTTACCACTTGCTTATTTTATTTTTAGTTTCATGTTTTCATTAATATTGCAAAATATAATATTGCTTACATTTTTTTTACTGTTTTCAAAGATTTGTACAGGAAATCATGAAAACACAAGGGCTTGTTTGCTTTGTTTTCAATTTTATGTTTTGATTAATAATTTCAAAAATATTACCTCGTTTTCTTTATATTTACATTTTTCAAATATTTGTATACGAAATAGTGAAAACAATATTTGGGGCCCGCTTACTTTATTTCCAATTTCCTGTTTTTATTTACCGTTTTCATTAATTATTACAAAAATGTCACATTATTTTTATTCTGTTTTCATTAATAACAAGAAATGGAATGAAAATAATATGACATTTTGCAATTATTAATGAAAAAGGTAAATGAAAACAAAAAACTGAAAACAAAGCAAATGGATCCCAAATGTTATTTTCACTATATCTTGTGCAAATATTTGAAAATGAGAAACAAAATAAAAATATAATGTGACATTTTACAGTTATTAATGAACACAGAAAATCATAGACAAAGCAAACGGGAAAGAGGGTAATAGAATAATAACTGAAAAAATTGAACCCCCTTTGTCAATCTTTGTGAATTTTTAATTTGTGATATAATTATATGTCTTGCTAAGTAAATTCTAACATTTCTATTTTGACCAACTCAACAAACAACATGGTCCAACTACAAAACATGGTTATGGCAGAAAATCATAACTGGATTAAAGGCCGATTTGCAGTTTAGGCAGTTGAATGCTCCATCTAGTCCAATCCAAACAATACTAATGAAGTTTTAATGCAGAGCATATGTCCTGACTCTACTGACTATGGGATTCCAGGGAAAGCGAAAAGGGTAATAAGGTTTAAGGTGTCATGCATTATTGAGAAACATGGTAAGAGTTAAAGAAGTTTGAGAGAGAAAATGTGAGGAAATTAAAATATATTAAACGATGAAAGGTGTTTAATACAAGCCAATGAGTAGCTTATATAGACTAAAGAGGATAACTAATCACTAGGGCCTGTTTGTTTTAGATTCTGCTTAGGCAAAATCATGTTGGGAGAAAGCTCCTCTCACATAGCTTCCAAAATAATTGCCTCCGGAAGCGTTATTTTCACGTTTGCGTTGAAAATAATCTAAACCAAACAGACACTAACTAATCGCATAAATTTTAGCATACAAGCAAAGAAATCATGTTTAGAAACATAAATTTCACCATTTATACGACCAAATAATACTAAGTGCATGTTTGAATTTACGTTGGAATGAGGCCAAACGTAAGTTTGAGTGAAAGCAACAAATTTTTGCTTTCACGTTTTGTACCTCGTAAAGCGTGATTTTTCCGTTGAACGTTGTAACATCCCTGTTTTCGGTAACCCTAATTAAGATGGATAATCTTAATTAGGTTTTCGCTTAGGTGTGTGATGGGTTGTGTGTTGGCTATAAGTTTAGTTGGATGTGCGGAACTAAGCTTGAATCATGTTGGAAGTGCTTAAGACGTAACACGAGAAATAGAGGAGATCAAAAGGCTAGAAGTCCCTTCCCAGTTGAGCAGAGCGCTCAAGCATGGGAGGACTCCACACTCAAGCGTGGCAACGCTTGGACATTGGGAGCTCACACGCCCAAGCGTTCTGAGTGCGTTGCCAGCTGTTCTGAGTTTTGACACATGTAGCGCACGTGGCAGGCCAAGGTGAAGGCGGAGTGGATGAGGTTCCACGCTCAAGCGTGGAGAGAGCCCACGGTAGAGCGTGGTAACGCTCAAGCGTGCAAAATGATCCACTCTTAAGCGTGGACAACCGGAGCCATAAGTGGAGTTTCCATTTTCACTCTCACACTTGCACGAATTTTGGGTGAATTTCTGCAACTAGAGAGAGAAGCTCTGAGTTTCTAGAGAGAGAAAGCTTGAGGTTGGAGGTGATCGAGCTGCCGGAACGCGATTCCGACTACACGGTTGTAATCGCGACGAAGTTTTCTATGACTTTGGCGGATTAGTTTCTCAATTTGCCACAGGTAAACTCGAATCCCCAACACGTGTTTTTCGTGTTCTTGGCGTTCTTCGAGTCTTTACCTTTTTCTTCGATCTTTTGGGCTTGCCCTAGGGCTAACACTGTTGTGTATGTGTTGTGTCGGGATCAGGGTAAAGTCTGCGCTCTTGATTGCTCGAGATTTTGAGCTTGAGACCGCGGCTGTGAGGGGAAGGGGTGGTGGCTGTGAACTCTTGGCGGTGGAGTGGTGCTCGTGGTGGTCGTAGGCGTGTTCGTGGTGTTCGTGAGATCGAGGGTCAGGGCTATCCGTTGGTACATGAGTATTTTGAGACGAATCACCAGGTGAGGAGGAAGAAACCACATATATCTGGGAATCGCACGTATAGTATATAATTATTAACATGTGTAGGGCTCCTCAAACCCTACTAGTGGCTGAGCCCTGATAAAGTACCTAAACCCTAGGTTTAGCTTACTTTGGGCTATCGCCGTAAGATCGATCTGTGATATCTGTTGATTGAGGATGTATGTCTATCTGTGGTAATTGATAACATGAGTACATGTTGTCGTACATGATAACATGTTAGATGAGATACTAGTTGTGATAACATTCTTAATTGCTAGTCGGTACGCCTGTAATGATGTTATGCTGCTATACTACGATATGTTAATGTGATTGTGATTGATGTGATCTTGATTGACTGTGGAGATGGTTGATGTGTTGTTAGAAGGATAGAGAAGTTGGCATTATTGGATTCGTAGTCGATGTTGTAAGCCAGTTGATCTAGGTTGAAGGCGGCTCTCATAGTTGGAGAGCGACATCCTCACAGTTGGAGGATGTGGACCTTGAGACGTTGGAAAGGGACTTGTTGTCCATCATATATATATATATATATATATATATATATATATATATATATATATATATATGTATATACCTTGTTCTAATTATTGTATATGAGTAATCCTGTGTTATCTGGGGTGGTGCTTATACATATTAATGAGAAAAAAATTTTGTCACGAATTTCCAGAATCTGCTTATACAACAAGTCCCTTTACAAAAGAACGAATGATTACTAAACTTTCTAAAAAGCTATAAAACTAGGCAGCGACAGTCTGGAACCATAACTCTAAAACCTATGGCCATCAGTAGCCGTTAACAGACTACCCAAAAACCGTTGCCTCAAAAAAAGGGGGTCTACACCCTAAGCTGGTCCGACTAATGGAAACCATTGGACAATCCCCCGGAGGGAAGTCCAATGCTGAAACCAGAGGAAGAACTCTGGGAACCTACATTCCCGTTCCCCTGTGGATGGGGATCGGAAGCATCCGAAAGATGATCCTCCGGGTCCTCCTGAGGATCCTCCTCAGGGTCTTCCTCCTCCTCCTCCTCCTCCACATCCTCCACGACGTGCTCGCCCGCTACCAAGACAAAAGGCGGGGGAGGCGTCTGGGGTAGCTGTTGCTGCGGGGACTGTGCAGCGGGGGCGACCGACTCGATCACACCCTGCTCCATAAGGGCTTGCAGCATCAGCCCGATGGGAGGGAGAGGCACCTGGATAGTCTCCACTGTCCGAGTACTCTCCCGCGGTCCCGTCTCCGTCGTTCCGCTTACAGTGCAAACTGGTCCCGTGTACGCCGCACTTTCCACCCCTGGGTGGATGACCCACGCGGCTGGGTCTGTCCTTCGATCAAACGCTAGGACGCGCATCCCGGAGTGCGCTAGGTGATCCGGCTCCGGCTCCATCTGTAAACACGATACAATATATACCAAAGGACAACCCGTCCAAAAACATGCAAGGGTGAGAAACCAATATATGAATCCATAAACAACAACTATATGCCCAATCCACACAACAGACTCATATACTGTGACTCACTCAAATCATCATATAACATGGCATATATCATCAGATACAAATGACGGTAAATGCACAAGGGCTTCGTACCCCACAATCAACGTTATCTCCTAAACGTATGCATGGCACTTCCATATACCTCAACTAATATTCACACTAGATTACTAGATTTCCGGAAATCCCATCACCATTCGAAATGAGCTGATCAGGCTCCAATATTTGGCCCAAAAACGAGTACTTTGAATCCCATGACACTACGCGATTCTCACATGGGGGCGCAATCAGAAGTACTCCACAAGAAAACGGTCATACTGCATTGTCCAACTCAAGGCACAATACGTTCCCAGAACACGTATGACACCATTGTCCATCAAGGCACAATGTTATGACAAGTAAGTCATCTCAGGTTCTCCTTGCTTATCAAGGTCCCCCGTATCACGGCACGTCTGCCCCGCATTTAATGCATGAGAAACCTATCTAGTTTCCGATAATTGATCTTTGTCGCATCAATGTTTCCTCGTTGTAGCATCAACGCTAACAACCACCATAATGTCTTAGACTCTTTAAGCCTCAAGAACACATTTTCTCAAAACAGGACACTTAGCCCAAAAACAACTTAAATCCCAACACCCCTAACCGATGCACCAGTCAAGGACGTTGGATTCAAGATCATAAAAACATCCTCAAGCTTACAGGACCACAAAGATTGTCCCTAAGCCGACAGGACCACGACTAACACGGATCCTTGATCCACGTGTTCTGCAGAACCCTAGAACCCCGACGTCTCGGTTTCTAGTTTCTAAGCTTTAAGCTTTAAAACCACTTTCCTTGAAAACTCGAAAACCAAAAACCCAAAATCTCCGATACTTACACAAAGTCATCGGGATCGGTTTTCCATAAAACAAAACTTGGTCCAGAAACCATTTCTTTTTCTTTCGTTGTTTTTCGGTAAAATACGAACTTAAAACAAAACTTGCACAAACTCATTTTTCTTGAATAAACTCAGTATGACTTCGGAAACCACATTACTCAAAAGGGTTTACTTATCAAATTAAGACATATTGAAGTTTTCTAATGCCCTATTTGCTTTTAAACTTCACTTTTCCTTATCAAAACACATTTCAGACTTTTAAAGCTTTTAAATTACACGATGTCGGATCCTAATTAAACTTAGGTCCTCTAATGCCTAAATCCCACAGCAGGGCACACTATACATCCATATAACCATTCAGCAAGTATAACATGCATTCAACTATATCAGCAGTTACATCAAGACATCAGCACATCAATGCACATTCCCAATCAACAGCAGTCAATCAAGAAATCAACTAACATCAGATATAAACTATTCCAATACAATACAAATACAAACACCGATGCAGCACATAGCTGTCGGAAATGGAATTCCTCAGGTTTATCCCCTTACCTCTTGTAGCTTCCAGCTCAACTCGGAACACCCGATCAACTTGTTTCTCTTCCCAACACGCTGCCGATCACTACATACACGTAAAACATATCGGCATTAACTTACAAAACAAAGATTTCTCCTAATGCACCACCCCTAGGGTTCGGCCCTATTACACTAAAAATAGCTAGGGAGCTCCAAAATTTCTCATCTTCTGGATAACACCCTAACTAAGTGTGACAGCCCTAGATATCAGATCAGATCATCAAAAACCAACCAAAACCCTACCCTACACCCATAGGGGGGTTTCGGCCCCTACCTAGAAAACATAGTTAGAGGGATTTCTTGGCTCTAAGCTCTTGGATCATACAAGTATGTCATGAACCTAGGCCATAGAAACTGGTTTGGTACAGATACGATTTTCCTACAATTTTTCATGGATTTTCAAAGATTTTAGGGACAAAACCCTAACATCCTTGATCATGAAAATATGAGGAGAGAAAGGAGAGATTGAGAGAGATAGAGTTGAACTACTACCTCCTATGATGATCCCCTCCAAGTTTGGTGAAGATTGCCCCACAAAAACTCAAGCTTTCTACCTCCAAAAATGGAGATTTTGAGAAGAAAAGAGAAAGAAGAGAAAGGAAGAGAAAAGAAGAAGATGAAGTGAGTTGAGGAGAGAGAGACCACCGAAAATGAGAAGAGATAAGGGTGGGATTATTAGATATTTGTGAGTTTATTAGTTTAATAATAGGAAAGGTAATTTGGTAATAAAATTAACCAAGGGCAATTTGGTCAATTCACATCCCGATATTCGGAATCGTCCCGACACTCGTATGAATTCCTCAAATAACTTGATACAATTTTGGTATGAAAAACATCTGATCGTGGGTCTCGAAAAACCCTAAGACAGCTCGAAACGTCTCCTCGATCGATTATCGGCCCGAATATAAAATATTAAAGTGGCACTGGGTTTGAGGGTGTCACAGTTTGAGTGGCTGTCATATAAGCTGGTATCTGTATACAGCTGCAACAACAGTTTGAGTGGTTGTGTACAGGGAGTCATGTGTACGGTTGCAATAGCAGTTTGAGTAACTGTCACACGAGGTTGAGGAGCTATTCTTACCTGGTGAACATCCGCCCTCGCAGTTGGAGATTGGATTGTCATTCCTCACAGTTGGAGGTTGACTGTTGTATTCCCATGGTAAGAGTGTGCGTTGTAGAATTGGCCAATCCTGTAGGTTCAGTTGTGCATGTAGAGTAAGTGGTGTTCCCTCGCTGTGATAACTTGGAGGTTGACTGTTGTGGTGAACTGGAGAGATGGGTGTGTTTACTGGTTGTGCTTGCTGTTGCGTATGTTGATGTGTTATATGCTACATGATATCCCCTTACATGATATTGTAGCGTTTCTTACCTCCTGTGTAAGTTTTCCCATGTTTACATGTATGTTGTTGTTCGGGTCATCATCCGAAGACGGAGGTGTTGGTTTGTGGTCGGAAGTGCTGCGACAGGTGAAGTCGAGTCGAGACGAACTCCATCTCGAGCAACTAGTTTGACGTTTGCGCTTCTCGAGTAGAAAAAGAGAGATCCCAGAGGTATCGTTGAGTTTCTTGTGAGTTGTACCACGACCAGTGGGGCGTCTATTTTGTTGTTGATGTTTTTGTGCCATGGCTTCCAGGCGAAACTCTGATGTGTAATTGGACTGTATTAACTGTTTATTTGCTTAAGTTTCTTTTGAGCTTTATCTGTATGTTTAAGGTATCAGAGAGAGTGAGTTTAAGTTTTGGGGGCGTCACAAACATTTTTTCAAACAAAATTCCAAACACAACCTAATTGATTAAAAGAAAATGAAAGTTGTTTTGAAATTCTTAAGGAAGCATTCGCTGATACCATACAAAACGGAGAATTATTTATACACCCATGCTTTTGTTTGGCAACAGAGGGGCTACAGAAGACGAGGCTAAATCATAGGTTTCATTCTTCTCATTTACCACATTTTCCTCTTGAGCCTGCGCCCACATCACTGCATAAAACCCAATGCCTATTGTAGCTGCTCCAATCATACTGCACCGAAAAGTAAACCCAAATTTAAACAAGAGCATTTTAAATAATATTTCACAAAATTGCTATAATCTTCAGAGGTGATGTACCTTCCTAGATAAAGCTTGTCTCTCAGAAATATTACCCCCATGCCAAGTGCAATGACCATTCCTAAAGGGTTGAACATAGCTACATAAACTGGCCCCATCTTACGACATGCCCATGTGCATATAACACTCCGCAGTGATACCACAAAAATCGCCTACAAATGAACCATCAGATAAGTAAAACATAGCTACCAACTTATGCTTCAGCATTTAAAAGATCTTCTTAATACAGTTTGATAGAAAAATAGCTTTGATGTATTATTGTTAACAATTATAAAAAAAGTAACAAGTACGCAGTTGGATAATAAAGTGAGGAGACTGATACGAGAGAATCGTTTTTGGTTTTTAGTTGCTTTACACAATATATCTTTCACCTACATTTGCTTCAGTTAAGTGAAACAATTTTTACCGTCAGTTTTCAGGTCTAAGTTGCACCTTTTAAAAAATGGTGTAACCATGCACCATTTGTGAGATGCAATCTGGACCCTCCATATGTACACATAAGTTCACAAATCTGACACATAAGTTCTTTAACTTTTTGGACCGGTCAAACTACTTTCCTTCACTATATTTGTATAATAGGACCTAACATGTGTGTATTTGAATGTATAATTTTGTTTGTGTTTGTATTTACAGAAGATTTTTATGATTTTATTTATTTCCTTATTACCTATTTTGTTATGGATGCTCTTGATCACATCTTTGAGTTATTTGACTGCTCCCGTGGCAGTTACAGGCTGAAGAAGCGCAAGCAACACCCTCTGCTATTGTCCATTGTTTTTGGGCTCTTCTTCCTTTGATGTGTGTGTATTTTGGGAAGTTAAAGAAAGTGGGGAAGTGAAAGTTAAAAGTACTGAATGCACAGGATGTGGACGATTTGGCTTGCTTATCCTTCGGGGATCCAGAAGCTTCTCTTGGATGATGCATCATGGAAAGTGTTTGACCAGTGGTGATTTAGTGTTTCTGTAGCTATGGTGTCATTTTGGTTTTTCTCTTCGTTTATCAACAAAAAAAAAAAAAAACAACAAATCAAAGAGTTTAGAAGTGTTTCAAATGTGCAAATACAAACAAATAAATATAGAAGTGGCAGCTGCAGATACATAAGTGAGAGTGTTGTTTGACCAGACAAAAGAAGCACCTAAAGTTGATGCCAAGTTGGCACTTCTATTGGTTCATATTTGATTGATGAAAATGGTGCATGGAGCACCATTTTTTAAAAGGTGCACAGTAGAAGCACCCTAGTTTTCACCGACATTTGCTTAGTGGTTGTCATTGCTTTGTATACTTCTTGTTTGCTTTTCTACATCTTTCCATACTTAGCTATTGGCCTACATTGTTTTAGAGTTTATCAGGGAATTTTGCATCAATTTTAACATTCCTCCTTGATGCAAATTTATACAACTCCTCAAACAATGGTCTTGCTGGTGTCTTTGTGAATTTATCGGCAATTTGATCTTCGGTCTTGCAATACTTGAACTTTATTTATTTAGTCGTCTCTGCATCTCTGATAAAATGATATTTTATTGTTATATGATTTGTTTTGTTATGATGCATTGGATTCTTCATCATTGCAATTGTCGATTTGTTGTTGTCGAATATTACAATCAGCTCCATTCGTTGATCTCCTATATCACTAAAGTATTCTTCAAAGCCATATAGCTTGACTTGTTGATTCTGCAACTACCACGTACTCAACTTTCGTTGAATTCTTTTGCCTCAAAGTGAAGGCTCACTCTTGTTGTATAGCGTAAGCTCACTCTTACTCTTCTTGAATCCTTGATCCATAAAGTATTGATCAATTCTGTTGTACCATGCTCGAGGAGTTTGCTTCAAGCCATACCTAGATCTTAGCACTTTTTCAATCTTAACACTTTGTTTTCATTTCCTTTGCTCACGAACCCTTGTGGTTGCTCAACATAGATCTCTTCTTGAAGTACTCCATTGAGAAAGGCAAATTTGACATCTAGATGATAAATGTTTCACTCTCTTTGTACTATAAGAGCTATTAGAGCTCTTATTGTATCTAGGCGAGCAATTGGGGCAAATGTCTCATTGTCGTCAATTCCAAGTTGTTATGAATAGCATTTAGCTACTAGCCTAGCCTTATGCTTTTGTATGGTGCCATCAAGGTTGTGCTTTGTTTCATAGACCCATTTGACCCCAATGATATATGTATCTTTAGGGAAATTAAATAGCTCACAAGTATGCTGCTAGGTATTATAGTGAAAGTACAATGTGAAAGAATTTTGTAGTATGTGTTGAAATAGTAGATGGTGGAGACTGGTCTATGAGAGTCATTAATTGGTTTTAGTTTCTTCCCACAATGCATATTTCACCTATTTATATGTGTCTGAGTATTTGAAATGAAACAATTTTTACCACTAGTTTTCACCAACATTTGCTTAGTGGTTGTCATTGATTTGTTGACTTTTGGTTTGGTTTTCTACTTGTTTCTAAATTTGGTGTGTTTGTTTTCACGTTTCCATGCAATAAAATGAACAGTCAGCCCACAACAACAATTTATTGCACAACAATTTATTGCCTTCACGCTTCCATACTTTGGAACATATGTCAACGGATAAACAAACACACCCTTAGCTATTGGCCTACATTGTTCTAGAGTTTTATATGGAATTTTGCATCAAATTTAACATAGTTTATACTTACTGAATAAAACACAGCTACCATCTCCTTATCAGGTCTGATTATCCAAGCTTTTGGATTTCCCTCTGCAATGAGAGCTACTATGGCTGTTTGAATAACCACAAAGCTGCAACAAATGGTTGTTATCACTAGCTCTTCAGGATAGTCCTTGATGATCCAAGTCTGCATAAAGGTTGAAAAGCAAATAAATGGTGTTTAATCTAAACTGCTTTAATATTAAATGGAATGCCTATATATAGTAATCAATGTTCCATAAAAAATTTCTCCGTTAGCATGTTGTTGGAGGACAATTAATGCATACTCCATAAGATTTCAACCATTTTTCTTTGTAACTATATTATAGATACGGAGTATCCACCACCGTTAGCATTGAGTTCTCCTCTCCCAATCAAGTTTTCTCCATAAACTAAAGTCAGGATTCGAACCTCTGACCACTTGTGTACGATATCAGGATCTCTTACCACTCGGGTCAACCACATGTTGGTTCCAACCATTTATTTTAAACAAATTTACATAAATATTAGGTGATTAAATTAAAATTAATTTTATAAACTTTTTTTATAGGCAAATTTTAGTATTTATTAGATTTGTTAGCAATGTTAGTAGGTGAGAGTTGAATCCTCTCCCTCCTTTTCACTCCACTCATTAACTCTCTCACTACAATAATCAAGTCAACCTTATATCCCTAATTGTATAAACCTTTCATTGAGCATGTATTAATTATGCTCCAGGATCATGCAATACATTGTGCGTTTTCAGAATGGTTTGGTTACCTGGACAATAAACAAGATTGAGAGGCAAAAGGAACCAATTGCAAGAAGAAAACCACCAAGAATCCAATCTGATTGCGCTGAGAGGTAAGTTCCACTTCCACCCAATACTTTATTTGGCAAGGAACCGCTAGTCAATGGCATCCCTTTATATAAGGTCACGATTAATGCCCCTGCAATTGAGACCACTGTGCCAATAATTTTTGCCTGGCTTCTACGTAGTTTCAGATTCAGAATTTCCATCCTGAAAAGTTCACAACATAGTGATCAGTCCAAATTATTTTTTCCTCATATAAATTATAAGGATTAAGGAGGAATAGGGCATATGAAGTATTTGAGTAAATCTCTAATTTAGTCCCTGAAATTTTAACATCGTGTCAATCTCGTCCCTGATATTAACGAAATTTCAAAAATATTCCCGAAGTTGTCAAAAGTTAATCAATCTAGTCTCTCCGTCAATAATGTCAGAGACTAGATTGATTGGGGTTGAGGATTAGATTGATTAACTTTTGATAACTTGGAGAATCATTTTGAAATTTCGTTAATGTGATAGACGAGATTGATACAATGTTATAATTTCAGTACAAGTCGAAGGTTTATCGTAAACATCACTACTATAACCATAGGCGAGCTTGACTAAGAGAATAATCTACTATTTAAAGGGGAAAACGAATCTTCATTTCAATTGTTATTCACCTATCAATAATGATTGTTGCCTAACTCTTGAATGATAAGAAATATGTATGTTCATATAATCTGGAATAGATTCATGCACACCCTCTGGTCAGCTAATCAGCTTACGGTTGTACTGTAATGGTGATTGCATTGCGGCCATTGCAAGCTGATATGAGCCAATTATAACTTAAGCGGTTTATAATCACGGCCTAATGCAACATCCACTGCAACTAAGATGTTGCCAATTAAAAACTTTGAATCAACCTAAAAATAAAGAAATAACGGTTCCTAAACTCAGAAGTAAAGGCATGGGGGTGTTTGTACTGTGTAGATTCTATCTAAATTCTACATATGGAAGGGCATCAGTCAACATTCCTATTGATCCTATACGTCAAAAGTTCTCGTTTATATGGCGAAGGGAGTAGAGCAGCTGATTTCATGGCTAAGATGTCAGCTTCATCCTCAAAATGTTAGTGGTTTTATTTAGGCTATGTTTGGGAGGATAGAGTGAGATGGTTAGTAATAGAGTGGAATGATAGAAAAGATCTAACTCATTGTTTGGGAGTTTCTTCACTAATGAAGTGAGATGGTTGAGAGTGGGAACCTAAATCACTCCATATCCCTAATTTCTTCATTTTTTCATATCCTCCAAATTGGGGGTTTAAGATCTCCCTCCAAACTTTCAAATAATGAAGTGATATAAATTTACTTTTTCTCTCCATTTCACTCTATTTCACTCCATTATTAATCATTTCACTCCTTCTCTTTCAAAACTTCCAAATATAACCTTAACAAAGCAAGACACTTCAGCGGGTGTTTCTTGTCTTTCTTTTTAGTTTTTTTTTTTTTTTGAAACCCTAATTGATACAATCGTTGTGGTTTTGATTTTTCACAATCATATCAGGGTCACAATTACTATCACATTCCCCCACATTTTTCTTCAATTGTATATAATTACGGGTAACATAACGGTAATCACAACCACAATTTAACTTGTATCCAAAATGCCTATAAAAAAAACTTGTATCCAAAAAAAAAAATTGGGTACCCTGCCCCGCTCTTTTTCCAAAAGTCCGAACACTCACACAAAGCCGAAGGGGCATCATATATATATATATGCAAAAGTAAAAGTCTAAAAGTTGACCCACCATAGGGCAAGCACACCTAAAGAGGAAGGATTGTTAATACTTAATAGGTATTAGCAGAGCTTCTACCAAAAAAAAAAAAGTATTAGAAGAGTTAAAAAAAGGTTAAACTATATTAATTGTTATACGTGATACTGATTTTGAATTTGATCTCTATACGTGAAAGTTTTTGAAAACGTTCCCTATACAATAATTTTTATTTTGGTCTTCGCCATTTATTAATTCTTAACGTCATTTGTTGGAGTTAAAGTATAGGAACCCAAATTGAAAATGAATGTCATATGGGAAAACGAAATCATTTTTTTTATTCGGTCCCTACATGCGACAATCATTTTGAATTTGGTTCTTATATGTAACAATTATTTTGAATTTTGTCTCTATCATGATAACATCAATAAACAATAATGATCAAATTAAAAATAATTATACATAGAAGGATCGATTTCAAAAATTTTCGCCTATAGGAGTTAAATTCAAAATCAATATCTCATATATGGAACAAATTATTAGTTTAACTGGGAAAAAAATTAATCTAATAACACGTTAAAAAATGCACCAAATAAAAGCCGCAAAATTTTTTTCTCTATTATTTAATGCATAACATATAAATATTATTAAAGTAAAAACAGTGATAGACTTATATAAGAATTTAATTTTAATATACCATTTATAAAATGTTTATATTATTATACATGAATTTTTTTATTAAATTATTAGTTAAGTCAAATAATTTTTATAAAGCAATCGTATATAATTAAATAATAGTGTAA
The DNA here is from genome assembly GCA_039655645.1 of Ammopiptanthus mongolicus. Taxonomy (NCBI): domain Eukaryota; kingdom Viridiplantae; phylum Streptophyta; class Magnoliopsida; order Fabales; family Fabaceae; genus Ammopiptanthus; species Ammopiptanthus mongolicus. Next base: position 90,295,431 of record CM077343.1, read on the forward strand.
ATTTTTTATTCAACTAGTACATCAAAATTAAATGATATAAAATAATATTTTTATTTTCATAAAAAACAACCTGAGGGGTGTATTGGACTGAGATTAACTTATAAATCAGATTCTATTTTTGTAGTGGACAATAAACACATATCTCTAATTAATACATTATAGATCAAATTCAATTTTATAGTTGAGAAGATAATATATTCACAGATTTGTTTTATTCACATGTTATTGTATTTATGTAGTGGAAAAGGAAATTGTGAGCTTAAAAAAATCACTTTATTTTCACAATATCATAAATATCGCATTCTATACTTTTATTACGTAGTGTAACCGATATCTTTGTCATCAACAGTATATAAATTTGATGTGTCATAGCTAAATGTGTACTTGCAAACCAATTATACTATATACTTAGCTAGCGTTTGAGCCAACTTTTTTGTGGGCTTAAAAGCTACTTTAAAGTTAAATTAAGTTAAAAATAAACGTTTCAAAAGTAAAGCTAAAGTTGTTTGATAATTTATGTTGGCTTGGACGACAACCATTGGGGGGAGGGAGGGGGGAGAGAGGGAGAGAGGGGGGAGAAAGGAGAGAGATGGAGATGAGAGATGTAAAGATAAAAGATGGGGAGAAATAAATATTGAGATACTGAAAAATCTCATGTGTTAGAGTGAGACTTTTTATGACTAAAAAATCACTAAAAGACCATCAAAATCCACCTTACAACACAATCTATCGAAATTAAAAAGTTTTTGAATACCACAAAACTTTTTGTTACTTGTAAAAAATCTTGATTGAATACCACTAGATTTGGATAATCTCTTTAAAAATCACGATCGTCCCTATGTCCCTATTGAATACCACACAGAAAACTTTTTTATCACAAAAAAAAAAAATCTTATATTTTCAAATCTCAATCTATACTAATAGTTAATACATACTAATTTGACAACTCTTTCGTCAACATATGATATCTGTTTTGGTTTTTATCCTCATCCGTAATTGCGGAGATTAATCCACGAGATGCTGGACAACATTGAAATGATCTTTCCCAATTAGATTTTTTCCGTACACAAAAGCTAAGGATTAAGCCTTTGAGAACTATTCTAGGGATCCGAATCCGTTACCACTCACACTACCCACATACTACCCACATGTTGATACATACCATATCTTTGTTCTAAGTCAAAATATGATATATCATTAATTCACCTGGAAATTACGGCAAGTATGAAAGTAAAAGCTGGGACAAGGTCCACCATAGCTGCGGCCAATGTTGGAGAGCTATATCCAATACCAGTGTACATCAGCGTCTGCAATGCAGTACTGCACAGCTACCACCAAATCAATCAAACAATCGATCGAACTTGCACACAAATTAATTCTGCCCTCTAATGTCAAATTCAGATCCATATATTTATAGGAAAATATATTGTAGAGTAATCCACTTAATTTATTAAGTTCGTACTATAATAACTTGGTTCATACCTTATACAGCTAAGAAGAAACACCCTGCCGATAATGAAGCAAGGTATAGAGGGAGGAGCTCTCTTCCTGTGATAGAGGAGGGTGGACGGTAGAAGGAAGAAGAGAGCCAAAAGGTTTGAGTAGACAACGAAAACAAAATCACTCATTCCATTGATGGTAGCTGCCTTGATTAGAGTGTTCAAGCCCACTTCCAAGAACTGAAGTGCAACCATTGCTGCTGTTACACTTACACCTACGCTCACCATTTCTCTGTCTTTTCACTTCTCTGATTTGCTTGTTCTCACTTCTCATGATGGAATGTAGTATAGGTCGAACTTTAATTCCACCTTAATTAGCACTTCCACTGTGACAAAAAATATGGGTAGTTATTTTTTCATGGCTCAGATTAACAAACAGGGTATCTGACAAAATTACTACAGTATTTGCTGTACAGAAAATGGAGTGAAACCAAATTATTTCCTGACTTTATTTCTACAGTACTCAAATATATACACTTCCTTTATTTTTATCATTTTTAGTGAAAATATATGAAAGAAAATAAGATGATTTAAATTTATATATACACATATAATTATATTATATTATTATTATATAAAATAAAAGGTGGGTGAATGAGTTTGGATATAGCAATATAGGAAAATTATTAAAAAACAAAAGAAACATATTTATCAAAATATATAATTTCTTCCATTAATTTTCAAACTACACATTTGTTTCAACTTATTAGGAAGTCAGTTTCAACCGATTTCCCAGCCTTTATGTTCTTTTAAATTATCGAAATACCTTAATAAATTTTGATTTTTTTTTAAAAACAATAAGAAAAGTCAATAATTGGGATATATGAAAAGAAGAAAGAAAGAAAAAAGAAGGTTGTTAGGGATGTCGACTTAATAAGGAAAGAACAAAAAAAATAGAAGAAGAAAACAATAGAATTGAAGTTGACTTCCCAAGTATTGACTTTTCATAAAATAAAAAATATGTGTATTTCGGAAATTAATTAGGAAAAATATGTAATTTGTGAATTAATTTTTTTATATTATTTAAATGTTTTTATCTAACAATATCTTGATTTAGAAAATTTAAGCAACTATCAGATGACTCTGTTAGGTAGGATATGTGGACAGCATTGTTTTATTGAGAAATATCTAGTTTTTATGGGAAAGAAATAAAAAGCTTTTGACAATCCCACACAGAAGGCAGAGGAAAGGGAAAACGCTATCGTTGTCAAACAATTGTTGGTAGGTAGCTAACGAGAAGGAGGGTCTACTAATTAAATGACTACTTTGAATGTATTGTATATAGTCCTCACGATTGACACATTAGACTAAGTCTTTTACTCATACGGATTGGGATTTGGGTTCAATTGTTAAATTTTCACTTTTGCTAGGCAATATATAGTTGCACTATCAAGCCTGCTGAGATTAATAGTCTTCCCTCATCTTGAAAGGAGACTTATCTTCCCCAAATCTAACCTTTTATATATATAAAAAAAAACAAAATAAATTAATAAGATGGGCAGGGTCTTAAATACTCCTCCATATTAATGCGACAACAATGTGGGCTCACAAAAAAGAATGAATTTTTTTTACTAAATGATACTCTACATTCGGTGAAATTTAAAATTTAACTGAATTCATTAGCTGTTAAATAAGACTTTTTATACACCACCGTAATTTACATATTTGACTTATTTAAATTATTTATGAGACTAATTTTTATTCATTTACGAGAATATAAAAGTTATATAATCTTTTTTATAAGTTGTTTTTTTTTATATTTAAATTTGTGTCCTCATCTAAAAGGATTAAACTTACTTACCAGTATCCAAGAACATTTAAATGAGATAGCAAGAGTTTCTTCCATTTTAATCCATGGTCTCAAATTCGAATCCAAACTCTAGGAATACAGTAACGTTAAAACTCTTGAGGAAGAATTTTATCATCCTTGTTGTCCTTTCCGGTTCGAAGAATTAGTCTCTACAATTATGTGCGAAGGATATATCGGAAATAAATTTTTTTTTTACTTACCAGTACTTCGGCTCATGCGAGTTAGTTATTAAGCACATTAATATGATATAACTATTTATTAATTCAAAAGCCAATAATGATTGCAATTATTTGAAAAAATTATTGTTTTAATTTTTTCTTTATATATTGCACTCGGATTTATTATTTCATCTACCACCCTCGGTATATTTCAAAGATTTCAAAGTTGACAGGTATACTCCTATCACAGTATATCGCTTCCAATATTTTGTCACAATTATGCATGTGACTTCTTAAAACAAAATATAGCTAAAAGGTATAAGGAAATTTTAGCTAAAAAAGTTTACTAAATCTAACATTTCTGCACCACAAAATTTGCAAGTTGTAATGCTCTCATATTTATAAGGTTTATAATACAACATGCATCCATTCAGGTAATAATTAATTTTTAAACAACTCAATCCTAAATTCGCTATCGACTTCTTAATTAGCACGATAAAGATTGTCGACATTCGGTTGTCACTCGTCACCGACTCGTCCATAAATTGCATCATATGATTAAAACAACTTTCTGACATATTATAATCGAATTTGAGGCTTAGAGCAATCAAAGAAGCCAACAATTCTTAGTAATTCTCACATCCATCCCACAATGAAGCTTGTGCAGCCCCTAACATGTCATAGAATCTTTAAGCTTGAAGATATGGATCCTCCTTTGAGTTTCGGGACACCATTACACCCTTCTCTCCTGTGGCTTGACCAATTTCGGGGTCAACATGATCTATTATCATCTACTCGTAATGATTTAACTCTTTCTTCCATTCACTACTATTATAATATGAATCTTCCACCACAACTGGGGAAATAATGGCATGAATTCACCATAGCTAGTCCAATAGTAGTAATTAGGCATGAACCCCTTAATTATTATTATAAAGATTTACCATCACATCATCCATGTGCTTGTAAACTTCACACTTTCATTTTAAACAAGGACGCCTCAATACTCCATCCTTTTGAAAGTTCTCCTAGCTAGTAGTAAAAATAATTAACTCATCCACTCCAGCTATGAAATCTTTCCTCACTGCTCACATGTCTATTACGATCTAACGTAGTATCCATCCACTTACGATTCTCAAGAATTTTCATTATTGCTAATTAGAACAATCTACCTACCACAACATTCACACCTTTTATTATTCCAATGCCCACTTAATTGTGAGTCTCATCAAAGATAAATCCAAAAGTTGAATATACACACTTTAAGCTCAAACATACTAGTGATGCAACACGAAATCATAGAAAAAAGTGAAATTATATTCATAAAAACAAACTAAATCAAAAAGTGATTTAAAACATCAACAGAGAAACATTAGTAGTAGTTCAATAGAAACCATAAAGGAAGAACTTAGTTAATGTTGAAATCTAACATGGCTAGTAGATATGCTCAAATAAAAAATAGAATAAAATAAAAATAAAATATAAAAAATAGGGAAGGGAAGGGACCAAGATGGGTGCAGGAGAATGTGCAGTAAAATATAGAATGGAATAATAAAGAAAGGGAAAGAATGGAGTGAGGGATAATGGAATACCTTGATGAAAGAATGGAGAAGGAAGAGGATGAGTGCAGGAAAAAAAAGAGAAACACACAGACTGAGAGAGGCGTGCACGAAAAGAAGGGCACAAAGGGTAGACGTGCGACCACAACATGGCTGAGTAGCGGCGACAAAGAGCATATGAGTGAGGGGAGGAGTGTATAGTGAGTGAGGAGGAGGATATACAAAGAGAGAATGAAGTGTTATCGGGAAATGGGTCTCATGCGTCTGATTTAGGGATTTTAGTTTTAACGATAAAAAATATCGATTGCTAAAACCACCTATATTCTTTTAAAAAATGTAGCAACCAAAAATTTTGGTCGCTGAAATTAAATTAATTGTCGCGGTCGTTAAATTGACGCTAAGTACATCACAATTTGAATTTTCTTCTCGCAATTTAGTGTCCAAATATATATTGGTCACTAAAGTTTGAGTCAATTAAGTTGACTTTTTTATGGTAAATTTAGCGACGGATGAATAATGACCAAGCTTTATTAGTTGCTATTTTAGTCGCCAAACCTCTTAAATTTTAATGGAGCTGAGTTAGCGACCATATGATCGATCGCTAAGAAGTCAATCTACTTTGACTTGCTGCTTACACTGTCTAGCATCTGATTTAGCAACAATTGTATTGCAACCACATGTATTGGTCGCGGATACGATCACTAAACTCATAAAACACTATACTGATTGTTTTGTTGGTCGCTAAAAAATAATAAAAGGATGACATTTATCCTACCGCATACGTAGGTTGAGGATTATGTCGTGATGAGTTATATATGGATAGATTTAATGTTCTCAATAGGTTATTGATATATATTTTGAAGTTATAAAGGATTTGGATGTTGCATGACAAGGAGGTTAGAGGAGCTTCCTTTCGTGTACTAGTAGTGTGTTTATAGAAACAGAATTGAGGCCATCGAAAATTAGGAGGAGAATCAAAAGAGAGAGAATTGAACTTGGTACATGAAATATCCTTTAGGTAAAATATATTATACCATTACATCATACATTCTTATTGAGTTAAAGTTTGAATTATTTTTTTTAATTTATATTAGTATGCAACTAATCCAAAATTTCAACTTAATTTTGGACTACTATGATTATTATTACATCATGTATAGTTTTTCATATTATATTTTTATATATTTTTTTAATCTAATTTTTTCGATTTGACTGTTTGATCGACAATTAGACCGCTGACCCAACCATCTAACAAAGTGAACATCCAATCCAAGTTAGACAACTACGATTTTAACAACCCTTCTAATTCCCTCATTTTTTCTGAAATTATCCTCATTCATTGGATTCCGCCTTTTTTTTTTGGGTGCACATGCGACTCCGCTTTTTATTCTTTTGCTTTATCAACACAAAAAATTAGGTACTCAATAGTGGTTGGTCGCAGTGAAAGTCGATTACGATCCCAAGCGATCTTCATTGCAATGCCAAGGGTTCAAATTTTGGAGTCATTATTTTGGGGAAGACTTCACCTAACCACTACCTCCGACCCAAGGATTAGTCTTACATGCAGTTTGAATGTAAGGATACCCAATTAAAAAAACACCAAAAATTAGGTCTCTCCGCATTCGCATCATTTTTTTTTCAATTGTTGATATATTTTTAAATTTCAAAAAGACAAAATTACCAATCTCTATATAATAAATTTGAATATTCACTTTTGAAAATTAGACATTCTTTTAAGGTACTCTCTTTCTCAATGTGTCAAGTGACTTCACAAACATCAAGCATAGCTTTTATATATATATATATATATATATATATATATATATATATATATATATATATATATATATATATATATATATATATATATATATATTTTAATTGAGTTAATTGCATTATGCATTTTTATATGATTTAATTAATTTATTATTTCAATTTAGCATATTCCACCATCACATATACTAATAATATATTCCACTATCAGATTCTCCTTTTCTCCATAAATAATGGCATTTTAATTATTTAATTACTAATGTATGTCCTATAAAAAATTGAAAAAATTAAAATCTTTTTTACCAACAAAGCCTAGCACGGTTGGTAGATAGTTGAGTTCCTTAAACACGTTATCGGGGGTTCGATTTCTAATATATATGGAAAAGACTTTGTTGGGAGAGGCAAAACTCACTTCGGTGATCTCTACGCCTCGAAAGGGAATAGTCTCCAACTATCGACTGATAATACCCTTGTGCACACAATTTTTTTTTTTTTAATTCTTAATAATCATTTTACATTTTATTTGATTGTTAATGTGAAATTCATAATTTTGTTCCATTCCTAAAATTTGCTAATCTATCCTGACCTATTAGACTCATTATTTTAATTTATATATTTTTTTACTCAATATCAATAAATTAATTATGTATATTATCTTTATAATTTAAATTATCTATACCTATTTTATAATGTTAAATATCTTTTTAATATATGTCTTATTTAAATTTCATTTAAATTTCATCTAAATTTAAAAACATATGTAGCGCACAAAATAGAGCTGAACTACTAGTTAGTTAGACATCCGTGCATCCCTCAGGAAACTACCTATTATAAATCTTTAGAAATTTAATAGCTTAACAACATTTTTTGTCCCTCAACTTTTTCAAATGTACAATTTTGGTCCCTCAAAAATTTAATTGCACATTTAGTCTTCTAGTTTGTTAAATTGTATAAAATCAATCTAAACAGCTTAAAAAAACAAAATCTAAACACCTAAAAATGATTGATTTTGCACAATTTAACAAATTAAATGATCAAATGTATAATTAAAATTTGTGAGGAATCAAATCACACGTTTAAAAAGTTGAGTAATGAAAAATGCAATTAAGCTGTTCTATTTCTAAAGATATTTTTGTCAAGTAGCAAAGATCATTTAGAGTTCCTTTTGGGCAGCCCTAATGCCGTAGCCATTATTAGATGGAGAATACGGGCCTGGGTCCTCTAGACAATCTTATATAACCCGACTTTTGATGGGTCAGAGTTTTTATATTCCTAACAGAATAAAACTATATGAGAAAAGACCCTAAATAATATTTTATCCATTATTAAATGGTCCAGGCCTAAATAACACAAAACTCAGCCCGTTATTCAACCTGCAAAATTGAAATTTAGTTTTTAAGATTAATTCTTATATTTTGAGATTTATATTTGATGCTATATTGAGTCGACACTCATTACTTATATTTGCTGCTATATTGAGTTTTTAAGATTAATTCTTATATTTTGAGATTTATTTTCCCCCCTATATTTATAATAGGTAGTTTCGCAACTCTAAAATTACCGTGGTGTTTCTTTTTATGAGATTGTTTGTTCAAGTGGCAGTGACTTAAATTGTTTCATATGCATGTTTATACAATTCAATCTCTAGGGGCCTAACCACGTTCCCCTCAGTGAACAATGGCATGCAATATACAGTTATACACTATAGGCAGCATCTCCAATTATATATGATGCACCGACAATTTAATTAATGGAGTGTTGAGCTTACTTTGTTATAGTAGTGACTTGAAAATGACTGAAATTATTGGCTCCCTGCATTAGGATTCAGTAGGAATTTGTTGAAAACTGGCAATGGAAGCAAAGAAAGAAAAAAAGAACTAATGGTGCAAGCTTTCCTTTAGAAAAGTGTTTCCAAAAGCACTAGTATATATATATAAGTAATGATGGTGATTGAGTACGGTTACTTAAGGTCAAGGGAAACAAGACAAATGAGTTGGTCTGTCTCGTGTTGGAAGGGAAATGTTAATCATAGAGTGATAATGGTAGAGATGCAGTGACCAAAAGGAGGTTATCAAATGCTAAGATGTCTTTAATAACACTACCGTGACTCTAGTACTCCTATATAGCTTTTTCTTTTAATTTTTTTTCTGGCTTGGTACTTTAACAACAACAAAAATGGTGTCACTGACTCACTGTTGTTTAGAAATACTAAAGAATGGATTACCTGATGCTATACAAGGTTACCCCGTTCTCAATGTATTAATGCTTTTTTAACTGTAATAGTGGGGGTGCTAAGAAGATTAGGAGAGCTACATGTTTTATTTTTGCCATTAATCATCATTTCGTGTTGTACTTCCCCCCATGGTTTTGCATAAAACCCCCAAAACAGTGATATTATATAAGTGAAACTAGTAGTATAAATAAGATGCAGGACTTAATCCAAAGTTTCACTTAACCTTCAACAAGAGAATTGAGAGTAGAATAAATAAGTTTTGGTACTCATTCATAATTTGATGAAATCAGATCTCGAGCTCCTTTCACCATTGTTTTTATCCCACCACGTGTTTGTTTGTTCGCCTAAATAAAAAATACAAAAATAGTTTTTTGTTTTACTTACTTTAATTGCCTTGTTTGTATAATTGATAAAAATTGAGATCCCAGCTTTTAATCAAATCTTTAATTTAAATAGTTGTTGAGTTTGTGAATTGCTATTTGATAATCAATCCTTGAGGACGATATTAGGTTCTTACCATTTTGTGCTTGCAACCATCTAATTCACTTGTCGTGATCTTATGAAATGGAAACAAATTCCATTGGGTTATCAGCTATTTCCTTCTGTCCCTTTTTCTATGACTAGAAAAATGTTTATACATTCCTCAATTATTGGTGCACTTTCTTAATAGGCGAGGCACCATTTGCATACCTATTCAGTTATCTTCAAAGAAACATTGCTAATTCTAATTAACCTTTGTTCGTTAACAATAATACGTGTAAGAATTTTTGAAGTTCTTCTTAAGATTCTAGACCAGTTATTGAAACTTGAAAGGTTAAACTATAACGATATGGTTTAGAAAGTATTTTATACTTTTTAAAAATAGATGTCCCCCAGAATGAAGAATGTCAGAACTCTAGCAATGAAACTTTTCACGCAATTCCATAACAGTTAGAGTTGCATTTAGAACTTCAAATAATGTCATCCACAAAACGTAGAAACACTTCAAATTTTCAGATTATATTGAGAATGGAGATATTGATCATATTAAAATATCTACCAAGATTTCAACAGAAATTGAAAAAGTATCTACCAAGATCCTACTTGTACTTCTTTTACGTGAAACAAAAATGTTACTGTTGTATGATTCATTTTCACATGATTTGTTTATGTCAAGGATTGTAATTAACTTGTGTTTAATCATGCATGAAGAATCTGGGGTTAGTTGTGTTGTCAACATGAGTGCTTTCTTATATTTTTGTGCATTGTAATTGGTTCATTTAGGTGTTATATAATTATCTTAAGATTGTCTTAAATTTTCCCTCTGTACTAAATATACGCTATGGCCAATAGAATTGGATACAAATCTTCCGTGTTTGATCGAGCAATGATTGGGGCATATGTGATATGATAGTTTGTACATTCTGTTATGATGATATGACAAAGCAATTTTTTGTTTGAGTTATAGGCACATAGGTGAATATGATGATTTATCTCCGAAGTCTATTTAAGGCATTAGTGTAAAAATACTTGGTCGACTTGTAGTTGATTGGTAAGTGGTAACATAGCCCAATCAGATGTTTGTAAAGTTCTACCATTCTCTATTTGCAAGTGGTCAGCCAGACATAAACCATGTGGTTTGTGACATATAGGTTGGGTTGCTATGTAAAGTCAAAAGTGGAAGCGAAAAAAACTTTACTGATATTGTAAAGAAAACTGGAAAAAAAATGTGACGAGTTTGGTAAGCTGAGCCTATTAAATATTAATTTCACAAATTAAAGTCAAGCAGAATCAGCACAGTGGTTATGCTATGTCTTTGGGCAAGTTAGCAGGGTTGTTGGAGGTATGATGGATAGTTGGATACAGTAAGCTGTTTCATGAATCTTGTGCTAATCCATGCAGGGAAGTATTGACTACAACATAGGGAAAGAAAGAATAAAGTAAAATTAGGAAGCACTTCTTTAGTATCCTATGCTAACCATGGGATATAGTCAATATGGATACATTATTTCAGTTATTTCTTTCTATACAGAATCCATTCATCTGAATGTAGCTTGTCTGATTAATTTCTTGAGTTATTTTTCTTTGATAGAGAACTTCAATTATTATGCAGTGTATGAAGTGCTATCTGGTGATAACCTTTATAAAACCTGTGTAAGCTACAACTGCTGGATATCATTCTAAGATGGGATATCAACTGGATACAGAAAATGAGAAAATATATTTTCCTACAAGGTACCAATTAAGTTGTAAAAAAAAATTAGTTAAATATATCACAACTCTGTCTATTTTCGGTCTTAAGCTTTGCTTGATCCAATCACTTGATGCAATTTTTATTGCAGATAGATTTTACTTCAATCACTCTTTTGATGTGACATACCCATATCTCCAAGTGGTGCATCGAGAATTAAAACACGCACTTATATAACCAGATATATAGTACCAGCTAGTCTTGCTATACTTTTGAGTGCTTTGCTTTTATCAAGTTAACAGGACAAACTCAATCGTATCACTTTCTGTTTCAAAGTGGTCCAAACATTTTAAAGACTCGGTAGGTTTCTATGGAGTACCACTTGATTATTCATGCATGTTGCTTGTGTTTAAAGCACTTATGAAAGGTGACTAAAACATGATTAAAATTAATTTGAAATTGAAGCACAAATTCAAAGTTATATATACGGGTTTGCTTCATTGCATGCTAGCACAGTACATTGGTTCCCCCTGTTATGTCAGTGATTAGGAAGCTATCATGAACAACCAAGCACCAGCTAGAATCATCGGCTATAATTTTAAACTCAGTTCTGAAATTTACCATATCAGTTTTTTGAAGCACAATCACTTTCATGGTTTTGATATATAGTTACAGCTATGAATGTGGTCAACCCATAGCCATAGGCATAGCCCCTATCAAAGGCGAATTATATGTAATCCAATAATCTGTTAACTAACTACATGTCAACAGAGTTGCTTTCCAATTAAACTACGGTGCCACTTGTGGGGCCTCAACCCTTTTGGAAAAGTTACCACTCTTAAGCTTTACTTTTCAGTTAGATAGCTGTTGAAGTTAACATGATCATTTGGCAATGAGCTGAAATGATCAATGGCCTAATAAAACTGTGAAAAGGGAAAGGTAAGTTGAGTGAGTAGGGTAGATAATTTTTCTGCATACTTGGAATAATGGCTAGAAGAACACGACATATTGAAGTGGTGTACTTGGTCCCCGTCTATCAACAGTTCCATTTTGTAGTACTTGATCATAGCTAGTCAATTAAGATCTCCCTGAAACGAGATTGCCAAAAAATGTGCTGTTCCTTTGCACTGTTGTCTGTCTGCCCGAAGAAAGGAAAAGAAAATAGACATGATGCTAAGTTGTGACTGACATAAATAAGAGTAAGATTCGGTACTTTGGAATATGCGTCAGCCTTTGTAAAAGATTTTGGTTATATTTCCCAATAAATCCAGGAAAGTTTATTGTGATGTAGTAAGAGGGATACCATATTTTTTTTTTCCTTTGTAACGTTTTTTTTTTTTATCACAAATTAGAAAGGCAGAAAGTTAGGCAATCCCACAATTCATGAGTATCTTAAATATTGGCCTATGAGAAGCAAAATGAACCCAAGTTTTAGTTAGCTTTGTAGACAAAAGTGAGGATGCTGGTTGGGATAATTTCTAGTTAACATGCAAAGATTTGATAACCAATCATGGAAATGATGGGGGAGGTAGGGACTGGTGGGTGATGCTGTGGTTCTCTTTATATATCTCAATAGAGAAGAGTGATGATTAGTTGCAGTTGGAATTCCCGAGTTTGGTGGATGGCTGCAGGGAGAAATACTTTGTATTATAAAAATAGTGTACAGATCAATCACATAATTAATTAATATATAATTATCATAATAATAATATAATTGGTCTAATCCACCTAATTTAACCGTTTTTTCAATTTCATTATGACACGTGCCGCATGTTGACAACACCACGTGGATGTCACATTGCAGGGGGGTAAATGTGAATGTGAAGTGGTGATATGCTTTTGTCCCTTCTCCATATTCCCTTCCTTGGTGCTCCCTATTGATCAAAGGTGTACCGGTGCACCTTTGACATTACCTGATACAATAAGTTTAGAGAATTTATGATCATAGTCCTTTGATTTATTTATATTTTAGTCCTAGATATATTCTAATAACTTCATTTTAGTATTGAAAATATTTATTCATATCATTTTAAACCATCACCGGTCAACTTCTACTGGACTATATCGTTGACCGCTGTACAATCATCAAAAGTTCAAAACCATAGTTTCACTCAAGGTTTTAAATTGCGATTGCGGTTGCGTTGCGTTGTGTTTTTCATTATTGCAGATAATCGCGAGAAAATGCGTCTGATATGGTCACAATTGCGATCACGATACGATTTCGAAGATTGCCAACCAAAACATCGCGACCCCAATTGTGATTTCGGGTCCAGATTTAAAACCTTGGTTTCGCTGAACCAATCACACGTGACCTGTGTGAAACTGGCCTTATAGTGAGGTTTAGAAGTTGCAGGTAATTAGGATGACGATGACAGTAATGGTGCACAAGTGGAATTGTGTATGGCAGAGGTTTGTGGACAATGAGGGTGGAGCAGAGTGGTTGTTCTGAAGCTATTAATTGGTGAGCAATTACTAGTTCAGGCAGTGGAATGCTTTGGTGATTGGAATTTCTGCTTGTGGTTTGTGGTGAGTTCTGGTGGTGTGTTTGTGTGATGGCAGGTTGAAATCATAGAGCTTGGAGCGGTGATTTCCCAATTTTTGTGCTATTGTAGTTTCCCCATTTCAGTAAGAAAGGTTCCAAATGACTAGTGCATCAAAATGTTGTTGAATCACAAGAAAAGTTTTCGATATTTAAATATCTTCTGCATTCTCATTAAAATTTCTTTAACTCATAATGACAACTTTGTTTTAAAGATTGATGTTTATGGCTGGTTAATTGCTATAGTTTTTCTGCTCTCAATTTTAGTACAAGTGTGAGGTTGGAGATCAGGATCAAGGCAGACACCGTTAGTGGTGATTAACTAAATATGAATTTCTTATATATATCATGTATTAAGAATCATTTGGCAGTAGGTGAAGTGCAAAATGAACAAGTAATATACACGTCAACAATACCGGTCATTGATCGTTCTAGTTTTCTTGAAATCCGATGACACCAAACGCATGGAGCACCAGCTCCTTATCAGTTAAGGAGCACCATATAAACGTTGGGATATGGTTTGGTGACCATCCTTTAATATAAGGGAGGTTTTTATGGTGCATCATTTTAGTTAAAGATTGTGCTCCTTTGAATCAATTGGATATATAATAAGTTTCCATCATTTACAATCTAATCCTTTGGCTTTATTATCTAGTTAGTCCTATAGATTTTTAAAATTTCATTTTACTCCTTTAGTTGAACTCTATGGTATTTTCGTAAGTCCTTTGCAATCTTCTTAGTAAATCTACCTCCAATGTACACTAGATTGGCCATCACGAAGTTAACGTAGATGATGATTGAGATCTAAACCATAAATATATTAACATATATAGCTACCTATAATATTAGTGAAGTAGATTATTGAGGCTCTAGGGGACGTGTTACGAGTCCCACATCGGATGGTTAATGAGCCTGACCGTTGTTTATATAGTTAGATAGATCATCCCTCATAAACCGATTTTTGAGGGAATCATTCGGATGCCTGAATTCTTAATAGATTCCAATCCTGTTCTCATAATACGAGCAAACAATTTCATTGTTTTTTATTCATGGGCCTATATGTAAACAGCAACGTTTGAGTATCATCTGTGGACTAAGTTGCACGTAATAATCTTACAACCATTGATATATTTTTAAACATCATCTACGGCTATAATGACAAGGACCACGATGCTCATGATCTAAGTAGGTGTATTTAAAACGTTGCCTGCCTAACATAAGTACATGTTCGATGTTCCAATTCACCACCTTTGACGTCGCTTACAGTTGCAGAGGGACAGTGACTACTCAGTGCAACCCATTGGCTGCTAGTACCAAGTACGTCACTCTCTTTTTCTCCTTCACTGACTGTTGCATATAAAGGAAGAAAAAGAAAAAGAAAGGAATAGTACAATGTGGGACATCTTCTCTTTGATGGTGGCCTAACGTTATGTTCCCATCCCTGGATACCACCATCTATAACTATATCAATTATGTTCTATTTGATTTTGAACGCTATATATCAATCTAGTGCTTCTCAAATGCTTCCAATATATAGTATAATTAATTCATTCACATTAAAGAAAATTAAAATAATTCTTGGTAGCAATTGAAGCTTTTAGAATGGTTAATTCTATTCATTATCTGATCCATAAGTTAATTCTTCGTGCTCATTCTGCTCCTAGCTATTAATTTGTGCATGATTTTGAAGGATTGCTAAAGGGATAATTCGCACCTCCTTACAGAATCTGTACTGAAACTGATTTTTCCATCTTACAGATTTACAATAACCTCTAATCATCCATTTATTTGATCCTTGAAATTAATGCTAGCTGTATAGCAAGATATTTAAGCAAGTTGCATTCCAATTTCCAATAATTGAAGTGGGTGTTATTACTTTTTGGGTGTTGCTAACTAGTGTCCTAAGAACATTTAGTTAAGGATTCCAATAAAAGCAAGTATTTCTTGAAAAACTAAATAGAATACTCCATCAAATATTGAATGCATCACTTTTCAATGATAAATTTTTATTTTTTATTCCTTAACGGGCACTGGTTAGCATTCTCCATACTTTTTCTCTTTTTGTTTGCTAATTGAGCAGATGGTTTTGCACAAGTTTTTATTTTTTAATTATTTTTTTAAAAATACTAATCAGTACCATAAAGCCATTGATTAAGGAATTAAACATAGAAAATTATATTAAAAAGGGATGTATTTAACACATTAAAAGTTGAAAAGCTGTGATATTCAATAAAAACTTTCTATATATTGATTTTTTAACCAATACCTTTAAGGCGTGGGTTAGCATGAGACTTATTTTTTTAAGGGTTATGCTAACGAGTGTCCTAAGAGCCTTCTTTAAGGAAACAAAAAAACAACAACTTTGCATTAAAAAATTAAATATATCACCTCTTCAAATATTAAATACATCAACTTTCAATAAAAAAATTTCTCTTTTTGTTTTCTTAACAAGTGTCCTTAAAACACTCGTTAATATTTTCCATTTTTTAATGTAATGGTTTGCACTAAGTTTTGAAACATTGATCGTCACCTACCAGTGCATTATGGTTCGGGTCCATTATTGAGGGGACATGCAAGATGTGGGATCGTCAGGGATGAAGTGGGGTCACGTCTGTTCTTGGGCCATGGCCCACCAACTCTACTGCCTAATTGGATATGCATCTGAATTCTGAAGGTACGTACCCCAATCTCACATAATCCCTTAGCATGTACCATGTTTTATCACGTAAACGTCAACATACGTCCGCATCATCATCATCAGCAATTTGGAACTCATAGATCGATGGGCCTGATGCGTTTTGATTTGATGAACGGAGAATTAACAAAATTTTCAATCAGCACTATCAGAATGAGTGAGAACTCCGAAGAAATTATGTGCCCCCATTGTCATATATTCAAAACTTCATTTACATTGTGGCCATACCCCCATGTGCCATCCATTCTGTAATGTAAAGGGATTTTCTTATTTATATGCTTAAAAGGAAAACAAAATGTAAGTGCTATGGTTTGACATGATATGACATCATCTTAATTTGATATCCTTTTATGTGAAAATCAAAAGAAATTAGGTTCATTAATTTAGGAAATATAATCTAGCTAGCTCCGATACAAATACAAGGGTTTGAATGAATAATGTATTGGAATGTGTGAGTGATGAAGTCTTACAATGAAAAGGAATGAACTAAGGCTATCTTTGGATTTCCGTCTTAAACTTAAGTTTGGTCAACGAAGATTTTTTCTCCTTTCACATTGGATGAAATTTATTTTACAGAAGTGTCGCTGCTAATTTAAGTTTACAGTTGAAAAAGGAAATCCAAACATGCACTAAGTAAATACTACAAAAATGAGAAGACACATACACTAATAGTATGTTTGGTTTGGCGTCACTATTGATGCCGAGAGGATGCATACACACGAAATTCTTGTTTTCATGTTTGACATCATAAAATTTATGGAATTGCCACTGAAAACATGATTTTACCATTCAAGATGTAAAACCAAACATAGGCTAAGTATCTTAAGGTTTTGTATTAATTAATATGTAGTGTCAAATGGACTATTGGAGTTTTGCACATAGTTTATAAATAGAGGTCTTCCCTGCTTTTGGATTACTTTTACCATCCAAATGAAGACATTACTTTCGTGCTCGAGATATATTAAGGGGAAGATGAAAGTGGTTATTAAGTTTTTTTGTAAGTGTTTTTTTAGGTGATTTTTCAATCTTAATATAATGACACTAATTACAAGCATATATTCATACTCAGTTTCAAACACTCTTTACACAGTGCTCTCAAATTTTTAAAAATAAGAGTTTTGAGTTTCATCATCACCTTTTCAATTGACCAAGTTCTATGTATTTAGATGGATCGATATATGTGACTATCACTCTCATTTTTAATACGGATGCACCACACATGCACCCTCGTAGTTAGAGAAGAAAGAAGCATAGGACCTCCATTTATACAGTAAATTAAGGGGGGAAGGGGGCACTTTATATGTGAATGATCAAATGTCTCTGTCTCTTGTACCCCACATATCTCAGTCATGCTGTCCTCAACCACAGCACTAGATGCCTATTCCATCTCTCTATCATTGTAAGTCATTTTCAGTTCCCTGTTGGCTAAAGAAACTATCATCATCAAGAGCTCCCTCCCAACCCCACCCCCCCAAGAGTGTTGCAATCATTTTCATCTACTTGGAATTCATCTGAGCTACCTTATAACATCAAATCATCATTAACAAAACTAACATAACATCAAATCATCATTAACAAAACTAACTGTCAACTTTGCTTGATATGACAAATTAAGAACCCAGTTATAAGCTAGTTTAATAGTCAATCATCTTTCATTTAGCATTAATGAGTTGCTATATAACTTCTTTTTCAGCTAGCTGGTTTCCTGTTTCCAAACCTCAAACCTATATATATACTTCCACATTATGCTTCCCTAGACATATGTTTTAGGAATAGAATAATAATCAAAGATCTTGCATGTAATGCAAGACACATAACACAATTAAATTAGAGTACAAGTCAATTATTTGAAAGTTGAAACAAAGCTGGGTGGCAGCATATGTTTCATGGGGATGGAACAACTATATGTGTTTTAGTTAAAGATTACAATTACAGGCTTACAGCCTAGAAGTGGACCTGGCCTACTTATAATTCAACTGGTTCTGTCCTAGTTGTCCACCAATGGGACAAATGATGGGTCAGATGTATACTTAAAAACATTGTGACTGTATAGTGGTACTAGCTGAGGGAGTGAAAGGGATTGAGGAAATCTTTGTGCTCGTTAATTTGTTTGAGATTTTATAAAGATAAAATCACGTTTGGAGAAATTCCTCTTACATATATAGCTTCAAAAATAATTATACGAGGAAGCATTATTTTCACGTTTACCTTGAGAATAATATCACTCAAATAGACATTAGATAAGCCATGAAGAAAGTGGATTTTGATCAGAGTTGAACATCTGTACCACATTAGCACAAGATCAGGAAGGACCTTTTGTCATCATCATCTAGATCTTCCATTAGCTTGACAAATCCGTAGCCAGTGATCGCTACTTGTAATTTTACTGAAAAGCTTGAGCAATCACTTTCTGTTTGACTAACTTAAGCAAAAAGGGTTTCCTTTTTATCAAATGGTATTGGCATGATGGGGTTTGGTCAGATTGAATGGCATAGATTGAAGGCTCATTTTGAAGTATAACCCTCCATATTGGACATACGTGTACTATAATGTACTGTTTGAATAGCAATATCCTAGTGTGGGAAAGAATTTGAGATGTTGAGAATTCTCAAATGCATGCCAAAAAAAATGTAGGTAAAGAAAATTTATACATTAAAAATAAATGAGCAAAATAAAGAATATATAAATAATTTTTTAAATAAACTTAATATATCTTAAGGTTCTTTTATTAAGATATGGTGTGAGATTCATTGTTGTGATTCTTCTCTCTTTCTTTTATTCATTTAATTTAATTAACAGATAGAATCGGTTTCTACACAGTTGAACAGTTTTACAAACTGATAACTGTGACCGTAACATAAGAAACTGGCTTTATTTTGCACTTGCTTTTTTTCCTTTGGGTTGTGGGTGGCTACTATAGTGGATAGGCAAAGCTTTTCTTGGCCAAGATTGTGACTTGCAATCCGATGCTTCACGTGATGCTTTGGAGGTTTTCTCTATTGGAAAAACTACCAAGTCGCAGACTTTTTGATACATTTGACCATTTTATTTTCCCCACCCATTCAATTGGACTTTTGTGAATTTCTTCCACTAGTCTACCTATTTTAAAACAAAAATATAAAAAAAAAAAAATGGTGTTCAACGTCTCTTAGTTTGCTTTCGTATTTATTTACGTTTTTTTATTTTCTTAAATAATTTTTCTTATAAAAATAATAATAAACAAATTATATAAGTAAAATATGATCATCCTAAAAAATAATTATTGAAAAGTAACTTTTTTGAGAGAAAAACTGACAGTTCCTTTCTATGATAAAATATGATTTGTATGTATAATTAGATTATTAGGTGATTGTCACATTTTTTGTCAAAAAAAAGGTGATTATCACATTAAAACTCCACTGCAACTACTCGGTGAAATTTATTGTAATGAGTTGTATGTGTGTGCATGCTTGTAAAAAACTAAACACATTTTTAATAAATACTAGGGACGAGGCCCTAGCTAGATAATCACCATGCATTTGCAAAACGTGCTGTCTGTCTATATATATGCATGTATATATTGTGTATTCTCATTCTGTGTAAATGTTAGATTATAATAATAAAAGTTTAATTTTGATGTATCGTTAGTATAAATTTTTTATATTATTAACTAATCAAAAATCGTTCTATATGATTTTTAAGATAGTTTTGATAAAAGTCAACCAATTTAATGATGTGATAATATTTATGATTGATTGATAGTATAAAAAATGTATACTGATGATACATACTAATTAAATTTTAATAATAATGATTGTAATTAATACAGCCCAAGAAAAAAATAACGTTTATAATAATTGTATGCTTAATTTTAAGGTGCGCTACACTTTGCGAAATATGATACATTAAAAGTCTCAAGTCCTGGCATCCAGCTCGATCGACCCTTCACAGTGGGGTGCTTTCCACTTCATGTTTACAGCTTTCCACCAATATTTGTTGGCTGTAACTGGCAAGAAATAAAACAAAAATAAAGTATACGTTTTCTAACATTCACACCCACCTAACACCAAAACTATTGATAGGGTATGATCAGGAAAAAAACAATTGCCGTCTATGATAGTGGATACAGTTTAACGTGAATTCTACCACATCAAGAATGTATCTAAATGGGAGATACAATTTTCAAACGGGAATACTATTTGCGTTGTTTTTCATTGAAAAATATATTTAGTTATTGATAATTTTGCGGTGAGGAATAGAATTTTCTTTAAGATTTTAGTTTAAAATATAAACTGTATATATTTTTTTTTTAAAATCTAATGCTTTTTCTTTAATTTATATATGTTGTTAAACTTTTACTAATATGAATTTCCATTTTTCTCGTAAAAAATGTATCTCAACGGCATGAAGGTTCCTCAGGCTTATTCATAATTATTTTTACTAATCCTAACTAAATAATAATATTTTTTTTAGATTTAATTTATGTGTATTGTTCATTAAAAAAATCATACCATTAGCTAATTATATATTATCTTATTATTAAAAATATCATTGATTAATAGTGTAAATAATTATTCTTATATCAAAATTAAACTCTTTAAAACAATCTATCTCAAAATTAAACCCAAAACAATATACTCAAACTAATGTTTATGAATTAAAAATTGGCAACTTCTAGCTTGCTCCTTCACAAAAAAAGTGCAAACAACCTCAAATAAAAATGAATTTGAGTTTGTGCCCCTATCAAACCCGGCCACCACCATCCACTACCCCACCCACATCCATCACTGGTGGATGCCAAATTTGGAAGAACGAAGTACCTTCTCGATGTTAGGACGAACTGAAGAATGACTCATTCAATTATGCATTTAGTTATGTATTAGTTAGTTACTTAATTGACAGTCGGTCAATCTCATGTATATCAGCCCATATACTAATAAACTCTACTTGTAATCTTGACAATTCTCTTTCAATCAATACAATCAGTATTTTCAGTAATCTCTACACGGTATCATTCACATAACTCTACTTTCGCAATCGCGTTCTCTGATAACTACGTGTAATCATTCTCGTCATCTTTCTTTCTTCTTTCTTCTTTGAGTGTTCCTCTGTCTAAGTAATGAAGAATGGCGATCAATCTCAGAATCCCTCTAGCCCTTAGTATCTGCGTCCTGGAGAAAACCTGGGAATGGTTCTTGTTTCCCCTCAAATGAATGGCGCCAACTATCATTAATGGAGCAAAGCCGTGAAATGGGAATCAAAGAACAAACTGAAGTTTGTGGATGGTAAATTGAAATTCTCAATCAAGATGAGCATGGACGATGCATAGGAAAGATCCAATACCATGGTGATCTTGTGGATAACAAACTCTGATTCTACAAATTTCTCAGAGTACGATCTACATAAAAAATGCAAAGGATCTTTGGGACGGTCTCAAGGAGAGGTTCTTGAAGGGTGATCACTTTCGAATTTTAGATTTGTTTCAAGAGATCCATTCCATAAAGCAAGGTGAGAAAAGCGATTTTGAATTTTATCGTGAATTAAAGATAATGTCGAATGAGTTAGAATCTTTGAGACCAACATCATATTGCTCATGTGCAACAGATGCAACTGTGATTTACTCAAATCAGTCAACAAACGCAAAGTTAACCAAATATGTGATGTGTTTCTTGAAGGGTCTTAGTGATGAATATGGCTCATCCAAATCTCAAATTCTATTAATGGAGACTCTCCCTCCAATTAATCAACAAAGTCTTCTCTATGGTGCTCCAACAAGTTAAACAATTGACTGTAAGTGTTTTTGGAGAATCCAATACTCTATTCAATTCATCCAATGGTAACTGGAATATCGAGGCATCAATTTTGCCAATGGAAGGGGCAGAGGAAGATCACAAGGAAGAGGCGGTGCAACAAACAGGTAATGTTTTTTTTTTATAAGCAAAAAGGTATATTAACAAGAGTACAATGGATACTCTAACCCATATACAAAATATCCGGAGAAAAGAAAAGATAATGTATCTTTTGTAATAAAACTAGTCATACGATTGATCAATGCTACTATAGACATGGATTTTCACCTAGTTTTAAAACCAAAAACAGTCAACAAAACCACTCCATCAATAATATGTTCTCTGATGAGGATCAAGATCCACATAAGCAACCCAACAGGACATACAACATACCAACATCAAATCAATCATCATTGGTACCAACACAGTTCAATTAGTTAAATTCTGAGCAATTTTAACAGATCTTGGATTTGTTTAACCAGCCAAAGATTCAACCCAAGGACCATATATCATACCAATCAAATAAGCACAACCTTGGTTGGCGAGTCATCCACTTCTCAATAGTCCAAACCATCAAAAAGTACAGGTAATGTGGCTTATCATGCATCCAATAAATGGAATCTTGACATTAGAGCCACTAATCATGTGGCTCGTTCAATGTCTCATTTTATTTCCTTTCATAAAATTAGATCCATTCTTGTCAAAATGTCAAATGGCTCTTTTGTTACAGCAAAACACGTTTGCACTATACAGTTTTCCAATGACTTCTGCTTATACCATGTACTTTACATTCCATAATTCACTTTCAATTTGATTTTTGTTCCACAACTTATCATGACACTAAACTGCAAACTCGTACTCTCTCATTCCTCTTGTTTTATCCTGGATATAAGTTCCTCAAATATGATTAGGCAAGTTGAGCTGGAACATGGTCTCTCCTATATGAAACAGATAGAATTTCTCCAACATCCCCAAAACCTAAGTTTCTATAAAATTTTGTGTAATAAATTTTGCTCACTGTAAAACATTTGACGTATGGCACTTTAGGCTTGGTCATCCTTCCACAAAAGTACTGAAACATATATCATGTACCTTTCCTTATGTGCAGTTTGATAGTAATAAAGTTTGTGACTATTGCAACTTAGCTAAACAACAAAAGTTACCTTTTCAAACTAGCAATAATAAAGCTTTGCGTCCTTCTGATTTGATTCATGCAGACATCTATGGTCCATTAGCTATTGCATCCATTCATGGCCATCATTACTTTCTCACCATTGTGGATGATCACGCACGTCACACATGGCTCTTCCTTATGAAGGCTAAGTCAGAAGCAAGACTATTACTTCACAATTTCATTCCATTAGTCAAAACTCAATTTCAAACTACTGTCCAAGTGGTTAGAACCGATAATGATAATAAGTTTAACTGTCCCAAATACTATGTTAACCTTGGAACCATACATCACACATATTGCATTGAAACTCCACAACAAAACTCAATTGTAGAAAGAAAGCACAGGCATATTATGAATGTTACTAGGAGCCTCGTTTTTCATTCTGATCTCCCAAAACCTTTTTGGTGCTATGCTGTGGCACATGCCATTCACCTTATAAACAGATTACCATCGCCCACTCTAAATAACAAATCACCATTTGAACTTCTTTGTCATTTTCCCCCAACTTGTTGGACTTGAAACTTTTTGGATCCCTATGCTTCAGCTTCATCTTGGTTCAAACGCGCCCAAACCAAATTAGATCCGAGGGCTCGAAAATGTGCCTTCCTTGGCTTTAAACATGGCATCTGTAACGCCTAAGGCTGACAAGGGCGGGGAGTGATCGCCGGTGCGTGAGACACGGACAAGGAGCGGCTCCTGGCAGGCTTCTAGGCAAAAGGATACATGAATGAACCGAATTCACATCGGAATGAGAGGGATCCTGAGGATGTGCAGGTATGAGACTGCATAGTTAAGGAAGACTTAAAGGAATTGATTGGTACTACCTATGAAAACAAGATGCATCTTCTTTTCGGGAGCCCAGAACATAAGAATTCCATAGTTAAGCATGCTTAACTTGGAGCACTTGTGGGATGGGTGACCTTCTGGGAAGTTTCCCAAAAAGCGTGTGAGTGAGGACAAAGCATGCAGAAAACACCCGTATTGGTTTGTAGGGATAGTCGGCAATCCTAAAGGCAGTCTGGGTCGTTACAAATGGTATCAGAGCGGACCTCTCCCAGTATGATGTGGTTCGGGGATGAACCAAGGGAAAGCTGGTGGGCATGTAACGCCTGAGGCTGACGAGGACTGGGAGTGATCGCCGGTGCGTGAGGCACGAACAAGGAGCGGCTCCTAGTAGGACAAAGCACGCTGAAAAGATCCGTGTTGGTTTGTAGGGATAGTCGACAATCCTGAAAGCAGTCCGGGTCGTTACAACGTCAAAGGATACATAGTTTATGACCTTATCTCTAGAGAAATTTCCATCTCTTGCAATGTCATTTTTCATGAACATATTTTTCCATTTTTTACAAACTCAAACCAACATCACCAACATTGAGCACATTCATTCCCAATTCAACTTTCCCATTGATAATAAATCACCACCTCCAACTTTGAATGACCCATTACCTTCACCTCAACTTGAACCCCCATAGAACTACCACTCAGAAAATCACCAAGATCCCTCGAAGCCACCAATTACCTTAGAGACTTCCATTTCCATGTCTCCAAATCAGCACTGCTCAACACATCTTTCGAAACTGGTTAGCCATAAAGGTATCCCATTTCATAAGTTTTATCATATCACATATGTTTATCCTTTCACTTACATATATTACACTTTATCTGTCTCCAACCAAACTAAACCTAAATCATACCAACAAGCCATCAAATCCAAAGACTGGGTAGATGAATGAACTGAAGGCCTTTTTGGCTCACAACACATGGTACCTAACAGATTTGCCCTCTAGTAAAGCTCCTATTGGTTGCAGGTGGGTCTATCTCATCATGTACAGGGCTAATGGAATAGTGGAAAGGTAGAAGGTGTGCCTGTTGCCAAAGAATACACCTAACAAGAAAATATGGATTACTTTGACACTTTCTCTTCTGTTGCCAAATTAACCATAATGTGCCTGATCTTAGCCATTGCAGCCACACAACAATAGCATCTTCAGCAACTCAACGTAAATAATGCGTTCCTCCATGGTGATTTAGATGAGGAAGTCTACATGGAGTCACCTCCAAGTGTCACTGTCACAAGGTCTAATCAAGTTTGTAGACTCACAAAGTCTCTATATTGTGTAAAACAAGCAAGCCGTCAATGGTTTGCCAAGCTATCCTCAATCTTCATTGATATCTCTTGAATTCATTCAACCACCATTAGATCATTCCATATTCACCAGAAAATCAAATGAATCCTTCACTAGTATGCTCATTTATGTCGATGATGTGATTCTAACTGGGACAAGCTTGCATGAAATCAATTCTGTTAAATAGTTCCATGATGATAAATTCAAAATCAAGGACTTAGGTCCTCACAAGTTTTTTTGGCCTGGAAGTGTCTTAATCACAGAAGGGTATCCACCTCTGTCAATAAAAGTATACTTTAAACATACTATATATATAATGTTGGCCTTTTAGCAACTAAGCCCTGCTGCACACCTATGACTAAGATTCAGCATCCCTCTTCATATCAGACCCATACCTTTTTTATCCTTTAGCATATCACAGGTGTTGAGATCCCACATCAGCTAGAGATATGACCAAAGTAGTCCTTATAAGGCTTGGGTAATCCTCATCTCTTGAGCTACCTTTTGGAGTTGAGTTAGGCCTAAAGCCTAAAATTTAAGATAGTACCAAAGCCTATCCTACATTTGTTATTGGGTCATTTATTCCACCCATATTTGTCTACGCTCCAAATGTCCAGTCCTGCACATAAGAGGGTGTGTTGAGATCCCACATCGATTAGAGATATGGCCAAAGTAGTCCTTATAAGGCTTGGGCATTCCTTATCTCTTGAACTAGCATTTGGGGTTGAGTTAGGCCTAAATCCCAAAATTTAAGAGCAGGCTTGCAAGAACAGCAGCGCTCAGCGCTGGAGTGGCAGAGAGCACAACCTTTTCAGGGTCTAGCACTCAGCGCTAGAGAGCTAGCGCTTAGTGCTAGGGAGCTAGTGCTCAGCGTTGGAAAGTTGGCGCTCAGTGCTAGACATACTAGAGTAGTAATTACTGGAAACATGCTAGCGCTCAATGCCAGCGGCGTGATAATATAGAATTCTGTAGAAAAAAATTTAAATGTTTCCAAAGTATGTGACTTCTCTCAGCTTTCAAATTTATCCCGATGTATGTATTGTTTCATGATAGTATATATGTGACCATACATCAAAGGTTACAATCATGAATGGTTGCATGGATTCATTCAAACCCATGAATGAATGTTTTCCTTCACCAACTGGCATGAGTTGGTCTATAAATAGAACCATTTTGCGTGCAAAATTTCCATCCGAATTAGCTGAGTTTCTGCACTCCAAATCCCCTTCTTTTCTCCCTTTATGCGCAGAGAGAGATAATGAGACTATTGTTCTTTAAACTGCCATTGATAATAAGCTTGATTGTGGGTGCGCAAACCAAGACATGGTTTCTCCATTGTAACTTGAAGAGAATTCACTCCAACACCTCTTGCGTCCAGTCTAGATAGAGACTGGTGGGGACGAATCAAACCTAAAGCCTAGTGTCCGCCACATGCCCTGGGGATTTGTGCTTGTTATTTGTTTTCTCTTCTTTGTTGCAGAATCGTCCCAAATATCTAACACTGCTACCTCTAATATATGCCATGCATTTCAGTATCTTAGTCAATTCATGTCTTCACCTTCGACTATGCATCACCAAGATGCTTTCCGAGTTCTCAAATACATTACAGGCTCCCCCAACCAAGGACTCTTATTTTTTGTCAAATCAACAGTCCAGCTGAAAGCTTTCAGCGACTCCGATTGGGCCACATGCCCTGGCACTAGGCAATAAATTACTGACTTTTGCGTTTTTATTGGTGATTCTTTGGTTTCATGGGGATTAAAGAAACAAAATTCTGTTTCTAGATCTTCCGATGAGGTCGAGTATAAAGCTTTGACTGCCACCACTTGTGAGTAACAATGGCTTACCTACTTGTTTAAGGACTTGTCAGTTTCCTCTATATCTCCTGCACAACTCTATTGTGACAGTCAGTCAGCTCGACACATTGATATAATCCCAAATTTAGTGAAAGAACAAAACACATTGACATTGACTGCTACATCGTACAGGAAAACTCCAAGCCAAACTATTCCATTTAATTTGTTGCCTGTTTCATCAACAAACCAAATAGCAGACTTCTTCACTATACCACTTGATCATGCGCCCTTCAACAGGCTTCTGTCCAAGCAGGGAGTGTTTATATGACACTCTCCAGCTTGCGGAGGGTGTTAGGACCGACTAAAGAATAACCCATTCAGTTATGCATTAAGTTAGTTATGTATTGGTTAGTTACTTAACTGACAGTCAGTCAGTCTCATGTATAAGCCTATATATTGATAAAATCTAATTGTAATCTTGAGAATTTTCTTTCAATAAATACAATCAATATTTTCAGTAATCTCTATACTCGGAACTAGAACACCTCAAATGAGATAACCCCTTCCTCAGAGGTCCCTTTGGTGACCCCACTAATTATAATTATTAGCGTTATAGCGTAGCGTAGTAGTATAAAATTACGAAAATATTAAAGCGTTAAATAAACTGATACCGTAATAGTGTATATAGGTCACATAAGTATTGGCTTCATCAGTAGAGCCTACAACAACTGATACCAAATATATGAGACTTCAAAGTACGAAATAAATAAAAACTAAAAACATAGCAGTGAAAATAAAGGTACATCAGACTTCCTCTCTTGGCGCTCAAGGTCCCCCAACATTGGGATCCGAGGCTCTTCCACCGGCACCAGGCTCAACAGGTATACCGTTAATCTCTTTTGAAAATTCCTCATCAAGGTCTTCTCGTGCAGTCGAGAATAAAGATAAAATATGACATAGAAAATAAAGGGGATAAGAAACAATAATATGTCATAAATGGAAAAAACAACGATATAAATAATCTATATGGATAGCACACTCAAAAGCACAACAGTTACAACCAAGTTCCAAATAATTTTTCCCTTAACTACCGTCTCTCACACTCATGCAACTAACGACCATATGGACGCGATCACGACGCGACATCCCCAACGGATCAAGGTGTCTCAGTCATCACTATGCCACCCCCATAAAGTAGGGTTCGGTATAAAGCCCGCAGGCCCAACTCGTCTCATGGGTACGACATATTCCCCCGCCCGCAGACCAGGTCGGAATATTCGTCCGACAACAACGCAACTTATGGTAACGACATGTTTCCCCGCTCGCAGGCTAGGTCGGAGCACTAGCCCGTCCGTTAACAACTCAACTTTCGGTAACGACATATCTCGCTCGTCCGTATATAATTCGACTAACGGGTACGACTATCTCCCCGCAAGTAAGATCGGAATCGCTCCTACGCCAAACTAATCGGGACGACCATCTCCCCACAGGTATGATCAGAATCGCCCGTATGCCAACGCAGTGATGAACAACTATGCAATATGAATCTCACTGACTCATCTCGGGATCAACACTTAGTGACTCAACCACGACTTATAAACAACCACGACCAACTTTCATTCGGCTTAACCGGGTATCAACTTATATCACAACATAAACAGATTAACTGTATCTCTAGGTTGAGCACTACGACATATATATAACCTCGACTTTCTCACCATACATTCATCTCCCAACTTATCAGAAATCACTACCTAGTTCTACTCAGACATCAACAACAACCAGAAGCAGTTCTCAATAGACATGCCAACTTACAGATAAATAACATTTAATCAATTATAGCATATAATAGACATCATAAACATATCACATATAACATACCAAATATCCAATCACAGCACAGACAACCTCAATATGCAGTAAACTCAACCTAACGGTCAAACAACCTCTAGTAGGGTTTGGGTTGTCCTACGCATATCAATATATATTATTTAAAGATTGCCTCCCCGACGATATTATGGTTCTTTCTCCCACCTTAGTGATTTTCCCGAGAGATTCTGAATGCGGCTCCGCAACAGTCAATCGAGTGCGCGATCGAACGTTCGAGTCCTGTCAGGTTCTATACAGTAAAACACAACCAGAAATTAAAACAGTTAAATAAAAAACTACCTAATATTTAGGGTTAGCTACTGCCCCTATTTAATTAATTAGGCTAGGGATGTTTAAAAATTCTCAACTCTTGGATCAATGATCCTTAGGTATCCCTAAACATAATCAATAAAGGCATTTACTCAAAAAATAAAGATTTCTCCTATTGCACTACTTTTAGGGTTCGGCCCTATTGAATGAAAAATAACTAGGGAGCCCCAAAAATTCTCATTTCTTGGATAACACCCTAACTAAGTATGATAACCCTAAATATCAACTCAAAACACAAAAAAACCAACCAAAAACCCTGCCCTGCACTAAAGGGGGTTTCGGCCTCTCCATTAAAAAAATATCTAGAGAGATTTCTTGGCTTTAATCTCTTGGATCATGTAAGTATGTCATGAACCTAGGCCATAGAAATTGGTTTGGTATTAATTTTCTACAATTTTCTCGAGATTTTTGAAGATTTAGGGGTAAAAACCTTAGCATTTTTAATCATGGAAATTTGAGGAGAATAAAGAGAGATTGAGAGAGCTAGATACCTCCTATGATGATCTCCTTTAAATTTGGTGAAGATTGCTTCACAAAATCTCCAAGTTTCAAGCTCCAAAATGGAGAAAATGGTGAGGAGAAAAAAAAAAGAAGAGGAAGAGAAGAATGGGGCCTGGGCTGCTGTGTTGCTCGCTGGAAATGGGGAAGAAAATGTGATAATAGTGTATTAAATTAGGAAATTTTAAGTTAAGATAAAAGGTAAAAAAAAGTAATTAGTAAAAACTTAACCAAAGGCAATTTGGTCAATTCACGTCCCGATATTTTGAAAATCCTTAACACACTGATAGGAGTCCTCAAATAATTTAACATAGCCCTGGTATGAAAATTATTGACTCAAGGTTCTCAAAAAACCTTAAGACAGCTCGAATCGTCTACCCGATTGATTTTCAGCCTGAATATAAAATATTATTTATATGTAAAGAGAGTGCTTCTCGTCTGTTTTTGTGTGAGCAGTACAGAAAGGAACTCAAGGTTTTCAGATAAATAGTTAAAAAGGTCAATTTATACGATTTAAGGGAGACAACACTTACACCACAAAAATCAATAAGTGAGGGGTTCAAATTTGAAAGAAGAGCAAAGTTTTCAATTTTTTTCCTCCTCCTTTTCTTTAGTAAACTTGTTTTATTTTTTTCCCCTTTTGTCGTCATCATTAATTATTTTTACCTTTTCCTTGCTCTATATCTTTTTCTCCCTCCTTTTTTTATGAACCATCGTAATTAGGGTCTTTGACTCCCTAGTGACATTCTGGGTTATCCCACAAGCGTCCTCCCTTTGAACCGGTTATGAGACTAATCCTCAATCGACTGCTTAGAACAGAGAATTAACCCTTAGTTTTCGTAACCTTCTAACTAGAGTATCTGTCACCAGGATTCGAACTTATATTTTCCTCCTTATAGGGTCGAGATGCTTACCAATCGATCAACGTATGTAACTATGTATATCCTTTGTAATGTTTTTATTGTTTCAAGTTATTAAAAGAATAATAATCAAAAATTGAAAAGCTTCTCATTTTTTGTTGGTGTTAGAGAATAAGTCATACGTTGCTTGGAACAAAGAGAATCTATTAAGAATTTAGGCATCCGAATGATCCCCTCAAAAATCGACTTATAAGGGGTGGTCTACCTAGCTATAAGCAATGGCTAGGCTCGTTAACCACCCGATGTGAGACTCACAACACGCCCCCTCGAACCTGGGCTCGTCACCACAAGCGAGGGCTAGCGGCACTATCCACACCACCGGGCAGAACATGGCTCTGATACCATATTAAGAATTTAGGCATCCGAATGATCCCCTCAAAAACCGGCTTATGAGGGGTGGTCTACCTAGCTATATAAGCAATGGCCAGGCTCGTTAACCACCCGATGTGAGACTCGCAACTGAATCAAAGGGTATATAATTAAGCTAGAAATGTTTAAGTCCAAATTGTCTAGATTTTTTGAACAATATGACAAATCTCAAGCTTAATAAAACCAACACACTGTCTCAATTGGGTATGTGCTATAATAATAACATGATATCAGACTCCGTAAAAAAAAATTGCGTAAAAAAGAGATTAAAAAAAAGATACAAACTCAGGCAATTAAAAAGAAAAAGATGGGACCTGAGATCTCTGAGGCAAAGAATATGAGTACAAGCCCAAAAAAAGAATAAACAAAAAAAATTAGATTGAAGGCAAGTGTGCCCAGTTCGACTTAAGGAAGAGTGTTGGAGAATAAGTCACACATTGAGAATCAAAAGATATATAAGTTGGAAATGCTTAAGTCTAAATTATCCTAACTTTTTGGACTATTTGACAAATCTCAATCTTAATAAAACCAACTCATACTCTCTCAATTGGCCCTGTGTGCTATAATGATAACAGTTGGCATGGCTATTGTAACTATTATACATCAAACAAACTATTCATCTACCTTGAAATTAAAATCTAACTGATCATCTAATCACTAACTGCTTCAAGATGAACAGATATTGAAGTTTCTCTTCTAATATATTTTTTTTGTTGCTCAAGTTTCTCTTCTATTTATTAGTCATAATTATGCCTTTGCTTTCTCTGCGAGTAGCTCATCTCTTTTTTTTTTTTTTTTTTTTTTTTTACTTTGAGTAACTCATGTCTATATATGCTTTGCTTCTCCTCTCTTACACAGTACCGGCAGAATGGTTAGTGTTGTGTGTTACGTCGTGACTTTTGAACCAAAAATCATAGTCGCATTTCTCTCTCTCTTGAATTTACTTTGCAGTTTTGTGCATAACAGAGGGGGAACAAAGCAAGTAGTTCCCGTCATATGTCTACTCCAAGTAACGTGAGACTAATTTTTGCTCCAAGTATTAATGCCTTTCCTTTTTGCAAGTGCTTTTCTTGTGTATTTGAACCCTGATATTGCATAGTTTCTATTATTTAATTATATTTTCATAAAATGTGTATTATAATTTAAGGATTTAATTAGTATGTATTGTCAGTATAAATATTCTTTACATTATCAATCAATCGTAACTTGTCACATTAGCTAAAATGATTAACTTTTGTCCTAACTACTTTAAAAGACATTCATACAATAATTTCTGATTGGTTGACAGTGTAAAATATTTTATTAAAGAATAAAATATAATTAATTACTACAGATGAGAAATTAACAGAAATTTTTTTTTTTTTGGTATTCTAAGGGAGAATATATTTTTATTAATAGTATTTTAATAGTTGGAAGCTTCAACTGTACAGGTTTTCTTATAACCTGGTCAAAGCCTTCTACTAGTTCTGTATTTGCAATTAGTCACCCTCATATTTGTTCATTGATTTACTGTATTTGCATATACACAAAACAATTTTTTTCCAGTTTCCTGAAATCAGAAACTTCTCATCCCCAATCGCTAACCCCTCTCATATCTCCATCTCATCCCCATTTTCGCAAGCTGAGCAGCGGATGTCCCTAGCGTCGCGAGCTGAACACCGGATCTTCACCATGTAGTTCGTTGTTTTCATTTTAATTGTTTGTCATCCAAAGGATTAAGTTGCAAGGCATGAGGCTTGGTGTAGCTAGCGTTGAAGCCTGGGACACCCATTGGAGAGGTTTGTCCTATGATTGAAGCTGAAAATCATGTAGAAATGGTTCTTGTGATGACTGTATAGAACCTGGATTTGGTGGACAAAAATTTATGCCAGGGATGGTGATGGATACAATTTGAGGAAGAAGCATTCATCACTTGACAAAGAGGCTTATGGTGGTTTAGGGCCTTCCACCATAGACGTGGCTGCGCAGAGGGGCAAATTGTATTGTTGCAGGAATATTATAATTAATATTCTAATATTGATAACGGGAATATTAATTTAATGATATAAATAAAATAAAATATATCAAGGAAATACATGCAAATATAATGAAATACATGACTAAACTATAAATATAGAAAGAAAGAATACATTTGACCCAAAAAAAAAAAACAAAACTATGACTTGGTCAAACTATACATGCCAAATGTATGTCTATTATTGGCTATAAATGAAGTTGCAAGGTTGCATCACATTTTGTAAGGTGCAACTTATACTAAACCTTTAAAGTTTGTTTGCATCCTTTCATTAGATGAGTAGATGTTTAACATTACTTGTGTTTCGTCCTCCCATAAACCTTTCACTCCTGCCTGAACCGTAACCATCCTAATTACTTTCCTTGCAAAAAAACACAATGGAAAAAATGCACTGAATTAATTTTTTCCCATTACTTTCACGTAATTTGCATGCACGATATCTTTTTGTTTCTAAAATGAAAACAAAATTTCATTGGTCGTTTTAAGGAGATAAAAACAAGATCATTAGAGTATTCTTAATGGTGTAACTAATTGAAGTTGCCTAACTCATTTATTTGTGACTCTCACTATGTCACATCATCACTTTTTATTCTAAACTTCTTTAAACGACTCTCAACTTCAACGGTATAATCCTAAAAAATTCACAAAATGTATCCTATAAGTTATCTCACTTTTTCTCTAACTTATTTTTCTTTTTTTTTTCAATTACTTTTTATTGAGTTCTTATATATATAAATATTACATCATTTTACTCCAATAATATAATTCAGGATGAGTTACTTCTTATTTTTAAAAATTAGTTAAGCGAGTGACAATATTTTTAACATCTCTTATACTCAGCCGGGATAGTCCCAATCCCATTCCCAGACTTCGAGAAGCCAGACACAAAAATGTGTTTGCAGACTTTCCTCAAAAGACAAATTGAACTCAAACTCTTTACCTTTTTTTTGGGTGAAGAAACTCTTTACCTTAATGCCACCAAGAAACCTTATACTCGAAATAAATAAAGAAAACGAGATTTGAACCTTAATGCCAATCTTAGTTGCATCGTTCCTAACGTGGATAACATACATGCATATTTGGGTACATGTCTAAGAGTCGTGTATAATTGAGGACCAAAGCAAATATAAATAAATTGACTAATACTACATAAAGAAGAAGAAGATTGATAATGTCGGGAAATGTGAGAAAGTTATTATATTATATTAATGGAATTTAGGGCAGAAACAAACCAGTTAGTTAAGGGGATATGAAATTCCATCACTTCAAGAAACACTGAAATTTAGATATAGATAGACATCACGGATAGCCAATTAGGGTTTCCTTTACTTACGAAGCCAAGTAGCTGAGGTGTGAGGTTTATGTGTGTCTGCTTCTTTTAAGACAAAAAAGGGGACCCCGGGGGAATCTAACCCCTTGCTAGCCATTAACTATAACCTATAATATGCCACCAAAACATTCCAAAACAATATCTAATTACAATCTTTTCTCCCATGCCAAGTTATTTTCTATCACATATTATATTATATATATTAAGTTTGAAGTGGAGGAAGATCTTTGCCTGCTTAGAAGTATGCATTACTAGCTACTATGTTTCGTTGTCTGCTAATTAATGATTTATATGCTTCTAAAGACACATTATAGAAATCACACACACTCTTTTCCAATTAATTAATTAATTAATTGTTTGGTTGCTTCTACTTCTATCTGCTGATCGAAGTGGTTTTTTCTATTTTAATAATATCAAATGGGACATGGACATTGGGAAGGATGGGAGGGCAGAGATTCCACTTCCTTTAATTGAAGAAAGGGATGGGGCATCCTTCAACACCTGTTCCTTGACCAAGACTATTGTGCCATTCTTTCCTCCCATACCAAACTTCTATCCCATTCCCTCACCAAATATTAATTAAATCCTTTTGAGAGTTTTTCTAAAAAGAACAAGATACCAATATATTAAGTCCACTAGAGGGCATCACCACCTTCAATAAAATCCAAAGCTCATTCAATTGTTTTGTAGCCCCCAGCACTTTCTTTTTGCTTACATCACTGTTTTCAGACCCTGTCCCCAACTCTCTATGCTTGCTAACTTTCTCTGCCTTAGCGTCGTACATCATGCATTATATATGTATATAACATTAATCACACCCTTCCTCTTTTTCTCTCAATGGTAGTTGCACATCTTTATTCTTTCATATATAACTCACATGATTTTAGGCACGCAGAAAATGAGTTCCCCTTCTGCTTTTGTTTCTTGAAAAAGGCTAGTTGCACACTTTTCATAATTTATATGATCTCTCTCACATATGGAGGTATGTGGCACATTAGAGTATATATATATATATATATATATATATATATATATATATATATATATATATAGTTTGTAAATAAAAAATAAGATAATTAAGAAATTGTTGTGATTAAATGATGAAAAAGTGTGTACATATAAGATGAGGTATGTTTATATGTGTGTGAGTGATGACATTAATATTCCTCTCTCTCACACACTCACACGGAGACAGACACAAAAACATTGTGGTACATTGTATACAGGAAGAATCCGTTTAGGAAATCATAGAGAGATAGCAATGTGTGTCACTGTCAAGAAAATGAAGGCGATAATTAAATGGTTGAGTTATTAGGTAATTAATTAAAGTCATTAGGCAAATGGATGGTCAAAGGGATAGGAGGAGGAGGAGGAGGAGGAGGAGCATAATGGCCTGTCAAGCTTTTCTGGTGTGTCAGAGTGGGGAAATGAGAGTAATGAGTTCTCCTTTTAGTCATTATGTAACTTACAGATTCAGCAGAGATGGAAGTGCAGCAGCAGGTAGAAAGAAAGGAGATACCGACTACTCTCTCTGTGTATGTGAGAGAGAGAGAGAGACAGAGATTATGGAGTTAAATACTCAAGCGTATAGATTGTGTCGTTGAATATATTTTTTCTGTATTTCATCATGATACTGCAGGTTGGAAAAATGTTCACTCATCACAAGGTTATGGTTACATGCCGTAGAATATATCATTTTATTGCAATTATAATCCCGACGTTTTGATTTTGACTTTCTTTGAAACAGTATTGTGATCGCAATTACGATTGTATCGGCTGCATTTTGTCGCAATTTTATATTTTTTCGCAATTATTTACAATAACGAAAAATGCAATACGACCGCAATCGTGACCATAATTTAAAACAGTGATGTAGTGGATTGTCTTTCAATGTTATCAATCCTTAAGTATGAAATGTTGCTTTCTAGTGTCAAAATCTCAAACTTTTGGTTCATTAGTTTTTTATTTTAAACAAAATATCAGGAGAAGGTGACAGAATTGGGATAAGTAATTAAGAAGAAAACAAGAAATAAATATAAAAATAAAAACGATGTCTTCCCTACCCTAGCAATTCCGCAACAACCAACAAGGGTTGAGGAGGAATATGTGGAGTGTTTTAGCATCCTGCGACCAATAACTAATTGGTTGATCTTTTGAATCAAAGACTTAGTAAACGCTTTTACCTGGAAGAAGTTACAGTGAAGTTGAATATATATTGAGATTAAGATTAATCAAGTTTCTCTTGTTTGGGTTTAAAAATTAATAAATGAGGTCTTTCTACTTTTGGGATAAAAAACGATGAGGAACATCTCAAATGAGAGGACTGTGTTATTATGAGAGATAAGAACAATAAATCTGAACCTTTGGATTACATATGAATGATCGAGATTTGAACATAAAGTCATGTGACTTTTTTAAGTGATCACTTGACCACCAACTAACTGTTAATCCCGACCATCCATGTATGATTTAATAATCCAGATTTGTTCATTTGACTTTCACAATAACATATTTTTCTAACTTTGAGTCACTTCCTATATATATATATATATATATATATATGTGTGTGTATAGGATGGTCACAATTCAATTTCCCCACCTAATATCAACAAAAATTCCCATCAACCCTCAGAGCTGTTGCACATAATTACACCTTGTGGCATCACGAATGCCACTAATTTAAATACCCAAAAAATGTTATGTTAAAAAAAAAATTATTATATATCGTGCAATTTTTGCCTTAGTACTCACTATTCAGTTATTACTTGCTAGTCGCTACTGTGATGCAACAGTTTATCAAACAGTCATTTCATGTTGATATTTCGCTTTCACCCAAAGGATATCATGGCACCATTATCATGTTCCTCATGTAGCAGATAACCGAACAAAATTATTATTATACAAAAGCAGGGCCGTCTATTAGCATGTGCAAGACGTGAAATAGCATAGGGCCTCAAATTTGGACTAAAATTTGGGGCCCCCAAAATTTATTTCGACCAAAAAAAAAAGGGATGTTTAAGATATTAGCTTGAAGTTGTATTGATAGGATTTTAATAATCTTTTTTGCATTTATTATCCTGAAGTGGGTGTTTAAGATTAGAACAATTGTCCTTTTTAAAATAATATTTAAGATTGCCTTTTTTTTGAAATAATATTTTGAAATAATATTTAATTATTAAAATTATCTTTTTTTTTATTAGGGGCCGAAGTTTTAAGATTAAAACAGGGTCCCCAAAATATTTAAGAGGGGTCTGTACAAAAGAAAAAACTCTCTGATGTAAAAGTTAATTATAAGCTGCCAAACTTCGAGGTGTGGTGACATGGTGTTGTGGTTTATAAGGAAGGTTGCCTTGGACTGGAATCATGAGTACTATCAAATATCTATAAGACTGTCATGAAACAGAACGGTAAACGATGGAAAATTAAATTAAAAATAAAATATATAATAAGATATACACTGCTGCAGGAGCATTGGAGTTCATGAGAAAGCTACTAGGAAGATACGAGTCATCGAAGACATGGTGCTATACTGCTATGTAACTCATAAATCATGCTGTTGTTGCAACCCGTATATTTAATATTATATTACATTTGGCCTTTGCTGCTGATAGATGATTCAAATGTAATTTTCACACTCCATCTATTTTTTTTTTTTTTTGCTTTAGAAACAACAATGACTAAATGATTGATGATTATAAAGTAAGTGTAAAAATGTAGTGGGGAAAAAGAATGTGAAAATATCATGGTTTTGTGTCCGTTTGTTTTAGATTCTTTATCATAGAATCATGTTTCAAAATCACGTTGGTCAAAAGCTCATCTTATATAACTTTTGAAAAAAGTATCTCGAGATGTGTTTTTCTCACTTTTGCGGTGAGAATAATCTCAACCAAACTGGCTCTTAATCATTAACTATAATATATCATAATAATTAATTATTAATTAATAATAATAATAATAATAATAATTTATTAATTACTGAAATACTTCACCTAATACATCCAACTTGATTAAGTATTCTAAATTTATGTTAAAATTAATTTGTCATCAATATATTGAAGGATATTAACAGGCGGTGGGGACTCAAGAAAATAATTTGGGTAAATTGAAAACTATATGATTCATTTATTTCACACCCCCCTTCCCCACCTAAATGTAGAGAGAGAAAGAGAGAGCGGGGGAGTATAAATGTGAGATTTCCTTGTTGGTGTGCTTATATAAAGGAGGATGGTATGTTGCAGTTCCCCACTATTAAAGATAGCTTGGTAAGGGGGTGCAAGGGATCAATTAAGAGAAGAGATCAGATATACTTGATTGTGAGGATTTGATGGAAGAACATCTCACTCCATTGGCTGTTACCCATCTCCTTCAACACACTCTCAGAAGCTTGTGCATCCATGAAAATTCTCAATGGGTCTATGCAGTCTTCTGGAGGATCTTGCCAAGAAACTACCCACCACCCAAGTAAGAAGAGAAAAGATATATTAATCAATTCTAGCTCAAAAAGTTCAGGAGAAACAGATTTTGGGCACTTTAATTAGGCACAACATCGCATAACTTGCATATATATATATATATATATATATATATATATATATATATATATATATATATATGGACTAATTAGTACTATATAACATATGTATAAAAATATGTCCATGTTTACTAATTAGGATACGTACATATGCTGATTTTTCATTATTGTTTCTTGGCAATATAGGTGGGATGTTCAAGGGGCTTATGATAGATCAAGAGGAAACAGAAGGAATTGGTAATGTTTTCAGTGTTAATTAGCTTCAATACTGGAGTATAATATATTTTTAAATTGTCATGTAGGATTATATTGTATAATTGGTTAGCACTTGGTGTTATATATGCACGCAGGATATTGGTCTGGGAAGATGGTTTCTGCAATTTTGCTGCCTCAGCAGCACCTGAAATTAACTCTGGTGATTGTCCTACCTCATCTGTTTATGGGAACTGTGAATTCCAGCCCTACCAGGGGCTGCAACCGGAGCTCTTCTTCAAGATGTCACATGAGATCTATAACTATGGAGAAGGGTATGTATTTTTATCAATTTGAGTTAGAATTACATTCCTACTATATTAATTGTTCTTGAGAGATTTTCAAAGCAAAGAGGTCAATTAATTAGATATCATATATGGACCAGGTTGATAGGAAAAGTGGCTGCAGATCACAGTCACAAGTGGATATACAAAGAACCTAATGATCAAGAAATCAACTTCTTGTCAGCATGGCACAATTCGGCAGACTCGGTGAGAAAATTAAAACCCCCGTGCTAGGCTTATGCTTGCACAGTAGTGAGCATTCAATGTGATCAAATTTTCTTGCTAATATAATCCAATTTAAGTTTGTGATTTCATGTTAATTAAAAGTCCCTTGAAGAGAATTTCATGTACATAATTCATGATTTCATGTTTATATATATATATATATATATATATATATGTTTCTCAAAAGAAAGAAAAAGATAATTTGTCGGTGTCCTTATTATATATGCTCTTTTACAGCACCCTAGGACTTGGGAAGCCCAGTTCCAGTCTGGTATAAAGGTATGACATTGATCATATGTGCTGCTCCCTTAGCTTTAAGACAAGATATCCTTTCTTTATTTCATTCAATTATGTATCTTGCAGACCATAGCCCTTATTGCTGTAAGAGAGGGTGTTGTTCAATTAGGAGCAGTTCACAAGGTTCTCTCTCTTCTCCCTTCTCTCTCTCACACACACACACACTTAAGCAAAGGTATATGTACTGTTAACCACATAATATACATGTATAACCAGATATTTGTGCAGGGTGAAAAACTAATGTAAGAAAAAAAAATGAAACAAAGGATATTCCAACCCATATATTAGAAAAACCTACATCAAAGTCTAACAAGGTTAACCAATTAATGGATCTAATACATTCAATCGCGTTACAACAAATGTATCATCATAATGTTATAAAACTAATGTAAGAATTTTGGGTGTGTAAAAGTAATTTTCGTAAGCAAAAAACTATTTGAGAATTGTATTCACTCATATCATATCATGTTCACTCTCTTTTGTCTTCTAACCATGGCACTCAAGGTGATTGAAGACCTGAGCTACGTGGTTCTGTTGAGAAAAAAGTTCAGCTACATTGAGAGCATCCCAGGTGTGCTGTTACCACACCCATCATCATCTGCATACCCTTATAAGGTGGAAGCAGGCTATAGTACTGTCCCCGAGCAGTGGCATTTCCAAGGCAACCTTGCACCCCAAGCTGAACTATATGACCACTTCAACCAGCTGCCACTGAAGATAAATCCCTCAATGAGCAGCCTTGAGGCACTACTCTCTAAGCTCCCCTCAGTGGTGCCGCCGCTGCCAACACAACCACAGTCCCATGATTTACCATCATCCCAAAGGCAATTGGAATTCATGGGAATGCAAAAAGTGGCAAAGGAAGAGTTAGATGAGGAGGTATATAGGCCTGAGCTGGATATGGGGGAGAGCAGCAGTTCCATGCCATGTTACCACCATCAACATCATTTCCATCATGATCATGAGCAGCAAGATCATAATGTAACTAGTAGTGGAGCCAACAATGAATTTTGAGTATTAATTAGCTAGGCTGCTTTAAACATGCATGATGATGGGGATCTTGCAGTGAAGTGAAAATTAATTAGTGCAAATTAAGTCCTAACATATTGTAGTACGTAGTAAGTTTTTAATTATTAGCTTCAGTATTTATTTTTATAATATATAACTACTGGGTTTTCATCTCAGGCTATTCTTTTTAGCTTCTTTTTTTCTCTACCTAGATGCTTCTGATGCTTGCTAGTATATATATTTTTGTAAAAGCCTAACAGGGAAGGAACTTCCAATCTTGCATTTCATGCATGCGTGTGCACATCTGAAGCTGCTCATGATGTGCCACTATTGCTGTGCGTGTGTGTACTGTACGAGGGTTATATAATATAGCATATAGTCAAAAAGTGACTCTAGCACAATGAACTTCAAAATCAACGAGTGGCTGTTTAAGAATGCTAAGTGTAACAGGTAGTAATTATATTGCAACTTGTAAAATACCATACTTAATTAGCCACATGTCAAGGCCAGAACAGGAATATATATATATATATATATATATATGCTCTAGCCATATAATAAGGTTAAGGCCACTCCCTTGGCTGAGGATATAGCTAGGGAGATGGTAATTTAGAGATATAAGTGGGTAGGGTGGTAGTCGGGGGGAGAGAAAAGAAGCACTCTAGCTATGTCGACACATAGCTGTTATATATATATATATATCTGATATTGTTACACTAGGTTGAAAATTGAAACTATAAACCACTCGATCGTATGAACATCTAGACTCAACAGCTACCCAATATTTTTTGTGTAACGTGTATATACGATACATCTATTCCAAACTTTACATACCGTACTATACGATAATATCCAACTTTACATGAAATTCTAATTAGTGTCCCCCGCCATAAAAAAACATTTTCCAAATATAAATAGCAGTTGCAGTTCCAAATATAACTTACCCTTCATTGTTAATTAAATAACTGGCTACCACACAAGCAGGCTAGTGGCAGCAGCTGCAAGCATTCCCCGTTTTGTCCAAAGGAGTCGATGCTCCATTACTCTCTTCTCCCTCTCTTCTCTTTATGTGGTTTTTATGAAGTGAGCTAGGTCAAAACATATATCACTGTCCTATGCTAAAATTTACTTATAATTAATTCAATTTACTTTTTAAAAAAATTACAAAGTGGTATAAGACGAGTCCTGCTTAAACGTCAACTAACAAAAGTGCTTCTGATGAAAACTAATGTGCAACAATGGGAGTAGGTAGCAATAAAAATTATGGAGATAGAAATTTGACACATTAATTGTCGTATGCTTTTGGAAGAATTTTTCTTCCTCAAAGAACATATATGGGACTCACATAGTAAATAAAATCACATATGAATGATGGATATGTTCCTAGAGGAAGAAAATTTCTCTACAGAGACGTGGTAATATTTGTTACATGAATAAAATATTAGAATTCTCATGTTTACAAAGAATAAAGGACCAAATTGGTCCTTGATGGTCTTCCAGAAATAAAAAATATCAATTTGCTACTCAAGAATTTAAAATGCTGGTCAGACCGATCCTTTTTAAGATAATTTTTAGGGATATTTTAATCCCTATCAGAGATTATTTCGACCC
This sequence comes from Ammopiptanthus mongolicus, assembly GCA_039655645.1. Classification (NCBI taxonomy): domain Eukaryota; kingdom Viridiplantae; phylum Streptophyta; class Magnoliopsida; order Fabales; family Fabaceae; genus Ammopiptanthus; species Ammopiptanthus mongolicus. Next base: position 90,338,269 of record CM077343.1, read on the forward strand.
GCATTTTACATTCTTGAGTATCAAATTGATATTTTCATTTCTCAAGTACCAAAATGTCACCGTGTTTTTTTTTTGTCGAGGGTCAATTTGAGTCTTTGTTCATATTAGCATGCTTTTTTAAATAATTGCATAATTTAATTAAAAATAAAATAATATTGTTGTTACAGGACGGACAAAATTTCATCACTTTTCAATATAAGTTGATAGGAACAACCAAACTCCAAATTCAAGTTTCAGTATTAAGATAAAGATTATATTTTATCAAAAATTAGTCTCATAATTATTTTCTCATACGAAATCTCAGTTGGGACATAATGATTGTGAAGTTTCACTATGGTTATCGGTAAAGTAAAATCAAAATTTTATGAATTCTAAAACCTCTAAGTTGAAGCATTAATATAAAATCATTTCATTCTAGTTGTTTATGGGATGGAAACTAGAGAGATTAGTTTACTGATTAACAAATCGTGCAAATATATCCATGTCTGGCACTACAAATTGTCTTAAAATCAACTCTCTGAAAAGGCTTATAAGACTCAAATCTGCATGTTTGAATCATTGGTGGCTCGGTCCATTCATAGACTTTAGAAGAATTGGCTTCATAAGGTCAACACAAAGCCTCCGGGAATATAAACATTAAAATAAAACTAAATGTTGTCACCAAAAAATAATATAAAATATCGATTTAATAATTACGCACTATCAAATCTTATGAAATCTTACACTGTTAATCAATTATGAATTATCATATCATCTAAAATATTTGTCTCATATAATAACTACTTTAAAAGTCGTGTAGGAAGATTTATGATTAGTTGATGGTGTAAATATTTTATATTGACAGTATATCAAAATTAAACTCAAAATATAATAAAGTAGTACATCTGATCTGTTGATTTACAATGTTGATTAGATAAGTGATTAAATAATTAAGACTATTGAGGCTCCTTCTGTGGTCTTTCATTTTGGTTATGGGTTTTCAATAGTCTGTCTCAATAACCCGCTTCAAGGGTTTAAAAACATTAAATTCAACCTTTTGTTTGTTTTTTGGTCTTGGTCACGCTTTGGGTCACCACAAGCACACCTAAGACGTTTTTATTTTTTTTTTTAAAATTAATGATAAACGAATTTAGTTTATTTAAATTAATACATTTTGTATAACATGATCATACATTTGTTTACGATAAATGACATTTTTAGTTTCTTATTTCTACAGTTATAAATCTTATAAATGATAGCTGCCAATCAACTCCAGAAGCTGAAGATTTAATAAATGCTAATATAAAGCATGGAATGTAAAAAAAAAAACGAATGACAAAGCTTTCACTTTCTCTTCTTCAAACAAGGCTGACATGCTGTCTAGAGCAAACAATTTAAATCAGTGCGCTCCAAGTACAAACAAGATTCACATTATATTATGACAGTAATAAAAATAGTGATCATCAAAATCATATCCAAAATCAGACTAAATTGTTAGGCTGAAACTATAAATAATGCACACAAATGTGTACAAATGAGAACGTAATTACTGGTGAAAACGTTCTTCAACAGTTTTCACAAGTTTCAATGGAAAGCGGCGACTTCGTCTCTGAAGTGTCTGAGTAGGTTCTCAATACTCATAACACTATGGTCTGCTTTATCTCTAACCCGTACACTCACCTGGAACAATGAGTCAAGTTTCAGATTCCGGCTTGGGAGTTTCAACAAAAACAGCCACAACACAATCAATAAACAAATAGCGCCGAGTGTATGTAAACCCCCTCATGTTTGATATTTTTACTGATGTGGAAACGAAACTAACTTATTATTGGCCCAGAAAATCTCGAAACCAGGAACATCAGGGTACTGGTCCAAGACTATTAATGCCGTAACTTCTACAAACAAATCAGAGACCATTGCCACCTCTATGAGATCACGATTTTGATAGAACGCCTCTTAGATGATACAACCCACTAGAGATTAAACAAAATTCTTGAAATCTTGCCCAGGCATCTATCATTGACTGGTAGCGAAAATGAGTCAAATACTAAAATGCTCAAGCACTTTCAATTAAAGTTTAGCCAGCCGCCAAGACAAAGCTTTAACCAAGCTAAAATCTTTAGTACACTACCCTTCTTTCAATCTCAACTCTTTCAATTTTTTAATTTGAATGGTTTTACAAGTTTACTCATGATATGAGTATATAATATTATATATGATAAAACATTGTCAAGAGTTGGTCACAAGATTCATAAACTGAATATCTAATAATTCACGCTCAGCTGGCATAAGCAAGCTTGTTTATACACTTCTAATCGCTCCCCTCTAAATGAGCCAAGTCTGAAAGTTTTCACTAAAAACTGGGTTTGACTACAGCCCTAAAACACAAATAAAATGCATATGAAGACATGTTACAGTAAGAAAAGGGCAGAGGCTGATGGACGTTTTGGGAACTAACTAGCAGATTAGAAGAGTTAAAATTGAATTATACAACAAATTTATTTATCAGAAAGTGTATGTAGGAAGAACCTGTCCTGTGTTAGCTTCCTCCTCGCCAACAACCAAGATATAGTTGTACTGTGCTAACTGAGCTTCTCGCACCTGCAGAATGTCATAACTTCTAATAAACACAATTCTCTTATTAAGACATTACATGATAATGAAACCATAATAAATTAAATAAATGAACTTATCAATTGGCACTTAAATGGCGTTAAGGCCTTTTATGAATTCAGTATGCAGAGATGTCATTGCATGACTAAAAAGCTATGCCATACCACTGTCACCAAACGAATAAGATGCTAATAACCCTAAATACACACAGCATAACTCGTCTAAATTATCTGTTCTAAAGATTTTTGTTACCTTCTTCTGAATCTTCCTATCAGTTATATCAGCATCAACATGATACCCTGCTTGGTGGATCTGATCTCGCACCTAGAAAATTGGATCACGAGGATATGTTATCCAATTAATAAGCAGCTTGGTTTTATCATAATATAGTACAAGTATCCGGTCCCAACCAAAATTAGAAACGGGACAATGAAAAGTTAACCTACTTAACTATTCAAGGAACTTCACTCGAGCTCTGTGAGCAAGTTACAACTGGAAGAGTTTACATAGAAACACGTGACAGACTCTAAGGGTAATTCAAAAACAAGAATACCAAATTGATTCAACAAGCTCAGCAATACTAAAGACAACAAGAGGATCATCAACATTGTATCAGCTCAATGAAGCATATAGAGTAACAGACCTTCAATTAGACAGATATGAGAAAACGACATACGATGCCATTTGTAATATTACTTGACTTGTTTACATATCATTGATTCTTGTTGTAAACAGATTAGAAAACTTGAATTAGGTTGATTCTCCAGTCCTTACAATTGAGGGATTTGATTGTGTATTGTGCCTATATAATTCAAAGAGGCTGAGAAGTATGTCTCAAGCAATTCAGCCAACTTTCAGTCTCAAATGATGTCACACAAATATACTAGGAAACTGAATTGTTATCCAATGATATGCAATACATATCATACCCATCATTTAACTGTTATAAGACAGATATACAACAGGACAAAACTTAAAATTTAGAGCTATGTACCTGCAGTGCATAAGCTTGTGATTTCTCAGACACAGGGCATACAATTGCTTGACGAGGACTGAGCCAGAAGGGCCATTTACCCTTGTAGTGCTCTAAAAGTATGGCAAACATGCGCTCAACAGATCCGAGAATGGCTCTGTGTATCATAACAGGTCTCTCAATTTTGGCTTCATCCTCAGCTGAGTATTCCAACTTAAAACGATCAGGAAGCTGGAAGTCAAGCTGCAAGCAACCACATTCATCCAACTATCAGCTAAAAGGTGATCCAAAACTGAATCAGGTGAATGCAAGTGAAGTTGAACAGTTTAAACCTGCAAAGTTGCACACTGGAACTTCCTATTCAAAGCATCAGATACACTGATGTCTATCTTTGGTCCATAGAATGCACCATCCCCTTCATTCAACTGCAAGGTTTTACTCAGAATTTCAGCACAAAGGTATTAAGCCTAACAAATCATCACATTCCATAGAAAATAATAAAACAAATAAGTAACAATGGCGGGGAGGTTTGGGCAGGGGAATAAAAGTGGTAGCAAGTAAACCTATAATTGAATTGAAAACATGACACTTGTCAATTTACAAGATAGCTCAACACAAACTCCACTTCCGCATGGTCAATATGAATTAGTTCTAATCAGAATTATAACCATACATACATTCGAAGCACTAGCAGAAAGCCTGAAATTATAAAATGCTGACATGAAAGAATTATATAAGACATGAAGATCTTGGATATAATTACCTGCCAAGGCTTGCCAAACTCATCTAAAGCTTCTCTAAGAGCATTTTCAGCCTTTTCCCATGTTTCCAATTCTCCTAGGTATTTCTCTGGCCTCTACACATGCAAAGGAAAACAAATAACTAATCATTAAATAGACCTTACTATTTGTTGAAAGACCAAAAAGAGTATAGGACAGCACAGAACTTTCTGTTTTCTTTCCTTAGGTTGGTACCAGTAAAAAAGGCAAAAGAAATTTGCTAAAGAAGATTATAAGTGCATCACTGCTAAAAAGCCCCCAAAATAAAATTACTCTACCAAATTGCTAATAATGCAGATAATAACAAATCAAGTGACTTTGCAAAATTTGATCCAGTAAACTAAAGAAGTCATTCAGTAAAATATGAGAAAGGATGAAAGATATTGTATAAAACAAAGTGTACCTTTCTTGCATTAAATTCAACTTAGTAACCCAACTATCCATGAAAAACGGCCAAAGCTGATTAAAGTATGCCCGTCTATGCTAGTCAGAAACCATGCCATCAAGAATAGGAAGAATGGGGCCTGAATCTAATAATGTTTCAAACAATTCAAAAGATTCCAACTATAAAATATATGGAGGTGCTTCATCTAAGATTGTCTACTTTTAGAAATCGAACGTCGGTCCTTTTATCTTGAATTTTGTTACATAATTTCCAGCTTTTTGGCCTAGCTTTCCCCGCAAAGTTATCAATACATGGGCAAGAGAGAAGAACCACAAATGAAGTTCTATTCTTTCTGTAGCAATTCAAATAAACTAACAATATAGTGAAAATTATAATTTCATTTACCGCAGGCAACTGACAGAATCAATAGGAATTCATAATAAAATTCAAAGGGTTCGTAGGCAAATGCAATTAAGTTACTATTGGGAGGCTCAGGTTTAAGACACATCTTTGAAAGAGAGGTTTTCAAAAACATTGAAAAAGGCAGATAGGCATACAATAAAGAGCAATAGCATACCGTTGAAAGCTTCAGATCGTATGTGAAACCAAATATTTCATAGACATAATTGATGAAATTCAAGGCACTTCTCACTTCACCCTTTATCTGTAAAATAAATCAAATCAATGATTCCAACTCAAAAGAGCTTAAAGACTTATGTTGCATATATTTAAAGTTCAACTCACCTGGGACTCCCTGCAGAAAATATGTGCATCATCCTGTGAACATTTGAAGCAAATGCACTTAATAATATACTAATATATTACCTCTATCTGTATAGAAAAAAGGAATTAAAGACAGGGTGAATGATCAAGGCAAATGCCTTGCAATGTTCCTCCGGTTGTCATTGTACCATATTTTAGAGAAAACAAAAAAACAATCCACCATTAGTTTGTTTTTTACCTTTTAGCTTCCCTATCATGACTCACATATAAATACTTTTAGATGAGCAAGCCAATTTCCTGTATGTGTTTATGGACTTTTCAACACCACAATCCCTAATCCTCAAAATTCCAAGTTCTAACTCCAGAACCCTCTAACGGCTTTTGTGCAATTAATGAGACTCAAACATTTAATTCAAATTCCCACAAGACATTTTCATAATACTTAGTATTTGTTGTGTGCATGCCCATAAAACTGAAAGAATTCTGCTGTAGAGCATAAAAATAAACGCCAGCCTCAGTGTTCCATAACAAATATATGAATGTGATCCCTGATTTAATAAACAAAAACAGCAAATTAACTTTATTTGCAAATATAACAAAATCAACCCCCCAAAAAATGTAAGATTCCCTTTGCCCTAAATTCATTTTATTGCTGTGTGTTTGATGAAGGGGAAAGGTTTACCTGCTGAAATCTCCTAACTCGTGTTAATCCACTCAGAGCACCACTAGCCTCATTCCGATGCAAAACCCCAAAATCAGCAAAACGAAGAGGAAGTTCTGCAAAACCATTAAAAAGTTCTGGGATGATATTCCATATAAAAAACCTCGGCCAAATCAAATTCAGTTCTTCTCTCTATACACTCGAACTCATGGAGCATATGCATCCAAAAACCAAGTTAGAGTCTTACGCTTTCAAAATGTTTAGCAAATTAAGTGCACCTCTTACCAGTTCTATTTTTGAGATAGCTGGTTGAAAAATATTGCTTTATATGTCAATATGATATTATACTGTAAAATACAAATTCTAGATAAGCCCCCTTCCTCTGCAGGTGGCCGGGCGGGGGGGATTACAGCCTTAAAAACATGAAGGGGACAGATGAAGCCATACAAAATGAGACTGAGAAGTGAGCAGTTATTTCCGTATATAGACACACTCACTTAACTATCAATCCATTTATCTACCATCTCAATGCCATTATCCTGATTTCAACACCAAAATCTGGACTAGCCCAGCCAACACGAGTAGGAATATTAAGATGCTATTTGAAGACATAAATGTCAATGTAAACGAAAATTACCTCTATATGAGCGAACTCTGTGTTTAAACATCAAGCAGTGCCCAGGGCAATTCATTGGTTTCAGCCCAAACTCTTGTTTTTCAATCTAGAACACATAAAAATAATGCCCCTCAGTTTTGCTATAAAAACATGATCTTTTTAGACTACAGATGCACGAGATTGAAGACTAAAACAATGAAAAGAAAAGAGCAAACAAAGGACACAAAAACTAAAGAACCAGCCCCAATATTAAAAGTACAGAAAGCGTATGCTAAGCTCATACTTATATACACTTCACAAAACATAAAAAATAAACAATTATATAACAAACAAAAGCAAAATGTATCTTTCAGGTTTTAAACACAATATTTTGTAGATACTACATAAACCCTACCTAAACCAATTAGTTTCCTACATCCCCACAAATGGCCCCAGGCCTACACAGATCATTCATAAAATTAATTACTACACAATTAATCAGATACATCAAACAATACAAATATGATTCATCAAGCAAGATAAACAGATATGCCCTCCAACCCACACTCTTGCAAAAATATACATATTTACATATGAATATAAAAACGTACCTCTAAGATAAACATATCTTCTCTATAATTTGCAGCATGACCAGATTGCACCCAAAGATCCATGTTAAATACATTTGGCGATATGACCTGATGATTGAAAGTACATAAGTACTTGGAAAAAGATCCCCCTTGTTGTCACTGGACAAAACTCCTACACTAAAACTTAACCTCTTGATAGCCCCTGTCTCTGTACTGATTTCGAATGAAATCCATCAGTTTGTTATAGATCCGTGTACCATGTGGAAGAAAAAACCAGCTTCCTGGGCTGGGGTAAACAAAGACAGGTCAAGACACATCAGGCGGAGAAGCATACAAATAGTGTCAATCCGACAACAATAAGCCACAATACCTCCATTCGTGATGAAGAATAAGCTCCTGTTTCACACCCAAAATCCTATGATCATACTTTTTAGCCTCCTCCAGCCGAAACAAATATTCCTGAACAGGGAAAAAAAATCAAATGAAAAGTAACATCAAAATTGATATACACCACATGTCATAGCACATCACTACTACTTTGTTCTCTACATAGATTCATTAGACACCATAAAGAAATTGTCCAATGCCTCCCTGATGCATAATGGAGTATTTAGAATGTTCACAGATGCAAATAGAAAATAGAGAACTTCTAGCGGTCAGTGGCTCGTATAGTTCACATACAGAGTGGAGCAGCTATTTGAAAGTTGCACATATTAATAAAAAATGATTTATTTAATATAATTCAAAACAACAATATAGTCATAGTACAATAGAAGCATTATCCACACATTATTTCAAAAACACCATGCAACGCATGTATCATAGTGCAGAGGAGCTAGGGCACTGATAAATGCTGTAGCACACTATTAACAACTATGAGTTAGTTATTTACTTATTCCACATTCAGTCCACCACAGCTCAGTTTGCATAGCTGGACGTTTTACCCAAAGAAGTAACTTGAATGAAATGAAAATCACCTTTAAACTCTTCTGATCAGGATAAGATATGCCATAAACTCTTTGCAAACTTTCACGATTTTTGTCGCCCCTCCAATATGCTGATGAAGCCTGGAATTGCAAAACCAATAACCATAGTACTCACCTCAGTACTCACCTCACCATTGGTATAGGTGTATGGATAAATCAAACTTGGTTAAAGATAGCTTCATAAGAGAACTCAAATACATACCTTTAAACATGCAATTGCTTTGACAAATGATGTATTAGGTATATGTGGTCCACGACACAAATCAACCAGGGGACCACATCTGTATACTGTGATAGTCTTGTCAGCAGGCAAATCATTGATAATTTCAACCTGATCAGAATAGCAATATAGCCAAAGCAGCAAGTTGTGATATAACAAATTTCGGCAGAAAGTAAATCCGAAATATGGTTCAGATCAATATGATTAAGTGACAGAAAAGGAAATATTTTCTTATAGCTAATGTCATAAAAACAAACAGCTATACTTGCCTTAAACTTATTATCCGAAAACAACTCAAGCGCCTGATCGCGTGTTACTTCAATGCGCTCAAAGGGTTGTTTTTCCTGGAAGTATAATATTTATCATCCATAAAGATTATAGAAAAGCACTGTTTATCATAACAATGGTGATAACATTCCTGGAAGTATAATATTTATCATCCATATAGATTATGGAAAAGCACTGTTTATCATAACAATGGTGATAACATCCATGAAATCCAATGTTGCAAACATATTAACTAGGAAGACTTTTGGACATGTAGAAAAAGAAATAGGAAAATAACAACCAGATAAAGTTCTCTAGTAAGGGGAGAAATCTGAAATCTCTTTGACTTTGTTTGGAAAGATTAAAAAATGATAATAATTTTATTTGAATTGATTTGGAAATCAATTCTTATGTTTGGAGCTCATTAAAAATGTAATTGATTTCATTTCATTGTATTGTTTTACATTTTTACCGTTATAATATAATCTCTCTTATTATTTAGTTAGGTTATTAGGCACGAGAGGTAAAATCAAAAAAAGGTTAATAAAGGTTAAAAAAAATCTACCATTTTAAATAAAATTAAATCCTAACAAATCCCACTCTATAAATATAAACCATTGAAATCCATGGTATTTTAAAAATGGAATCATTTCTTATTCTTTAAAACTTCAAACACAAGATTTGATTTACAAATCAAATCAAATCAAATCCTATTTTTGAATTTTGATCATGCCAAACTCACGCTTTGTGAACATGAGACTTCTTCACGATTAAGAAGCATTTGCAAAGACACTAAAATTCGGAAGACCATTTGATATTTCATTGCACAATGGTTGAACTATTGAGTAGTCTCTATAACTCGAGGCTTCAAGGAGAAATCAACACAAACAGAAAAACTTTTAAACAAGTATTGGTTCTCACGATTACCAGAAATACTTCCAAACTTCCAATTCCAATAACAATAGAAGCACTGGCAGCTATATGAATACTAGCACACATACATACAAGAAAAGAAGAAGAAAACTAGAAATACCGAAACAGCCTTCAAAGCCCCAGCCTCAATTTGCTTAAAGTGATCATCATTCAGACCCAAGTCTCCGTAAAACGCATCATAATAGAATCCCTGTAAAAACACTCACATTCTCATTTGATACATATCCTAAACACATAAATTACAAATCCACGCTGCAACAACAACAACAACAATAATAATAATAATAATAATAGAGTCAATAACAAGACACCTCTCCTCTTGTGGTACATGGCCCAATGCATAGCTTACAACCATATTCCACTTCCAAAGACTGCAAATCATCATCATCATTATCATAATCTTCATAATCATTATCGTTATTGTTATAATTCGAATTGAAAATGAAGATTGAGTGTGAATTTGACCTGGCCGAGAATGTGAGCGCTAGAGTGCCAGAAAGTATCGCGGCCTTCGTCGTCATCGAATTTATAGATCCGAAGCTCGCAATCTTCCTCCAAAGGACGCGCCATGTCCCATAGAACGCCATTCACCCTTGCGATGAGGGCGTTGTTAGCGAGATTCTTCGAGATTTCCCGAGCGACGTCGAAGGGAGTGGTGAGCCACTTCTTCGCTTCCTTAACGGTGCCGTCAGGGAGGGTGACCTTGATTGGATCCTGAGAAAGGGAGAGGCGTAGTGTGCGCTGCTCCACCTGGATTTTCTGGAAGAGCTCGACGCGCTTTGGGATAACGGCGGTTAGGTACGCCTCGTCTTTCGGATGAGCAACCATGGCGGCGGAGGTGGAGAAACGGTTACTGAGAAGAATGTGAGGGAGTGAAGAAGAGGAAGAAGCGTAACGGCGGAAACGGATTAGAGAGCATAGCATAGCATACTGTGGTTTTTTGGTTCCATAGCTCGGAGTTACTCATACCATTTTATTTATTAATTAATTTTTTGGACAATTAAGGAGGTTTAGGGTTTTACATGTTTTGTTCATTTTCTGTGTTTTTTTTTCACTGCTAGAATTATTTATTATTTATTATTTTATTACAGTTACAAACTTAAAATGGGCGTTGGTCCAAAACAAGTATCGCCCAGTAAGCAGGATTTGAATTTTTATTTTAGTAAAAAGGAAAAAGAAAGAAGAAAAATATTGTATCCCTCCTAAAATGTTAATATGCAGATTCTGAAAAACATCTACAAATCGATTGAACTTCTCCTCATTTCCTCATTTCACTTTTAAATCATTGAGGGAAGACAAGTTTTAGTCACGACAGAGGTGGTTTATCTTCATCTCTCAAGATTTCTTTCGTTGTCATTTTTCTTACTTACTCTTTATTCACTAATTTTTCTTTCTCAACAAAACGGGTTGGATAGAAGTGGGAGAAGATAGTTCAACCATCTTAGGCTCATGATCACCATCCAAACAATCTTACACGATGCCGTCAACAACTTCATGGTCCTTCGTATCACATTTATCTTTCTTCTCATCTTCTTGGTCCTTTGAACTTTTACCTTTGGGCTAATCACCTTGCCGCTCCTTGATATTATGGGCATAAATTGTTCTTTTCCTTTAGGATTGGGCTCGGTGTAGGACGGAAATGTGCCTTGAGATCTCTCAGTCACTTGCTTTGCTAATTGGCCTATTTGGTGCTCTAAATTATTAATTGTGGCATATTGGTTTTTCAACACTGTTTCTTGCCCCTTCAAACTTGCTTGAGTGGCTTGCATGAATTGAGCTAGCACATTCTCCAAATGGCTTGGCATGCCTTGTGGCCGCTTAGCTTGAGAGGGTGATTGAAAATTAGAACTTTGCCCTTGTTGACTTTGTAGTCCTTGTCTCCAACCAAAATTAGGATGATTGTATTATCTCGGATTATAAGTGTTTGAATAAGCAACATTTCTAGACCCTTGATTTCCCATGAAGTTCAGTTCTTCTTGCCCCAAACTTCCAACCACGCTAACTTCATAATTACCATTTGCATGGTCACCTCCGCGAAAATCACAAACTAAGGCTTGTGCTTGAACAAGTTGTAATTGAGCATTTTGTGTTTGAATGGATCTCAATTGCTTGGTAAGTGCGGCCATTTGTGCTAGGAGAGCATTATACATATGTGTTTGGAATTTGCGTATTTAAAAGCAAACGCAGCGAAAAAAATTCCCACCAAAAGAATCCTTGCGAATGGTCATGAATCAGGATTGACGTGTTTACTTATTGTAGCGCGGACCGTTGATGAAAACTTTGTCTATCATGAGTATCGTACGAGCAATGCCTATACAGTATCCACACGAGCAGACTTTGTGAACGTCCAACGTCGCGAACAAGAAGCGGCCTCCGTCTCACAGTGCTAGCTACAAAAACGAGACCTGCAACTCACTATTCACTCTGATGTGCGGCTAAGATGATGTCAAGCATGACGGCATAAGACCTTAAGTGGTCTACTTATAGTAGCGCCTCCTTCAGTGAGTTAGTGAAGTGCGTCTTGAGACAGCCCCTTCCTAGGAGGTCCCATTGGCGACCCCACTTATAATTATTAGCGTTATAGCGTAGCGTAGCGTAGCAGTATAATATTATCGAAAATATTAAAACATACAATACATACTGATACCATAATAATATATACAGACATAAGAGTATCGGCTCCATCAGTAGAGCCTACAACACTGATACCAAATATAAAATACTTCAGAGTACGAAATAAATAAAAACTAAAAACATAGCATCAGAACAAAATGCACTTCGACTTCCTCTCTTGGCGCTCAAGGTCCCCTAGCATTGGGATCTGAGGCTCTCCCTCCTACATCAGGCTCAACAGGTATACCGTCAATCTCCTCTGGAAACTCCTCATCAAGGTCTTCTCGTACAGTCGAGAACAAAGAAATATAACATAGAAAAGTACAAGGGATAAGAAACAGTAATATGCCATACATGGGAAAAACAGCGATATAAATAATGTATATAGATAGCAACACACCAAATCACAACTGACAACCAAACAACTTCCGGATAATTTTCCCCTTAACTACCGTCTCTAACAGTCATGCAACTAACGATTATATGGACACAATCACGACGCGACATCCCCAACGGATCAAGGTGTCCCAATCATCACTATGCCACCCCCATAAAGGTAGGATTCGATCTAAAGCCCACAGGCCCAAATCGTCTCATGGATACGACATATTCCCCCGCCTGTAGGCCAGGTCGGAATATTCGCCCGTCAACAACGTAACTTACGGTAACGACATGTTCCCCCGCCCGCAGGCTAGGTCGGAACATTCGCCCATTCGTTAACAACTCAACTTTCAGTAATGACATATCCCCTCGCCCGCAGGCTAGGTCGAGATATGTGCCCATCCGTCTACAATTCGACTAACGGGTACGACCACCTCCTCACAGGTAAGATCGAAATCGGCCCTACGCCAAACTAATAGTTACGACCATCTCCCCGCAGGTAAGATCGAAATCGCTCGTATGCCAACACAGTGATGAATAACAACTATGCAACATGAATCTCACCGACTCATCTCAGGATCAACATTTAGTGCCTCAACCACGACTTATATACAACCACGACCAACTTTCATCCGGTTTAATCGGGTATCAACTCACATCACAACAGCAACTGATCAACTATATCACTAGGTTGAGCACTGCAACATATATATATATATATATCCTCGACTTTCTCACCACACATTCATCATATGATTTATCAGAAATCACTGCCTAATTCTACTCAGACATCAACAGTCACAACAGACATCAATAACAGCCAGAATATATATTCAACAGTAAAATCAACTTACAAATAAATAACATTTAATCAATTATAGCATATAATAGACATTATATACATATCACATATAATATATCAAATATCCAATCACAGCACAGACAACCTCAATATGCAGTAAAATTGACCTAACGGTCAAACGACCTCTAGTAGGGTTTGGGTCGCCCTACGCATATCAATATATATTATTTAAAGTTTGCCTTCCCGACGATATTGCGGTTCTTTCCCCAACCTTAGTGATTTTCCCGAGAGATTCCTAATGCGGCTCCGCAGCAGTCAATCGAGTGCGCGATCAGGCGTTCGAGTCCTGTCAGATTCTATACAGTAAAATACAACCAGAAATTAAAGTAATGAAACCATAAACTACCTAATATCTAGGATTAGCTACTGCCTTTAATTAATTAAATAGGCTAGGGATATTGAAATTCTACTAAATCTTGGATCAATGATCCTTAAGCATACCTAATACACAATCAATGATCATTTATCAAAGATTTGAACCAAACCCCTTAAACCGGGCCCTTTTTGATAAATAGGGTAGAGAATTTATTTCATTACAAGCTCTTGGATTATGATAGTAGGGGATGATACTAGCTCATAGGAATTGGTTTGGTCTCAAAATGATTTTTCTAAAATTTTCTAGAGTTTTGAAGTTTAGATCTAGAAATTGAAACTTATGAAAATAAATGGAGAAAATAAAGATTGAGAGCTCAAGGATGAAATCTATACCTCCTAGGTGATAGAGGAGGATGAGAGGAGCAACTTTGCTTCACAAACCTTCTTGAAAAAGCTTGAGGAAGCTTGAGAAAAATGAGGTTGAAAATGGAGGAAGAAGGAAGAAGAAAGAAGAAGAAGGAAGAAGAAAGAAAGAAGAAGAAGAAGAAGAAGGAAGTCATGGGGAGAGAGAGACCAGCGAGAATGAGAGAAAAGTGAGTGAAGAATAGTGTTCTATTAGGTGACTTAAGGTTTAATAAAGGTAAAAGTAATAGTAGGTAATTAGTACAAACTAACCAAGGATAATTTGGTCAATTCACGTCCCGATAATTTGAAAATCCTCACGACATTTGTAGGAGTCCCCAAATGATTTAACATAGCCCTGGTATGAAAATCATTGGCTCAAAGTTCTCGAAAAACCCTAAGACAACTCGAATCGTCTACTCGATCGATTTTCTGCCTGAATATAAAATATTATTTTCATTTTCGAACGTCGGGACGAACTTTTTCGAAAATATAGGAAACGTGATTCTAAGACTAACTGCCTCGTTCACGGGTCCAAATTAGGTCTCGATAGTAGTAAAGCACTACTATCAAGGAAAAACGCAGACAGGGCTCCGTCTGAGTTTTCGACCCAAAACTTAACTATAGCTTCCTATGATAGCGTAGAGCGTGACTATAGCCTCGGAATAATTTATTTAATTTTCTAAACCCTCTAATAAAATACAAATACTTAAATACTAGTTAAATAAAAAGATTAAGAAAATTTGGGATGTTACACGTCTGACCTAAGCGTCATGCACCATGCGCTAGGCTCAACAGAAAGATAAGAGTCCAAATTTCTTTTCTATGCTCCTTTTAATCTACTCTTATGTGAATGAACCTGTAGGTTCCCATAACGGTGACACGATTATTAAATCTCATTTAATATTACAAACAGTGAGCGGTATCTAACAACACATCATTGCTACCCAAGTAATGAGAATGATAGTGATTTGACATAATCTTGTTGTGACCAAAATAAACGTGCACTAATTGTCCCTTCATCCATATGTCCTAATTGAACGCAAGACATAAATGTGACATTTTTGTTAAGTTCAATTATTTATTGCTCGATCCCCGTAGGTTGGACAATACTTATGATACATTTCTCGGTTGGTGGGGTAGTGTAATCCCCCATTGTCCTCCATGGTGGACCATTCCCATCACCAGGTGCAGTCATGGTTTCTCTTGGTTCTTCTACTTGAGGCTCATGCTCACTAGTGGAAGCTCTTTCTTGATTCTTTCTTTGTTTGGTTCTTTTTCGATTCCTTTTTGCGGTGCGTTCGACTTCGGGATTGTACACAAGTTCATTTAGGTCGATTTCACCTCGCATACAAGGGAAAAAAAGCGAATTAGAACAAAATCGACTTTAGTAAATGCAAGTTATGGTGCAAATCGAATATTTATGCAACGACAAGTAAACACAAGACAAACAAGAATGAAAATAGAAAAAGAACGAAAAACGTGTCTAAATTAGGAGTTCCTTTTGGTACTCATGATATTGGCACACTGATCCCCAACAACGGCGCCGAAAACTTGATATGATTTCGAGAAAGTATACCTAATCGAATGCAAGTAATAACGATGGTGAAACCGAATATCGTTCTCAAGGATCGTAGATATCACTTGGAAGGAAAAGAGCTCAAATTGGGTTTTCATACAAGAAATCAAATGAAGCAAAACAACTATTTTTGGTATTTTCTTAATTTATGATCAACAACAACTATAAGATCAGAAATATGCAAGATTAAAGGTATTAGGGATTCGATTTCGTCCACTTATGTATCTGAGTTCCTCATAGACAAGGAATCCTTTGAATTGCTAAAACACTAATTATCGTAATTTCTTTTGGTTGGTTGAAGGTTCAATTCCCTAAGTTAATTAACCCTTGATTCCTTAAGCAAGTAATCCTATCAAACTCCATTAATTACCACTATTCCTTAGGTCTAATTAATTAAACCGATGATTAAGCTTCTTGAAATTATTTGGTAAACCACATTAATCAAATAATCTATTCTTAGATTACTTAACTAATGGTACTACTTATAAGAGGCAAACAATCAAGAATCATTATTCCTAGAATATCCATGAAACCCCAAAACACAAGAATGGTGGTTAAACATCCAAATGTCGTTAAAAATAGTAATTAATACATAAACAACCAATAGTTCATAGGATAAAGTAGAGAATCAACAAAAACTTAAACAATAAATGGACTACATCATCTCCCTAGCTAAGAGGAATTTAGCTAGACATGTTAAACTTTAAAAAACAACAAAATAAGGGAGAAAAAATATGAAACTTCATTAAGTAGAAGGTATATGATGAAGCATACCTCTTTCTTTTCCTCACCAGCTATAAGGAATTGCCAAATTAGGTTTTGAGCCTCTAACTTTCGTGTCTAGCAGCTCATGATACCCCAAAATGGAAAATAAGGGTTTAAATACCCTATCAGGAAACGCGCCCATGCTGAGCTAGGGTTTCTCATGTTGAGCGTGGGATAACCAGAGCGCAAGTTTAGTCACGCAAGCCTGCGCATCGCTGAGTGTGGATTTGGCAGAGGCAATGTTCTTAACAGGTGAAATTCATCTTCACTTGAGCTTCTTTCTTTAGGCTTCGTTGTTTACTTCTCCACCAATTAATTATACTTCAATCTTTATGGTTTCCTTCCTTATTGAATCTTAAAATTGATTAAAGACGAACCTAAAATTTGATTTCATAAAAAGAACTAAACGAACTAAAATGAACTTCAAATGCAAGAAATTAAACTAATGTACTCACAACAACTACTAATGACCTAACTAACTAAAATGGGGACAAAACAAAGACAATTTCATGCAATTGGGAGGAAAATCCACTCAAGAGAGACACAATTACTTTATACTATCTTGTAGCTTATAAGTCCATTTAGATCTAACATATGATATTAAGGATATTAACTCATGAGTGAAAGTTAAAACTTCATATATAAAAGTTGTAAGAACAAAATTGACATCTACTTTTTATATTTTTATATAACATAATACTTTGTAGATGTCGGAATCAGGGTGAGATTCTAAATTTCACGATAGTCTGGGGAGTACGGTGCAAATGGGGAATGACATATTTTCTACTTTTGCTTTTACTTCCCAACGCATTGTTTGGATTATGAAAGAAGTATGGTGGAAAGAAGTAGGGAAAATGATAGAATGAATAGAAAGTGGGTAAATTTTTAGGTTGTTTGGAATGAAAGAAATATAAGAGAGGTAAAAGAGAAAAAAAGTTGAGTTTTCTTATAAAGACATATTTGTCCTCAATAACATATTTGTACAATCCAAAACAAAATGGTAGATTTGTCATTTCAATTTTCTCCCCTCTCTCCCTCTTGGTTTCTTTGCTGCTAGAAAGAGATTTTTTTTTGTGAGTCTAATCACATATTTTCTCTTCTCTCTGTTTTCTCCCCCTTGCCAAATGAAGTGCTATTTTTCTCTCTCACATCCTTCTTCTTTACTTCCTTCTCACCAAAATCAGTAGAACCACACGCATGCTAATTAGAGTAGCATATTATCTACTTATGTTGTCATGTTACCAATTTCTATACTTAAGTGCCCTCAACCATAATGAATTATATAATAAAATAAGTTATTTTTAATTAATGTTTTAACAAAAGAAATTGTTTCCTTTTAAAATAAGCTAGGAAGGATTTGGATAGTTTATATGAGGTGATAAGTCTAAAATACATTGTCATCATTGTGTCAACTGAGACGACCCGCCGTCCCATCAATAGAACCTAAGATATTAACTAATCTTAATCGCATAATAAACGTTAGCGCGCCTTATTAAAACGAAGCGAAGCTGAAAATTTAGCGCAGAAGCAAACAAATACACGGCATGCAACGCTTCAGAGTACACAGCTTAACATATAAAGAAATATATCACATACAGTATTGCCCCATCAGTAGGGCTACAGTAATACAGTAATACATACGAGTATACTCTTACAAACCAAAATAAGACCAAAATAAAAGTATGAAAGATAGGCCGCGAGATAGCTCTCCGACTAATCACGATCATTGCCCAACCTCTCGAGGCTAGGGTCCGCAGCACGTCCTCCAGCATCAGGCTCGTAAGGAATGCCGTCCAGCTCTTCAGCAACTGGTTCCTCCTCGGGGTCTTCCCATAAAATAAGAGCAACACATACAGAAAAATAGCGGGAGATAAGAAACATATATCATCAATATGGGAGAGGGGCATCAGTATAGCATATATATATACATCACACAACACAGATAACATATATAACACAATCTCATCCATCTCTTAAGTCACCAATCACAATTAATTAAAAGATTAAGAAAATCGGGGTGTTACATCAACAAAAAAAACAAGTTTTTTTTTTCAAATTAAAAAAAGTTTTTCTTAATTAAAATGTATCGTTTAATAATTTCTCAAAAGTACCAAAAATACCTAAACATGTTGCACTATACATTTAATCATCTTATTATTTGAGTTGCACCTAATCAGTAAAATGACTATTCTTTTCAATTTTTCTCACTTCCTAATGTTCTTTTATTGTGTTGGAGAATATCTCATTTTCTTTTTCACTTTCATGTGTTTGCATAAATATCGGAAGCGAATCGATGATCATCCCATGACAAATGTGATGCTCTAACCTCTAACCTAAGCGGGCTCACATTATTATAGTATTTTTGAACAAGTTCCTAAATAATAAGCATAAGGATTTTCTTGTTGATGATAGTGACGATAGTGATAATAATAACGATTAAGTAATCTAAAAAAAATCACACATATCATGTGTAAAGTTTAGTGTGAATATGCATATATTTACAAATGAGAAAAAGTCTATCATGATAATCGATAGCAAGAATGTAAATAAGATAATATTTGTGAGCACTATCAATCTTCTCTATTTCAAAACTCCTCACCATTATCTATATATCTTTACAAGGTCTCTCAATCTTCACACTCATTCTCATATATAACCCTATCAATTCTTCGATACAAATATGAAATATGAGAAATACCACACTCTTCTCAACTCATAAAAAATTATTTGATTAACCATCTCACTCTATCCTTGTCGAGATAGTGCTTTCATAGTTTCATAAAAAAAAATTTTGCTATAATTCATAGTTTCATATTTAAAAACAACTATTACTATTATATTGCATATCTCTTATAGTTTTTTCATATTTATTATATATTATATATTTGTTATGTATCTCAATGTATACTAGTAAAAATAAAAAATTATCTGCAATAATTTTTAAATTAAAAAATTGAGTCAATCTCGACATCTTCAAATAAACGTAGTTTAATAATTTACCTTTTTCACTCTCAAATATAATTCTTCAATTAACTGGGCGGGTTTACCGGCTATGCTATAGAGTATAGGCCCTAAATCAGAAATATGTTGTTGAAAACTTGAAATACAAGCTAGCTCATTCGTGGTTTAGCATGGCCCATGGAAACGTACATACTGGGCTACACGGAAGAGATAGGTAAGAGCCCATATTTGGAGGTGCCATTGCACTGTGGCCAATGTTTTAAAAATCAGTCCAATCCGACCGGTTCAACCGGTTGGGCCATCGATCGGATGCCTCCTCGGTCCTGGTTGGACTAGAGGACCGGAGAAGCGGTCCGACCATGCAAAAACCGATTAAACCGACGTACAATCGGTTTTTGAAAATCGATTGGTTCATTGTTTCACTTGTTTTTTTTTTTAAATAGGAAGGTACTTTTGGTATGGTTGTTTTGGGTTGGGGACTCCAGTCCAGACCCAATTCACCTGGACCGAGAGTTCTTAAATGTTGCAGCTAATATAGTTCAATGTTGAAATTATAATTTGTTATTGAATCTACAATTGAACAATTCGAACTTAATATAGAAAGTCGGAACATAAATTGAAATTTGACTTGCTGATTGATATCTTTATTAATGTGTGTGTGTATATATATATATATATATACGCACACACACACAAGTTCAATCAGTTAAACCTTGAACCGCCCTCCTCTAATTATTTGTGGATAATTAAATTTATCAATGCTTCCGAATATCCTTTAGGATACCAATATATCAAACCTTTCAATGTTTTCATCTTTATCTCTCACTTGGTTTTCACCTTGATATCTTTATCAAATTTACATCTTTATCTCTCACTATGTTTTCATATATCTTTTTTATATATACGCTTTTTAAAAATACATCAAAAAACAAAAGGAACACCTAATGGTATCTTTATTTAGATGTTCAAAAAACATTTCTCTTAATTTATATTGACGAAAACTATAAAGGTTGTTGAATAAACATGTGATTTGAATCATTTGTTACTTAATTATATGGAAAAACCTCATTTAAGGTTGTCAACTCACTTTAACTAATCAAGGGTGAATACACTTCTACTTTCTCATTTTAACATTTTTGGCCACTTTATAAGAGCTTAACCCTAATTTATATTTATCTACAATGGAAATTGGGGTCAAAGCCATCAAGACTTGAAAAAACGGAGAACAAGGAACATGTGCAAGCATGTGCGTTCCGTTCCCACCACAAGGTCCAGCTGAGAATCAGTGGAAGGCCACAATAACCAATGGCATCACACGAAATCAGCTTACTGCTTCTGTATCAATGCGTACCTTGGCCACTTGCTCACCATACACATATGCACCAAAATTTCACCTTGGAAGCAAGCAAAACAATCTTATACGTCCTAGCTATATGTAGATATTGTTTTTCAGTTTAATTTCTCACCTCATTCACAAAATAGCTCCTCATGATCCATGTAAGAATCAGTATGTGTTGTTTTTAATTTATGGCTGAACTTTTTTTATAATCAAATTAAGAAATATTAAGTGGGTGGGAGATGGTACCACAACCCATAAACATTACAAATATGAACAAAAGTCTACCTAATCCATGAGTCATACAATATAAAGGATTATCTGACCGGTCTAAATAAGAAAAGACAAAATTATGAAACTTAACTACAATCCAAGATCAATATCTAAATTTAACTAACTCCAACAAGGTAACCAAGTCATGAGGCAACTCATTACTAAAAATAATTTTGCTCTGATGCAACCAAATAGACATAGAGGTGAATGCTGTAGAACCTGCCAGGATGATGTAAGAAGTGCATTAATTTTAATATCATATGGAAGAAGAGTTTGGATACCAATCCATGAGTAGATACCTTGCCACACTTGATATGCTATCGGACAAGAAATGTTACTGTGGTTTAGTTGATCACTATACAAAACACACAATAACTACACACATTTCTTATATACAAATTAAACTTTGAAGGCATGCGATTAGTAAGGTTTGCCTGGAGAATGCTATGATCACCTTTGGAGGTGTTGTGCAACTCCAAAATTATTTAAAAAAACAATCATATCCGATTATCAGTATAGGATAACAAACAATTATTGATATTCAATTTGCTTTGTAAATAATAACAAGCATAAACGCGCGGTTTGTAAACCACCTACAACTCTCAAAAGTCCAACGCCACTTATTTGCAACTCCTTTAATGAGTGAAACCGCGATCAACAAATTGATCAAAATATTCATCAAATGATCATATTGATCTTTCTCCCAAGAAAAAAGACTTCTCCGCCACTTTAGGTTCCATTTCCACCCAGTATTCAACCAATCGACGATATCAGTTATAGCAAAACATTTATCTAGCGATATCACAAAAAGTCGAGGAAACAAAACATTTAGAATTACATCTCTCATCCACACATCAACCCAAAACTTAATACTATATTCCCCACCTAATTTATGTCTGAAGTAGTATATGTTCGTTAAGTTTCTTTCTGTTGAAGTTACCCAAGCATTTATTAGAAATGGGCACAATCCTTCTAGTATCCCACTAAATTACATTTCCTTTAATTACTCTCACTCAGTTTTCAATTAACATTAATACCTGTATATATTGGAAAATCTCAAAAATAAAGAGAGGTGTTTACATATAGTAAAAAGGTTTTAAATCTGAGTTCGAAACCGCAATTGGAATCGCGACATTTTGGTTTTAACAGTTTCCGAAACCGTATCACGACCGCAATAGCGGCCGTATCGACCGTATTTTCTCACAATTGTCCGCAATAACGAAATTAAAGTGCAACGTGACCACAACCGTCATTTAAAACTTGCATACTAATATAGTATTAACGGTACATTCCGATGTGTGAAGTGGGAGAGAAGAGAAGAGATTTTATAATTGGGGTTTTGAGGATTAATCACAGATATTAGATTGGATCTCGAATCTTCTTCAACTCTTCCTGTGCCAATAACTATAATGAAAAAAGGTGTCGTACTGAGGTCATACTCACAACAAAAATGGAAACTCGTATATAATAATATTCTTTCTTTCTATAAATCCCACACATATGATTAGAAGCATTTTTCATGAGAATCAGTTATTTCCCGTCTAAATTTTACCCTTTTAATTAATTAAAAATTGTTGTCATTATTGTGTCTATTTAGGATGAGAAGCAACAGAAATTTATATTCATTCCATTCATCTGTCTCTAAAACTAATCTCTGCATCTAATTTAGTGCGTGCTAAATATCTTCTCCTCTTGTGTTCTTCATCAGACAAATAAATCCAGCTCAGTGCTTCACAACAATTCAGCATGCTGGTCCAGCTAACCTACCTGCACTGCAGAGAGATCAATTTATTAATTGAACTTATACATTAAAGGCTACAAGTTCTTTGCTAGTTCCAATTATAACTAGAACTCTATCTTATACTCTTGAGTACTTTCCAGCATTATTCGTTTGCATGAATAATTATGATCAATGAGCTAGCAACCACATGCACTGTGTATATATGGATCTATTGCAAGATGCAACTGACTGATTCAACATATATGTATATATGGCCCTCGATCAAAATCATCACCATATATATGAATGCAGATGCAGCTAGCAATCACTGGAAAGTAGGAATGCAAGCCAAAAAAAATATTTGTGATTGAAGATTGAAGGCCGCTGGTTATTGAGAGAGAAAATCCAAGAGAAAAAAATATACACACTCATAATTGTATGCATTCAACATGTTTTCCATAATTCATTCCACATTAAATATAGACAAGCAGATTAGCAAAACTACAAAACTGCCATCATCATGACATGCAACATAAAGAAACACAATTATGAAAAGATGACTAAGGTTATGTTTGGGAGTTTTGCAAAGGATGGAGTGGAGTGGTTAGTAATGAAGTGGTTTAGAGTGGAGTGGAGTAAAGTAGTAAAAATATATCACTCCATTGTTTGGGAGTTTTGACGAAGAAATGGAGGGACATCCCACTCCATTGTTTGGAAGTCACAATGGTAAGTAATGGAGTTGAGTAAAGTATAAATTTTATTTCCAATACTACATTTTTTAAACAATTCAGGTATTCTATTTAGAATGGTTAAAATTATAAATTTGTATTTAAAAGTAAAAAAGAGAGAATTGTTTCCTCTCAAACCCCCCAAATTGGAGGGTATGAAAAATAAAGGCTTTGGATGGTTTGGAGTGGTTTGGCTTCCCATCCCTAACCATTAATTCCACTCCATTGTTTAAAAAACTCATAAACAATGGTTTAAGGGATCTTTACTATTTCACTTCATTACTAACCATCACACTCCGTCATCCCAAACACACCCTAAGGGTTAAAGAAGGAAATAAAAAAAATTAATAATGTGATTACAATGGAATGACAGAGGCAATAAACTATCAATGGCTTAACATTTGTGTAGAGTCGTTGGAGGTAAAACCATACCAGAGAAACGAATAGTTTTAATTAGTGGTTAATATTTCCAAAATTACAAGGATTATTTTAATATCTATAAATATTTTATATAAAAATTGTCTAAGGCCCCATAATTTCTAGACATGGCCGGTGATTTGTTGAAATTGCACAAATAGACCCTTTTGAAATTGCACAAATTAATTGACCCATTGTGCCCCTAAATAGACCACACGGCAAGAGCCCGGCCATCTTTCCGGTGAACACGCTGCCAAATTAATATATACAGCCACGAGAGCTCTACTTTTTGCTTGTTGTGAAACTTAAAAGCCTAACCATTGAGTCATTCGGTTCACACACCACATTGAAACACGCTTACAAATATATACATATCAAATTGAATATAATCTTACATGGGTGTTGAACCAAACTTAAAAGCATGCATTATTATTTTGCAATATATTGTCACCCCTTTATATATATATGGTTAATCACTTAAAACTTATAAAGAATGGTAGCAAAACTTTCGAAGAAACCAAAATCAAAGAAAGCCTCTATATACTTTTTTTTTTTGTGTGTGTGATAAAAGCCTCTATATACTAATGAGATTATTAATGCTACTTTAGTTCTTACACGCACTTCAATTTTCACCATTAATACCAGCGAGTCCTGTATATACATACAAATCAAAACAAAAAATGACGCCTCTGAACATAATTTTTCTAAAAATAATTCACTTGATTAATGATATATAAAATATCTAATTAACGATCTACATTTTGTGATCAATGGAGATAGTAATCAATTATTATCTCTGTTCATCATATAATACATGCAATTAATTAAATAGTTAGACATTTTAAATTAAATCTTTAGAAATGATAGTGTAAAAAATAATGTGCTTATGGAATAATTGAATCAAAATATGTCCCCTTAATTATTATGCAGGTGTAGAAGATTTGTGCAAGTGGTGTGTAAATAGATGTACTGATCGCTCGAGCAATTTTACACGTACGTAGCTAGCTAAAGTCTGCGACAAGCCACGTGAGTTTTCAAAGGTTTTGGCATGGCATGTGTGGTTTACCCCACTTGATATGCAATGCATTAACTCAAGCCCACGAGCGAATATATATAAGGCAGTGTAAGTAGGTCGATTGCTATGATCAGGGACGGATTTATAAGTGGGACTTGGGTTCCTACTCCCGACAAGCTAGCTAGTTTTCTTGACGGTGATCCCGAAAAGAGTTTTTCGTATATATATAATATGTCCAAATATTTCACCTAGACCAAAAGTTATTGTCATTCAAAGATTTGTCGACCGTTTGAGATTCCGACGACCCGTCACATCCAAAAAGTCATCAACATCATGCACCTGATGTGTGATGAATCCTGGTGCCGAGTGCAAGTGCCGATGGATGAGGATTCATTTTGGATGACTATATTATCCTATATTTTGATAGATTAATAATGTAATTAATGTTTTGGAACAAATAATTATGAATATTTTGTATGAAATTTGATGCGTATATATTTATTGAATGAACTTTAATTTTTATAATTGGACCCCCTATCGTTCAAGTGTCATTCCGTCCTTGACTATAATAGGTAGGAGAGGTCTTATTTCAATAAGTAATTTGGAGAACTTTTTAATAACTTTCATTTTATAATGTATAATAATTATCGGATAACTTTCCGATTAGCATGTAGTATAGTTGTTTGGAAGTTTAGAGAATGATTGTTCAAATAATATTTTTAGATCAAGTAGTTCCAAATTATACAATAAGAGTATTCACAACCCACTACTTCAATTGCACTATTTTTACATCATTTTCTTTACAAATAACTGAATAAGATAAGAGAATTTCTATGGTATTTTGAAAGATTTAAAGGTTTTGAAATACATTTTTATTGACCAATAGATGAGTAGTAGTGCATTTAATGAAAATAAGTCAAAGTTTTGTTTTTTTAATCTGAAACTTTTGCTTTTACAGATTTGTCCCTACTAACTAAATAATTAAGTTTGTTACATTTAAAAAATCTATGGTTTTGGCATTTTTTAAAAAAATAAAAAATTTAATTTTTTTCTAAAAGTTAAAATAATTACTTTTTTGAAAAAAATAAAAGAATTAAACTTTTAAAACCAGTTTTTTTTTTTAATTCCTTTTATTTCTTTTATATTTTTTTATATTTATTCTTCATTTTAAAAATTGTTATGTTCCTCTTATTAGTGGGTTAAAAAATAAAGAACGAGTAATAAAAAATAAAAGAATTAAAGAAATGCCAAAAAAAAGCTGGTTTTAAAATTTTTATTTTTAAAAAAATGGCAGGTGACATTAAAATATTAAAATTAAAAAGGTTTTCTTGTTTGAATAAGAAAAGGTTAAAAACAAAAAAATATTTATTTTAAAAAGGTTAAAAATAAAAAAAAAACTGGTTTTAAATATTTATTTATTTTAAAAAATTTTAAAACAATTTTTTTAAAAATGGCAAGTGACATTAAAATATTAAAACCAAAAGGTTAAAAAAAATTCTGGTAATAATATATTTTAAATTATCAGAATACTTTTTTTTAGTGAATGATAGAATTGTAAAAAAAAAAGTTTGATATACTGAATAATAAATGATATAACATTAAAACATTAAATAATAGTTTTTTATCTATTGAACCAAATCAAAATTATTCCAAAATAATTAAATTATTCAAGGTATCATAGTAGCTCTCATAAGACAAACACATTTGTTTTATTTTTTTATAAACTAATAAAGTACTATAACATATGGCGTAAAAGAATATATGTGAAGACATTCATTTTCTGAAATGATAACACTTCAATTTGTGTTGTGGGTAACGTATGTGTTTTACATGTCATTTTGTAATTCTCGCATTTACACATCTTTCTGTCAAAGTGTCAACAAATTAAATGTCATCATCAACCCTCACATGCCATGGGCTTTGATGACCTTTTCGAGAACCCTGGAGCTTTCCGAGTCTTCAGATAGGAGGGACCGTTATCAGTTAGCGATCTCAACTTAAGAAATCAGACATTTCAATATTCTTCTCAAAAATCGATTTATGAAAAAATAATTTATTTAATTATATAAATAACGGTTAAGTTCATTAATTATTTGATGTGGAATTTATAACATGTCGTCTCGAGTCTGGACTCGTCATCATAAGCGAAGGCTAGCGACACTATCCATACCATCGGATAGAACGTTGCTCTGATACCATGTGAAGAATTCAGCATCCGAATGATCCCCTTAAAATCGGCACACATGACACAATCTGGTTCGCTGTAAAAAAAATTAAAAATTTTACGTTTAGCGTCGGCCAAAGCCGACGTTAATGTGAAGAAATATTTACCCATCTAATATATTTCTTCACCCCTCTGAAACTGAAAATCTTCATCTGTCTGATGACTATCAAACGGGTGAAAAAATGTATCAGACGGATGAAGATCTTCAGCTTCAGACGGATGACACCTCTAACGTCGGCCTAACGTAAAATTTTTAAATTTTTTTACAATGAATCAGATTGTACCATGTGACACAATCTAATAAAAATGTTACTGAAAATAGCATTTTTACAAAAAAACTCGTCAAAATAATATTTTTCGTCATAAAAATAAGCATCATTCTTCATTAAGATGAAACAAAAAAATCCCATTAATGCAATCACTCTGCTGAAAATAAAAGAAGAAGCAAAAAATTAAAACCAGTGAAAGAGATAAATCAAGTTTAGTTTTTTTATCCCGCTTCCCTTTTACCTACAATTTCTCGATAACCAAACGCACAAAAAATGCAGAGAGGAATGGACTGGCCCACACAAGCCATGGCCTTGTATCTCTTTGGTGCACTGTGACGACCAAGCCATGGACAGCGGGAGCGGCGGATTGGACGGCGGCAGTAGGCACAGTGCAACAACTGAGCAAGGAGAGGTTCAGAGTTAGAAAAATAGGGAAGTTAGGGAAGAAGAAGGCTAAGAGTGAGTGAAGTTAGGTTCAGAGTTAGAAAAAATAGATTTAATCTCACTTATTGGATTAAAAAAAATAAATGGTGTATATGAGAAATAAGAGTTGTAAACTTATTAGGGTGAAAGTCCATCCCTCTACTCAATAGGTTGATCACATGGATTGGACCAAACAATGATCCAAATCCAATGATAGAATTGAGTCGGAGAGTGGCCCGACACCAATGGACTGAGCAGTGACCCAATGGAAATAATAATTGTTGTCTAATTAATTTTATCGATTAAGAGCTTATTTGATTGAGATTTTTTTCAACATAAAAGTGACAAAAAAAACGAGTTTTAAGACATTTTTTTTAAAATTATGTGATAATAACTTTTGGTTGACGTGATTTTGAAACGTAATTCTATAGTGAAGAATCTAAAACAACCATGAACTAGAATTGGAAGTTAAAATTGAACTTCAAACCTCATCCTTTTGAGTTGAATCCTACTAATACTAGTTATGATAATTTGGGATGAGAATAGGTTTGACTCATTAGGGACATATATACTACTTATTTCTTTATAGCTTATATAATTTGAACTTATTTAACAAATAAGTCAGTGTTAAATTTTAAAAGATATATTTAATTATATAAAATTTGTACTTTTGAAAAAATATGTAATCTATCATATCAATCTATTTCTTTAATATTTATAAATAATTAAGAATTTATAATATTTAAAAAATTTATTATCAATATACTAATGAAATAACTTTGTTAAATATTATCTTATTTAATAATACAAAGTTTAAGTTTTACTCTATGTAAAAGTTTTCATGTAATGTAAAATTTTATACAGACTTTTGCGTCAAGTTATAAAATTTATTATTTCATAAATAGGTTAAGTAAAAAAAAAAACTTATGATTGATAATAAATCAAATTGGAGTCGACATGCTATAAAATAAACATATCCTATTTAAGTAAAATCTAACATAACACATCTCCATCTTAAAGGAGCGTTTGGTAGAGGGATTCTTTTTAATTTTTCAAGAATTCAAATTTTGTAATCCTAAATTTTCATATTTGGTAGATTTTGTTTTTAAAATATATTCTCAGGAAATTAGGATTCCCATAAATGTTTTTGGCTATGTTTTTTGCAAAAACATTCACACGGGAATGGGTGGAAATCGTAGTTTCCCATTGACATGAAAAGGTTTTTGCTCTTGAAAAGAGTAGTATACCCTAGTTTCTTATCGATAATATTGATAATAAAAAATAAAATACTTATATATAATAAACAATAATTTTTATTATCAATTATAATTAATAAACACCATGTGACGTTAAAAATATTATTTTTGTTCACGTGATAGTAAGATGAGGCACCCCATTAGCTATATATCAGCAATTAACAGGAGGAAACTAACGAGTAACGACGGGGACCTAATCCAAATTTGTTGAACTTACAAGTAGAGCTATCAATTCAAGTTGGCCCAGCCCATTCGGGTCGGTCCGTGACAGACCAACATATTTACGGGTCGAGGGGTTGTACCAAATTAAGTGATTGTGGGCAAATAATTTTTTAGCCCAACCCAGCCTGTACTGACTAAACAGGTTGACCCATGGGCTAATATTTTTTAAAAATACATACATTTCTTAAAATATAAACAATATCATGAAAGAATAAAATAAATTATATTTAATTTTTCATTACTTAACAATATAAATAAAATGTTTGATTTAATTATGTTAAAAACTAAAATAAATTAAATGTTCTTCATCCTTCAAATTCAATAATACATGGCGAGCATCACTCGCATTCAATACAAATCATCTTTTCAGGCATTCAATACAAATTCTCTTTTAATTACTTTTCTAGCACATTCTATTATTCTAGTAATAACATTGTTTATGCAACATAAATAAATTTTATTTTTAAAATATTGCTCGGGCCAGCAGGTTAACCCAGCCCACCACAGGCCAACCGATGTCAGATCATTGAATTTTCGGGTCGGGCTATAAATATTTTGGGCTTAAATTTTGTTAACTCAGACAATGCTTTATATCGGGCTAATTGGGTCAATCCATCGGACTCGACTCATTTTGACACCCTTAATTATAGGGATTAAAAAGTTCATTAAACCTTCTTTTTTAAAAATTATTTTAACGTTTTAATATTTTTATAATATTTTTAATTTTTCATTTAACATTTCAATTAATCTATATTCAAGGGTATTTTTAAAAATAATACTAACATTTTCATAAAAGATGTCCTTAAACCAAACAAGAGAATCAAGATTCCTAAGTAACATTTCCAAAAATGTTTAAGACCTATCAAACACATTTATAACATTTATATGAATCACCATTCCCGTGAATTATAATTCCTGAAAATCATGATTCCCGAAAATAAAAAAAAAATATGCCTACCAAACACCCTCTAAAATTAGCGTGTAGTTAGTATTCCTAATATTGGTTGTCCAAAAACGAAAATAGAGTAATAAATACAACATGACTTAATTATTGATCCCACATTTATATCATGAAATTAGCTAATACTCGTCCATAACTATCAAGCCCGGTCTAGTTTGGTCCCATTGAACTAATCAATTCAAGAGAGACGTGAAAGTAGAGGTAACTAAAACAAATGTGGCCTTTAATTTCTTGAATAATTAAGGAAACAACTGAAGTAATATTGGGGTACCCTGAAATTTAAGTTTCGCACACGCGCGCGCATATATATATATATATATATACTCTCCAACATTATATTTTCAATACATTATTTTTTATTGGTTGAAATTCATATGGATCCTACAAAATTCAAGTGGGACTCATATGAATTAGTAGGACCCACACTAATTTCAACCAATAGGAGAGAGTGTGTTGGAAAAAGAGTATTAGAAAGTGTGTTGCTAGCATTCCTCATAAAAGAAACCTAAAAATATAATTATAAGAGTTTAATTATTATGTATTGTTAGTATAAAGTTTTTTACACTGTCAACAAATCACAAATTATGATATGAATGATTTTTAAAATAGTTAAGATAAAAATCAAATATTTTTACTAATGTGTCAAATTATAATTGATTGACAATATAAAAATTATACTGCCATAACGATACTAATTAAATCCTAATTATAATAGCCCATTCCTCTCAAATTTATACACAAAAGTGCATTGCATTCGTTGGCAAAAATCTCTTCCATACTCTCATTTCTTTATATTATAATAATCCAAGCTCCATGCTTATATGATTTCATGCAACCCCACCGACATTGAAAATGAGGAAAATAAAAGAAAACAAAGATCTCAATAATACAACCTATCTACCTTCTTACTATTTAAAGGAAATTGCTTCGTACCCTAAACTAACCAATAATTAAATGTTTACTTTAAAAAAATGCGAAACACTAATCGTTAGTCCAGAACTTGATCTATACGTTTTGCCAGGCAAACATTATGGTATTTGAATTGAAGGCAGCCGTTAGGGTCTGGAGGAAGTAACATAACCAATAATATCAAAGGGTCAAAACTTTCCCAAGTTGCTTAAGTGGGCCATGGCTACAAGATTTTTTATCACATCATCCTCCGTGGGTGCAGCTAAGCTAAGCTCACTTATGTTCTGGAACCCGGTTGGACCTCACCGTTCACCGCAAAGAACCACGCATGTGATCCCACACGTGTTAAGTTAAATTTCATGTGTGGGGTTCTCCCAAACAATCTAAAGAGTCCAATATATAAGTAACGATGATAATAGACTAATTAAGTAACTAAAATCTTTGTAAGTTCAATCATAATATATAAAAACAAGGTGAATTCTATGATATCTTTAGCATAACTTTTAGGAGTATAAATAAGCTGAGCTATTTATGAACTATTCGAGCTCGGCTCATTAAATGCTCAATCAAGCTCGTTCGTTTAATTAAATAAACAAACTCAAGCTTGAAGTTGGGATCGATTATTTAAATGAGCCAAACCCAAGCCTTATAGGTTCGACGTTAACGGCTCGTGAATAACTCGTTTATATATATGTAATATAATATTTTATATATCCTAAATTCTTAATCCTAGTTCTTGTAATTATCCTAGGCAGTGCAAACTTGTAACTAAAAGAAAAGTAATGAAAAGGCAGTGGCAAACCAGTAACTATATGGGAAAAAAGTTTATATTCTACAGAATCTACTGGTTCTACTTCTCGTTTACCACAAAGATTATCATCCTCAACTGGTTGGTCTAGGTTGATAAATTATATCAAGCAAAATAAATCTACTCCAACTTCCAAATCTGAGATTAAACTCTATCTTGATGAGAGTCCAATCATATGTGAAATGGATCAGGTGCCTTCTCATCCTGTAAAGCTACTGCATACTTAGTTTTGGTTTTAACCCCTATAATTGGTTTTGTAGATCTAATAGGTTTCTTTAATCTTTTTTTTTTTATCTCTTGTATATAAGCAGAGTATCATTGTATAGTTGTACTCTTATAAATGTACATTTTGCTTATAAAAATATATATAATATTTTATTAAAAATTGAAAAAATTAAGAAATAATTTAAGGAAAATTTTCATAAGTGCAAAAAATAATTAAGTTATAAATGAGCTAAGTAGGATGTAAATGAACTAAGCTATTCGTGAACTATTCAGGCTCGGCTCGTTAGTTAACAAGCTAAGCTCAAACTTTTGGTTAGACTCGTTTAAATAAATGAGCCAAGCTTAAGCTTCCCATTTTTTTCATAAGCCAAGCTCAAGCTTCAAGTGCTCGACTCGGCTCGACTCGTTTACATCCCTAGTAAATTTTATCTTGTCTAGGTTGTTGAGTCTCCAAAATGTCTGATGTGCATTTACCTTAGTTTTGATGAGATTAAAACAGTTATTTAATGATTTAATTGAACTCGTCTGTGGTGTTTAACTTGTCTACTCAGTGTGCAGATTAAAACATTAAGTTTTTATACGAATTGAGTTCTAGCATATTATCACCCGTCTGAACTAGGAAAGTTCATTCGTCTGAACTTGGATAAGTTCACTTGTCTGAACTAACTTAAGTTCACACGTCTGAACTAACTAAAGTTCACTCGTCTGAATTGAGATAAGTTCACTCTTCTGAACTAAGGAAAGTTCAACCCGTCTAATGAAGTCTTCAACCGTCTGATCAAAGGAAGGCTCATTCGTCTAAAAGATTACGCAACTGATGTCAATCTCTTTATTAAGAGTCAACCCGTCTAATGAAGTTACTCACCCATCTGGTGACTAATGTTGAAGAATATATTGGTTGAAAGCTGTCTCGTCTCTAAAAAGGATTTCAACAAAGAGCTTTACCTGAACACAACTGCATCTTACACCAAAAGGGAAAGTCTTCCCTCTGATGGCAAAAAGCAAGTATAAAGACCTGCTAAGGCCAAAGGTGTACCGGAAGTCTTCACCATTCTGATGAGAGAGAACAAGCGAAGTTCTCAAGGTTTTAATGGCTGATCAGAACGAGTCTTTGCATTTATTGAAGATCTGCAAAAAGCCAAGCCTTCAAACATTGTGTCTAACGGCTTTAAAATCTTGAAGCCTATTTAATGAAGAAGACTTTGAAGATTCAAGCAGAGAAGTGAAGAGAACGAACATTGCAATCAAAGAGCATTTACTCGGTGCATTTATATCTTCATTCTTTCATTATTTATTCTTCAATCATTTGAAGTTATTACGCAGTCTTTTAGAACTTCACATTTAATACACTCGTCTGAGTGCTTGTAAAAGACTTGCAAATTATAATTTACTTTACAACTTCTCTCAAACAAACCCGTCTGAGCCTGGAGATGCTAGGTGTGCAAACAATACTCGTCTAGAGCCTGAAGAGGCTAAGTGTGAAAATAATACTTGTCTGTCCTATAACCTGATTCAGTTATAGTGAGAAAACTTGGTGCTGCCAAGGACTGGACGTAGCCTCATTGTTAAGGGGTGAACCAAGATAAAACCTGCTGAGTGATCTCTCTCTTTCCCTTAACTCTTTAGTTTGATTATTTCTCTTAACTATCATCTAACTAAAGAGGTTTATAATTGTGTTTATCAAACCTTTTTTAATTGCATGATTATGTGCTTTCTGTGAAAACCTTCAGACGAGTTATCAGTCTGATTGATCCGTCTAAGTTTACTCGTCTATCATCACCCGTCTGTGCTTGCGAAAAAGTTTCTTAATTCCTCATAAAATTGTCAAACACCATTCAACCCCCTTCTAATGTTTGCATCTGTCTATTTCATAGGTAACTCAATCATATGGTAAGAACTTAGTTATATTTAAGATTTATTGACCCATTTAATTAAGGTGACGCATTCTGGTTGGAGTGAGTAACTTTTACCTCCAAATTATTAGGGTTACCATAGAAGACACCTAAAAACAATGATCAATGCTATACATATAAACATGAGTCATACAATAAAATTACTTAAATGTTTATTTACTTTTATATTTTTCCCATTATAAAATAAACTTTAATATGAGTGAATATCAGGTCGATCTCAATTCTTGAGCTCCTCTATAAGCATTTTTTTCTATAAAAGATCAATCCGGTCTATCCACATGCTGAGTATATGATAATGCTCTTCTCGTCGTTCCTTTCCCATAAAACAGATAAAGCTACAAAAACCTCTAACTTGCAGGATCAATATTGTTCAATAAATCATGGAATAACTTGTTCAGCCTTGAATGATCAATTAAACTTTAGCTTTAGAAGCATTGCATATTCATCCATATATGTTATGATGTATGGATCAATTGATGGGGCTTGTGATCACCAAATTATCAATATAATTATAAACTTAGTAAATACATGTAAATAAGCAGGCCAACAACAGAGAAAAATAATAAAAAATTAGACATTATAAACTATAAATATCATAATGCATTTCACTGCATGTTAAACTCTTCATTGATAATGTCATCTTTTGAATTTTTTTATGTGACAAACTCTATTATTTGTAATTTATAAACATCTATGGATATCTTTGAATATTCACAAAATCCGCTAAAAATTCGATGAAAGGATATCCGTGTGGGTATAGGACAACTTTTCATTCGCGATGCGGGTGGTGGGAGATTACTATCTGTGTCCGCTTTGCCTCATTGTCATCCCTAGATCACTAGATGTGATATATATGAAGCAATAATATAAAAAATCATTTTTTTTAAAAAATACTTTATTTTCTGCTTGATATCTAATTACTTTTTAAATATTTTAAACATTTAAGTTTATCTTATTTTTAAATATAATGTAGTAAATATTATAAGAATGCCTAATGCCTACATTATACAAAAAGAGTTTGATCCATAAGTAGCATAAATTATTACTCTTAATGTTAGTATCAACTTATTATAATGTTATTTTTTTTTTTTGATAAAAAATGTTTAGATTAAGGGAAAACACACCCCTTATAACGTCAGGGAAGACCACCAATTTCAACAAGAATTTATAGTGAAATTTATATATCGACTACCAATAGGAAAGATCCGAGAATCGACCCAAATCACAGTAACTGTGAGTGAAAAGTTTGATCAGATATAACAATCCTTGGTGGCATTGATTAGAATATTATTGAAACAAGAGAGTATGTTTTTCCCTAATATAAACTTTAATTTATGTAACAAAAAAAAATGTTATTGAAACTTTCTCTTCTTTCTTAAGAGGAGCACAAAAAAAAAAAAAGAATAGCATAATATTATCAAAGAAAGGCATGAAATGGAAATAAAATAATCGTAATTTGTTAATTTTCTGAATTATAATAATTATATTTATTTAATAAGTAAAATTACTTAATAATACAAAGTTAGAAACGCATAATTAAATGGAAAAATAATAAGTTAAAATATATATTTTTTTTTAAATCAAATGTAAACCATTATAATTTTGTATCAGCAACTACCGAAAATTCGATCGAGGATCGCTAAGCCTCGCGTTTGTAAGTCAACCGTATTAATTTTTTTTAGTAAATTTTGAATTTGATCATTCAAATTATAAAGTCGTATCAATTTGACTTCAAGGATATATTGGTATATAAAATTGTAAGATCGTATCAACTTGATATCCGACGGAGGGACTGGATTGATTAACATTTGATAACTTCAGGGATATTTTTGAAATTTTGAAAATGTCAAGGATCAAATCAATACGACCTTATAAATTCAGGAATTAAACCAGAGATTTACTCTCTTTTTCATTTGGTAAGTTGATAATATTAATGACAAAAGTTATGTTATTTAAACGAGTTTAATTTCAGTGCTTTATTATTGTTAAGAATTTTATATTGTCAACTAATTAGAAATTATGGTATAAGTGACTTTCAAGGTAGTTAAGATAAGAGTCAAATAATTTTACTTATGTGATAATTCATAATTGGTTGACAATATAAAAAAACTTCACACTAATAGTATATATCAATTAAATCATATTTAAATTGAAATATTAAAAATATGACATATATATTTGTGTATTATAAATTTGGATTTAATTGATATATATTGTTATGTAATTATTTTTTACACTGTCAATCAATCAGAAATTCAAGGTCGACCCAAGCATAAGGAGACCCAGGCCAAACGCTTTAGGCCGACCGACAAAAAACTTATTTAATATTAGTATTACTATTTATAAAACTTTCATCATTAGTTGGTCTAGTTCAGTGATAACCAGCGTGTGTTTTTTCCTTAGAAAATAAGGCCGTGCTTGAGGAAAAGCCACGTTTATTTTTGTATGACCCCTGATTTTTCTGTCCACAAAGCGATGTTTATTTTTGTAAGGCCTCACATCAAAATTCGCTTTAAAAGTAAAAATATGTTGGGCCGGCAAATTGTCAAATAAGTTAAAACATTTGAATTTTTTCTTAACTACGTTAAAAGTAGTTCATATTATAATTTCTAATTGCTTCATAGTATAAATATTTTTACACTAACAATTAAACTTTATAAATAAATTTGAGTAAATAGTCAATTTGGTCCTTGAAAGTGTAAGTTGGTATCAAATTAGTTCCGGAATTTAACTAAATAGTAAAAACGTTCCTGAAGTTATAAAACGTTAATCAAGTTGGTCCCTCCGTTAACCCCAGTTAGCTGATGCCGTTAACGGCGCTAATGTGGCACGTTAAGCACCATTGTCACTGGTTAGGTGGTGTCTACGTAGTCAGGGACCAATTTGAAACACTAAATCAGGGACTAAATTGATACTCGCAACTCTGAACCAGGGATTAAATTGATACTCGCAACGGTCTTCTTCTTCTTCTTCTTCTTCTTCTGCTCTCTCTTTTTTTGCTTCCTCTACCTTGCGCTTTCTCTTTAACCACCCGTCTATAGAATCACCCGTACGGGTGGTTATAGACGGGTGGTTAGAGAGAGAGCGTGAGACAGAGGAAGCAAAGAGAGAGAGAGCAGAGAGAGAGAGAAAAGGGAAATATAAAGAAGAAGAAGAACGTTGTGAGTATCAATTTAGTCTCTGGTTCAGAGTTGCGAGTATCAATTTAGTCCCTGATTCAGAGTTTCAAATTGGTCCCTGACCACTGTCACATCAACACCGTTAACTGCATCAGCTAACTGAGGTTGATGGAGGGACCAAGTTGATTAACGTTTTACAACTTTGAGGACATTTTTGTTATTTCTTTAAATTCAGAGACTAAGTTAATATCGCCTTACACTTTCAGAGACCAAATTGACTATTTACTCATATAAATTTATTTACATATGACCCGATGAAAGCCAAACGGGATCGGGCCCACTAACACAAAACGACAAACGAAAGCAATTGTGCGAGCCGAAATATCGAAACAACATCATAAGACCAAAACAAACAAGCCGAAAGAAAGAAACTACAGCAACGCGGCTCGGTTCACGGCTCAGCTCACATTGCCCTTCTTATTCATTTATAGCTCTCTCATTCAACGTTCCCTCTTCCCACAAACATCCACCATCTTCTTCATCTTATTCTTCTTCTCTCTCTCTCTCACTCTCACACACACACATGCATCCATTCTCTCTATCTTTGTAAATTCTTGAGTTTATTTTACTTTTTTATTATTTTTTTTTTGGGTTGGTTAATTTGCTGGATATATGGGTTGCAAAGATTTGACTAAGGTGAAGTGGATGAGGAGGAGGAGGCAAAGAAGGGAGAAGGGTCGAGGGGCAATAGAGAGGAAGATGAAGAAGTTGCAACGGCTGATTCCCGGTGGGGGAAGGTTGAAACCGGACCGTCTTTTTCTCCGGACGGCAGAACATATCTTGCAGTTGAGGTTTCAGGTTAATGTGTTGCAGGCTGTTTCCAACATGTTAATTTAAAGCCATAAATACTAGCTACCAAACTGATATCAAATTAAGGTCAATTAAGTTGTTTATGCCTTTCTATATATGCACGGTCCCTTCTTCTGTAATAGTTTAAGTGTAAGTTCTCTTCTCTCTTTCTATATAATATGCGTTTTGTAAGCTTTAAAATTAAAGTAGGGGATATTGTTTGTTTGTTGATTCCAGATGTTTCTGAGGCTTTAATTTGTGTTTCTTTTGTTTTTTTTTGGGTAAGGGTGGTTTTAATTTGTGTTGTCTATGAATATTTCTTTGCATTTTTTTGAATGTGTTAATTAGAACTTCAAAAGCATTACTGCATGTAGAGTTAGCTAGAAAATAGGAGATACTCAAACAATTTTTTCTGAGGTTAAGATAATATACACAATTAATAATATCATATGATTAGTCCTTACTCCTTAGCTCTCCTTTAGTTTTCATTTTTTTTTTTATACCTTCATCTTTTATCTTGCTTATTGTTCTTATATTTTTTCCGTACATTATCTGGTTTTTTCATGGGCACAAAGATTTATATATACTGTACTCATTTTATTTTTGTGACAATGTTTTACAGTTAAAACTTAAAAGTTAATTACATTTCTAGGGTTGAAAACTCTAAAATTTTCGGTTTTCGGAAGATTTGGTTACCAATTAATGATGAACACTTACTATTACACCATGCTTTTTAATACTTTGGCCACCGCACTATCAGTTACTAAGGATTTCCTTCAGTACTGCCTAGAACTTTCATATTTTTTTTATGTCTTTATGGATGCATAGATTTATGAAAAAAAATGTACGAGTACAAAAACCAAATATATATCTAAGAAATTCACTGCGGCATATATATATATATATATATATATATATATATATATATATATATATATATATATATATATATATATATATATATATATCAGTAGCTGCTATGTATTTACTTGGCCCTCTTAATAAGGTAATAATAGCAGAGAGAAAGGAAAAAATATTAAGCATTAATATTATTGGTCAAGCAAGCTAGTGTTCTCTTTTTCTTTTATAAGCAAAATTTATTAAGGTGACTACAAGTGGTATTCCAATACATAAATAGTACACGGGCCAAAATAAAAACAACTAGTACAAGGACTTGATATTGTTGGGAAATGCCATCATAATTTCCCTCCTCTGTGAACTCAAAATAGGCACTATGCGGAAGCGTAAAATAAGTGTAGCAACATCAGGAAATTTTTAGCATGGAAAACCTCCTTAATGTGAGCAAGGAAAAACCACGGGATTCGTAGGCCACTTAAACCTTCACTATAAAAATAATGGGAATACAAAAATACAATAATGTATATTCAATTTGTGGATAACATTCATAAATTGGCTCACTATTTTTCTCTCTTAGAAACTCTTTCTAAGGTTCTCTCTATTTTTCTCTCTCACTCTCTTCCTCTTTGATTGTGAAGATCTGATGCTAATGCATGAAGAGGAAAGCTCTATTTATAGAGCCTCCTCACTTGTTGGCTCCCTGCTTGCCAACCACTTACTTTTGACAATTTTGTTATCAAACTTAATGCACCGAATGCTTCTTTGGGAAAAACAATCTGCAAGTTTGAAATCTTGCACCAAAAGTTCACATTTTCCTTTGGCTGGATCTAGGCTAGGCCCCACAATTCTCCCCCTCCAGCTAAAGGAGAAATATTCGTGGATCATTTTGGGGTTGATGTTAAGCCTGCAACTTCTTTACAGACTTCTAACTTCTCTTTTGGCAGAGCTTTTGTCATCATATCTGCACCATTGTCTTTGGTGTGTATTTTCTCAATCTGCAGCAGTTTACTTTCCAACACATCACGGATCCAATGATATCTCACATCGATGTGTTTTGACCTTGAATGAAATGTCGAGTTCTTGCTGAGATGAATTGCTCTCTGACTATCGCAATAGAGAACATAGCTTTCTTGATTCTGGCCTAACTCTTGTAGGAACTTCTTTCTCCACAAGATTTCCTTACAACCTTCAGTGATTGCGATGTATTCAGCTTCTGTGGTACTCAAAGCAATGCACTTTTGTAGTCGTGATTGTCATGAGACAGCTCCCCCCGCAAAAGTAATCAAATATCCAGACGTAGACTTTCTTGAATCTACATCTCCTGCCATATCTGCATCTGCATATCCAAGAAGCTTTAGATTTCCATTGCCAAAGCACAAGCACCGTTTGGCAGCTCCCCTTAGATATCGCAGTATCCATTTCACAGCATTCCAATGCTCCTTTCTTGGATTTGATAGGAATCTGCTCACAACTCCTACAGCATAAGCAATGTCTGGTCTTGTACAGACCATTGCATACATAAGACTACCCACTGCAGAAGAGTAGGGCACCTTGCTCATTTCTTCTTTTTCTTCTTCATTGCCTGGACATTGTGTCTTACTCAGTTTCAGATGACCAGGTAATGGAACATACACCAGTTTGGCATTATGCATGTTGAAACTTTCAAGAACTTTCTTGATATAGTCTTCTTGTGACATCCACAGCATTCTTCTAGAACGATTTCTAGTAATCTTCATTCCAAGAATCTTCTTCACTACACCCAGATCTTTCATAGCAAAGGATTTGCTCAATGCCTTCTTGAGAGCAGCTATCTTCGTCTTATCTTTCCCAACAATCAGCATATCATCAACATACAATAGAAGTATGATGGATTCACCATTCTCATAATTCTTCACAAACACACAGTGGTCTGCGGACGTCTTTTTGAAGTTATGTTGGGCCATGAAGAGATCAAACTTCTTGTACCATTGTCTTGGAGCTTGCTTCAAACCATAGAGGCTTTTCTTCAGAAGACACACTAGGTGTTCTTTGCCTGGTTCTGCAAAACCTTCTGGTTGCTCCATATAGATTTCTTCCTCTAGATCTCCATGTAGGAATGCTGTTTTAACATCAAGTTGCTCTATCTCCAAGTCTAGTTTTGCAGCTAGACCAAGGATTGTTCTAATGGATGTCATCTTCACCACTGGTGAGAAGATTTCTTCGAAATCTATGCCTTTCTTCTGTTTGCACCCCTTCACAACAATTCTTGCTTTGTACCTGGGGTTTGAGTTGTTCTCTTCAGTCTTGAGCTTGAACACCCATTTGTGTTTCAGTGCCGTTCGGCCTTCTAGTAATCTCACCAGGTCATATGTCTGATTTTCTTTTAAGGACTGTAATTCTTCTTTCATGGCTTGCATCCATTTCTCCTTATCATTCGTCTCAATGGCCTCCATGAAGCTTTGAGGTCCCCCTTCATCAGTGAGACTGACATACTCATCTGAATAATACCTCCTTGAAGGTTGTCTGACTCTCGTCGATCGTCTTACTTGAGATTCTTCTTCTGTCTGATCAGTCTCCATTTGTTCTCCCTGTATTGTCTGACTTTGTTCCGTCTGGTCAGGTTATTCCGTCTGATCAGGTTGCTCCGTCTGATTGGGTTGTATTGTCTGATCAGGTACATCATTTCTTTGAAGAATCTCTCCCCCTAAATTGTGTGTCACAATGGTCTTTGGTTTCTTAGATTGCTGAATGTCCAGGATCGTCTGGTCTTCAAAGAATACCACATCTCTGCTTCGAACAATCTTTTTGTTTGCAGGATCCCATAATCTGAAGCCAAGTTCATCTCTTGGTGAACCAAGGTATATGCATTCCTTCGTCTTTGCATCAAGCTTTGCTCTTTCATCTTTAGGAATGTGGACAAATGCCCTACACCCAAAGACTCTCAGGTGACCATAAGAGGCTTTCTTTCCAAACCATACTTCGTCTGGAATCTCTCCATTTAAAGGTCTTGAAGGAGACAGATTTATCATATCCACTGCAGTTTTCACCGCTTCGCCCCAAAATGATTTGGGAAGTTTTGCTTGAGAAAGCATGCGTCTGACTTTCTCTGCAATCGTTCTATTCATTCTTTCTGCTAGTCCATTCATTTGAGGTGTCTTGGGAGGTACTTTCTCATGTCTTATCCTATGAGTTTGGCAGTATGCTTCAAATGGACCTATATACTCTCCACCATTATCAGTTCTCAAGCATTTCAGTTTTCTTCCAGATGCTCGTTCTACAGAAGCATGGAATTCCTTGAAAGCTTGAAGAACTTGATCTTTCGTCTTCAATGGATACACTCACACCTTCCTGGAGTGATCATCAATGAAGGTAACAAAGTATTGGGCACCACCAAGGGACCTTTCAGATGTTGAGCAAACATCTGAGTGAACAAGATCCAGAATCTGCTTTCTTCTTCTTGCATCATCTGATCTTTTGAAAGATACTCTGTGTTGTTTGCCTGCTAGGCAGTCTTCACAGGATTCAAGTGGCTGTCCTTTTATGTTTGGGAGATGATCTTTTGCAAGAATCTCCAAACCCTTCTCGCTCATGTGGCCCAATCGTCTATGCCACAGTTCTTTGGTTGCGTCTTGAGCAACATTCATCTCTCCCTTGCATATCTTTCCTTG
The DNA here is from genome assembly GCA_039655645.1 of Ammopiptanthus mongolicus. NCBI lineage: Eukaryota > Viridiplantae > Streptophyta > Magnoliopsida > Fabales > Fabaceae > Ammopiptanthus > Ammopiptanthus mongolicus. The sequence goes on from CM077343.1 coordinate 90,381,023, forward strand.
CATAATGTACAAGGAGCCTTCCTTCTTTCCACGAGCAACAATCATGCTTCCTCTGCTGATTTTCCATCTGCCGGCACCAAACTGGTTTATCATCCCAGCTTCGTCTAGCTTGCCTGCTGAGATAAAGTTTAGACGCATCTCAGGTACATGTCTTACCTCCTTCAACACAAACTTGTTTCCATTCTCAGTCATCAGAGTTACTTCACCAATACCAACGATTTTACTCGTGACATGGTTGCCCATCTTCACCGTACCAAAATCTCCTTTTTGGTATGATGAGAAAAATTCTTCATGAGGTGTGACGTGAAAGGATGCTCCTGCGTCAATTATCCAAATGCAATCATCAGATGCAATGTTTAGATAATTTTCTTCTCCGACAAGAAATATATTCTCATCGTTCGAGGCCACTGCAGTAGTTGTTCCATTTTCCTTCTTCTTTGGGTTAATCTGGTCAGGGTGGACCGTTCCAGCTTGTTGGTCTCTCTTCAAGAATCTGCACTCAGACTTTCTGTGGCCCGGTTTGCCACAATAATAACAGTTTAGTCTAGTGCGAGATTTGGATCTACCTTGTGATTTTCCACGACCTCCTTTTTCACGATTCTAACTCCTTCCTCTGTTTTCAACAACATTGGCTTCGAACTTGTTATTCAAGCCCCTTTCTCTCCGTCTTGACTCTTCATTTAGCAAACAATCCGTAACAGAATCCATGCTAAGCTTTCCATCTGGAGCAGAATTGCTGAGAGTGACAACTAGAGTGTCCCAACTCTCAGGCAGAGAACTGAGGAGTAGAAGAGTTTGCAACTCATCATCTATCTTCATCTCGGTCTTCGTCAACTGATTCACGATACCTTTGAAGGTATTCAAATGTTCGATAATGTTGTGACCGTCCGAGTACTCCAACTTCACCAGTCGTCTGACAAGGTGAGCTTTATTTCTAGGCGTCTTCTTTTGAATCAAGGATTCAAGTTTCATCCACAACTCATACGCATTAGTATAAGTTGACACATGCTCGAACAAACTTCTGTCAATATATTTTCGAATCATAGCTACTGCTTTTCGATTCTAAGCTCCCAATCTTTGTCAGACTTCCTTCCGGTTTATCTTTCTGGGTGATTAGCTCATGCAAATCTTTGCAGTATCAGTGATCTTCCATCATCGGCTTCCAATAGGAGTAGTTATCTGCAGTTAGCTTGAACATGTCTCCATCATGACTGACAACTCCTTCCATCTTGAGTTACACAGGCAAATAGCTCCACCAACCAAGTGGGTTTTGATGAGGTGACTAGTACCGAATGCTGAAAATTACTGTAGTATGTGAACAATGTATCGAGGAAGTTCCTAGGAAAGAGAGGTGGGTCAATAGACACTCTTAAATACCAAGCCTTTCCTAGCCAGAACTTTCCTAGAATGCACTTTCACACTACCACACTTTATTCCCAGCAATAAGAATAAATCTTTTCTGATGTGGAAGATCAGGCAATGCTGCAACCACAGAGCATACTACGAAATTTCTTATAAATCCGGCACCTAGTATCCCAGAGCTCTGAGATCAGAGCTCTGATACCACTGTTGGGAAATGCCATCATAATTTCCCTCCTCTGTGAACTCAAAATAGGCATTATGCGGAAGCGTAAAATAAGTGTAGCAACATCAGGAAATTTTTAGCGTGAAAAACCTCATTAATGTAAGCAAGGAAAAACCACGGGACCCGTAGGCCACTTAAACCTTCACTATAAAAATAATGGGAATACAAAAATACAATAATGTATCTTCAATTTGTGGATCACACTCACAAATTGGCTCACTATTTTTCTCTCTTAGAAACTCTCTCTAAGATTCTCTCTATTTTTCTCTCTCACTCTCTTCCTCTTTGATTGTGAGGATATGATGCTAATGCATGAAGAGGAAAGCTCTATTTATAGAGCCTCCTCACTTGTTGGCTCCTTGCTTGCCAACCACTTACTTTTGACAATTTTATTATCAAACTTAATGCACCGAATGCTTCTTTGGGAAAAACAACCTGCAAGTTTGAAATCTTGCACCAAAAGTGCACATTTTCCTTTGGCTGGATCTAGGCTAGGCCCCATAGATACGATATAATAGACTTTACATGAGGAGGCCAATCTAAAAAAGAAAATACAGTTATCTGGAACTTAAGCTGAAGGCCTGAAGCCCATAACCATGAACTAAATTTTATTTAATCAGTAAGACTTTCCAAATCAATAGGATCATTACTAAAAACATTAATATTACTCATGCGCAACCAAATAAATCATATAACGGAATGCCACAACATTGTTAAACTAATTTATCTTTCTTCCTTTGACAAGCTAGACAAAAATGCTGAAGATAATGCAATTTAATATAGATACGAAGAGAATATGATATCCAAGTGGTGAGAAAAAACATTGCCAAATTTGATAGAATTAACGCGGAATTACGAGTCAATCAAGTGTACGTACACCACCTTATAATTGGGTAAGAGAGAGTACCTAAACTGATAAACCCATAACCCCCAAGACCAATCTTACGATTTACCCCATTCTCTACTGCTTTTGTTTTTGTCTCGTTCTCAAAGGTAATTGCAAACCTTCATTATGCAGTTATCCAAAGGAAACCGGCCGTGTGTTATGTGTGTACGTACGCAGGCACCTCTAAAACTGGAGTTTTGCTATTGTACCACTAGATTTGATACTTGGACATTTTTCTGCTGCTCTGATGCTTGGGCATCTTATTTATATCTGTATATTATACTGCACTTTTATTTTAACTTTACATGTAGTGTGTGTTTGGATCAGTTGTGAAAATTTGATTATTTCAATAATCGATTATAATAGAATTGGTTTTATGTTTGAGTGTGTTTACTGAAAAGCGGTTATAAAATAATTTATTTTGTTTGGGTTGTCTAAAAAAACCACTTACATGTAATAAATTACTAAAAAAGGAATGAAATTATTTATATAATTTAATAATATTTTTTTGACAGTTAGTTTTATAGGGGTGAAATATGATGATATTGGTTTAAAAATAATCTAGCAGTTTTTTAAATAAGCTTCAAACTTCAAGTCTATTTAAAAACAATTTTTTTCCTCATAAAAATAGTTATTTTGAAATTTAATCAGTTTATCCAAATTACCAGCTGCTTCTACTGAAAACAGCTTTTATTATGAAAAACAAGAGTTTGGGTAAGATTCCTCATAGTATATAATAATATTTAACTCATTCACATAAAAGTATGGATGTACTAATGTCTAATTCAGTGATACAAAAAACAATACTCCTCCGGTCCATATTATAAGAAACAAAAGGGTCCAATTTTTTGATCCAAAATATAAAAAACATTTATCAATTTTCAAATATATTAAATGCTCATTTCCAATTATATCCTTATTTATAATATGATTCATATTTACGAGGTACATATATTAAAAGTTCTGTGTAGATTTTGTTTATTGCTATTGGCTTGAATGGTTGGTGAATTAAGTTAGTGAAATTTGTGTTAAAGCCATTAATTATAACCCATCATTTATGAAAAGGGTATTTTTGAAAAATAAGTTAAATATTTAGGAGTATTAATTGAAATTATCTCATTTCAAAGCTTTTCCTTGGTCTGTGTGATTTACTCCTATGTTTCTTATAATATGGACCAGAGGGAGTATTATTGCTAAAGTTAACTCTCTTGTTAACCGAGTTTTAATTAATGGTGGTTATGGGTTAATTTCCTTCTAATACAATTTAAGAGTTTTGTTAGTGTGTATCCTTACGCACAATAGCATTTATTACTCGTATAAATCTATTAAAGAATAAAACGTAAATGCTTTTTAGATTTTCAAGGTTGCTTATGACTCTGTTTGGTAAAACTAGCTGTTAGCGGATAAGCTAGCTGATAACGGATAGCTTATAACGGATAATAGATGAGGTAGCTGATAACGGATAGCGGATAAGCTAGCTTATTCTGTGTGAAAGTGTTTGGTAAAACTAATTGTTGAACTAGCTAAAAAATATAAAATGACATAAAAGGACATCTTCATTAATGATTTTACATAAAAGAAAGAGAAGATGATAAAAGTAGAATTAAATTAAGATAATAAAGATAAAAGTGGGAAAAAAAAATGAAACGCTATAAGCTATAAGCTCAAACGCTACTTCAAGTAGCGTATGGAAAAAACTCTATAAGCTCGTGAAAAAACGGTATAAACCCATGACAGAGGCGCTTGCCAAACGGGGCTACTTTCTCATCCGCTATAAGCTATCCATTATAAGCTCGTAGAAGAGGCGTGCCAAACACGCTCTATACTTTTTTTTAATAATTTCAAATTTTATTCCTTAACATGTGCCTTAATTGAGTTAACAAAATCATAAATTAATGACAATTCATTCGATGCTCTGACTTCTATATTGTAGTTACGGGTGAAAATGGTCTAACATACATCTTAGATGTAAGACTTGAGGCTGATTTATTAACCTGACATAGGTCATTTTTTGATGTTAGCTCTGACTTGAAAGTCTATTTAAAAATCTATTTTGTAATAAAACCTTTAAATAGACAAAAATGCCTAAATTTAAATATGTCAATGGGCCTAAGCCTTTAAATAGGTCTGCTTTGCATACCCAGAGGCCTATGTCCTTGAGAGGAATGGACACTAGGAAGAACTGAGAGCTTATACAAATTATCGATGAGAAAATGACCACTAGGAGGAAAATAGCCCAGTTCAACTACGCTTGCGGAAGTAACTTTGAACTGCTATGCTCTTACTCTTGTTCACCGAAAGGAATATAGAAGGATGGCTCCGACGAGTCAACAAACGTGAGAAACTAAGAATGACCCACTGAGAAGTGCGATGGTCGCGTCACGTGCAATAGCTCTGCTCCTACATATTCTTAGTGTGTGGTGGAGGCGGCAGCGACAACTTTGTGTGTGTACGCGCGCGCAACTGAGAATGATTGTGATGAGTGAGGGTGGGGAGGGAGGATGGTAACCTTGTATCCTAGCTTGGGTTCTGCTTGAAAGGTGGATGAGGAGGGAGCATGTCAGGAACTAGGGTTTGTTTTTAGTAATAATGATATATTTTTATTAAAAAATTATATAATATAAATATTGAAATATCATATATATATATATATATATAAGCCACGATTAACCATCGACCTAATTGCCATCAGATCCAGTTTCCATCACCCACTACTAATCCACTAGAACCTCCATGTCACAACTCTAGGTGGCAAGTTGAGGACGATGGTGGGTTGAGTTCTGCGGTCAGTGGCTTTTGTATTGGTTCACAGTGGTTTTGGATGGCGAGTTGAGGGTGATGGTGAGTTGAGTTTGGAGTTCAGTGACTCTGGTGGATGTTGATTTTGGGGTGAGACTAGTCCTCTTGTTATGGGTTTGATTGTCGTCTTCTAAATCGTTCTCTAAATCAATATCGCAAGACAGGCTATTAAATTCTTTGAGTAGAGGTTAATGAAGCCTGTATTTGGTTTTGTGGGGATAAGATGTTGTTAGTTTGATTGGTTAGAGTTTTGGGTAGCTTCGGTGCCGTTTGGCGATAGTTCTGAGTGGCGAGTTGGGTGTGATGATGGGTTGATTTTTTTCTGGACAGTGACTCCGGTGCTTATTCATGTTTCTTCTGAGTGGCGAGTTCAGGGCGATGATAAGTTGAGTTCTGTGGCGAGTGCTTTTGGTGTTGATTCGCGATGGTTTTAGGTAATGAGTTGGGTGATGATTGAGATTTGTTATGGGTTTGATTGACATTCTCTAAGGTTTTGCGGTATTATACCGGATATCCCCACATTTAACGACTAGTTAACGTTGGGAGGTAAGTGTAAAAGTTTTTAAATTAAAAATATATCAAATTTAATGAAGTCAAAATTCAAGAGACATTAGTGTAATTTCCCAAAAGTTTTAACCACGACCAACTTACAATCCAAATCAACATTAAATCGAATCACCCGCACCAAGCTAGAGTCCCTAATTAATTTGTCACATAGGTATAACAGGAAAAGAAGCTCTTGGAGCCACAATTGCCATGTTCTATACACCAAAGAGTGATTTCGGGTGATAAAAATGATTTTTATACACCACGAATGTAATATTTACGTGAGATATTGTGTTTAATGTGAATTTGATTAGATATTATCGTTACTCTATATAAAGTTAGAATAAATATGTTATATATAAATTTGAGCAAAATATCATATAAATGTTATACTCTGGATTTTCAAATAAAATAACTCTTGGACTAAATATAATGGCACAGCAATATCAGACCAACGAACGTGGAGTCCATGGCCTACCATAGGGGCTTTATTACTAGCCACGTATGCTTTGTACTGGTAATAATATTTCCGTTTGTAGCTCCAGCTAAGTGCTAGCCATTAGCCACAACATACCATTCCAAGTTCCGGTCCTATATGCCATTTTGGTTGGGCTTTATATAACCCGGAATGGAGCCTAAAGTCTCAAAGATTAATTCCTAATATTATATATGCACATTTTGGTTGGGCTTTATATAACCCGGAATGGAGCCTAAAGTCTCAAAGATTAATTCCTAATATTATATATGCACGGGACGTTCTCTAATTAATCTATAGTGCTGTTAAAGATACTTGCAAAAATGTGTCCCAAAGTTTTCTTGCGTAAAGAATAAGGGAAGAAAACATATATCTATTATTTTCCCAGTCTCTCTAATTATTGCTCATTGTTTTTTTTTTTTTTTTTTGATTTCTCAAGGTATTATCTATACGTAACTACATATACTAATCTATTAAGGTACTGAACGACATTTAAAGATTAATATCTCTCAATCAGATTTTCTCTATACACAAGAGTTAAAGATCGAATCCCTTGATCCCTTACTTAATGGATCCAAACTCATTACCATTTGGATATTCGAACACATTAACTTCAATCGAATTATGTTGAACACATGCCATCATGTATAAAAAAAATCTCTACAAATTTTAACCATTTAGCATTGTTTATATACATATTATTGCACATAAACATATTGAAGAATTAATTAATTAATGCATGTAACATAAAAGCAAAAATAATGAACGTCGATACTGTTTTCGGCATGTGATTAATCAGTTGAGAATCTGAAGACATACATCATACATAACAGGTATTTTACTTTTACCTAATTAAAAGGGGAAGAAGGAGAGGAGACACCAGGCTAGACGTCATTTTCAATGTGTGTTATATTTTTTTTTTTATAAACAATGTGTTTTATATTGATATGTCAATAATAGATGTCCGTTTAATTTGATTAATCAGGTCGGAGGTTCCATGTCACTTATTGATTAGACGTTTAATTTATGTTGATACTGTTTTATATTCAAAGCTCTGTACGTTTAATTTTACTCGAGTGGGAGGGTTTATATGAAATAACAAGAAGATTGCTCATATACCTAACTAAAGCACACATATCTCCTTTGCATTTGATCATGTCTTGCTCCTTGTCCTAATGAGAATTGGGCTTATTGGTCTACCCCATGTCTAAGAGTAGTCGGCTTTGAATGCTTGGGCTCAATGCGCCAAGTTCCGTTTGGACCTAAAAGAATCTAGGGCTTTGCTTAAGAATACCCCCAAATTACTAAGTACACCTCCATGAACAGTATATTTATCAAAATATCCTCATAAAAAAAAACCCGTAAAACTCAATATTTTTTTATCCCCCCATTCTTACCCTCGTTGATTACCAATTTCAGAGAGTTGGTAGTTCTCGCACTTTGCGATATAGTCTCCTTTTACCAAAAATGTCAAGTGTGCGGAAATGGGTAATTAATGCATCCCACTGAAGCGCAAGTTCCTCTTCTGACATTGTTTCATCTTTTTGTTGTTGATCTTCTTGTTGGCCAAAATGTAATCTCCCTCAGTGCACATGAATTACCTCCAATGGAATTTGAGTACCCGTCATACTGTAATGAGTCAGCTCACAAGCACAGGGTAAACCGTGTGTAGTTCTAAGAGTACAATCGCATGCAGATTTATCAACACCTACATTCATCGCTCTGCTCCACTAATCAACAATATGTTGCAACGCACTCCGAGACATGAATCCAATCAATCTGATAAGCATACGAATGTTGTGTGAGTGTTCAATCACGGTTATGCTCCTCTCAAATGATGCCTTTATCTCGTTGTGTTACAGTGTAAGCACGTTATTTAGGGATGGCAATGGGTAGGGTCTGGGTAGGGTACTATAGTACCCGTCCCCATACCCGCGTTTGAAAAAAATACCCGTATCCGGACCCGTACCCGCGTGGGTAACAACTTAAGTACCGTTACCCATACTCTCTGGGTACCTAAGTACCCATACTCGCACTTTAACTAAGAAAAAGCGAAAAAATAACACAAAAAACATCAATGGCTGCTGTTAGTGCTTAGGTCAGTAGGTGATTAAGTCTGAAAGGAAAAATAGTTAAAAAACCATAGATTGCATTAATTTTATTTTTAAAATTTGATATATAATTATAATTATATGAAGTAATATAAATAAATATATATATATATATATATATATATATATATATATATATATATATATATATATATATATATATATATATATATATGCGGGTGCGGGGCTGGGTGGGTACTAGAGTACCCGTACCCGCACCCATACCCTCTCTTGTTTACGGGTAATTACCCAGACCCGTACCCGTACCCACAAAGCGGGTATTTATCCTACCCATCATGGGCATTTTTTGCGGGTACCCAGTGGGTAGGGTTCAAATTGCCATCCATAACGTTATTCATCGTCTCCCAACACATACACATGTCACGCTTGCTGTTTTGCAACAAACTCTTCAGTCTCCAATGTTGAGACTCAACCCTATCAACAAACATTCAAAACAACATCAGCTATAGCATAACATGATTCATTAACAAGTTTGACACTAGTTTGATTATATATGTTTGTGGTTGTATTCCCCAAGTGCATCACTTGGTTAGTCCATGCCGCAACAAATTTTTCTTTGTGTAGATCTAACCAAGTCTTTTGCACATAATCAATTAATATAGGCCACTCTGCACATACTTCATGAAAACTCATCAGGCATTGCTCATACTCAACCTCGTCACCAAAATAAACAACATTGTTCCATGCATCCTTGACTACCTCCAGTTTTTTGCTATCAGATACCAATTTTTTGCATTTTGCATAGACATTTTTTCCTATGGGAAATTGGCACAAAAGATTGCGAGTTGTTGGGAACACAACTGCAACTGCATACATCAAAGCAAGATCTCTATCTGTCACAATAACTTGGGGAATTGATTCATCTAGCACGAACAATTCTCTTAACTTCTCTAGTTAGGGATGGCAATGAGTAGGGTACTATAGTACCCGTCCCCATACCCACGTTTTAAAAAAGTATCTGTAACCCGTCCTCATACCCTCGTGGGTAGCAACCTTGATATACCCTCACCAGCTGGGTACCTAAGTACCCGTACCTGCACCCATTACCCGCACTTTAGTATAAGAAATTTGTGGATTTTAAAAATAAGATAAGTAAATATGGTATATCTAAAGGTTTTTTGATTGACATAATTTTCATATTATTCACTTTAATCAATAAAATGACCTATTTTTGTATTTACATAAAGTTACATTCCACATAGTAAATGTCCTGCATACCAAACTAAAAATGCAATCCGTAGATTTAATAATCAATTTGTGAACATGAAATATATGAAATGCAAATGTTCAAATACAAAAAGCCCAATAATCAATCTCTAAAACATTAGTTAAATATTACAATAAAAAATGATACATTACACTAAAAGGAATGTTCATTTAAAAAAAAAATGCTATTGAATTGCAGAAAAACAATATTAATGCCTCCTTTTTATTTCATTTGTCAACGTTTGATGATGATTATTATTGTCAGATTTGTTCACAAGACAAAGGAAAACACATCGCGATTATTGTAAATATTAAGACACTAAATGTGTATTTGGATTAGCTTATTTTGTGTTCAAAGCAACTTATAATCAAAAGCGTCGTGGGAGAGCTTTTGAAATTTTGATAAAAGAAGCAATTATTTGGCCAAAAAAAGCATTTCCAAACATACTGTAAATAGATAAGGAAAACATAACAGCCTACGCATTTTCATAGGAGATAATTTGGTCATATTAATCAAGAAGTAACAAATAGAATATAGACGACAATGAAGCTATCCAAGTGGAATTGACGATGAAGCTCTGGAAATGACGATGAAACTCTAATTTTTTTTAATTTTTTTAATGTAATATATTATAATTAAGGCACGATGAAGTAACATACAAATTATAGACGACGATGAAGCTAGCTAAGTAGAACTGACGATGATAGTGCGGGTATGGGGCGAGGTGGGTACTAGAGTACCCGTACCCGCACCCATCCTCATTAATTTTTGCGGGTAATTACTCGCACCCGTACCCATACCCATTAAGAGGGTAATTACCCTCCCTATTATGGGTAATTTTTGCGGGTACCCATTGGGTCCGGTACCCATTGCCATCCCTATCTAGTGTCCAGACATAGTTTTCAGCCCCTTCAGAATCCATATAGGCAGATCCCACATTAAATGTCAGCTCTGTTGAAGTAACACCGACAATTTCAAGTAGTGGCAGCCTATATTTATTGGTTTTGTAGGTACTGTCAAGGATGATGACAATGTTAAATGTATTCAACAAATGGACGGAATCTGCATGTGCCCAAAATATATCTTTAACAACGTCCAAACCGTCATTTCTTCTATACCAAGAAACATATCGATCTCGATGTATTAAGTTCATCAAATGTTGCATTTCTGTTTTAGGGCCTTTCTCAGATGATCGGTACTTTTGACGTTCGTTATAACTGTCAATAAAATATTTTTTGGCTTGACATTGTTCTTGGTCATTTCATGAACAAGTTTCTTCTCCTCTTTGCTTAAACGACCAACATAAGAATGACCCACCAATGTTTCAGCTAACCGATGGTTGTGTAATCCATATCTTACTTCCAGCATCCATCCTTCAATTTTTCCTTCAGTCGTCGATAAGTGTAATCTTTTAATTCTGAACTGCACTCACACTTTCGAGTACTGGTTGCTTTAGAAGATGCATGTACGTCCGCCTTTTTGTCCTGTCTCTGATCTCACAATGACAACAACAAATCCATTTTGCTTTCCAACCTCTCGAGTCCAACACAATAAATCATCTCGTGTAGGAAATATCTCCATAGTAGTGAATGCTTCTGTACAATCCACCACTGTCGTTTAGTTAATCTCATTAGAATCAAACATATTGTTGGCTTTCATCACCAATAACACTACAATGAAACAAACAAAATAAAATAAATACCTAATAATAGATGCAAAATGTGAAAAAAAAATTTCATAACATTCGCAAATTAGGTAAATGCCAGTGTACAAAATGTTGCACTCTCGCAAATAGCTAATTTGCGAGGGATTAAAAATTTAAATCACTCGCAATTTAGCTATTTGCGATAGCACAAAAATTTGTACAATCGCAAATACCTAATTTATGAGTGTAAACAAAAAAATCACTCGCAAATTAGATATTTGCGAGGGTGCACAAATTTGCACTCTCGCAAATAACTAATTTGCGAAAATTTACCTTCTTTCGCAAATATTTAATTTGCGAGTGTCACATACAATTTAGGAGAAAATTATGAGTAGTTATAAAAAAAGATGTAGCTTTAAGGTAAAGTAATGGAAGAGACTTCATATATTTACTTATCAGAAAATGAATCCGCGTATTAAGAAATAATTCGGTATTGAACTCATTATTCTTTTTTTTTTCTTCTACATATCCGAAAGATATTAACATCAAAAAGTTTTAAATACATTATTTATGACTGAAGTGTCTTTAACAATGTTGGGATGTACATAACAAATCCCTAGAATTTATGGGAAGAGTTCCATTAAGATCAAGGACATATTTTCACCAATAGTATTTAGCGGCAAATCCATTAAAATCAACAATGGGACACGTGTTTATGGTTAGAGAAATGTTATTTTGACACTGCTTTTGGACACCTACGGTTGACACCGTAGGGGTAAATGGCAAAATAGTAATAAAACAACTCAACAATCATCACTCCCAAGACACATAATTGCTTTCCCACTTATTTATTGTTTTCTTCTCTCTCATCGTGTATTTCATCACTCCCAAGACACTCACCTGATATTTCTCTCATCTCAACACTCGTCTAAGCTGATCTTCACCCGTCTGATGGAGATATATGACCCGTCTGACCGAGAAAGCTCACCCGTCTACTCTCAGTTTCACCCGTCTGAACCTCAAGATCTTCACCCGTCTGATGTCTCTGAGTGAAGAAATGTTCACCCGTCTGAATCACCCGTCTGCTGACTCTCAGTGAGGAAATGTTCACCCGTCTGATTCACCCGTCTGAACTCTCAGTGAATAACCTTTTAAATGTTCACCCGTCTGATGACTCTCAGTGTCACCCGTCTGAAGCTGAAGATCTTCACCCGTCTGATGACGATCAGGGAAGAAATGTTCACCCGTCTGAGAGTCATCAGACGGGTGAACCAGACGGGTGAGCATTTCTTCACTGATAGTCATCAGACGGGTGAAGATCTTCAGCTTCAGACGGGTGAAAGGGAGAGTAGACGGGTGAGCTTTCTTGGTCAGACGGGTCATATATCTTCATTAGACGGGTGAAGATCACCTTAGACGAGTGTTGAGATGAGAGAAATATCAGGTGAGTGTCTTGGGAGTGATGAAATACATGATGAGAGAGAAGAAAACAATAAAGAAGTGGGAAAGCAATTATGTGTCTTGGGAGTGATGATTGTTGAGTTGTTTTATTACTATTTTGCCATTTAGACCTACGGTGTCCACTGTATGTTGTCGATTTTGGGTGTCAACCTAACATTACTCTTATGGTTAATGCCCTGTCTTGTCATACGAGAAAATGACAATTTTGCCACACCGTTTGCCTTCTTTGGTCTGGTGTATACTTTGTAGTTTGTACTTTGTACAAGTGGTTGGAGACTCGGTATCTAATTGGAAAGGCATACGATATTTAAACAATAAAATTATTATTTAATATCATATATTTATATGATGTAATATTTGTTTATTATTTTATTTTTATTTTTTTTAATTCATTATTTCAAAATATCATCCAAAATACGATATCTTACTAGTTATCATATTTTATTATCAAGATATCATTTCTGATTTGAAAATAAGATGAATATTAAGAGAAGCACTTAAAGATTATGAAAACTATTTACAATAGTTTTTGACAAAAACAGTTGAAGATCTTTGAATCCGATTCTACAGTGGTGGTAAACTGTATTTCTAAAGGTTTTACTTCTATCCCTTCTCTTAAATCTCTTTTGAAAGAGACCCTCATGTTACTCAGCAAGTAGGATTGGCAGGCCAATGTTCAACATGCTTGCTTTTAGACAAATCAATGTGCAGATCTATTGGCAAAAAATGGCTTTAATGCTCCATTGTAGCTTCAATATTAGTGCATTTCGTTAGCCCTTTGCTTGGCCAGTTTATTAGTTTTGATTGTAAAGGGTGTTTTATCCCTAGACTTGTAATTCTTTAGTTAATATATAGTATTCCATTCTTTATCAAAAAAAAAAAAAAACAGTTGATGACCTTCAATTAAAGATTTGCAAACACGCACTCATAAAGTTTCGTCATTTGTAGTTAAAAAAGTTTTTTTTTATGAAAAATGGTGTATAGTTAAAAAAAACGATAATTTTTATAAAAAATTAATACCTTTATTATATTAAAAAGTATTACCTTAAATATAAAACTCTATTTTATCTATTTCTTAACCTATTTTATTAGGGAGATCTATTATTATATATGTGTCTTGCTAACCCTACCTTCAGAATATCAGTTAAGAAGTCAAAAAAATAATTATTCATTAAAAATTTAAATATATTATTTTTCATTGTATTAAATAAACAAATTTTCATATAATTTTTTTTTTAGATTCCTAGTAAGTGTAGAACTTAACATTTATCATCATATATTATACTACCTTTAGTTCTGAATATAGGAGACAAAACCTTAATTCATCAAGACCAAAAAAAATTATTGAAATCAATTCATTTTAAATTTTATTTCACAAATACTCTTATTTAATTACTTCTAATTCAACTAATTTATTTAGTCCTAATTCAAGTATCATGTTATCTGACTAATGAGTAAACGATGAGTTAACTAAACCAAAATACTTGCATGAAAAATTATTGAATATCTTTAATATGAATTTTATAATAAATAAAGATAGAAAATAAAATTTAACTTAAAAATTAATCATTTTTTTATATATAAAAAAAAACGATTTTCTTATCTTTTATATTCAGGAGGAGATGAAGTGTTATTTAATTATGTACCCCGGTACATCAAATTGAGCGGTAGCAAAAGTGTTGTCTCGGTGTAAGAACCCTTGTGTTTTGGAAGTGACTTCGTGGTTTTCACTTTGGCTAGATTGGTAGTATTGGATTCGGACTTCGGAGCAAAACCATTAGATTCATTGTTATCATCATTAGGGTTTCTTTTTCATGGAGAACCCTGTAATAGTAACAGAGAGAGAGAGAGAGAGAGATGCCTCTGATAGCTGCTGAGGTTTCAAGTTTCCAACAACTGAGACTGCGGTAGGTCAACTGAAACGTTGACATTTCTCAAGGCATGTTTCCTTTAATGCTATGCTGTTGCCGCACTCACGGTCTATCTTGTAAGACCTAATAGTAAATTTTGAGTAAATTTTGTTCCCTTGTTTTTTTGGTCCTCCTCTTTCCTCTCTAATGTGCCAATTGCTTGTTTTCTACAATGTGTGAGTTGGGTTTAATCCCAAAACAAGCAAAGATTATAACTTTGTTCAAAATCAGCACATAATTGAAACTCTCTCTTCTGCTTGCAAGCTCAATCTTTTTTTTTTAAATTTAGAAATGGTCTAATTTGTAATGCTATATTCTCAAAATGCATTGGGTAAGGGTTCACTCTCAAATCCACCAGAGCAATGGTGCTACCATCAGCCCTCCTATTCTTTCTCCATATTCTTCAGCTTCATCTTCTTCTTCTGGGAATAAAATAAGCCCTGCAATTCTTTTCTTGATAGTCATTTTAGCTGTTGTATTTTTCATCTTGGGTCTCCTTCACTTGCTTGTTAGATTTCTCACAAAGCACAGATCTTCTTCATCAATTTCTCAATCCAGTAGGTACCCAGACATGTCTGAATCTGATGCTTACCAGAGACAGTTACAGCAGCTATTCCATCTTCATGATTCTGGCTTGGATCAGGCTTTCATAGATGCTCTCCCAGTTTTCCTTTACAAAGAGATAATAGGCTTGAAAGAACCATTTGATTGTGCAGTTTGCCTTTGTGAATTCTTGGAACAAGACAATCTGAGATTGCTTCCCACTTGCAATCATGCTTTTCACATTGACTGCATAGACACATGGTTGCTCTCTAATTCAACTTGTCCTCTCTGTAGAGGGACTCTTTATGCACCAGGCTATGCCTTTGAAAACACAGTTTTTGACTTTGAGGGTCCACATGAGGAAGATGGGGTTTCAGGCAGTGGTGGGGGAGGGGCTGCTTCTGTTAACAAACCTGCAGAAAATCACATAATGTGTGGGAAAAGGGTGTTTTCTGTAAGGCTTGGAAAATTTAGAAGCTCAAATAATGGAGATGGGGTGGAAAGAGGTGAAGGAGAGAGTAGTAATGGTGGTGGTAATTTGGATGTAAGGAGATGCTATTCAATGGGGTCTTTCCAGTATGTGGTTGCTGATTCAGATTTGAGAGTGGCTTTATGCCCCAATAGAGGTGATGGTGGTTCCAGTGGCAGTATGAGACAGCCCAAAGGAAGACCAGCCCCAATTGGGAATTCTTCCACTGATAGGGATGTTGAGGACAAAAAAATCAACATTGCAAGGAAAGGTGAAAGCTTTTCTGTTTCCAAGATCTGGCAATGGTCAAGGAAGGATAAGTTAACAAGTTCATCTGAAACCCATTTCAATAATTCCACTGTCACTGCAACTTTGCCATGGATGAATAAAGCCAGAGGTACATGAAGCTACTCAGTATTTTGTATTTTAACTACTTTGATATTTTCAATGAATCCATTTGTTGATCTCCTTTTTATTTTACTTTTTTTTTTAGATATCAAACTTGTAAATTATGCCATAAAACACTTAATCAAGCAATGTTCTTTGAATGAGAATTGTTCTTGTGTGTGTAGGGAAAATAACTCCTTTTACACAAAATCCTATTATGCGTTTGTAGTATATTTTTCCCATTAAACTGTATATGGACGTCCTATCAATATGACCAGAATCAAGCACCTGTTTTGGGTGCTCTTTCGGAAGTTATTGAAAAGCTGTATGTATTAGAAGTTATAAGGAAAAAGAAAAGAAAAGAAAAGAGTAAAGTTAGAACTTAGAAAAAGTTAGTACTTAGAATATCACCCAAAAAAAAAAAACCAGTACTTAGAAAGAATCACTCTAGATCATTTCGAACATAGTTTTTGAATGTGGGCCCCAGAAGCCATGTGATTCTTTAATTAAGTGACAAAAGTGGTCTTTATTAGCAATTTCTTGCAATGAGTACTGAGTAGGAAGATGAAAGTAAAGTCAAATTGGGGTTGCATTTGGATGCTTTGGTATTCTCTGCAGGTTTGCTTTTTCACTTTTGGGTTAAAAAAAAGTAAAAGAAACAACCAATGATTCCATTTCTTCTCCCTGGTTCTTTTTAAGACCTATCTTTGGACGCAACCACAAAGACTAATCTTACTACTCTCTTCTCTCTTCTCAAGGTAATTGAATGCCATTCCATATTCCTGATTCCTATGTTTGTTGGTGAAAAAAAAATATGAAATGATATTCTTATTTTGCCTTTAATTTCTCAAATTTATGTAATCTTTACTCTTGCAAAAAATGAAATTGTGATTGTCTATTTTTATAGAATAAGATTTCATATATTTTTCTCCATATATCATTAACTAATTTATAAAATAACATAAATTATTGTTTTATGATTTATAAAATATTGTTTCTGATCCCTTTGATATTTTACCTCCTTGAAGCTTTCTTTATAATATAATTTTCATTTCAGATTACTATAGAATTATTATTTTTACACTATGTTGGATAGTTTTGTAATTTTAAAATTAATATTGTATTGAAATCATAATCTTTAAAAATTAATATTAAATTTTAATTTAAGAAATAAATATTTGAGTTTTATATTTATATGAAGAAAACAATTTTTATTTTTTTATTTTTATCATTAGGGATATTTATGTCATTTACACTAACTAAGATTCGATTCTATATTGTAACTCATACACCTAACTGTAGAGTTGCTTTTCATGCCATTTTATTTTTAATTATACGAAACTATAGAATTGAAATAGAACTCTCATTCCAAGTTACTGATTCTTATTCTAATTTTATGGAATTGCGTCTTTTACACCAAATGTAGCATAAACTTTTTTAAGATGCTTCCTGTTGGTGATATTTCATTACTAACTAATAAGTATCTATAAGTACTAATATAAGTCCTGTTGAGGCTTGTGACAATGTGACCTACTCTAATATTAGAACGGAAAACCTCCCTTCACCCACTACAACAAAATACACTTTTAGCGACAATTATTATAGCTTTTAACAGCAATAATAATAGCCACCAAAAGCTTTACCGGCAATTATTAATTAGCCGGCATATGCAGTGTCGCTAAAAGCTTTCCCGATAATTTTAGAAAATGCTGGTAAAGGCCTAAATAATTGCCGCTAAAAATCAAAAGTTATAGCGACAATTATCACGATCTTTACCGACAATTTTAATGGCCACTAAATAGGATTTTAAAATTGTCTTTTAAGCTCATTTGCAGCTTTTTTTATTGCCGCTATAAGTTCTAACTGACTTTTCCCAACAATTACTAATGCCACGAAATATTAAGATTATTTGTCACTAAAAGCTATACCGATTTGATTAACAAAAGTTTTAACGAAAACAACATTTGTTCCTAAAACACGTAAATCATAACATGCAAATTTTTCAAATAAATCATTATCTTCAAGAGTGTCATCAACAAAACATAGAAAACATTTAAATCTAATAACTAGTGTCATTTTGAGTCCAATAACTAGCGTAATCACATAGTCACCTAACAATCTATTCATTGTCATTGAAAGGTTTATGGATACAATCTGTATAACATTAAAAGAATACAATCTATTCAGTGTCATTGAAAGACTTGTGAATTCAATTTGTA
The DNA here is from genome assembly GCA_039655645.1 of Ammopiptanthus mongolicus. Taxonomy (NCBI): domain Eukaryota; kingdom Viridiplantae; phylum Streptophyta; class Magnoliopsida; order Fabales; family Fabaceae; genus Ammopiptanthus; species Ammopiptanthus mongolicus. The sequence continues at coordinate 90,399,287 of CM077343.1, forward strand.
TAACAGCAAAAGAACATGATGCAGTAGGATTAAAGCAATCAAACTTAAACCTGCAAGAATCAAAACAATACAAGTTACTCAAAAATGATATTCAAATCTAAAATGTAATCACAAACCAAGCAATGTTCAGAACGCAGATGAAAAGCAGAAATTGTACCGAAAAAGTAAAAACTCATTTCACAAAGAAAGGGGCAAAAGAATAAAGGACTAGATTCTCGTAAAAACATCAATAGAACTTGAACTCAAAATTTCCACCAAAACAGATTAAGTAAGAATGATCGGACACACAAGATCAATCTAGAAATTAAACCCCTAGCCCTCATGTCAAGATTGTATAGTCCTAAAGAAATTGATGCACCAGCAAACATCAGTACATGATCGATATCCTCATATCCATGATTTTTGGTATTGACATAAACAAGATAGATTGTCCCACTCTTCTCCACATAAAAAAAGTCAACAAAAAAACATAAGTCGCAGGGAAGGCTTTGGAAACACAGAGAAGATAGAGGTGGTAAAAAGGAAGTTAGAATGAATCTAATCAAGCTAAAAGAATGGAGCATAAAAGAAAGGGAAGAAAAATTGAGTACAGAAAACTTTATTTCAATGATACAAGTTTTTAAATGGCACCGAAGCATTCTGATGCAAATTTATCATAAGCTGAATGCACATTGTATTAGTGAATTGAACATAAAACACTAGGGTCAAAATACAATTTGGTGACTAACCTTTCAGATAAAGGGCAAGCCCCAAGTCTTAAAACCCTCAAGAAGCCATGATATTGAACTCGTCCAATAGTGACAAAAACGGCATGTGAAGAAATAAAAAGAGCAGCATATTAGTTCATATACAAGAAGAACTAGTACTTTAACCTATGCAAGATAGGTCACCTTTCCAACAGGATAAGCAATTGGGTAACAGATTATCATTAAAAATCACACAAGCCATAAGAAGTTGGTACCTACAGCAAGGCCATATCTACTACAAATTTTGCATTGCTAACTTGAAATGAAAATTTCATATAAATAGGAGGATTGCAATTGAATTACCTCAATTGAAGCAGCATTGCACAGAAGTAGAGTCACAAGCAGCATTGCCTCCCTTTGTGCTTTCAAACAGAGCTGGAAGAAATTTGGGTGGGGGAGAGAGAGAGGGGAAGAAAGAAACACAGAGAATGAAGTTTTAGAATAGTTACCTGGTGATATCATAGGTTTCCATTAACAGGAAGAAACTAAATATGATTGTGCCACCCCCATAAAATAAATTTCAAGGCAACACAATTACTTCTATGGAATAGCATCTAAACTCAATTATAATAATAGTTCCATCCATCCCCAAGTTTTAACACAAGTGCATCCGTGTATCCTATTCAAGCTCTGAAGCTTAGCCGTGTTGATAGTTTTAAAGAGACATGATAATTTAGTTGCTTAAAACTTATAATAGTGATAATTAAGTAATATTTCACACACAGTAAACTACCTTGTGCAACATTGTGACTAATTTTCACTGCATTGAAAATTTTCACTACCTCGTTCAAACAAACTAAAGACAAGAGCTCTCTGATCCCAAATTGAACTAGAGACAGCACAGATGTTAAAACAAAGGAAATATAGTTAATAAATGATAGTTAAGAAAGAATGGGAGAATTTGAAAGTGAATTACCAAATTGGAGCCTAACAAGATGGAGAACAAGTGTTGTGGTTACAATCCTGTAGAATTTCAGAAAGGTATCAATTTGAGAAAGGTCAGAAAAGCTAGAAAGGTACCTTGCAATTTCTCTGCACTTTGGTTTTGTATATTTAATTCTTATCTTGTGCTTTCTTGTTAGTGTTTACCCTGCAAGTGCAACCAACCCCACAAGTAAATACCAAAGGAAAATTAAAGCATCTTTATAGCTAAGTTGGTTACTTGAAACTAGAAGTAACTCTAACAAGGATAGATCATCGTTTTTCTCATTCCAAAGTAACTCTAACAAGGACAAATATCTTTGGTTGTTCAGCTAATATAGTTGTTCATTTCATAGATATATACCGTTGCAGTACTTACAGTTGTTCATGGTCTAATAAAATATAAGAGAGCTATAAATTACAGCTAAACAACAGACACAACTTTGTTCAATAGACACATAGATTTCAGGTACCCACAATAACACTCTTCCACAAATATTATAGAATTATATCAAAATGTATCTTTCAGTCAGTAAACTTAGCAACCTCATTATTATGTGGGGAAAGTTATCATGTCATACATAATTCACTGTTTTCCTTTTTCTCAATCTATGGCTCACAAATGAATGAGTGAAACTCCTATTAACACAACAAAATGTCACCAAATAGCAAGCAAACTCAACTATGAAGTTAACAGATATCCAGGGCAATAGAACATGGGATACTTTAACAGAGATAGTTTTCTCACTTGAAATCGTGAATGAACAGTATGATAACAAAACTATAGTGAATGAAATTGGCAATAGTTCCTGAAATTGAAGACTAAATTCTTGTTAGCTTCCCAAAACACACACATAATAAGAAAAATAAGCAATAAACAGAAGCACAAAAAAAAAAAAAAGATCCAAATACAAAATGAGTGGCAATGCAATAAAAACAATGAAGAAATGCGCGATTGAGGTTTAGGGATACCTAGAAAACAAGTGGAACAAGCAGTACAGAGCTGATTTAGAGTGAATTTTCAGAGTAAATTTCAATCTAGAAACATGCAAAAAAGAGAGAGTAAGAAGCGAACGGTTTCACGAAGCACGAGAACATAGATTATTCAAAACAAGTGGATGCTTCAGCTGGTTGAAGCTGAGAAATCGCTGAGAAAATCTCCACAAAATGTCGAGCAAAGATCTTTGTGCTGGTTGAAGCTAAGAATCGAAGAAAAAATCTCCAGAAATGTTGAGCAAAGATCTTTGTATTGGTTGAAGCTGATGAAGCCGAGAATCGTTGAAACACTCTCCAGAAATCATTGAGAAAATCTTGAAAGCAAAGATCTTCACGAGCCAAGCTTAGAAAATCGCTGAGAAATCGTTCACGATTTGGGGGTTCAGATCCTTCAGGAGCACGATTTGGTGACTTGAAAGTGGTGTCATATTTGGGGGCAAATAAAAAAAAATGGGAGGTTAATTTTTAATGGCAATTTATAAAAATGGTCACCATAAAATAGTTTATTACTGACTAATATCTATTAGTCACAGAAGTTTGATTTTATTGAATGAATTAATGACAATTAATCTATGGCAACTAAATAATTGCCACTAAAGACCAATTTTGGTGTAGTGACCAAACTTTTGTTTAAAAAAAATAACCCTTTAATTCTAAAGTTTTTATTATCAATTTACTCATTCTTTCATTAGAAATGATAGTTAAAGAGAGGATGTCCCTCACAAGTCACAAGAGCCTCATAGATGGAAAATTTCTGGAAACATAAATTAAAATATGAGAGGCATCGTGAAAAACACAAATTAGCACCGCAGTCTAGCACTTACCTCCAGTAAATATCATTTATCTTCTGTCATCTTCATCTCGGGATGGATTTATATGTATTTTAGGGGGGCCACCAGCGACATTCTCTAAAAAACTTTTCCTTATATATATAATATGTCCAAAAATTTCACCTGGATAAAAAGTTATGGTCATTCAAAGATTTGTCGACCGTTTGGGATTCCGACGACCCGCCACGTTCCCAAAAGCCATTAACAACATGCACTCGATGTTTGCTAAACCCTGGTGCTGGGTGCAAGTGTCGGGAGATAAGGATTCACTTTGGGTGGCTAGATTATCCTGTGTTTTTTTTATTGGATTATCATGTGTTTTGATAGATTACTAGTTGATGTAATTAACGTTTTGGAATAAATAATTATGAATATTTTGTATGAAATTTGATGCGTATATATTTGTTGAATAAACTTTAATTTTTATAGTCGGTCCCCTATCATTCAAGTTTGGCTTCATCCCTGTCCTCATCACTCATTTTATATCATTCACAAATGCTAGGTTTAGATTTCATCTATTCCATCTCATTCCATTCAGTAGCTCACACTGGGATATGGAGTGCATCAATTCATTTGTTCATTAAATTCTTACATTTATTTCTACTAGAACTTTCAAAAATTGAAACAAAAACTTCCTTCATTTCGCCATTAAATATTCAAACAATGGTATAAAAACTTTACTCTACTCTATTTCATTTTATTTCATTCCATTCCATCCAACATAAAATATCAAAACAAAGCCAAAATGTCAAAAACTGAGCTACTTGTTATATTACATGTGCTAACCTATTAGTAATAAAATTTTGGTTTAATTAATCTTCAGATTTTTGAACTACTTGTGAATTTTCAAATAGGTCCATTTACTTTAAAAATTTGTAATTGGGTTCCTGAACACATAAAAATTTGTAATTGGGTCCTTCATACACTTTTTCGTTAGAGTTTCGATAAGTATCTGTTAAGTGATCCACCCGTTAACACCAAAAAATTGTTGGATCGATCAAGTCGTGAGCCATCTAGTTGATAGGCTAGCGATTAGATAGATAACTGAGCAGCACTTGTCAAGCCAAGAACAGATGAAGAGCTTTAGCCGAGGTAGAGCGACTTGGCAGAGCTGCTAAGCCAAGATGTGCGTGGAAGTCGTTAGTGGGTTGGATCATGTATTAGGTAATTCGGCTAAAGCGTAGATATTTGGAGCCAAGATCGACTAAACAAAGATTCATTAAGCCCGGATTAGCTAAACCAATATCAGTTGAGCCAATATGAGCTTAGAAAGGTAGTTGAGAAGCAACAGATGAGCCAAGTTTAGTTGAGAAGATTTAGCTGAAGCAAAATCAGCTGAATCGATATGGGATTGGAGGCTGTTATTAGGCCTTAATGGGCTCGTGTAAATGCTTTTCAAATGAGTCTAAAAGCGTATTCAGCCATTTAACCGCTTCCCTAGATTTTTTGTGATGAAGTTGAAGGTAGTTTTGGAGAGAGAATATGAAGATAAAACCTGATTAGTTGGAATTCAAGGCAGCTCATGAGTTGGCAAAGTAAAAAAAAAACGTGTATGAACACCCACCCCCTTAAAAATAAGGATATTGAAGAAATAGTCAACTGACAGGGCGGTTAGCTACGATAATGGATTTTTGTTCATAACTTAGCTGACCAGATAGTTACATATATTATTATTGGCATTTCATGAATTGACCAAGTCAAGGATGTGATTGAAGATCCACTCCCTTAAAAATAGGGATATGGAGAACACGATCAGCTGATGGGCCAACTAACCGAGATAGTGAGTTTTTGTCCATAACTTAACTGAATAGCTGGAATCAAGGGTAGCTCGTGAGTTGACTAAGTCAAAGAGCATGATTGCAAATCCACTTTCTTAAAAATAGGGATGTGGAGGACATAGTCAACTGATGAAGTTTCAGTCACTTAGCTCAAACAAGAAGTTTTGGTCTCTAACTTACTTGACAAAGCAGTTCTACATTTTTGTTGTTAACCATGATTTTTCATGATGTAAAATGTGGGTTAGTGGATTAAGAACGTGGTAGACAGTGATAGTGTAGGTTAATCGCATAGTTTCTGGCTATATATACCAATTGTACATTCAATTTTTGACACATCCAATCAATCAAATAGGAGTAGCCTAGGAACTTTTCATGCAAACTTAGGTTTCTAGTTCAATCTTCTACACTAGATACTTTTTGGAGTAGCCTAGAAACCCACAACTAAGAAACAAAGTCTCTTTCTCAGCATATCGCATGAACAATGAGAATCAACTATGCGAGTTAGCTAATCAAACGACTAATTAGCTGACCAAACAGCTAATCAGCTGACCAATCGACTAAGCATCAAATTCACACAACAACACTATCCACTCGTTATTCATGAGTCCCTGAACTTTTTGCAAAAAATTAAATAAGTCCCTATACTTAAGGAAATCCTAACAAAAAAGTGTATGAGAAACTCAATTACTAATTTTCTATTTATTTAGAGATCCAATTACAAACCTTTAAAATATAACGATCTATTTGAAAATTCTAAAATAGTTCAGGGACTTCTAGATTAATTAAACCTATTTTATCTAGTACTCTTATAGAAATTAAATTTTGATTTTTGCTTCCAGTTTCCAGACTAAAGCACGTAGTAACCCGAGTGCACCTTTAAAAAAACATGAAGTCAACTCGTTGAGGCTAAATAAAGACAACGAATCAGTGCACCTTGATGGTTGGACCTAGGAGGAAAAGGACGATTGTCAATGTCTACCTCCTCATTATTGACCCATAATGGGTTACATCTGTTAGATGGTCACCGACTTTCCCTTACCATGCAAAATGACAGAGAAGCAGAAGATAACCCCAAATTCAAGAAGATAAAATATAAAGAAACTTAGTCTAGTATGGGTAGTTGGCTGGCTCTCATATATATATATATATATAGAAAGATATTCCAACTCTGCAAGATAGAGACTCTATTTTGTTGCTCTTCCATAAAGAGATAGGCCGTGTTTGGATAAACGGTTTAATTAAGCGCTTATAAGATAAAAAGCTGAAATTACAGCTTATGCACATGTTATAAGATATTTTCAGAAGCTCTTCTAAACATTCTGACAAGCGTTTATGTCAATAGTTAAATCCAAATAAGCTGATATTCAACCAAGTCAAATATCAGTTAATAATGACATTTGTCTCTCTCAACTCCATTCAATGATCGAGGACAATCTTTGAACTGTCTAAGGTAGGGCAAAGAGAATAACAACGAGGTGGTTAAGCATAAATTAAAGGGCAGTTGAATGATTAGTGTTGTGTATGACAGCACAAAATTGTACTATCTTGTGTTTCACATAAGAACTATTAAGAAGTCATAACTCTTGCAGCTTGCGGTTGAAGCGATCCAAGGCGCTCTATGCAGTTTATTAATTATTTAATTCAATTCAGGTTTAAATATAAGAAAACCCAGGTGAAACTAAATAGATTTTAATCCTTGAGCAAGTCTCAAGTTCCATTATTGTGAATGGAATAAATAGGCTTTGGGAGAGCTTTGCCTCCTCTCCTTAAAAGGGTCTTCTTGGCTCAACTTGGATTAGGCGGAATCCAAAATAATTTTTGAAGACTAAGAGTTCCAGACAAAAAATAAAGGAAATTACACTAACCTTCCAGTCTTTAACTTAATTAAACTTGACACTCTTATTTTAGAAATTATATCAACCTAAATTGAGGTTCATGTTATTATTACTCTTACTTCCTTTGAAGGGATAATGATTGAAATAAACTAACCTCCCCTAAGGAAAATTGGGTGTAGCTTTTGAAGAGAAGTGTCAAGTGTAATTAATGAAAACCTGAAGTTAGTGTAATTTCCACACAAAAAAAATAAGAGAAATGCTAGCAATATACTTTTTAACACTCTCTTTTCAATAATCTCTCTTTTATTGGTTGAAATTCATGTTTCCTACAAAATTCAAGTGGGACCCACACTAATTTCAACCAATAGGAGAGAGTGTGTTGGAAAAAGAGTATTAGAGAGTATGTTGCTAGCACTCCTCAAAAAATAATGTTATCAAACAATGCTAACAATATAGGGGTGGGCCGATTGTGCAAGTTTTAATTTGACTCAATCTCAATCCTAGGGGTGCATACAGATCGGTTTGGGTCGATTTTGCCCAAATCCGAAACTGAAACCAAACAACATTATACGGGTCCGGTCGGGTTCCTGTAATCTTTTAAACAAACCCGAGCCAAATCAACCCGATCAAATCCGGGGTGGTTCGTGTCAATCGGGTTGAACTGGTCAACTTCATTGCACTGCCATAGCTGTTCAACTGCACTGCACTACATTGCAAACTGCTAGAGTTGTTCAAAGCCTACGACCCCGCGACAGAGATGACCTAAGAATGGCAAAGCTCGAAGGAGGAAATCGAACGTCGAACGGTGTGAGGCTTGCATTTTTGGTGGCGGAGGAAATCGAACGTCGACGGTCCAACGACGTGAGTAAGGCGACAATGAAAGGGCTGAGGTCTGGACTCTGGAGAGTGAGCGATGTAAACTAAACCTAAAGGAGACAAGAACTTGAAGTCTTAAACAGACTACCTTAAACTAAAGGCATATAACTTTTTTTATTATTTAAATTTTTAAAAAAATATGTGTATGGGTCGGGTCATCGAGTATTGGGTTTGAAAGTGATAAACCTGTTACCTGAACCAAACTAACTCAGGTTTGGTCGGGTCGGGTTGGCCTCGAAGGAGGAAAAAGCCGATCCATATGCACCGTTTTGGGTTGGGTCATCAAGTTCATCGGGTTGACCCGGACCTATGAACACCCCTACCCAATCCCTACCCAATCCCATATTTAGGTTGAGTTAAATTTTTAAATATAAATCCGACTCGATTATGACTTGAGTAATGATGATGAAACATAGATCAATTTTATCAAATATTCATAAAAAATGTGTAAATTTTAATATTATACATGAATAAGTTATTATATTTTAAAAATAAAAATAAAAAATATTTTACAATACATATTTGAAAAATTATATTATATATATACAAATATTATCATGTTATACAAAAAGTAATTTAAAAAAATCCTATAGTACTCATTCATAAAATTATAAATTTAAATATATTATATACCATCGAGTCAAATTAAGCCAACATAAAAAATGACCCAAATTTAGCTCAAAAAAAAATAACTGGGCAAATTAAAAACCCGAACATGACCAAATTCGCTTCATGCCAGGCCATGCCGTTAGCAACCATGATATAATATACTAATGAATCATGGAATACCGGTTCTCTAATATTTTATGAAAAATAATAATTTTAAATATTAAAAAATTCAACTATTAAAAAAATAATACAGCAGCTTTGGAACTTGCACTAGGAAAAAATAAAGGATTTTAGTGCCGTGCATAAGTGCTGCTTGGAATAAATGGCTCTTTATTAATCAACTTGGTTCTGTAAAATATGAATTCATCCAACAACTATCACTTGAAATCTTGAATAGAATTTACATCACCATGTGACAGTCTTGAAGTTGGATTTCGAATGAGCAATTCAAAGTAAGAAGGCCTGAATGCAACAGAATAATAATCTTGTACCAGATATTTCATGTCTTAGCAACCGTAGCTCAGTTATTTCACCTGATGTTGATAATATTTCTTGCAACTTTTAGTTTTCATACACTGAATTGAAATTTATCAAGATAAAAACGTTCATTCGAGTAAAGGCGTTAGTGTTCAGACAACATAAAATGCTCTTGCCGACATATATGGGATGATGATGAATAACGTACATACACTTCACAATGGAAAATCCTCACTTTCAATTGAACAGCCAGAAATCAAGCAAGAAAGAAGTTGAATAATTTTGACATTACATTTCATTAATCTTAAGGGAAAATGTTACATAAAATCAAATATAATATACCAATCGTCTAAGGGAGACCAAATTGCATTCGACAACACTTTAACTTCAGACAGCAAAACCGAGAGGACTACCTCCAGAAAAATAGCAAGTTCTCAACATGACACATAACTCTCTGTGCCTTGAAAGGCAAAATTTGATTTCGACATTTTCATACACGAATATTTTGTACTAATGTACATAAACAACCTAAGTTTAAAAAAAAAAACGTAAGAAGAGAGTTAACCAAAACTGGTCCCAGTTGCTTGAACCATACCACCCTCGTTTGAAGGAATGAAACATGAAAACTGCACCAGTAATTATAGAGTGAGGAAAAAAACACAAAGGGCTTTGTGCATCACCGCCCCTGACCATTTTCGCTTCATAAATCACGGGGAAAATTACTGATTTGTCCTTCCTCCAGTGTATCCTTGCCATTTATCTTGTATGCTATCCTTATGCGCATGACAAGAGATTTCTGAAAAATAGTAGTTGCTAGCAATCAAGTCTTCTCTAAGAAGCACTTAAATATATAAATATGCAGATGGGAAAATAAACTCAAAAATGTACACACACAAACACACACACGCAAAGCATAGACAGAGAAAACGGGGGAGGGAGTTTCATCAACAAAGAAAAATATGATTTTTGTAATGCCTGATGAGAGTTTCACTGCTTGTCCAGTTAGCTATAAATATAATGGAGTTTAATTCTGTTATTGAGCCGTTCAATAATATACACACATAAACTGTAAATAGATAAAACCGGGGAAGGAGTTTCATCAACAAATAAAAATATGACTTTTGCAATGCCTAATGAGAGTTTCATTACTTGTCCTGTTAACTAAAAATATAATGGAGTTTAATTCTGTTATTGACATGTAAAATATCCTCAGTGGCTTTGATGAACCATCAGCAAAGCAGTGATCACTTAATTGACCCCCAGACACAAATCACTAGCAGTTTTACAGCATGCGCTATCAAATATTACAATGAAGCATAAACTAGCAGTTTTGAACAAAGATGCCAATGATCAACATTCCTTTCAGAATTTAAATCATCAGGCACATGGTAGAACACAAATTTTTACAGTAAAGCAATACTAACAAAGAACATCTACCTTTCCATGTTGGCTATTAGTAACTTTCAAATTTTGCGTTATGGACCCATTTCCAGCAGCTGGGAGAGTATTGCTGCTAGCAGGATCTAAGTGTAATTGAAGAAACTGAAAGTCAAAATAACAATATACGTAAGTACTAGATGATGGAAGGCAACAAAGCAGTTCAAAAGAATTCGAAATTACAACAGAGCAACCAGTAAAACTGCTCATGATTATATCAAACACTAAAGACTAGATGTAATTATGTAGCACTCAAAAGTTGAGATATTATCACTAGAATGCATCGCTTATGAAAAGCAACAGCCAAAAGCTCTTTCTTCATGTCGTGAAATTTTAACAATTACATGTCGAAAAAGGGAACGAGAGAATAATATTCAGCAGCGATTAGAAAGCACGAAACCTCAACATAATAATGAAATTATGTTTAAAATTACAAAATATGTGTAGAAACTAGAAAGCTGAACAGCATACTGATGGCATACCTTCGGAACTGCTGCCTGGAAAACAAAATCTGTGTACGTATTGGAAGACAAATTCATAAAGGTGGCCTGGATAAGTGTTGTTTGTGGATTTCCTGGTTGTTTTGAGAAATGGAATGTTAACCTCAAGCAGCTGCTCTCCAATGCAGTAATAGACGGATATACTGGTCCATTGTTTTCTATTCAAGATACGAGAAGAACGAGGAATCAATATTCAGACTAAATTTCAATCAATGATGATGACCGAATATTTAACGAAGTTTGAAACCTGTTGGTGGGCTGGGGGAAAAACCATCCAATAAATCCATCATTGGAGCAGCTCCAGCATTTGAAGTTGCTCTTGAAGAAAGTGAAAGTGATGAGAGCTCATTCAATGGTGAAACCGGTGCCTTGTTACTCATATTGGGGGATAAGATGTCTACTGTAGATGAGCTGCTTTGGGCAGAAGGTGATCCAATAGACAAAAGATCTAAAAGAACATCTGTGCCACTCTTTGAAGTTTGGCCAGCACCTAAAAATGAGACATAATATGAATATGTTGAATAGACTATCTATTCGCAATAAAGGAAAGAGAATAAATTTGCCTGTTTCTTCCTTAACAATACCAAACAACAATAACAATCACCACCACCACCATGGAAGCCTATCCCACTAGGTGGGGTTGGCTACATGGATCATGCGACATCATTGGGCTTTATCAAAAGCTAAATTTTCATTAAATCAATTTAGACCAAGGTCTTTCATAATGGTTTTTCCTACAGATCCAGTTGTTCAAAAACTAAAGAGGGCTTCATAAAACAATGCCACTTATTTATGTATTTATGAAAACAGTGCTAATTATACATATAAACAAATTAAATAAACAAAGATGATAATAATTAGATACAAAAATATTTAGTTTTTAAAGCATTATAATAATTTATAATTTATAAGATACACCACAAACACTAACCAGATTGTTGTGATTCCGGTGACAGATCAACACCAAGAAGGTCATGAAGAAGATCGCCACCAGAAGAGCTAGGTGCAGGAGCATCATCTGAACTAAGATCAAGCAGATCTACAAGAGGAGCCACAGGTTTGGCTACTCCATTTGGAAGACTAACTGAAGGTGCTGTTGTAGTTGAAGCTGCACCTTGCAAAGACCCAGCCCTCCTACCAATGAAAGTCGCCTCATCCAAAACTGGCATCCTTTCTACAAGCGTAGACCTGCATGAAGACAGTTTCTCATAATAGGATTCCTCTTACAAGAGTGTAGTAGAAACCCAAGCTCTTGATATAATATAATAAGCAACTTAATAACCTCACCTAATATTTTGATGCTTTGCAATAATTGAATTGAATTCAATAGATCTCTGCTGCAACTCTAGCACAAAGTTCCCTTTGAACTGAACAATAATTTCCTTGATCCTCCTATATACATATTCAAAAGATATAAAATTCCCATGTTAAATATACAAATAAGCTTGTAATAGGTGCACAAGTCTTTGATGTGCATAGTAGGGGAGGAAGGAGCATGGATGGAGAAAGATCCCCCAATTTGTCATAGAGATCAAAAAATCGCATGCATAGAATTTAAAACTATCTTAAACCTGGTCTCGTGAATTTCAACTCGAATATTACATTCCTGATTCCTCTAAAGCTAAAAAGGCAGGAAAATAAAAAACAAATTCATTTTAAGGTAAGATGTAATAGATAATAACAAACAATTTGAAAAGCAGAACATACTCTGAACATGAAGGGAAACGCGAAGAGAGCTTTAATAGGGCAACCAAAGCCATTGCTTTTGTGGTAAGATCCGATGCATGTCGTTTTATAGCAATCTCTACAACATCCACAGCATCTGACTCGGTCACCTGCAAGCATGAAAAAAAAAAAAAAGATTTAAGAATAAAAAAAGGCGGCCCAGTGCACGAGGCTCCCGCGTGATGGGATCTGCAGAGGGTAGATGTACGCAGCCTCTTACCCCCGCAAGCGGGGAGGCTGTTTCTAAGATTTGAACCCGAGACCTCCAGGTTAAACATTAATTAAAAAATTGAAAAAAGGCATGTAATAAAAGATCAATTTTGTAAGTTTTAGTGTGTGCTTCTGTATACAAGAAGTCTGTTCAGAGGCATCAATAGTCAACAATCCAATCATTGACTCATTGTTAAATTAAGCTGCGTCTTTCTCACAAAGAAAAGAAAAGACACAATGGGCATGTGCATTTGCTCATTCCTCTGTATAAAACAGTCCAACTAAGCAATAAGAATTAGGAAAGGAGGCAAGCCATGACCATAATGTTAATGGTTTTACCGCCATGTACATATCATGCCCATATTTCATTAAATTTGCAAATGACTTGAAGAAGCTTCGGTCAGATAGCATGTTAAAGATACCAATCAAACAAGTAAAACAAATCCCAGTACTTACCTCATTTCCTTCCTTATAATAATGAAGAATAACAAAAGAAACAAGAAACAGGAAAAGAACCAGATAACTCATTTCAACAGTAAGTTAGTAGTACAGAAACTGGTGGATTTTGTTTCTTCCAAAGTTATTATCCATCATCCAAATAGGAGCCATACAAAAGAAAGCTTCATTGGAACAGTACTGTTAGAAAATCTTTTACTCAGCTTCTGAGACCAATATTACATCAACTTGTTAAGTTAAGGCTTAAGTTCAGATGATTTATCATTTTCATGCACTTGAAGCAACAATATAAACATATGTATAAACTTTTAAGCAGAAGCATTCACTGACTGTTATTGGATCTTCTATGTCAAGCATTCCGACATTATTGACTAACATGTCACCATACTCTCCAATGCACCAGACTGTAACTCGAACTAGAATTTCCTGATGAAAATTCGAAAAATATTAGGCAATGTTATTATATATGAATGGCATCAAGTGCAAATCAACAGTAGGCCTAGATTTTGTCAAAGCAGAAGTGAGCACCTGTTCAGCTGACGTTTGAAATGCCCTGTATAATGCTCTCACTGTATATCCATGAAGCTCAGAAGCATTGCTTATCACAACAATTAAAGCATACCACACCTCATCTTTTACAAAATTTCCAGCCTACTAACATAGAATAAAGATCAATACTTGCCCTCAATATATGACTACATAGAATGGCTCAATATGGATAGCACAAGCACCAAGACAGTAATTGTAACAAAAAGGGAAGCCCAATGCATGAGGCTCCCACAATTAGAGGTCTGGGGAGGGTGAGCTGTACACAGCCTTATCCCCATAGGCGGAGAGGTTGTTTCCGCGACTAGAATCCGTGACCATCGGGTCACTAGGCATCAACCAAGATATATGTACACAGCCTTACTGTTGTGTTGCACCAAGGCTCACCCTCCAAACAATAATCACAATATAGCATCAAATTTATTAGGTGATATTTTATGACTGACACATAGAAGCAGCACAATTATGGTGCAAACAAATTGATAAAAAGACATGACATCATATATGTGCAGCAGTTTGAACATTGATAACGGAGCCACAATCATTAAATGATAATAAAAAAGTTATACATGTTTGTGGGAAAAATATAATAAGTTGTCATGGCAAATCATTTTTCCTGGGATGTCGCATACCAAATGTAACAAATGTAGAGATCAGAAGCAATAGAACTATCACACACAAATATGCATCACTGATTTGATGGATACCCTAAAAAATAGCACGGGTTGGGATTTTTGACATGCAGATTTTAATTTACTATAAAAGGTTGTCTCCTATATTTATACCTCAGACAGAACCTTGAGCATCTGATCAATGTACCAGATCTTCTCTGGGGAAAACCTGAAGCACCAATAAATAAATGCTAAGTCAACCAAATACATTTATGGATGCAATTTAAAAAAAAACTCTCTAATTACTAGATCTAAACTAATGGGTAAACAAAGATGAGAACAATGTAAAATGGGCCAAATGGCTTCTTTGTCAATTTATCGAAGAAGATCAGAGTGAAAAAAGAACAGCAGTATCCAAAATGCAAAGATTGAAAGATCAACACAGACAATATGTTTACTATTACAAATACAGTTATGAAGTTTCTAAAAGAATTAATGATAATAAAACCCCTTCCTGCCCAAATCAAACCTTCTTATAATAATGGAATATCATAAGTGACCCCAGAAATTATAGGACGATGATTAAAAAAATAATGAAACAAAGCGCAAATAATAGCCTATTTGGCAAATCTAGCAACCTACCCCCCAAAAAAAAACGAAAAAAGAACTGATAACAACAAATAAATGCATACTTAAAAGGAATGTCATTCAGAACCTTATGACTCACTTTGCAACTATGGAGCAAATTTTGGCAGTAAGGTCCCCTCTAAAATCATGATCACTGACTTCCAGATAATCTATTAGCTCTTTTGCTAAGGGCTTCACATTAGTTTCATTCACCAGAACATAAACAAGTTCAAGGGCTCTTTTCCGAATTGAAGCATCTGAATCCTGAAGCAAAGAGTCCAGTCAGCGACTTCTCAAGTTGTAAACAAAACTCATCTTTGTCATTGATAAGCAAGAAAGACAACAAACCAATACCTTTACACATTCTAGAATTGTTGCACGGTGCCTCTGCACTGCCTGAGCATCAGCAGTTACAGCCTTCATCAGCATGTTTAATGCAACATATCTGAGGGAAGAAGTTAGGAAAAGTAAGATACACTTCAATAATGAAGTACGGCAATCACAGCATAAAATCACAAAACTAAAAGAATAAAGATAAAAGCCAAAAGCATAGGGATGGAATGAATATAGGGCCTGGAGAACACGAGATGAGACTTTAGTTTATCAGCCTTTAAAAAGTACTAATGTTGAGAGTCCTACATTGGATAGTGATATGGCCTGAATAGTGGTTATAAGAGGGGGGCAAGCCTCACCCCATGAGCAGCTTTTGGGGTTGAGTTAGACCCAAACCCAAATTCTAATATGGTATCAGAGACCATCCGAGATCCGTTAGGTCACCCGCAGATGTCCAATCCCGGGCGTGAAGGGTGTGTGTTGAGAGTCCCACATTAGACAATGATATGGCCTGATATATGTTGTCAATCGTGCCGCTATCACGCACGATCGCGAAGAGGCGGAGCGGAGTGGACCTCTGCTGCGACGCTAACCCCTGGTGAGTCGCACTTTACGGGTGCGGCCTTCGCGACCGGAATCGTGCCGTTTCACGCGCTCCTTGGCCGTGATTTTGTGTTGGCGGCGGCTCTAAGCTTCTTCTCCCTCCTGTTCTGACGACGGCTACCATATTTTTTGAAACCAAAAACTAACCCTAAGTCTCTCCCTCTTCTGAAGCAAAAGGGCCTAACCTAAAGCCCAAAGAAAGAAAAAATAATCTTCTGAAACAATGGGGCCTAACTCTAAGCCCAAAGAAAAAATTAAACCTATCTTTAAAAGCCTTATTTACCTTCACTTAAACACATTAAATCCCCATTTTTACTTTTACTTCTAGGGTTTCTTCTTTTTTCTTTTTAAACACCACAATAAATCGTCATTTTTCTGGTAGGTTTCATTTTTTCTTCTGCCTCCTCCCCCTCTTCTCCTTCTTCTCCCCCTCTCTTCCTTCTTCCCCCTCTTCGCAATAGCGGCCATACCGCTACCGCTGTCCTGCTATAGCGTTTTTGGCTCGGCCGCTCCGCGCCGCTATTTGGGATTGACAACATAGGGCCTAAATAGTGGATAAGTGGGGGGCAACCCTCACCCCATGAGTTAGCTTTTGGGGTTGAGTTAGGTCCAAACCCAAATTCTAATAACTAAATTAAAGAAATTGCATGGGCACACAAGCTATGAAGCAGACACTTCAAAATAGTCTCCATGCCCGTGCCGGGCACGCATTTGTATTGGACACTACAAGGACGCTTTAAGATACCCCTAACTGTATTCTACAACTTTTTACATTTACTTTTTGAATTTTTTATACCATTATAAATGGAAATGCCACAATAATTAAATAAATATTAGCATTTTATTATGTTTACAATAACCCATGCTAACTTTTAAAACATTTTCCTCTCTTTTAATTTAATATTTGTGCTTTTATGTTAACCCTATACTCATTTTATATCTTGTATCATAGTCGTGTCTTGTCCTTTTAAGTTTAAATTGTAAAATTTGTTGTATCCCCGTAACCGTGTCGATCTTCCTAGCACACAAATGATTCTAAAGACAAATTTTGTTTATCACTCCTCCCCTCACTACAATGTCATCCTTTTTAGAAATTTAACAGTTATAGTGCTGTTTTCTGTCAACAGCCAAAGACAACATTAGTCATAGCATATATTTCTCAAACACCATAACCAAATGAAAATTGCTTCTTACAAACACAGGCATTGTGGTTGGAATAGAACAGGAGAATTTTTAAAAAGTTCAAAAGATCAATCCTATTGATCAAGAGCATTTCATAGAACTTTGTACCAATTCAGTGGACTGCAATCAAGCATCATTCCTTGGTGGGAGGAAACATCTTAGATCTCTTACAATCCTTAAATTTTTTGTGATTCTTTCAGTGTTTAGAAGTGGAACCTTGCGAGGTGAACACTCAATGTACTGGTGTGTGTTAGTCTTAACAAAGTTTTTCAGTTACTTATCAAGGAAAAGCAAAGAAGAAATAAACCTGATATTGTTGTCACGATTTGACAAGAATCTTCCCAGGATATTGATGGCAAGCACACGCAAGCCACCATTATCTTCAATACTCATTATTGTTTGAACACACTCATATAAAATGGCATTCCCTGCAACTTTATTCGACTCGGTCTTTGTAGCCACCTAAAAAAGATAGCAGGTTTATAAATTATCTACCATAATTTCCAGAAAAGATGACCACTAACAATAAGTTATGGTAGATTAAAACTCAGCAACTCATTTACCTGCATAACATAGATTTGATAAACAACAAACAAATCCTAAGAATATAAAAATGAATGATCTAAATCTTGATTAATGCAACAAGTGGTTAACACTTTTTATGAAAAAACTTGCTTGGTCAGTTAAAATATTGAAGCATCTATCAGTGAGCATATACATATTTAATTACAGCAAAAATATCTTTTATTAGAGTATTATACAATGATGCATAGACAGACACTGAGAGCCTGTCCTTTCCCTTGCAAGCCTCCTCATAATTCTTCAAAGAATTAGATAGAAGGTATACAGCTAAAAAAAATTATCAAGAAAGAAAAAAGATATACAGCTAAAATTGCATTTGAAGATAAAAGAAAATCTAACTTCTCAAGTAGGCTTCCATTTTCAACGGTTACTTACAATACAAGACCCCTCCTTTCCCATACATATAAATGCACACAAGATATATGGGTGAAAAAAGGTGAAGGCTATGGTGCATCACCCACCAAAGTGATGCATGGGTGCACCACCCAAGTGGCCAAATCTGGACCATCCAGATTGCCACTTGGGCAGTTTGACTTTTAAACACTTTCATTTGGTCAAAGGGTCTATGTATTATGTATTTGCAATAAAAGATGCTGTATTTTCATATTTGCATAAATATCCTTTTTTATTATTATTTAATATAAAAAAGTAAAAATACTTTCCACCTTGCATAGTTTGTCGGAAATTATTTATTTAAATATGATAATTTTTTAACTTCTTATTAATTCGAAATTATTTATTCTATTTCTTAATAAATTATTTATTCTTTTTTTTTGGTGTTCACTAAATTATTTATTATTGCACTACTTTCCTAAAGCATACTGGAAAGTGTTTTTACTTTTTTATATTAAATAATAATAAAATAAATGCATCCAACAACTTGTCCAAACAAAAAAGTGTTTTCACTTTTTTATATTAAATAACAATAAAAAAAAGGGTGTTTATACAAAAATACAGCACTTTTTATGGCAAATACATAATACATAGACCCTTTGACCAGAGGAAAAAGTGTTGAAAAGTCAAACTGCCCAAGTGGCAATTTGGATGGTCCAGATTTGGCCACTTGGGTGGTGCACCCATGCACCACTTTGGTGGGTGGTGCACCTTAGACAACAACATGAAAAAAATATTAAACTTTAAGCATATTCTAAAAAGTATACTTTCATCATCAACATTATTGTACTTTGCTTTTAAGATTACAAATATATATATTAATTTAGACACATCTTGCAAATCAGCATAGCACTGCAACAACCATTAGCAATTTGATGCATTAATTTATCACCAAAGCAAACTAATGTCAACAATTGAACAAACTCTCATAAACACTCATAACTCTAGATCATAGCTATCTATTCTAACTTCATTAAAAATGAAGTAGTCATGCACTTCCATAAGAAGTTAGATGTTTGTGCAACCATATTGCTATTATACCCATCAGCATGGTTGTTAAACTCTCGAGTTAACTCTTATGAATTTACAATCCTAGGTCACAAAAATGAGTTAACTCGCATGTAAACTCTCTTTTTGGTAAACTCGTACGAGTTCAAGTATGATAAAATCGATAAACTCCCGATTTTACTAACGAGTTTACGAGCCTACAATTTTACATAGACTTGGCCTTAAAATGTAAATTTTTGGTCAACATTGTTGGGTACTTGGGTTGAATTACCTATGTGCTGCAATATATATTGAATTTATAAAGTTAATTTTACGTTTTCAGTATTATTTTTGTTTTGTTTTATTCAGCTACAAAATAAAGTGTTTGACTAAAAATTATGACAGTTAGGTCAAATTAGCTCTTGTTTTTTGAAATGTTTTCACTCTAGGAACTTATATTTTTATGAATTTATGTATGATTTGGTCATTAATGTAGCATAATCTTATCTAGTACTAATATACCATCACACTTTATTATTGTGGTTTGCTAATTTGCTTTATTATGGAGTTGGAATGTCAAATTATTGTTGTGTTACACTGTTTTAAATTATGTATATATGCCATTTATAGGTTTTCTTTAATATTAGTAAACTCTTGTGAGTCTACGGAAGCTCCACAAGGTTACGTAGACTCTCGAGTTTGACAACCTTGTGGAGCTTCCGTAGACTCTCGAGTTTGACAACCTTGCCCGTCAGATCATTTTTTACTATCCCAACTTTCTCAAACAAATACTATATTGATTGGAGATAAAATGTTTTTCACCTTCAATAAGTCCACACATAAAGAAAGGCTCAGCTTAAATCTGTTTGACTTTGTCCGACTTTAGTACAAAACCAACCTGACCAGACATGCATTGCATAAACATCTTCTGACCAGTACCACCCAAACATGCCAGCATCCAAAATCTTAGTAGTGTTTTCTGCCATCAAATCATAATAGTCCTTCGGTACATTTGGCTGGAGCAAATGCAAATCTTTAAGGATTTCTCTTTGCAGCTAAATTTGCTGTGGGATAGGGATGTATGTGTACAAGGCTTCTCTTTGGATATCTGCTCATAGTAGTTTCAAGGGAGTTGCTATTGCAGATACGCAGAGTGATGAAACTCATGAGTCATAAGAGAATTTGGTAAAATGTGTTTTCTGATTATCTCACTGAAAGAGTACAAGCAATTTGTATATCAGTCAATTAGTGACTGAGTAACAGAAAGGCTAACTATAGCTTTCTGTTACACGAGCTGCATGAGCTGTACACTTGTGTGTACCTAGACTACGTACATTATAGTCTACATTGATCTATGTTGATGATATCATATCATGGGTTCCTCTTCTGCTCTCATTACTGATCTCATCAGCAAGTTGAATGCCAAGTTTGCCCTCAAACAACTAGGTGCACTTCATTATTTCCTTGGTATTGAGGTCAAACACTTACCTACTGAGGCACTTCTGCCGACTCGGTCCAAATACATCACAGAACTCCTCTCTTGAGCCAACATGCTATATGCAAAAGGAATCTCTTCACCTATGGTCATTATCAGCAAGCTCAGTAAACTTGGTACTGAGTTACTGACACTGTTTCGGACCCTAACCTATACAGATCCATTGCGGGGGCTCTACAGTATGAAACTGTAACCCGACCTGAAATTTCTTATAGTGTTAACAAGGTGTGCCAATTCATGGCAAATCCATTGGACAGTCACTGGAGGGCTGTAAAACACATTGTGTTACCTAAAGGGGACTCTCACTTCTGGCCTCCTCCTGAAACCTGCCAGTTCTGCTACGTCCTTCCTTCAGGCTTTTTGTGATGCCGATTGGGCTAGCGACCCTGATGATCACAGATCTACCACTGGCTACTGCATCTTCTTAGGCCCTAATCTTGTCTCTTGGTGCTCCAAGAAGCTGCCTCTAGTTGCAAGATCTAGCACTAAGGCCGAGTGCAGAAGTATGGCCCATACCACTGATGAAGTGCTATGGATTCAGCCACTGTTAACTGAACTTGGGGTTTCTTTTGCAACACCTAAGCACTACTGGGACAATCTCAGTGCAATTGCCTTATCCCATAATCTAGTGCTGCACACCCATACAAAACACATGGAGTTAGATATTCACTTTGTTCGAGAAAAGGTTGTCTCTAAAGCCCTTCTGGTCCAACATGTTCCAGAGGCAGACCAGCTGGCTGACTTACTCACCAAACCGCTGACTTCATCATGGTTCTGTGTTCTCAGACCCAAACTCAATGTGCATGCTTTGCCGCAGACACCTTGAGTTTGAAAGGGGGCTATTAGAGTATGTATGAATGTAGACTAGAATGTAGTCTAGGTACACACAAGTGTACAGCTCATGTAGCTTGTGGAACAGAAAGCTAGAGTTAGTTAGTCTTTCTGTTACTCAGTCACTAATTGACTGATATACAAATAGCTTGTACTCATTCAGTGAGATAATTAGAAAATACATTTTACCAAATTCTCTCATGACTCTCTTCTCTATTCTCTCTGAACTCATGAGTTTCATCACGGAGACACTACTAGGCAGCCCAACTGCAATTCTTGAACTTTTCTTGCTCCTTGTTGTATCCAGTCTTTACTATTTTGGAGGACATTGATTCCTCCCGCAAGTAATACTTTTCCTTTTCTCTCTAATAAAAAAATTTTCTATAAAAAAAAATCTTTCAGTTCTTTTAGGATGCCCATAAGTTGGTACCAAGGTTTGCCGTACTCAAATTGCATGCAAGTGGAGAAGATATCCTAGAAGCATATATAGTTCTCATTCTCAATATGAACACACAAGTCATCAACAGAACCATGCAGAAATGACAAATAACCCAATCATCACTGCATGAGCAATATAATAATATAATACTATAAAATTCACCATTTACACACAACTGACCTGGGCAAGTATGTCATTCATAGAGTCGCTAGCATCAGCATCACCTTCACCTAACACTCGCAAAAGTTTAAGCAATCTGATGTGGAGAAAAGGGTCTGTAATGCCAGCAATATCATACTCTGGTGAATAAGGACTGTTTGCTAGATCCCTAAGAGTTCTGACCAAACCATCTGTGCATTTCTGTAATAATTTTTCAAAGAATATTCTGTTAAAGTTGGTCACAATCAGAGCTCAATTTATTGAAGGATCTTCACATAAAAATGTCATCAGTGGTAAATTTTGACATCATAAAGTCATATATGTGAACCTTGTTTATATGCCTTTACAAATTACATATATTGATAGGAAATTACTATCGAAACTGAACTTTGTATTAAGAACTATGAAGAAGATGAAGACAATACAAGAAGAAAATAGGCCGTAGCCCTCCCCAAGTCAGAGAATATTCTCGACTCCCAAATCCTAACAATAAACTTCCCATAACCCTCCCTCACTCACGTCTACCCCTATATAACAAACTCATCCTCACCTTCTCTCTCTGTAACTAACTTTTATTTCCCCATAGTGCTAACCATTATTTCCCTAATTATAATTTCCCATAATGCTGTGCTGGCTTCTCGTGCCTCAAGGAGGCTGCTTTGGGGTCTTGGGCCTTCGGGTGTAAACCTGAATGGGCTTGGGATTGGAATTCCTATCAATACCACCTCCTGTAAAGATTGCCTTGTCCTCAAGGCAAAGAGAGGGAAAGTGCCCTTTGTTCATGTCTGCCTCTTCCCAAGTGGCTTCCACCTTCTGGAGAATTCCCTGCAGTGCTGTTGTATGTTGGTTGTCCCCAATGTGATAATCATTAAGAGTCATGATCCTGCCTGCCTTCTCAAAGCTCACTGTCTTCCTTTTCCAGTCAATTGTAGTTTTGCCCAAGGTTTCCAGCCACTCCGTTCCTAGTATAAGGTCAATATCGTTCATTTCCAGCACATGTGTGTCCACTATCATGCGGTACCTTCCAACCTCCACCTCTAGCCCCTTGCATCGTCCCTAGGAAGTGCACCAACTTCCATTCCCCATTTTCACCCCAAACTCCTTGGTGCGTGACACTGTTAGCCCCAAGGAACTCACCAATTCTTGGGTAATAAAATTGTGGCTAGCACCACTATCCACCAAAAGAAGGATAGGAGACACTCCCAACAGACCTTCAAACTTTATCGCCCTAGAATGAGATAATGCGTGAGGGTCAACTCCCCTATAATCCAAAACCTGGCACACCATCTCCCCTTTGGTATTCTCCTCCTCTTCTTCCACTGCAATCAGCGACTTGACAGTGGGCTCGTCTCCCACCCAAATCAGAAGATGTAGGTGTTTATCAAGGCATTGGTGCGTCAGACTATAGTTTTGTCCGCACTTGAAACAGAGACTCTTCCTTCTGCATTCCATCAATTCTTGATAAGACAGGTTCCTCGTTCCTCCTCGTGGTTGGGAACTAGAGTGTTGAGCTTGCCCATCCGAGTTTGTGGTACCCCTCTCCCCTCCTGTCAAACCTAAGGACTGCGACAGCTGTTTCGAACCATTCGCCCCGGAATTAATGGAGGAAGACACACTTCGGAATGGGTTCGACCCAAGCCCCCTGTAAGGACGCTCGATGATGTAGAGCGATGGTGTCGTCGCTCAATCAATCGTGCGATGGATATTAATCGATGGCGGTTAGGGGGTTCAAAAGCCAAAACCTCGACCCGAATTTCCTCCTTCAACCCTCCCAAAATAAAACCCATATATTGCTCCTCGGACATTGGAGCCACCTGCGCCATTAAAATTTCAAAAGCTTCGACGTACTCATCCATAGTATCGATCTGCTGAAGCAACTTAAGCTGCGAAAATGGGTTGCCGGCATGTTGGTCGCCGTAGCGGTCCATCAAAGATCTCTTGAGCGTGTCCCAGTCTAACTATGGGTTTGAGTCCTTCAGGATTTTGAACCAATGCCAAGTCATTCCCTCCATACTGATTTGTGCAAGCTGCACTTGAACCTCCGGCGGAGTCGCGTGCACGGCGAAGTAAGTCTCTGCCTTAGCGATCCATCCCACGGGGTCTTCACCATTGAAAGAGGGAAGCTCAACCCGTTTTGCGGACAAACGCAGCTCATCTGCAGCCGGAAAGGTCGGGCCGGATCCTGTTTGCGAACCTATGCCGGTGCCGGAACCAGGTGTTTGCTGTCATAGGAATCCTTCTCGCACCTCGAGATGCAAAGCTTGGAGGGTCCTGGTGATCTCACCAACACTAGTCATCAAGGAACTCGGTTGAGCTATATGTTCCTTTAGTGTGGTATCATGAGATCGTACCGGCTGATCTTGCCCCCGGAGCAATGCCTCTTGGTTTCTGAGACTCAACATCATAGTGGCAACTCGTGCTTCCACGGCATCCAATCGTTGTGTTGTCATCCTTGTGCTCGTACACTCTCAACAAGAGCACCAATTGATAGAAAATTACTATCGAAACTGAACTTTGTATTAAGAACTATGAAGAAGATGAAGACAATACAAGAAGAAAATAGGGCGTAGCCCTCCCCAAGTCAGAGAATATTCTCGACTCCCAGATCCTAACAATAAACTTCCGATGACCCTCCCTCACTCACGTCTACCCCTATATAACAAACTCCTCCTCACCTTCTCTCTCTGTAACTAACTATTATTTCCCATATTGCTAACCATTATTTCCCTAATTATAATTTCCATAATGCTGTGCTGGCTTCTCGTGCCTCAAGGAGGCTGCTTTGGGGTCTTGGGCCTTCGGGTGTAAACCTGAATGGGCTTGGGATTGGGAATTGTTGAATTCCTATCATATATATACTATATATACATAATTAACAGACTTGCTTGCAAAAACTAGCACATGTCTGCAGAAATTGTAAGCTAGTCTATGAAAGCATGAGATTACAAACACCATAATAATAGAATAGCTCATGAGAAAAGCTCAAACACTTCTTTATAAGAAAAGAAAATTCGTTAAGAAAGAAGGGAGATACAAAGAGAGAAGTTTAAGATATCCTCCACAAGAAAACAAAAGAGAAAATTAAAACGAAACCAAAATAACAGAAATCAAGATTTAAAATTAAAAATTAAATTAAAGCCTATTTCAAATTTTGCAAGGCAGTTTCAAAATATATTTAAACAAATCCCATACTCCAGAGAAAATAACTTCATTAAATTTCTCATAACACTTGTGAAGAAGTAAATTCAAGAATTCATGGATGCTTTTAACTCGCAAACACCAAAAAGACTGCAAATGTATATATATATTTGATATTGCAGCACAGAAAGATTTTGCAAGCTAAGTCTATATTAGAAAAGTTTACTTCAATTAATATCAAAAGTGGATTCTAGGAAAATACACATGTGATCGACAAAATATAATAGAGATGGAAAATTACCTTTCTAATATGTTCAAGAGCTTCTGTGCTAATCTTACACAGATCTGTACAAAGCTGAACCCCAGTGATCAAAACTCCATGATGCTTCTCCCTGAGTAAGGCAGTAGCAGGATTGATAAAATTTTCTGCCAAGTCTGGAACTTTCTTTATGATCCTTATAGAGCATAATGCTGCCTATATAACAGTGAGTATAGTTACTTTATGAGAATGACCAATAATAAATCAAGCAGTTAAACAGGAAAGGTTTCATCAATAACACATACATTGAATTACATTAAACAGTTACAATTATTTAGAAAACAGGATTAGGGAGATCACAAAACACTGACAATTAACATTAGATTATGGGACCAACCTGTTGAATGTTAAGTGCTTAAAAGAATGTAAATAAGCAGACTTCCTCTCAAAATAATGGAAATGCAAGAAAAAGGAACACAAACAACATTAAAGAAATTTTACCGGTAATCAATGAAAAAATGTAATGTCTACAACCACCTAACCTTTCATATTCAATCTCATAACTCAGAAACGAGTTTTGGAATTATATGATCATGCATGATTATAAATCCCAAAATTTACTTTTGTGATGTCAAATAGCTGTAGCACATACCACAATTGGTAAGCGTTATTAACATCACATAATGAAAGAGAAAGAGCAGATTTAAATGGCCATTCCAACATAAAGCATCATAGTTGATGTGCATCAGAATTACACCCTTAAGCAAAACATAATTGGAAAAATTTGTTGCACAAAGCATAATTCCTTGAAGGGTCGAACATGATTGAAAATTCACAAATTTTCCATAAAACACCAAATCAGAACAGGCATCTTTGTTTGACTAGGAGCATTATATCTATGGCAGTACATGTCTTTCCATTACTGTCACTCGATTCTCTCTTTACAATTTCAAAAATTTAACAATTGCACAGAGATGGAGCCAAGTAACTTCACTATTGTCTAAGGACCAGAAGCATGTCTCATATGACATTTAATTTTCAGTAAAATCATAGTGAATTCTTTATTGGTTGCTAAATGCATGTAAGAAAATTCATAAAAATTAATGAAGTAAACATCATTAGAAGGAATTAAGAAACAGGAAAAACAAGCAACAAGCCATTTCTTGCAGAATAATAGCAGACAAATCCCAAAACTGATCACTTTAAGTGAAGAGCAATAAGTTACTGTCATTATGTAGAAGATACTGTGTCACTATAAAGCCATAAAAGTATTCATTCCTATTCTCCCTCAATATAACAAAAAACCAATATATGTATCAAATTTAAATATTACGAAAAAATATAAAACTGGCGAAATACATGAGGTGTAATGAAAAAGTCACCTTCTTCCTAATATTTGGATCACGGAATTGCAGCAATCTCTCAACATCTGGTGCAAGATCCCGAGCCATTTCTGCTGAACAAATGTTTCCTAAAGCACAAAGTGCAAGTCCCACTATATACTGATTAGTGTGATTAAGATCTCTGTGATTCAGTTAAGGCTCCACTATAACCCATTATTAATATTTTTCCCCCATTTTGTTTGAGTAGAAAATTAATATCAATAGCACATTTGTAAAGTGGAACGTAAAAATCAGGGAATACAGAAAAAAAATGAAACTTTGACTAGAAACCGGATACTGTTTCAACGAATTGGTCACCAACATCAGAACTTCTTGTCTTTCATCAAGAAGCAACATGAGGCCAAGGTAACCTATTCTCTTCTCTGGAAATCCAGGAGATGCTATCAACTTGAGGCATTCCATTTGACCAAAATATGTGGGGTAGCCAAGCATGTGGATGAACATTAGCTTAGCCAAATTCCGATGCCTATAGTCTTGATCGTTTTCATTTATCGAAGCACGAATGGCAGCACATTCTTTTCTTACAACAGCACGTTCTTCTGCTGCAGTCTTGCAAGCACGTATGGCCCGAATCATGTCCCTACAAGTTGAGATATGAACCAGATAATTAAAAGATACCAATTATAATTAAAATCAAATGGAAACTATATATTAAACATTTATCACTGTTGCAACTTGCAAGAAAACTCGCAATATGTTAACTGTATTAGATTTTGCAAACCAAAGGTATTTTGAAATAAAAAGTCAATCACAAATACACAAAGGCAAAACCGCACATAGCCACCGGCATATGTAGATAATAAAATACTGTTTGAGTCAGTGACTGTATAGGAGAATTGCAGTTCCAATTCATTTATGTAATATTTTATCTCAAAGAAATAAAGTTAGTATATATGGGGAATACAAGAGATTCTCACACTATTAAAGACAATGTAAACTGGCACAAGAGTGCTAAAGTCATAGCATATTCCTACCCTCCCAAAACCTGCTCATCGTGTAAAAAAATGCTTCCAAATTCCAATTCATTAGGACACCCAAAGACAGGCCCCATGGATGTTGTTGAGATCTCACATCAACTACAGATATGGCCAAAATAGTCCTTATAAGGCTTGGACAATCCTCACCTCTTGAGCTAGCTTTTGGGGTTGAGTTAGGCCTAAAGCCCAAATTCTAAGATGGTATCAGAGCCTATTTTAGATCTGTTATTGGGCCAGTTATTCCACCCGCATTTGTACACGCTTCAGATTCTAGTCTTGGGCGTGAGGGGGTGTGTTAAGATCCCACATCGACTAGAGATATGGCAAAAATAGTCCTTATAAGGCTTGGGCAATCCTCACCTCTTGCGCTAGCTTTTGGAGTTGAGTTAGGCCAAAAGCCCATCTAAGAGATGTTAATTTCCAAATTCATTACTTATCCTGGGGAAGTGGGGATATAATGCCAATAACAAATTTTGCTCTCTAGTTATTCTTAACCATTTGCATTCTAATTTTTTATAACAAAATATACATGAACAACCTATGTGACCATTGACATCAGAATTAAATCCATCAGGTGGTACTTAATAGGGACAACATCAGTGACCTAAGTAGCATGGATACGGATACAAGTAATGGTATGGGGTATGGCAAAATTTCTAAAAACTAGGGTATGGGTATGACATGATACATTATATAGAGATATAAAAATATAAATGATAAAGTAATTAAACATTAGATAAATACAATTTTTATAATGTTTTAACTACAAGGCTTCAACAAAATTCCATAAAGTAATTCAAGTAAGCCAAAATATATAAAGGAACGTGAAATAGTGGTTTGTTTCATTTAATAGGAAAACAAATAACTTAGCAACAAAACTTGGTGTTTTGCATTGATTGATGACTTGTATTTGAGTGACATCATGTACCTACCTATCATGTGTGTATTGGATAAGTACCCATGTGTACCCAATAAGTACCAGTACCAGATACATACATGGTACTGGTACCGCAACCATTTCGGAGAACCCATGCATCAAAGTCAGTCACATTTTGCAGACGAGGGAGCCAAACAAAGATCTATCTTATAATTTTTAAGTCATGCACTGTTCTGATCCTGAACCTCATGATCACTTTTCTACTGTGTTTAGTTTCTTATAATATTGGAACAACACGTCTGTGTGCTTAAACTTAATAAAGGATTTTATCCTAAAGAGAAGATATATTGTTTATGAATTGTTCCAATGGTTCTAGAAACATATGAAAGAACCTTGGAAGATGTGTAATGTTTGTTTTAGCAGGTGTTTGGATTAGCTTATTGTATGTTCAAAACTGTTTATAATCAAAATCTTACCAAGATTACAGAGAAAACAAAAAAAATGCAAATTTTTAACTATAAATAATCAAATACCAGACATGCTATATTAGTTTGGTGCTTGATGCTAGAGTGAAACGCTAGTATGTATATGTTGAAGGCTAACATTTCAATATCCGATTCAGCTAATGTGAGTACACCCAACCCAGCTAAGCACATCAAAATCAGCCACCAAAAATAATTCTTATAAAAAAAAACACTACTCTTAGCTAACCCCACTTCACAGAACGCCAAAATTCGCACAACTAGAACTAAAAAAAGCAATAAAACAAGAATTATTAGGTCTAAATCCGAACTGGATAATCATGAATCAGGATTTTTCCGAAACACCAGGTCCTACTGGAAGCTACAAAACCAGCACGAAGAACAAGTTTTTGAACACATTGCATGCGAGTGAGCGAGATTGTGTGTAATTTATGTTTGATCGAAACGAATGGAAGAACAGAAGGATTGAATTGCTCACCTCAAACGCGTCCCCGAAGAAAAAGGGTTCATGATTGATGATTGTGTTGGTGACCTCAACCGGATCCAATTGGGAAGGGAAGGAAAGGAATCGAAGGCGAGAACAATCGGGTCGAGAACCGAAACCGGAAACGGAGATCCGAATTGGTGAGACGAAGAAAGAGAGAGAAAGAGAGATTCGGATCTGAGATGAAGGGAGTGTTATGTTGGTGACTCTCTCTGTGTGTGCTTTTGGTTTTGTATGTGAATTTTCTGTAAATTTTGGGTGAAATGAACCAACTGAACACCACCCTTCTCTTTCTCTTTTTCCTTCTTTGTAACGATTTACAATTACAATTTTAAAGTTTGTTTTTTTCGTGATTCCACTAATCACACGTTTATAATGAATTTATAGTGCTTTTTTTAAATGCTACTTATAATTTATAACATTTCATTTTTCTCCTATTTTTATCCTTATTTTCTTAATTTAATTCTACCTTTATTATTTTCTCTCTCTTTTATGTAAAATCATTAATAAAAATATCTTTTTAAATCATTTTATATTTTTCAGCTAGTTCAACTGCTAGTTTTACCAAATACTTTCACACAAAATAAGCTAGCTTATTCGCTATCCACTACCTTATTTGTTATTTTCTATAAATTATCTACTATCAACTAGTTTATCCACTAATAACTAATTTTACCAAGCAAGCTTTGTGTCTCCGAATTTCTACATTATATTTTAGGAATTTATAGATAGCTGGGTAACCTGGGATGTCTAAGCATGTTGTAAAATTTAATTTTATGTAAAAGACTTTATTGAATGAAGCAAAATTCATTACAGTGATCTTTACGTCTGGAAAAATAATTAGTCTTCGACTATCAGTACTATTAGTTGACGAATACGTTTAGTGCACTGAATTTTTAAGATGAAAATGAAATTAAATAGATAGTCAAAACCCATAGAATTTAATTTATATGCAAGGTCCTATAAAATTTTTATATTGTCAACTCATGATAGATTATCACATCATTAAAAATATTTTACTTTTATCATAAATACTTTGAAAATCATACAGAGAATTATTGATAATTAATTTATGTATCAAAATAACCAACTTGGCGTTAAGAGAGTTGGTAATGTGACTCTTCCCAAAGAAAAGGACGCAAATTCGATTTCTGGAGTCGTCCAATTGGGAGATAATCCAACCCCGTGTGTAAAAAAAGCGGACGTCCGTCGTTGCCGAATGAGGATTAGTCTCATAGCCGATCTAAAGGACCGAAGCTATAGGGACATCCCGTGGATCCAGTGGAGAGCCAAATGCCCTAATTACTTTGGTTCCGAACCAAAAAAAATAAGAGAGTTGCTTTTTGCAACCCTCATTTTTCTTATACAACCTCTTTCTTTTTTTTTAAATTCTTTTATCTCTAAAATACCCTAGTCCCAATCACACCCCTCCATAGACCATAGAGCAAGTCTTCTGGGGACACAAACCTGCAACATGAAGTTTTTTTTTTTTTTCACATCCACCAATCCCAAATTGACAAGAACAGTGCATAAAGATTTAGTGAAGAGCATGGATACATAAATGCCAATAGTTGGGGTCACTTGGGGGACGACGGAAAGGGGTGAAGGAGGAGAATGGATGGTGATGGAGAGTGGGTGCAGGGGATTGTTGGAGGATGATGAAGGTGAGGCAGTGTCAGCACATTTTATTTCTCGAAGGAGAAGAAGGAAGAAAATGATGATGGATGAATTAAATTTGATAAGGGAAGAATGAAGAAGATGAAAAGGGAAGGGGTTATTTTGGAAAAAAAACAAAATATTAAAGAAAGAAAAGGGGCTGTATAGGAAAAAATTGGGGTTGCAAAAAGCAATCCCCAAAAAATAAAATAAAAAGACAGTGAGGGTGTAGGCCCAAATAATTAATAAATGGTGGTGGCATTTCGTAAATGCAAGCTTGCTGCCTTTGCAAATTTTTACTATGTTTTTTATTGCGAAAATGTGTTCAGCTCCCTCTTAAGTGCTTGTTTGGGAATGCTGGATTTTTCCCATTTCAGCTATTTTTTGGTTAAAAAGCTATTTCATACATAATCTATCATGTTTGGCAATTAACTTAAATTTATAAAAAAACTTTTTTTGGAGGAAAAAAGTTGTTTTATGTCATCTAATTTGTTTTAGCTTAAGATTGTTATGATTTGATTATTTCTTATTCTCAAAATTCTCTTCCCTATTTACCCCTACAAAACTAACTTCCAAATAAATATTATTAAATTATACAAATAACTTCATACCCTTTTTCATAATTTACTATGTAAAAACCGATTTTTTTAGACCATCCAAACGAAAAAGATTATCTTGAAATCGCTTTTCAGCAAACATACCCAAACAAAAATAGATTCTGATTATAATCGATTATCACAATAATCGATTATTCATAAATCGATTATCAGCATAATCTTTTTTTTCCAGCTTTCCCAAACACACCCTAAGTCTTTCCCGAGGCTGTGGGAGAGGTTACTACAATTCTCTTTGGTAAAAGTACGTGATGAGCTACTTTATAGTTGATGAGCTAGTTTATAATTGATTTTTTATTTTTTAGCTGAAAGTTTATACTTAATAGCTTATAGCTAAAAAATTAGTTGATTAAATTTGAAGCATTTGATAAAATTAACAGTTGAACTATCTTATAAATGTAAAATGACATAAAAGGACATATTTATGAGAGATATAGATTATTTCTATAAGCTTCTCTAGCAAGCTTATGGAAATAAGCTTTCAAAAGCTGATGAAAAGATCATAAACTATTTTAATAAACTATTTGCTTAAGTTTATTATCATAAGCTATTTTCATAAGCTCTCTATAAGCTCTTTCAAACATATCATTATGAAGAAAAACTATAAGCTAATGAGATAAGTTTATTTACCAAACACCTCTATTTTAGTAAAACAAATTTATTAGTTATGAGCTAACTTATTGGACTTTCTAAACAGAGACTACATATTTTTTAAAGTATTAAATTATAAATTATTATATTTAAGTTGTAATATGTTTCATTTTTAATTATATATGTTATTAAAAAATAGAATACTACTAGTTATAAAATAAGGATTTAATTAAAATATATTGTCAGCATGAATCAATCATGCATTATCATATCATTAAAAATATTTGACTCTTATATTAATTATCTTATAGCAGCTCCAATGGTACAACTCATTGGAGTTACTTAACTTCACTTTTTACGGGCCCTACCATATCACCCCACCACTTTTTTACTTTATACTATATTAAGCAACTCTATACTTCAATGGAGCAACTCCTAAAAGTTTAGTAAATAGATCTCCCAAGTTATCTCACATTTTTATTTATATTTATTTTTGTTTTAATTTAAAATATTAATTTATTTGTAATTGGACTGATAAATATTGTGGTTCTCTTTTTTTTCTATTGGTGGTCCTTATATAAAAGCTGATCGCTTATAGAAGCAATCGTCCTTACATGTGCTATCAGATTGCATCAATGGAACAACACACTAAGAACTTATCATTAACTTTAAGAACATGTTAAGCAACTCCCATTGGAGTTGTTCCTTAAGAATCGCACGTGAGATAATATATAATTGGTTGATAGTATCACAATATATCGAAAGTTAAACTCATAAAATAAAGTGTTGTAATTTTTTTGCAATAACACTAGGAGAGTATTTTTAAAGAGGAAAGATCCACTTACATAGAAGTCGGACTTAACACCCTTACACCATTCAATAACTTGTTATGTGATACAATTTTTATCGATTCAAACATTGAATTGTAACTATCTATCATGTACATAATTTGTCTCAAATTTTGAAAAATTTTAACATCAATAAAAATTTAATCAAATAGCTCTTATTATCATATATTTTAGTACTATATATTACGTTAATTTTGATATATATCAATCATGTCGTAAACGATTCCGGATAAATGTGAAATTATATATATATATATATATATATATATATATATATATATATATAATCTATATAATAAAGGTTTTCAATCCAACGACGGATTTTATAAGAAACTTACCTAATAAAAAGTTACCCGCCAGTATAAAAACATTTTTGACTTACATCAATGAAAATGTATCCCTCCTGGTTTTTAAAATGTTTCCAACTAAGGTATTAATATGTTAAAAAAGTTAATGAAATATTAGCAAATATTACGTAGCACGGGTATTTTAATTTTAGTACTTATTTAAATATTATGTATTAACTAATTATCTTAATATTTGCATAAATTGTAATTTCACCTGATACATGTTATACATTTTAACTATTTAATTAGTTAATATATAATTTTTAATAAAATTATATCAAAAACTATAAAGTTTATAAAATTAATTTTTAAAAGGTAACAATTTGATTTAGATATGATAAAAAATAATTAGTATTTAAATTAATTTTGCGTTCTTTTTATTTATTAATATAGTGAAATGTAACGAATAAATTATATAATCAAAGAATAAAAAATGATATTTGTATCAATGGATTCATAGAACCATGCTCTACAAAAGTCCTATTGTTATCAGTTCCAATTTTCAAAAATCATTTTTTTAAACACACATATAATAAAAGAACCAAAATCACCAAAATTGGATCCAGGAAAATAATTAAAAAAATGATCATGTTAAATATAGATCATCAAGCCTAAATTCTTTAATACCAAATGTAAAATAAAATAGAATCTCATGTGTAACATTATACGAAATTAGAATTTCAATTTTGTACTTGCTTATCGAAGACATGATCACGCTTACTAGGAATTGCCTCAACAAATCTGAGTACCTGGAAAAAAAAAGAAACCTTTATTTATCCATTCACATACTCTCAAATCACAATCTTTAATAGGGTAAGCCGTAGAGTGACTTGACTATAATATTCATGACGGCAGTGAATAACCAAAGCATATATGTTCATCCTTGGCATCTCTCATTACTGACTAATGGGATTATAAATTCATCCGTTATAAATTATTCATTATAAAATAATGAATTGGCCTTGCCAAATCATAGCCATCTGCATTATGTTTCACGTCTACAATTTTCAATTTCGTTTAACGGGTTTGTATCCTTGTGAGACAAATCCAACTTAATTGTTGAATATGGAATAATATAAAGAGGATAACTATTTATAAGTATAACATGGAATCTAATCAGTTTTGCAGGATTATTTTGCGTCATCGTTTCCTTTCCGGTAGGAATTTACAACCACGTCAAGTGATGGTGTAGTAGTAGGGACATGATAATAATGACGGCGATGATAAATAAATGGCAAATGTTAAGCAGGATCGTAAGGACTTGTTTGATGGTCAGGATAAGAGAGATAGAATAAAATAAGATATCATATCTTACTTTAATTTATAGTTTGGTGAACTAGCAGGATAGGATAAGCTTATCCTATTTGCTTATCATATCCTGTTATTTAGTTATAATTCTATCCTGACGGAGGGGCTGTGTTAAAAACAACAGGATAGGATAAGAAAGTGTTTTTTTTTATCCCTTATCTTTAATATTATTATTATTTAATTATGATTTTAAACTTAGTTAGTCAACCTTATTACTAATTAAAATATATTTAGTTTAATTTGTAATTTTTATAAAAAAGTGAAAAAAATATCACAAATTAATTTTTTATTTAATTTTTTATAATTTAAAAAAGGGACTAATGTATAATTAAAAAGTCAAAAATATATATTATAAAATATTTTTTTATATTTATCAATTTAAATGTAGAAAAAAAACCAAATAAAATCAAAATGTAATTTTGATATAAGGATAATTTTATCATTTGTGGATATTTTATATCATATCCTATCATTATCTGATGTGTATCAAATATCGGATAAGATAAGAGCTTATCCAGCTCATATCCTATCCTGTTCTTTTTCAGCTCTCATATCTTATCCGTCCTTATCATATCCTGATCACCAAACGAGCCCGGATATTAGTTAATGATTCAAAGATAGAAACTGTATTTTGGGACAAATTTCATTTTGTAAATGTAACATATATAATGGGGTGGTGATAGTAACAACTAACCAGCATTCAACTTAGGGGATTATGGTTGTTACATTGAATATAATTGATAATTATGAAATTCCCGACGTGGGATCCTTGTTTAACATAAAGTGCTTTTTTTAGTTAAATTTTATTTATCCAAAATCAAAACTAAGCTTATCAATTTGCATTTTTTATTTTATTCAAAACAAATAATAATTAATTAAGAAATATTTACAATTAATTAAAATATAATCAATATAATCTTTTTAATTTGTTTATTTATTATTTTTTAGGCAAAATAGGTTCATTGGTCCTATACATTTTTTTACTTTTCACATCGATCATATAAGTTTTATTTTTTTCAAATGGGTCCTACACGTTATGTTCCGTTTTCATATTAGTCTTTTTCGTCAATTTCGACCTGAAGTGACTATCACGTTAGTCTGACACATGGCTTTTGATCTGACGCTATAAGGTCGAAATTGATGGAAATGACTAACATGGAAACTAAACATAACGTGTAGGACCAATTTGAAAAAAATAAAATTTATAGAACCGATGTGAAAAATAAAATAAACGTATATAACCAATAAATCTATTTTAATTATTTTTTATTAGAAAGAGATTTCATTAAACTGCCACCAAAAACAAATCCAAGACGATAAGCATAAAAATGTTGGAGAGTACATCCTCCATCCATACATTATAAGAAAATATTTAAAAGGTCCATGCAAGCTAAAGTTTCAGCTTTTTCAGAAATTATATATTCAGCCTACTAAGTTGACCTTTTTTATTTAATATTTATGAATAGAATTAAGAATTTTAATATTAAAATTTGATTTATGTTTCAAGACAAATTTCTCTTATTTATTTAATAAAGTTTGATGCATCTGGTTTTAGGTTATTTGGTTAAACTATAATTTTGATTCCTATACGTGACGCAAGTTTTTAATATGGTCCCTATATGCAAAAATAAATTAAAACAACCATCGTACATGCAAACGTTAGTGAACTGTCATTGTTGACTAGGAATGTTGTAACTCCGTTTGAAAGCCTAATAATGTGCCTAATGGTTGTTGATGTGGATGCTTAGTTGGTAAAAACTCCGAATATTAAACTATAATTTTGATTCTCATACTTAAAAAAATAATTAAAACGATCCTCATACATGCAAACCCTCCTCATACCCTAAGCACCAAGGAGCCAACGCCAGGAATTGGCTATGCGATTCCTAAGTTTGGTCTTTGTCATTCTAGCGATGAGCGTTGTGGAACCAGCGTTGGGTGTTGGGGGTGTTGGTGGGACATAAAAAGGACATGCATTGTGTGTGCCCAATATTAGGCGTTGACATCCCTTGCATCCTTAAAAGTAGCATAGTTATGCGACAAAAAGTAACCAATGTCAAACATGCTTTGTGTGATGCCTAGCACTAGTATATGTGTCACAATTAAGTCAACCTTTGTAGAGCTAGCGTTGGGCGCTCACTGTGCAACTTCTGCAATTTAGTCTCTGCCATGTCAACGTTGAGTGTTAGAGAGCCAACACTGAGCGCTGACAGTAAAATATACAAAAAGTATATGTACGAGTTTTGGTGATCCACACAAGTTGTTAAATAACTAGATTAATAATAGGGTAAATTATCAAATACAAAAAAGTCCTTCAACATAAGTTGGTGATTTGCTTTTTGGTCTTCATTGTTTTAACCAAATTCTCTGCAATCCACTTGTTGCTGGCCATATATAGTACCCTTGTAGGTTTTGCCACACGAACACTTATCTCTTAGTATCTTCAATGTATAAGTCAAAGACCCACCAACCTTATTCACAGAAGCAGCCCACTCACAACCTTCTCTACAAACTTCCTTACACCTAACCTTGTCATTTTTCTGAACTTAATACCCCCAACCATTCAATAGAGACCATTGAAGGTTTTTTACCAACTTATGAGAATGATCAAAATTCGTATTTATACTCAACATATTTTACTGTCAACGCCCAACAGTGGCTCCTTGGCACTCCGTGTATGAGGAGTGTTTGCACTTTGAGGACCATTTCAAAATTTGTTTTTACATATGTGGACCTACTTAAACACTTGCGTCATATGTAGGGATAAAAAATGCAGTTTATTCAAGAGTTTTTTTTACCAATTAAGCATCTGTGTCAACAACCATCAGACATGTCATCAAGCATTAAAACGGAGTTAGAAGTTTCATAGACGATAGAGACTATTTCACTAACATTTACGCGTATGAGGACCATTTTAAAAAAATTATGTATGGGGACGAGACCAAAAATGTAGTTTAACCAAGTTATTTTTAAAGTCTAATATTGATGGAAATGGTACATTGAATGATGGATTATTTAAATTTAAAATTATTTAAACAACACAATTTCTTACAATTTAATGGTTGTACAAGAAAATGCTTGTATTAAATGTTGTGTTGTGAATGAAAGTTCTTTGAGGCTATGAGATAAGAGATTAGGAAACATCTAGGTAGAGAGTATTAAGAGATTAGTAAGTAATAGAGTGCTTGAGATTTTTTATTTTACTATTTTTTATACTTGTATAGACGACATAAAGGCAAAGAAGACTAACAAGTCAAAGAAAAATGTCAAAAGGAGTTCATAAATATTAAAAATCATACATAATATGTTTGTTGTCTCAATTTAGACTCACATGGTCAAAATCGCTTCTTCAACTTTATAAGAGTGAGGCTCTTGATAGCTTCAAAGTTTTTGATGCAAAAATAAAGAAACAAATGGAAAACAAATCAAGATTGTGAAACAAATAAAGGTGGAGAATTTTAGGTTAGATACATGAAAATGGACAAGCACCTGCTTCATTTCTAAAGTTTCTTAAAGAACATGGTATTATGGCCCAATACACCATGCTTGACTCACGATATCAAAATGGTGAGGTGGAAAGGAGAAACTGAATATCGATGGACATGGTGAGGAGCATACTTAGAAACTCCAAACTTTCCAGCTCTTTACGGAGCGAAGTCCTTAAAACCGCAGCATGCATATTGAATTGTGTTCCAACTAAAGTTGTTCCTAAAACTCCCTTTGAGTTATGGAAAGGTTGCAAACCAAGTTTGAAACATGTACTTGTCCAGGGTTGCCAATTGAAGTTAGGATATATAATCCACGTGAGAGGAAATTAGATACGAGGACTTTTAGTGAATATTTTATCGGTTATACTGAGAAATCCAAGAAATACAAATTTTATTGTTCGAGTCATAGCACTAGAATTATGAAATCAAGAAATGCCAAATTTCTTGATAATGACATGGTTAGTGGGAGTGATCTACCTCAGAATATAGGTTTTGAGAAAGATCATTGTGAAGATAAAAATCTTACATCAAGCTACAAATTGGTAGTTTTTGGCGACAAACACCAAAGTCAAGTAAACTTGGAAAAACCAATATTTGAAGTTCCACGTCAAGCTGGGAACACCCTAGGTGATTAGGTTGAATAACATTCAACACAAAATGTTGAGCAACCTATTGAACAACAACCTCCCGAAAGGGTTGTAGGTGCAACAATAAGAAGAATAAAGAACCCAACAATTTTTAGTGAATATCATGTGCATCTTTAAGAGTATGATTGTGACTTAGGAGTTGAGAATGATTCAGAGAAGTTTTCATAAGCTATTAATAGCAGTGATTGTGAGTCGTGGTATAATGCCATGAAAGATGTATTGGATTTCATGGCAAATAACAGAGTTCCTAATCTAAGTGTGAAAAAATTGAAGTACTACCTTGTTCCATCTATGGGCAAAAACTTGTAGGCTAGAAGAACCTGTGTTCGTAATTGTGTTAGTGTTGTGTTCGTGCTTGTATTAGTGCCGCGTTCGTGGTAGTGTCTATGTTGTGTTGGTGTTTAAGACTTCAAGCAGGGAGAAAACATAACCAATAGCTATGGTGGGAGGTTTTAATAAAGATGCATCTGTTTGTTGTCGGAGGATATAAAGACCATTAAAAAAATTATGATTGTTTATATGCGAAATGAATTATTGAACATCATAAAACTATCATTTGTAACCCTAAAATTTGAGAAAGAAGTGTCATGTTTACAATTTGATTTGGGCTAAAATTATGTTTACGTGCTTCTTGTTTTACAGATTTTTTTTATTTCGTTACAAAATAGATACATGAGATGCACCTCAGCTTATGCATTGGATAGGATTAAACTTCTGAAAAACAGCTGTAAAGATTAAAAAAAGTTGTATTTAAGTGAAGTTGTTATGTTTGGATGTTTTGGATGAAAAGTGAAAACTGCTGTTATCTTCCTAAAAAAGGTGTTAGGTCTGCATCTGAAAAGTTTAGCATTATGCTTATGTCATAAGCTGTTTCTTCCTCAACACTGTTCCATTTCCCATTTTTGTTTTTGGCTCTCGAGTGTTTAGCTAATCATCAACACTCCAACACCATTCCATTTCCCAATTCACGGTCCCACTCTCCCATTTTTTGTGTCTAGAAAAAGGTAAAGGTAAATAATCATTTTGACAGATAAAAAAATATTATTACCTTTTTTATTTTTTAAATGCAAAAAGAACTAATAAACAACATAAAAACCTGTAATTAAAAAAACTTATATATTAAAAAAATCAAACATTATTATTAATTTAAATAAATAACTTCATATCCTTTTTTGTAATTGTACTATATAAAAGTAATTTTTCTACACAATCCAAACGAAATTAATTATCTTAAAATTGCTTTTCAGTAAATATATCCAAACACAAAAGTGATTCTATCATAATCGATTAAAATAATAGTCGATTATACATATAATCGATTATTGAAATAATTTATTTTTCGTAACTGATCCAAACACACACTTAGATAACATCACGTAAAAGAATGGCATCAGAAAAAAAAAAGTAATGTTTATGTCATAAATAAGACAGCAAAAAGCTTTGGGAACAAAATCAAAACTATCATGTGAGAGACATATATAAAGTTTTAATCATATGTTAAGACGTGTTCATTAATTTTTCAAAATCTCACTAAATTCCATTTAAAGTAGTTATATCACCCAAAAAATTATAAATATTAATAAAAAGTTACAATTTTTTCGTTCTTCGTATCATGCAGGAAATTAATGCAAATTTATTACTATGCTATTAAAGTCAACTATTTTATCAATTTGAACACCCGGATAAATGTGAACACATGCAAGGGGGAATTTCTTGCCCTAGAATCTGTGTTCTTTGTGAAAGGGAGCCAGAGGATTTCTAAAACATCTTTTTGACTTGTCCATCTAGTGTGGAGTGTCGGAGAAGACAAGGTATTTGGGACCAGATTTCTAGGTTCATGTTTGCTATAACCCTTTGGTGGGATCGGAATGAAAAGTACTGAGACCAGGGTTTTAAAATGCGGTTTGCATCACGTGATGCGACCGCAACATCTCGGTTGCGGCGGCAGGCCGTGATTGTGGGCCGCATCGGGCCGCAATGACCGCAATGCAACCATGACCACAACGTGATCGCAATTGCAATTTAAAACCTTGTCGACACCACTCCCTTCCAGATTACGTCAAGAGCTCATAACTTTTTCCAGTTTTTGCTTCAAGCTAAGAATCTTGAGACTAATGTAGGGAGTTCTTCTCACAACCAAGAAGCTATATCTTAGACACCTCCCCCATTGGGTTTCTATAAGTGCAATATAGATGTCGGATTTTTTGTTGAGTTGGGGCGTATTAGCTTTGGTATGTGTCTTAGGAACCACTCAAGCGCTTTTATTGGTGCTAGGACCGAATGGCTTCCTTTTAACTTACCAACCATAGAAGGGGAAGTCATGAGCTTGTTCAAAGCCCTTTACTAGGTGCACAGCTTGGGCATTAACTGTGTTATTTTCGAGCTAGACAGCAAATTGGTAGTTGACCAGATCAGGAAGCCTAAGGAGGACATCACAGAAGTTGGGGCTCTTATCAAAGAGTGCTTAGATCTCTTTAAGTCTTTTCCAAACTTTAGTGTAAGTTTTATTAGGAGACAAACAAATGATGTAGCTTATATTCTTGCTAGGTGACATCTTTCATGGGCAGTACCCAAGATTTCTATCATATTCCACTATGTATTGTTTTTTTCATTATGAATGAAATGCAGTAAGCCTTTTGTTTCTAAAAAAAAAAACACATGCATGGGGGATGAAGACAACTAGACAAGACAATTAGACTCAGCAAAATAATAAAATGGAAATTGTTAAAATATAAGCAGGAGAAAAATAGAAAAATAACAAATAGAGGAAAATTAAAGTGGGTGAATCATTATTTAAAATTATTATAATTTTATTATAGACTTTTTCTGCTTCGATAGTAGAAGTGTCGAAAATTGAGTCGACCCATTTTGCTCGAAGAAACTATCGGGCCAAGTTGTCCCAACTTGGAATTGGATCAGGCTCCTTATATCCAAGTTAAAACATCAGCCCATTCAACTTGAAAAAACCTTGGAGCCGGATCACGTCTCTATAAGCCCAATAATTCGAGCCATACTTCTGTCTTATTTATTTATTTATTTTATTATTATTATTATTATTATTATTTTTTTTTGTTTAAATTAAACTGGAAACCCACAGTGTTTAACTGCTTTTCTGATGGATTTTTGCTTTAGTATAGCTTTGGTTTAGCGTTGGACAAACCATGTTTGACCATTTTCACGGTGACAATGGCGAATAGGTAAATATTTGGCCATAAATTGTGAAAGCTACAAAATATAGCTTCCACGTTTAGTCTGTGTGACGTGATTTTTCACTCCCTTACCGCCATTCCAAATATAGCATTCGTTTATTTGTTTTCATATCCCCCCACCCCACCCCTCGATTGCTGATTTCTGGTTGACTATTAACTTTATATATCTCAAATCTGCTTTGACATTAGTAGCTACTCTGTTGTGTACACTATATCATGAGGTTGAGTCTTTCTGATGCCTATAGGGATGGCAATTTTACCCGTACCCGCGGATACCCGTGGATAAAATCCGCAACGGGCACGGGACGGGTAATTAAATGGGTGCCCGCTGGTAAAATAAACGGGTAATTTCAATACCCGCTTATAAACGGGGCGGGAGCGGGTATCACGCTACCCGTGCCCGCGGATATCCGCACCCGTTACTTAAATTACTATAATACTCTTTATTATATATATCTACTAATTGCTAAACCTAATTTCCCATCCTTCCTTACTAAAGCTAATACTAATGGAAAAATAAGTACCTACTAATATTAATTATATTAAGTTGATCTATTATTAAGTTAGGAGAAAACATAATCCAAGGGGTTTTAAGTGGATCCTAGCTTTGTAACTTTTATTTTTAGAGAAAACAAATATATTTGATTACTCTTGTTAGTAACTTTTGTAATTGGATAATACTTTCGTAGTTTCGTAACATATATTTGTATGAACACAGTTATTTTAATAGAAATTACGCATATTTCAACAATTTTTCAAGCAAAAGTAACAATTTTTTTCCTAAAAAAAAATCCGTGGATATCCGCAAACCCGCGGGATACCCGCCCGCAAGATACCTGCGCGGGTAACGGACGGGGACGGGTACGGATTTCACCCCACAGATGCGGGGACGGGGGAGTGCTACCCGTCCCTACC
Organism: Ammopiptanthus mongolicus; assembly: GCA_039655645.1. Taxonomy (NCBI): domain Eukaryota; kingdom Viridiplantae; phylum Streptophyta; class Magnoliopsida; order Fabales; family Fabaceae; genus Ammopiptanthus; species Ammopiptanthus mongolicus. The sequence continues at coordinate 90,442,714 of CM077343.1, forward strand.
CCGCCCCGTTGCCGTCCCTAGATGCCTATAGTAGCGCTGAGAAGTGACAAAGTCAAGTAATTATGATGACCCATTGAAGGATTTAATAAGTTTAGATGAAGGCCTTTAGTATTCAACCAACAAAACCTTCAAACCAAGGATATGATGCCATGGAGCTGATGACATGTTATACATGCTAACATGGGCTTTGCAGAGGCACCTAAAGATCTAAATGCTTTAGTAGGGATCATCTCTGTGTAATTTGGGTTGGGATGAAATGGAGATGGAAGTTCTTCTGTAACCAGTATGCAAATATTAAAGTCACTAACATCATCTTTTTTTCCTTCCCTTCCTGTAATATCTAATTGCGACCACATAATAGGTCATAGTAGAAAAGTGGACTATGATTCGAGGAAACTTTACCTTTAATATTAAGGATTCAAATATTGGAATCACTATTTTTGAGAGTGTTTTATCTAATCACTAATTCTAATTCGAAATTGTATAAGCAATCAGTCAAAGACCAAAAGTAAATATATACAAATAAAATTTAAAAATAATTTCTTACCAAAATTTCAATGAAATATGTTGAATGAATAATCACTTCATAAACTAATTTATTATTATGAAAATTATAGTTGTGTTTAAAATATTAACTATAAATTTTAATATGTAATGTTTCACAATGTGCAACTAGTTAATATTTAATTTGTTATAAAATACGGTTGGAAAAGATCCATACTTAGGTACATGAATCTATTTCATGACATAAGTTTTTCACCTGTTGAGTGGAGTGACACATTCGAAAACGAAAACATACATATTAATTTTAAAAAATTTATAACACTTTTTAACATAATTGATTTTTAGATCAAATTAGGGTGCATTTGGCTAAGTTGTAAGAATAAAGTGATTATAAGACATTATTTAATTTTTTATGAAAAATAGTTGTTTTATGTTTGAGTACAATTATAAAAAGTACTTTTTACTTTCTTTCTTATATTACCCCTCTCCATAATTGATTATTTTGATAAACAACTCATTTTTGTTTTTCAGGAAAAGCACAACTGATGTTTTTATATTTTAATTTTCTAAAAAATATTTTATTCAAATAAATGTCGATGCTGAAGATTTGTTTTTTTTTTTTAAATAAAAAAGTACTTTTCTTGTAAAAAAAGAGAGGCACAAACGCACTCTAATTAGATTGTTATTTTTTTATGGTTAAAGTAATAATTTGATCCCTATAGGTGACACTGATTCTTCTACGTAAAAAATTATGAAAAAGGTCCTCATACGTGCAATCATTACCCATTTGGCCCCTCCCGTTATCATGTCGTCTCTATTGATCCGCTAACTACTACGTATAGGGACTAAATGAAGAATCTGTGTCACGTATAGGGACATAATAATTTAAGTTAAAGTAATAATCTGATCCCTACATATGACACGAATTCTTAATTTAGTCCCTATATATAGTAGTTAACGGATTATTGAAGATGGTAACGGGACGGACCAAATATTGGATAATTGTAATACCCAACAATTTTAATAATTTAATTATAAGATTCAAAGGGTGTTATGTTCAATAAGTTTTAATTTTTTTTTCCTGGTATAAAGGCTACCTGATAATTTTTTTTTTATAAATATATATCTTTTTAATTAATTAAGTTGACAAATAAGCTATTTAATAATTTATGAGACTTGCCAATAATGCTCTTTTAGTGAAGGACATTATTGTCCATGCCTTAAGGTTTCTCTTTAAAAAGGAGAAACCCATCTCTCATTTTGTCACAATATTTTTTTTTTTCTAAACCCTAGAGTAGAGAGAAGGGGAGAGTTTGAGGTTGGAGAAGACATGGAGGGAGAAGCTTGTGGATGGTCATCCCCTTCATTTCTTCTTTTTGGTTCTCAAAGCATAAGATCTTCATCAGGTGAGGGATTAACGGTGTTCTAAAAATTTATGGTTGGATTGTCTTTATATATATATATATATATATATGTGTGTGTGTGTGTGTGTGTGTGTGTATATGTTTGTTGTGCCAAATTGTTTTTCCTCTCCTGGGCGTTGCGCCATTACCATTCGAATTGGTGTTTTACGTTCTTGTGCAGAAAGTAATAGTGATTTAAAGTTATAGGTGGTAGTTTTCTTTGGCAGATGATGTTTTGGTGCCGTGATTCTATATATAATAATGCCAAATGTGATGCTATGTTCTTCATATATATATATATATATATATATATATATATATATATATATATATATATATATATATATATATATTAATGCAATCTATAACAATGATGTTTTGGTATTCGTGTATATATCTAATTATATATTATATATATGTTATATTATAATTTTTGTAATGAGGAAGTAAAGTGTAAACGTGTGATGATGTAATAATGGTGTTTGGATACAATAATGAGTGGATGGTGCATGATGAAATGATTCTAAAATAAGTTATGAAATTGAGCGAATGGATCGTGAATACTTGTTTATGAGTTAAGATAATGAGGTTAGAAATGTTAGTGAGTTGTGTTTGGTATAATGCTTGTTATGAGAATTGAATGATAAATGCTATATTATATTTTACGTACACAAGGTATGGGTTATGGAATGAGTTGCAAATGCTATTAGATGATGATATAGCTTATGAGGATTGATTGCTATGATGGTGTACTTAAAAGTTTGAGATAATTATGGATTTGTTTATGTAAATATTGGTGTTATGATGCTTGTGAGAATGAAGTTGACGGGCCAACGTGATGGTTTTATCTTAATGGATGTTGATGGTTATATTTTTATTTATGTTTGATTGAGATTGAAGTAATGATGATGTAATTGGTTGAATGGTTTGTGATGGTTTTGAACTAATGAATCTTTGGGTGTTCGACCGGGGAGCGGAAAGCTCCGGGATATAAATAACACCGCTAGGGAGAGGGACCTCGTGAGTTACCCGGGCGTTGAGGAGGGATGTTGATGTTGGCCACTACAAGAAAGTGGCCTAATAGCTGTGAAAATTAGCGTCGGCCACGGGACCCACGCTAATTTCGCCAAGTAGCGTCGGCCAAATGGACGCTAAGCCGTTGCTAGAGTGCAAATATCACTTTTAAATTTTTTTGAAAATTTTGCGTGGGCCAAGCCGACACTAACAGCCGACGCTATTACTAATTTCAGTATCGTGTTGGCTTAGCCGACGCTATGTTCAACGTTTATTTGGATTTTAACAGGCTAATATTGATAGAAATATTAGGTTCATACACTCAGAACACTAGAACACTTCGCCTGCACTCTCTCTCACGCTGCTCTATGTCTCATGCAAGGTCTCTCTCATTGTGAAACTCTCTCTCACGATGGTCTCTCTCTCTCCACTGTGGTCTTTCCATTTTTGCTTCTTCACAAGGTACTCTTCTCCATCACTGTTTCTTGCAACATGCGATTAGGGTTCATAAATTTGTAGCTAGGTTTAATATTTGTTTCTTCACATCTTCACCATTGATTCTTCACCACCGAATGATGGCAGCGAAGAATGTTTATTTGCAATTTGTGAAAGATGTGAATTCCTGGTCCTCATAGAGTCACTGAACTCATAGATTCATTCATAATGGATTTTTCGAAAATCGTTGATTTTGCTTAGAATTTTGCAGTTATGGTTAGAGTTCATGGTGCCTCTCTCCCTCTCTTCTCACTGTTTGTGCCACCGTCACCACTCTGTCCGTCCACCGCACGCGAGCTCTGCCGCCCTCTCTTCTCACTGTTTCGCAGTTATTTCTTCTTTCTTATTTGTTTTTTCTTCTTCTCTTTTCGGTTTATGATTTTTTATATATCATTTTTATCATTTTTCTTTGCTTGGGATTGCTAACCTATTTAAGTTCATGATTTTCCTCTTGATTTTACAATAAATTATTTTTATTAAATCTGCATTTTGATACCACACAGGTAGCTATCAGAACGTGCTTTTCGTTTTGGTTGGACATCACTAGTATACATGTACTGATTTGTTCTCACAAGACAGGTAACTCACATATTTGCTCACATGACCTTTGCCACTTCTATACCTGAGTTAAACTAATCTGATAATATAGTTGTGCTCTGTGTAAAAATTTGTATGAGTTCATTTAGTTTTACCTCTCTATGTCGTTGATGTGTTCAAGACAATGATCATGTCCATTCATGTAAAATTCAATATTATTTGCCTGAAATTTGATAGTTAAATCAGTAGAGTTGGGAAGAAGAGCTAAGAAAATATTCTTTATAGGGAGAGAGGTGAGGATATGGTGATTATTTCCCCGAGCTCTTTCTCACATGATTTTGTTATTGTTTTAAAATGTTGGTCTTAGAAACTGCAATAGCCAAGGATATGTCGTAGTTAACAGTCGAAGACGTGCCTTGACACCAGTATATAGAAATATTAGCATCTTCACCATTCATACATTGATAGGAAATAAACAAGAACACAAAGAATTGGCCTTAACATAGGCAAATGCAAGTCAAAAGTGCCTAAATTTCTAAATAATAGCATACAAAGAGAGGGTAGATGCAGGCAGATACAAGCGAGAAGATAAAAATCCTGTACTTGACAAGTTTGACACCTAATGTACTTCATATAAATGACATGGAAGTATTACTTGTTTAAGATAAAACGAATAACAACATAATCAATTACAAAATTCTAGGCATCCAATATATTGGAAGTGAAGTTACTTAATACTTCCAGGTTGAACGAAGGCACTTAGTCTTCCACTACACTCCGCAATAATAAATATAATTTTTCTCTAAATAAAATAAAATAGTAGAATTGATTGAATTTGCATACATTGCACACTACCTTGCATTACATTGCATACCATATAGGGAATGAGACTTTCTCTGCGCCACATGCCTAAAATTTGAACCAAATTGATCACTTGGCCATAAAACTACTACCTTGCAGTATAATTAAATGAAATTTGCTAGTTGTTTAACTACATTCTTTTGTTTGTTTGATTTCAAATCATGAGTTATTTATAACTAATAAAACTATAACTGTTTGGTATCTTATAAGCTTATGTGAAGAGCTCTCTGTTCCTACACCCTCCTTCCTCATGTCTTATGTAAAGTGCTTTGCATCCCAAGTTTCAATTAATGATTACCAAGTGCAACTTGCGTCTAAAAACCCAAGTAAGGCTGGCAATTGAGTCTAAAAAGATGTACGTGAATATTTTATATTGTTTATTAATTATTTTTTATTTTACAAAATAAGTTAAAATAATGATGGAGCAATGCCATAACCTGATAGGTTATCTATCCTTGATCATATTACATGTGATGTGATCTGTCTAATGTAATTGTCAGCAGTAAAAATTAAATATAAAAGCTTTCTATGTTGAAATTGCTGATTTTTGCCTTCTGTTTAATGTTAGACTTTTCCCTCATAGTCAGGTAATTGCTAATATTTTTGTAAACGGATAGCTTTCGCCTACAGAATAACTAAATCATTGTTATTGCATATTGCAAAAAGTATTTTTGTGATGTGGACATGGAGTAAATTGTGTAGACATCTTTTATTTTTATTATTACCTACTTATAAGGATGTGGGCTATTTGTAGTGATGCTAAAATTCCTATTTCTTTTGCAAGTAATGAAGACAGACTGTCATGGGCCTTTGTCACTGACTTTAGTATTAGCTGGGGTGATTAATGTGTAACTTGTATGATTGTGCAATCATAGTTCAGGAACTGTTTGTGTTAGAATACTAGTCTAGATTCATTAGCATATGTAGCATACTGCTGTGTAAAACTCAAGTAGCATCCTCTGGTGCACATTTGATGGGAATGGGAGGAGGCACTTTCTCAAGGTGCATATATGCTGTTGTATTGCAGGTCTTATTGCTGGTTGGGTTTGTCATATTGGTATATTTGTACAATCGTACTGATTCATGTAAATATACTTTTGTAGGAGCCATTGCTTCATGTAACTAGAAGTGGATGGATTTATCAGATATTGGTGCTCAGCCAGCCAAACCTTAATGATTGTAGAATATATGTATTTTAACTTTTGATGTCTTGTTATGTTGGTTTAGTTATTGTATTAGTGTTTAACTATTGTTTTCAAGTACACAAGTTTCTTCCAACCACTGACAGCTTCAAAGTTATATAATGATTTTTTTAGTTCCCTTTTTATTGGAACACTTAGTAACCACATCTTTATTGTTTTAAGCACACCTAATTAAGTTTGTGTCATGGTGCAGGAAATTGTCATAGATGCTAATGACACAGGTTTGCTTATGAATCCTTTTCATGGTTGATTCTTATACAAATGCTTAATGTGTTTACATGTTTCCAACCTTGTAAAATATTTAGTTTTCTGGTTTAGTAAGCCATGTGGTAGAATACTAGTCTAGATTCATTAGCATATGTAGATTCTATAGGCATTCAGTTAAAGATAGAGAATTGATAGTAATTATATCATTGGTACCTTCTTTTGAAGTCTTATATGTTTCTTTGGTTTGTAATTGGTGATGACAACTTGTGTTTGCCTTTATTGGAATTACTTGAGGAAATGTTTTGAAATAACAGTCACATTCTCTCAAACAATTAATTTGCTTGCCGATGCGATAAATGTGCAATCTTTTTTTTTTATTTGTTTTTTGGTGAGTTAGCGTCGGCCAAAAGCCCTCGCTATTTAGCGTCGGCCAAGTCCTACGCTGGTTTAGTGTCGGCCATTTGCTTAGTGATCATAGCTACCAATTAGCATCGGCTTTGACCTACGCTAACGTAGCGTCGGCCTCAATCCAGCGACGATAAACGTAGCGACGAGGCTAAAAGCGTCGGCCACAACACCGTCGCAAAGCCGACGCTAATAGCCACTTTAGCGTCGGCTTTTGCCTTGTAGCATGGGCTTTTGGCCTACGCTAGTCGCTGATTTTCTTGTAGTGTGGCCGGAGGGGTGCGGTAACTCCGGGGTATGAAACTAAAACCGTCGGGGCGGGGGACCTTTAGTGAACAACCCCAAGTGGGACCCAAAGACTCGTTTATATTTACATTATATGTATCCCCTTACGAGCGGGACTTGGGTTATGAAAATAAAAATAAAAATTTGTACAAGTCATTCCATAAGTACTCTACTAAGGGTCCGTTTGGTGGTCAGGATAATGGAGACAGGATAGGATAAGCTATCATGTCCTGCTTTAATCTGTAGTTTGGTGAACCAACAGGATATGATAAGCTTATCCTATTAGCTTATCATATCCTGTTACTTAGTTATAATTCTATCCTGAGGGTAGAGCTGGGTTAGAACAGACAGGATAGGATAAGAAAATATTTTCTCTTTTATCTCTTACCCTTAATATTGTTATTATTTAATTATGGTTTCAAACCTAATTAGTCAACCTTATTACTAATTAAAATATGTGGTTTAATTAGCAATTTTTATAAAAAGTGAAAAAAGTTAATTTTTTATAATTTAAAAAATGGACTAATGTATAATAAAAAAGCTGAAAATATATATTATCAAATATTTTTTAATTTAAATGTATAAAAAAGTCACATAATATTAAAATTTATTTTTAAAAAAATAATATTATTTTGATATAAGGGTAATTTTATCATTTGTGAATATTTTATATCATATATCCTATCATTATCTGATGCGCATCAAATATCGGACAAGATAAGAGTTTATTATGCTCATATCCTATCATATCCTTATCCAGCTCTCATATCCTATTCGATCTTATCCTATCCTGACCACTAAACGAGCCGTAAGGGACTAACTATCCACGTGATTCTTTGGTGGTTTGTGAAACTATTTGCATATGAATAGATGGTTGTGACATGTGGTTTGAAAATAATTATATAATTGTTTGAATTAGTTCTTGTGGGATTGTAGGACTTTATTTTTTTGCACATGTTTTGTGTGATTATATGTGCTTGGGAGGAAACTCCCTCACTGAGTCATTAGACTCACCCCACGTTTAACATTTCAGCTGCAGGAACCTGTTGGACTGTGTCATACACCTTGCGTGTAGTAGCCGCTTGAATGTCTTGGATGTCATGTGGAGGATTCTCGTGGTTGTTTCAGGCATGTGCCTCGTTTTGGGTTTGGTTTATAAACCCTTAGTTTGTATTCAAGACTGTATAACACTTTGGTTTTAGTTTTACTCTGATGGATCTTATTTATTAATATGATGTATTAATGAATATCATCTTTATATTTTGAATGAAACGAATTTATGTATGTTTGATAGGCTGCGAAAGGAAAAGTTCCACATTTCTCTTTCGGCCGGTCATGACTGCGAAATTCGAGTCATGACAGTAATGAATGCACGTATGAAGACTTTTTTAATAATTTTTTACATATAGGGACTAAATGAAGAATCGATGTCATTTATAGGGACCACATTATTACTTTAACCTTTTTTTAATTATTTAAGACACTGTTAAAGTTCTCTCTCTCAAAAAAAAAAAAAGACACTGTTAAAGTTTTCTAAGAAAATTAATTAATAATGTAAATTGTTAGACTGTTGTGGTTACTGGTTAATAGGGGTGAGAATAGGTCAGGCCGCTCGTCGGGGGTCTATAACCTAACCTATTTATGGTCTAGTCTGGCCTAGCCTATTTAACAAAAATGTCAGGTCAAGGCTTTTTAAAAAGTCTATATAGCTAAAGAGGTTAGGCTAAGGCTTTAAAAAAAGTCTATTAGGCCTATTAGGTTGGCCTATTTAACATACGTACACATATCTATAATATATAATTTAATATATAATAATATTACATATTATTTATAATATTTATAACATTTGAAAATAAATACTTATTGGCCCATTAAAATATAGAACACTACTTGCATCTTTATTTGTGAAGGCCTAACGGCCTATTTATCAGTATAGGCCTACCAACTTCTTTATCATTAGAGACTTACAAGTCTATTTACAAGTGAAAGCCTATGACATATTTATAGGTGAATGTATATTTAAATGTCTTGTTGAAAAACATATTTTTAAATAGGCTTTCAGATCAGGCCAGACTTTAAAGTAGGTCAGACCAGATCATAAAAATTGGTCTATATCAGACTAATAAGCCAGACTCAGATCTTAAGATTGATACACAAATCAAACTCAAACTTGCTCGAACCTAATTTGGTCTAACCTATTCCCATCCCTACTGATTCGTGGGAACTCGAAACATGTCAACGTCGGAATCTATTTTGTGTGGAAAGTGGACACACTCCGGTCGGTGGTCACTCGCCTTATCACCTTTCATCTCAATTATTATACAACTCTATTAATTCATTGGTGGATCATATCTCTATACATAATACACTATACTCATTTGAAGTTACTATTACAATTACTCCCTCCACTCCAATATATAAGAAATAAAAAGATATTTTTTCTTTATTCTATTTATAAAAAATATTGATCGATTTTTAAATATATTTAATATTAAATTTTAATTATATCCTTATTTATTATGAAAAAAATATTAAAAATAATTAAATTAATGAATTAGGAATAATTAATATAAAAACATTTATAAAATAAAATTTAAATTTATAAAAATATATTAAATAAAATCAATAGATTCAAATGCATTCCTTGATCATGATACCCGAGGATGTTTTTTCTATCACCAATAGATGCTTTACTTTTGATCATGATTTCTGATAAATATAAAAGAAAAATGAAATCCATGTGCAAGTGCAACTACTTTCAACTTCTGCATCCTTATCAATCTAATTAGAATAAGATATTCAATTCAAAAGCATACTTTTAAATTTTAATTCCTATGGCATGTTGAAGATAAAATATTTGTCGGAATGGATTTTGTAGGAATTGATTGTATTTAGAAAAGAGCTGCAAAACTTACATAAGCGTAAGGTTTTTTGGATGCTTGTGATGTCATCACTTTTTTATGTTTTTATTGATAAGCTATAAGAAAATAATACTTAAATTTTTATTGAAAATTAACACTAGTATAAAAAAAAATTTATTTAAATTTTGTCCTAAATGAACACACTGATCAAACAAAACAGACAAACAATATATACTTTTTCTTATAATATATATATATATATTTTTTTTGCATGAGATAACTTCTACTGGACATTTATAAATGATCAGAAGAGGAAACAGCATGCCAAAATTTCTTGATGTTACCCTCAAATGATGGCCAATTTGCTTACACACCTGAGCAATCTATAATTTGGCAAAACTGAATAAACAACTCCTCATATTCTGATGACCAGCTTCTCCTTACTAATATCCCACTGTTTCATGGAAATCATGATACTTATGTACTTGATTTCACCAACCCCTCTCTAATTAAAGCTGGATTGGGGATTCATTACTCCTAATCTTCCTGATTGTATATACTCAGTACTTGTGGATATAACCCATGGGACTGATTCGGGACCGAATATTGTGATGATCATAGAGAGAATCACCATAATTCACAGGCTTGATAACTGCAGAATCCTGCTTCCTATTTTGCTCCTGCACTGCCCCAAATAATATCTCATTGGTTGCCTCATGGCTTTGTTCATAGTAAGTGTGAGGGATTGATGAATGGTACTGATGGCGATGATGATGTTTTTGATGCTGTTGCTGCTGCTGCTGAAGATCTCCATCCCATCTGCTATAGAACGCTCGACTTTGCCACAGTTGTTGCACTTTTTCTGCATCCTTGGACATGAAAGCATACGTTTTATGCGGGGTTGGGGTTCTTGGGTCAATTGAAGGGGGTTCATCTTCATCTGGAATCACAAAACTTTCTTGCAAAGGCCAAGTTTTTACTTGCTTTTGAGGCTGTTGGAACAGCAGTTGGCTTTGGAATTGGTAGCTTTCTGGTTTTCTTCTGAAACCAGGAAATAACCCTCCCATTATCTCCACAACTGATGCCCCAGCATTGGCAAGAAGCTTCCCAATGGATCCAAAGAAACCTTCTTCATGCTTATCAGATTCTTCTTCTGATGGAATTAAAGGAGACCTGACAGATTTCAAGGGCTTTTGATATTGACTAAGCGAAATATCAGACATTGCTGGACCCTGAGCCTACAAAAGTATGAGATGAATTAATGACAGAAGTTTTCTGATATATTCAGATATCTAATTTTTTTGGAACCTTAGATTATGCCGTTTTAGAGAACAGAGGAAGGGTTTTAAATCTTATGAGCGTGCATCTGCTGTATTATAATGCTATGGTAAATGGTTTGTCTATAGACATAATTTATGATAGGACACTATAATGTTGTTTTATCCATGTAGTTGACCCCATCTAGTGAGAAAAGACTTGGTTGTTGTTGTTGCAAGATTGAGACAGTTCTATTTCTCAAAATAACGCTGGATATCTACGGCATCTAAATTTATTCAAGGAGTTCAATCGATGGAGCAACATATTTATATCCATCTCATTTCATATAATGCATCAGAAGGCAGAGGAAAAGACTAAGCACTCACATCCTGAGATGATACAATTGTACTAAGTCTACGTTGCAGCAATGCCAGCATATAACCAAAGAAGCCAGCAGCAACAAGCATTGCAATTCCTGCAAATTGAAGGCAATCACTCTTAATTTGTAAATGAAGGAACTTCTAGAGAAAACTGAGGGTTGATTTTTTTTACCAAGTGGAAATCCACTTCCATATTGATAAGCACAGTCATCAAAGTGGAGTTGGATCTCCCTGATAGCTTGATTTCCTCTGTCTATGACAAGTAGGGAACAACTGCTTCCAACATAAACCACATCAAAGTCATTAGAAAATTTAGCTTCTTCACTTGGTCCATCAACATGGCCCCCTCCACGGCTCCATTTTCCTCCAGCAATTGTTGTGAGCCCTGAAAACAGAAATCATAATTCAATAGAAAGTTCCCACCTCTGAATCTAATGTGAGAGGTAGAACAGTTTTATAATCAAAGATTATTAGACCTACAACACCACTAGAAGAATGCACAACAAGTCAACAAACACTTGTAAGTTGTCTAGAATTTATAACAAGGGAAGCTTATATGTTATCATTCAGGTATCCTATGCATAGACACAAAGGAAAAAGGGTCCCCTGTGGAAGAGAAGGACGAAATATTATTCGAAGTATGGCATAATGACTACCTGAATCACTTATTTTCCTAATTGCCATATTCATAGTATCTGCAACATAGATATGTCCTCTGTCATCAACAGTTATCCCCTTTGGGTGATTCATCCTAGCCTCCCTGAGCTTCCCATCAACATGTCCAGAATATCCTTCAGCAGATCCAGCCACCAGCTTTGGTCTGCTATCTGCAGAATTGCAATGCAGGTGATATTTTTGAAGTGGAGAAAACATAAATGTGCAAATGGGTTCAACTGTGGATTAGAACTGGTGATAAGGAGATAACCTAACTATTACATGCACATTGCTTCAATTGACTGTTTCTGACTCTACAAAGCAAAAAGTAGTTGAGCTTGGGAAATAGGGAATAACAAACGACAGTTGCCATCTATGCATTCTAGTTATTCTATGAACCAAGATTATCATAAAATGTTATAATGGTTCCAGTACTTTAAGATGTTCCAAACAGATAGAATGAAGAAAGCTGGAATTAGCAACAATAATTACATGACAACTATATACTGCAGTCTCAGACAGTAATGAACTTCAATTACACAAAAAAAAGGATCCAGACATGATATGACTGGTCTAAACAATACTGCAATTAGACTTTGCAAGAAATGCTGAACAGATTGCTGTGGTGAGATAGGAAGCAAAATATCACAACTTTTCAGAAAGAACACAAAGTTGACCAGCTCATAATTTCCAAAGTCAAAGTAAGTTCAATTCCATGTAAACATTAGTCCATGTGACACAGTGAATAGATCACAAAGTCAAGAAGCTAGTTAATTAATTTTTTTTTTTAAAAAAAAACAGGCCAAAGGCTGTTGAATTACAATTCTCTACAAAACAAAACCTATAATCTCCAAAGGTTATGCTGATTTTACCAATAAATAAATAGAGTGAATTTGGGGCAATCAGTGGGATCATAAGCTACCACACTGGCACACTTACATAAAGAAAGTGAGGATGAGATCCTATAAATGTTACTATTAGCAGAATCCAGAATGAGAAGCTCTCCATTGGGCAACACCTCAACTGCATAAGGTTCAATTCCAAGCTTGCTTCCATCAAACACCGTTTCCACAGTGTAACCACTCTCAAACTTCATCATTGACTTCCCAGAAACCGCTGCAAAATCCACATTCCAATTCCATGTTAAAAACAAAAGGAGGTTAAAAAAATGATTTAAAAACAAAAACAAAATGCAAGAAGCATTGTGATAAATCCCTACCCGTTTTGGTGGTGGCTTTGAGCGACCACACCCATTTGGTGACAGCGGGCACGGCATTTGAGAGAAACCCAGTAACAATTTCTGAATAAAGTTTGAAAATTTGAGGTCAAAAACAGAACTTGGGAACAAATGGAAGTGGATGCAGAAAAAAGGGGTACTTACTTGCAGGGGAAGTAGTGGATGGTGCAGCTGAGGCACCTCCAAGTAGAAGCAAGAGTGTGAGACCCAACACAAAATGGAGCTTAACCATTTGATCCTGGTTTTGCAATGGAGGACCCTATGTGGGTTCTGGAGCTGGGAAATGGTAGCTCTCAGAAATGGGGGACAAAAAACCTTAATTCATGGAGATTGGAGCTGAAAGAAAAAGAGAGAGGGTTTTGTTTTTGTTTCTCTTATATTTTCTTTTTATGGTTCTGGGGTTTTGGGTTGTTAGGAGAAACCAAAAGAACACTGGGTTGAGTGTGGAGTGAATGAGTGGGAGTGTGAATGCATAAAGAGAAGGGAAAAGGCAAAAGGGACAAGAAACAGAAGGAGTAAATACTCAATTTGATCCCTGAAATTGTAGGGTCATATCAATTTAGTCTTTCACATTATCAATATTTCAACATGATCCTTGAAATTACAAAATGTAGCAAATACATCCCTGACATTATCCACTTAGTTTCAAATAAATCCCTGAATTATCAACTTAATGTCATTATAGTCCATGCAAATTTTAACGGAGGGACGAATCTGATTAATTTTCTGCAATTTCAGGGATCATTTTGAAATATTGATAATGTGAAGGACTAAGTTGATACGATCCTATAATTTCAGGGATCAAATTGAGTATTTACTCGAAAATGAAGGGAAAAAGCAAGAGGGACTAGTGGGCCAGTGAGAGAATCATGAACCATTGAACTTGATTTCTTATAATTATAGATATAATTTTTTGCAGAATACAAAGTAATTTATATGTAGTATATGTTATATGTTATTATTATTTTTTTGGTGCTATATGTTTTTATAATTATGTTATATTATTATATTATTACCGTAACATAACAAACATATATTCTGTGTTCCCAAATTCTAGTTCTAGCTGTTACTTACCAGTTACCACTGCAAGGTGCAAAGCGCAAGGTGGAAAGGGTTACTAAATCACGAAAAAATTCAAGAAATAATAAATGACAATGCATGAACTCTATAGTCATGAAACTTTGTATGTCTTGAAAACATGAGATTTTTAGTTTCCAATGCTTGAAATGTGTGGTCATTAATGTTCAAAAAAAAAAAAAAAGAGAAGATATATTTTTGATATTTGAAATTATAATTAATAATAGTTAGGGTTTAATAGTGTGTATTATCAATGTAAAGTTTTTTACACTATCAACTAATCACAAATAAGAGTATGAGTGATTTTTAAGGTAATTAAAATAAGAGACAATATATAATAATTTATAATTGATTGACAATGTAATTGCATATCAGTTAAATCCTAAATAGTCAATACTTAATTTAGAAAGGAGAAGAAGATGTACCTGAACTAGTGTAAATATATTGCTAGAAGGGTGAATATAATTTTTTTTAATTAAATCATTGTTATTATTTTATCATTCATGTTGAAGAGTTTATAGTACAACTTGCTTGAATAATAGAAAAAGTTTAAGCGGCAGGAAGAAAAACATAAAGACAAATGCCAACAGGTGCAATAAAAACATTGATTAAGAAATTAAAAATAGAAATTTTACATTTGAAAGGAGTGTATTCAATACATTAAATATTCAAAAGTCTCATTTTTTAATAAAATTTTTCTATCCTTAGATTCTTTAAATAAAGCCGTTAGGACATTTGTTATCAATACTCAAACATAAATTAGCTAATTAACCAACATTTTGTTTAATTGTAGAAACTGACACCATAAATTTTCTATGCTGTACATATGCCAGGTTGTTTCCCAATAAAAATAGTTGGAACTAATTTGTGGGTATAATAGGATTATTTGTTAAGTGTTTAAATGTTATGTATTGTTGTGTAAAGTTTTTTTACACGGATAATCAATTACAAATCATGGTATGAATGACTTTTAAAATATTTAGTATAAGAGTCCAACATTTTTACTAATGTGACAATTTATAATTGATTGACAGTGTAAAATTTTTTTACATTGACGTACATACAAATTAAATTCAATTGTTAGTATATCAAAATAGATAATAGATGAGCAGGCAATGCACTTATTTAAGCGTATTTAAGTTATTATTGTGGAATAATTAAAGAATTTAATTGATATGTAATGAACATGTAAAGATTTGTTATACTGTTAATCAATCATAAACTGTCATATCAACTAAACTATTTGACTTTTATCCAAATTATCTTAAAAGTCACACATATCATGATTTTTAATTGGTTGATAATGTAAAAAAATTTTACACTGACAGTACATAATAATTATAAACTCATAAATAAAATAAGGTTTAATTACTCTGCAGGTCCCGAACTATTTAAGAATTTTTAAATAGATCCTTGAACTAAAAAAATTATAATTGGGTCCTCGAACTTTGAGATACTTTATAATTGGGTTCATGCCTTTAAACGTTTGTAATCGGATCCCTGAATTTGTTAATAATTTTGTAAATAGGTCCCTAGGATATGAGGCATTTCTAAAACCTTTGCTATTGTGGTGATCCAATGGTTCCATTAACCTTCAAGACCAACAAGGAACCTCGAAAAGATTTATACGGTACTCTAATTACAAGGTTGTTCTCCTATTTCATGGACCTAATTACTAATTATTTATAAGTTCAGGGACCCAATTACAAACATTTAAAGTGCAAGAACCCAATTACAAAATATTTAGAAGTTCAGGGACTCAATGACAAATATTTTTAGCTTAAGGATTTATTTAAAAAATTCCAAATAATTCGAAGATTAACAAAATAATTAAACCATAAAATAATAATATTGAAAAAAATTTAAAATCAACCTTGTACTGTTTTTTGACCCAAAAAAATTAACCTTGATGCTTGAAAACTAAAACGCATAGTATTCCCCATCTCCATATATGAAAACTACATATTGCCATGTTTGATTGTTTCTTTGCTCCCTTAAAAAAATACTCGATTGTACCCAAAAAAAGGACTATAAGTTTCCCGTTAATATTTCCAAAGCAAGTAGCTCAAACATGATCTAAGGATATGTTACAAGCTTCGATTTTCAGTATCTGTCTCATCCCTCGCTATCTCTCACCTGACAGACAAGTACTGTGACTGCTATTATAGCCTTTTTTTCATAAATGAATGGTGTTGTTTTGTGGTCCAAAAGACCAGCCTGCGGCAAGTCAATCAATGTGGTTCCGTCCTTGTCCCTCGTTACTTTTTCTTCTGTTTCTAGTTTTGACTACTAGTGGTAACTGGCAACTTAAAAATCTACAGTGCAAGGAATGATTAGTATTATGATTAATTTGTAGAATCACTGTACATATTACTCTCAAAACATCCTTTCCATCTTTTTTTTGTGGCTGCAATGATCAATCAATGTGAGGCCTAAAGTTCCATCAGGTTTTAGAGTGATCAAATTATGAGAGGAACTCTCATATAAACAATTTTGTTAAAAATAAAAATGGAGATTAGTTCATAAAATTAGTAAGTTATGTAGGGATTAAGAATTCAGAATGGACTGAAAATTTAAAATTAGGGTTTGTTTGGCCTTACCCCTCAACCGGCCATGTTATGCATAGGACAGGCCAAGTAGTCACAATCCATGAATCATGTTGGTTTTGGATACCAAGCTGTATTCTTCAATAATATTGGCTACTGAGCAAGCTGGCAACACGTGATGATAGACTGTTGCATAAATAGCATTGCCATTGCATGCAAGTGGTGCTCAAATTATTCAAGATCAGATTGAATATTATATATAATAGTGACAGTGCAAGACAAACGAGGCCAATTTTCTATTCCTTCATTCGACAAGCAACAAAACAGTCTCCTTTCCTTCCTCTCTTCCTGAAGAATTTCAGGAAAACACAGAGATGTCTCACTGAACTAGCTGGAAGACAAAAAAAAAAAATTATTACATATTTTTGGCAGGTTAATTGTTGCAGTGACTATCTTAATTCCCACAAAGTTCCAAGGGCTGGGGCCAATTTGCTCCTGGATTTGGGTGCATTTCCAAGTGTCAAAAGAGATTCAATTCCACACCGTAAGGGTGCAGTTCCAACCAAGTTAAACGCATTCATCATCTCTTGTACATTCATCCTATATTCATTCGGCTACTTATTTGATAGTTATTCCTGTACTACCGATTTTACACCCGGCATAGCTGTTTATCTATGTATACAATAATAGTTACCTGCATTTATTGTATCATTAAACCAAGCAATAGCATAAACAATAAACATTAACAATATGATTAATGTAAATAACCAAGTGTTATGGTTTTAAGTTATAGTAGCAGTTGCCTTTATGTTGAATTTATATAATTACAGAAAAATGTGGTTAATGTCATGGCAATTACTGCGATGGTAGAGAGGATAAAACTCTTTTGAAATGAATTTGTCTCTAAAATAAGTAATCAAGGATATATCAACCCTAAATTTGATAAAGGGCATATAAAGAAATATTACTCTTGATTTAGAGATAAACTCATTTTAAATGAATATTTTCCTTACAAAAACTATCAAAATCATAATATTGTGGTTACAATTACAATTGTGAACCACAATTTAATACCTTACCAAGCTTAATCAAGCATAAAATTCTAGGTATGAGAATAATAGTACCGCTTGACAAAACATACATTGGCAGTAGCAAACAAAATTAATCAATAATAGTACTTATTTTTTTCCTCACTAAAATTTTGTTTGGAGTGTGTACATCTGTGTACTACTTGTTACATGTACATTTTCAATTTAATAATATTGCCATGAATCTATGACTAAACACTAGGTATTCCTTTTTTTTTTTTGACGTTGTTATGATATCCTTGGAAAGTAGAAAGATTGAATATCCTTTGTCCAACCAGATTGCGTCATCTCAATTAAATGAATCATGTCAATGTCACATGAAATTAAATTCTCACCATCTGATTGTGTCACATGGACAAGAATAAGTTACCCAAAGATTATCATAGAATTTTTTATTTTTATTTTTTATTAATGAACTTTTGAGATATAAATATACACCTAAAAGATAATTTCATCCGAAATAAGTATAGTGCAATCGATAGATTCGTCCTACCGCGTGGTGTCCTTTTGTGACTATTCCAAAAAACTATTTGATACCGATGGCCTTCCTATTATCTTTTTCTCTTTTTTGTGATTCCCGCAGGCCTCAGCCTCGCTTGGATTTCAACGATGAGATGATAGATAGATTGACAGGTTGATTGTAACCGCTAAGACCTAAAAATAAATATTGACATTTGATAGTTGTGCAGCTTTATCAAGTTGTATTGGAACACAGCTAATTCTTCCTTACCACAAGCCCAACAACTGAAATTTCTTTGCCACAGTTTGGTAATTATCACGCAATCAGCCTCTATCAATCAGCTTAATTAAAGAGCTCATTTATTTTTTCATTTTTTCTTCGAGAAAACCCACTCTATGGCTATTGCCAAAAGGACCTACCGCAATTTTCCACCAATATTTTGAGATCTTCCACCCTTATATTTCCAAAGTTGTTTGGAAATCATTTCTTGATATCCTTGTATAAAATACATGATTATGTTATGCTTCTTGGATGGCATTTACAATTAATCCCCGGAAATTGTTTTTATAAAGTCTAGACCCACCTTATGGGACTGATGGGGACCCATCCCCATAGTGAGCCTCTTAGATGGTCCTACATGGGAAATTGTGATGGAGAGCTTGGCAGAATCGAATCTTGCTACCTTCACTGCATGTAACTTGCTACCAATAGAAATTTTGTTTTATTTAGTCACACATTACCCATTAGGTTGAAGCAAGAGATGTAAACCAGTTTGACATTACGTATTGTTAACAAAAAGTGTAACTGTACAAGTTTATTGGTGCCTCTTGTTCAGTGCAAAGAGCTAGACAGTCTACAATTCTAAGCACACCTACAGCCATAGGAGGCACCCGCAAATACAAACAATTGATGTTACCATGTACATGAGAAGATTTGTCAGGTTGCATGAACCACACTACTTAACAAACAAATAAAAGTTTCCAGAAGCCATGCAAAACGGTTCAGGTGCAAAGAATAAGATATGCAACAGCAAGGTCCCACCATATGTCAGGTTAAGTAATAACCAACCACAAATTCCCTGATTCACAGGCGAAGAATCCTTGCAATCAGAGCAGCACAAGGAACCAATAATGATGCCTTGCCCTGGTCCCAACTCAAACTTTGCTCTCAAAAGAAACCTGGAATTGGGCTAGATGCCTGGGCTTTGGATTAGATGAAGAACCAAGACCTTGAAGCAACTTTAAGACATCAGCAGGATCATCAAGATAATACCTGGCTTTGCTAGGCTTATTACCAACAGTGCAGGCAAAGATCTCTGGAGCTACGGGTAATGATGGGCACGAGACTGTCCTTAGTATGCTCTCAAACATGTCTTCATCAGAAATATCATCTCCAATGCACATTACAAAATCTGGTGGATTACCACCATTAACCATAGTTGAAAGAACCTTTTCAGACACTAAACCCTTGCTGATTCCCTGCAGAGAGCAAAGACAGACTTGGATAAGTCCATTCCAGCTTATGAGGTTTCACGTGAGAGGAAGATGACAGGGTGGAATTAAAAACACTGTACCTGAGGCTTAACTTCAACAATATGCTGGCCCCTCTTAACAACTGCGGGTTCATTAGCAAGCACGCTTTCCAAGTGATTCAACAATTCTTTGGCTTGGCACGAACCAAAATCAGGGTCTGCATCTTGATGACGCCACACCAGAGAACTTTCCTTAATTTCCATATTAGAACCATCAGTCGTCTCCGTGTACAACTGCATGACAGGTTCCACAATGTTTTTCCAATTAAGATCAGCTGCCAAGTGACTGGTTTCCCATTCAGAATCTTTACTCCACCTGCAGCCAGAAAAAGAAGACACATACTTAGCTTTTCTATTTTTTTTTTTTGGGTGGGGGCGGGGTACAAAGTATATGATGCCCAGTCTTCCTAACACTAACATATACACACCTTAAAAAGTATCCATGTTCAGCCGCAAGTCCCATCATTTTGCATGAAGAAAACCAATCACTAAGGGAATCTCTTCCCCTCCCACTGACAATGAACACTGTGTTTTTGGTATCAGTACACAGAGCATTTAACACAGATACTACTTCAGGACTGGGGATATTATTTATAGGAGATTGTGGTACAATAGTACCATCATAATCAAGAAATATGGCCCTTCTACCGGTTCTTTTGTATGCTGAAATAATGTGGTCAATGGACAACTTCCTAAAACCATGAGAAAGAGAAACAACTGTAAACCCTAGGCCCAAACCAATTCCCCAGCACCTTTTGGTGTAATGATCTTTGCATGCTCTCTCCAAATCCTGCATAAAGCTGCGTGCCCAATATGCCACATCATGAGAACTGATGTATCGGTAGTGTTTCTCATGCCTCAATTGCTTCTCTGAATCATGCATTGTAATGGCTGAATTCAGAGCATCAGCCACAGCATCTACATCCCAGGGATTGACCCTGATTGCCCCACTTAGAGAAGGAGAACAACCAATGAACTCAGACACAACAAGCATGCTCGTACGAGGAGAATCACTTTGTCTACCCAATGCTTTATCCAGTTGTGCAGTTCCTTGCCTACACACAATATATTTGTATGGGACTAAGTTCATACCGTCCCTCACAGCATTGACAATGCAACATTCTGCTACAGAATAATAGGCACTCTTCTCAAAACGAGGAACAGGACGGTCAATGAGAACAACTGGCCGGTAATGGCTTGTACCATAAGTATCATTGATCCTCTGGGCAATTAAATATGTTTCCTTCTTTGCTTCCTCAACATCCTTCCCTGAACCCCTTGCAGGATTCACAATTTGAATTAGGACAACTTTGCCGTGCAAATCTGGATTCTGCTGCAGCAACTGCTCCACAGCTAGAAGCTTCAGACTGATGCCTTTAAAAATATCCATGTCATCAACACCAAGAATCACCTTCCTACCCTTAAACTCCTCCTGAATCTCTTTCACTTTAGCAGATGTAGAATGAAGATTTAACACAGAATCAAGCCTACCCATGTGAATGCCCACTGGCAAAATTTTGATAAATATGGTACGGCCAAAGTAATCGAGTCCTATATGTCCTCGCTTAGATTCATAGTCTAGACCTAGCATTCTACGGCAGCAAGAGAGAAAGTGGCGAGCATAATCAAATGTATGAAAACCGATTAAATCAGAATTCAACAATCCCCTCAGAATTTCACCCCTAACAGGCAAAGTTCGGTAAATTTCAGATGAAGGGAAAGGACTGTGAAGAAAGAATCCAAGTTTAACTCGATTATACCGCTTCCTCAGGAATGTAGGCAGCACCATCAAGTGATAGTCATGAACCCAAACACAATCATCATCGGGATTGATTATTTCCATAACCATGTCTGCAAATATTCTGTTTGCAGAAACATAAGCCTGCCATAGCAAGCGGTCAAACCGGTCACCATGGTCAGGGCACATAGGTAGCATGTAATGGAAGAGAGGCCAAAGCTGCTGCTTACAAAAGCCAAGATAGAACTTTTTCTGGAGGTCAGGAGGCAGAAAGGTAGGTACACAATTGAAGTCCTCTAGTAATTTCTGAGCAACTTCTTCCTGCTCACTGGCATCTATTTCAACTTTGAGAGACCCCACGTAGATCACCTCAGTGTCGGAAGGAAAACCATCTTTTAATTGTAATAAAATTGAATCCTCATCCAAACTGAAGCACCATTTAGCAGTTTCTATATCTCTTTTAGCCTTCAATGGCAACATGTTTGCTACTATGATTTTCCGCTCCGGACACCCAGAACCAGGAGAGCTAACATCTGAATCCCCATCATTTCTACCATAAACATCCAGGTCAGAAATAATTCCAGGAACTGTCATAACCCTTGGAAGAGTTCTTGGGGTGTGAGGAATATCCAAAAAATCTCCAGCTAAGTCTAGGAGATTAGCATATGATCTTGATGCCATGACTGGTCAAGGGGGAGCTTCTGTTTAATGTCCTTCTTTCTATCAATTCAAACCAAAAAATTAGAAAATAAACAAATAATTATAATAAATAATATATTCTAACCAGTGCACTACAAATAACATATCATTGATCTCCAACTAAAACAAGACAAAGGTACCATGGATTATACAAGATATTAACAGATAATTGTGCAGATATTATCTACTCTTACTCTCACTTGCAATTTATTCCAGGCACATATGCTAGCTTGGATCTCATATATATAAAGGCACTTGGACAAATTAATTCAACAATTGCAATTAGTGAAAACATTTAGCAAACCATTCACTAATGCACACGATAATATTTTGCAACTTAAAAGTTAGATTTCCTGGCTTCAAGTATACCTATACAACACAGGGCACAAGATATTCACCACATATTATGAAAATCAAGGTAGTTCAGATTGAGGACTACTGAACAATAACCATCAGAAGGAAATGAACTGACAATAAATGAAAAACAAACTACGTCAATGATTACAAATAATTCAGCTAGAAATGCTAACTCTATGACAAATGGATTATATGAAGAAACAGTTTTATTAAACGGGTCATTATCATTGCTGCAAACAAGACGAAATTGCTCTACAAGCACTTAGCAACCCCTTGGTAGCATTAATTTCCATGTAGGCTCCCCCCAAAATAAATAAATAAAAGCAAAAGAACGAATAACTAGCTGTATTCGTGAAATACTTAAAGTATGGCCAAAAAAATAAAAATTGAACCACGGACAGCATTTATTACATATATGTGATATATGATATATGATGTAACTTTTCCACTAGATGGAGACACGTCCTCACTTTGAAGATCTACCAAAAGGGAAGATCTTTGGCGTGAGAGTCAAACAAGGAACCACATGGATATCAGGTAAACTTAGCACTTCATCAATATTGACACAAGAAAACAAATTTTGGCATTATAATCTAGGAATTGGGTAAAGGCAAGTCAGGAAGCTTAAATCCTATTGATGACATATCTCTTCTTTCTAACTGTACATCACAAATCACGAATCAAAACACAGGAAAGAACAGATGGATTGACTTTGAAAATGATAACATCATCTTGTCTTATTATAGGCACGCCTTAAATATAGTTAATAGTTAATAGTGAATACACGAAGATTTTATGATGACACTGTTGCACACGCACTCATGTTAGTGGCATCGACTCCACCCAAAGTTGAAACAAAAAAGCTGGTATAGTTATCAACAGGGAAGATGGACTAAGAACTGTTTAGGAATTGCGTAAAATATAAAGGACCGTAAAATGACAATTCCTCGTACAGTTGTATTATTTGAACACCAGATTTTAGATATCATATGTGATATCGTATCTCTTTGTCTCTATCTTTCACTTACTCTTTATCCTTTTTATATACACGCATTGCAACAACACATCAAAAAAACAAATGACACCATATTGTTGTCCACGGTGCCGGCCCAAACATAAAGCGGCCCAAGCCCTTGCTTTAGGCTTTTCAAAAAAATAATTTTTTCTTTAGAAATAAAGCTCACTTTATATTTTTTTATATTATCTTAAAAAAGACCACTTAATATTTTTTTATATTATCTTTTTGATATGTTTCATACATCAACAAATATAAGTTAATTCATTATCATTATCTGTAAGTTCCAAGGTTCAACCCCTGGCTATGTACAAAATAATTAATAATTTAATTTTTTAAAAAGACCTCATCACAGTATTTGTTTTAGGCCTCCATAGATGTTAGGCCCGCCCTGATTATCCATATTTTGATATCCAAGAAACATTTCTTTTCCGGAAACCCCTTGATTGTGTTTGTGTATCATCATGAGATATTATGATGACAAGTAGAACATGTTTGGTACAGATTTAATAAAAAAAAACTGTTCTATGGGAAAAAGCCGATAAGTTAGAAGTTTAAACTTATTTAAAAAAATTGTTCGATTAATTCGAAAACAATCACATTTTTCCATTTCATTTTCACAAAACTAACTATCAAACGGATATTATTAAAGCTATACAAATAATTTCATTTCTTTTGTTTTAATAATTTCCCGTATAAAAGTAATTTTTTTATATAACCCAAACCCAAACGAATCTGATAGCATCAAGCATGTCGTAACATAAAACTAATTCTAATCATTGAAATAATATATTTTCTTTTGCATCTAATCCAAACACACACACTTACAATTAAAGGACAAAGATTACTAATTGGTGTAAAGGAAAAGAATTTAAACCAAAACAAATTGGTACAGATTCTGCTGAACTGAAATGTTAATGTTCAATTTCAAGGTAATAGTTATAGGGGGCAGAAACAAAAAGGATATCTGCAATTGAAACATAGAGACAAACATGGAAGCTACACAAATAAGGCAAAAATAAAAATAAAAATAAAAAGTTGAAAAAACAAATATAATAAATAAATAAATAAATAAAAATAGAGAGAAGAGGTTTGAAAATTGAAAGCGGTGGAGAATGGAACCTGAAGGAAATTGAAGGTATGATATGATGACATTACCAAAGTTGAACGGTGCTGAATCATCAAGTCATCCCTGCCCTGCCAAACAAAGATAGGAAATTCGGATCGGGGAACCAGTGAGTGTTTGGCTGCCGAGAAAACGGCGGAAAAGAGAGGAAAGTGGAAGTGGTAAGTAAGCAATTAGAGAATCCAATATATATATATATTGAAAACAGAGATCAGAGACTTATAAAAGAAGCAGTTGAGGAGTGAGGCTGACCTTCACGCCGGAGATATTCCGGTCGGTTAGAGAGAGAGAGTTGCAAATAGGAAGTGATATCGGAGAATTAGAAACGGGGTTAAGGAAAATGGATTAACAGTGTTTTGAAGAACGAAGCGAAACCAGAACGCTAATAGTAGTAGTAATACCTACTTTTTTTATAATCTATGTAGACCTCAACTGGATGGAGTTTTTCTTTAATTACTTTTCAAATATATTTAAAATAAAAAAAAAAATACTGTCTGGAAGATAGACTCGATGTCAATTGCATGCTTCACTGGCACTGCAGATTGACGCACTTAACCGGTTTCTTTTTTTACTTTTCTTTTTTGTATTATTAATAAGAAGTGTTTAAAGTATATTATTTAAAAAATTAATAAAAAAAAATTTTGTATTGAAAAATTAAGTAAAATATTTTTCAATATATTAAATATATTATTTTTTCATACAAAATTTTCTTTATTGATTTTTTAAACAATATCTAAAGAACACTCGATAACATTCTCTTTTCTCTTTTTTTCTTTTCCCTCCAACAATTGTTAATTGATTAATATAAATGTTAATTAATTATTCTCTCATTCGTCTACATTATTTTTAACACAAACGTAAAAATAATACTTTTCGAGACAATTATTTTGGAAGTTATGTGAGAAGAAATTTCTCCCAACGAGATTTTACCTTTACAAAATCTAAAACAAACAGGCTCATAATGTCATGAGAACGATGATTAAGGTATCTAAAAAAATATTTCCATGAGAAGTAATGTATTTAATACATTAGAAAATAATATTCTTAATTTTTTAATGAGTAATTACTTTGCTTAGATTTCTTAATTAATGTTCTTAAGATACTAGTTAATAAGAGTTATTTACTCCTTTCCTCTCTTTTTCGCGTGTATTTAGAAGTAATTTAAAAGGACAAAATTTAATTGCAGTCATTTATGTAATTTAGATTTTTTTTTTAACGGGGATGAGATATTTATAATAGAAATTACACATAATATATTTTTATTGATGATTTATTACACGTGTTCTATTTTTATTAAAAAATAATATCTAAAATATATATGAAATTACATCTAAATTTTGTGAGGCGTAAAATGACAAACAAAGAATTGAGTCCCTATTCCCTACGTTGCTGTTCAAAAAGTTATTATATATAGTCCAAGAGTAAATATAATTTGTTTCAATAAAAATGTAATACGTGAAGACTGAATAATCATACAACCGTTGGATTGAAAATAAAATAGGTTAAATCAATCAATTGTGAGAATTTTCAAATAGATTTTATATTTTAAAAGTTTTTAATTGGGTGCATAAACAATAAAAAAATTGTAATTGAGTCTCTTATAAACTTTTGTGTCAAAATTTTATTAAGTATCTATTAAGTGACCATCAATTTGCATTTGTGGATTCTAGACTTTTTGAAAAAATTCAAATAGATTCTTATATTTTTTAGAAAAATTCAAATAGTTGTCCTTGTATATTTTGGCACCTTAATAAAATCCTAACGAAAAAGTGTATTAGGAACCCAATTACAATTTTTTATATGTTCAAGGACTCAATTATAAACATTTACAGTATTGGGACCTATTTGAAAATTCTCAAATAATTAAATCAATAAAAAATTATTAAATAAAAATTGATTATTACAAAATTGCTAAGAATAATACTCTAGTGTATAAAAAGTTTCCAATATATTTTTACAGCATTATTCTCAATTATTTTGTAATCGTCAAAATTTAATTTAATAATATTTTATTTTTCAATCCAACAACTATTAGGTCATTCAGTTCTCATGTGTTAGTGGATAAGAATTTACTCTCAAACTACACAATGATTATTACTCTCCAAATTTTAGGAGTAAGAAGATAATGACATAAAGTACCCCCTTCCTTAAATTCATTATTCATTAAACAACTAAATGTAATGTATTTTATTTTATTTTATTCTTTACCTTTCTTTTCTATTTTATCACCATTCTTTTATAGTCTCTTTATAAAAACTCCTATATATAAAATGGCTAATCGTCCCTTACATATTCATTCAGATTTTTTATAGAAAAAATGGTGTTTTCTCGTATAAATTTGTTTTACATCTTAAACAGATAAAAATAACTGGTGAAAGAAAAAGTAAATACATTAAAACTTAATATAATGTTATATCCATGATTAAAACTTAATTTGCAAGTTCGGCCGAGTTGTTTGATCATGTTTTGAATATGGATAAACTTAAAAGATCACTACAATAGGCCTCCTAATGCAGTAGCAACCATCCTCAATTATGTGGACAATATTTCAAAAGGGTTTGGCATGATCATTGTTTCAAATGGGCAAATCTTTAATCCTCATTCTTGAGAGTTGAGTTTTGATACTCCAAAATTATAATGGGTAATGTTGTGGTAAAATAAAAAAAATAAAAACAAAAACAATTTGAGGCCCTCTCTCTCCTCCACCAAATCGTTCTTCTTCTCCGATCAACGCTGGTCGGAGCTCCGATCATGGTTCTTGCTCATCCATTGTCATAGTCGATCCCTTCAACTTCTTCCTCCGTCTGCCTCTCCCTCTCTCCTCTATGAGCCCCTTCTCTCTGCTGTCGCACATGTGCCCGCCCCCATGATGGCGGCTGAAGCGTCGAGGATGACAGATCTGGCATGTACGCGATCTCTTCCTCCTCATCCATCGCGCCCGTCGCATGTACCCTTCTCTCTCCAACCTCATCGCCCAAATCGATGTCAGCTCGTCACCCCTCACCTCTTTTCCACCAAGTGCCTCTCTTTGTTCTTTCCTCCACCATGTCATTGCGCCCAGATCCATCGCTCGCAACCTCATCTAAGCAGATCCAGTGACCACCATGAAGCAGATCTAGAGGTTCTGAAGCAAAGTTGTAGACAGATCTGAAGCAGATGCATCGACACCTTGTTTGGGTCCCATCAACATCATTTGTCTTCTCTTTTTTTTTTTTTTTTAAAAAAATGTTCATTTAGTTTGATTGTTCTCATTTCTATGATTGATTTTCTTTGATTAAGTTATTCTTCATTGATATGGAGTAGCCACGTTCTATTCATGATTTTCTTGTTCTGGTATTCATATTTTGGTTTTGATGTTTATTTCTATACGAGTAGCCAATGGAGGATAAGAAAACACGTGGAGGAGTGATGGTAGTGTTACAACGCCGTGGCAATAGAGTGGCGTGCTGAGCTGACGTCGACGAGGGTGGAATAGTGGTGTAGATGAAGGTAGGAGAAAAGGATGCAATAAAATAAATGAAATTACTCATTGTTGAGAATGACTCAAAATCAATAAATTTGCCATGTGATCATTCTGGAAAATTCGCTGAGCGAATTGGTTCGCGCTAAGTGAGAGAGAGGATTTTCAAGTTATGCATCTCTGTATTAATTTCGCTAAGCAATTGGAGCTTGCTAAGGGAGACTGAGGTTTTTTCTGAAGCATGCATCACTGTATCAATTTCGCTAAGTCAAAGGAATCTCGCTAAGCGAAATGCACGTTTCAGGAAAACAGAGTAAGTGGTTCAAACATCTATAAATAAAGGGTTTTTGGATGGATGCTGAAGAGATTTCGAAGAGAATACTCGGTATACATGCTTAGACTTGTGTAACTTCCAGAAGTGAGATTAGAAAGGAGATTTAGAGTGGATTTGTAAGTAAGAGAGTTCTTGAATAGCAATTCTATCTTGAGAGAATCATAGAGTGATTTGTAAGAGATTGAGAATGTGTATAGGAGTAGAAATAACTATCTTGGGGGTATTTCTTGGAGGCATGATGTGAATCACATGGGTGTATAAGAATAGGCAAGATAGGTGGAGATTTCTATTGTAAAGCTTTGTATCTCTTTGTTCATGATAGTGAAGATTGGCTGCTCTCTCCCGTGGATGTAGGTCGCATTGACCGAACCACGTAAATCAGGTGTTTATCTCTTTTATCGTTTTAGTTTTTGCTGCATCTATATATTGTTTGAATTGTGCATTATTTGGTATTGCATAGTTGCCATCTTGGTTTTGTTTCTTTGTTAACAGGGGTGCTTCATGCCCTTGATCTCACAACAAGTGGCGACGTCTGTGGTAATAGTGAAACAAGATCTCTGTGTATAAGTGAAACGCAAGAACGCAAATGGAATAAGAAGGAAGAAAAAAGACGATCGGAGGTTCAACGGAGACGAAGCTATTTTATCTAAAGAAGCAATTCGGTTCAAGATAAACAGTTTTCACTGTGGTTCTTTTGCATGATAGAAGCTACAGCCTAGCGGTCTAAGGATTGGTAGACATCTCACGAGGTCGCGTGTTCGAATCTTGTCCCTTGTTTTAAGTGATTTTCTTTTTTCAATAAAAGAGGATTCAAGAAAAGAGGCAGCGGCGAGGTTCGAACCGAGTACGCCAGGGACGCGCGGCTTCAGGGCAAAGGAAGAGACCACCAGGCTGTCGTTCCGGCTGTGGATCGGTTATCTTTCTTTAATACTTAAACGAGCAAAAATTCTGGGAAGTCAAAAAAGAAAGCTGTATTCGATTCTCATTACTTGTGTAGTCTTGTTCTCCGTTTTGTTTTAGAGAATTGCTACTGCGTTTAAATTTTTTTGTTTTGATAGAGAGCTTGGAAGTGGGAAGAAAATATCAAGAAAGGCTTAATCATGAGTACCACTAGATATAACATTGAGAAGTTCTCTGGAAACAACGATTTTGGGCTGTGGAAAGTCAAGATGAAAGCAATCTTGGTGCAGCTAGAATGTGCAGAAGCATTAGAGGGAGAATAAAAAATGTCTCCTACTCTATCTCAAAAAGAGAAGGATGACAAGATAGACAAGGCAAGGAGTGCTATCATCTTATGCCTTGGTGATAAGGCTTTGAGGGAGGTTGCAAGAGAGAAGACAGCTGCTTCTATGTGGCCCTCTACGACAAAATCGTTGGCAAATAGGTTATGTATGAAGCAACAACTCTATTCCTTCAAGATGACGGAATCAAAGTCAATAGCGGAACAACTTGCAGAATTCAACAAGGTTCTTGATGACTTGAAGAACATTGAGGTGAAACTTGATGATGAGGACAAAGCTTTGGTCCTTCTCAAGTCTTTACCAAAGTCCTATGAGCATTTCAAGGATGCTATTTTGTATGGCAAGGATCAAACCATTACTTTAGATGAGGTTCAAACTTCCATTCGAACCAAGGAGCTCCAAAAGAAACAAGAGCTGAAATCTGAGGCGTATGGTGAAGGCTTGAATGTCTTAAGAGGGAGAGAAGAGAAGAAAGAATCGAAGGTGAAGAAGTCCAAGATTTAAAAGTGTTTCACATGTCACAAAATGGGTTATTATAGGAAGGATTGTCCAGAAAAGGAGATCAAAGGGGCTGAAGATTCTGGAAATGTTGTGGCTGCTTTGGATGACTATGAAGGTGCAGAGGCATTGGCAGTCTTTGAGACCTTAGACCTGGAAGAAGGTGGAGAGATGTTTGATGTGGTTGAGAAAAAGGAGGTTTTGGTGAAGACACTAACTCGAGACAAGTTCAAGCATGGCTTGGACTTGGGTTGGATTCACTGAAGCATATACATAAGTGGGAGAGCAGCCCTTTGATGGAAGAGATTCTATGATTTAGAGTCAAGGTGGAGAATTGTTGAGAATGACACAAAATCAGTAAATCTGCCATGTGATCATTCTGGAAAATTCGCTGAGCGAATTGGTTCGCGCTAAGTGAGAGAGAGGAATTTCAAGTTATGCATCTCTGTGTCGCGACCGGGATCGCGAAGGAAGACGACGAATAAAAGAGATTAGATTCAGAACATGTAGAGTCGCCACCAATTTTATTTAATTTAAGGAAAAATTGGAAAACCTTTAAAACAAGATGGTCTTTGGAACCAAGTCGAATTTGGGAGTCGATTGTACATAGAGAAGGGTAGAGAATTAACCCCACAACACCCCTAATGTACCCGTTAAAAAAAAACGGTTACCCAAATTAATTGTGCAAATAATTAATAATTTTTAACGTATTTATATTACCCCAAAGATTATTCACAAGAATGAAGAGATTAATAATTAATATTTACACCAAAAAAAGAAAAAAGAAAGAATTTAATGGAAAAATTATTTTTGAAGTTGAACATGGCACCCCAGTCCATAGAGCAACCTTAGTTCTATGAGGTTGAGCATGATACCTTTCATAGAGTAATCCCAAGATTAATGTAATACTAATTATATGATTTATTGTAAGCATAATTTGAGGTTAAGCATGACACTCAATCCATAGAGTAACTTTCAAAACAACCTGATTTTACTCTTGATGCTACCGAACCTATGGACAGCATGGGCCATTGAAGCACACCATTTTTGAAACAAATAAGTGCAAAAAGAATTGAAGAGCAAATAAAAAAAAATAAAACAAAAGAATATAGCAAGAAGTTATACAAGAGTTTAACGTGGTTGAAAAATATTCCCTTGACAACATAAGGCTACTACCCAGATCACTATTATTAAAATTATCATCAACCATCCAAAATAATAGAATATGGACCAAATCTCATGTAAACTCATTATCCACAAAACAAGAGATGTGACAAAATATTCCCAATAATGCAGAGAACATCAGCAACGTGATATCCTGAGTCCAAGCATTGGATCCAATGGGTTAAAGAATGCTTTAAAAAAATTAAACAAACAACTACTGCGGAGAGATTTTGTCAAGCATTTTATCAAACAACTAGTGCACATAGAAACTGAAAATAAAGGAGGTCATGCATGAGGTGAATGAAAATCGATTTTTATCAAGGCTGCAGCAGAACACTAAACCAGCTTCAGGTGTATGAATAATTCCTCATTTCAGCATCCAACTTAAACCAAATATAATTGAAATAAAAATATATTAAGCAACATCAAAGTGATAACCATAAACTAGATGCATAGATTCTTGAAAGCTCTTCAATACAAAGGACAGAGAAAGAAAAAGAAGTCTCTGTGTTGACAGAAAAGAACAATGTCTCACCAAGAATTACAAAATTTCTCTCAAGCCTCCAGAAAACTCTCAACTCTCTCCCTCTAATTTCTCTGCGCCTATCAGTGGGTGTTTGCACCCTCCCCCCTCTGTTTTTCGAATTCTGTCAGTGTCTCTCCTTTTCACTCGGTCCCCTCTGGCTGTCCTTTTTTCTGGTTTCTGCTTCCTTCTTTATAGAGATATTTCTCCCTCATTGCTTTGATTCCCTCTCCTGCAAATCAGCGAAAATAGCAATTAAAATCCCTAATTTGAAACGAAAATGGAAGGGAATAACACATACTTTGCGTGATTGAGATCCAGTGATGCGAGTGAGAAGGGAAAGAAGCGAGATTCACGTTGTTGATGGAGGTTTGCGGCTGCTAGGGTTACTTTTGGGTGAGGGAGGAGATAGACGGGTTATGGAGGAGATAGACGGGTTATGGGAGGAGATAGACGGGTTATGTTATGGGAGGAGATAGACGGGTTATGTTATGGGATAGACGGGTTATGTTATGGGGGGAGATAGACGGGTTATGGAGATAGACGGGTTGTGGAGGTAGACGGGTTATGGAGATAGACGGGTTATGGAGGAGATAGACGGGTTATGGAGCAAGGAGAAGGGAAATGGGTTTCTGGAGCAAGGGTATGGGCTGAAACTTGGTTTATTGGCCCAAAGACATTTTTCTTCTTATTTTTTCCTTATGAGTATCATAAACAAGACATAACTTAAAAACAACAAAATGTCCCACATTTTTATTCGTTCATTTACAAAACAAATTGCATTAACAAGAAATTAAAATATTTTTGTGATTTTTTATTTTATCATTTTTGGACTTTTATGAAGAAATAAAATAAAACTCCACTCTTTTTTCGGATTTTTCTCAAAATTCAACATATTTTTTATGATTTTAATTTTTTCAATTTTTTGGTATTTTTCGGTAAATTTAAGTGAAAAGCAAAAGGAACCCGGTCAAAATGGGGTGTTCACACTCTGTATTAATTTCGCTAAGCGAAACTGAGGTTTTTCCTTAAGCATGCATCACTGTGTCAATTTCGCTAAGCGAAATGCACGTTTCAGAAAAACAGAGTAAGTGGTTCAAGCATCTATAAATAACGGGTTTTTGGATGGATGCTAAAGAGATTTCGAAGAGAATACTCGGTATACACGCTTAGACTTGTGTAACTTCCAGAAGTGAGATTAGAAAGAAGATTTAGAGGGGATTTGTGAGTAAGAGAGTTCTTGAATAACAATTCTATCTTGAGAGAATCATAAAGTGATTTGTAAGAGATTGAGAAAGTGCATAGAAGTAGAAATAACTATCTTGGGGGTATTTCTTGGAGGCGTGATGTGAATCACATGGGTGTACAAGAATAGGTAAGATAGGTGGAGATTTCTATTGTAAAGCTTTGTATCTCTTTGTTCATGATAGTGAAGATTGGCTGTTCTCTCCCGTGGATGTAGGTCGCATTGACCGAACCACGTAAATCCTGTGTTTATCTCTTTTATCGTTTTAGTTTTTACTGCGTTTATATCTTGTTTGAATTGTGCATTATTTGGTATTGTATAGTTGCTGTCTTGGTTTTATTTCTTTGTTAAGAGAGGTGCTTCGTGCCCTTGATTTCACAACACTCATCTTACCATTAATCTCGAATCTTAACCATTCAATTTTTAATTAATATATCAATGATCCACAAGTGATTTGGACTCATCATCCACTCCTACAAAGGAGGATTGAAGATAATGATGCCGTTTCAAACAGCATCCACATAAGATCGAGTTCTCAAGGACGTACATTGTGTTTTTCCTCCCAAAGGTTGGGTACGTGAAGATAAACACTAATTAACGAGGCTTCTAAGGGCAACCTAGGGCCAGCTGATTATGTTGACAAGCTGATGGAGCATGGTTGTTTGGTTTTCACATAATATAATATAGGTGTTTTGCACATCTTTTACAGTAGAGCTTAATTTGGGCGGTCTTAAAGGGGATGGAATTAGCATCGAACCACATGGCTACAGGAAAATTCTGGTAGAAAGTGATTAATTCCTAAGCTGTTATTATGTACGATGTTACGAAGTTCCATCCAGGATAAAAGGGCGATGGTGACCAATTCCCTGCAATCTTGAATCATGGAGCTCAAAGCAAACACTTGGAGTTAATGACAAATATAAGCCTTGCATAAGAGTTAGGCAATACATGTTGGTCTTGTTGGGGTCTCTATGACCCGCTCTTGTATTTCATCCCTTTAGTTTTTCTCTCTACTTCGATTTCGACCCTGTTGTTGTGCAAAAAAAAAAAAAAAAATACTAATCTATACAATATAGTCATTAGTCAACCACCAAATCTGTACAAATCTAAATATCATTTCTATTTTTTTTCAGTGAAAATATGTAAATTTAATACTTTATTTTAGCAATGGGGTGAGGAACCACCAAAATTAAGAAGAAAAAAAGAAGATAAAACTATAAGCACCCCATTGCAATGTGATTGCAGCTAATTCATCTCAGAGGATAGAACTAAGGACAAATAGTGGGGTTGAATGATCATATTCGAAGTACAAAAGTACAGTTCATTCTACAATATAAAAATTATAACGAAAACAAACTACTCCTCTCTAATTGATACATTACATTTTAATATAACAGCATTGTTCACCATTCGTCCATATTAATATATTCTTTACTATGCAGCATGTGTTGGTCCTCTTAATTTAATTATTGCTTAACGTAACCTACTTAAATAATTACTAAATTATTGTCAAGTTCATAGAACCCACAGAGTGGTGGCCCTTATTATATTCAGTATCTTTTCTAAAATTGGTTAATAGGTTTCTAAATATAAAATGCTTTGTCAACTATGTCTTTTTAGGTTCTGTTTGATAAAAATAACTGATATTTGATAAGCTAATTTTTAACTGAAAGCTTATAACTCATAGTTGATAGCTAAAAAGTTAGCCAATTTAATTTGGAATGTTTGGTTAAAATAATTATTGAACTAACTTATAAATATAAAAGGAAATGTTTGTATGATATATATATATATATATATATATATTAAAATTTTAATTAAAGCTTTTTAATTAGAATTTTTTTATTTTTTAATATTTTAATTAAATCATATAAAGGAAATAAGATGTTTGTATGATTTCTTTTATATAAATTTTATTTTATGAGATAGGTGTCAGGTAAAGTAGGAATTTCGTTAAAATAATAAGATAAAAATGAAAGAAAAGTTAATAAGCTAAAAACTAAATAAAATAGCTTATAAAAAAATTATTAACTAAAGTTTGTTTACCAAACATCTCTATTTTGATCAAACAAACTTATAATCTAGTCAAATAAATCGTAAGCTACCTTATTGGATTCCTCAAACAGAGTGTTAATCTACAGCTAATCTAGAACTGCAATTATTCAACCGGAAAAGGCATATAGGCGTTTATTTGTTTTTTTAGTTCATATATTCATTAATAATTATTATTCTTTGTAATCTTTTTAAATTTTTATAAAAAAAATACAGAAAATAACCTCTCCCTGTTTTCAGTATTTTTTTAAAAATAAATAAATAATATGAACCAAATTACAAAATGAAAATAAACTACCATTTTATAATTATTAATAAAAGCATATCGATTAATAAAAAATAAATTTGAACTATTTTTTATAGTATATAATTAGTGAATTGGCATAACAATGTTAAGGATTGGATTTTGTTTTAGACAATATGAATTAAGGTGATGTTATTTACACGCTAATTGTGTCACTAATCATTATTTTATGAATAAAAAAATTATGATTTGTTATTGGGTGTATAGATAGTTAATTTGGAATGCGAATAACCTCATCCTATAAATTGTTGAACAAAAGTAATTCACACAACTAGCAAATATGATCACACACCTCACAATCACTCATAGTATATTAGAGACAGAAAGTAAAGAAAGAAGAACGAATGCAATGTTTTTTTTTAAAATTCACTGAATATTCAACACACCTTTTATTGAATCACATTATAGTATTTATACACCAAGTTGCAGTCCCACATGGACTGACTAATTCACTTAACTACTAACAACAGTTAGTTATACCCTTTAACAACCACTAAACTAACACCAACTGAATTAACCACCTCTCAACACACCCCCTTTAATTCAGTTTGCTCTAAGTAAGTATGATATGCAAGAATGCATCAATGTGAAGTCTAACATCCCAACTAGGTTGGCACCTTAAACTCTATCATTCATTTGCAGCACATCTTACTTCACTGAGCATTAAATGACATAACACCCAGCTTAGCTCTAAGCATTTTGAACCTTTCACTCTTCAATGCCTTAGTCAGTATGTCAGCCAACTGATCCTCTGTTCTGCAGTAGCTCAGTTTCAACTTCCCTTTATTCACTTGATCTCTTAGGAAATGAAACCTTGTCTCTATATGCTTGCTTCTTCCATGTGCCACATGATTCTTTGCCAAGTCTATTTCTTATTTATTATCTATCAGCAACTACATTTCATCATCAGTCTTCATATGCAATTCATCTAGCGGTGTTCCTAGCCATAGTGCTTGACAGGATCCATAAGAAGCTGCTATGTACTCGGCTTCACATGATGAGAGAGCAACTACAGGTTGCTTCTTTGAGCACCAAGACACTGCAACCTTTCCCATCATAAAAACATATCCTATGGTGCTTCTCCTATCACATTTATCTCCACACCAATCTGAATCTGTGAATCCTACTACCTCTGCACTGTCAATTCCGTTTGGAAACAATAAGCCATGATCGAGTGTTCCTTTTATGTATCTCATAACTCTCTTTGCTACCACAAGATGAGAAGCCTTTGGACACTCCATACCTGCTAATTAAGCCAACTCCATAGGTTATATCTGGTCTGCTATTACACAGTTTCCTCAAGGAGCCAACAATTTGCTTGTAGAGGGTAGCATCAACGGCATTTTCTCCTTCTCCTTTGTCAAGTTTCAGATTGGTCTCCACTGGTGTTGCAGCAAGGTTACAGTCACTCATATGAAACCTCTTTAAAATATATACAACATATTTTTTATGATGCAGTAGAATTCCCTTTCCAGTGGTAATAAATTACATTCCAAGAAAGTAAGAAAGTAGCCCCAAATATGACATTTCAAATTCAGAGTTCATCTGAAATTTGAAACTCTCATTTTCTCCTTTATTACTTCCTTTTGCTAGCAGATCATCAACATATAAGCATACTAGTAGGAGGTCTGAGTCTCTAGTGAAATTCAGATAAACACCATGCTCAACAATGCATTTACTAAATCCTTACTGCATTAGAAAACTATCAATCCTTCTATTCCAGGCTCGAGGGGCCTGTTTCAACCCATACAAAGCCTTTCTCAACCTGTAAACCTTTTCTTCACAGCCTTCGACCTCAAAACCTAGTGGTTGACACACATATACTTCCTCTTCTAGTGGTCCATAAAGAAATGCTGATTTTACATCAAGTTGGTGCATAGACCAACCTTTGGCACTTGCAATTGCAACAACCAGCCTGATTGTTTCAATTTGAGCCACAGGAGCAAATACATCACCATAATCCAGTCCCTCCTTTTGCAAGAATCCCTTTGCAACAAGTCTAGGGTTGTATTTGGCTACTGTACCATTTGGCTTCAACTTAGTTTTGAACACCCACTTTACTGCTATAGGCTTCTTTAGTCTTGGTAGATTCACCATTTCCTAAGTTTTATTTTTCTCTATGGCCTTCAACTCTTCCTTTATTGCTTCCAACCATTTAGGTTCCTTTATTGCCTGCTTGAAGTCTATAGGTTCAGCATTTGCATATAAGGCTAAATGAACCAAGTCACCTTCATTTGTGACCGCACTATCAGGAAATCATAATCTGTTAGTCTAGTTGGTGGTTACCTTATTCTCTGTGCTGGTCCCTGGTCACCAGAACCTGGATTCTCACAAGGTGACTGAGGTAGTGAACCAGGTTGTTCTAATTCCACAAAACTAACAGGAACCTCGTTGCCTTTGAGAATACTACTAAGTGTGTTCCAATTCCAGCTACTGGATTCATCCATCACTACATCCTTGCTGATCACCACCTTTTTCCTGTTAGGATCATAGAGCTTGTAAGCTCCTGTAGGATGATAGCCAAGTAACACCATCGGTTCACTTTTGTCTTCTAACTTCTTCCTCTATTCATTGGCACATGTCTATAACACAAGGAACCAAATATCCTTAGGTGAGTCACATTAGGCTTCTTCCCTGTCCAAGCCTCTTCAGGTGTGGTTGAGTGGAGTCTCTTTGTTGGGCATAAATTCAGAATGTATGCAGCTTGCAGCTGTGGCAGTTGCTTCACCCCAGAAGCAATGTGGCATCCTTTTACTCTTCAGCATGCTCCTGATCATATTGAGTACAGTTCGGTTCCTTCTTTCCATTGTACCATTATGTTGAGGTGTGTGTGGGGCTGTTACTTCATGAATAATCCCTTCTTTCCCACAAAAAGCTTCAATTTCATTTTAGGTAAACTCACCTCCACCATCTATCCTCAAGATTTTAATTACCCTGCCACTTTATTTTTCAACCAACACTTTAAATTTTGTAAAGACATCAACTACATCTGATTTTCCTTTAATGAGAAATAGCCACATTTTCCTTGTAAAATCATCCACAAATGAACCAAAATACTTGTTACCTCCAATAGTGGCTTCCTTAAAAGGACCACATACGTCTGAGTAAATGACCTCAAGAGGTTCACTGGCTCTTGCTGCAACATAAGATTTGAAAGAATTCCTCGGTTGCTTTCCAATCAAGCATCCTTCACACACTTGCTTAGGTGAGTTGATGGGGGAGGGGCAGACCATGTACCATTTGATTGTTTTTCAATCTACTCAAACTTCTGAAATTCAAGTGACCAAAACGAAGATGCCACAACCTTGTATCATCCTGTACAGCAGCTGACAGGTTCAAGAACTCAGCAACTTGGATGTCAATCTTAAAGGTCCTGTTATTCGACAAAGGAGCCTTTAGAATCAACTTCCTTTTGCTATCATATACTTTCATCTGATCATCTCTCAACTCCATGGAAAAGCCTTTCTCTAATAATTGTCCCATGCTCAACAAGTTATTTTGCATGGTTGGTACATAGAGTACATCAGAGATGTATGCAGGTTCTCCATCTCTCCTTCTGATCAGGACTTTGCCCTTGCCCGCTAACATGATTGTGGTGTTGGCTGCAAATCTCAACTTGTTCTTGATTGATGTATCCAGTTCCACAAACCACCCCTTATGACCAGTCTTGTGTTTAGAACATCCTATGTCGAGATACCAAGAACCAGACTGTGCACTTTCTAAGTTGGTAGTGACCATAAGGAGCACGTGATCTGAGTGATCAAACTCTTCACCATGTGCAGCATTAGCTTCTTGATCCATTCCATTACTCGAGCCCTTATTCTTGCACTCATCAGCAAAGTGCCCATACTTGTGGCAAGCATAGCATTTGACTTTGCTCTTATTAAACTTCCTTTGGCCCTTCCACTTCCTTCCACCACCTTTGTTGCTTGCACTATCACCTTGTTTCTGATCAAGATTGTGGCTTCAGAAGTATCATCACATCTTCCCTTATTACTCCTAGTCTTGCCTCTTCCTTTCCACCCTTTTCTACTGGTCTGAGCTTGAAGAGCTTGCTCAGAACTTCTCTCATTGAATCCTTCATTTAGTCGTTGTTCATGTGCCTCCAAAGATCCTTGCAGCTCCTCCATTTTCATCTTTTCAAGATCCTTTGACTCTTCAACTGCCACCACAATGTGATCAAACCGAGGAGTCAAGGTTCTCAAGATCTTCTCTATTTGTTGTTGCTCAGTAAATTTTTCATTACATGTTTTCATCAAATTCACCAATACCTAGATACGGTTAAAGTATTCAGCAACAGACTCTTGACCAGCCATTGAGAGCAGCTCATATTGTCTTCGAAATGACTGAAGTTTCACCTGTTTAACCTTGTCAATACCTCCGTATGCCTGATTCAAGATGTCCCAAGCGTCCTTGGCAGTCTTGGCAGACGAGATCTTCTCAAAGTTTGCCAAGTCAACACGTTGGTGAATTATGAAAAGAGCTTTACTATCCCTTCTTCTTGGCTGCAGTATCTTTCTCATCTTAGACCCCTTCCTTCACTATTTCCAGCGCATCCTGGAAACTAAAGATGACTCCCATCTTTACTACCCATTGGTCGAAGTTCTTGCCATCAAAAACTGGTAAGGAGGCTGGAAAATTTCCATTTGCTGCTGGAAAGCTCCCATTTGAGGCAATAGTCATGGCAAATACACTCACACAGGTCCTTCTCGAAAAAGCTCTAGATACCAAATGTTGGAACAAAAGTAATTCACACAGCTAGCAAATATGATCACACACCTCACAATCACTCACAGTATATCAGAGACAGAGAGTAAAGAGAGAAGAACGAATGCAATGTTTTTTTTAAAATTCACTGAATATTCATCACACCCTTTATTGAATCACATTATAGTATTTATACACCAAGTTGCAGTCCCACATGGACCGACTAATTCACTTAACTACTAACAACAGTTAGTTATACCCTTTAACAACCACTAAACTAACACCAACTGAATTAACCACCTCTCAACATAAATGACTCTTCAAAATTCCAAATCTTGAACACATGAAAGCCTCATTTCTTTCTTTTTTGTCAAAGATAATAATATCGAAAAACTTTACAAAATCTAACTAGAAATATTTTAACTCAAATACAAAGCCTCGCAAACTCCAACACACACCGACACACGCACACACAATTAGGGATGAAGTTGAAGAAGTTCTAAAGAATAGAGAAAATAAAAGTTATATGTGCAAAAGACTCATAAATCCAATACCGTAACGTTATGTTTGAATATTTAATAACGGTGGAATGAAATGGAATGAGATATAATGAAGTAGAACAAAGTCATAATATCAATGTTTAGATATTTTATAATGGAATGAAACGAATAATAAGTTGGTTTTCTATCTCATTCTGTTTCATATCCCTAAGTTGGAATGGAAGTAAAATAGAGATATTGCATGTATAGAATGGAATCTATTCTATTAAGTTTCATTATTTAATATTTTAAATAAGGATCATGCTAGCGAATACCCTAAGACATTGTTTAAGAAATCAATAAATAGTAAGTTTTTGTTGAAAAACTAAGTGTAACACTTTTCAATATATTAAATAAATCATTTATTCATGCAAAATTTTCTTTTTTTTTTTAAATTCTTTAATCATTATTCTAAGGTACTTGTTAGCATTCTCTTTTAAATTATCCAAACAATAAAACATGATATCGAAACATTTGATTATGCTTTATTCCATTCATTTTCATCAGCTCAAATATGTGATAAGATTTTAGATCAAGATGCAATACGTAAAATCAACTTATTTACTTCTTTGATTAACACACAAAATATTAATCTTTTTAATGTTTTGGATTCTCCCGTTTCTAACGATAACATGCTGAGTTATGGATAAGTTACAAGTATAAAATTAGGATAACGATATTAATGTTTTCTAAAGTTATTAGTTTTTCTGACAGCTAGGTTTGAAGTTCTTAATATTATTAATAGTAGTATTTATTTATAATATTCTGTTAGTGTAAGAAAAATATATCATCAATCAATCATATATTATTACATTACTAAAAATATTTAACTCTTATGATATTTACTTTAAAAATTATACATAAAACGATTTGTGGATTATGATCGGCTGATCAAAATTAAACTCTTAATATTAATAAATTTTTTATTATGTGTCAAAGGACATTAATTTATAAATAAAAAAAATTAAATTTTTATTAAAAATTAATGTACTTATTATTTTAAAAGATGATATATAATGATCACACAATATAAAAACGGATATTAATTTTTTTTATACACGAGAAAAACTTATATTAATAATTACACATAGTAAAATTTAAAATAAAATCAATATTATTAACTTAAAATGAAATAATTATAAAGTTTATTAAAGTAATATTTAAAATTTCTCTCCAAATGCACCCCTTCTGACTTTGCCATCTATGTCCCTGTAGCATACGTCATTTAACCCAACCACGAGAACATTTCCTCACATTGTGCCCGCTGCCGACTCTTTTTCTACTCACTATTCCTCGATGTAATCTAATTCTTTCTGCTCACTATTCCTCCCATTCAATTGTTTTTCAACTTGTTAATCTAATTCAATATTATATTTGAGAGCTTAATTCTAGTATCCTTATGTGTGATGATAATAAATTCGGTTCTGACGTTATTATGGAATTTTGACCATATTTTTGTTAGGACATTCCTATCTCTTCCTTATTCGAGCTCGGATTATGAAAGGGACGATCAACAAGAAAACATAAGTAAATTGGAGTGCTGGTCTTGTTGGTGTGCATGTCATAGAAATTTAACCAACGAATTCACCAATTATGAGGTTAGCGTTTTAACCATTCAATCATAGATGTTTAGTGGGGATCCTCAACACCTAGTACATGAATAACCAATTTTCAATTAAAGCGAAATCTTTTGAAAAAATCAATGTAATTTAGGAGAATTGGTTGAAAGGAAATTAATTCAAATCCTGGGTTTTTGAATTGAGAGAGATCAAAAATTCTAGCTATTTCTTAGATTCATGGATCCAATTCAATTAAGCAGAATCTTTCATTCATATTTTTTTCGTCAAAAGAGTTTTATAAAACTCTTTGACTTCCAAATTTGGAATATCCTATTTTCATGCAATTCACAAGGTTCAACAAGCAATCCATATTTCACGATCAAGATGTAGTTATTGTAAGTCAAATATTTTTATAATGCATCAATATATAATTGATTGACAGTATAAAAAAAATCTTTACAATAACATATAATACTATTAAATTCTATATTTTATTCTTTCTGTTACAGGTATTGTTATATAAGCAGTTCAGATTATTAAATGTCTTAGCTTTTTATACCAAAAGATAGTGTCAACTTTTGTGTATCACCTACCTGTTTTTGTTTTCTTTTTCTTTTTTGGGTCCCAACCACATGCCTGTTTAATATGTTAAATGTTAAATATAATATAAATATAATATTTTTAACTATTCTTTTTTAACTCATAAATAAAACAATACTCTTATTTTATTCAAACTCACATTCCTAATAAAATGGATCTCATATATATATATATATATATATATAGATTTTGCCCTAAATTATTGGCTTATGTAACAATATATATCATGTAAGGAGTAATGTTGAAAGTTAATACTCCACCACCGTTTGTGAACTTGCAATAAGCTTATACAATTGAAATAAGAGCATGCCGTAATGATTACTTCATAAACACATTTTTTCATGTATAATTATTTCACATCCATAAGGGATTAAATCATTTTATCCTCCACCAACTATTGAGTGGTAAGCATATTGATCCCATAAAAAGAAGGATACAAGTTTGAATCCGGATAACAGATACTCTAATTAAAGGGTTGTAAAAATCAAAAGTTAATTACTTGTTCTAATCAGCCAACCGTGGATTCTTATAGTCGGTCCAAAAGGTTGAAGTTTGTGAGATACCCTGAAATACCACTATAAAGCCAAAAGTCCTAATTATGATAGTTAATAAAAAAATCATTTTATCCTTGACTAAATATGTTTTTAATTATTTCATATCTCTTTTAATAGCCTAATACATAAAACTTACTCTTTTTATACAATCCAAATAAAACGTATTATATTAAAATTATTTTTTTGTCAATATATCCGAACATACAACTAATTTCATCATAATTGATTATAAAAATTCATACAATTGATTATTAAAATAATATATTTTCATAACTAATCTAAATATACCTCAAATCATTTGGTAAGAATTGATACATGTGCAATTTTAGCCACAACACTTTAATTTACATTATCACATATTTATAAAAATTTATCATTCCATTATTTTTTTGACATGTATCATTCCATTATAACTAATCCTACTTTATTTTCCATGATAAAAAAAAAAATCGTACTTTATTTTCCTTATACATTATTTTAATTATCACATGTAAACATATATAAGATACACGTATCAACATGTGGTCGATCTAAGTAATAAAGTGTTCGGATCCCTTAAGTAAGTAATTAGAGATTTGATCCCTGATTCATATGTATGAAAAAAATTTGATTGGAAGAAGTCAACACCTAAATATCATCTATTATCTCGTGCAATTAATCTCTATAATTATATACGAAGGATACTTTAGAAAAAAAAAAATACGTCCCTTTATACGTGATTCACTACT
This sequence comes from Ammopiptanthus mongolicus, assembly GCA_039655645.1. Lineage (NCBI taxonomy): Eukaryota > Viridiplantae > Streptophyta > Magnoliopsida > Fabales > Fabaceae > Ammopiptanthus > Ammopiptanthus mongolicus. The sequence continues at coordinate 90,487,162 of CM077343.1, forward strand.
TTTTTTCTCGAGGGATTGATTACCGTGCTGCCCCTAACTTGCTGGCTGACACCAAAAAGAAAAGTAAAACCTTAATTTAATAATCAATGAGCTTTATTGGTATTGGATGATCAATCATAAATCATGATATGATTGACTTTTAAAGTAGTTGGAATAAAAATCAAATATTTTTTGATGATATTGTAAATTATGATTAATTGACATTATAAAAAAAATTACACTGACAATACATTTTAATTAAATTCCAATTTTCAAAAGGTAAATCCATGTAATAAAGTTAATTACATATATTTATATTTATCTTATTTTATAATTTTATTTATTAATTATATTTAAATTGATCTAATTTTTTATTACAAGATAATTTTACTATATAAACAAATATAAGAGGCACATCTTAGGAATAGATCTCTGACATTATTCAATCCCGCCGGCGGATACACATGGTTTCACCACAAAACCAGTGACCTATTTATAAATCCATTTATCTATCTATAATTAGAGTTTATTTGTGGTGAATTCTATAATACATCAAGGTTAACTTTATCCATTTTAGGTGATCTAGTAAAATGGTGAGAATCATTTGACTTGACTCACTAGCATGACTCATTTAATTGAGATAATATATTCTGATTGAACATGATAATTTTTATCCCAAAATTATTGGAGATATCAGAAAAGTCACATTTATTTTTTATATACATTGGAAAGTTTTTACATGTTTTTTTTTACTCATAAAGTTTTTACATATCAATTAATCACCAATTAATATGGGTATGACTTTTAACTTAATAGTTATGATAAAAGTGAACATTTTTAATATTAATGTTGATATATTATTTAGAAGTTATTAATTTAGATAAAGAAATCATATTGGTTAGAGCTTATTATAAAAATAACAATATGAGTTTTAAAATATGATTTAATTTGTATGGAATGTTAGTGTAAAAAATTTATATTGTCAATCAATAATAAATTGTCACATCATTAAAAATATTGGACTCTTATAGTAATTACCTTAAAAGTCACACATATGATGATTTGTGATTGATGAACAGTATAGAGTTTTATATGATAATGTATCAAAATTAATCTTTTTAAAATAATATTTGATTTTAAGTCTGATTATGACCTAACGAATTAATCAAATTCAACTTAATACACAATTCTTAAATCCGAACCCTTTATAGTTAATTATATACTAAGAAGAAATAGACGAACCGAAAAGGATTGGAATCCTCTCACATTCTTCTTTCTTTTTTCCTTTTCTGTCAGAAAGAAAAAGACACAAAAACAAATTTATTTTTATGTGTAAAGTTTACTAAAATTTACTTTTATGTCTTTAAAAAAAACTTTTATGTCTCTTTTTCTTATAACATGAGAAAAAAAACAGGAGAAAAATTAAGGACTCGATCCAAATCCTACTGGAGAGGTGGAATGTTGAAGACGCCTACCCAACTCATTTACCATTTTCCTCGTCACATGCGCGCACCGCATCACTCACAAGTGTGAGATGAGTTAACCAGGTGGGACCCAATATCCATTCGTGCGGTTGTGGACTTGTGGATGGGTCGTTACTCTACTCGTTAGTATGTGGCTCGTGGCTAGCACGTGATGGTGATGGTGATGGCGATGACTTATTGGTAGCGGAAGGGGGCATATGTAATGCAAGCCTCAACTTATCCTGTTGTTGTTTTTTGCGGATGAAGTTAGAGGGGGTGGGGTAAGAGTGACTCTCACCTATCCAACCAAAACAAACATGAAATTACGGAAATGCCATTGGTGTGGGGTCTCATTCCACACTCCTCTTCCTAGTTCCTACACTCGACACGGAATGTTCGAAATGAATATCCAGCGCCATCCAACGTTTCCCTCAACTTGGAAAAAAAAGTCAAAAAAGATAATAAGTATGAGGTTAATTATTATACATTGTCAGTATATAGTCTTACATAATTAAGACCTTATTAATTTATATCATAAAGAGTCTTACGTAATTAAGACCTTATTAATTTTTTGGATGTCGTGTGGCAATTAATTTCGTTAGAACATCATATTTTAATAACTTTTTATACAAATATTAAGAGTAATTAATATTTTTTTTTATAAAAATACTAACCCTATGTTCGGATGAGGGAATCTAAAATTTCAATGAATTTAAAATTCTAGGGAATTCAATAGCTTCAATTAGATTCCCTTCATTTTTAAAATATTTTGTTTGGATACAATAATTAGATTTCTTCATTCTTGAAATCCTTTGTTTGGGTAGAGTAAAATTAAATGAAAGTTATGAATAAATATGAAAAATATGTATTTTTTATCCTAAAAAACAAAGGGTGGAGGCAGCAACGGTCGACGGTGGCCCAACGGCGACTGGAGGTGGTCTGACTGTTGTCCGGTGGTGGGCAGTGGCGGTCCGGAAAGATTCACATTACAAAGTACAAAGGAATTTCAAATTCTTAGGTTTGAGGCGATATTTGAAATTCTCCTAAATTTAGTTTAAATGAAATATCCCATAAAATCCATTCATTTTTTAAATCCTCCACATTTTATATCCATATACGTTATTTTATAGTAATGTATTTTAATTACTCTCTACAAATACTTCACCCTCTAACATTACTCCATCCAAACACACTCTAACGTATGATGACTTAACGAAGTTACGTGACACATCAGAAATTTTCGTCAACAGTTAGAAGGGAGATGACGGAAATGACCATTTTATGTCATTTTAGAAAGATCAAGGACCAAAATGAAATTTTTAAAAAATAAAGAACCAAAATGAATTTTTATCAAAAGATAAAGGACCAAAAATATATTTTAGCATTTCCTTCATTATACATAAGGGTAGCTCAAATAGTAAGTACATTTTAACTTATTATTTGAAGATTTTTTTTTTTTGTATGAAATATTTGAGCTTTAAAAAGAAGACTTATATGGAGCAAGGATTATTCTAACATTTAAATGGTATAAAAATCCTTAGGTGACGAGAGAAAATGATAACGTAAAATTGTTACACACTAACAAATAAACTATGGCCTTCTCGTATTACTTATGATTCATCATTATTTATAATATTTCTAGTAAAAAAATCATTATTTATACTATATGAAAGTTCTCATTAGCCAACAACTTAAAATTCGTTGGTAATCTTAAAATTATCAATAGATAAAATTGTCGGTATTGTGTCAAAAGGTTATCTATAGACTAATTTAATCGTCGATAATTTTATTATAGACCAGACTGTTGGAAAAACCTTTAGTAAGTATGGCATCAATTTGCACGAAAACTTACCTGCGAATTTGCTGGCGGATTAGGCTGTCAGAAGTTATCAACACATTACTATTGGCCTAATCGTCCAAAACGTGTCTGTCTGATTCATAGATAGATGTCATCATTACCGACGATTTGCCTGTCGGTAACCATGTTTCACCATTACCGACGGAAAACCATTAGTAACAGCGTCATACTGTCTGGAGATGACCGTTAAGTCTTACCATTATTGACAACTTGACCTTCGATAATGGAAGCTAACTTTTTTAAAAACCTAATTTTAATCGACAGTTTGGTTGTCGTAATTCCGTGGGTAACTATAATTCAATTGAAGACGCACATACCTTTTTCTCCATTTCCTCCTCGTTCTTTCTTTTTCTTTGACACCCATCCTCTCCCTTTCCCTGTTTCCTTCCTCCTTCGCTCGAATCACTGAGCTGCCACCACCAGACCGCAAACCACCACTGTTGTTGCCCCACTTTTGTGACCCAACCCACTTTTCTCTTTTTGCTTCTCAAGCATTTCCTTTGGTAAGTTCTATGATGAATTTTGAATCTTTCTCCTAATTTTTTTTATTAATGATTGTTATTGGACCTATTGGTTGAAAGTTGATTGTTTTGGGATAGTTTATTGTGTTTTGGAAGCTTCGCGTGATGATCATATGAAGTTTATGGATTTTGATTTTTTTTTAAATATTTTTTAGGTTGCACCGATAAGCTTTATAATGACTATAGGGTGACTACAGGGAACCATATTTTCTTTGAATGTTTTGATTTTGGAACAAATATGTAGTATTGTTGATTGGTTTTCCACTTTTTGCTGGGATCAATACTATACTTTTATGATTTTTAATGTTAACTAAATTAACTAGCCAAGTAGGTGAAACCTGAATGGATTTTATGGTCTTTTTGAACGACTTTCCAATCCCCAATACTGGGTCCGTTGAGAGTTGTTCTATAGGATATTTCTTCAATTTGCAGTTAACTGTGTTCCCTTTCTCTGTATGGGACACTTTAAATTGTCTAGTTACTCTAACACACTTTCCTTTTCTTACTTGTTGAAAAACATGGCAAGCGCTAGATATGATCAAGAAAAAAATGAGTATCGGAAATTTGAAGTTCATTGAATGAATAAATGTGTGCAATTCAGGGCAAACACATGGCTTATATAACTAACTAATCACATGTGTATGTATATAATCATTAACTACCCAAATTAAACCTCATTTGACGTATGATTTAGAGATTGTGTAACCACTTGATATCCTATCAAAGGGTTTAGGTGTTACGTTAATTTTTAGAACCAAGGAAATTATAGCTAAGGAGATTATTTTGGATGATTTAGTGATGAGGTTTTCATGCAGAACTTTAGCTTAATTTTTCACATTTTTTTTCTATATAGACATGTCATCAATAGGAGGTAACCTATCCCCAACCCTACCACGTGGTGGTCACGGGAAGGTTGTTGCTGCCATTAGTACTAGGAGGCCCCGTTATCAGAATCACATTGTCCCAAGGGATACATACCATCCCCTGTGTAGCAGACCCCACCATCTACATCCACCTCGACCCCACCACCCTTACCTCTCCCTTATACTCCCTACCTATCTCTGCCCCTGGGTTCTTTATGATTTCCACTTTAGGTCTACAAATACATTCCCTGGGAGACAATCCAACATCCTCACGCCTTGATTCTCCATCATCCTGATGCCAGCCCCATCCACTCCACTCATTGACGATCCACGGTCGGATGAGGATGAACATCTTTCTGATAGTGGCGGTTCTTTACCCGAGGACAAGGAGGATGAGACAACCCCTTCCTAGGAGGTCCCATTGGTGACCCCACTTATAATTATTAGCGTTATAGCATAGCGTAATAGTATAAAATTGCGGAATTATTAAAACATTAAATACATACTGATACCATAATAATAGATACAGGCATAATAGTACTGGCTTCATCAGTACAGCCTACAACACTGATACCAAATATAAAAGAATTCAGAGTATACAGTAAATAAAAACTAAAAACATAGCAACGGAAATAAAGGTACATCAGACTTCCTCCCTTGGCGCTCAAGGTCCCCCAACATTGGGATCCGAGGCTCTCCTGTCGGAATCAGGCTCAACAGGTATGCCATCAATCTCTTCTGAAAATTCTTCATCAGGGTCTTCTCGTACAGTTGAGAACAAAGAAAATACGACATAGAAAAATACATGGGATAAGAAACAGTAATATGACATACATGGAAAAAACAACGATATAAATAATGTATATAGATAGCAACACACCAAATCACGACAATGACAACCAAACAACTTCCGGATAATTTTTCCCGTTACTACTGTCTCTCACACTCATGCAACTAACGACTATATGGACGCGATCACGACGCAACATCCCCAACAGATCAAGGTGTCTCAGTCATCACTATGCTACCCCCATAAAGTAGGGTTCGGTCTAAAGCTCGCAGGCTCAACTCGTCTCATGGGTACGACATATTCCCCCGCCCTCGGGATAGGTCGGAATATTCGCCCGTCAACAACGCAACTTATGGTAACGACATGTTCCCCAGCCCGCAGGCTAGGTCGGAGCACTCGCCCGTTCGTTAACAACTCAACTTTCAGTAAGGACATATCCCCCCGCCCGCAGGCTAGGTCGAGATATTCGTCCGTCCATCTACAATTAGATTAACGGGTACGACCATCTCCCCGCAGGTAAGATCGGAATCGCCCTTACGCCAAACTAATCGGTGCGACCATCTCCCCGCAGGTAAGATCGGAATCGCCCGTATGCCAACACAATGATGAACAACAACTATGCAACATGAAACTCACTGACTCATCTCGGGATCAACACTTAATGACTCAACCACGACTTATAAACAACCACGGCCAACTTTCATCCGGCTATCACAACATTAACGGATCAACTGTATCTCTAGGTTGAGCACTATGACACAAATAAATATCCTTGATTTCCTCACCACACATTCATCTTCCAACTTATCAGAAATCACAGCCTAGTTCTACTCAGACATCAATAATAACCAGAAACAGTTCTCAATAGACATGCCAACTTACAAATAAATAACATTTAATCAATTATAGCATATAATAGACATCATACACATATCACATATACCACACCAAATATCCAATCACAGCACAGACAACCTCAATATGCAGTAAAATCAACCTAACGATCAAACGACCTCTAGTAGGATTTGGGTCGCCCTACGCATATCAATATATATTATTTAAAGCTTGCCTCCTCGACCATATTACGGCTCTTTCCCCCACCTTAATGATGTTCCCGAGAGATTCCAGATGCAGCTCCACAACAGTCAATTGAGTGCGCAATCGAGCGTTCGAGTCCTGTAAGATTCTATACAGCAAAACACAACCAGAAATTAAAACAGTTAAATCAAAAACTCCCTAATTCTTCAGGGTTAGCTACTGCCCCTATTCAATTAATTAGGCTAGGGATGTCTAAAAATTCCTAACTCTTGGATCAATGATCCTTAAACGTACCTAATACATAATCCATGATCAATTATCAAAGATTTGAACCAAAACCCCTTAAACCAACAAAGTAGGGTTTCGGCCATCACCATGAAAAATAGGTGAGAGTTTGATTTGGCCTCTTAATCACTTGGATCACATGATTAAGGGATGAAATAGGTGAAATCAAAAACAATGAACAAAAACCCCATTTTCCCCCCAAAATAACCCATTCGGCCCCTTTTAGATAAATAGGCTAGAGGTCTTATTTACTTTCAAGCTCTTGGATTATGATAGTAGGGGATGATACTATCTCATAGAAATTGGTTTGACATCAAAATGATTTTTCTACAATTTTCTAGAAATTTTTGAAGTTTAGATCTAGAAATTGAAACTCATGAAAATCAATGGAGAAATGAAGATTGAGAGCTCAAGGATGAAATATATACCTCCTAGGTGATAGAGGAGGATGAGAGGAGCAACTTTGCTTCACAAATTGAGTTGAAAAAGCTTGAGAAAAATGGAGGTGAAAGTTGAAGGAAAATGGAAGAAAATGGAGAAGGAAGAAGAAAGGAAGAAGAAGAAGATGAAGGTGAGAGAGGAGAGAGGAGAGAGAGAGCTTGAAAATAAGAGAGAAAGTGAGGGTGATCATGAAAATTCAGATATTTTCTTAAGTTTTCTTAAGAGTTAAGAAAAGTAAAAAAGGTAAAAAGGTAATTAGTAAAAATAACCAAGGGCAATTTGGTCATTTCACGTCTCGATATTTTGAAAATCCTCACAACACTGGTACGAGTCCCTAGATGACTTAACATGGCCTTGACATGAAAATTATCCGCTCATGGGCTTCGTAAAACCCTTACACGGCTCGAATAGTTTCCTAGAACGATTATTGGCCCGAATATAAAATATTATTTTCATTTTCGAACTCAGGACGAACTTTTTCGAAAATATAGGAAACGTGATTCTAAGACTAATTGTCTCATTCACGAGTCCAATTTAGGTCTCGATAGTAGTAAAACACTACTGTCAATGAGAAACGCAGACCTGGCTCCGTCTGAGTTTTTGACCAAAATTTAACCATAGCTTCCTACGATAGCGTAGAGCATGACTATGGTCTCGAAATAATTTATTTAATTTTCTAGACTCTTCAATAAAATACAATTACTTAAATACTGATTAATCAAAAGAATAAGAAAATTGGGGTGTTACAGAGGAGCTCGAGGTGATGACTGATGGTCGACCATTTATTGTGCCGGCCTATAAAGGGTAAGAAATAATTAAATATCTTTTATTGGTTCTTATTACAATTTATATATTAAACGTCTTTTATTGTTTACTATGTTGAATTTATAGTTAGGTTTCTTCCATCCAAGAAGGCACCAAGCCATAACGAAGACGATTAAATCACGGTCCTGATATCCATGGACCTTATGGGGACATCTTACTGTCCAGAATTGGGGAGAATCTTTACTCATTTTCGAGTAAGTTTTAGAACTCTATTCAATACTGTAAATTTAATTTATTATTTCATTATGTATTATATATTAATTATTTCTCTATCCTGATAAAGAAGAAGGTGGCCCCAAAGACTCGAAGACGAGGACCTCATCAAGAATAACTTTCACTCTAAGGCCTCAAAGTGGCTCTCTAATATGCTTAGAGACGCCAATGAAAAGGGTAAACATCCTGAGTGGATAGGAGATAAAGTTTGGAATGCCCTACAATGGCACCAAGCTTCACATGCTTTTAGAAAGGTGGCAAACTAGACAAAGGAGATCATAACGTCAGAAAAAGGTGGGAGCTTGCACACAGGTGGTTCCATCACCACTTTGGATCACGGTCTTCGGATGATACGTTCAAAACTTATTCATTTCATTTTATTTTATATTTATTTGCCATATATTTATTGTTTATTTATCACTGGTGCTTATGTTGCAAGGGAGAGAGATCGGGCGAAGTGCACATTTGGACGAGATCTTCTGTAAGACCCACGTTAGGAAGGAAACCAACGAGATCGTCGATGAGCGCTCGAGGCGGACGACTGCAAGTTTCCTTTCTAACTTTTCCCCAATGTAATATTGTTTTATTATATTTATGACATGATGCGTGCTTATGAATAAAAAGAAGAGTTCAAGGCTAGGCATACTCAGGTGAGGTGGCAAACAACCTTTATAATCCACAGAATGAGGAAAATGTTCAGCTGCAGTTGTGGGTCGAAGTTGTTGGCAAAAGGAAGATGGGTGTATTTACGATATGGAAGACCTCTCTTGTATTTACAAACTAGGGATCTCCAGCCTTACTCGGGAGTCACAAGCATCTTTGAGTTGCAACCATCGCACTCAAGAGTTGGGTGAGATTGCCGAGTCGAGACAGTAAGTTGTTGTTAGGGAGGTAGAGGGTGGTGAATTAAAGGAGACTATTTAGGCGATGGAGCAGAAAAACAGGTTGATGCCACATCTCTTACAGGTCCTCTCACTGCATAAGTTACCAAAAACCTTTTCGACAGTCAAGCCGTCAGAAATACCAAATACGTTAACCACGTTCGTCGGCAGTATATATTATCGACGAGTGATTTACCAGCGGCTAAGAAACTATTGGTTATTGATAATCCTGTGAATTATCTATTTTGAGTATGCTTTTGAAAGGATTTAAATCATTTATATCCAACTTTTAACCTTGTTTTTGCCTCAATTAACATTGATTTTGAACATGATAGAATGAGACAGGTAGTTACGTAAATCTCTTGAAGTTGGCTGCTTAATTGAGTATTCTAGGATAATTAGTGTTATTTTATTTGCAACGAGTAAAGGAGATTAGATGGAATTCAAAACAGGAAGAAAAGCGCCTAAAATATAAGGATGAGTACTGTCAGCATACCGCTGGGCGGTGGATTTTGCCTCTGGGCGGTGGAGGTGTCTTACACTTTGTTCTCTCTCCGACCTCCTATCGTTGGGCGGACATATGACCGCTGGGCGGCAAGCCCCAGTTTTCACACTGCTATCTCTCTGACTTTGTACCGCTGGGCGGTGATCCACAGTTTTCACACTACTGTCTCTCTAACTTCCTACAGCTGGGCGGCCATATGACCACTAGGCGGTGGTAGGGTCGCAGACCCATTTATCAGTTGGCCCATTTGCACATCAGGAAACCTCTTCTATTCTAATTTTGGGGGGTTTTAAAGAGGAGAAAGGGGGGACATGAAAATGGGACAGTTCTTGACCCTAATTTGAAAACCTTGTGGTGGCTTGGAGTGGAGAAGAGTGGAAGCTTGGATCATCTTCATAGTTCATCATGGAGTTTTCTCTTTTCTCTTTTGTTTTAGTTTCTTACTTTAGTTTTATGTTTAGCTAAACATGCCGTTGTTGGGGTTAAGTGGATTTTGATGGATTTTGCTTGTATTTGACTTAGGTGTTATGCATGACTTCTTCTATTTTGAGTTTATCATCTTTGTTCTTAAGCTTTCTAGGGTTTGATCATCCTTGGAATGATTTATATGGTTTATGCTTTGAATGAGAGTTTGAAGTATGAATTTCTTTAAGATTATGAACCTTGAGATTCTTGAACTAGGAATAGTCTTTGAATGCTTGTTATCTTTTGGATTCTTGAACTTCATGCTTTTTCGCTTTTTGAAATACCTAAGGAATTAGGGATTTGAATTAGAAATTAAAGTTTTTTGGCCTAAGGAATTGGGTCTTGGAAAATTAGGAGAATCCGATAACAAAATAGGTGAAGTATTTTTGTATTAACCCCAATTAAAGTGCAACAAATGAAGTCAAATGAAACTTAATCCCAACTCTTCCCTCTAATTGAATTTCAACCCTTTGTGCGTTCTAAGTGTTTGTTAATTTGTCAAAGCAAAAATTACCAAAATTCCGTTCTTGTGTTTATCTTTTGTGCTTTGTGAATTTGCCTGAGCTCCCTTTAAACCAAAATATTCGTTTAAGTAGTAGTTGAATTTGAGAATTGATATTTGGCATTCGATCCCTGAGAACGATATCCGGTTTCACCATTTTTATTACTTGCAACAACCCGGTACACTTGCCGTGGTCCCATTAGTTATCCATTGGTAAGTCTGCATTACCGACGACTATTTCTTGTAGTGTTATGTAAGGTCAATCAAACATTCATGACAAATTTTAGTAATACACTATTTTTTTAACATTTTTTTCAATATACTCTTTATTATTTGGTGGATTTCACGTGGTATCTACTCTCCACTTAACGAGTCTTACATGAACTCTACATAATAATAATAAAGAGTATATTTTGAAGAAAATGTTAAAAGGAAGATGTTACTGATATTACTCATAGTTGATATAAGGTCATCAAGTTTACTTTTGTATGGCAACAGGGGTTGACACAGTTGGTCAAGCCTTTGACCTGTACTCGATGTGACTTGAGTTCGATTCTCAAATTTCCTTGCAAGAGCACATGCCTTTCCCTAATTTAAACTTTCTTAAACAAAATAAAAAAGTCAACTTTTGTACCAAGTAACACTAGAGCATTGTATATTCCACGTATTAACTTATAAAAGCAAATTCAAACCCCATTCGTCCAACAAAAGTTTTCAATTTACTTTCCAGGGGAAAAAATTGTGTACGAATCCAAGTTTGCCAGCCGCCCGACCCACCACGAAAATGGATTTCCTACCGTCACAGCTGCACGCATTTATGCATTTACGTATTAATACATCATTGGATCAATCACTAAAAATATTTGGGAAAGTCTTGGATTGATTCAACATTGCGTCAATGTGTGATTTTTGAATTAAGGAAATCTGGATCCCCCCACCACTGAACTGTAGAAGTAGATCAGCTAAATGAAAGTTGAAACCTCATGTCTTGGATCCAGATTCATTGCAGTAGCAAATTAACGCATTTGTCGCAGTTATGCAATCTATGACCATTAGATTTACTTGTCTCAAACTCTCAACCCTTGATTTGTTTTATCCAAAAAAATAACAAACAATACAAGTGGTGAGAGATAGATCCTAATGCAAGCTGTAGATCCTGATATACCAAAGGGACCGATAATAGAGGAGGCTCTCTCTGCCCAAAAAGTGCCTTGTCAGCTCGATTGTTTTGTCCACTTGACACTGTGACTGAAAATTGTTAATATCTTTTTTTGGCGATCACATTATTCTGGGTAAGATTACTGAAAGCGATATTACCCATGTATTATTATGTATAGAAATGTTTTTTGGCCTTTTATGTTTTTTTTCCTTTGATATTTCATGTTTGTGTTACAGTGTGGGTTCTGTTCTGTTTAATTTCTTCCTTTTAAACTAAGTGAGCAAAAAGCCAAATTTTTATAGTCCCTAGACTAGAAGGCTATTGCCTGATACGGACCTGGAGCCCAATCAGCCCAATAGGCCCAAGGTGACTAAGGTTTATGTGAGGAAGAGTTTTAAGGAGAAGAGGACACCTGATAGTGCAGGGAAGAGTGATGCACTTGATCCTAACTATCCTAACTAACTGCTGAGTTGGCAAGGGAGAGAGTGGGGGGAGTGCATTTTCAGCTGAGGGGAAATTATGTTAAAAAGGGTGGGAGGTTACGGGTGGAGGACATCAAGAAATTGGGACTGGAACCTTGGGAGAGAACTAGGCCTCTCGAATTGCCTAGCTATCACTGTATTTCTTTTTTCTTCCTTACAAGCTCTGTTTCATACTGATACAAGCTTGCTTTCATCAATAATACAATACATTTTCCTATTTCTTTAACTGTGATTTCTGAGTTCCTAACAATGGTATCAAAGCTCTCGGTCCCGGGAGCTGGGATAGGCATTACACGCTACGCAATGAGGTCCAGATGTGAGAATTGGGAGCGTGATCTTCAGGGAGGGAAAATTGAAAACCAGTTGCAGAGGCATGAGATCAGGCAGCCCTGGCGAGAACGAGACCAAAAGCGCCGAGAACAATCTCGACATTGACGAACTCGGGAAGGGAGTCGCTATGATTTAGGAGGAAGAAAGCTCGAAATTCCAGTATTCAACGAAGAAGAAGACGCCTACGGGTGGGTGATTAGCCTTGAGAAGCATTTCCAGGAGAAGGGAACATCAGAGAAGGAGAAGTTGACGAAGGCGGTGACAGCACTAAGAGGTGGTGCACTCAAATGGTGGCACGAGTGGTATCGACGCCATCCACGAGCAAGTTGGCTAACATTCATGCTTGCACTACTCTGGAGTTTTAAGCCAGAGTACGGGATGTTCTGCCGTATTCAGATGGAGACGAAGAAGAGGAACCAGAATTGGTGGAACCTGAGTTTACAGAAGAGAAGAAGAATACGGAGGAGATTGAGGCGGAAGATCACAGTGGTGAGGTGTCAGATCTTTCTGAGATGATGACAGAAACGGAGGAAGACTACCATCAAGGGTGTAAAGTGGAGGAACATATACAGCTGCCTCGATGGCCACATCTGGTTGTCAGAGAGAAGAAACTGCAATAGCCATCAGGTTGTGAAGTGATTGAACAAAAGGGGAAGAGGTGGGAAACATTAGAGGAAGAAATGGCTGAAAACCACCGTAATACACGCAATTGGGTCAAGAAACCGCCACTGGAACTGCCCGAACCGTCAAACTCGGACTCTTCCATGGCAGGGAATGGGTCATCAACTGTGACCGGGGTTGAGGTTCCACACGGGCCAGCAAAGCTTACCCCGCCGGAGCCGCCGTATCTGGGTGGGTACATGGAGGCGGAAGGGTCTCTCGCGATCAAGGCGATGGCGAAGAGGGCAGTTGCTTGGTAACCTTGGACCAGTAGCGCAGTGGAGAAGGACGAGACGCCGTCGACTTGCTGGTTACAGCCGCTGGAGCCGCCGGTTCGTAACGTGGCCATGGAGGAGGGGGAATGTCCAACGGTTTGGTCAAGCAGCCACTACTACCTGCGACTGAGAAGTTCAACACATGTGGGAGAGAGAATGAAGCTAGGGCAGAATGGGCACTAATGAAAGTGGGTCAGACTTTGGCCAATTGGGCCAGACCCAAATATGTTCTTTTAGTAGAAATTGAAGGAAGACCAAGCTCTCAGAAGTAATTAAAAATGAGATAGTCGGCCAACTTAGTGAAAAACAGATGCGGGCCTTAAAGGAAGGTAAGAAGCTAACCATCACTGATACACAAAATGAGGCTTTGGTCTGGACCTCCACACTCCAAGGGTTGCTTAGGTTTGTGTTTGATAGAGGAAAGAGTTGCAGCGGAATTGAGGGAGTAAACCGAGCCCAGCTCAATGAAGAAAATGGGGCACTAGAGGAAGGGGAGATTGATCAATGGGACTCTGGTGGACATCCTTCTCTGTTCCTAACAGCTGCAGCATTTTGTTTCAAACAGTGGGACCCTGGAAAGATGTGCTAGTTAAAGGGAAGCAATTGCCCACTCGTGAGAATCCATGGGAGTCGATAGCTGAGTTCCAAGGGACATTTCCTAAATCTCACATTGAGGACAAGGTGGATTTTGATGGGGGAAGAATTGATACGGACCTGGAGCCCAATCAGCCCAATAGGCCCAAGGTGACTAAGGTTTATGTGAGGAAGAGTTTTAAGGAGAAGAGGACACCTGATAGTGCAGGGAAGAGTGATGCACTTGATCCTAACAATCCTAACTAACTGCTGAGTTGGCAAAGGAGAGAGTGAAGGGAGTGCATTTTCAGCTGAGGGGAAATGATGTTAAAAAGGGTGGGAGGTTACGGGTGGAGGACATCAAGAAATTGGGACTGGAACCTTGGGAGAGAACTAGGCCTCTCGAATTGCCTAGCTATCACTGTATTTCTTTTTTCTTCCTTACAAGCTCTGTTTCATACTGATACAAGCTTGCTTTCATCAATAATACAATACATTTTCCTATTTCTTTTACTGTGATTTCTGAGTTCCTAACATTGCCTCATCACTTTATAAATTCCTCAACATATTATTAATGGCTTCAATGTTGATGTTTTCTTTTCGTCGACATAGCTAGTTACATATTGATGTGAAAACTTCATTCTTTTTTTTGTTTTCGGACTTGAAAACTTCATTCTCTTACTTTGAGAATTCAGAGACCAAAAATTGCTAGCCCAAGAACAATCGTTCGTCTTAATTGTGCTCAGTCCATAACTCAATGACAACCCAAATAGAAATCAGAGAGTTCTTGAGCCCAAAAACACAACCATAAGTCAATTTATGTCTCAGCCGCTCCATAAAACAGTTGATGCATTGATGCCCCAGCCTAACTCCCTTAAAAAAATAACTCTATATTCATGGAGCAATAATGTTATATTCCAACCAAAAAGAGAAATGTTAACATCACACTCTTTAACACTTTTTCTTCAATACACTTTTCATCATTGAAAAGATGGGACTCACTAAATCGCATAGGTTCACTCTCTACTCGATCTGTCACATATGAAATTCATTTAACAATAAAGAGTGTATTAAAGAGGATGTGATAAAGAATGTATTGTTAATATTACTCATTCCGAAAAAGATGTTTATTATTTATTTTAAATAAACTAGTATAAATTTTAAGTCATCAATCTGAAAATGATAAAAACCTTTAGCAGAGCAATATTAATTGGGCTCTCGCAATATACGATAATTTCTCCTTCGGTTACACACTCTTGAGCATCAGTGCATCACTGATTCACTGTAGTATGCTCTTTCAGACTATATTCCACCTCTTATTTATTCTTTTGAATATTCCATGACGCAAGTTTGCCACTCAATTTTCCCCACAGTTCCACCAAAATAAGAAAGAAAAGCAGATAGAGACGTGAAGATGAGGTAATCTAGTGAGACCAAAACGACCAAAATTTGTACACTATCTTTCCACCACCACTTGATGGGTGATGAACTTTTGACTATTCATATAAGATGACAATATGTACATGAAAACTCTCTCTTTTTGTGTAACCAAAAATTAAACTTGGTACATCATTCCAACTTCCAGAGATGATGCATGAGGTACACTAAGTACATAAGAGGGTGCCCTGCTATTCCTCCTTAGGAATTCATACACAAAATTAATAACCAATTTCTTCAACATGCTAGACCCTGGTTTGGCTTTCATGTAGGACTGTCCTATAATGTAAGCTACCCCAGATTCCCTTGCTTCCATCAGCTCGTCCAACTCTTTCATTGCACCAGTGTCAATCTTTGGACTCTCCGGTAAAATAAACCTTACCCTTTTCTTGATCACCTTAGGTGACTTTATCTCCTTAAGCTCTGAAGTCCCGGTCGAGTCTGCATTATCGACATCATCAACATGATCCTCACTCATCAAAATGGAATGAGTAGAACATGTTCCAACCACTGCCATTTTGTCATCCTTCTCAACCTCATCATTTGAAGAGACGATTCCAGTGCTCCCCGTGCGTATGAACTCTGCAATGCTGCATACAAGATCATTCTCAAACTCAATGTCATCTTTGTGGACATCACGGTATCCATATCGCACTATGCACCGGTAGAGTCTAAAATCTCTTGGACCTACACGACCAACTAGAAACCGTTCCTCAGGTTTAACATGTGGAACTGGCACATGTTTGATGCAGAGAAAAACTAGGACCTCATGGAAGGCTGGCAGGTTGGTTACAAAGTGGGAGAAGATTGCAGGAATTCCAGACACTAGCTCAGTATGCATAAGGCCAATGCCACGCACTCGTACAATACCTATGCTGCGACCTAGGCCGAGTAGCCAGTTGATGGAAACCTTGTTTTGAACATCAAATTCATACTTTTTGAGTGTGCCATAATGCCAAACATACATGGCAGTCAGAAATACAAATGCTGATGCAATGGGAACCCATGCTCCTTCTAGGAACTTGACAAGAGAAGCTGAGAAGAAGAGAGCCTCAATGGAGCCAAAAAAGATAACAAACCCAATTGCAAGGATAACATGCTGGTGCCAGCATAGTACAATAATCAGTGACATTAAACAGGTGGTGACCAGCATCACTGTGATAACTGCTAAACCTGTTGTGCAAAGTATATTATGTTAGATTCTTGCCAACTCAGAAAAAATTCCAAATGCCTGCTCAAGTTCATAAAGCCATGCTAATTAGAGAAGTGGCAAAATGCTAATTGTGGGTTGCATTTTCTATCTCAAAAAAATTGTGATTGCATCTCTTCTAGAAAATGCATCCTCTTGATTCACTATCATATTGATGCAACATTAATGTATATGAAAATTGCAATCACTGCCATACCTGAGGCATTGCCCATACGCTTTGTGTCTCTAAAACCAATAGTTACAGCCAAACACAAGATCATCAATAGCCAATTGATTTCGGGGATATATATCTGCCCATGAATTTTGGATGATGTGTGAACCACTTTAACTCTAGGGAAGCAACTTAGTGCAGAGCACTGCTTGATGATTGAGAAAGTTCCAGTGATGATGGCTTGGCTTCCCACAACTGCAGCGAGTACTGCTATCACGAGAACAGGCCATCTCACTTTTGCTGGAATGTAAAAGAGTTAAAACTGTATTAGCTGAGAACTCCTACATCATCTACTCCCTCAAAAAGAATGAGTTATAGTTACTACCTACCTGGTACAGATACATAAAATCCAAAGTGATTCTCATGCTGAACATTATGATGTCTAGATAGATAAGCAGCTTGCCCCATATATGCAAGAATTAAAGATGGATAAACCACAGAGGTGAAAGCAATCTGCAGAAATTTAAACAGCTATGAGATAAAATAGGCATTTCCAAAAGCTATGTAACTAAATAACTAAAACAACTATGAACATAACCAAGTTTTAATGTATCAACCATGTAGCCAAAAGAGATGTTAGCACTTAGCAAGGAAGAGATATTAACTTTCGGAGTGAATCGGTCAAAATAACAAACCCAACTGGTGTGAGATTTCAAGACATCAAGTTTTAAAATGGTGCATGATATGTATCATGTCTATGGTATCTAATATTTAAGGTAGATCCACTTATCCTACATTAAATGAAAAAAAAAATTAAAATAGCATACCTTGATTGATAATTGTGAAAAGTGCCCAAGATCAGCAAACATGGCTTCTGATCCTGTAAAAGTACAATGAAAACCGTGTGAATGTTCGCATAAAATCTAAGTTAACCATCAAGCAAACATACAAACCTGTTATGCACAGCAAAATTCCACCAAGGGCCATCCAACCTCCTCTCTGATTTTTCCTTAAAAATTGGAAAACATAATATGGAGAGAGTGCTTTGTATATTTCAGGATTCCATTGGAATATATTATAAATACCAATGGCACTGATGCAGAAAAGCCATGTGACAACTATAGGCGCAAACAAGAAGCCAACCCTGTGTGTGCCATAATGTTGAAGGGCAAACAAGCCTATCAATATGATGCATGCAGCTGGAACTTCTATATCTGCCAAGTATATCATTTAAAAAGGAAGTACTATCAGTGAGGAATGAGCCATGTGTCTCTGATAAATGAGATGAGTGGTATCAAAATTATCTAAGTGCAAATAAAAGCACAAAAATATACATAATGGACAAACAAAATCAAGGCAAGTCACAAGCTTATAATGGAGCAGAAACTAATTTTGTTCGTCTTTTCTTCTCTAATCCTTTCTCGCAAGATCATTATTCAAGAACCAAATTCTAATTTGTCAATAAATATAAAAATTTGTGATGGACACGCATGTCTACACAAGTCCAATGGCAGTCTTGATAGTAGCTATATATGATGAAAGGAATTTACCCTTGTCAGATAAAAATCATACAATGCTGAATCAACAAAATCACATAAAAATGTCACTTATATATTTTATCCAGTCACATTGACAGAATTGTTTCTCACGATAGCACCAGTTAAGCACGTTATTGCAGCAGTAATAGCCTGATGCAGGATTGATCATAAGATCCTTAAAAACCTCTCTTGAAATGAAAATTTATGTCTAGACATATCACTCAACTCAAGTTTCAATTACTGTCTGAATTGAGAGAGACCAGTATGGAAACTCAAAAAGTTACCAAGGCTATTACTTAGAAGTTACAACTCATTTCATGATCCACACAAACTATTAGACAGGTTGTTTAAGGTATAGTTAAACGCATTGCCTAGAGCACTCTCTGCAAGGGATTACAGTATAGGCATTGCGGGAGGTCTTAACATGTGATTATCCATGTGGATTTCAACTTTCAAGATACAAACATAGGTGACCGTGAGCCTAAGTGCAAAGATAAATGCAATATCATGATTTGTCCTTAATAAAGTTTCTCACAAACCCTCCTACATGAGTATTAACTATTAAGAAACACCGGCAAGCTGAGAAGATGTGAGCATACACAACTGAGGAGACAAATTACTAGTATAGTATGTAAATTGTAATTAAAAAAAAATTATTGGAGAAATATTTGTTTTATAAAGAAACAGCAAATTGGAATAAAACCTATTGAGGTCAATAGGAATCTCCTTTTGATAATTTGGCAATAAAATTATGCATACAGTATTCAACTATGACCCTTATAAATCTAGATGAACTTACATCTGTGATGCTCCTTGGACAGTGAAAGCTCCAATCCTGACACAGCCGAGAAAACTGCACTCATTCAAAATAACTGATTGACTTAATAGACCCAAAAGTTCCAATTTCAAACCAAAACACACAACACACAAAAGAAATTAAAAAAAAAAAAGAAAAAAAAGAATTGTCATAACAATCACCAGAAATAGCAGGTGTGAGGACACCATCACCAATCACCATAGAAGTTCCAATCAAAGCCAGAACCAGCAAAATCCTCTGAAGAACCTTGTGCTTCTCCAAAGTAGACTTTAACCTGGATGCAAAGCTTCTATCCGGGGCAACACCACAGCCATCCTTCTTGTACTCAGAGAGTTCCTCATCTGCCAGCTGGCAATTTGGCAGTGAGCTAACTCTGGCATGACGACACAGCAAAGAGTATAAGGCAAATGTGCCTCCTTCTCCATTATCATCAGCTTTAAGCACTATGAACACATATTTCACCAAAGGGACCAAAGTGATTGTCCAAAACACCAAAGACAACACACCATAGATCTCTTCATTGGTCTTAGTGTGACCAATATCTTCGGAAAATGTGCTCCTGAACACGTACAAAGGTGAAATGCTCAAGTCTCCATACACAACGCCAAGGCTCTGATATGCCAGAGTTAGCACCGTTTTCCATGATTCTCTCTGCAAAACCAAAAAAAAATGAAAAAAAAAAATGTCATTCTGAGCAAACACCAACGTTGTTCAAATCCAAAAAATAGAATCTACCCCATGATGAAAAAAATTGCAAGTTTGAAACTTTGCAGGTTTTTGAGCGTGCCCAAGTCTCTCTCTCTCTCTCTCTCTCTCACCTTTGCAGAGTTTGGATGAGTTCCACCTTCCAGATCCATGACATGCGCACTGAGAAATCTCAAAGAACCATTTTTTCAAAAGAAATCAAAGGCTTTGACGATGACCCAATTGCTGAAACTACCTCTCAAAGTTTGAAGTCAAGCGGAAAATTCTAAAAAACACTGAGATATATAGAAACTAATATAAATATTTAATGTATATTTTGTGTGACAGAATTTAACTCTATTAAAAATAAAAGAAAAAGAAAGAAACAAAAGCTGTCTCTTTTAATTTAATTTACTATTTTTCTCTATGAAGTAGCTTTGCAGATCCATGAAGGGGTTCTAAACAAAATGAAGGAACCCATTTTTTTTCAGTAAAATAAAAGTATTCAACGTTGAATAAGAAAAGAAAACGCCCTCCCCTGTTTACAAGAAGTTATAGGAAGATGCTCAGGTGCACACGAAATATTAGTTTTATTATTTTATTAAATAATATGAAAATAAAGAAAGAAAGGAAAAAAAGGTTATCTTATTTGGGGTGCTATCGTGCAAGAACCATCAATGGAGGAGGCAAGTTGAAAGGAGACACGAAAAGCCACAAAATGCTTACTTTGAGAAGCTGAAAATGGGAATAAAAAGTTGAATATTTTGCGTGTGTTTTCAGAGAAAGTGAAGCGAGGATTATTATTACAGGGGAGGACTAAAGAGAGAGTTGGGATAGGAGAGAGAGTAGAGAGTGAGAAAATTTTGAAATTGTTGGGTGTGGTTGGTGAGAGGATTTGCTTTGCTTTGCTTTGCTTTTAGGGGTATTTGATGCTAATTCTGATAAGAGCATGATCTTCTCCACATGGCCATAAGAGAGAGGGGTAGAGTGGCATTGTGACAGTGATCTGAAATGGAATATAACTCTGTGAATGGAGGAGGATTTTACTATTAGCAACAGAAAAACTATATGATAACTCCCCCCACAAATAAGATTCGGTAACTGCTCTTTCTGAAGAAAATTACTAACTGTTTCTTTTACTGTGTGCCTTACACTGATTTGGGAATCCACTTGGAAAAAAATATAAGTTTTATAGGAAAATTAATAGCTTGTTTCACATTTGCAATGGTCAAACCTACCATTTTTTAAGATGTTTGACTGTAACGGTGGTAAAGCATTTTGCATTTCCCAATTGATTCTACCTGGAATAGTTTAAAAAAAATTAAATTTTTAGATTGAAAAATTACATTAAGTTTTATATCAAACTTATTTTTAAAATAAAAACATTCAAACATAAATCACTTTACTTCAAATTCAATTGTATTCAAATCAATTATACAAGTGCGTTTAGAATTGATTTTGAAACAATTGATTTTAAAAAATCGAAGTTAAAAAAATTGAATTGTGTTTGGTAGCGATATTTTAAAAGTGAACTAGAAGAATTGATTTTGTTTGTATGATAAAGTAAAATCACTTTTGATATGCAAATAAAATCTTAGGGTGTGTTTGGATGAGAATTTGACAAACAAGATTTTCGATATAATTGATTTTAATAGAATTGAGTTTGAAGTAAAGTAATTTATATTTGGATACATTCACGTAAAAATGAGTTAAATAATAAATTTGAGGCTAAAAATTATGTTTGGGGTAAAAGCTTCAAATCGTAACTTTAAGTTAGAATCCATTCTAGAGGCAAAATCAATTCTACTCGAGAACATCCAAATATCTCAAAATTAAATTTATGTCTCTGGAATCACTTTTACCTCTCACAAAAGTGAATCCAAACATGTACTATAGGGTACGTTTGGGTAAATAGCTTAATTAAGGGCTTATTCAATAAACTCTTTTTCAAATAAGTTAAAAACAGCTTGTTTTCATAAGCTTCTCTGACAAACTTATGGAAATAAGTTAAAAAGATCTTATGAAAAGACTATAAGCCTGGTTGGATTGGCTTATAAACAGCTTATCTGGACTTATCTACTGGCATAAGCGCTTGTCAGAGTGTTTGGGAGAGTTTATGGAAACAGCTTATGATATGTCCATAAGCTGTTTTCAGCTTATTTTGATAAGCTCTCCAGGATAGCTTATGAAAACAGCTTATAACTTACATGAAAATAGTTTGACTATATTTTCTCTTTAATTATAGAAATAGCTTATACATAAACGCTTATATGAAAAGACTATAAGCCTGTTTGGATTGGCTTATAAACAACTTATCTGGACTTATCTACTGGCATAAGCGCTTGTCAGAATGTTTGGGAGAGCTTATGGAAACAGCTTATGATATGTCCATAAGCTGTTTTCAGCTTATTTTGATAAGCTCTCCAGGATAGCTTATGAAAACAGCTTATAACTTATATGAAAATAGTTTGACTATATTTTCTCTTTAATTATAGAAATAACTTATACATAAACGCTTATATGATAAGCGCTTATCCTATAAGCGCTTAATTAAGCCATTTATCCAAACAGACCTCATAAACTATTTGCATAAGTTTATTTTCATAAGCTATTCTCCTAAGCTCTCATTCTTTCAAACGCACCCTAAATATATTACCTTTTAAGATAATAATTTTATTTATTTTTTGTTTTTGAATTTTATGAAAAACTAAACACCCAATTCAACCATTAGAAAAAATAAAAAAGTGAAACCTGAGCTGAATTGTTATCTTTGTTCATTTGTTTGCGTTTAGTTTTGTAAATATGAATTATATGGAATGGTTTTATGAGTATTAAGTTATCATTTTTCCATTTTTTGATAAAGTTTGGTTGCTTTGTTTGTTATTTGATCTGGTAAAAGTTGGCAACTGAGAACAGAACTAACTTTTGTTTTAAAAATACGGCAAAGGTAGCAGCAAGTAAGGTTTCCTCTTCTTTTCTCATAATCACCCACACGTTTTCTTAAACACCCACCATAATGTGATATTTACAAAACTGTTACTTAATGTTACGGGTGCGAATAGGCCAGGCTGTTCGTTAGAGGCTTATGACCTAACTTATTTAAGGTCTAACTTGATCTAACCTATTTAACAAAAAGGTCAAGTCAAGACTTTTTAAAAAACCTATATAGCTAAAGAGATCAGACTAAAGCTTTAAAAAATTCTATTAGGCCTATCAGACCGGCCTATTTAACACACATATATATAATATATAATTTAATATATAATATTATAATATATTATTTATAATATTTATAACATTTAAAAGTAAAGGCCTATTGACCCATTTAAATATAGAGTTCTACTTGTATATTTATTTGTGAAGGTCTAACGATCTATTTATCAGTATAAGCCTATCAACCTCTTTATCATTAGAAGCTTACATGCTTATTTACAAGTGAAGGTCTATGACCTATTTATAGGTGGAGACATATTTAAAGATCTTATTTAAAAATAGGCTTTTAAATAGATTTCCAGACAAGGTCAGATTTTGAAGTATGTCAATACAGGTCTTAAAAATTGACATATATCAAACTAATAGGCCAGACTCAAGCCTTCCCACCCCCACTTGATGTTTCTGAAGAATTCCAAATAGGATTATATGTATTTTATTTAGAATCTTGTTAACGTGTTTAATTAGAAGCATATATTAAAGAATAAAAATAAAAATTATCAAATAACCTCAATGTATCATCGGTTCCTCAAAATGATTAAAAGGGTTGATAACTGGTTTTAAAAAAGAGGAATAACCACATACTATAATCAAGCTACATAAGGTGCATTTCCAGAAATGGTCCTTTTTTTACTAGTTGTGCAGTGCACCCGTCAAATTGAATCCGTTGCAAGGTGGTAGATTTTTAGTGTATGTTTGAATTTACGTTGAAATGGATTAAATATTTATTTGAGTGAAAATAATTAATTATTGTTTTTACATTTTATGCATCAGTAAATGTGCTTTTACATTTTACACACTCTTGTTATCTATTGTTGTTGGTGGTAGTTCTATGGTTAGATTCGTCCTATCCAGACTCCAGTTATTATACATAGAATGTAAGAACAGTAATAAATGTAATCGTGTAGAGGGGATTGCAAGGAACGAATGAGAGAATTTGTCGGTTTCATAAAGCTGAAACATTTAATGAAAGGCATCTTAACTTTGTTTTAGTTAATAAAAAGGACAATAATAATGTAATGAGTAATATTGAGTTAGCAATTTTCAAGATGATTATGATTTTGAATAAGATGGTGTTGACCCAAAATAGATTTTGATAGGCTATCACATGCAAATATGCAATACGAGTTTGATTCTTGTTCTATATAAGCAGACGCTCATATTTCCCATAAGTACGCTAAGGCCTTATTGGAATCTCAGAATCGGAGGAAGCATCATTCGTTCTTTGGAAAAGTCTACATGTACCTTTTTAACACTATTTTCTTTGTCTTTTCAGCACCTAATATTTTGACAAAAACCATCATTCTCTCTTGTTTTTAATGAATTCCCACTTTGAACCAAGAACCAAAAACCAAAAATAAAATCAAATAAAATTAAAGTATAGGGGGGAAACTTGGTGGCCCAAAGGTGTGGTACCAAAATGACCTTTTTCTTCTTGTGGCATTTTTTGGTTCTATCTCACAGTTCTTGTGTGATTAAGATGTCTCAAACCTATCAAGATCTTTAGTCGGTTATGGTAGGGGAATGGTAAAAGAATAAAAAAAATTCTTTTATTAAAAATATTAAAGTGATACATTTAATAGATTTTTTTTACTGAGTATATTTAATAGTATAAAGAACAATACATTTAGATTTTTTTTTCTCAGTCAAAAATAAAAATACATTTAGATTTTTAATACTTTTTTTAATTCCCTAACCATTATTCTTAATGCAATTGATAGTAAAGAAACACCTTATAAATAAGAGAGTATCCAAATAATTCATTTGAGTCATTTATTTCAAAGTGAATTATGAAATAATAAATAAGTATTTGATCTTTATCTATAAATTACAGTTATAACTACTGATCAGAAAATTACAGTTATAACCATAAATTGTAGAGCAAATAAAAGCAATAAAGCACGATGAAAACAAATAATACAAAAGTCCCCTTGATCCACATCAGTTCATTAAGTTGCGAGACATGAATGATGAGGATGCAAATTCAAACTCGTATAATACGTTTCTTCCTTTTCCCTTATCTCTCATCCACATGTATGGTCTTTTACAAATCTTCTCTTAGACAAAAAAAAACAGATAATACACAAATTAATTTAGAATTATAATTTTTAATTAAACAAAAAATTATAAATTGTTACAATTTGTCATTTTATTTTATATTTTTATTTAATTCATGTTGTCTTAATAATTAGAAAGGATGTAAGAGTGGGATAGAAAAAAGGCTAAATACCACTTTTAATTACGTATCTTTTTTTAATTTTCGTCTTGGTTCCTCTTTTATTATTTTTTTCGATTTGGTCCCTTATCGTTATTTTTGGTTTCAATATGGTCTTTTCCTTTTAAATTATGATATGGAAAGGATCACATTGATATAACTTTTATAAAATAAGGGACCACTTAGAAACAAAAAAAGTAAAAGAGGGACCATATCGAAACAAAAAAAGGGATCACATAGGTTTAATTTTTGCAAAATAGGGGACCAAATCGAAAAAAATAATAAATAAGAGATCAAAACAAAAAATAAAATAAAGATAAGGGGACCAAAAGTGATATTTAGCCTAGAAAAAAAGATCTAAGATGATTTATTATAATAACATAAACTAAATTATTTTAGCCATATAGTTATATCACTACAAGAAATTTGTCTTTCAGTGACAGTCAAAATCTGTCACTATTAGTTTAAAATCCGTAGATATATCAAGTTTATATTCACCTACGATCAGTCCATCCGTTTATTACGAGTGACGAATACCAATGACAATATTGATTGTCAATATAGATTTAACCAATGGTCCGCATACCTTTACCTATAATTGCATTGGACTATCAATAGATTTTATGCTACATCCACCTTTACCTATAATTTAACCAACATTAATATTTATATCTATAGTTTTAATTAAAAGTGTCCGTAATTATATGTAAAATTTATTCTAGTGTACTCACAATGAAAGAAAACAGGCGAGGAAAATAGCTACATAAGATAAAAACAACTTACCTGCCAAAAAAGGAGATAAAAAAACTTGAACATACAACACTAAATGTAACAAACAAGAAAAAAGAATACACAACATTAGAGCATAAATTAAAATTATAAGAAAGTGGAGATCAAATAAGTGTTCTTAATAATATAATAATAATTTTTTTTTGAAGGCAATATAATAATAATTTTGATACGATCAGCTTTTTTATTTTATTTTATAAAGATACAATTTGTGAGAGTTTTGCAATGTGTCTTTTTGTCACCTAAAAAAAAAGATACAATTTGTGAGGTTGACACCATTTCCATACATCAAGACGACAATCATAAATGGACGAAGAGTTGTATCATTTGTCAAGAAGCTTCCACTCGTATCTGTACACGTTCCGATCCAATAAAATCCAAATAAAAATGACATAATATATATATATATATAAAAGGATATCCTCAACTATTGTAACTTAAGAATAATCCCTTTTTAGATATAAAAATCATCGAAATGAATTTTATTTCTTTCTACAAAATCTTTTTTATATATATGATAAAAATTGAACCCTTAATAATATACTTAAATTCTACAATTAGAAAATACTCCTACATTTGTCTTCTCTGAAATTTAAACCATATTTATCTCTCTGATGGGACTCACCACAATTTCCAATATTATTTATTGGTATATTTATAATAGTTTGATGGTCTTTTTATCAAATTTTTATAGGATTTTTCTATCATATACAAATTTATATATGTTAAAAAATCAATAATAATAACCCTCTATTGAAAAATATTATATTCAATATATTGAAAAGTTAAAAGTGTGATTTGTTATAAAAATTTTCTATATATTGATTTCTTAACATGTGCAAATTTACATATGATAAAAAAATCTATTTTTATAATATTTTCCGCAAATATCTTTTACTTAAATGCATATATTTTGTGGTGTTATCTTTTTCAATTATATTTATATTTAAATATGGATCATGAAATCAATCTCACCACGGAAGAAGAAAAAAAACAAACATGCAGGCAGAAAAAGAACATTCCAAATGTTTCTCCTATCAAAGGAAGTTGGGTTAGAAAAGGAACGATTACAATATGAGGGAAATAATTTAGCATATGTTTAGATCTCTGGTGGATTAAGTGAGGATCATGTATACAATATGTAACTTTAAGTTTTCAACGTGGTTTTGGGATACTCTGACCTAGTTTCAATCGGACCGACACAACACATTTTGAGGCTTAAAACGAATTTTACGATGAGACCTTTCTAAAGCAAATAAATATATTTTATTAAAATTATTATATTTTTATTTAAAATTTATCTTTCGTGTTTTATGGGATGCAAAATCATTTATTATATTATTATAATTGATTTCACTTAAAATTTCTTTTTCAATCGATAATAAAGCCAATCAATTTTATCATTGCTGAGACATTGTTAATCTTAGATAAGATTTTATTAATTTTAATTTTGAAAAACTTCTTTCTGCCGAAGCAACAGTAATGGGAATCATTAACACTATTCTATAACCAATAAGCAATATATGTATTTGGAAAAGGGTCAAGTCTTCTTATATAATTAAGTATGTCAATTGGTGTATCATTTTTTACTTGTATAATTTCTCTTAAAATTTTTAGTTCTGTAAATAAATCTAATCCATCAATATCTGAGTTGTCATTATGTTTTAATGAACGTTCCGGGTTAAGACAATCATCTTTTAATTTTTCATTATCTAATGACCTTAATTTCTCAATACTAAATAGAAAACCAAAAATATCTTGATACATCTTAAATTGTTCAAATTTACTTTGAAATGAAGTGATTGCTCTATCTATTATGTACAAGAAGTAATCAATTTTAAATGATTCTTCAGAAGATTTTACAACTTCATTGTCAATTATCTCATCAAATTGTTTCTTTCTATGAATAGTACGTTTTCCACGAAATTTAGGTTCTATATACATTTCTATAGCCATGTCTTTGGCAGAAATTATAGCATTTTCAAATCCATCTTCCCTATATTTTTTAAAAAATGAAATAAGACCTTTCAATTGTTCTATAGCAACACCGATACGCATATCCTTTGATTGCAAATTTTTACTAACCGAGTTTGCTGCAAACAATATCTCATACCAAATAGTCATGCCTAATAAAAACTCAAAATTTTCAAGCTCATAAGTTGCTAAACATTCAGCTTCACTTTTTATTTTAGGTTCGTCATTAACTTCACATAATTTCAATAAAGCATCTCTTATTTGCGAAGTTTGAAATCTTAAAACTTTTACACTTTCAATACAACTTTCCCAACGTGTTTGTGACAATGATTTAAGCGTTAGGCTAGAGATATGATCTTGTAGAATTTTCCATCTTTTAGTAGAAGAAGAAAATAGGATATATATACGTTACAACACTCCAAAAAAAGATGCAGCTTTAGGACAACAATTAGCCATATCACAAAGTACCAAATTTAGACTATGACAACCACTTGGAGTATAAAATGATATAGGATTAATATCTAAAAACCTTTTTTGCACACCTTGATGTTTTCCTTTCATATTAGACCCATTATCATAACCTTGTCCTCTTAGGTTATTAATATCGAGTCCAATAATATTTATTTCTTTGATAATAACATCAAAAAGACCTTTTCCAGTTGTATCATCTACTTTTAAAAATTCTAAAAAATATTCAAAAATTTGAATTGGGGTTGAAGAAATCACCACACATCGTAATACAATAGACATTTGTTCTTGATGACTTATATCCGGAGTACAGTCAAGTATAATTGAAAAATATTTTGCATTCATAATTTTTTTTATAATTCTTGATTTCATTTCATTTGCTAGCAAATTTATCAATTCATTTTGTATTTTATGTCCAAGGTAATGGTTATGAATTTCATTATCTTTAATTCGACGAATATGTTCCTGCATTATAAGATCAAATTCTGCAATTATTTCAATTATGCTTAAAAAATTTCCATTACTTTCTTGGTAAATCTTTTCGTTTGTACCACGGAAGGCTAAGTTATTTTTTCCAAGAGTTTTAACAACTGCAATAATTCTTAATAATACATTTCTCCAATGTTCCCTATCTCTATTTATTTGCTCTTCAACATGTTTGTCAATTGTTTTGTTTTTTTGACAATATCATTTCTAAATCAATCTATGAACTCATGTTAGCAATGTGTTCACCACTTATCTCATGACTCTTCAACTTAGCACTAATATTTCTCCAATCCCTACTACCTTCTTTAGCTAAATTACTTGTACTAGGAAGAGCATTAAACAATTTGCAACAAAAACAAAATACTTTATCCAAATCTTGAGAATAAGTCAGCCACCTTCTTTCACGTTTTTCACCGTTGGTCAACTTTTGAATATAAAGTGATGAAAAAAAGTGTCTTGAAAACTCATCCTTGGGAAAATCTATATCGGTAACTTTAATAGGACCTTTTTCCACTAATAAATCTCTCAAACTTGTATCAATATTTGTCCACTGACTAGGATCATATATATTTTTAGTAGTGGACTTTTCTAATTTATTCATTTCTATTTCTGGTTCAGTAACTAATACTTCTTCTCTATTTTCATTTTCATCTATGTCTACATTATTAACTTGTTCATTCAACGAGCAATCACCTATATTTTCAGTTAAATTACTTTTCTTGAAAAATTTATCTATGGCTCCTTTTTGTGATTCAATTAAAGCTTCAATTTTTTTCGTTTTTTTTAGTTTCGAATAATCAGATTCAAATTTTCGAGTTGAGATTTATATATTTTTCAAAATAAAAGCAATGAATTATGGATGGAAAACAAATATAAATTTAACAAAAAAAGTTAAAACAATAGAACCTGATTCTCCAATAAATTAGTTAGCATAAAGATTCTGGATGCTTCTCCAAATACAACCGGAAGTCAGGAACATGTACAAAATACCTAAAATAGAAGAAGAAAATAATTTATTATTTAATTGTTATTTTATATAAAAAATTAAAATACTAATACTCTGTTAATGAACTCTCCACTTATACCTGAAATAGAGAGTCTTTATGACTCTGTTTACCGGTTCTTTCAAATTTCAATGATTCAATCTCACTTTCTCCACTTCTCCTCTTCTCACTGACTGGCTGAGAAGAGGCCTCACTACCGCTGCCGCTGCAGCTGGAAACCGGAGAGGCCACAGCCGCTGGAGACCGGAACCAGAGAGACCGCAGTCGTGCAAGTCGCAACGGAGAGCGAGAGGGAGAGAGTCTAGACTCGAGAGGCGGTGGGCCTGGGCACAGCAGCCGCGCTGGAGAGGGCCGCAGTCGGGCAACGAAGAGCGGGAGGGAGAGTCGAGAGGCAGTGGGCCGTGGGCACAGCAGAGGCCACTCGCCGCCGGCGTCGAGAGGCTGAGAGTCTCAGCCTGAGACTTGAGAGAGAGAGAGAGTGAGAGTGAAGTTGTGATTTGTGAACTTGATAA
Source organism: Ammopiptanthus mongolicus (assembly GCA_039655645.1). Classification (NCBI taxonomy): domain Eukaryota; kingdom Viridiplantae; phylum Streptophyta; class Magnoliopsida; order Fabales; family Fabaceae; genus Ammopiptanthus; species Ammopiptanthus mongolicus. Next base: position 90,517,765 of record CM077343.1, read on the forward strand.
TCAAGAATCAGAGGAGAGGCTCGTGAACATGGAGCAAGAGACAGAGAGTGAAGAGAGACTTTTGAGTTTCTGAATTCTTTCTTTAAAACACGTTACTTACGTGAGTGAAGGATGGAGAAATTTTCACTCTCCCGTTTTAACTGCCATATAAAAAAAAAATTAGTATCATTTCTTTTTTTTGAGGCCTAAAGCCCTTGTTTTGGTGGCCTTGGGTTTGGGCCGGTCCTGTCTACCACCTGAGTTTGACATTAGAAAATGCTTTATAAACATTTTGTTCATTATTTTACATGGATTTATGTGATGATGTGAAGTGAGCAAATTATGATATAATTTTAAAATGGGGAGGGGATAAAAATAACTTAAATTGAACCTCATATATTATAAGGTGATACTCATATCTCGATAAGTATAGAACCTCATTTATCTGTAAAACTCTCAATTGGGATATATTTGAAAGCATTATGGTTGGCCATCGAAGGGATTTGCTTTATATGTCTGGTGTCGTTTTGTAGGTTTGTTTTTCATATAAGTACTTAAATTTAACAGAAGTTGCACATGTAATGAATTTTTCACAAAAATTAATTACCAATTCATGTATAAGAACTAACGTAATATATGTTTATATATACAACAAGAAATACTATATATACAACATTATTGCGAAATCCGTCTCCTTTAAAATTTAAAACAAAGTGGCTGAGAAGATTCTTGAAAAAAAATGGTAGATAAAAAGTTAGACAGAATGGGTGGGTTTATTTATAAAATCTATCTATATAAATCATGAATATTATTATTATTTTGTTTCCTAGAGTATCTTTCGCGTGCAACTAGAGAGAGAGTCAAGGTATTGGAATCATGAATATTATAATTTGTACAAGAAATTGAATATTAATATTATATTTTTTTATATGCTCACACATTTATTTAATATTTTCTCTCTCATCTAATATTATAAATCAATGCTTCATATATACTATTTAATATATTTAATACAGTGTCCCACTTCTTAATGTTAAAAAACATCAATCCCTATATACTAAAGGGTTTTTCTATTATGTGTAAACTTGTACATATTAAGAAATCAATAATAATAATCATCTCTTGAAAAATATTACATTCAATATATTGAAATGTTAAAAGTGTGATTTCCCATAAAAAAATTCTATATATTGATTTCTTAAGATGTGCAAATTTGCACATGATAGAAAAACTCCATACTAAATTTAGTAGGATATTTCTTGAAGGCAGCCATTCTCCCTAATCTTGTCCCTTTTCAGTGTGTCAAGTGACATCACCTATACTAAGCAATTTTTAATTTTTATTTTCAACAATAGTTATTGCTACCTACTAAATCTACTTATCACTTACTTATTTTTATTTATTCCTTTTTAGGATTTGTTTCCAAATTCACTAATTTATAGTTATTACTGTCAAATCTGTTGATCATCAACCAATATATAATTGGTCTGAGTGGTAATGAGCTCGGACCCCTTAAGAAAGTGGTTAGGGATTTAATTTTTTATTCTTGCGTATGGAGAAAATCTGGTTGGGATGAAGCAATCCTTAAATGTCGTCCAGGTCTCCCGATTGAGATTAGTCACTGTTTACGACGGTGGATACTTCGTATCAATAACATTATTACAAAAAAAAATCAATTGATCAACTTATTTCTATTTAATTCTTTTTCTTTTGAGGACAAATTTCTAAAAGAAAAATATTCACACTCATATATTAAATTAGAGTATATTCTCTTAAGAGTGCTTAAGCCTCTTAGGTTACTCTCATTTATAAAATAACTGATGTCATTTTTAAGTTCTTTTCTTAATATTTAAATTTTAGAATTAGTTAAACATCTTCTTCTTAGATTTAAATATTTTTATTACGATTTATATTTTTTCTATTCTACTCGAATTAATTAGGTATATATTATTTATAATTTAGATATTTTTAAAATTATTTTTATTTTATTTTAGTGATTTTAGTTATTTATATTTATTTATTTTTTGAATAAAGTTGTTTATATTTTTAAAACTTTTTTTTTTTGATAAGCAACTTAAAACTACGAATGGAATGCATCGTTCATCAAGTATAGTATACATCCAATTGTTCATGCAACAGTAAAGTCACGTATCATTTTTCTATTCTATGCTTCCTGGGTGCTTTTAAAGGGCACGTGACTTTCGCGTGTGCTTTTACTGATATGCGTGTGTGGTTGTGAATATCGTGGAGGCGTGATTGCATACGCAAGGCCGATTTTCTATGTTTGGTAAATATTATTCTAAGAAATAATTACTTATTTTTTCATAAATTATAAAACGTTTAATTGTTATACACATTATTAGTGTAAAGTTTTTTACATTATTAATCAATCAAAAATCATGATATAAGTGATTTTTAAGATAGTTAGAATAAGAGTAAAAAAATTTAGCCTATATAATAATTTCTAATTGATTAATAATATAAATTTTTTTTACTCGGACGATACATATCAATTAAATCCAATTATAAACTATATTAAATATAAAATAGATTAATCCAAAACACATTAACATGTACTGGTATTGGTCTAGATCAGTAATGTGATCACTTGTGATAGAGGCGTGTTTCATCACCTCACCTCCGTTCAGTATTGGAAAGTGAGAATCACACAGTTGAGGTGGCAAAAGGTGTGAAAGCTGAATTGGGTCGTGAGCCACGAATAGTAACTCCTCCCACTCTGATGATCAATCGAGCAAGTAACATACATTTACGTTTATTTCCTTACCTGCTTTTTATAGTGGTCCATTTTTCTTGAGTTCTCGGCACTCTCAAGTTAGTCTTTTTCTCTGTTTATTCCCTGCAGCGTTTGAATGAATCTTTGGTGCGCGCTAAGTTAATATTCCTCTTTAAATTTTTAAATTTTATAATGTATATGGTTTTATCACTTTGCTAAGCTTCTTACTTTTTTGGCTTAATTATATTTTCGGTCCTTCAGATATGATGATTGTTCGATTTTGATCCCCCGAATTTTAATTGCGCCAATTGGATCCTCCAAGTATCACGATTATGTAATTTTGATTCCCCAAATTTTAATTGCACCAATTGGATCCCCCACGTATCATGATTGTGCAATTTTGGTCCCCAAGTATCATAATTGTGCAATTTTGGTCCTTCAAGTATCACGATTGTGCAACTTTTAACATCAATAGTCTACGACGCACATGTGTGACTGATTTGATACTTAATGAGACTAGCTTGGCAGCTTATATGTCATTCTTATGTCATACTTAATGATGTGCATTTGACCATTAAATTATGTAAGATGTCAATGATGTCTTATAAGAATGTCCCGTAAACTGTCAAGTTGATTTCACTAAGTGTCAAATCAGTCCCACGTGTCCTACGTAGGTTACTGACGTTAAAAATTACACTATTGTGATACTTGGGGGACCAAAATTGAACAATCGTGATATCTAGGGGACCCAATTCGCGCAATTGAAAACTGGGGGACCAAAATTGCACAATCGTGATACTTGGGGGATCCAATTGGCTCAATTAAAACCTGGGGGACCAAAATCGAACAATCGTGATACCCGAGGGACCAAAAGTGCAATTAAGCCTACTTTTTTTGTTTTGGTTTGTTTAGTGAGCAATAGGGATGGAAATAGGTCAGACCGGGTTTTGTTTAAATAGGCCTCACCTATGTAAAGATTTGACAGTCTAAGCCTAACCTATTACCTGATAAAGGCTTTATTTTCAGCCTGATCCGATCTATTTAAAAGCCTGACCTGACCTGTTAGCCTTTTTAAAAGTCTATTTTGTATTAAGGCCTTCAAATAGGCCGTTAGACCTATCTCTAAATAGGACAATAGGCTAATAAGCCATTAAATAGGTCAAGTTCTCTATCAAGGCAAGACAATACTTAGTTTTCACTATCACCTACACAATAACAATGACCCAATTACAATATTCTCATTCAGATGAATCAGATCTAATCATACTTCTACAATGCTTCAAAACATTAAAGATTCTATAATAAAATTCTACACAAGATTCAGCTTGACAACACTCCATAGCAAATGCAAAACCTCTATAAGATCCATAAACATAAATCAGCAAAATGCAAAACCTATATAAAATCCATAAACATAAATCAGCAAAACCTCTATAAGATACATAAGACCATAAACATAAAATTTGATACCATAACGCTAAACAAAATGAATTCAAAGAAAATGACAGTTTAAGAACAACAAAATGAATTCCACTATATCATCATAAACAAAATCAGCAAGCAAGAAAAATGTTTCAAATCTTCAAGGTGATCTCCTCGTGTCCTTCATCCGCCTTCAATAAAAAATGAAGATGAGGGACCACAATAAAATATGAACAAAGGGGGCTTGGGGGCATGGGTTTCTGATTCAGAACAACAAAATATGACAAATGGGGCTTGGGACAAAATATGAACACAAACTAACTTTACCTGTGTTTCTGTATGTCTGAGACCATAGCAGCACGCAGTCTACGGGAACGGACGAGACCACGGGAGCAGAGGCCGAGCGGACGAGATGCAGTCGACCGTAGCGATAGAGTCGGAGGGGAGGGAGCAGTCGAATGGAGCAACACGGCGGAGTCTGACGAGAAAGGAAGCGGAGCGATATAACCCCAATCCCAATTTCCAACTTCCCCATATAAACTCACTGAACCTATTGTTTCTTCAATAGACCCAGAATTTGTTCTTATCTTCTTGGGGTTGCTTCCCCGGTTAAAACTTGACTTGTTGATAGTAGATAATTGGGGGTGAGGCAAATTATGCGAGCGAGAACTAACATCAATAACAAATGACGGGAGAATTTGCATTGCAACTGAGGCGGAGAAGGAGAAAAGGAATGGAATAGCTTTCTACTGTAACCTCTTCCTTTACTAAACTTAATTTGTGATTTGTGTTGTTGGCTTGTGTTCTCCCAATGGCAGCGCCGGTCCTCCTTGCGACCCATCATGCGCCGCCCATATCCGCCTTGTACCACACCGCCGCCAAGAACTGTCCACCATTGAACAACCCTTCAGTCACTCAAAACCACCATGATCGCTATGCGTCCTCGCCACACCCAATCTCTTCGTCCTGGATTCTGCAAAAATGCCAAGCGCTGGAGACAGAAATAGGGTGAAGAATGAGAGTGGAAAGAGAATAAGGAAAACTTTGCAAATATCATAAAAAAATTTTAAAAACTGACTCAACCGGTTATAAGTTCGTCAAGGGTCTGTATTGAAGGAGCATGGATGCACCCCATTTTATGGGGTGCATGTTAGACAGCACCCTTAGGAAGTCCATAAGTCAGGGAAAGGAAGAATAAAATTTTAAAATTCAATTTATTTTAATATTAATATATATATATATATATATATATTTTTTAACATAATTTATATTTTACTTTCTATTAAAATATCTTATATTAGTTTTTGTCAGGGACTAATTTTACTAACGAAATTAACATTCAATGATTTTTTCATAATTTAACTGCTTTCAGGGACTGAATTACCAATACCTCACACTTTTTAGGGACCAAAATGATGGTTTACTATATTTTTTATTCTTAACCAATGTCTAGAATTAACATCTTTAATTTCATAATAGTACATAATTCTTGCTTTCTGGAATTTATACGTTCGTTGTTTTTTTTTATTTCCTTAGGTATCCTCTATGCGTAATTGTGAAGATTAATCTCCTAAGATACTGGACGACATTTAAGGGCTGGCATTTATACTTTCGTTTTGTTATTAAGTAATACTTTTTTTTTAGACTAGAATAATACTTTTCTTATAAATAACAGGAAGTAAGGGTCTTATTAATATTTTCCTTTTTTACATAGAATTTGTTAAATTAATGTAGTAATTTTTATATTTTTGAGTTGTTTTTTATATATTTTTATGTTAATAAATTAAAAATAATAAACATATTTTTATGTATTCCTTTAAAATATTATAAATAAAGAATTATTTTTAATATTAGCATAAATTACTATTTTTACTAATTATTTTGTGCATCGCACGCGTACGCTACCCAATTACAACATTGTTGCATCCTATCGCTCCAGGTGTTCATTCCCAGCAGCGTCTGTGTTACACGTGTCACATATATAATAATTAATTCTAATAAAAAATTGTTAATAAAACACTTTTTTTTCAACTTTCTGCAAGCACATCATTGGATGAATTTTATATATGATCTATGACATAATATGGACATACTCTTTATATAATAAGTCTCAAATAAAATAACAAAAAATATTAAAAAGAATATATTATTAACATTATTCTTAACGATAAAAGCCAAATGCAATTTTCTCTTATTTTACAATGGAAAACTTTAGATATAAATATATGGCGAATTTTTTTAATATCCAAAACATAGAAGAATAAAAGTCTACCTTGAATCAAACAAATAATAAGAATCATTTACCATTATCCATTAACATGACAATATTGATTGTACTTGATAGAATTCACCTCCATATATAAGTTGAGCTGCCGAGGATAATATCTTTACAAGCACTTGCCTTTTTTCTTTGAAATAATTTAAGATGTTTGTATCTAACATGTCACATCAATAAAATAAATGTTTTCGCTTTCAAATTTTAAAATAATAAATAATAACATTATCTAAGAAATAATTTTCTTATCGTATGCAAATCTTATGTGTATGTAGCTATTGGCATATATCAACTTTTCATTCACAGGCTTCGGACGGCAAAAATATTAAAATAAAAATAAAAATCATATTCCACACTGCAGCATATTTGAAATTATTTTTAAAGCACACTGATTTTTGTATGTTCATTTTTTAAAGCAAGTTGGTTTCTTAGTCTTACTAGGTTACTTATATAAAATAAATTTTTTTAATTGTTTTTATTAGTTATAAGGGTTTAAATTGTAATTAAATTGTAGGACAAAACTATTTGATTGATTCCTTAAGTTTATTTCTTTTTTCAATTTGATCCTTTAAATTTATTTTATATCAATTAGACTTCATAAGCTAGATTCGAATGATAAGCTATAATTTTTTTTAACCTTTCCTCCAAAATCCGGCAGCTTCTTGCCTATATAGCATTTCTCAGCCTAGCAGGCATGATGACGCAACAATAAATATAATAAATTAATAACTTAAAAAATAAAAAAAAATTATTGCCATTTTTGTCGATCTTCTTCATCTTCTACATGGAAACCTAACAGGAAAGCGCGTCGACAGCTAAGAGCAGATCTGCAAGCATGGTTCATCATCTATGGTGATCGGGAACTGGTCCGAGGTGGTGACTTGCATGTTGAGCGGTGGTGGCCGGGAAGGGGAGAGTCGCGTCATGGAAGAGCTTAAAGCGGAGCTGTGGTAGTGGAGGCTTCTTCTATTTCTCGGATCTGCTTGCTGGTGGTGAGTGGGTGGGTGGACGGAGAACGCGGTGGGGTGCTAGGCGGCATCAGGTGGTGGAGGCGCTGGGGTTCTAGACGCTTCTGTTAGTGGTTGACGGTGGCTGGTCGGCTACTGTGTTGGTGGTGAGTAGTTGTGCGTGGCAGTGAAGGGAGAGGAGCTTCATAATAGATAATACTTAACCAATTCTCTTATTGTTTGATATTCAAATGTATTCAAATATGAATCTTATCTGTATGCTTAGTTGTTATTAGCTATAGAGGTAGTTACCTTGATTATCTCCTCTATTGTATAACAAACTCATCTATATATGTACAGTTGTACTCTGATCAATGAGATATCAAATTACAATCATTTGTTACTCTCTATATGGTATCAGTAGCTTTTGCTTAATAGCATTATTTGATCGTCTTTACCATGTCTTTTGTGACTAATGCTACCAACACCATTTAGGTTTCTGACACTCAATCTGTTGTTGCTCTCAACACTCATTCCACAATCAAGCTCAACGGCACTAATTATCCAGCATGGAGGGTTCAACTCAATGCTCTTCTTGTTGGGTATGATCTCATAGGATTTTTTGATGGCATCAACACCTGTCCCTCCTCCAGTCACAAAGATTATACCTTCTGGAAGCGTCAGGATCAGCTTATTCTTCATGCAATCATTTCCTCAGTTGATCAAAATGTCATCACCATGCTTGGCAATGTCCAGACCTCCAAACAAGCATGGGACATCCTTAATAAGATGTATGCCAGCAAAACCAGGGCAAGAATTATGTATTTGAAGGAGCGGCTCACTCGCTTCACAAAAGGATCCCTCTCCGTAGCTAAATACCTTCATGGTATCAAATCACTGGCTGATGAATTTGCCATCATTAACTCGCTCCTGGATGATGTTGATCTTGTTATCCACACCTTAAATGGTCTCAGTGCTGAATACAAGGAAGTCTCAGCAGCACTTCGTACCCGTGAGAACCCCATCAGTTTTGAAGACCTTCATGATCTTTTAACTGATTTTGAAAGCTATCTCAAACGAGATGATGCAATTTTGGATTCCTCCACTATTGTCACTGCAAATGCTGCACACAAAGGTAAACCACATTATCAAAAACGTGGTTATCAGTCCAGTCACAGGTATTCCTCATCTTCTGGTGGATCTGCATCTCCTGGTTCATCAAAGTTGGCAGTATGTCAATTCTGTGATAAATTTGGTCACACAGCCCGGGTTTGCTATAAGATAAATGGTTACCCTTCCAAGCATAACATGGAACCTTCTGCTCATCATGCTCGTTCAATGCCAGAGAATGTGGCTTCAGACTGGATCATGGACTCAGGTGCAACTCATCACATTACCCATGACCTTGATCATCTGCAACTTAGCAACCCTTATCGTGGTACTGATCAGCTGATTGTTGGTGATGGCACTGCCTTACCCATTACTCATATTGGTAACACTGTCCTACACACTTCATCTCACACACTTCACCTACCACAAGTATTACATGTTCCTTCTATCTCTCAAAATTTATTATTTGTTTCATCATTGTGTCAAAATAATTCTGTTTCTGTGGAATTCTTTTCTGATTATTTTTTGGTGAAGGATCTGAAGACAAGGGTGCCTCTTCTCAAATACTATCACATGCCTTCTTCCCTTACCACTCCAACAGCACTTGTCTCCACCACTTCCACTCATCCACCATGGCATCATATCCTTGGACATCCTTCAAATCAAATTCTGAGACATCTCCTATCTCTGCACAAAATAAAGTCGAGCTTTCCTGATCCTTGCATCTCGTGTAGCAGTGTCAAGAGTCACAAGTTGCCCTTCTCCACTTCAAGTCTCACAAGCAACAGACCTCTTGAACTTATCTATACAAATGTTTGGGGCCTTGCTCCAGTTAGGTCATTAGATGGTTTTTCTTATTATTTAATTTTTGTTGATCACTTTTCTAAGTACATTTGGTTGTATCCTTTGAAGAATAAATCTGATGTCTCAATAATACTTCCTCAGTTTAAAACTGTTGTTGAAAAGTTCTTTAATGCACCTATTGTTTCACTATACTCTGACAATGGAGGAGAATTCCTCAAATTAAAAGCTTTCCTAACTCTCCATGGAATATCTCACTTTACAACACCACCACACACTCCTGAATTAAATGCAACTGCTAAATGTCGTCATAGGCATATAGTTGAAACAGGATGTGCACTATTACACCATGCCAACTTACCTCACACATTTTGGTCTTATGCATTTACATCAACAACTTACTTAATAAATCACCTTCCCACTCCCATTCTTAAAATGAAACCACCTTTTGAAATCCTTCACAACATTAAACCAAATCCACAACATTGACATTCCTTTGGCTACATGTGTTTCCCATGGTTAAAACCCTACACAATCAACAAACTTCAGCCTAGATCAAAATCGTGTATCTTTGTTGGGTACTCTCCCGCACAATATGCCTACCTTTGTCTTGATCCACTCACAAATAAAATTTATACATCCCGCCATGTGTCCTTCTATGATCATCAATTTCCATACCCTTCTCTCATCACACAAACCAATAACACTCCTACCTTGGAAACAACAACCATTCCTGTCCTTCATCTACTAACACAGAATACACACCCATAATCACATCAACCTGACTCTACATCTCCAGAACCTCCACCGCCACCAATCAATAACTCACCAACACACCAACCTGCAACTCCATTTCATGAGGCCACTCAAGTCACAGATGCATCTTTGGATTCAGTTTCTTCTCCAGGTAATCCTACTTCATCTTCTTTTCCTTCTCATATTATTTGTCAAGACACTAACACTTCTACAGAGTCACAACCACCCTCAAGTTCCCATCACATGGTCACCAGGTCGAAAAACAATATTTTCAAACCAAAACGTGCCTTGGCAGTGTCTCACCATCCTCTGCCTGAAAATCTTGAACCATCCACGGTTAGGGAGGCTATGCAACATGATCATTGGAGGAAAGCAATTGCAGATGAATTTGATGCCCTTCTTCGCAATAGCACTTGGTCACTAGTTCCACCACCACAAAATAAAAATATTGTTGGATGCAAATGGCTTTTTCGCATTAAAAGGAAAACTGATGGATCTATAGACCACTACAAAGCTCGCCTAGTTGCTAGGGGATTCACACAGTGTCATGGTGTTGATTTTCAAGAAACATTTGCCCCTGTAGTCAGGCCTCAAACTATCAAAGTTATCCTTTCCATTGCATTAGCAAGTCAGTGGCCAAGGCATCAGCTTGATGTTAATAATGCATTTCTTCAAGGTACTTTAAATGAAGAAGTTTTCATGGCACAACCACCGGGTCTCAAGGACAAAAAACATCCTCATTATGTCTTTAAGCTACACAAGGCTATTTATGGCCTTCGTCAAGTCCCTCATGCCTGGCATGATGCTCTGAAGACATTCATCACATCCTATGGCTTTGTCATGAGTAAGAGTGACCCGTCTCTGTTTCTTTTTATATCTGGCAGTGTTAAGGCTTATTTTTTGGTCTATGTGGACGACCTCTTACTTACAGGTAATGACAATGTCTTCCTCACATCATTCATTGAATCTCTTTCCAGTCGGTTTGCTCTTAAGAATATGGGCTACCCACACTACTTTCGGGGCATTGAACTCATACCCACTTTCTCGGGTATGTTTCTATCCCAACACAAGTATATTCGCGACCTCCTGCAGAAATTTGACATGGAGGGGGCAAAGCCTTCTCCAACTCCCCTCTCTTCCACAGCAACACTTCAGCTTCATGATGGTACTGCTGCCATAGATGCCACAGTTTATCGTCAAATTATTGGAGCTCTTCAATACCTCAACCTTACAAGACCAGACTTATCCTTCTCAATCAACAAGCTGTCTCAGTTCATGCATAAGCCTACATCTCTCCATCTATAGCATTTGAAACGCATCTTGCGTTATCTTAAACTCACACTCAACTATGGTCTTATGCTTCATCAACCATCCTCTTTCACTCTCCTAACGTATACAGATGCGGATTGGGGGGGGGGGAGGAAACTATGATGATAGAACCTCTATATCAGCCTTTATTATCTTCTTTGGAGGTAACCTAGTCTCGTGGCTATCCAAGAAACAACGGACAGTAGCCAGGTCTTCAACGGAGGCTGAATATCGAGCTGTTGCAACTGCCACCTCTGAACTCATGTGGCTGTCCAATCTTCTCAGTGAACTGCATGTTCCATTAACCAATCCACCGAGACTCCTTTGTGACAATATTGGTGCAACATACTTATATGCTAATCCTGTTCTCCACTCTCGTATGAAACATATTTCTCTTGACTATCATTTTGTAGGGGAGCAGGTTCAAGCAGGCAAGTTACATGTTTCCCATTTTCCACAAAAGATCAGCTGGCAGATATTTTGACAAAACCACTTGCAGCAGCACGGTTTCAGGGCATTACAGTCAAGATGAAAGTAACTGATGGTGACTTCATCTTGCGGGGGCGTAATAGATAATAGTTAACCAATTCTGTTATTGTTTGATATTCAAATATTCAAATATGAATCTTATCTGTATGCTTAGCTGTTATTAGCTGTAGAGGTAGTTACCTTGATTATCTCCTCTATTGTGTAACAAACTCATCTATATATTTACAGTTGTACTCTGATCAATGAGATATCAAATTACAATCATTTGTTACTCTCTATACTTCATAGCCATCAACCACCTTCATACCCATCTCACTTCTCTACAAATCCTCTTTCACCATTGACAACCCCAAACAACACCAAGAGCTTCATAGCCAACAACCACCTGAGAACCACTTTGTTCAACCTCCATTCCTACCACCAAAAAAATACCTCTGTCATAGCCATACCAACATAGCCTTCATTTGTCCCCTTCGTCATGTACAACCGGAAGCCGCGCCCCACTAAGTTGACCCAGCAATCGCCGCTGGTTGCTGCTGGAGGCTTGTGGCCTTCGATGGAAGGGTTTTGAATAAGGATATGTAGGGCAACCCTTTATCGAAGAAATCGATGCAGAAGTAGCCATTACATTGCTCTTCGATGTGGATAATTCTTTGACTGCTTGTTTTGGATGGATTGAAACAAAGCCCTAATTTTTTTCACCTGTAATTGATTTTTTTTTTCATATGAGGAGTTGAAGAGGTTTGTGGAGCTTACTGGAATTCTTGTGGTTAGTACTGTGGATCGAGAAAGAAATCAAGCACCAGATGCTTGTCTAGGTTGCAGATCCGTGAGCGACCGCCAGGAAAGACCATTGCCATCATCGCGCCGCCGTTGGAGAGGACCATTGTCGCCGTCGCACCACTGTCGGAGAAGACCTTGCTGGTGTTTTCCTTGAAGAAGATGAAAGAAGGTTGAAAATTTAATTAAAATAATATTTTTTTATATTTATTTATTAATTATTATTTTTAAAATTACTAAATTATTGTTTTAATTGTCACATCAGACAACCAAGTAGACTCGGGAGCTACATGCAGGATAGGAACTGATAGATTTGGAAGGAATGGTAAAAAAAGTTAAACTTTGTCATCCGAATCTAACTTATGAGACCTACTTGACACAAAATAAACTTAAGGGATAGATCGAAAAAACAAATAAAGTTAAGCGACTAATCAAATAGTTTTGCCTAAATTGTATTATGTAATTGGTTTAAAAATTAGATCAATTTTAATTTTAATTAATTAATTATAATCATTATATTAATAAATTTATTTTTTTAAATTATTGAAATATATATAGGAGTTGACGACGTTGTCTATCTCGCCTTTGTTGTTTATCAATTGTAGATTTGTAGGCAACTCTTCTTACTCCACAACTTCCTCCAAATTAAAATCGATGGGTTGATAATACGGGTGGAAGTAGGTTAGGCATAACAAGGCTTTACTTAAATATGTCTGGCTTGTTCTAAAAGCTCAAGGCCCAAGTCTGGCATGTTACCTATCAAAGGCTTTTTTTTAGGCATGGCCTGATCGTTTTGAAAGTCTGAACTGAACTGTTAGCATGCTTAAAAGTCTATCATCAACCTATTTTTAAGTAGGTTAAAGGACTAATATGTTAATCAAAATAAACTTTATGCATGATAAACTAATTAAAAGTTATAAAAAAAAATAATAAACTCGTACTACTTAGGGGCATGAGGTATAAGGGTGAAAATAAACTTGGCTAGACTAAGATTTCTAGGATCGAGACAATCTTGTTTATTTGAAATAAGTATTTTTAATGTATGGTCTAACCTTTAAAAGTTTGACATGATATAAAAACCTTTCCAAATCATATTTTGCAATAAGGCCTTTAAATAGGTCATAAATTTATCACTAAATAAACTTATAAGCGTAAGTCTTTTATGTAGCCAATATGAACATATTGGGCTAACTCAGTTTCAACCTGGTCATTATTAGGTCGTGATCAAATTGAGTTCAACTCCAAACAAAGTCCGATCAAAATATCAAACCGGAATTGGACCAAGCTAAACCAATTTTGATGCATCTCATGAGCATTCTAATTTATTCTAACTTAGGGTATGTTTGCTTCCTTCACTCAAATAGGGGTTTGGGTGGAGACACATGGGTTTATCCTTTTTTATTGAACATGTTTTTTTTTTGTACTATTTTTTATTGAACATGTTTAGATGCACCTTGAGTTTCTATTTTCACTGGGGTTTTAGCTCTAAACTTAATTTTAGATGGAAGCAACTTGATGTTGCATTTTCTGATTCTTTGGGTTAATTCATGGCAAAATTTACTTATTTCAAATTTTCAATAGTAATTTTTCATATTTGCACATTGCATATTCTCCTTTTGGCATCTTATATCTTTTTTGGTGATTTTTTATTAATATTATCTAATTACATTAATGCCATTCTCACTTTTCAAATAAGTCTCCAAACATAATTATAATCATTTATTTCAAACTCACTTTTAACAAAAATTAAATCTACAAAATAAATGTCAACTAAAATTTAATATGCTAAGTTGCTAACTCAAATCTAAACACACACATACCAATATATACACTATTGACAATTTATCCATGTGAATACATTTTTTTTGACAAGGAAAGACATTCATTCAAATTGATTAGAGTACATCGATGACAATACAGATCCAAAATTGCTAAAAATCGAAAAGGATGAAACTGCGAACAAACTCACAGCACCCAGGTTAAAAGCATAATATAGCAAAGTCAAATTGCCTACAAAAGTGATACCATCAAAGTCACCGGAATATTCATGCTTCAGGATCTGTAGCATTGAGACCCAAGTCTTGATCAAATCTGTGATGGATCGAAGCAGATATGTCAATCTGGAACAAACGAACACCGCACCAAGATGGGAATCAAACAGCACAGCACCAAGATGGAAAACCAAACAAAGCCACACCAAGACTATGAAGAACAAGGAAAAAAACACAAAAAGATCCAGATCTATGTGGAAAACCCACACAAAAGAACCAGATCTATGTGGAAAACCCACTTATGGAAAGAAAAGAATAGAAAAAGCGAAGTAAATGAGTGGTTTTGGTCAAAATGACCCAAAACCACCCCTGCTGCCGTCTGTGAGAGTGTGAGAGAGACGAGAGAAATAGAGGAGATTTTCTTAAATAAATAATAATAAAACACATATAAAACTTTCCTCTACTCCTCTCTTCCTTCTTCCTCATCCATCGGACAGGGTGGTTTTAGGTCATTTTTTGACATGGAATCACCTCTCTATATCGTTTTTCTCTCCTTTTATCTAAATAAGTGATTTTTTCAAATAGATTTGGTTTTTCTTTTGTGTTTTTCCGTGATTTCACCGACTGAGTGCGATGTTGTTTTGTCCGTCGTCTTGGTGCGGCGTTGTTTGGTTTCCCGTTTTATTGCGGTGTTTGTTTGGTTCAGATTGGCAGATCAGCTTCGATCCATTACAAATTCATTCAAGACTTGGGCGTCAACATTACAAATCTGGAGGCATAGATATTCCGGTCACTTTGATTTTGTCACATTTGTAGATATTTTGCCGTTTTATGCTATTAACCTGGGTGCTGTGAGTTTGTTCTCAGATTCATCCTTTTCGATTTTTAACGATATTGAATTTGTGTTGTTTTCGATATATTTTATTTATTTGAATGAATGAATATCTTTTTTAGTAAAAAAAAAGACACATATAAAACTTGGTGCTAATTAAGCCGTTAACGAATGAAATTAAGTTTATATAATTCTGAGTAGCTGGCCTGAACATGAACTAATTAAGAAGGTTAATTGGCTAGCTAGCAGGACTTCAGCCATTCACAGTTCGGAACATGTCCTTATTCAATCGATGTGCAAGAATCGTTCAGCACGTCATTTTCTCTAGTTTCAATTCCTCATACACAAGTACCACAACTATTTTAATGGGGGTTAGTTGATCTCTTGCTACTCTGTCTCTGTTTGTTACCAAAAGGTAGGCCTTTTGGAGTTTATAAAATCCAATCAAACATAGAAAATTCAGCAAAGAAAATGACATTGTGATAATAATTTACATGATTATATCCCTAAGTTAACTCAGTTGGTTAAGCTACGTGGCATGTATTATGAGTACATGGGTTTAAACTCCCACAATTCGCTTCGCCTCGTTCCCTTTTCCTTCTCCTCTCTTACTCCCATATATGACCTCTTATGAGTCACCTCTTAAACCAAAAATAAATAAATTATATCATCCTTCTTATTAATTAATGTATGCAACTTTATACGATCAAGAGGCCCATTATAAATGTGGATATAATAAATCAGAATGCCTCATTAGGTGCTTAATTAGGTAAAATCAAGCATGAGCAAGACTTAAATATATACAATAAACAACTTAGCTGTCAGCACCTTATCCACCATTGTTAGGTCAAGAAGCATGAAGCTATATGTAAGCAAGTACTTTATACCAGCAAAACATTTAGCTGGAAGAAGATTATTTATTTAACTTATCATTCTTCTTTAAGTACAAGAGCCTACAACTTCTTGGGAACTTGACACTTAATATATATTTTTATAGATGAACATTGCAGGACATCCGATTAAGTATATGAAATTAAACTTGGGTTCAACCTCATTTTGTGATGGGAGATTTTTTTACTCAACAATAAAACAGAGAAAAACGGAACAAGAAAAGGAGTTTGTCGTATTAAGTAGCATTATTAGCTTAATTTCTAAAGGTAAAGATAAATAAATAGACTTTTTGGCTGGCAAATATAAAATAGATACTTGTGTAAAAGTGAAGTTTTCTCTTTTAAATTTCAAGTCTCAAAGCACGGGGCTTAATGAAAAGAGCAGTGTTATAGCATGGATTCAGATTTATTTTCTTTTATAAACAAAAGTATATAAAAGTGAGTACTTTAGGGATACTCGAATCCGTATACAAAGATGAAAAAATGAGATAGATCAAAAGAAAGTATCATACTGACCCTATCTTTACAAAAACTAGTATGATTATTACACCAATCAGCCCAACAACTGTAACCAGAAGACAACTAAAAAGATTATCAAACCCCTAAAAACAAACGAACCAAAACAACGACCCTACAACTTAAGGAGTTTGTAGAGCTTCCAACAACCAAAGATATTACAAAGAAAAGCTAAAACACCTCCTGGTGCTACTAAAGGCAAAAATAACATAGGCCCCTTGATTCCAAAATCGTCAAATGGATTCAGATTTATGTTAAACTCTATACGTATTTTGATAATTTTTTTTAACTATGTTATAGGTACGAAGTATCCATCATCATTAGTGGTGACTAATCTTCGTCGGAAAACTTGTTGGGCACATAAGGTCAGTTTTTCTCTCTCAACCAGGTTTTCCCCATACACAAGAGTCAGGATTCGAACCTCTGACCACTTAATTAAAGTGTCTGAATCCTTTACCACTCAGACCAACCACATATTGATATATGTATTTTTATAATTTGAATTAATTTAAAATTATAAATAAGTACATATTATGATAATATAGTAGATATGCTATTACGTATAAGGTTTAGTATGGAGCGAGTGTCTAATAATGTTGCTATAATGAAAATATAGTCATGTTAATTATAGAAGTTATGTTAATTAATTAATTAATAGCTTGTTGTGTGGTCGATGTTCATTACAACACAGGATCTTGGATTGTTCATTATGTTTCGTTGTGTACCTGATCAGGCCGACCTATATAATAATTCATAATATAATAGTGCAATATATAATCCCTCCTTTTTTTCTTATGGGTGACTCTTTTTCTCTAAAAAAAATTGTAAGTTCAGAAGAAAAATTTCGATTGTATCTATTTTGACATAAGAAAATAAGAAAACGGTTTTGGTACGTAATGGCATGCAATATATAATTGTTGGAGTATCAAGTGTGCATTATATATAGTGGACCATCTATTTTGACATATTTTTTTCGTCAAAAAAAGAGTGTACATAAAAAGTTCCGTATCAAATGAAAATAGACATGTTTGAGCAACATACAAGTGAGGGGATCCACACACATATAATACCTTAATTAAGGTTTTTGGTGAAATATATGGTGTCCAAATCAGTTGTATGGTTTGCTCTTAACCTAATAGAGATCTCCCTAGTAATTTAGGCTCCCCTCGTGACCCAACAGTGGTATCAGAGCCGGTGGTGCGACTAAGGTGACTGACTCCTTGTATCGAAAGTCTTCCTGACAATGTGGAGGTCAGGAGTGATCCAACCGTGGTATCAGAGTCGATAGTAGGACTAAGGTGACCGACTTGTATCGAAAGTCTTCTTAACATGTGGAGGTCAGGCATGTATGTGAGCCAATGGCGGTGCAAGAACAAGTATGTTGATGAAAAAAGCTTCCGCTTGAGGAGGAAATACGAGATGAATGGATAGACTCACACTTGAGGGGGAGATTGTTGGAGTATCAAGTGTGAGAAAAAGTCTCACATTGGATGGAAATAGGCATGTTGAGCAACATATAAGTGAGGGGACCCATACATCTAATGTCTTAAGATTTTGGATGAAACATGTGGTGTCCAAATTACTTGTATGATTTGCTCTTAGCCCAATATATGGAAAGATCTCCCGAGTATTTTATGCTCCCTCGTGACCCAGCAACAATCCCTCGTTTTTTATGACGGACTCTTTTTCCCTAAAAAAAGAAGAAATTTTTCGATTGTATTTTGACATAGTATGTCATAAGAAAACAGTTTTGGTACGTGATTTCTGATTGGTTGTAAGTGTAAAAAATTTTACACTAACAATTAAATTTCTTCTAAAAAAAAATATAGCCATCTCAACTTAACATAATGTATGTTAATAACTTATAGTAAATAATTCCTTGTCACTTGTAAAATAATTTCAACAAAAACAACGTCAAACAATCATTTTATTTATACTAATAGATAATAGATTAGCCTTCTTTTATATCATGTTCTCCGCCCACCATAGCCTTATACAGGATGACATTTATCATAACTTTATTCATTACTCGAATGGGACACTAAACCCTAGTTTGAAGGGAAAATATACACGTTTCATCATGCACACCAAACCGAGGAACAAATGCTCAGAGTCTCTACATCTTGATCCTAATTTTATTTGGTAGACATCTTTTTCCTATTTGTTGTGTCTAGTTCTGGGGTTTTGTTAAGATTTGTGCCCAAGTTTCATCCAATTTTTAGGGCAGCCCTCACACGGATAAACGTTGTTATCATGTCTTTTTCACAAGCTGTCATTCAACTCTTTCAATTACTCGGAGTTGCTGCATGCTTAGCAGCTTAATTGCATCATATATTCCTTATATTTTAGAGAATCATTTTTTCTGAAACAAATATATCATAATTCTCATATTCTCAGTTATCATAAACATAATTAATTCATCTTAATTGGGCGCTTTGATTTTCTCCGCACAAAAAGAGGACAAATTAGTGTTGATGTTGAACACATTAAAAGGCTGCCCATATCAGAGAAATAAGTATACAACCACCCCTATTATGAAATGACCCTACTTATTATATAAATAAATTAAGAGAAGTGTTTGGTTGCTATATATTATCAGTATAAAATTTTTTATATTATCAATTAATTAAGGATGGAGCCAGACTTGGATGATGGGAGGGATCAAAGCAAAAAAAATCATAAATGTATTTGAGACAAAAATTGAATTAATAAAAAAATGATATTAAATTAAACGGTCTTATTAATGAATGTCCTAAAAACACTGATTAAGTAATCCATAAAAAACAAGGGTTTTTATTTGAAAGTTAAGTATATGATTTCTCAAAATATTAAATACACTATTTTTCTATGAAAGTTTTCTTTTTTTGATTTCTTAACCAGTGTCCTTAAGGTACTCGTTAGCATTCTCCTAAATTAAATTAATAAAAAAATAAAAAATTGGTATTGAAATCTATCTAATAAATAAAAATATAACAATTAACAATAATAAAAAACTTACCGTTACTGTAGAAAAGGAAGACATGATGAGTTGAAATTAAGAAAGAGAGGAGTGGGTAGAACTGTAGAAATTTGGTGGAAGAATTATACTGCAACAAAAACTATAATAATAGCGGAAGACATATTAGAACACATGGACACAACACATCAGAAGAAGATCGAATTAAGAGAATTGGGTGCCGCACATTATAGTCATAGAAAAAGGGACCGGGGAGTATGCTGGTTGGGACCCATCCAAATAATTAAGGTATTATAGTATTATTATTAAGTTTAAAATATAAAGAACTTGGTAGGGGCCTAGGCCCTTCTAGGTTGTAAGTTAAATCTGTCCTTTCAACCAATCACAAATCATGTTATGAGTGATTTTTGAATTAGTTAGGATAAGAGTCAAATATTTTTATTTATGTGACAATTGATTGATAGTATAAAAAATATTTATACTTATAATACATATCAATTAAATTTATAAATTAATGTGTTGAATCATACCTACCCTTTTGAATTGCAAGGTTAGGAGAGTCATTTGAAGTTATGCTATCCGCAGCGTAGTCTATGTTACACCGGCATGTTTGCTACTGTAACTTGCACCTATTTTATTGACCAATAATAATATATCATTTTGACACATATGCATCCCAACTTTGAGGGTTGATGTTGACCATATCAAAAGAAAGTTTGTAAGTCAAATGTAATTTTATACTTTATATTTGCACTTGAGTCCTATAATTTGTTGTATTTCTTATACTCTATATAACATTTAATTTAATGTATATAATAAAATATTACTTTATTCATTTAAATTATTAATTTATAAATAAAAATTAAAATAAAAAAAATCACGTGAAATGTTTTCCATAGTAACCATCAGTTAAGGATACAAACCCTTTTTAAATATAATTTTTATGTTTTATTGAAATAAAATAATAACTTAAATAAATAAATTAAATGCAATTAAGCCAAATATATTGTAGTTGCAAATATAAGGATACAAGCTCTTTTTGTGCAAATACACAAATATTAACCAACTACTTTCACCCATTTGACCAAGTTAAAAGAATTGAAAATTCAACTTTTGCCATATGCCAAATTTAATGGTTCCGATTGATCCAGCTTTAAGGTGCACCATATTCCACTATTTTTGGGATGCACCATAGAAGGCACTTGCTATCTGCTCACGAAACCATATCACACAATTGTGATGAGTTGACAATTATTCTGGGCCACGATCTTGGATCCATGGTCTATTGGACCTACCACACACTGAATCAGGTGGTGGCTCAATCCGAGACTACCCTAGAACATAGGTCTTATAGGGTTGTTACTCTATTCCTGCAAAAGCTAGCTTGAAAAATGACTAATAGGGTAATGCATTCCCTTTGGACGCAAGTGGCTGGGCAGGTGATTAGTGTGCCATAATTAATCTCTTCCATTGACGGGAATTCACCTCACCATTGGCCTATAACCAAAACAATTCATCATCCTTCATCTCTCATTTTCTTACATTGCATAAACTTTCCATATTCACAAACTAACTTAAGCATCTGAGTACCTTTGTAGGTGACCCCCTTCATTCTCACCACACCATCAATCGTACAACCAATATTAAGACTTACGTGGCTTGTTTTATTAACCAAATAAGACAAACATGAAACAAGGGACCAAGGCATATTTCGGCCCATCAATCCCAAGGGGCTAACACACCTTCCGCTACCTTGGCCCACGAATGGGAATGTACATAGGAACTCTAATATCATGGAAATCAATCATGGAAGAATATGTACCACATACATCTTTATGAAATATGAATTCTTATTTGACATAATAGATTAAAAAAAATGAAACATTTAAACAAGCATCTCAGATTCCGTAAAAAAAATTCAGATATGAACTAAGCTTGCTCAATTATACTACGAAAGTTTTACCGATTACTAATACAACAACCAAGGCTCTTTCTTTCCTACTAGGTGGGGATTACCGATCAGTAATAACAAGAAAAAATGACAATAACAATGTTGATGTTCCCAATTGAGGTTGCAATTGCATAGCATAGCAGAATCATCATAAAGAGGTACTTGGGGCAGTCATACCATATATGTCATCCCCACTTGAATGATATTGGTGTGAGGTACTCTCATGTTTGCAGTACCTCCTCTGCAGTTCTTTCTGAGAAATGCATAGAAATAATTTATCACCAATTTCTTAATGAAAAAAGAGTTCTTCTTTGCCCTCACATCCCCATGTCCAAGCAAATAGGTGCATCCTGATGCTGTTGCTTCTCTAAGGGCTGAAAGCTCATATTCAAGACTAGGATTTTCATCTGATGACATATAACTTGATGGTAATGCTGGTGCAGCTTCCTGAGAGGTAGAAGTCCCTGTTTCTTCAGAATTTTGACCAACCATCAAGGGAATCCTAAGCTCCTCAGCCCCACTACCAGCAGGAAGATCAGAATCCTTGGATTTCACTGAGACATTGTCTATGTCTTCAGTCAAGTTGCTCTCCAAGGCAGTTTCTTGAGCCTCCCTTCTCAAGAATTTATCAAGACTTTCTATAAGAAGTTGCTCAAATGCATGGTGATCTTCCTTCCTTACATCTTTGTAACCATACCTGGCAACGCAGCGGAACATATGATAATCTTTTGGGCAAACTCTTCGAAATAGAAATCTTTCCTCTTGAGGAACCACTGGGACTGGGACATATTTAATGCAGACAAAAACTATGATAGAGTGAAGAGCAGGAAGGCTCAGCAGGAACTGCACAAAAATGGAGGGAATGCCCTGAACAAGCTCATTATATAGCAATCCTATTCCTGGCACTCTTACTGTTCCAAGATTGGAACCAAGATCAAGCATCAAGTTCAATGAAATCTTCTCCCTGACCTCACTTCGGTACTTCAATACGCTCCCATAGTTCCATGTGTACATCACAGAAAGGAAGAAGGTAGCAAAGGCAAGAGGAAGCCAGCCACCCTCGGCGATTTTTGAAAGTACAGAAGACATGTAAATGAGCTCCACCGATCCAAATACGAGTGGGAAACAAAATGCCAAAAACAAGTTAGTCTGCCAAATTAAAAGCATTACAAGTGTCACCAAGGTGGTGCTAACCATCATGACACCAACTTCAGCAATACCTGCAAAAGTATGAATCACATCAGTATAGATATACCACAAATAGTCTTCAGTACAAGGCATGTGTGCTGTATTATTGCAACATCATGTGGCCCCTTCCAGTTGTAAATTACATTCTCTGGATTCGAGCCATTAAGTATTAGTGTTGAGGAAGTCTTAGGCACAATCAATTATATAAAAACAGCTGGTAATACTATAAATCGTATGATCAAGGTCAATGCTTCGTATTTATTTCAACATATAAAGCATGCATTTGAGCACAGAAATGGATTATAAGTTATCAATAAGAATAAGAGAAAAGTAATTACAAATTAATCAATAACCCTATGTTTGATTAATGCTGTTGCATAATTTTCGCAACATTACCGAGTGGCAATAATGAATAACATCAAACGTATATTAAAAATCT
This sequence comes from Ammopiptanthus mongolicus, assembly GCA_039655645.1. Lineage (NCBI taxonomy): Eukaryota > Viridiplantae > Streptophyta > Magnoliopsida > Fabales > Fabaceae > Ammopiptanthus > Ammopiptanthus mongolicus. The sequence continues at coordinate 90,541,129 of CM077343.1, forward strand.
AGAATGCAAAAATTATGAGAAATCCTCATATAGTCGATCATTCCATATTATACTTTTAGTAAGCATCCCAACTATCACCTTAAAACCATAAAAGAAAACTTTTAGAAAATGGAGATGGGGGACATATTACCATATGCATTTGCAATATCAGTGGTGCGTTGGAAGATGGAGACGACAATTATGCACATGACCATCAGAAACCAATTAATTACAGGGATGTAAATTTGACCCATGAACTTTCTTGAGGTGTGAATTATCTTGATCCTGGGAAAGCATCCCAAAGCCATAGATTGCTTTATGCATGAAAATGTAGCAGATATCATTGCTTGGCTGGCAATCATAGCAGCAAGTGTGGCTATCACAAACACTGGCCAGAAGAGACTCTCTGTTTCACACAAAGCACAAACAGAATGTACCAATTTGATTACTAACAAATATATCATAATTATGGTTTTAAGGACAGTGGCTTGTATGTACAGAAACAAGCAGTCATTTCAGCAAATATCACCTGGAACAGAATCATAGAATACACTTGAATAAGAAGTTGGATTTTTCAGCAAATAAGCAGCTTGGCCCATATAAGCAAGGAGGAGACATGGAAATACCACACATGTGAAGGCAATCTGTATAAGCAATTAATATATAAGAGACTTGAAGCAAATTCAAATTATTATTGAAGACTTAATGTAGTAAACTCATTAGTTTACTCTACAAAAAGAAAAAATTTGTGGTTTCAAAAACCTGTATTGCTCGTACAGAAAAATGACCCAGATCAGCAAACATTGCTTCTGCACCTGAAAGGATATACAAGAAAGCTGAGTAAGTTGCTGATTCCTTGTCCTAAAGGGATAGTTCTATGTATCACGAATTTTTCATTTAGATGGACAAGCATGTATTACTGATAAGCTGCATAATTATGTAATGGATGAGGATAAATTTGGTAGTTTATTGGCCCTAAATCAACCTTTTGACGATGTTTTTCCATGAGTATCGTTACTTTATTGTTTATCTTCAATTCATAGCTGTGTTAGGCGCTGCACTAAGCGCTGGAAGAAGAAAATTTAAGTTCTTTTCTAGACGCCCAAAGTTGAGCGCTAGGACCAGCACTAAGTGCCAGCAGGCCATCGTTCAGCGCTAGATGCACCAATTAGAAAGAATTCTCTGAGCCTGCGTTGAGCATTGAGCGTTGGCATTAAATGCTGACAAGTATAAATTCTGCATTTCTTTTATTCTGGAACCACTTTTTCGGCATCCGCAAGTACAAGTACAAGCTTTTCAACCCCAATTTGGCAATTCAAAGAGGGGAGTGCAGAGAAGAGAAGATTCCTTGTCTCCTCAACACTATCTTCATGGAGTTCCTTTACTTTTTCTTTTATTTTTCTGGTTTCTAGAATGACTGGCTAAATTCCTTTTAGCTAGGGCACTGATGTAATTTGATTATGATGATGTTTTACCCTGTATACCAGTGCTTATAGCTATGATACAAAGTCATTACCAAATTATAACAAGCGGGGGCTAGATGAACCATCTAAACCTACGATCGCATCTACTGGATCACAATTCTCAACTTCAAGAGCAATTCTAAGAAATAAACGACAAATATGAACAATATTGCAAAGAGACTAATGAGATGAGTGAAGCAGCGTTGGATAAAAAAATACGTTGGGAAGTATATATGTATAAAATTATGCCCAGTCAACTGCAATGCTAATGGTTCAAAGCCATGAAGGTGATAAAAAGATTTACCTGTAATACACAGAACACAACCACCAAGAGCTGACCATGCACGTTTGCCATTCTTCTTAAAGAAATAATAAATATAAGCAGGACTGATTGCTCTCAGAACAGTAATATCATGCTTAACCATATTATAAACACCAATAGAGCCCAGAGAAATGAACCATAGAGCAAGTATAGGGGCAAACATGAAACCCACTTTACTGGTACCAAACTGTTGTATGCTGAACAATGCCACCAGGACTACAATTGAAATAATAACCACTTCCTCTGCAAGTAAGAAACATGAAAAAGAAAAGAATTTAAGCTCAGTTGTACAACAGAGCAACATGCTAGTTTGTTCATTTCCATAGTTCCAAAGGATAGATAAAAGCCAGCATTCTTGAGAAAACATAAACAGATACACTCAAGTAATTGATACTTCAATATTCAGAGTGTCAGACTAACAGGGCAGCAAAAATTTGACTCCTCTTTCTAAAAAGAAAAAATAAATAAGAGAAAATATGTTATGTGGCCTTTTTTAGGAGAACCGTATTTGTTCTTCTTAGGCCAGAGTACACCAAATTCATTAGTTAAGAGATATTGTAGAGATATTTTTTGGTATAAATAGAAGTTTCAGGTGAGGGGAGGCGCTCCCCATTCCAAGGCCAGGGCAAACCATCTATGTCAGCAAGGATAAAAGAGAGTAAGGTAAGGACTCTTTTTCTTTCTCAACCTTCACTCTCATAATGCAAATTCCACCCCACTTTTCTGCAACAAACTCACAGTTCTAAATCTCATAAAAACATCATCTTTACACTTTACCGGGATCTGGGTCTCTTTTTATTTTCCTCAAAGACAAAGTAGAGATTGTCTTCCACTCACATTAAAAGCACAAAAAAAAAATTATGATTTGTGAAGCACCAAAAAACAAAGTGTCATCAATCATTGTGTTTTACAGTCATATTCAAAGTACTTTACTCCTGCTGGTTGAAAATTTTTCCACTTGTGTGTTAATATTTTCTCTCACATTCACACCCATTATTTCAATGTGCCCAACAAGTGTTCATAGCTAAGACTGAGTTGTACTCAAATGGCAGTGTGAAATTTTGCTCTTTGTCTATATCAATTATCAAACACTGTTCAAGACTTCAAGTAACTTTTGTTAAGTGTGGTATGGAATGAGGGTGTGGAAGTTTCATCCACCAGAGTAAAGGCTTTGTACTAATGGTGTTTTGAGGTGGGTTTTGGTTTGGGTGAGTGTTTGTTTCGTTGTTTTCACAGTTGGTATTAACAGATCATATATATCTTATATCTTTTCCTATTATTTCGGCTGATTGCTATCTGCATAACAGCCAGCTGTGTAATATAGCTGTTAGTTAGCTTCTTTATTAGCTTCTTTATTCGTTAGCTTCTTTTCTTTTGTAACTGATTTAGATGATCAGTTATTCTGTTTTAGCTAACAGTGTATTAGGAAAGGTATATAAATAGCATTTATGCTATTGATGAATACTCACGCTGTAGATTCAAATACAAAGATATTATTCAGTTCATATTCCTTTCAATATGCCTTCATACAATTCTCTATCTTTCTTGCGAAACCAAGATGGTATCAGAGCTCAAAATTGAGCTCTGGTTTTCCATTCCCTTCCTTGGAGTTATACCCAAATTCTTCTTCATCTTTCATTGATTCTCCTTCTTTGTCTCGAAGATGGCAAACCAGGCACATGAAGATTTCGCAACAAACCCCCTAAATCCTTACTATGTTCATCCCAATGAGAATCCTTCTCTGGTTCTTGTAAATCCGGTTCTCGATGGAAAGAATTACCATACTTGGGCCAGATCAATCAAAGTTGTTCTGGAAACCAAGAACAAAATGCAGTTCCTTGATGGCACGATCAAACAACCTGAGAAAGCAAGCCAACTATACCAGCCATGGTGTCGATGCAACAGCATTATCCTCTCTTGGATTCAGCATGCAATATCTCCAAATATCTTGATGTCAATTCTTTGGATGGACAAGGTTTCAGATGTTTGGAAGAATCTTCAAAACCACTTTGCACAAGACGACATATTTAGGATCTCAGACATCCAAGATGATATTTGTAAGTTGCATCAAGGATATCTAAATGTCTCAGAATATTTTACTGAACTTCAAACCATGTGGGATGAGCTTGATAATTATAGGCCCCTCCCAACATGTAACTGTGACATTCCCTGTGCTTGTAGAAAGGGATTTACCAAAATCAAAGAGTATAGAGATCAAGACTATACTATTCGGTTTTTGAAAGGTCTTAATGATCAATACTCACATGTAAAATCTCAAATTATGCTAATGACTCCATTACCTGATGTTACTAAGGCTTTTTTCCTTGTCACACAACAAGAAAGACAAATTTCTATGCCTGATGTATTAGATAGCATAGTTGATTCTAAAGCCCTCTCCTTCAATGCCAATCAATTCAATGGAGGATCCAAGAAAGGAGGATTCTCTAATAAAGGTAAAGGTAGAGGCACTTCCGGTAAAGGAGGAGGACCAAACTCCAAATACTGCACTAATTGCACAAAAACAAATCATACAATATAAACATGTTATTTTATCCATGGATTTCCTCCTGTATATCAGACAAAGAATAAGCCTGCCACCTCTGCTGCTGTGAATTCTGTTATTGCAACTGATCAACAAGAAAAGCAAATTCAAGTTGCAGAATCTTCAAAGCAAGGTTTTAGCTTGACTCAAGATCAATATCAAGGTCTCCTTGAGATGCTACAGGCCAGAAATTCCAACAATTCCAGCATACATAAGGCCAATTCGACTCTGACAGGTCCATTAACCTTCACCAACAATTCTAATAAGCCTGCCATGGATAAGTATCATGATTTATGGATTTTAGATACAGGAGCTACTGATCATATCACCTTCAATCTCCAAAACTTGGTGGATTATCATAACATATCTCCTGTATACATTACTTTGCCCGATGGAAACCAAAGTTATATCTACAATAAAAGGAAAAATTCACATCTTTCCTTCTTTAACTTTGCATAATGTTCTCTATGTGCCAAACTTTCATGTCAACTTGATTTCTATTATCAAACTGCTTAGGCAAAATCACTGCAAATTAATTCTTGAACCTGATTCCTGTTTCATTATGCAGAATTACCCCAGAAAAGTGATTGGTGCAGCTAGATTTCAAGATAAACTGTATGTGCTTCAACATTCAGATTCAGAGAAATCTTCTGATCACACTCTCACTCCTGAGTGTTATTCTGTTACAAAAACAAAAAATGACTCTCTTCTCTGGCACCTTAGACTAGGACATTTATCAAAAACTAGACACAGGTGTATTTCTGCACAATTTCCCTTTATTGCTTATGATAATAAAGACTTAGCTTGTGATATCTGTCATTACGCCAAGCAAAAGAAATTACCCTTTGCTAATAGTTTTACTCAATCCGCTGCTATTTTTGACATTTTACATGCTGATATTTGAGGTCCTTATTCTCATACTTCTATTTCAGGTCACAAATACTTTCTAACCTTAGTAGATGATTTCAGTAGATTCACTTAGATCCTACTTATGAAATCTACGGCAGAAACTAGACATCATATCACTAACTTCATCGCTTATATAGAGACTCGGTTTGAAACAAATTTAAAATGCTTGAGAACTGATAAAGGCTTAGAGTTTTTAATGCCTGATTTCTTTTCTAGTAAAGGTATTATTCACCAAAGAACTTCTGTTGAAACACCACAGCATAATGGTGTAGTAGAAAGAAAGCATCAACACATTCTAAATGTGGCTAGAGCCCTTACTTTACAAGCCAATTTACCTCCTAAATTCTGGCATTTCTCTATATTGCATGCAGTTCACATCATTAACAGGATACCTAGTCCTCTTCTGCAAGAAAAATGTCCTTATGATCTTTTATATAAAGAATCCCCTAGCTTAGTTCATCTTAAAACTTTTGGCTGCCTTTGTTATGCTTCCTCTTTACAAGCCCATCGAACAAAATTTCAATCTAGAGCCATCAAAGGCATTTTTCTTGGCTACAGGGATGGTACAAAAGGATACCTTTTGTATGACATCAAAAATCACAATTTTCTTGTCTCAAGAAATGTGGTTTTCTATGAAACTAATTTTCCTTTTCACAAGTCACATTCGAATTCTTTAACTGATACTAATCCTCTTTTTGAGCATACAGTTTCTCCTAATACTGCAGTTCCACCTGCTTCCTTTCATGATCAGTTTCCTGAATCACTCCTTCATGAAGAGGACCATCTGCTTGAGCCCGAAGCTCTACCAGAAGGTGTTCCAGAACCTGCCATTAATGCAGATCCTGTTAGACAATCAGGAAGAATTAGAACAAGGCCTAATTATTTACAAGATTATCATTGCAGCCTCTTATCCACTTCTGGTAATTCTGTGTCTTCTGGTACATCTGCATCTTCTAATTCACCATCTTGTCCTCTTTCTTCTGTTCTAACATATTCTAATGGTTCTTCCTCCTACAAAAATTTCTGCTTAAACACTATCATTCATCCTGAACCACAAACATATGCTCAAGCTTCCAAGTTGGCTTGTTGGCAACAAGCTATGCAATCTAAATTGGAAGCCCTTCATATTAACAATACTTGGACTATTGTTGATTTGCCTAATGATAAGAATCCAATAGGCTATATATGGGTGTATAAAATTAAATATAACTCTGATGGTTCTATTGAAAGATACAAAGCAAGATTAGTGGCTGAAGGTTACAACCAAATCGAAGGATTAGACTATTTTGAAACTTTTTCTCCTGTTGCAAAAATGACAACAGTAAGAATGGTGCTTGCCTTGGCAGCCACTAAGTCTTGGTTTCTTGAACAATGTGATGTTAACAATGCATTTCTTCATGGAGATTTACATGAAGATGTGTATATGACAATACCACCAGGTTTTAATTTTGTTTCTTCTTCTTCTTCTACCACCAAGGTTTGTAAATTACATAAATCTATATATGGCCTTAAACAATCCAGTCGCCAATGGTATGAAAAGTTATCCTCTGCCTTAATTTCTATTGGCTATGTTCAATCCATTGCCGATCATTCCTTGTTTGTTAAAAATACTGCTTCTACTATTACTGTTTTATTAGTATATGTAGATGACATTGTTCTTGCAGGTAATTCTTCTCATGAGATTCAATCTGTCAAAGACTTTTTACATACTCAGTTCAAAATTAAGGACTTGGGTTCTCTCCGATATTTTCTAGGCCTAGAGATTGCACGATCTTCCGAAGGAATCATGGTCAATCAAAGGAAATATGCCTCGGAACTTCTCCAAGACAGTGGTTTTCTTGCAGCCAAGCCAGCCCCTACTCCATTCACACCTTCTACTAAACTTCAACAGGATTTTGGCAACCCTTTTCCCGATGAATCCGCATATAGACGGCTCATAGGAAGGCTGCTTTATCTTACCACTACTAGGCCTGATATTGCCTTTGTTGTCCAGTAACTTAGTTAATTTGTTTCTAGGCCTTTGGAACCTCACTATCAGGCTACCACTCGTGTGCTAAAATACCTTAAAAACTCCCCTTCCAAAGGGCTCTTTTATCCTGTCACAAGCTCTAATAGTTTAACTGGTTTTGCAGATTCTGATTGGGCTTGCTGTGTTGATACTCGACGTTCCATTACTGGATATTGTGTCTTTTTCGGTTCCTCCCTCATTTCCTGGAAATCGAAGAAACAAAGCACTATGTCTCGTTCTTCCTCAAAGGCTGAGTACAGGGCACTTGCCAGTCTCACATGTTAGATTCAATGGCTTCATTATCTTTTCCAGGACCTTCACATTGTCTTTCCCAAGTCCACCTCTGTTTATTGTGATAACCAATCTGCCATTTATTTGGCTCATAATCCAACTTTTCACGAGCGCTCAAAGCATATAGAGATCGACTGTCATGTAATTCGAGAAAAGATTCAATCCGGGCTCATCCACTTGCTGCCCATTTCTTCATCATCTCAAGTTGCTGATGCTTTTACTAAACCGCTGCATTCCAGTTCTTTTCACAACTTCATCTCCAAGCTGGGACTTCGAGACTTACTTCGTCCACCTTGAGGGGGGATATTAACAGATCATATATATCTTATATCTTTTCCTATTATTTCGGCTGATTGCTATCTGCATAATAGCCAGTTGTGTAATATAGCTATTAGTTAGCTTCTTTATTAGCTTCTTTATTAGTTAGCTTCTTTTCTTTTGTAACTGATTTAGATGATCAGTTATTCTGTTTTAGCTAACAGTGTATTAGCAAAGGTATATAAATAGCATTTATGCTATTGATGAATACTCACTCTGTAGATTCAAATACAAAGATATTATTTAGTTCATATTCCTTTCAATATGCCTTCATACAATTCTCTATCTTTCTTGCGAAACCAAGAGTTGGACCACCATCCAGCTTGAGGTTGAAGGAGACCACATCTACATCTACTAAATCTCCATGTCCTCCATGTGATTGCTATTGCTCTTCAGCTGAATATCCCCTAGATCTTTTGGACTGTGGTAAAGATGATCGTTATGAATGAGGAAATGAATAAAGATCTACTAACTATGCTATCTGAGGAGCTACATTTGCAGAAAATTGTAGCCAATGAGACCTTGGAACACACCAAAAGATTAATAATGGATGCCAGGAAAACCTTTTCACATTACCAAAAGGAAGCAGAAAAGTGCAATGTGGGGGTGGAAACTTGTGAAGAAGCAAGGGAGGGGGCAGAGGCACAGCTCATTGAAGAGCGCAGGCTTTCAGCCTTGTGGGAAAATCGAGCTCGTGAATATGGTTGGAAGGAGATAGCTTCCTTGTAACAATGGTTAACACTTCATTTTAACATAGCTTTTATACCAATGTAGAGGTAGAGGTCACTTAGCAATGATTATTAACCATATCTGCAATGGCTTTGAAACTTAGTGTTTTGCTGCTTTGAATATAATGGCTGGTCATATAAAAAAATCTATGTCAGCAAGGATTTATGGTGGCACTACAAACCACCAACCAACAGGGGACTCCTGGATTCATTTCTTGCAGAGACTTTGATCTCATGGACATTTGCTTCAGAACATTATAAAGGGATTCATATCTTGCAATTATCTCATTCGGAGTAAATTACATAGTGTTGTAAAACCAAATCTTATAGAGATATGTATAACCCTTCAACCATGAAGAAGGTATATCTTCTAGAAAGCAAGGAAGTAGCAGCTACAAGAATTTCCATCTCAAGTTAACATGTGAACTAAGCTTAATATTATAAATTTTCTTCTTCACTTATATTATATGTCTACTATTTTCATGCACAAAAAAAGAGTAAATTCTGTGGAAAGTAAAGGAAAATATACCCACCTGTACCAAATCCGTTTATTTCACCCTGCAGCCCACTTATGGCAGACATCACTGCAACAAAGAAGCATCATTGTATATTGAAGTTGCAAAACAAGCAAAATTTTCTCTACATCATCCTACTACAACATAGAAAATGACAAATAATAATAAAAATGCAAAGAAGGAGGAAGTATAGTATTTTTCATCTAAAAGGGACAGAGGAAATACATTGCAATTCAATCAATTCAACAAAGTTTAGTACCAAACATAAGAAACCACAGCTAGAAACCACTAAGGGGAAACCAAATAGAGTTAATTTGCTACTCATTCATGAGCAGTTGAGCATCACTTGGACTCAAGTCAAGACAAAGATTCATTTCATACAGTGGTACTTGATTACATGACTTGATTGACAGCATCTATGTCATCAGAGAGGTGGAGGATTTTTTTCCAGAATTCAGCCCATCACATCGTTAGAGAGAATTATTAATAAATACAGGATTCAAATAAGTCTGTGGTTATACCAAGAGATGGTGCCAGTAGGCAATTTTGAAAAGCCACTTGATCGATATTACGAGACTTCTAATTTCTAGGGCATACTATCTCAGAGATTTACTATGGGTTTTACAATTAATATGACAAGTATAGCTCATAGAAAACCTGCATACAGTCAAAGTTCATAAGACAGACCTGATCATATGATAAGAATCAAATAATCTACAAGCTGTCTAATTCTATATATAGTCATGTACATTGCTAAACATATGACCCTCGAACATTCACCTCATTTTTTCAATGAGCATAATATCATAACTCTTCTATGTGCTTGCCAAGTGTCAACAGGATTTCATGTCAAAAAATTGCATGTTTACGTACCTGATATTGCTGGGGTCAGAATACCATCTCCAATAACCATGGAAGTTCCCAGAAGAACCAACAGCAACAAAAGGGTTTTCAAAGACGACTTCTTTTCCAAAGTGTCCTTTATTTTTAAAGCCCTTTCCAGCTCTGGGGTAGGTAGTTTGAGCTTAAAACTAGAGATATGTTCATCAGCTGGTTGACGATTTGGAAGCAGATTCACATTCACATATCTGCAAATGAGCGAGTATAGTGCAAATGTTCCTCCTACAGTTGAAGCATTGATGTATATAAATCGGGATTTACAATATGCCTTAAATGAACCAAAAAAAATAATTTTTAGTGGGAAAGAGAATCTCTTACCTTCTCCGTTGTCATTTGCTTTGAGGACTATAAAAACATATTTTGCTAATGGAATAATTGCTATTGTGTACATCACTAATGATAATGCCCCCAAGACATCAACATCTGATTCAATTGGAACCTTGCTGAAGACATCTGCAAAAACATAGAGAGGACTTGTTCCCATGTCACCGTATACCACACCAAGAGTCTGAAATGCTAACGCAAGAGTGGGCAAAAGGGAAGCATCCTGGTTAACACAAGTACTATAGATTAAAAAGAGTGAGATTGATCCATATGAGCACTATTAAATAAAAGAAGTGAAAGTTAATACTGTTGCGTGTCTGTTGGAAATGGTTAAGCAAGTATGTGCAAATCTCTGCTGCCTTTATTTCATTAATATAAGAGTTTGCTATGCTGTACATTCATCTTTAATCAGAGTGTCATTTTGAACTGTTGAGTGTTAAGTATTCACTAATACTCTTTAACTTTGAGGTATAGATTCCTGATACTTACATCTTTTATCTATGTCTTTCCCTTCTTTTTGGTTTGTGGTTCTTTTCTTTTCAGACTTTCAATTCATCTCATTGGCAGGGCAGCTTCAGTGCTTATAGTGCATCACTTGAATATCAGTTTCAAGTAAATGTCCAAATGAGCCATTTAACGATATGCTCGACATTACATTGGTCCTCTATTTATAATACATCAAATTAGTCTTCCCAAGACATACAAAAAATTAAATTGGCCCTTCAATGTCACATTTTTGCTATCAAATTAAAGAACCAATTTGATGTTGCTGAAAATAGAGGACCAAAATGGGTGTTTACTTATTCAGTTTTCTTTTTCACTACAGCAGTAATGATTAAGAACAACCCTAATCCTTCTTTAATGGCAAATGAATTCAACAATAATCAAATTTGGAGCTTTTACTTCAAGGTTCCTGTTTCCCCTCAATTACACACTGCCAGTCTCAACCCTCTCAATCAAATATATTGATGTAGCAGTGAAAACATTCACACAGCAAACTCAACAACAAAACACAGAGCAAATTTCTAAACCATTGCTTGGAACAAAATGATGGTAACCACAGACAATAATATACCTTGGAGTGGTGGTCCTGAGCTCTAGAAATCTCCATGGCTTCAACATCAAAAGAATCAACCCTCTTGGGTTTCTTCATAAGCCTCCTCCTGAGTGATCCATATCCCTCATTAGACCATGATGGAGGAGCATCCAGTAAGTCCACTTCACTGCCATCAACCCATCTAGACTCACTGCTCCCATCATTGCTTCCATTATCCAACAACCTCACACTGCTCTCTTCAATCCCACCACCTTCCATTGTTATTGTGGAGTGAGACAGTGACAGCTTCTGAAAGTTTGAAACTTTATCAGCAAATGTAAACGTGGAACATGTTTTCAGAGACAAAGTTCAATCCTTTTGGGGAAAACATCGACCAAGCATAGGACAGAGAAGCTTAAGGTGTTATTGGTTGAAACTTGAAACATAATCGTGTAATAGAACCTGCTTGCCCAATTGAATTTGGTAAAGAAAATAAATACAAAAGGTTTTTTTTTTTTAAAATAACGTTTTTTTATTGTCTCAACTCATCAACACTGATTTATGATTAAAGAAATATTTTTTTATTATGAAGTGTTATATTTATTATTTTGAGAGATGATATACTTAATGAAACTTTTTGTGGAATTTTAAACCACTACCATGGCACAATAGAAAACCCGTTAAAATAAAAGCATTATTTTAAAATGATCTTGTTAATAAATACTTTAAGGACACCACTAATTAAGGAAACAAAACATAAATTTTCTGTATTGGGAAGTCTATCTTTTAAACTGTTTTTTTTTTGTGTTGGTAGCTTTTAAACTTTCAAATTTTTAAATTCATTGCTTTCCAATACAAAATTTCTTTATTTATTTTCTAATTAGTGTCCTAAAAGTTATGGGTGTATTTGGATAAGCAGTTTAATTAAACGCTTATTCAATAAATTCTTTTTTAAATAAATTAAAAATAACTTATTTTTATAAACTTCTTTGACAAACTTATAGAAATAAGCTAAAAAGAGCTTATGGAAAGATAATAAACTATTTGTATATGTTTAATTTCATAAATTATTCTCATAAGCTTTTCCAAACGCACCCTAAGTATGTTTGAATTTGCATTTGAAAGAATGTTCAATGGAAAAACACATTTTCCAAGACACAATGTGAAAGCAACAAAAACATATATTTAAGTCTATTCCAACTTAAATTCAAACATGCATTTAGTATTTGTCATTTTACAAAATGTATCCAATCAATCATTTAAATCGATTATAAATTGATCATATTTTTGTTCCGATATTTAATTATTAATTAAATAGGTTAAATTAATTGAATTATAATTTAAAAGCTTTTAATCTTTAAACATTAAGTAAAAATTAAAAAAACTTAATTATTAATTAATAAGTTAACAAGATTGATATTACAATAAAAAAAAAAAATTAACATACATAACACATTATAAATTTTTTAAATCAATTGTCTTAATTTTTTATCAATAATTTAAATCGTTTATCACGATTCACCACATTCAATTGGCAAGGAGTTATGATTCTGTGAATGCAAATTGACAAATATGTCGTTTTCATGGGCCATCCCATGTGGTGGACATGCCTTAAATCATTATTGGGTCTCTTCACGTGGTCTCTTGATTTTTTTCTCACCAATAATAAAGCCCTCTTAATTTTTGAGTATTTATTTGCTTAATTTTTAATACAAACTAGCTGAGAACCCGTGCATTCGCACGGGTCATATTACGTTGCGTATTATTATTATTTTTAAAATTAAAATGAGAAATCAATAAATTTTTTATGTATGTAAGAAGTGAAAAAAAAAAATACCAATATTAATATATTAAAAAAGCATGTAATTACATTTGCAAAGTAGTTAATGACAGAAGGAATTGCAGAGCATAACAGAAACAATAATTGGTATGTTGGTGAAGAAATAGTCTAATACATAATGGTTTAAGCAAATGAGAGAATCACAAATTATAATTGGTTCTCCAAGAATAAGTAATATGTAGACTTCTTTGCGTGTTTTGTGTTGGAAATAATATTAACATGCCTATAATGAAATAGCAGATTCAATAAATAATAGGCAGTTAGTATTTCATAAATATTAAGGATATTTATTTGAATGGATATAGATATATTTCAAAGAAATGATATAGATATAGATATATTTCATAGAGAAATCGACATAGAATTGATACCATGAAATGAGAGCGGGAAAAAAATAGCAGATTTGAATGTGTTCTGCTGATGATAACCTATTAAATTAAAAATTCAATAATTTAAGTCAAGTATTATATTATGCTATTTATTTTGAATAAAGGTTGAATTTGAAGATACTTACTTCTTAGAGATTTTGGAAGACCTCCTTGAAGACGACATTGGTGGTAGTGTTTTGTGGTTGCCTTTCTTTATCGTGTATCAAGATCTTCAATCCTTGTTTGCTTTGAACTCTTGAAATTGCCACATATAACTGACCATGACTAAACACAGGTCTAGGTAAGTATAATCCAACACTTGCCAATGATTGACCCTGAGATTTGTTGATTGTCATAGCATATGAGACAATTATAGGAAATTGTCTCCTAATAAGTTTGAAAGGCCATGGTGATTGGGATGGTGACATTGACATCCGAGGAATGTATACGCATGTTCCAAGGTTCTTTCCTGACATTATCTTTGCTTGAAGAACATGATTTGCTAGTCTTGTCACAATCAGTCTAGTTCCATTAGATAAACCTTCAGACTGATCAAGATTTCTTAATAGCATAATCGGAGTTCCAATCTTCAGTTTTAATTTGTGATTGGGAAGACCTGATGTTCTGAGAGAGCTTAGGAATTCTGGTGTAATTACTTCAAATGGTTGACTTTCATAACCTTCTGATTTATCAATAGAGTTTGAGCTTAGATATTCTCTTTCATCACCTATATTCATAGATGAATATTATTATGAAGTTAATAAGAACTGTAATTGAATATAGCATCTTATAAATGAATCATGAAGAACATATTAAATAATTTACCTGGAATCAAGTTCAGCATATATTCATTTATCTGATCAACAATTTCAATCGTCGATGCCAAGATAGCTCTAGATTGCAAGAATTCCTCATTCTTGTATTGCTGTATTAAATCAGGGTATGTACTTCTCACTATAGCATCTATGGGGTCATTAAAATTTGTGATTAATAGTTCATCTGGAATATCTATTTCTGCATAGCCATCATTTGGTTCAGCTATCTTCCCATCTCCAACATCCAATATCCATTGTGAAAATTGTCTGAGTTCTGCTGCACTCGTATTTTCCAAATCATGCTGCAAACGCATGTTTTTAGTGAGCGTTAGTACCTGACAATGATCCCAAAGATATGATGCATTAATTGTTGCATGTACAATGTCAGAACGACTTCCTTTTGGAATGACTGGTAGAATTTGCCTAAAGTCTCCTCCAAAAACAACTACTTTTCCTCCAAATACTGAAGATGCATGATTATCAAAACTCATGATGTCTCTTAGAGTTTTATCCAATGCTTCGAAACAAAACTTATGGGTCATTGGAGCTTCGTCCCATATTATCAATTTTGTTACTTTCAATAGCTCTGCAAGTTCACTCCCTTGATGAATATTGCAAGTTGAGTTATCTAGTGTAGGAACAGGAATTTTTAATTTTGAGTGTGCTGTTCTCCCTCCTGGTAACAATAGAGATGCTATGCCACTGGATGCCACAGTCAGTACAATATGATGTTGAGAACGTAAGGCAGAAGCTAAAGTTTTCCACATGAAAGTTTTTCCAGTGCCACCATAACCATATAGAAAAAACATACCCCCTTGCTGGTTGTTTACTGCGTGCATGATTGTATGAAATATGCTTTTCTGCTCATCTACATAAGTAATTACATTAATTTAAAAAATGGGGTATGATATGAAATAATCATGTTTTGTATATATGAGTCTATTCCCTAATTGCAGTGATGGATATTCCTTCAGGCGGGTGAACATTCCCTAAATTACATTGTCATCAGACGGGTGAACATTACCCGTCTGATACAGGTGAATATTTATTCAGTGACAGTCATCAGATGGGTGAACATTTGTTCAGCTTTCAGACGGGTGGCCCCCCTTCGAGTAGACGGGTGAGGTATCTTGGTTAGACGGGTGGGGTCACCACTCGGAAAGGTGAAGATCTTCACCTGTCTGATGACTATCAGTGAACAATCTTTTAAATGATAGTCATCAGACGGGTGAACATTTCTTCAGTGATAGTCATCAGACGGGTGAACATTTCTTCAGTGAAAGTCATCAGACGGGTGAACATTTGATCACTGATAGTCATCAGACGGGTGAAGATCTTCAGCTTTCAGACTGGTGACCCCACCCATCTCACCAAGATAGCTCACGCGTCTACTGCACTGGGGTCATCAGTCTGAAAGCTGAAGAAATGGTCACCCGTCTAATGACTATCATTGAAGAAATGTTCATCTGTCTGATGCTATCAGTGAAGAACCTTTTAAATGATAGTCATCAGACGGGTGAACAATTGACCCGTCTGATGACTATCAATGAAGAGCCTTTTCAATGATAGTCATCAGACGGGTGAAGATCTTCAGCTTTCAGACTGGTGACCCCACCCATCTCACCAAGATAGCTCACCCGTCTACTGCACTGGGGTCATCAGTCTGAAAGCTGAAGAAATGGTCACCTGTCTAATGACTATCATTGAAGAAATGTTCATCTGTCTGATGCTATCAGTGAAGAACCCTTTAAATGATAGTCATCAGACGGGTGAACATTTCTTCAGTGATAGTCATCAGACGGGTGAACATTTGATCACTGATAGTCATCAGACGGGTGAAGATCTTCAGCTTTCAGACTGATGACCCCAGTGGAGTAGACGGGTGAGCTATCTTGGTGAGATGGGTGGGGTCACCAGTCTGAAAGCTGAAGATCTTCACCCGTCTGATGACTATCAGTGATCAAATGTTCACCCGTCTGATGACTATCACTGAAGAAATGTTCACCTGTCTGATGACTAACAGTGTCAAGGTAAAACTGTTATTGTTAATGTGTTCATCTATATAAGTATTTACATTAATTTAAAAAATAGGGTATGACATGAAATTTAAATAACGATACTTAGTAATTTAATGCGAATCGAAAGGTAAATATATCACCTGTGAGAGAACTGAATAATTTGTGAAATTGATCATGTAAATCAGCTATGTTATAATCACGTTCTGCATATATGAGTCTATTCCCTAATTGATTTGTGATATATCCGTTTGGATATGGCATTGTTGGATATTCCTTCAGGCTTTTTCTGTTTTGTTGCAATAATTTCTCAATCTCAAGTAGAGTTAAATTTTGCAACTCTTCATTGGTAAGCTGCAATTCTGAAAATATAGAAGTAACAGTTATTATCAAGATTATGTTAAGATGCATGACATAAATTGTAACAGTGGCTCAAACATTTTGTTGGATTCATACCTTGATTACAGGACAATTTTCTTTGATCATAAAGAATCCCATCTGACAACCATTGCCATGTTTCTTTCCATACATTCTCTGGTCTATTAATGCTACTTGATATGAGCATTGTCACAAATAACTTTCTCAAGTAGAGACCTGAACCCCAGTAATAAGCCTCTTTTATAGCTTCTATATATTCTTTATCATCTTCAATCAATCCCATTGCAAAACATGCTTCTCTATAAGTTGGGTATTGGATATTGGCAACAGTTCTAATCTCTTCAAAGCTAGTTGGTCCTTTTACAACAGTTAGCATCATTCTTAAGTAAAATAGCTCACCAGTACATGGAGGAACCCAAATTAGTCTGCCAATTGTATACCCTTTTTTTCGTGGTTTCCAACACCTTTTGCTCTTTACATACACAAAGTTTTTCACAAATTGTGCATAAGTTAGATGTCTACCTTCATGGAATATCTTGTTTGCTTCCATCCAAGCTGTAAACATTGATTCTGTAACACTTGGTTTTGAAAGCACATCATCAATGTCCTCATGATCATTAAAATATACAGGTTGTTCTCCTGGAAGGTGAAAGAATAATCTTTCTACTGCTGGCTTTCTACTATGAATTGGAAAAGAAAAAATTCTCCAACATGCCTCACATGGTGACACATACCTGCAGTCAAGATATTGCTTGATCTCATCAATGATACCACCATTAGCTGATCCTCCATCTTGTGACGGAACAATAACAGCTGTAATCCGATCATAACCTTTGTTTATGTACTTGAATAAGTATTTGATTGACGTACTTTGGTTACACCATTCCATGTTAATGTGTGCTTGGTACTTCAATAATAATTTTGGATTATAAGGGACAACATGGCCGTTATCAAAGACAACACCATTCTTTTCAATTGTATTACCATTGTCTCTTCTCCTATACACAGGATAACCGTCTTGGTCAACAATTGTTATTCCTTGGAATTTCTTTGGATAATACCTAGAGCATTTACCATTTTTCATGCATGGAGATGATTTGTTTGCTGAACCACATGGACCATGAATCATATGAGTTTTGACCAAGTTGTATAACTCTCTGTCATCTTCTTCATTTGGTATTTTTGCTGAAATAATTTGATCAATGTCATCTGGAGTAGGGTACTTGTTACTTGGATGTAAAAAGATAAGTAGGTGTGCATGTGGCAACCCCCTTTTTTGAAACTCAATTGTGTACATATCTGAAAATAGACAGTGAAAATAATAGATGTTAGTAGTTTAAGGATGCAGCACATACAGACAATAAATGACATATATTTTGTGAAATTATTGAAATGAGACTTACATGCATGTACTTTCCCTAAGATGTGGTTCTTTCTTAAATCTGTTAACAGCTCATCCAATTTAATTTTAAATACCCTTGATATTATATCAGGACGATCCTGTGGTTTCAAATTCATGGGTCCAAGTAATCTTTGAATTTCTGGCCAGTTGGGATTGCATGTAAAAGTCAGAAACAAATCAGGAAAGCCAACAAAACTACAAATGGCCATACCATCAAAGTACAATTGATCCATGCATCTACGACTTCCGACAAATGTAGAAGGTAATATGACTCTTTTGCCTATATTTGAACCTTGAGTGTAGGCTTGGTTGTCTGATTCGTTCAAACTACGGTATTTATCCACTCTTAATTTTGATTGGTTTTTCCGGATAAAAGATAGTCTTTCTGACTCCACCATAGTATAACCATCAACCACAAATTGTTGAAAGAGTCTCCTTGATCGTAATAAAGTCTGTGCCTCATATTTTTCTGGATTGAATTCTAAAACAAAACCATTCTCTTATAGTAAGCCGATTCCTTTTGCTGTTATGAGAACAACCTCTATCTCTATGAGCTATATCAGGTCTGTAACCATCCTCAGCATAAGGAAATAAAAGTGGATATTGGTAACTCAAATAGCTGGCATGCAACTCGTCTATTCTTTGAAGATCACCACTTTGGGTCTCCATAATTATATCTCTTTTTGATGCAGTATCAACATCACCAACAATAAGAGCAGCTACTTCTGATACAGTAGGTAAATTATATATTCTACCATCGGTACATCTATCAGAAATAAGTCTTGACTTGAGATCATGCACATGGCTGTAGTGCAATCTTTCCTTAGCCATTCTGAATGACTTTGCGTGTGTATTATATTCATCTAGCATGGATGATAATTTGCACACAGTTTCTGGATTTATGTTGCTTTGGTTCCTGTTAATGAAGAAGCAGAAAATATTTGGAGAGAAATAGTTACATATCTTTTATCTTCTCTAATAACATTATAGTGAAGTACTCAAATATTAAAAATTATATGTAGTCAGATTATAATAGTTATTATTAGAATAAATTTAAACTTGTAGTTGTAAAAGTATATACATACCTGAATCCTTGAATCCTATTTTGTATTTCATTTTCAGTATCATATATGTAAAGCTGTGCAAACTTTGGAGAATGTCCAGGCATAGGCAATAGACTGCCAATTCTGTGGCATGATTGACCTTGTATCCTAATAATTGGTGGTCCTCTACCATTATTAATTGACTTGTCAAGTTTTGCTCCAGGTGATGTGAATGCAAACATCATGTTATACAAACGAATATGCTGTTGATAATTCTTGCTATCTGCTGAATCATTATCAAATAATAGATGTTCAAGCAATGGTGGTGGTGTCTGCAAAAGTGGTAGTTCAACCTTTCCTTGACCACAACAGAGTTGATACTTAGGACTTGCAGCATGTCTATTTTTGCGTGTTCTCTCTTGATACCACATATATGCTTGACAGTATTCACATTCAATGATTGGATCACCAATATCGGAATATCCTATAAATTCATGAAAGTGTTAGCAAGCAATACATTGTTGTTATTATGAAGTATTATTATAATATAATATTATAAAGTACCATGACTAAGAGTGGCAGGTTCAGTAGCACTGATATTGGCATAGAGTTCCCCTTCCTCAGAACTTGAGTTGCTATCGGAAGTCTCTGCTATTTATTCAGGAAATGATTTATTAATAATCAATCAGTATAAAGTTGTTGCATATATATATAGACAATTGGCTGAGAATTGCATTGTTTTCATTGTTAGTACCTTCAGTTGGGTTAAGTTCAGTAACTGAATCATTATCTGCATTATCAACTTCATTATATGGATTTTCTTTATCCACATATCTATCTGAGTTTATTGTCTGCCATGTTGTTGCGGTGGATATATTCTGCTCTGATGAAAAGGATGCAACATTGCAATGTTTGTAGGTATCAGTGTGGTTGACTAAACTTTGTGCTACTTCAGAGAATTTGTTCATTAGATTAACACCTAATGAATCAATAGAAATAGCTTTCCTTTTCTTTTGTGATTGGTGCTGGCTGGCAGATGGCTGAGTATATATGAAAGAATTAGAGCTGAAGCTGCTATTTAACTGAATAATGGTCTGGTTCCTCTCATTTAGTACGGAAGAAGTTATATCAGAAAGTAGTGTGGTATTTCTTAATCTTGATTGAAGATGCAATTGTTGATTTTGAGTTATACTGCTGGATCTATTTGCTCTTCTTTCGCGCAGCACATTCTTTCTTTTGAAGCGTGCTTTTGATGCTTCATCCTTGGTTCTGCTTGGTTCCATTCTTCAAACAAATAAAATAAAGATAAAAAAATGAGCTAACAAAGTAGGAGAAATTTGTTAAAGTGAGTACTCAAGCTATGCACTGTAATTTTGAGTAATAACCTGATGGTTGTAAGGAAGAGTAACTAAGAACACATTTTTACTTTGAAAACTTAATATTTAACTTCTGTGATGGTTATTTCCTGGATTTGTTGTTGGTTCGATTCTACAAAACAAAAAAATAAACATGAAAAATGAGGTAACCCATAGGACAAATGTGTTGAAGTGAGTACTAATTCTCCACACGATAATTGTGAGTACTAACCTGAACACTTCCTTTTTTTCCTGATTCAGAATGGTTTGGCAAGCTTGGTTTGGTACTTTCTACTTTAAGTGCACTACTTTAATTGTATTACCGTTCATTTTTTCATCATATGTGATGAAGGATATAGTATAGGACAAGTTCCCGCCAATTTAGGCTAGTTGGCTGACTTTTCAACTGCACTGGTTTCTATGAATTTTTTCCAGTAATGATGGCTTTGTATAACAACTCCCCGGACCAGTTGTATTTTATATAATATATATATAATATATTAATGTGAAAGAAGTACTTATATATATATATATCACTGAAAAACCTTTGAACGAAAAGTACAGGTGAGACTTCTCTCTTATCATATATTTCATCACTCCCAAGAGACTCAAAATTAAATGTTTCTGTTTCCCTCCTTTTCTTTGCTTTACCTCTTTGGCTTCCCTCTCTCACCTGATATTTTTCCATCTCACTTGTCTGTACTAAGTTAGAACGCGTCTAAGCCGAAGTGGACCCGTCTGATGGTTGTCAGTGAAGTAATGTTCACCCGTCTGATGACTATCAGTGAAGAACCTTTTAAATGATAGTCATCAGACGGGTGAACATTTCTTCACTGAGAGACATTAGACGGGTGAAGACCTTTAGCTTCAGGCTGGTGATCGCACTGGAGTAGACGGGTGACCTTTCTGGGTTAGACGGGTGGGGTCACCTGTCTGAAAGCTGAAGAAATGTTCACTCGTCTGATGACTTCCCCTGTCTGAAAGCTGAAGAAATGTTCACCCGTCTGATAGTGATCAGACGGGTGAACTATCAGACGGGTGAACATTTCTTCAGCTTTCAGACGGGTGACTGCAATTTTGAATTCCAGAATTTTTATTAAACTATATTTTGGTTTTTATACCAATAATTATAATTTTATTCCACTATTTAATAGTTGATTGAAATAACAATGTCAAGGTAAAACTGTTATTGTTAATCTGGTTAAGCACCACAAACCAAAAGTAGTAATCTTTATCATAATCACAACTCATAATCATACAGGGATTTAAAAGTGGAATGTAAATAATCTTTATCATAAAATCGTAACTCATGTCAAATTGTAATATAGACTAAGCACAACAGGTTAAGTGATCATAAGCAAATTTAACAACATAGTAACCAATATAATCAAAAATATTCGTCGAGGAATCATTATCCATACTTATACATTGATCCATGATGATAATATGTACTAAATAATATTGTCTTAATGTTTGGTAAAATAGCAAAACATCAAACAGACCAAAGTACTTATTTGGCCATCAAAAAAGTTACACCACTATCAAAGTTCCATCAAATATTGAAAATTCATTCAGTTTTAATATTCTTTTGCATTTTTGTAGATGATAGTTGTGCAGACGCTAAATCTTGACTGACTGTATCTTCAAACAGCATTTCAGATGACAGTCTCTTTGCTGGAGTAAAAGGCACTGGCAAATCAGGATCATGATCTGCTGTTGCTGATAAAGATTGCTGTATAAACAGAATAACTAAGTTGTATTAATTTTCAACTTTGATAACAACAATAGTAGCAAGAATAAAACATATCACAATAGAGTCTTACAACATCATAATGAAAATCTTCATTGATATCAGAGTTTCCCTTAACACCTTCATTCACAACAGCCTTTCCCTTGTCCATTGTAGATACATCCTAATAATAAAAAAAGATGTATTAAAACCAATAGTATGTTAAATTTTTTTTTTTTTCATGTATATTAACTATACCTCTTCAGATTCAAGTTGCTTCAGAATAGCTTGAATCAATTCTGGTTTGTCAGAAACCTTAATGACAGATGCATTGTTGTAAGATGGTTGCACTTTAACCCTAAATGCCAAAGTAGTTGCCAACATTTTGTCAAGAGGCTCTGGATAAGCATTTGGATCATCCTCACCCTCCTAATTGGACATATGAAAATACTGTAAATCAAATTTTGTGCCAACAAAAATCTAATTCAACTAACCATAAAGCTGATGAGTACAAACCTCAAGCATCTTCTTTCTTAGTGTAAGAGCTGAACTGCCTATAAGGTCTTCACATTCGCGGTTCCAGAAAATAAAGTTTGAACTGTCTTTTTTATTAACTACCTTAATATCTAATTTATACCTGTCCATTAATCATTTCAGATATTAAAACCAAGATTGAAGTTCACAGTTGAAGTAGTGTCCAATTCTAAATTCTCAAAGGTTTAAGAAAACAACCTTGGAACAGACTTCTCATTGTATTTGCCGCATTTACATGTGAATGATTTGTCCAGTACATCAGTTCTTTTATTACATTTTATGCATCCTTCATAGTTCCAACCACCTTTTCCAACATTAAATTTGCCAGTTGTTGCAACAGTCACACAAATTGTTTCCTAATGACATTTTTAAGAGTTAAGGGCAATGATGAAAAGAACAGTCATTTTAAAATACATTAAATGAGAAAATTGTTGCGTGTAAAAGTAGAATTTATTTATACCTGAGTCAGCGCATTTATACCGGAAAGAGACTTCACCTGGGCATTATACATAAATCTGTCTTCTTCAGAATATTGGGAGGTTGGAGTCATTTGACTCAGCAATTGACTTGATGGTTCAGGTAGTGACATTCCTCCAAAACTATAATCAACAAACTTTAATATATCAAACTCAATAATATTATATGGACAGTACATGTGAATGTAGTAACATGTGAATGTAGTATATAATTGATATTGGTTATAGATTAATATAAAGATACTCAAAAACCTGTTTTTAAAGCTTTGTACTTCTACAATATCTTCATTAATCAAGAGCTTTGAACCACTCCATGAGTTTGATACTGAAGGCAGATATATTCCTAACACAGTAATGATTTTTTAAAATATAATAACCAAACAATAATATAAGTATCTAAATAATAAATAACAATTAGGTAGGACATATAATATTTACCATGCGCTTCCTTGATTCTTGCATGTGTTAGTATAATAATCATTGGGCGAGAATCAGGTCTTTGGTCATAATAAGTTAGCAGTTTCATGGCATGGTCATCCCAGAGTGTACAGTTGAGCAGGACACCACTACAGTTAAATTATTAAATTAAATCAATCTAATTAAAAACAAAGGCAACACAAAAAGTAGATACTCCAGTTATTACAATAGAGACATTCAAGTACATTACCTAACATCTTTCATATTAAAAACAACCTTAGAATTGCCATTAGGCTGACGAAAAACAATTTCATGTAGAGCTCTAATAACATCTGTATAAAGATAACCATAACAATTTGATGTTAATTTTTATACATGTCTTGAACATAAAATAAGATCATCATTCAAATTACTTCAATCATTCATCTAAAATTTACCTACTAACAAATCAGTGTGGAAATTTCCACTCAGTATCTCACCAAAACTCTTAAACCGGTATTCGTATGGTGGAATGTCAGGTAGAGATCGCTCTTTCAGGGTAGTACCGCCAATGAAATTCAATCTGTAGGGATGGTCACAGGCCTTATATTGAAGATCATTGGAGACAACATGAAAATTATGCATTACATAAGTGCCATGCTCTTTTAACTTTGTCTCCCATTTCAGCATTTCATCCTTTCTCATTGACACTTGTATCTGATCACCCTAGTTGATCAAAATAGCAACAAAGTTTATTGATTAAAAGGGCAAAAAAAATAATAATCATTTAAAAAAACAACAAAGACATAGACCATTAAAACTGAGTACAGATAAGAATAATTATACCTTTGCATCCATTAAGATCATTTCATAATGACCTGAATGCGGGGGCTTTGGCTTGACAAACCAAATATCAATAATACGAACAGCAAGTGTCCATATTTCCCTTGAGTCATTAATATCTTTAATGGGATCAAATTTCCGTGCCATTACCTAAAATTGTGAAAATAAGAAATAGGATTTAGTATGTGAAAATTACAAAATTTCACAATGATTTTGTCAGCAATGGATTTGAAGCAACTCTAAAACTCCAGAAAACAAAACAAAGTTAAAAACAGAGCAGGTGTTATGAGCAAGTCTAAAACTCCAGGACTCAAAATCAAATATATGATATAAAACTCCACACTTCATTTTTGAGGGGATAAAACATATGATTCATCTTTCTCATCTTCTAAAACAGCAAAAAGGAGTTCACATCATTAGATTTTGTAAGCAAGGGGTTTGCAGCAATATGAACATAATAGACGGGTGAAGAAAGTGAAGAAAATGGCATCCAAGCCCACCAATTCTAACACAGACGGTGAAGAAGAGTAGCAAGTAGATGGAGTAGACGGGTGAAAAAAGTGAAGAAAAAATGGAGATGAGAGATGAAAAAATAGTCTCTACACGGTGAAGAAGAGTAGCAAGTAGATGGAGTAGACGGGTGAACAAAGTGAAGAAAAAATGGAGATGAGAAATGAGGATAAAACATATGATTCATCTTTCTCATCTTCTAAAACATGAAAAAGGGGTTCACATCATTATATTTTGTAAGCAAGGGGTTTGCAGCAACATGAACATAAAACTAAACCCAAAACCCATTCTAC
The DNA here is from genome assembly GCA_039655645.1 of Ammopiptanthus mongolicus. Classification (NCBI taxonomy): domain Eukaryota; kingdom Viridiplantae; phylum Streptophyta; class Magnoliopsida; order Fabales; family Fabaceae; genus Ammopiptanthus; species Ammopiptanthus mongolicus. The sequence continues at coordinate 90,566,461 of CM077343.1, forward strand.
TGTTATAAATTTCACAGAAAACCATAAACAACAACTAAAAATGGAAGTGAAATGCTAATACCTTCAATAATCCTAGTCTTCAAAGCTTCAAATACTGCCTCTTAGTTGCCTGCTTCAAAGAAATAAAAAAAGTAATCATTAGATTTTGTAAGCAAAGGGTTTGCAGCAATATGAACATAATAGACGGGTGAAGAAAGTGAAGAAAATGGCATCCAAGCCCACCAATTCTAACACAGACGGTGAAGAAGAGTAGCAAGTAGATGGAGTAGACGGGTGAAAAAAGTGAAGAAAAAATGGAGATGAGAGATGAAAAAATAGTCTCTGCACGGCGAAGAAGAGTAGCAAGTATATGGAGTAGACGGGTGAAGAAAGTAAAGAAAATATGGAGATGACAAATGAGGATAAAACATATGATTCATCTTTCTCATCTTCTAAAACATGAAAAGGGGGTTCACATCATTATATTTTGTAAGCAAGGGGTTTGCAGCAACATGAACATAAAACTAAACCCAAAACCCATTCTACTGTTATAAATTTCACAGAAAACCATAAACAACAACTAAAAATGGAAGTGAAATGCTAATACCTTCAATAATCCTAGTCTTCAAAGCTTCAAATACTGCCTCTTAGTTGCCTGCTTCAAAGAAATAAAAAAAGTAATCATTAGATTTTGTAAGCAAAGGGTTTGCAGCAATATGAACATAATAGACGGGTGAAGAAAGTGAAGAAAATGGCATCCAAGCCCACCAATTGTAACACAGACGGTGAAGAAGAGTAGCAAGTAGATGGAGTAGACGGGTGAAAAAAGTGAAGAAAAAATGGAGATGAGAGATGAAAAAATAGTCTCTGCACGGTGAAGAAGAGTAGCAAGTATATGGAGTAGACGGGTGAAGAAAGTGAAGAAAAAATGGAGATGACAAATGAGGATAAAACATATGATTCATCTTTCTCATCTTCTAAAACATGAAAAAGGGGTTCACATCATTATATTTTGTAAGCAAGGGGTTTGCAGCAACATGAACATAAAACTAAACCCAAAACCCATTCTACTGTTATAAATTTCACAGAAAACCATAAACAACAACTAAAAATGGAAGTGAAATGCTAATACCTTCAATAATCCTAGTCTTCAAAGCTTCAAATACTGCCTCTTAGTTGCCTGCTTCAAAGAAATAAAAAAAGTAATCATTAGATTTTGTAAGCAAAGGGTTTGCAGCAATATGAACATAATAGACGGGTGAAGAAAGTGAAGAAAATGGCATCCAAGCCCACCAATTCTAACACAGACGGTGAAGAAGAGTAGCAAGTAGATGGAGTAGACGGGTGAAAAAAGTGAAGAAAAAATGGAGATGAGAGATGAAAAAATAGTCTCTGCACGGTGAAGAAGAGTAGCAAGTATATGGAGTAGACGGGTGAAGAAAGTGAAGAAAATATGGAGATGACAAATGAGGATAAAACATATGATTCATCTTTCTCATCTTCTAAAACATGAAAAGGGGGTTCACATCATTATATTTTGTAAGCAAGGGGTTTGCAGCAACATGAACATAAAACTAAACCCAAACCCATTCTACTGTTATAAATTTCACAGAAAACCATAAACAACAACTAAAAATGGAAGTGAAATGCTAATACCTTCAATAATCCTAGTCTTCAAAGCTTCAAATACTGCCTCTTAGTTGCCTGCTTCAAAGAAATAAAAAAAGTAATCATTAGATTTTGTAAGCAAAGGGTTTGCAGCAATATGAACATAATAGACGGGTGAAGAAAGTGAAGAAAATGGCATCCAAGCCCACCAATTCTAACACAGACGGTGAAGAAGAGTAGCAAGTAGATGGAGTAGACGGGTGAAAAAAGTGAAAAAAAAATGGAGATGAGAGATGAAAAAATAGTCTCTGCACGGTGAAGAAGAGTAGCAAGTATATGGAGTAGACGGGTGAACAAAGTGAAGAAAAAATGGAGATGACAAATGAGGATAAAACATATGATTCATCTTTCTCATCTTCTAAAACATGAAAAAGGGGTTCACATCATTATATTTTGTAAGCAAGGGGTTTGCAGCAACATGAACATAAAACTAAACCCAAAACCCATTCTACTGTTATAAATTTCACAGAAAACATAAACAACAACTAAAAATGGAAGTGAAATGCTAATACCTTCAATAATCCTAGTCTTCAAAGCTTCAAATACTGTAACACAGACGCTGAATAAGAGTACCAAGTAGATGGAGTAGACGGGTGAACAAAGTGAAGAAAAAAAGGAGATGATAGTTTGTGAACGGTGAAGCAGAGCACCAAGTCGATGGAGTAGACGCGTGAAGAAAAAGTGAAGAAAAAATGCAGATGAGAGATGAAAAAATAGTCTCTGCCGCGTAAGAAGAAAGGAAGAAGGCCTCGCCAGCTGGGGATGCCCAGAAGCTCCCTCTCCCTGCTCTACTGCGTGAGTTGACAGGAGTAGATGCACTGACAGATTTTTTTACGGGGAAAGGAAGAAAGTCTTGTTGCATGGAAAGTAATAATAAAAATAATAATAAGTATTTGACCAGGGTTTAAGTGACAAATATAACCCCAATTTGGACACGTGTCAACATGCTAATAAAGGGTATTATAGACATTTCCCCAGGTATAGAAATGTATATATAGATATTTGATAGGATGTAAGCACTTACACATACGATTGTAAACGAGTCCAGTCGAGTCGAGCACTTGAAGCTTAAGTTTGGGTTGAGCTTGAGCTTGAGCTTAACTTGTTAACTAATGAGCCGAACCCGAATAGTTCACGAATAGTTCAGTTCATTACATCTAACGTGCGTAACGAGGCAAAGAAAAAGGAAAAAATGAGTGAGAAACTGAAAATTATTGAAACACTAGTGTTTTACTTTATTAATTTATTATTTATTTTTAAACAAATTTATAACCATACCTTTAACTCACAAGTAAAACACACCTTTCATAAAAATTTGTCATTAGAAAACTATACAAAAGTATTTTTATACAAAAAAGTAGGATATATTTAATTTTAATTTTTCAATGATATATATGTATATAAACGAGCTATTCACGAATCGTTAATGTAGAATTTGTAAGGCTTGAGCTTGACTCATTTAAATAATCGATCACAATTTCAAGCTTGGGTTTATTTATTTAATGAAATAAACGAGCTCGATCGAACATTTAACAAGTCAAACTCTAATAGTTCACAAATAGCTCAGCTCATTTACACCCCTACTTACACATATTTATACTAAAATATTCTCAAATTTTAAATTTTTTAATTATATTTAATTACATTGTATTTCTTCATGTCATTTAATTATATTTGAATTAACATTGTATTTTACGTATTTATATATTAATTTTATGATATAAGATTATAAGTAAATATATAAATAAATAAATAAATATATATATATATATATATATATATATATATATATATATATATATATATATATATATATATATATATCTTTAACCATAATGTGCCTCTAATTAATTGCTATGTATTGTTGCACTGTCAACCAATCAAAAATAATGATATGAACGACTTTTAAGTTGTTAGGATAAGAGTCAAACATTTTTATTAATGTGACAATTTATTATTGGTTGATTGTACTGAGAGTGCATGCTTATTAAATCAATATATTTAACAAAGAGAATGCTAACGAGTGTCCTTAGAACATTGGTTAAGGAATCAAGAAAGAAAATTGTGCATGGGTAAATGATGTATTTAATATATTGAAAAGTGTTACACTTAATTTTTCAATAAAAACTTTCATTTTGTTAATTCCTTAAACAATACTCTTAGGACATTTATTAGCAAGATCCGTTTGACAATAATGTGTCTTTAATTTTAATGATAGAACATAATTACTTTTGACAGATGTTGCCGCATAACACTGTTCAAATAAGATTTGTCTTATAATATGCAGCGGCGGATCTAGAATCCGGGACCGATAGGGACAATCTATTTACAAAAAATTTAATAATAATTATTATCATACATATGAAGATAAAATCATAAATGTTAAAGGCATAAATTTTAATATAATATGTTGAAATTTTAATTCGTTTTCCTAGATATGATGACAACTCTTCTAATTTAATTTCAATTTGTTACTGTTGGAGACTTGATTCACCGGATTTCAATGAAGAATGTTGCTCATTTGATGGTAATTTCCTTTTCAAAAATCTTTCCATTATATCCTGCAATTAAAAAAACAAAGTTAATACATTTAATTAATTTTATGTCTAACCAATCAATTTGGTGAAAATCACGTAGTTATCACAAAACCCCCAAAATTGGGCATATCAAAACCCTAATTACATAAAATCGAACTTTCAAGCACAATAATGCAAAAAATGAAGAATGGAAAGGCTTAACTGGTGGTTGTAGAAGAGAGACGCGTAAAGAGGCGAAAAAGAGATTAGGGTGGTGCGCAATGGTGGCACGCTAATCGAGAAGATGACCGGAGCAGCCGCGCGATGTGGCGATGGCGAGCTAACGACGAAACAGTGTTGAGAGTGAGAGATATGAGAGTTGAGGGGTGGATGTCTCGGCTGCGTAAGGAGAAAGAAATAAGGGACGGGGCGTGAGTGCAAATTATTTCACATATGGGGGCAAATGGGTAAAATATAGTGTATTATGTGCGTCTGCCCCTACCAATATGTGTTGGTCCAAGTGGAAGGGGTTTGGATCTCTTCATGATGTGATCCTAGGTTTAATCTCTGAATTCATGCGTATAGAAAAAAAAACACGATTGGGAGGAGTCAGCGCTTAGACACCTGTTCGTACCCCAAGAGATTTATAAATGAGAATAGACTAAGAGATTATTTTTTGGTGAGTAAGGAAATGAAACTAACAAAGGAACCTCAAACCAAGCTCATCCTGTAACATTAGCGAACCTAAACCTCTTAAGAACGTTATTCTAATTTAATATACATGTGTCTATATTTTTTTTTTTAGAAATTTGTCTTGGAAGGTAAAAGAATTAAATGAAAATAAATTAATAATTAGCAGATTTAATAGTAATAACTATTAATTAGTATATTTAAAAATATATTACATAATAAAAATTAAAACAAATTGTTTAATGACGCGAAACGATTCACCGAGGAGTAGAGATATATTATATAAAATGACTTAGGTTCAAGAATGAGTACTCTAATTTAATATATAAATATTAATTTATAAAATGATATTTATTATTTTAATATTAAATTTATTAGTTCAGAACAAAATTAACGAGTGTGTTTAGAATATAAATAAAATAAAAATGATTCAATTTGTTAATATCTTATGTTTTTTTTGACAAGATAAATCTTATGTTTAGAATGTTGAAAAATGGTAAATAATTTTTTTATAATCTAAATAGTAAATAATTTTATTTCTAACATTTCATGGATATCATTCATTTTGATTTGAAAACTCCATAAATTTAATATAACTTATTAGGATTTGATTTGATTTTCAATAAATATATTATTTATATTTATTAACTAAATTTTATAAGAGTATAAATATAAAATAATTAAACCAAATCAAATTCATTCACATTTTAATAAATTCCAAATATAAGAAAACGATTTCCAAATTAATTGAAATTCTATTTTTTATAATGAGCTTCAAATATAAAATTTGATTTCTAGCTCAAATCAAATCAAATTAAATCAAATCAAATCATTTCTAATTTTAATGGATTCAAACCACATGACATGAGATTATATAAGAAATATTTGTTAACTTATTATACTTATTTGAATTAGACTTCAAAATTAAGTTATGAACCAAGTTAGTAGAGAAGGTTCGGTCTGGATCCTCTAATTTTAGAGCTGAAAAGTTACGGTGACTTTGTGTTTATAGAGAAGAGGGAAAGACAATTATAAATGAGAGAGAAAGATGAAAGAGAAAATTAATAAAGAGAGAGAAAAATAGGTGACTTTCGCGCTCTAAAATTAGAGGATCCAAACCCAAAAGGTTCACAAGTTTATTAGCTTGATTTATTTAATTTGGTTTCATATTGGCTTATTTTAATATTTAATTTAAACTGATAAGTCACATTAAACAATTTGGATGAGATGGAATTTCCTATTGGAAGGTTCTATGTACCCTTTGATAAAACTTATTCTTGCCTATGAGGTCCAATCCGATAATGAGAACTTAGTCTCATATAACATTAACATAATTCATTTAATTATGATGATATATTCTGATTGAATATAGAATATCAAAACCTCTACTTCCCTCTACTTTCTAAGGATATTATAACAATACCCTTTGATATTATAATCAATATATCTTAAATCGTACCGCAAGGGAAAAAAAACATCCGATGACATATCATGTAAAGCACCTTTGATAGGGAAGGGATTTTCTCCCGTAATTTTTTTTCCCGTGGGATCCACGTCCTTCATTCAACAAGTGAGAGAGTGAGTGTTTAAATATTAAAAAAGGGGGGAGAGGGGTTTAATGGTGGGGATTTTCACCTGGGAGAAATTGATTGAAAAGCCCACTGGAGAGCATCAAAGGATAGCGTTCTGGGCATCTCCTTCAAGAAGGACTTTCCTTCAACCCCATCCCTGCAAAAAGGAGGTGGTCATCTTGAGTAGCCAATAATTTACCTCATGTGCTTTATCAGCAATAAAGTGTCCATGTGCGTCTCTAATTACAGTTCCAAACCCATATATATAATAATATACATGAGATCCTTTGAAACTGGAAAATCAACATCCATTTTCTAGACAAATGGATTAGGCTGGGTCCATCTATGTGGAGTAACCTAAGGATGATTCACTAATAAAGACTAGCCTTTGAGCTCTTGAAAAGTTGAAAGTATAGATATGGATATTTTCAATACTTTCATTAATAAAAAATTATTTTCAGTGTTACTTATAAAAAATTTTGAAAACAAGAAATAAAAAGAAAATAATTTGACAATGTTATAATTATTTGTGTGGTAATTATTTATAAAAATAGGAAATAAAAACAGGAAATTAGAAACAAACCAAACATGCCCTTGTCATTTATTTTATATAAAACCTTGATTTATTTTTTTAATCATATTATAGGTACGAAGTATCTATCACCATTAGCAGTGATTAATCTTCATCGAGGAATCTATTGAGCACATAAGGTAGGTTCTCCCCTCCCAACCAAGTTTTCTCCATACTTTTATCTTTCTTTGACCAAATATAAAGAGTAAAAGGCTCTAGTTGGTTCAAGAGAAAATCAGTGTTATAGAGCTTGTTTGATAAGTCTCATACCGCTAGCTAGCATATAGCGGATGGATTAGCAGTCATGTTTGCTAAGCGTACTTGTCATTAGCTTATAGCGTTTTTTTACGAGCTTGTAGTGTTTTTTTCAGATTCTACTTCAAGTAGCGTTTGAGCTTATAGCTTATAGCGTCTGATTTTTCTCCTTCTTTTACCCTTATTATTTTATTTTAATTCTACTTTTACCATATTCAATATATAATAAAATATTATAATTTTTCTTCTTTCACAATTCACAATTCATAATTCATGTTTCTTCTGGTTTACTCTCCCCTCTCTTGCAACTCATCAACTCTTTTTATATAATTTAACCTTTTTTTTATCAAATAATTCTATGATAGTAGTTCAACATTTATTTGATAATAAAACATATAATATAAATAGGTAAGATTACTAGTTATATAATTTTTTTATATAAACAATGTATCAATATTTTTTTTATATAATAATAACGTTCAACATTTATAATACTAACGTATATATATTTTTTTTTTATATATAAACAACATTTATATTAAAAGGTATATGATACATGTCTTTTCATGTCATTTTATATATATCAGTTAGTTCAACCGCTAGTTCATTTTTTATATAAACTACCTCGTCTGCTATTCGCTATCAACTAGCTTATTCGCTATCAACTAGCGTATCCGTCATTCGCTAGTTTTATCAAACAGGCTCATAGCCAAGCTTTTGTTAGGAAAGAAAAAAAAAACAAAAAGGAAGGATGGATTTAAATTAGATATCATTTCCTATTTTTTTGTATAAGGGGCATAAAGCCCAAAGGAAAAAATAAAGACTAAGTAAAGTTACAGTGAGATAAGGTAGCCCCAAAAAAATCACCAAGCAAAGTAAGAGTCAACTCTGCTGGAGGCACCGTTACCTCCTCGAAGCCAAAAGTCTTGGAAAGGCTCCAACTAACTAGTGAGACCATGCACTTGTTTCCTTTCCTTAAGGCATGAACAAAAACAACCTCCCATTGACGAAGCATGAGGTCCTTGTCATGCTTCTGTGACAATCATGAGGCTAAATTCAAGTTCGATATAATAACCTGAGGATCTCCCTCCACAATGATTAATTCCTATAACCACAATGCCAAGCTCAACACATTCCCACCTACAGAGCGCAGAGTTCTGCAGTATATGACGAGCAAATTCTTATACGACAAGTAAAACCATACAACCACCCACCATCATCCCCCGAATGATCCCTCCACAACCAGCCTCTTTGAGTTAAGGCAATTTGTGTTACATTACTCTGGTACCTATAGTTGTATATTTGGAATTTGGTGTAAAGCTTTGTTTGGTTTGAGAAAGAAAATGAAAAGAGAGAAGATTGAAAGAAAGAATGTGGGTAGAAAGAAAGTAGTGAGAAAAAAAAATGAATTTTAAAGGTTGTTTGGCACGAGCGAAACATGAAAGAAAGTGAGAAGAAAGAAGATGAGTTTTTTTAATAGACAATTATGTCCTTGTTAGATGAAGGGGTGGTAGATGAGGACAAATTTGACATTTCATACTATTTTATCCCTTTATTCCGCTTCCTAATGTAATAAGAGCATCTCCAATGGTAAAATTTTAAGGAACTCATTTTAAGTTTTTAAGTGTGTTCATATATGTCAACTCAAATTTATGACATTCACTAAATTTTCACTCCAATGAGGGTTTCTATTGTTAAGTTCTTTAACTTCTCTCCCCTTTCTACATCTCATATTCTCTCCATCGCCTTTACACTATCAATTGCAAAAAAATAATATTTAAATATTATGGAACCCTCTTTTTAGGTTCCTTAGATAAGAAACTCATTTTAAATTTAAAGAACCCAAAATCGTATGCGGCATATTACAATAATATTTTATTCTTAAGGAATCCCTATGAAACCTCCACTAAAGATACTCTAAGTGGAGAAAAAACTTTTTACGTGGGTCCCACCATTTCTCTCCCTCTCTCTGTTTTCTCTCCGCAACTAAATAAGAGAAAACTACAAAATCATTCCATTTTTACTCAAACCAAACGAAGTATAAAGATCGAGTCGGTCACCCAATTATCTATCTGACCATGCATTAAGTAGTTAAGTCAGAAAAATCTAATAAAAAAGAAAATATTATGACCAATTAATGAGTGAGTCAAAACCAACTCGACTAATATGTAAACCTAATGTATAATTCAAAAATAACTAAATAAAAATTATAAAAATAGGAAACGAAATTTAAGATATATTTTATAAGATATATTTCAAAATAAATTATAAATATATCCTTATATTATGTTCAAATTTTTTTTAGAACAATATTTAATATTAAATTGAATGGAAACTATCACTAGAGTACTTCACAAAAAACGATCTAGAATATGTTACAAACCCAACTTAAAACACTATAAAAAAACACGCGGATACTGACAACCTTTTATCGACGGCCTCAAAGTCGTTGGTAACTTCATCATTTCCGACAGCGAAAGCCGTCGGTAAGACGTGAGTGGAATATTGACCCACTTACCGACGGGAAGGCTCGCCGGTAATGAAAATAAATACTACCAAGGGTCTAGCAGTCGGTACTACCGTCAATAAATTTAATGCAAATAGGCGCTACCGAGTTACTGACGGCTTGCCACTTTTATTTATAGTTTTATAATGTATTGTTTTATTATATAATATATATGCACTCATTTTTGCGATTATGCATAATAGGAGCAGTTCCAAGAGAGGGTGTCTCAGGCATCAACCTCTTCCCCATCCATGATCCACCCCATCTGACCCCGAGGAGAAGCGGCTTGCAGTGCATGTTTAGGCGGAGGTTGTTGGCGGCAAAAAAAGGGTCGACTGTACAGTGCTAGAGACCTTTTTGGCAACTATTGGAAAAGGTCGTCGCGCCTCTTCGATCTTAGTGCTGGAGGATCCACCAGCGACAATCGCCACACTCAGGAGTCCGCGAAGATTGTTGAGTTGAAGCGCATACTGGCCGCTGCCGAGGAGCGTGAGCGACAGAGCATCGTCAGATAGAGGCAACGATGCAGCAGGTGCTACAGATGTTGCAGCAGCAGCAACCCCCCAGTAGCAACAGCCCCCACAGCCTGGTTAGCGGACCAAGCGCACTGGGGAGGATGATGACGACGACTCATTTTTAGCATCTTATCTACTCTCCTACTCATTATGATAGAGATTATTAGATTTTTATGTTAGTTTTTTTTATCATTTATATTTCTAAGTATTGTATTGAGTATAATTTAAATTCATGTGATATTATCTTTAATTTTATTCTGTAATATTTAGTTAATTAGTTAATTAATATTTGTAAATAATTAATAAGAAATATAATTTTTTAATAAATATAAAATATAATCAAAATATTAATTATTTTTTAAATATTATTTTTTTAAAAAAAAATTAGTGATACCGGCGGCTTTGGCCGTCGGTATTATGTGTGGGCAGTTATCGACGGCTAGGCTGTCGGTAATATGTGTAGGTAATTACCGACGACTTCATGCAAATAACCGTTTGTAATTGGATGACGTTGCCAACAGACAAAGCCATCGATAAATACCTACGACATTACCGACGGCTTTGTCTGTCGGTAAGTACCGGCGAATTTTTTACGTTAGTCTATCGGTATGCATTATCGAGGAGCTGTTTCTAACGGATAAGGGGTTCTGAGGGATAAAGGGTCGTCGGTTGTCCGTCGGAAAAAGGATCATTATGGACGACTTTAGGGCATTTCCGATGAATTTTGGCAGTCGATAATAGCCTTTTTTCTTGTAGTGAAAGCCATCAAATTTAATTTATAAAACTTAAATTCGCCGTAGTTAACTTTGAAATGAATTGAACCGAATTACTACTTCACAAAAAAAAGATCTGGAATATGACACAAACCCAACTTAATCGAAAGGCCATCAAGTTTAATTTAGGTAAAATAGATCGATTAGTCATGTACGTTTTTTTTTTATTTTTTACTTTGGTCCTATATGTTTTATTTTTTTGCATTTTTGTCCTATACGTTATGTTTCATCACCACGTTAGTCCTAAAACTGACGCCGTCAAGAAGGAATTGACGAAAATGATTAATATGGAAGACAAAATATAACGTATAGGACCAAAATGAAAAAAAATAAAAAAGCACGGAACTTCAAGTCCATGTAAGAAGGAACTGCCCTAGGCATTTAAGGTCATCAGATCAGTCAACGACGGAGAAGGAGTAGCGATGGTAGCCATCCGATAGCACTAGTTCCGGCTTTGAGTATGTTCCCTTTCATTGCTTCTTATTTTGGTCTTATATGTTATGTTTCGTCTTCCACGTTAGTCCTAAAACTGACGTCGTCATATACGGATTGACGGAAAGGACTAACGTGCCAACGAAACATAACGTAATAGACCTATTTGAAAAAAAAAAAAAAACTTATAGGACTAATGAAAAAAAAAACGTATGAGACTAATCAACCTATTTTACCTTTAATTATAAAACTTAATTTCGTCTTAGTTAACTTGGAACTGAATTCAAACGAATTAGTAGAACAAGAATGCGTTAAACACTCCTAATAGGATGGAAGCGCTTGACGGCCTTTATGCTTTGGACATGGACATAAGTACATGTTCTTCTATTCTTAACAATGTGTTAAAAATCAGACGGATTGTTGAACTGGTGAAGGTGTTGGTTCACAGTTCATTGATCCAATCGTGATCTAGTCGTCGAAAGAGTTTTAATTAAATATATATTTTTTGTTTTACATAATTTGTTCAATAATAAAATAATAAACTAACGTACTAATAAAATATTTTACATAATGAAACAATATTGTAACATATTTAAGTTCAATAAAAAAAACATAATATTTCTGACTTAACAAAAAAAAAAAAAAACAAACATAATATTTGTAAGTTCACATTAAACAAATCCAAAATGGTAAATGGAACCTCTCAACCTATGTTTGGTTCTGCATTACAATGCCTAAAAGCACGCTTATAGTATCATTACTGTAATTTTTTTAGAAATAATGTGAAAGCTACCATTGTGTAGCTTGTGCAAAATCACTTCCACGTTTGGGCAGAACCATCACCAAATAGAGGCTCGCTCTTGAGCAGTCTCGTGTGTACGTGAGTGCAAAGGAAGATTATTGTGAGGAAGATGGGGAAGATGTTGTGGGTTGGGAAAGGACTAGCTAGCAACCATGTGTTTATAGTTAAGAATGCGTATTCCTTCTTAACATTTGAGCATGCGGTTATCACGGGTGGCTGGCAGAACATATGGAGATGGCACTATGGCAGGGGCCACACCGAATACAACACTTTAATTACTTGGATTGTTGCGCATGGTAGACTTCTAAAGAACTTCAAGCGTAGTATGAAATGCAGATTATCATGCAGCCTAATAGCCAAGTCAGGATTCAGGAATGGGCTTCTTTGCTTTTTGATGATTTAACGAGTGCACCCTTGCCCCGAAGCGTTTGTTTAAATGTTCAGTTCGTTAGTTTGTTTTTCTTTTCTTTGAGCCTCTGTTCCTCTACTGTACAAAAAAAAAAAAAAAAAATCCAACTATAACACAATATTTAAATATAAGTGTTCAACAATAGATAAAAATATTCATTACTAACATCTAGAATTATGAAATAACGTAACAAACAATGATCAATCATTATCGAAATATTCATTAAGGTTGAATCCATCAAATGTCAATATGTTAGCATCTTCATCGAGACCACCACAACCATCACTTTCAAGCTCAAAATTTGATTCCAACATTGGTTCATTTGTAATATCTTAGTTTCTTCATCACCTACTGAAACAATAAGCAATGTTAAAAATAAAATCATGCACAAGAATAATACTGTATAATTGTAAAAGGAAGAATAGAGTGCCTTCAAAGTTCAAGTGAAACAACGTGGTTTCATGTTTTAAAGAAAACATACTTAGGCAAACCGTTGGACTGCCAATTTCACCGGTTCGACAACGATTCGACTGATTCTCCACCAATTTTCAAGACAACCGAATTTTTAAAGACACCCAAACCAACACTAAGACTGACTCACGGATTGAATCAACGGGTTCAATCCAATCTTTGACAACCATCATTCTTAATTTGTCAACAAATTTCATGTCAATTACCCTAAAAATGTGTTCGTGTGAAGCATTTTCCCTGTTTTTCCTTAGGAATCAAAACTTGAATGTTCGAACTTTTAACACAACGAAAAAATGGTTGGCACATAGAGCTACGCATAATTATGGTGATAATGTATGGATGCAGGGAAAAACATTTTTGATGACGAACTTTGTAGTAATTTTCCCCAAAAGATAATTTTGGAGTAAGACTACAATTACCATAATGTTTAGACCCCATCATGAATGGCTAAGATCTCGTTTCGATGATTTATACGTCTCGAAAGAGATCAGTCCCTGGCTATCGGTTAAGGGATAATCTTGTGCAGACCAAAAACTATATAACACATGGCACCATATATAACCATACATCGCATTAGATCAAAATGAAAATATTGATCTGAACAGTTGCTAAGCTACTGAGAAGTATAGAACTGTTATTCCTACGCCAAATCCATGAAAGATAGATCGCAAAACATAAGAACGAATTTCAATTTCAAACAGATTACCATGTGCATTAAACAAAAAGTTGTTTATCTGCTAACCAAAGTTCCACATTGGCAATAAAGTTTATGAGGGAATTTACTACTAACTGAATCCATCAACTACAACTCATTTCATGAAATATAAGTTAGTCTCCAATGTCAACTTGAAACTCTAACTTACTCCACTGTTCATTGATAGCTGATGACCGCCACATGTGCCCCTTCAATCTCTTGAAAATATTCTCAATTTGCTTTGGAACCAATCGCCCTCTTAGCAAAAGATGGCAAACAGAACGCTGCTGTATGAATCTGTAATGAAAAACATGGATATATTATAACCAAAAATTAAGATAAGAATTAGCAGTGCAACAAAGAAAAGAGGAGAACATGGTTATTGGAAGAGAAGCACACCTCAGAGTTGTAAAATTTCAGTGGCCTTGCTGAATGCTGACTATCATTTTCATCAATGGGGTTCACTGGATGCTTGAAATCAACAGAAGGCCCCTCCGTTGAGCAAAGCATAAAACCAATCATCCCACTGAAATGGAAAAAAATGAAAGTAACATAAACATGGATACATATATATCCTCACCATCTCTAAACCAAAAGCACATTATATAACAGAATCATCATGCCATGTAGAATACACAATCTACCCTACCCTCCTAGAGGATATAAAAAATAAAAATATATCATCAATTATGAATGGCATAATGAGTTTCAAATCACCATTTTTTGTAAGAATAAATGTAGGGTACAACATTAATCAATAGATAGGGGGTATGTTTTGCAGACTGCAAACGGGAAAAATAGAGGAGAAATTTGGAAAGAACATACCTTGGGTATGTAGGAACCGTGGTCCAAGCATAGTTGACAGAACCTTTGAATATCTGGCGACAATTTGCCACAATGTCCTCGATGATATGCATATGAAGCCATATACTTTCTGCTTGAGTACACACAACTCCTCCTGGACGAAGAGCCCTTGCAACAGACTCAAAAAAAGGCTTTTCAAAAAGCTCTTGAGCAGGACCTTCAAGATATGAATGTGATCTCACTTTAAAAAAACAATTTTGAAGTAACTGTAGAAGACCAACAAATTATAAGGCATTGGCATCGCAGATATACCCTACCAATAGGGTCAGATGAATCCACTATAACTGCATCATAGGTTCCTTCTGGAACTGCCTTCAAAAATGCAACTCCTAGACCAGTAAGAGACAAACCATCATGAGAAAACTTATCCTGAAAGTATAATGTATTCAGAAACATTAAAAAATGGAGTAGCTGATCATACCATCACCGATATGGAGTGTCACACGTTTGTCTTCAAATCCTACTGCTATATCAGGGAAAAATTGTTTAGAGACCTGCAAAGAATTAGGACTTAAATTTTAATATTGAATTTGCCCCATAAAAAAATTGATATTGAACAAATGTTGCTATACTAGAAGTCTTTGAAAGATTAAATTTTTTAACGCAAGTGTAAAATAACAACTTGCCAATTACCAATTTCATTAAGTAGAGAAACCCACCGAACTGAGAAAAAAGAACAGAGAAAGAGAACTAATTATATGAAAGCAAGATAGTAGACCGGCAAGCAAAATTATCCAGCTTTGGTTAGAGACAGAAAAGAACAGAATAAAATTCTCAGTGCCATTACTCACATCGACAACCATCTTGTCAATTTCACAAATGTCTATCTTTTCTACCGAAGAATGTCGTGCTACTTCCCGCAGAACTCCACCATCTCCTCCACCAATGACCAAAACCTAACAGAAAATTAAAGTGAGAAAAAGAAGATTTAATTCCATGCACTTAGAAAGTTACAGCAGGAAAAACAGGCTAATATTCCTAGAATTGTTCCTGCTTTTAATCACCTAACATTTTATACTCACAAGTGGTTCAAGTAAGTCATATTTCAGATGCCTTTTCCAGTACTCTCATCAACATTTACCACTCTGCACACTTCTTGGAAAAGGCCAAAGCAACCTAAACCACAAATAAACTTGTGTTGCTGTGCTAAATAAAAACCGGTGGCACGGTAGAAGTCCACATGGTGATGGACACGTCAATATTCTGACCAATCAATTCAAGATAGACATATATTTTCACAAATTATTCTAAGCCCCCCTCTACATACATATGATAAAATTATTAAAAGCTATACACGGCCTCATAATTATCATGAAAAATTTGTCAAACTACACAAATTCAGCAACAAAACTGGCAACCTAGACATATACTAAATTCCTGGAGGAATTCAAGGTATCAAAATACCTTTCTGGGATTTGGAATAGAGCAAAGAGAAAGATGAGTAATCATCTCTTGGTAGGCACATTCATCCCTTTCTGTGAGCTGAATGACTCCATCCAAAACAAGAACCTTGCCATATGTTGATGACTGCAAAAGGACATCACATCATACCTTGTAAATAGAACCAGGGTCATGAAAAAGGCGAAGAAAAAAAAAAAGAAAATTTCAAAAGTGACTTGAGCTACATGTACCTGGAAGACCATGACATTTTGGTATTCAGACTTTCCTTGAAACAAAATCTTTTCCACCTTCAAGGAGTGTGCCTCCCCTGCAAAATTACAGCCACATGCCAATTCATGAATATTATTACAAAAGACAATTACAACCGTTCTGTGTTATCAAAAGGCTAGATTACAATGTGCAAATATTTCTAAGGATATTAAGATTTCTTCTTGTGTTGTAAGCATGGTTGTCAAACGCACGATCATCTAACTCTTAGGATCGTGCGCTCCTACGATATTTGAGGGCTTCAACGAGGCAGATCGTTGGCGAAGCTCGGACAGCGGCCAGCGCGGCGGGATCAACGGGGAAACGCGAAAGATCGGTCGAATCGGCGATCTCTGCGTGCGATTTGCGTTTTAGGGATTTACGACCCATTTCGGGTTTTCAACCTGTTTCAGGTTTTCAACCCGGTTTTCAGGCCCAATACTTGTTTTCAGCCCAGAATTAGATTAGTAATACTAACCTTATTTCACTTTGACTATTTATTGTCGACGGTCATTCTTTCTTATTTGTTATTACTGGCTCCTTATTACTGCACGCCTCCTTATTCCATTCATTCCTTCACGTTCAGATTTCAGAGACTCCCTTTCTTTGCTTTGCTGAGACTGAGACTGAGTGTGTGAGTTTGTCCTTCTTCACTAAGAGTGAGCGTGTGTGTTGAGTTGTTCCTTCTTTGCAGTAGTGCAGTTCTTCGTTTTCTGCTTCTTCTTCTCTCTTCTCAAGTATTCAACATGTCTTCAAGCATCCGTGTTGGTGGCAGCTCTGGTGATGCACCTCCTGGAGTCTTTTATTTTGGTGTTTTTAGTTTTATGCATGAGAGATTATGACTTATGATTTGTATATGACATTCTTATAGGTTATTTACTTTTTTTGGTGTTTTAAGGTTAATTTTTTTACTTATGTTATTTTATATGTATATATAAAGATTTAGATATGATTTTGTCTTTTTGGTGAGATCTTACGATCCGTGTTACGATCCCACGAGTTATGATTTTTCTTTCCCCAAACGATCCTAGGTAGGATCTCGAGTTTGACAACCTTGGTTGTAAGGACAACAAAAAGTTTTTAGACCTACTTCTGTAACTGATAATAGATACATCTTCAACCAAAGCTATGTACAACTGGACAACCAGACCAAAGGCAATGGTCCTTGGATTGACATCCAAAACAATTGAAAATAAGAGATTTCAAAAGATTCTTTTTCTCCCTTTATATGCATGCATGGTACAGGGGGGAAAGTATGTGCGACAAAATTACATCTCATTGATTTAAAAATAAGTTGTCTTTTCTCATGAAATTACAAAAATGAGAAGGGGCATAGAAAAAGAAATCGGCAAGTTCAATCAATCTAAGATAATAATTGTTTTTAATTCCTCAAAATGAAATCTGGAACGAATTCGAACTTAACACCAGACAGTTAGTACTTAGCAGCTAACCACTCTACCACCGAGCTAGTTAGGAACAAAGGGAAATAAATATCAGAGCTCAATTCCCTCTTTGACGCTGTCAACCCATGACCAATATGAGATCAATGTTTCTCTCGTAAACCATGTAACATCTTTGTAGTGGCTCTATTCCATGTCTCATTTAATAGGAAATCTCAAAGTGGCTCTACTTCATTGAATCCCAAATGTAAGTACAAAACAAACACAAAATAACAAGTGATCATTAAATTGTTCGAGTAGTGGGTTTAAGATAAATTAGAAAAGCACACATCTGATCTGTCATCTAGAAACCATTGGTTTCCCAAACTACAAAACAAACATATTAACAACACGAGGAACACATTTTTGCTATGCTACTAATACTGTAATTGCTTGGCTATTCTGCCCAAGCCTGGCAACCCACATTCTACTGAGCCCTTGAGGGCTCAAAGCAGAACTTCCAAATATAAAATAAAAAGAAAGTAACAACACCAAGAGACACTAAGCCCCATTCTTTTGTAACAACAACAATCAACAACTCTTAAGTTCTAAATCCATGGAAAAAGGAGGTCAATAACTCTAGAATGCAATAAAAAAAAAAACCCTGAAAGAACAAAGACAGATTGGATAATTTCAGCGATGAACAAACGACATAAATCAACACGGGTCTGGTTTTCTACAAAAAGAGTAGATTTTTGGAAAAAAGAAGAGAAGGGTATTGAGAGAAAACGAACCAGGCCACATTGGGCTGATTTCGGAGAACCAGCCTGGAATAACAGCTGATATGCCTTGAGGCTCCGTCAAAGTAGAAGCAGAAACACCGTTTTCTTCGTTTTCCCTCTGCCTCTTCACCGGGAAATCTGTGGACTCAACTACGGTCTCTTCTGCCGCCATATCTGCAACTTGAGCACACGGTGTGAGCAGTTTTGTTTCGAGTAGAAAGTAGGGAACCCACACACTTTTTGCCCTTTTTTCTTTATATATATTAATGGAGATTCATTTTATATCACTTTTTTTTTCAAATCAATCACGGGATAGTATTTTTTATGGCTCAGTTTTTCATAGAAACCAGCTCACACTTGATTGCTCAAGAACTTGAACTAGTAGAAATGTCTTGTCAAACAGGCTCTATAGCTTAATAGTGAATAAGTTTAATTAATATTTAAATTAATTGATAAATATAAAATGATAAATAATGATATATTTATATGTTCTTTATATTAATTACATATTTATTATTTATTTTAAAATAATTATCACTTTTAATTTATTTATTATCTTAAAAATTTAAATATTAATTTTATAATTTAATTTAATTTTTAATTATTTATTAAATAAAATGAGATAATATAAATAAAATGACATATTGATCTGATTTTTTATATAATATTTTTATAGACAAATATATTATTTATTATTTTTATCCTAAATATATATATATATATATATATATATCTAGTTAGTGAAATTAGTTCTTAAATATGTTTATTTTTGAATTAAATTATGATATTAGGATTATGATATTATATTTTATTTATTAGAGGATAAACAAGAAATTTTATTAAAATATTAAGAATAAAAGTGAGATAAAAAAATAATGAGTTATAAGCTTAAACACTACTTCAAATACCGTTCGGAAAAAAATGTATAAGCTAGTGATAAAACGCTAAAAGCTACTGATAAAGATGTTTATCAAACAGAGCTACATACTTGTTTGTTATAAACTATCTGTTGAGTCTCCAAAATGTCTGATGTGCATTTACCATAGTTTTGATGAGATCAAAACAGTTATTCAATGATTTAATTGAACCTGTCTGTGGTGGTTAACTCGTCTACTCAGTGTGCAGATTAAAACATTCAGTATCTATATGAACTGAGCTTTAGCGTGTTATCATCCGTCTGGAACTATTAAAAGTTCACTCGTCTGAACTATTAAAAGTTCACCCGTCTAATGAAGTTTTCACCAATCTGTTAACCAACGTTGAAGAAATCCCTTCAACTCGTCTAATGACGTAATCAACCGTCTGATCAAAGAAAAACCCACCTGTCTGAAAGACTACGCAACTGACGTTATCTTTTTATTAAGAGTCAACCCATCTAATGAAGTTACTCACCTGTTTGGTGACTAACGTTGAAGAACATATTGGATGAAACCTGTCTCGTCTCTGAAAAGCAAATCACAACAAAGTGCTTTACCTGAGTATAACTGCAACTTACACTTAAAGGGAAAGTCTTCTCTCTGACGGCAAAAAGCAAGTATAAAGACCTACTAAGATCAAAGGTGTATCAGAAGTCTTTATCATTCTGATGATAGAGAACAAGCGAAGTTCTCAAAGCTTTAATGGCTGACCAGAACGACTCTTTTGCATTTAATGAAGATCTGCAAAAGGCCAAGCTTTCAAATAATGTGTCTAACGGCTTTAAAACCTTGAAGCCTATTTAATGAAGAAGACTTTGAAGATTCAAGGAGAGAAGAGAACGAACACAGCATTCAAGAGCATTTACTCTGCGCATTTATATCTTCATTCGTTCATTATTTATTCTTCAATCATTTGAAATTATTACGCAGTCTTTTAGAACTTCACATTTAATACTCTCATCTGAGTACTTGTGAAAGACTTGCAACTTGTAATTTACTTTACAACTTCTCTCAAACAATACCCGTCTGAGCCTGGAGAGGCTAGGTGTGCAAACAATACTTGTCTGAGCCTGAAAAGACTAGGTGTGCAAACAATACTTGTCTGAGTCTGAAAAGGCTAGGTGTGCAAACAATACTTGTCTGTGCAAACAATACTTGTCTGGAGCCTAAAGAAGCTAGGTGTGAAAATAATACTTGTCTGTCCTGTAACCTGATTCAGTTATAGTGACAAAACTTGGTGTTGCCAAGGACTAGACGTAGCCTCATTTGTTAAGGGGTGAACCAGGATAAAACCTGCTGTGTGATCTCTCTCTTTCTCTTAACTCTTTAGTTTGATTATTTATCTTAACTGTCATTTAACTAAAGAGGTTATAATTGTGTTTATCAAACTATTTTTATCTGGCATGACTGTGTGTTCTCTATGAAAACCTTCAGACGAGTTATTAGTCTGATTGACCTGTCTTAGTTTACTCGTCTATTCCTTACACCTGTCTGTGCTTGCAAAAAAGTTTCTTAATTCCGCTTAAATTTGTCAAACACCATTCAACCCCCCACTCTAGTGTTTGCATCTGTCTATTTCACTATTCACTATAAGTTAATGGTTATATCAAGTTTAAGATAAACATGATATTTATGTGTATTTAATTTTATTTATGATATTTGTTTTAAAATGTATTATATGTTAGAATAACTAATTGGATAAAATAATGTTTATTCAATTAGTAATTTTGTTGTATCGTCGGTCTGAAAATTTTACATCATCAACTCATCTTATATTTTTATCTAAGGGGAGACTCATATGAGGTGTTACATGAGGATTGAGAAAGGGGAGAAAAGAATGAAAAATTATGTCTATAGGTGTACTTCTAAATAAAATATTATATGAGCTAAATATTGAAAGTGAAACAGGGAAACACAAGAAAGGGGGTTGAATTGTGTTTCTTAACCGATTTTCGAAAATCCTTTTTTTAAAACAAACGTTTAAAGCAGGAAGATGAAAGAACACACCAAAACGATTATAAGTGATTAAGATACTTTGTTTTCAATCCCCAAGTTAGTAATAAATAAAAACTTAACAAGACAGGGATAGAGAGATTCACCCAAAGATATATCCTGGTTCACACTTTCAAAATAAAGAGCTACGTCCAGTCCCTTCCTCCAGAAAGTTTTTCCACTAAAACTCTTAGCACTTAATACAAGTTGTTTCCAAGTCTCTCCAAAACTACAACTCCAAGTATTATGCACCTCTCCAGGCAACAAGTATTTTTTACAGACAAGCCTCTTCAGGCTCAACAAATCCTAAGATTTGAGAGGGGTTTTTCTGAGCTTTTTACAAACTCACAACAGTGAGAATATTACACGATATAGCTCCTGACAATCTGTTTACAACTTTACAACGAAAGAATGAGAAGGTTTACAGATCAAAAACTGAGAGTGAAAGCTTTAAGGCTTTTTGTTTGCACAATGACATCTCTTGAAAATTTTCTTGCTCGTGTATTCTTTCTTTTCTTTTCTTTTTTTGTTCTTCAGAGGAGGGTCTTCTTACAGCTTTTTCTTGACCTTCTGATTTCAAAATATAGGGAGAGCTTTTCCGTTTAGACTCAATCAAATATCCGTTAGGCACGGATCATTTGCCAGTTGTTTTCCGTTGTGTAATTGTCCTTTCAGAATGAGGAGGTAGTAGCAGCTTGAATGGTAGCAGACTGATTTTGCATTGATGGACGACAAGCGTTTTGCTCTACGTGGTTTGCTTTGTACGACGTTCGTACCTTCTTTTGTATTTATGTGAAGAAGATATTTTCCTTTTAACCATTTAAGACTTTTGAATAAGACAGTGCCACGTCATCTACAAAAAGAAGTTAGTAGACGCACAGGCAAATATACAAGTGGACGCACAGATAAATGTACAAATGGACGCACAGATAATTGGACGCACAAGTGTTGTAGATGATTGGACGCATAAGCATTGAAGACAATTGGACGTACAATAGTTATAAACAATAAACATTTGGACGATAAAGTAGTAAACATTTGGACGCATAATACCATATGATCTCTTTACCACTGAGTTTCTTTGGGTAAAAATATTGCAGTGAGCTTTTTGTCCTTTAAGAGCTAGGTGAAAGTTTGGTTTTGGAGAACCATCTGAAGTCAGAAACATACAAAGGTCTTTTGACTTTATAGATTAGCATAAACTTGACTTCTAGTATTTTCAATAAACATATAATAACTTTGTTAATCATTAAAACTTTTAGGGATCACTAGTCATTACTATTTTGGTTCTAACAATCTCCCCCTTTTTTATGATGACAAACATTATTATGAAGCATGTTTTTGAAACAATATAAACAGTGTATCGTAAGTATAAAAGCTCTAAAAGCTCCCCCTGGGATTATGCATTTACATATTGAAGACATAACTCAGATTATGAAAGTATAAAGACAGGATATATAACCAAATGTTCAATTCATTTCATATTTAACAACTTTACACATTTCAATTCATATATTTTCTCCCCCTGTTTGTCATCTGACAAAAAGGAATAAAGGGAGGATACAACATCATTGTCAGCAAAAAGAAATGAAAAGACTCTAAGGAGATGGAGGCGGAAAGTCAGGGAAGACGCGATGAAGATAAGAGAACAACTGAGCTATCTTTCGATCCAACTCTTCAGTGACCCTAGCTGAGATCCGATCTGCTAAGTAGTCAGCAACTTCAGGAGTCAGACCAGGAGGTAGAGAAGGAGCCGAAGCTGGAGCATGGCGAGCTTCTTCAGCTGTAGAAGAGTTGACATCTTTCTCATTAAGATGTAGTTCCACCGTGTTTCCAGACAGGGTGGAAGTAGCATCAAGACGTTCAGTGTGCTGAACCGAGCTGGCTTCCATTTGGGAAAAAGGAACAGAAACTGAAGTAGGAGAATCATCCACTGGAACCTCTGAAGATGTGGCTTCTTCATGAAAGTACCATGGAAGCAGAAGAATAGGAGGAGGAGAAGATGATTCTGGGACTTGTGATGGAGGTACAGAGGGTGGGGCATCTTGAGGTGAGAGAGGTGGAGATGGGGGTGGGGAAATGGATTTTTGTGGGGAGGGAGTGGAGGTTGAGGAGTCGGATATGAGAATTTTGGGTCGAGGTGGCCGTTGGGCTACGGTTTTGATGCGCATTGGTTTTGGTGGAAGTGGGATGGACGTAAAGAATTTAGGATTGGGGTAAGGGAAAGAAGATGGTTTTCTCTTTCTGTATCGAGGTTTAGAGGAATCAGCTTCTAGATCCGTTTGAGAGGAACCGTGAGCCTGCTGCTTTAAGCCTAAATCAGCCTTAAGCAAAAGACCATGAATCTCTTCAACAAATGGAAGAACCACACCATTGAGCTTGATGAACTTTTCTCCAAAGATGGTGTAAGCAATTCCTTCCATCATTGAGGCGAACTCCAGGCTTGGCTTTTCCTCGAATTCTTCGAACACGTTTTGAGACGAAGCCTGAGTGGATGGATGAGAGGAGAAAAGAGGAGGGTTTGCAACGTTTTGAGTCTGATGCTTCCTTTCTGATGACTTTGAAGATCGTCCAGGCGAGGAGCTTGATTTGAAGTGGTTTGAGCTTGATCAAACACCAGCACAGTTTTGAGTTGCATTTTGGAGAGGTTTGCCTTTCCAAACACAGGGCAGCTCACTGTTTGATAGGAGGTTCTGATGCTACGATGAACTTTTTGTAGCATCTGATAAACCCCTTGATTTTCAAAGATGCGGGAGAGAAGGATTGCATATGTAATGGTCTTCACAGAGACGACACCAATGCATTTTTCTTTGAAACGGTCAAAGAGAAGAGAGGGAAGATTGACCTTTATACCATACAGCAGATGGGCGAGCAGGAAGGAATGCACCTCAGAGATGGAGTCTTTGGATCCAGCTTTGTGCAGAACGGCTTTGTTCAAGATCTGATTGAGAACTATGGCTTCATCCTTCATGATAGCAGCACGGAACGGTGCATTTGGCTGAGCATCAGGGTTCCTTAAGAAGTTAAAGACGTTGCCTTTACCTCCAAACTTGTTGTGCCAAGTTTTGAAGAAGGTGGCACCGAGGGATAGACACCCAATAGCAGAAGCTATAGAGACTTTGGAGACTTCAACTTTGTGTGTCCCCAGAACAAACCCAGAAATAAGACCTTCTTTTTCAATGTGAGTTGTCTTCCAAAACTCAGTGAGAAGTCTTGGATAGACTTCTGGATAGTTGATAAAGAAATAATCCCATCCAGCATCGATGATGTAGACCCTGACATCTGCTCCCAATCTCGCTAGCATATTCAAGTCGATCTGGTGCTCAATATTGATCTGACAGTTATCAAGAATCTCACGAGTGGGATGACCGAGCGGTGAAGTGGTCTCCTGTGGAATACTGCTTCCTTCTCCAGCTGAGCGCAGATTTCTTCCCATTTTTCAGAAGAGTGAAGAGAGAGAAAATAAAGAAGATAAACAGTTGAGAGAGAGAGAGAGAAATGGGAGATTTCAAAGAGAGGACATTTGGTGAGGTTTGAGCTCACGAGTTGATTTTTATATAGAGAAGCGAAAAGTAACCGAAGCGTCAGAGAAAGTAACCGTGGTTAAAAAAAATGATTACTAGCGGTTACCGAGGGAGGCTACTTAAGAGTGAAGTAGCAGGCGCACGCCGTTTGACGTGACCCGAGAGTGCTAACTCAGCATAGTATTTATGTGGAGGACAGATGAAGAGATTTTAACAGAAAAACAATTATGACAAATAATAAATATCAAGGAATGATGACGTTAGCAGTAAATGGACGCAACCATTTTATGCGCATGCTTTTCTGACACAAGCGTTTATTGGACGCAAGATCATTCAACAAAAAGCATGTTGAGCTGTTTTCTTATTAAAGAAAAGGCTTAATTGCACTTTTGGTCCCTCAAGTATCACGATTGTGCAATTTTGGTCCCCTGGATTTTAATTGTGCCGATTGGGTCCTCCAAGTATCACGATTGTGCAATTTTGGTCCCCCAAGTTTCAATTGGGCCAATTGGGTCCCCCACGTATCATGATTGTGCAATTTTGGTCCCCCAATTATCACGATTGTGCAATTTTTAGCGTCAGTAGCCTACATAGAACATGTGAGACTGATTTGACACTTAATTAAGTTAACTTGACAGTTTACGGGACATTCTTATAAGACATCATTGACATCTCACACAATTTAATGATCAAATGCACATCATTAAGTGTCACATAAGAATAACATGTAAGTTGTCAAACTAGTCTCATTAAGTGTCAAATCAATCGCACATGTGCTTCATAGGCTATTGATGTTAAAAGTTGCACAATCATGATACTTGGAGGATCAAAATTACAAATCGTGATATTTGGAGGATCAAAATTGCACAATCATGATACGTGGGGGACCCAATTGGCTCAATTGAAACTTGGGGGACCAAAATTGCACAATCGTGATACTTGGAGGACCCAATTGGCGCAATTAAAATCCAGGGGACCAAAATTGCACAATCGTGATATCTGGGGGACCAAAAGTGCAATTAAGCCTAAAGAAAATCTATCCTCTGCAAGAGGTTTTGTGAAGATATCTGCCCACTGGTGGTTAGTATCTACAAATTTTACATCAAACACACCTTTTTGAATGTAATCTCTAATAAAGTGATGTTTGATTTCTATATGCTTAGCCCTCGAGTGCAAAATAGGATTTTTCGATAAATTAATTGCAGCAGTATTATCATAATAAATTAGAATCTTACTTTCATGAATATTGTAATCTTCCAGTTGATGTTTAATCCATAAAAGTTGTGAGCAACAACTAGCCGCAGAGATATATTCAGCTTTAGCAGTTGATAAGGCTATGGTGCTTTGTCTTTTACTGGACCATGAGATAAGATTTGTTCCAAGATAATGGCAGCCACCACTTGTACTTTTTCGTTCAATTCAATCTCCAGCATAGTCAGCATCACAATATCCCATTAATCTGTACTCAATGGGTTTCTCATAAAATAAACCCAGATTAGAAGTACCTTTTAGATATCTAAAAATTCTCTTGACAGCAGTTAAATGATTTTCACATGGATCAGCTTGAAAATGTGCACAAAGACATACACTAAACATAATATCTGGTCTGGACGCAGTAAGATATAAAAGGGATCCGATCATACCTCTGTAAACCTTTTGATTTACCTTTTTATCTTTGTTGTCTTTGGTCAGAATGGACGTTGGAGGCATAGGTGTACTGATTGGCTTGCTCTCGTCCATTTGAAATTTCTTCAAGAGATCTTTAGTGTACTTGGTCTGGTGAATGTGCACACCTTTTGAGGTTTGTCTTACTTGCAGACCCAGAAAGAATTTGAGCTCTCCCATCATGCTCATTTCGAATTCTTTTGTCATAAGATCAGAAAATTCCTTACAAAGAGAATCATTAGTGGATCCAAAAATAATGTCATCGACATAGATTTGAATTATTAAAAAATTATCTTTATTAGTTTTCTTAAACAAAGTCGTATCTACCTTTCCCATACAAAAACCATTTTCCATGAAGAAGGAGCTGAGTTTCTCATACCAAGCTCTAGGAGCTTGTTTGAGTCCATATAAAGCTTTCTGAAGCTTATATACATACTCAGGATGAATGATCTTCAAACCCAGGGGGTTGCATTACATAGACTTCTTCGTTAATTAGTCCATTAAGAAAAGCACTTTTAACATCCATTTAATATAAGGTTATGTTATGATGAGCAGCAAAGGATAGTAAGATACGTATAGCTTCTATTCTAGCAACAGGAGCGAAGGTTTCAGTGTAATCAATACCTTCTTCTTGAGAATAACCTTGTGCTACTAACATTGCTTTGTTTCTCACAACCTTTCCATTTTCATCCATCTTGTTTATAAATACCCACTTAGTTCCAATAATGGATTTATCTTTGGGTTCTTGAACTAAGGTCCAAACTTTGTTTCTCTCGAACTGATTGAGTTCTTCTTGCATGGCCAAGATCCATCCATCGTTCGAGAGAGCTTCATCCACAGTTTTTGGTTATAACTCAGAGATAAAAGCTGAATCAGCCTGATTTCTGAAGGTTGACCTTGTTCTTACTTTGTCATTGGGTTGACCAAGAATCTGATCTTCAGGATGGTAAACTTTAAATTGTCAAGATTTCTGGCTATCACTAGATAAGTGTGGATCATCAGTTTTGACATCATCGAAGATTTCCTTTTCATTGTTGGTTGGACGATGATCATTCAGATCCAGATCTGCAAGAGATTCGTCCAGCTCTGATAGTGTTTTATCAGGCTTCTTGTCATCAAATTTAACATGAATGGATTCTTCGACAATTAATGATCTACAATTATAAATTCTAAAGGCTTTAGATGTTTCAGAATATCCTAAGAAAATACCATTATCAACTTTGGCATCAAATTTTCCTAGATTATCTTTAGTGTTTAATATAAAACAGGCACATCCAAAAGTATGAAAATATGATATGTTGGGTTTTCGTTCTTTCCACAGTTCATATGGAGTCTTTTTCAGTATTGGTCTTATGTATACTCTATTTTGAATATAGCATGCTGTGTTAACAGCCTCCGCCCAAAAGTTCTTAGAGACAGAGTTATCATTGAGTAATGTTCTTGCCATCTCTTGAAGAGACCTATTCTTTCTCTTAACAACCCCATTTTGTTGAGGTGTTCTAGGGGCAGAGAAATTATGAAGAATGCCATTTTCTTCACAGAATAGTTGGAAGTTTACGTTCTCAAACTCTCCTCCATTATCACTTCGGATTGAATTGATACATATACCTTTCTCATTTTGAATCCTTTTACAGAATATTGAGAATACCTCAAAAGACTTGTCTTTGTGAGCTAGGAACATTACCCATGTCCATCTAGAGTAATCATCAATAATGACAAGTCCATATTTCTTTCCACTTAGGGAGACAGTCCTTGTTGGACCAAACAAATCTAAATATAGCAATTCTAATAGTCTGGATGTTGAAAATATTCTTTGAATTAAAAGAATTTTTGACTTATTTCCCCTTTTGACAGGCATCACAGAGAGCATCCGATTTATAGGCCAGCTTTGGTAATCCTCTTACGAGGTTATGCTTTTGTAGCTTTGAGATTAATCTCAGGCTTGCATGACCAAGTTTCTTGTGCCAAATCACTTGCTCATCATTCACAGACATTAGACATGATACATTTTGATTAGAGAGGTCCTCCAAGTTAATTTTATAAACATTGTTTTGCCTCTTACTAGTAAATAGAGTGGACTCATCAGCATTTTAACTATACACTTATCTTTGTTGAAAGACACTACAAACCCACTGTCACATAATTGGCTTATGCTACGCAGATTGTGTTTTAGCCCTTCAACTAGCAACACATTATTTATAGAGAGAGAATTATTCTTACCAATCTTACCAATACCTACAATCTTTCCTTTTTGATTGCCACTGAATACAACTGATCCTTCAAACTTTGGCTTTAGGTTTTTAGGAACATAGACTTTTCTCCCGTCATGTGTCGTGAGCATCCACTGTCCAGGTACCATGATTGGTGTTTTCCTTCTGTTGTCAAGCAAGTCTGCAACAGAGATTATTTTACTTTTAGGTACCCAGATAGACTTGGGTCCTTTTTGGTTAGTTGCAGGTAACTTATAAGTTTTTCTTTTGTGTAAGCATCTGGACGCAGAGTGTCCATTTTTACCACAGATAGAGCAATACATTCCTTTTTTGTCTCATAAATTTTTGGGTTTTCTTTTTCATACCCAATGCCAGATTTATCATAAGGAGATCTATATCTAAGAATTAAATTAAGATTTTTAGATCCATCAGTGAATTTTGATAGGCTATCAGTTAAGTAAGTAATTTGATACTCAAGTTTCTCAACTTCACAGGATGTACTGGACTTAGAGCTTGAGATTTCAGTTAGGCTGATTATCTCATCTCTTAGTTCTCCGTTCTCAACTTTGACTTTGTTAAAGTCTTTATTGAGTTTGGCAAATTTTCTTTTAAGGCCTTTATATTCAGAATAAATAGTGCATGATTCATTTAATAGCTCTTCATATGCATCTTTAGAGTAGTTAGATATATTCACCTTATCTTCTTCTATTTCTGTCTCTCTCAGAGGAAATACTTGCCATGAGACACATATCTGTTGTTGGGGATGCAGGTGGAGATCTTTCAACAATATCCATTAGATTCATCATTCCCCAAGCAGTTGTCTCTTCAGCCAGGACATCTCTCCTTGCTCCATGTATACTTTGAAACAGAAAGGCCCTTGCCTCACAGTCAAGATCAATTCTTCTTCTTTCCTCAAAGGTGCAGCGATCTAGAGGTTTCATCATATATTCTCCATTGATGATGATAAGACAGAAGGTTTCGTCAGTGAGAGTTTTTCAGTGTTCTTCTGATCCTTGGGTTACAACAAAGGATCTGAAGTTCTCTTTCCAAGCTTCATATTCTGATTCTGAAGATTGATAAATAGGTGGTCCTTCAGAATGAGTAGGTCTCCTTCTCATAAAAAGGGCATCTAGCATGTCAAGCACTCTTTTAGCGATATCACAATACATCACCATGTTAACAGTTCTTGCGTCCAAGGCACATGTAAGAATGTAGACAACTCTAGCATTGATTCTCACTCTTCTTTGTTTTTCTTCAGAACATTCAGCTCTGGGTTTGACTATGCGTTCACCACTGATAACAGTGGTAGGACAAAAGTTATCATCGGTGTAAGCTCTCCATAGGTCATCAACATTTTGTTCCAAGCTGAATCTCATGAATAGTTCTCTCCCCATGGCATAGTCACCAGTTATATAGAACACAGGTGGTCCATTTATAGAGAGGTTACTGAATTCTCTCAATGACTCAGGATTTGAAGAGGTAGATTGTTCCTCTTTTTCAGAAGAATCTTCAGGGAGATGATTTTTAGACCAAAGACATAGGTTGGCTTCTTCTTCGTTTTCCTCTTCTTCAAAGGAGTCAAGATCTTCCCATGTTGCCATGAGATTCTTGCTTTTCTTTTTGAAAAACCTTTTCTTATCTTTCAGCTGAGGGCACTCAGCTTTGAAGTGGCCTGGTTTCTTGCACTCATAGCAAATCATTGGATTTTTATCCTTGGTTTCACCATGGTCTTTGACGATTTTCTTTGTAAATGGTCTTCTTCTCATATTTTTCTTCTTCAGAATACGTTCAAGTTTCTTTGATATGAGAGACAATTCATCATCGGATTCTTCTTCTTCATTTTGATCATTCTCATCGTTGGAATCATCAGCTTTGCTAAATTTTTGACTTTTCAAGGCAATAGTCTTGCCTTTCTTTGTAGGATTGTCCTGGTTGAGCTCCTGCTCATGAACTTGAAGGGTTCCCACAAGATCATCTAAGGTCAAGGTTGACAAATCCTTAGCTTGCATGATTGCAGTGATGAGTGGTCTTCATTCCTTGTGTAAGCTCCTGAGGATCTTCGTAACATTCTCTTTTGTAGTGTAGACCTTTCCAAGAGACTTGAGATTGTTGATGATAGTTTGGAAACGACCAATCATATCAACGATGGTTTCCCCATTTTCTATAGTGAACATTTCATATTGACTCATAAGAATAATAATCTTTGCATCGTTACTTTGGATGTTCCTTTATGAACATTGGATAGAGTATCCCAGATTTGTTTTGCTGATTCACATGCATGAATATTTTGGAACTCATTTGGACTAAGAGCACACACCAGTGTGTATCTAGCTTTGTAGTTCTGCTCCATCCTTCTTCTCTCATCATCAGTCCACCGAGACTCATCTTTCTCAGTGCCATCAGGATTGTTGACGATGTGAGGACCGTTCATGATCAAAGGCCAGAGCGCAGAGCTGGTACTCAAGATGAATCCTTTGAATCTTTCCTTCCAGTAGAGGTAGTGAGTGCCATTGAAAAATAGGGGTCTGATCAAGGAGGTACCTTCAAGAACAGGTTGACTCCCACTGGGCATCCCTTGTCCTGCCATCGAGCTTTGGATCTTTTCCTCAAGCACGGCTAAATGCTCAACTCAGAGGCTGAGCTCTGATACTAACTGAAAGTGAAACAGGAAAACACAAGAAGGGGGTTAAATTGTGTTTCTTAACTGATTTTCGAAAACCCTTTTTTTAAAACAAACGTTTAAAGCAGGAAGATGAAAGAACACACCAAAACGATTATAAGTGATTAAGATACTTTGTTTTCAATCCCCAAGTTAGTAATAAATAAAAACTTAACGAGATAGGGATAGAGAGATTCACACAAAGATATATCCTGGTTCACTCTTTCAAAACAAAGAGTTACGTCCAGTCCCTTCCTTCAGAAGGTTTTTCCACTAAAACTCTTAGCACTTAATACAAGCTGTTTCCAAGTCTCTCCAAGATTACAACTCCAAGTATTATGCACCTCTCTAGGCAACAAGTATTCTTTTACAGACAAGCCTCTTCAAGCTCAACAAATCCTAAGATTTGAGAGGGGTTTTTCTGAGCTTTTTACAAACTCACAACAGTGAAAGTATTACACGATATAGCTCTTGACAATCTGTTTACAACTTTACAATAAAAGAATGAGAAGGTTTACAGATCAAAAACTGAGAGTGAAAGCTTTGAGGCTTTTTGTTTGAACAATGAAATCTCTTGAAAATTTTCTTGCTCGTGTATTCTCTTTTTTTTTTTTTGTTCTTCAGATGAGGGTCTTGTTATAGCTTTTTCTTGACCTTCTGATTTCAAAATATAGGGAGAGCTTTTCCGTTTAGACTTAATCAAATATCCGTTAGGCACAGATCATTTGTCAGTTGTTTTCCGTTGTGTAATTGTCCTTTCAGAATGAGGAGGTAGTAGCAGCTTGAATGGTAGCAGACTGATTTTGCTTTTATGGCCGACAAGCGTTTTGCTCTACGTGATTCTTTGCTCTACGTGGTTCGCTTTGTACGACGTTCATACCTTCTTTTGTCTTTATATGAAGAAGATATTTTCCTTTTAACCATTTAAGACTTTTGAATAAGACAGTGCCACGTCATCTACAAAAAGAAGATAGTAGACGCACAGGCAAATATACAATTGGAGGCACAGGCAAATATACAATTGGACGCACAGATAAATGTACAAATGGACACACATATAATTGGACGCACAAGTGTTGTAGATGATTGGACGCATAAGCATTGAAGACA
The DNA here is from genome assembly GCA_039655645.1 of Ammopiptanthus mongolicus. NCBI lineage: Eukaryota > Viridiplantae > Streptophyta > Magnoliopsida > Fabales > Fabaceae > Ammopiptanthus > Ammopiptanthus mongolicus. Next base: position 90,599,062 of record CM077343.1, read on the forward strand.
ATTGGACGTACAATAGTTATAAACAATAAACATTTGGACGCATAATACTATATGATCTCTTTACCACTGAATTTCTTTGGACGAAGATATTGCAGTGAGCTTTTTGTCCTTTAAGAGCTAGGTGAAACTTTGGTTTTGGAGAACCATCTGAAGTCAGAAACATACAAAGGTCTTTTGACCTTATGGATTAGCATAAACTTGACTTCGAGTATTTTCAATAAACATATAATAACTTTGTTAATCATTAAAACTTCCAGGGGTCATTAGTCATTACTGTTTTGGTTCTAACAAATATTTCTATTAATGTGATAATACATTATTAAATAACTAGTAAACTGTAAATCAAAATTAGATGCTTAGATTTATGGGTTAGAAGTTAAAGCATCTCCAACGGAAGTTGCTTAAGGGTTGCATAGAGTTAAGCAATCGTTCCTTACACAGCTGCACTATTGGAGTGAGATTAGGTGGACATGAGTTGCTTTTATAAAGAGAAAGAGAGAGAGAGAGAGAGAATAGAGAATTACATTGATTACCTTTTTCTAAAAATTGAAATAACAATAAATGTGAATAAAGATGTGGGCAATTCATGGGATCAATTTGGTAAACTTTTTAGAATTACACCATTGGAGTGGAGAGTTGCTTAAAGCAGTATAAAGTAAAAAATGGTAAGATGACATTATAGGACCCATAAAAAGAGAAGTTAAACAATTTCAATAAATTGTACCATAGGAGATGCTCTTAGAACTAGAAAAATTTATATGAGTGTCTTTTAGGTAAATTTTTTTTTTTTGTGAATATCTTTTAGGTAGTTTGAATTACCAAGTTTTAACTTTTAACTAACAAAATATTGGTGAGCAAGCCACGGTTAAAGAGGTGAGATGGGTTAGTGTGTGTTTGGATTAACGTTTGCAAAGTTAAGTTTGAATCAACTTAGTTTTAGAAACTTAGGATTGATTAAAAGTGGGTTTATTGTAACCTAATTTATGTTTGGATACTTTTATCTGAGAAGTGTGTTTGAAAAACTGATCTTTGTTTGGATGATACTAATCAAAAGCACTTTTAAAAGTGTAATTACTGAAAAGGGTGTGAGTGCACTTCTAAATGCAATATGCTTATAACTATCAATTCAATCAGGCCTTGAAATTTATAATAATGCAAGAACCACAATGCAAATAAAGATCTCTTCCTTTCTAAATGCAATGCAATATATCAATTCATTCAGACCTTAACAACAACAAAACTAATTAGATAGAAATTTCTTTTCTTTTTCATTGAAGGAACCAACTTATTGCAAAACACAAGATTGTATTAACTACTTTGAACAAAGTTAATCTCAAACACATAGCAAGGAAGATAGACAACGCCTGACTAATTAGATAACACAACAAAATGTAATACAATCTTGAAATTTAGATACATGACTAGTTAGGCTGCATATGTTGTATAATTTGAACTCTGTCTGAGTCCCAAACAACACTCATCTCTCTTGAAGAGGCAACACCTAAATTTAAGGAGGGTTCCTCACCAACATGATTATCATTCTCATGTTCAACTATATTTTCATTCTCATAACACTTGAATTCAGAATCAGATTCAGATTTCCTTCTAATAAAATTGTGTATAGCCATAGTTTAACTAACTATTTGAACTTGGGCATAAGGCGTAAAATTGCAAACCTATTTGTCCATATCCCAAAAGTCCTTTCTATTTTGCACCTTAAACTTGAATGGTAATAATTGAACACCTCGTTGTGGTTTGCAAATCCATATGAACACCTAAAATCTGGAAGGTGATAGCGTTCACATCTATACGGACCAACATATCCAACTGGTGTTGGATAACCAACATCCACCAGATAATATTTACCTAAGAAACATTGAGATTATTGTTATGTAAATTTGTGAATTTAATATAAATATAAATAAAATTTAGCTACAAGAAGCATACCTTGAGGTGGATGTGGAAAATTCATGGTGGGAGTTGTGAGGGCATTCTCAAATACGCAAGCATCATGTGCGATTCCGTTCCATCCCGATAATGCAAAAATAAAACACATGTTGCAAGCACATACAACCATTATATTTTGTGTTGGATGCCCCTTTCTTCCAATAAATTTAGGTTGTTCACTATGAGTAACCACACATGTGACATGAGTACCATCAATTGCTCCTATGACATTCTTGAAAAATGGCCAATATCGCGATCATTTCGAATTTTCGTATGGATATCATGAGACTAGGATCCCGTGGCTTGACGTATTTAAACGTCAGACTAAGGCAAGCAACTAATACTTTATGGAAATGCCTACTTACAGTCTCTCCTGAGTGTCGAAACCTCTCTTGTATCCTCCTATTGCCCACTCCATGACCAATCATATTTAAAAACATTGCAACCATTTCTTGAAACCCCATTCGTTTAGTTCCTTTAAAACCACATGCCCTTGCAAAGGGAAATCCTAATATCCTAGAAGAAGGTGCCCATGCATGTTTTCCAGCTGCACCACATCCTTGAACAAAATAGTTAATTCATTAGAAAATGGTAGTCCTTTATCTCTGTATTTTTCATATTGTGGATTTTCCTGCATGTTTAAAAGTAATCAACATTATATCTTACACAAAAGAAATCTATAACTTATAGCTTGACATTAAAAACTTCATACCAATTGTTTTTTCTCCCACCACTCATCTAGGGCATCTACAGTATTCCTTGCACTATCCCATTCTAAACCTGTCTCTTTAGAAAACAAGTTGTACCATACTGACCATTCTTTTCTAAGATTATCCCACTTGTTTCTGAATTGGGGCTCGTCATATTGTTTTCCACTTTACTCATTAAATTCAGATTTGATGGCTTTCGAACCTTTCTTTGTAAAGGTACTTCCATTGCTTTCCGCTTTATGTACTTGGTTCAAGCATGCTTTGATATAACACTCAGTTGCCTTCAAATCTCATGTAGCCTTGTTGTTACTCATGATTCTATTCCAAAAGGAATATCACAATGAAAAATAAACATTTTTATAGTTTCTAATGTTATACACATTCGCACATTGACAACCATAGTTCTAATTTGAAAATATGTTCAAATTGATTTTTGTCATTGTTGGACTCTCAGATTGAAAGTCCTTTGGTGTAGAAACATCCTATTAATCTACTTTCTCTCTATTGAACCTTTATTATGTATATTCAAATTTACCCTAAATTTTAGTTATAGCTAATAACCACACGAGGCATAAAAATCAAATAAAGCAAACCTAGCCATGAGACATTCAACCCACAAAGTAAAATCCTCAAGACCCAATACGAATAAAAACAAAGTTAAAACAACAGAGATAAAAGAAGTAAAGAAGCTTTCTGGTGCCTTTCATGCACCAACAAGATGTCATCAAACACCTTAACAACATAAGCAATGTCCACAAAAATTCTATAAACATATGCAGCCACCGAATGAACATAGGAAGACAAAACCAGAAAATAAAAATAAAGGAGAGTCGAGAAAATAAGATCAGAGAATAAAATAAATAAGGGAGCAATCACATACCTGAAACTTGAAGGGACCACAATGAATATAAATAAAATAGCAAGTTGGAGAAGGAATCAGTGTGGATGATCTATAGCAGCTCAGCAAAGGATGAGAAACACACAAATGTTAAAGGGTTTGAATGCAAAAAACGTAAGAAGGTTTGGTGTGAGTGTTAAGGGTAATAATGTCTCTGAAAGTTATGGTTGAAATTTAAGGGGCCCATTAATTTCCCAGTGACATTTCACAAACACAAAAGCATGTAACATCATGTTTTGCCTCCAATTGAAGCTTAGGAACAAAATTACTTTAAGAAAATAGCTGCCAAACGTCACCATTTTTTCCAAAAGCAAGTTGGCCTGCTTTTAACAGACGTTTGGGGAACTCCAAACAGCAATCCAAACACGTCTTTAGTTGGTCTCCTCCTATAATGGGTACTATTAAAGTTAGTGTTGATGGCAACAACTTTGGGAATCCCAGTAAAGCTGGTTTTGGTGGAGTTTTGTGCGATCACCTTGGCCAGTGGCAAATTGGCTTTGTTGCCAGCATTGGTGAAGGTACTAATCTTATAGCTGAGTTGCAAGCCATTAAACATGGCACCACAGTGAGTTGGCAACAAAGTGTGAGGAGTTTGGTTTGTGAGTCGGACTCCTTGGAAGGTTTGAGATTATAAACAAGGGTGACTTTACTTTCCATGCTTATGCTTATATGCTCTATGATTTTCGATATCTTTTGAACCAAGACTAGGATGTGGAGATCAAACATCGGCTTTGAGAGGGTAATTAGGTGGTTGACTTTTAGCTAAGTTTGGCACGAGGGGTAATTTGCCTTGTATTCATTGGAGAACCCGCCACAGGCACTCTCTCATGTGTTACATGTTGATTCTTTGTCCTTAGCTTCTTCTAGATTTTAGCCTTTGGTTTTTTGTTTTCCTATATCTACAAAAAAATACTAAGAAAATAATGACTCTTCAATACTGGTATATGATACAGATCAATATATCCAAGATATCAAAACACTTCTTTAAATTATTTTTTAAAATTATTGTATTAGCTAAAACAAATAAATAATATTTTATTTAAATACTAACTTATAAAACATTAACCTTATTCTCTTTGATATATTATAATTATTTCAAAATAAAAATAATAGTTAGATAAAATATTTTTTAAAGAACCGATTTTAAAATTTGATCCGTTAATATTATAAATAATTTTTTATCATTAATGTTATTCTAGTTTAAAAAAAAAATTGCCCAATTTAGTGTGGTTATAGATTAATATATTGATTTTATGTGATATATTTTAATTGTATGTCGTATAATTTATAAATTTTTTTATATCTGTGTCAATGTCATCATATATCTATTTATTTTTTTAAATATTCGTGCTTCCAATTCCAACGTTTTTAATTCAAGTTTTAACATTTGCAAAAGAAAAACTATAATTTAATATAATAATTGTTCCAAGATTTACTCTCATAATGAGCAGGGAAAATCAAAATGGAACAACATCCAAAGATGGAGTGGGGTATATGGGGTATCCTCGAAAAGTGAAAAATAATCTGCTTTTAATGAATGCGTTTGTGGTGTCGGCCCCTTTGGCTATGCTGCTTTCTGCTGTGGTACATTCCTTCCAAACAATGCCATTGATATGCACGTAGCGTGTTGTTACTTGAAAAGTACAAGTGAAAATGATAGGGCTTTCAATTAGGGTTTCTTTGGGATCACTGATCAGGATACTTGACTTGCTAGTTGATACTCTTCGTTTTGTCGTTGTCAGGGAGATAGTGGATGTAGATTGTAGAGTTTGTTTCACAATGTCTTTCTCTTATTATTTAGTGCTTATTTGGTTTAAATTTTGGATGATTTAAAATCACGTTTGCTTTCAATAAAAGTGATTTTGGGATTTTGAAAAATCACTACCATATGTTGCTTTTGAAAAATCAAGTTTTGGACATGATTTTGAACATTCCACCATGGTTCCAAATGTAGCTTATATTGCTATGATGTTGCCTCTCCTTTTATATATGGATCTACTTATTTTTTTAAAGGCCTATTTTGGTCCCTGATAAAAAATAATTAATTAATCAAATAATTTCTCACAATGACATAAGCGGGACATGTTAGCTCCTCCGTATAATCTCGTCAATTGAAGTATGTTAGTTTTCTGATGTGTTTCGCTAACATACTTACATGGATCATTGGTGAGCTTCTTAATTTCCACTGTGTAGTTTCTTTATAAAACTTGAAATTACACGCCAAAAAGGCGTCCGTTTGAACTTAACCGCTGCTTCTTTATTTGAGTTGCATAATTTTAATTGGCTTTTACGTAATTTGTTATCTGAACCAATAGGTCGATAATGTCAAAAATACAATTTTTATAAGGAAAAACACATCTAAAATGAGCAAATAAGAGTATTTTCACCCTTAATTTGATAAAGTAGGTTAAAATCTTTATACAGTTTTTTAAATCAAAAGTGAAAACATCCTTATTTATTCATTTTAGAGACAAAATCATTTATACGAATTAAATTTTTTTTAATACTACTCATGTGATTTCGTGTATACTCAATGACGTAGCATCATTATTCAATGATTTTGATGTAAAAACAGGTAGGAATCATTGGTTTAATGTGGGCGTTAGGGGTGGACAATCATCGGTTTCGATTGGATTCAGGCCTAAAAATTCAAAACCAACCAACATCGAAGACGATAATACGTAGCCCATTTCCGACCGTTTTGGGCGAACGGTTTGGGCGGATGGCAGGTGGGGCGGGTTCGGCGGGTGACGGATGGGTGGGGACGGTTTGGATAAAAAAAATATAGAAGAAGGAAGCTTTAAAAATAGAAAGAAACCCACAAACATAAATCATCAAACTTTCAACAAAATCCCAGGAAAAATAATCAACTTTAACATCAACATAAACAGATCTGAGAAAAAGAAAAGAAAAATTGAAACTTGAAGATAACAACACAGAAAACCAGATCTAAGAAGGAGTGGTTGCCGCCTTGGTGAACCAAAACCAAAGATGATGGTTGCATGTCTCAGACATGAAGGAAGACGCGCGAGCCGGCGTTGGTTGGTCTCTGTCTCAGATATGAAAGAAGACGTGCGAGCCGACGTTGGGTTGTCTCCATCTCAGATGCATGGTAGGCCGCCGCAAGCCGGCGTGGTGCTCTTACTGCTCTAGACGATGGGACGAAAGCGAATGGCAGATGCGCGGTCGTGACGGCGACGACGGTGCTTGCCGGAGACTGAGATGTTTCGGTGAAGGTGAGATGGAGAGTCTGACTCAATGACTCTGAGACTGAAAGTGAGAAGAAGTAGAACGATTTTTTTTTCTTCTTGAAGCATAAGAGTTTTCTAGTTTAAGAGTTTTCTTTCTTTCTAGTCCATAGGCAGATGTGAATTCCAATTTTCATACGCAAAACGAAGGGTTTCTTCTCTTGTGCAGTGTGTACACACTTCACAAGGCTTATCTCATTAATTAATGATTTAATGGACATTTAGTCTTGGGCCCCACAAAAACGGATGGAAAAATTTTATGTATCTGATATATGTTTGGTCGGTTCGGATTCCGCCGAAATTTTTTTCACTAACCCGCACCCGCCCGCCTAGACTCAGATGAAACTGATTTTCTCACCCGTTGACCCGATCCGACCCACCCATAAACTTCTTTTTTTTTCCCGATTTTGTTGGATTTGGGTCGGGCCTAGGTTTGTTGTCCACCCTAGTGGCATAGGGTACAGATCCTGTCCCATTTTTTTTTAAGAAATGATATTTTGCATACAAGCCACTGTATATATGAAGTTTGATTTGTTTTTGAGTTTTTTTTTTTTTTGAGTCAAATTTGTTTTTGAGTTGAGTAAAAAAATTAAGAAAAAAAATTAAAGGAGTACATGAAAAGGTAAATATCATTGCTCTTTTTTTTTTTTTTGCTATATAGTTAGTATTGGTAAATATCCAAGTAAAAATAAAAGGTAAATATCACATAATACTTCTTGTACTTATTAGTTTTTGTTGGGTTTATATTTTCATTATTGTATTGTTAATTATGATTTTTACTTTTAATTTATTATATGAACTCAATGTGATTTTTTTTATTACATGAGAAAATAAATTTGTTTCACTTTATTTGTTAATTTTTTTTTTAACATTATTTTTATATTTTGATATCTCCACTAAATCAATTGAGAAAACATCAATGAAATGAGAGGATAAAATATTCGAATATAATGTATTCACATTCAATAAATTTTTTCATCTGCATGTAAAAACCTTAAACAATAGAAATTATGAAATGGAAGAAATAAAACACTTGAATTACATTATTTTAAAAGGACATACCCTCAACTAAATAGTTTATATAACTTGAATAGTGATATATTTACAAATTTACGCTCAGAGACACTCTCTATATGCTCTAATTCAATTTTTTGAATAACACCATGCTCCCGCTATATTATTCTTTGATTTTTTTCATAGGTAAAACTACCTTTTAAGGTTTTATTTAAGCATACGATTCATCTTTTGATGTGCTAGCTAATTATCCGAAATTGAAATTTTTTTATTTTATGGAAAGTTAAACTTGAAGAATTTAATTAACACTTTTGTTCTTCTTGATAAGTAAAGCTAAAAGAATTTAGCAACACCTTTGCTCGATAAAATATATAGTAAAGTAATTTCGCGAGTGCTAAAAATCAAACCAGGAATTTTTGGGATTCTAACAATAAGGAACTTTTGAAATTTTAAAATACTCAATCCAGAATATAATAGCTTTATTATCAAGAGAAAAATTCAGAACATAATAATAAATTTCTAAAATATGAGAAAATTCAAAAATAACTACTTTATGTTAAAGACTATTAAGCTGATTAATTAAGAAAATTTGCCATATAATTTGATGATTTAATTGGTATATATTATCAGTATAAAGATTTTTTTACACAGACAATCAATCAGAATTTGTCATATAAGCTAAAATGTTTAACTCTTATCCTAACTACCTTAAAAGTCACACACACCATGATTTCTGATTGGCTGTTAGTGTAAAAAACTATACACCGATAATGTATAGCAATTAAACTTATAAATTAAAGTGATATGCATTGTCAAGATAGAAAATTATACTGCTATATTTACTAGTATTTTAATACATTTACTTTTATTTTAATTATGAATTTAATTGATATACACTGTCAGTATAAATTTTTTTTACATTGTCAACCAATAAGAAATTGTCACATAAGCTAAAATGCTTGATTCCTACTTTAATTACCTTAAAAGTCACTCATACAATGATTTCTGATTGATTATCAGTGTAAAATATTTTACACTGACAGTGCATAACAATTAAATTATTTAAGGTTAAAGTAATAATTTGGTCCCTATATGTGGCACTGATTCTTCATTTAGTCCCTATACATAAAATTTTTGGAAATGAGTCCCTACATGGGTAAACATTGAAAATTTTGGTCCCTAAATGTGCAAACGTTAGCAAATTCGTCCTTGATGTCAGCAAATTGATCCTTATATGTGACACAAATTTTTGATTTGGTCCCTAAACCTGAAAAAAATTAAATCGGTCCTTATATGTGCAATCGATAATAATTTTGTCTATACCGGCTATCACGGAGCTTGTACCTAACTAAAGATTCTTTTCGTATTGAATATTTTTTATATATTATATCAATCTATTTCTTCTATCGAGAGTAAAAATTGTATCATTTGGTCCTTAAATGGTTTTATATCCTGAAATTATCCAAGTTGACTCTCAATATAAAAAATAGATTGATATAATATATAAAAAATAATCAATACGAAAAGAATCATTAGTTGGATTTGGGCTCTTTGACAGACGATAAGGACAAAATTATTATTGATTACTCATATAGGGACCAATTTAATTTCTTTTTTCAGGTTTAGAGACCAAATAAAAAATTTATGTCACGTATAAGGACTAATTTGCTGACGGCAGGGACGAATTTGCTAACGTTTGCAAATGTAGGAACCGAATTTGCTAACTTTTACAGATATAGGGACTCATTGCCAAATTTTTTACGTATAGGGACTAAATGAAGAATGTGTGTCACATATAGGGACCAAATTATTACTTTAACCATTATGTAGTGTAAAATAGTTTTCATTAATAGTACGTAGGGATGGTAATTTGGACCCTACCCACTGGGTACCCACAAAAAATACCCTTGATGGGTAGGGTAAATACTCGTTTTATGGATACGGGTGCAGATCTGAATAATTACTGACAAACAAAAGAGGGTATGGGTGCGGGTACGGATACTCTAGTACCCACCCCGCCCCGCACCGGCATATATATATATATATATATATATATATATATATATATATATATATTTATATTAATACATATAATTATAATTATATATCAAATTTTAAAAATAAAATTAATGTAACCTACTGTGTCTTAATTATTTTTTCCTTTCAGACTTAATCACCTACCGACCTAAACACTAACAACAGCGGCTGATGTTCTTTGTATTATTTTTTTCCTTTTTCTTAGTTAAAGTGCGGGTAATGGATGCGGATATAGATATTTAGGTATCCAGAAAATACGAATAAAAATACTTAAATTATTATCCATAGGATACAGATCTAAATACAAATATTTTTTTTAAACATGGATATAAAAACGAATACTATAACATCATATCCAGAATTATCCATTTTTCATCCCTAATAATACTTATCAATTGAACTTTTTGTGAAAAAGTGACGTGTATCCGTCTCATCTTGTGTCCTATCTATCATCTATCCATCGTGGATTTGATTACGTAATTCATACGTACCAAAAGTACTCTTGAAACAACTTATTGCAGGATATTAATATTTTAGATGTCGGACGTGAATACTTTAAGAAATATAAAACTTTTTATGATATATAACATTTGGGGTATACCGGATACGTGGTTCCCTAACTTAGACCGTTTCAAATTTAATGGGAATATTTCATGCGTGTTTTGGATAAGGATTAAAATAGTCATAAGCCGTTTATAAAATAAGAAAATTTAGGTGTTTTTTTTTTTTTTGGCCCAGAAAATTTAGTTGTTATTCCATAGAAGTTTTAGAAATTATTTTTTAATGAGAATATGATACATATAATTACTTTTATATATGTTATATTTTTATTGATAAATTATTATATATATGTAATAATTTCATTGAAAAATAACAATTAAAACATCTATAAAATTGCATTTAAATTTTCTTCTTATAAAAAAAGGAAAAGCATAAAAAGAAACTTTTCCTAATTAGTTGTATTCATTAAGAAATTAAAAGCATACATTTTTTATAAAAAAAATTGGATTACACCAAATTTAAATTAGGGAAAAACATATCCTTATAAAATTATCAACGAAAATTTAGAGGAAACCATAAAAACGAATTTATAGTGGGCCACCAACCTAATTACCTAATGCCACACTGGTCGATATTTGTGGAGAAGGAAACCGCCAAAAGCTTACATTGCCACCACGGCACCACTGCAACCTTTCAATTATTCAACGCTCAAATGGAGCATTCAAAGCCATCTCTCTCAAGTCTCACGGCTCCTAAGTGATCAAAGAAAGAAAAACTCAATGTCTGCTGAGATGTCAACCTACTACTCCTATTTCGGTTGCTCTTGCTCGTGCGTTTTTCCGTGTGTGATTATTACGGCAAAGGCCATTGGGTTACGTTCCCATTGATGAACAATAACTCTGTGCTTTTCACACCTTGACAGTCCCTCACTTGTTTGTGTCTCAAAGATAGGTATAACATTTTTTAATTTTTTAATATATTAAATATATTATTTTTTATTCAAAATTTTCTTTTACGATTCTTTAATTCTTTAACTTGTGTTATTGGAATACTCGTTAGCATTCTCTTTTTCAATTTTTTTACTAAATCTTCTTATTATTTTTCTTAATAAATAAAAAATATTGAATATTTTTTTTATATTTTCAAGACATTAAATGTATTTTACTTTCATTTAATATTTTCTTTAAATAGTAATAGAATGGTTATTAGGAATATTTTGTAAGAGGACATAAATTTAAATATGATATTTTGAGGGATGGATCAAGAAAATATTAAAGGAAGAGGTTATACTTGTCTCAAAATTTATTATTTCGACTCATTTCTACATATCTTCTAATATCAGATTATCATATTACTTTTTTGGAATAATAATATCTTATCTCATCATGAAAAATTACTCACATATCATTCTATTGCTTATAAGCCTTATATATTTATAGGCTATAAATTTAAAAATAAATGATAATGATGCTCAAGTATATAGACTAAGCGTGTGTTTGGATGAGCGCTTGACAAACGTGATTTTGGACAGAATTGATTTCAATATAATTGAGTTTGAAGTGAAGTGATCTATGTTTGGATGTTTTTATTTTGAAAGCAAGTTTGATGTAAAACTTAGTGTAAATTTTTTAATTCAAGGCAGAAACTACAAATTATAGCTTCTATTAGAATCACGTTTGAAGGCAAAATGAATTTTATAAGACAGTAACCAAACACCTCTGTTTTTACCAAAATCACGTTTGACAGGGATAGAAGCACTTCTGATAACTCCAGAAGTGAAACCAAATACACACTTATAGAATAAGTTGTAGGCATGGTGGGCCCTCCCTCCCTCCCTCCACCACTAAATATACTAGTTGTAATTTAAAGGTTTAATTATTCTGTTGGTTCCCAAATTATTTGAGAATTTTTAAATAGGTCCCTAAATTAAAAAAATTGTAATTGGGTCCCAGAGGTAGGAGAATAACTTTGTAATTAAAACACCGTATAAATTTCTTTCGAGGTTACTTGTCGGTCTTGGAGGTTAATAGAACCATTGGATTACCACAATAATAAAGGTTTTAAAAACATCTAATATTTGAGGGACCTAATTACAAACTATTAACAAGTTCATGGACCTGATTATAAACGTTTAAAGTGCAGGGACCCAATTACAAAATATATCAAAGTCAGGGACCAGATTACAAATTTTTTTAGTTCAGGAACCAAATTAAAAATTCTCAAATAGTTTATAGGGACAGTAATTAAACCTAATTTAAATATATTTATATCAATATACAAAATATTTTTCAACGAATAATAATGGGAAAAAATGAGCAGTGATATTATATAAAGCTTGTTATATAGAGCTGGTACCACCTCCTACTGTTTGATAAAGTGAATAGTAGTGCAGAAAAAAATAAGATATCATCACCATGGCTTCTTCATTGAGGATTTCAAGGCTGCTATCTCGTTCTTTTTTTTCTGCTTCCACCACTCCTTTGTTTTCTAGAGGTAGCTACTTTTTGTTTATCACTTCCAATTTCCAGGGGTGATCTGATTATTTTCATGCTTGGTTCTTGACAACATGTAGAGACGAAAATGAAGTTTTCTTCAATTTTTTATTTTTTTTGGTTACAAAGTTTTCTTCAATTTTGTTAACTTCGATATGATTTTTACTGGTTTTGGATCATTTTTATATCCTTAGGACAGTCTCCAATTTTGAAGGAGATGATTGGTTCTAACGTTATTGTTTGGAAAGAAAGAAAGAAAGAAATAATGACCTTTTGACAATGACCATATTGACCATGTGGGGGAGGGTGGGATATGAAAAGGCTTGGAACTTTACCAAATATCAATAAAATCTGTAACTGTAAGAATGCTATTTGTATAGAAGAGGGAGGTTATGTATTTTCTTCTATTCTGTCCTTTGTTGCTTGGTCCCTGCTCCCTGTCCTCTACTATTTGTGTCTTTCAGTGCTCCTAGCAATCTGAAACCTACCTAATTCTTCAGTACCACTTAAATTAATATTGGTGCACTTTTCAGGCTGAATAGTTATGCTTTTGATTGGTGTTTGATTTGTTTTAAGCTTTGGTTTTGATTTGTGGGTTTTCATTAACAAAGTTTTACTTAAATTAGTACTTTTAAAGTTTAAACCCATTGACCCTTTTTCTGATATTCAATTCTTAAATGAAATTAATAAATCTATTTCAGGTGGGAGGGGTTACCTTGGTACAGGGCTCAGTAAATATAGCACTGCTGCTGCCATTGACATTGAAGAACCAATTAAACCATCAGTTAAAGTAGAACACACCCAGCTCTTAATTGATGGACAATTTGTTGATGCTGCTTCTGGTTAGCTTCTCTCTTTCACCCACTTCATAATTCGGATATAAGATTAGCATTTTGATTAAAAAAAAATAGTTTTTGAGGTATCTGACTATTGGCATCAGGCAAAACATTTCCAACGTTGGACCCCAGGTCAGGGGAAGTGATTTCTCATGTGGCCGAGGGTGACCGTGAAGATGTTGATCGAGCAGTTGCTGCTGCGCGCAAAGCATTCGATCATGGCCCTTGGCCAAGGATGACAGCCTATGTATTTTACCCTTAGCCTTATTCAGATGAAGATTAGCTCTCCCATTTTTGGTGCACCAGTTCCCACCATTAATATTTTATCACATATTCTATTTTTATTTTTAAATTACAAGAAATTTCAATTTATGCGACAAGATATTATTGGTGGGAACAGGATATGATACATCAAAATGGGATGGGACAACAGATCTTCACCCGCCTTATTCTCCTACTGTAAAGTCCAAACTACAAAGGACTTGTTTTGTTTAAATTCCTGTGGAAGCAAACGGTAAAAAAATGTTTTTCAATGCACTTTTTACCAAAGCAACATAAAGTTGCTTCCGTCAAAAGCTGGTTGAAATTCATTGGAAAACATTTTTTCCCGTTTGCTTCCACCAGAATCTAAACCAAACATTACCAAGTCATGATCTTTGGTCCCATGATAATTCCACTAAACCCTTTTGTTTTGGTTTTTTCTTTTAATTTTATAGGAAAGACAAAGGATATTGTTGCGTGCTGCTGATCTGTTTGAAAAGCATAATGATGAGCTTGCTGCACTTGAGTCTTGGGATAATGGGAAGCCATATGAACAATCTGCTAAAATTGAAATTCCTATGGTGGTTCGCCTATTTCGATACTATGCTGGTATGTGGAACTAGTTTTGTTTTGCTATGTTTGTTTCATGAAACTAAAACCAACACATGTATTTCCAAATTCCTCAGGTTGGGCAGATAAGATTCATGGTCTCACAGTTCCAGCAGATGGGCCATATCATGTACAAACACTTCATGAACCCATTGGTGTTGCTGGTCAGATCATTCCATGGAACTTCCCACTTCTCATGTTTGCCTGGAAGGTTGGGCCAGCATTGGCCTGTGGCAACACTATTGTTCTGAAAACAGCTGAGCAGACACCATTATCCGCTCTATATGCATCAAAGTTACTTCATGAGGTGGGTGATATTCCAAAATGTAAGAAGAATGAATAGTTTTAGTTTATTACCTTTAAATTTCAAAACAAAAATTGGTGTTTGACCTCGGAGTCGCATTGCTTAACTTGTCTCAATTTTTTCAAGTACAACTAATTCCACGTATTGATATATTGTGCTAATTGAATTGTTTGGAAGAAATGAAGAGTTTTGTATAGATATCTTGACTGTTCATACCAAATTTATCATCTGTCTGGCAGGCTGGACTTCCCCCTGGTGTTTTAAATTTAATATCTGGCTTTGGTCCGACTGCCGGTGCTGCTATTGCTCGTCACATGGATGTGGATAAGGTATTAAGATATTTAGTTTTTCAGTAGTATTTATTTTCACCCCCTCCAACCTTTTTGACCTTCAGGTGTATGCTAAGTTTTCTAATCAGCATTGGCAAATCCCTTTAGTGAAGTTGTGTAATGGTTTTGGTGGTGGCAGTAATGAGTTTCTTGTGCCAAATAAGGTGCTTGTAGTCAAACAAGATGCTTAGAAAAGAACTAATCAGCTTCAGGCCATTTCCCTGTAGTCTCAAGAAATTCTCTAGTCTATACTATAATTTGTTTAACTTTTTGACATCCACTTGCAGCTTGCTTTTACTGGTTCAACTAGTACTGGAAAAGTAGTCCTCGAACTGGCGGCACGAAGCAATCTTAAGCCTGTAACTTTGGAGCTTGGTGGAAAATCCCCTTTTATTGTATGTGAAGATGCTGATGTAGATCAGGCTGTTGAGCTAGCACATTTTGCATTATTCTTTAATCAGGGTCAATGCTGCTGTGCTGGGTCTCGAACATTTGTTCATGAACGTGTGTACGATGAGTTTATTGAGAAAGCTAAGGCACGTGCTTTGAAACGCGTTGTTGGTGATCCATTCAAGGGGGGAATAGAGCAAGGTCCTCAGGTAAAACTCCTTTGCAGGATCATAATGCTACTCAGTATTAAAATGCATAGAAAGAATTGTACTAATTTGATGATTGTTATTTCCTTATGTCTTAATGTATGACAATGCCTGCTTATATTGATGATTTCGTGTGTGATCCAAACATAACAGATTGATTCAGAACAATTTGATAAAATACTCAAGTATATCAGATCCGGGGTTGAAAGTGGAGCTACCCTTGAAACTGGAGGACAGAGATTTGGAGACAAGGGCTTCTACATTCAGCCTACTGTCTTCTCAAATGTTCAGGTATAATAATATCTTTTAACTGAACTCTCATCTTATCAAGGAGGCTGAAAATGTGACTTCTCGTGTTACTAATTGGAAGTTGGTAACAATTATCAGGATAACATGCTGATTGCAAAGGAAGAGATATTCGGCCCGGTGCAATCCATACTAAAATACAAGTGAGAGCAATGAATGTTAATATCTCTATGCTTTGCTTCTTGCACTGGTTTTTCTTATTTCTTGTGTTGATGACAGGGACCTTGGTGAGGTGATTCGAAGAGCAAACGACACGCCCTATGGTCTTGCAGCTGGGGTCTTCACAAAGAATATAGACACTGCAAACACTGTGACTCGTGCATTGCGAGTTGGATCAGTATTTGTGAACTGCTTTGATATATTTGATGCAGGTATTCCCTTTGGAGGGTACAAGATGAGCGGACAGGGAAGAGAAAAAGGTGAATACGGTCTTAAGAACTACTTGCAAGTGAAGGCTGTTGTTACTCCCTTGCTCAATCCTGCTTGGCTTTGAGTCTCAGTAGCTTCTGCTCTATCACAAGGAAACATCAATAATCAAGCCTTCAATGATAATGATGATAAAATCTCGTTCATTTATATCATCTACACATTTGTCACTTGTTTTTTGCACTGAATCCTTGCATATTATGAGTAGCACAAAATATACGCAGGGATGAAATTCAATGTTGAGGTGTAATAAATTGTCATTGGCTTAATTGAAATTTAGATTATCCGTATAATGTATTGTTAGTAAAGACTGAGAATATCAAAAGGTGTCCTTTGGTGAGAGTTTTGGTTCTTGTTTCGACACACGACTATTCTTAAGAGCTTCCATATTCTGCAAGCTCCTAGCTAGGATGTTGTTCTCTGTTCTGCAATGTGTTGTTATTCTTCTTAACATTTTCTTTTTTTTAATTTTAAACCTGATTCGATGACACAAAGTTCACACCTGAACTTTATATGATTTGAGTATTCTACAACCTGAACTTTTCTGTACTGGATTACAAGTCTTATTTCTTCAACCCCATTCTTTGTATCCATTAAACTAGCAAATCTCTCTCAAAAAGTATATTTTTCAATCAAGAACATTTATTAGGTTCCGTCTATCGTACACCCCGCTAAAAGGGGTGTATCCATGCTCTTTAGAATTATACAAATCTGGACCGTACATCTATATTTTTGAAGTGCACTCATTCCCACCTGAAAAATGCATCTCTGTTGCTTGTCATGAGTCTCCTGACATTCATACACATTATTTAAATAATTTATATCTCACATTTGTTTATACAGTTAAATTTAGTTGCAGAACATGAATAAAAATATGAGTTTAATTATTATGCATTATTAGTGTAAAGTTTTTTACATTGTTAATCAATTAGAAATTATGACATGATTGACTCTTAAGGTAATTAGGATAAATGTCAAACATTTTGGGTTATGTGATAATTTTTGATTGATTAACTGTGTAAAAGAACTTTACACTATCAGTGCATAACAATTAAACTCTAAAAATATTAGAGTTAAAATAAATGTCTAATATTTAAATTAAACATATAATATTATAAAACTAAGAAATAGATGTATTAGTTTAACTTAGATACATGTTCGATGTAAATTTTCTTACACTTTCAATCAATCACAAAATTATTATATATGTGACTTCTAAGATGATTATAATAAGAGTCAAATATTTTGAATAATATGGCAAATTATGACGTAAAAAATCTTTATACTCATACTACTTTTTTAGAAATTCTTAAAAGTTTCTAATTTTTTTTTATATAAGTAGATGATTTAATTGGTATGAACTATCATTATAACGATTTTTGAATTATCTTAAAATTCATACATAAAATTATTTGTGATCATTTTACCCTAACAACTTATCAAAATTAATCTGATTGGTCTATTTCTCAATTTTATAATATTATATGATTAATTTATATATTAGACATTTATTTTAGAGTTTAATTGTTATACACTGACAGTGTTAAGCCTTTTTACACGGACATCCAATCATAAATTGACACATCAGTAAATTTTTTTGACTCTTATCCTAACTACCTTGAAAGTCATCCATACCATGATTGGTGATTGGTTGACAATGTAAAAAAATTTATACTGTCAGTACATAACAATTAAACTCTTTATTTTAACTCTCTATTTTTATTTATTTATGCTCTACTACTAGATTTTACTAAGTAAATAAATAAATAAATAAATAAATGTGAGATATACCAACAAAGCCCATCACAGTTAGTAGATTTTATTGTGTGAATGAAAAAATGCTTTGTTAGTAGAGACAAAACCTACTTCAGTATTCTTTACGCCTAAAAAAGGATTAGTCTCTAAACTCTAATTATCGTTTAGGGATACCTTAGTGCAAAAAAAAAAAAAATGTTGGATATAAATTACTTCAAAAATATATATATTATTTATGTACAAGGAAAGACTTGCGTGTGACACACAAAAAGAGGAGGTGGGGCAGCTTTTTAAAAAAATCTTAGGGAGAATGCACTCTTCAGACGGACCCAAGTGTATTGTAAAGAATAATAGGCCGTAAGATAAACCGTTTAGATTGGTTAAATATTAAGGTATTTGGTGCACCACTTTGATTAAGGTGCACGATAGAAGCTACCATGTGTATTGGGTAACAAATATCTGGTACCCAAGATTCATGTGACCTGTTTTCTAATACATGAAACTTTCAAATAAAAATATACACTTAATCAAATCAAAGGTTAATACATTTTCATTTTCTCACTTTAGGGACAAACTCTAATGCAGCGTTATAAGCTCCATGGGCCTATGACCCAACCAAACTAATGGCCAATACCCATTAGGCAATTGCCAAACATATGCTGACCCAAAAAACAAATCCAAACCTTTTATTTTGTTTCTTTAGTTTAAGAACTTAGAAACAAAAAGCATGATAAGGTTTGACGGAAAAATGAGTATAATTAACTAATCTAAAATCCACATAATTGGCCAACCCAATAATTGATGCAAACGTTGAACTTATAATCCCACGTTGCATGTCGGCACCCTCTCTCTAAAGCACCTTCAAACGCACATCCCTTTCCATATTATTGCTCCACGCGAAGTAATCTACGAAGCCGCCATTTCACATATCGACAAAAAAAATGTCAAAATCTCCGCGACGCGTGTCACCATCCCAATATCCATAATCCATCTTTCGACACGTGTCCACTCCGTTCATCGCTTCCTATAAATATCCGAAACCTACGTCCGCATTCAAACAAAACAAACCACAGATAAACTCCAATTACACAATCCAACGCAAACCTTTTTTCTTCTATGATCCGAAACACAAACGGGTCGGATCGCCGGATACTGACATTCCCGGCGGTTCATCCCTGCGAGAACATTGGTCCTTCTACGCTTCTATCTTCCCTCGTCACCCTCTCTCACACAATTTCCAATTTCCAATGCAAATTCTTCTCCAGCAACAAGAGAAACGCCACAAAAGCCATTCATTTGATCCAGTTTCTCCAACCTTTTCTGCAAGAGATCCGAGAAACTCAACCGGGTCTTCCGGATTCGGCGACCCTTTGCTTCTCGGAGCTCCATTTGACATTTCAGAAGCTTCGTTTCTTGCTGGAAGACTGTTCCCGGGAAGATGCACGACTAAGGATGTTAATAGAGTCGGGTCGGGTCGCCACTCATTTCCGGGTTTTGTCCAGATCCGTGGCCACGGCCTTGGACGTTTTCCCTTTGGATTCTGTTGAGGTTTCGGTGGAAACAAAAGAGCAGATTGAGTTGCTTATGAAGCAAGCAAGGAAGGCCAAGTTTGAAGTTGAACCCGATGATAAACGGGCCGTGATGGTTGTTAAGTCGGTTCTAACCGGGTTTGAGAACCGGGTTGCCCCGAATGAGGGTGATCTGAAATGGGTTCTTGATCATATTGGGGTTAGAACATGGAGTGAGTGTAACAAAGAGGTGAAGTTTCTGGATTCTGAAATTGGGTTTGAGTGCTTGAATGAGGATAGCAGAAAGGTGGGTTTTTTATGTAGTTTGATGGGGTTCATGAGTTACTGCAGGTGCTTGTTGATGGAAGTTGTTGATGGTGAAGAAGGTTGTAAGAAAAAATCTGATACAGTTAGAGAAAGAAGCATTGAGAATGAGATGATTCTGAGTTGCATCAACCCTGATGATTTTCGATGTCCAATCTCATTGGAGTTGATGAGTGATCCAGTGACCATAGAGACAGGTCATACTTATGATCGTGCTTCAATTCTCAGATGGTTCAGAAGTGGAAATGTAACATGTCCTAAGACAGGTAAAAAGCTTGGCAGCACTGAATTGGTACCCAACTTGGTGCTCAGGAGGTTGATCCAGCAATATTGTTATCCCAATGGCATTCCTATTGCTGCTGATCATGGTCGTAGGAATCGTGACATCACTAGGACTGTGCAGCCTGGAAGTTTGGCACAAGAGGAAGCTATGAAAATGGTGGCTGGTTTTCTATGTGGCTTGCTTGAGAATGGAGTTGAGGAAGAGAAGAACCGTGCTGCGTTTGAGATGAGGCTTCTTTCAAAAACAAGCGTTTTTCATAGGTCTTGTTTGGTGGAAGCTGGTTTAGTCCCTCTTTTGTTAAAGTTGTTGTCATCAAGGGATTCAACAGCACAAGAGAATGCCATTGCAGCCCTTTTGAACCTATCAAAATACGCCGAGAGTAGAGATGTGATGGTTGAGAATTGGGGTTTAGAATTGATTGTGGGGGTCTTAAAGAAGGGGCTAAAGAATGAAGCTCGCCGGCATGCTGCTGCTGTGTTGTTCTACCTTGCTTCAAATGATGAGTATAGAAAATTGATAGGAGAGGAGCCAGATGCAATTCCATCATTGATCAGGTTGATCAAAGATGGCTCCGATCGAGCCAAAAAGAATGGCATGGTTGCATTGTTTGGCCTCCTTATGCACCAACCTGAAAATCATAGGAGGGTGCTTGCAGCTGATGCAGTTCCTTTGTTGGTTAAAATAGTAAAAGCATGTGAAAAAGAAGACCTTGTCATAGATTCACTTGCAGTTCTAGCAACTCTGGCAGAGAAAAGTGATGGAACAACAGCAATCCTTCACTGTGGAGCCTTGCATGTAGCTGTTGAAATTTTGAGCTCTTCTTCGACTTCAAGGTTGGGGAAGGAGTACTGTGTGTCTTTATTGCTTTCTCTATCAAAAAATGGTGGAGTAGATGTGGTTGCTTATTTAGTGAAGAGCCCTTCTCTTATGGGATCCTTATATTCCCAACTCACTGAAGGCACATCTAGAGCAAGCAAGAAGGCCAGTGCTCTCATCAGGATCCTCCATGATTTTTATGAAAGGAGGTCCCATGGCTTCAAGGCTTCAGTTATTCCACGAGAACAATTTATTCACGTATGATAACCCGGTACATATTTTTTTCACCTGGGAATTCTTTGATTTGTAAATGTGCTTGATTTTTGTTAGTATTACTCATGATATTAGCTCATGTTTTAAAGAGCTAATATTTTTATCAGCTTCTGTTTTTAATGATGAAGCTTGTATAGACCATCAAATTTCATTTCAATGTATTGATCAAATAAGATTGTATCATGTCTAATAATTCAGAATAATATTCAGGTTTTCCTGTTCTTTTCTTATCTGCCCCATGAAATTTTTAATCCCTTATTAGTTATTTCCATTCCTTCTTTTTTTCTTCACACATATTTCAAGGGCTAGTGTTCCAATCTGAACAAAAGAATATCAATTCCAAGCATCCAACCATAGATATAGATATTGAATATTACAATCAATTTATAAACTTTGAAAAACTTTAAGTGGTAACACTAGAATTGATTTCTCACAACTGCTATTCCAAACATAGTTCACACATTTTTTAAGGTTAAGTGCTCCAATCTGAACAAAAAATTATCAAGGATTTTTCATCTTTATTCTTAGCTTTCGAGCTATCTGTGCTGCTTTAGGATGATTAGGCCGCTTGTTACTGTCGAACTGTTCTACCTCAACCCAGTTTATAACTTTCAGTATGAGAGACTGAGGAACTTTCCTAACATCCCCATCTGATGCTCCCTTTGTTTTCTTCAAACCTGTTTCCAAGGCCTTCTCAATGAATTCCATAAACCAGTTTCCAGCTTCTGTTTCAATCTGCTTTCCCAGTTTGATTGTATTGCTTAAGCCGCATGATGCTGCTGGTTTCTTATTCTCATCATTTTCACCAATAGGTTCCAGTGGCATTTTTGCAAGAGGAGTGGAACCTTTCTTCTCCAAAGTCTCCTTTTGATTCGTACTTGATCTTAGGAGCTTCCCCGTATATGTTTTGTGCTCATGTCTTTCAGGAATTGCAGCTATTGACTTGTACAAAGCACACCTTCTTCTTGACAAGTTTGATTCAGAGCTCATGGAATTGTGCATAACTTGATGTAAAACCTGTGACTCTTCTTCAGCTTGTCTGTCATGTGTTTTCTGAGCCATTTCGGAAGCAGAAGTAGCTGCTTGAATAGACATCATGTCACTCACTGCTTGTACAATGTCCTTATGGAATTCCAGAAATCGTTCGAAACAGGCCGCAGGAGCATCAGCTCGAGCCGATTTGCATAAATTTGAGAACATCCTAAAAGAAAACACAAATTAAGAAATTTTATGAGTTTCAGTTTAGTAAGTACTAAGCAGTTAATGTACAGCTAGAAAAAGTGTAAATCTTATACTTGAGGGACCGGACTACTGTCTCAGTAGCTGAAGCATCTCTCAATGCTTGAAGGGCAATCTTTTGAGCCACTTCTCTTTGATGCACAGCTTCCTGTCATAGAATAAGTATATGATTAAAGATGCAGCAATTAGAAGTTCAATTTCAATCTCTGAAGAATGTAAAAAAACTAGTTAACCACAGATTTTTGAAATTTACCTTTCCCAGAGAACTCAGCTTTCCTGGTAAATTCATGGGGAGGCTAAGATTGCTGGAGTTATCATAAGCTGAATTATTAGTAGACTGAGATTGTGGTTGAGAAGTCACATTTGAGTCCGGGTTCTGAGCATCTCCAGCTACATTTGCCACCCTTGCATTTCGCAACCGTGGTGGTGGTGTGGTGCTTTTCTTTTCCTGATGATGAAATTTACCAGACAGTAACATCAGAAAATTGATACGCAAAATTCAAATAAGTCTACTTCCAAAAATACTTCAACTTAGAATAGTCAATTGATTTAATAACGATTCCAATTATGAATCATTGATTGTTAGTAAGCATTTAATTAAGGAATAAAAAGACGAAAGTTTCTATTTAAAATTACAATTTTCAATATATTAAATTAAATATATGACTCATAGTTACTGAGTCCTCTCATTTGCCACATAATTTACGGGTATACATTAAAGAAAGTGTTATATAATAATAAGGGTCTTGCTAACGAGTGTCACGGGAGAAGGGCACAACACTCATTAAGGAATCAACGAAAGAAAACATTGGATTAGGAAGATAAGTGTAAAACTTTTCAATATAGCAACTAAATCATTTTTTTCATACAAAGTTTCCTGCTTAACGAATCTGTTAGAGCACCCATTAACTATGATATGACTTTACAATGAAAAAAAACTATTTTTGACTAGTTAATCACTAAGAATAGAGTTAGCAAGACTGAAATGAAAGAGGAAAAATGTACCTACAGCTGAGTTGATGGGAGTAAGAGGTATGGTAGGGTGTTGTCGTTCAGAGACACTCCTGCTCCGTGGAAATTTCTTAGCAGAAGTGGTTAAAACACAGCTTTTCCTAAACAATGCAGGACTTTCTCCTCCTTTAGCATCACTCATCTTAGCTAGAAGCCCTCCACCAACCGAGCATCTCACAGGAGTAGTAGTAGTAGTAGTAGTAACCCTCCCTCTAATCAAGGGTGAGCAACCACGTGGAGGAGGAGGAGGAGGAGTAGCACACTGATCAAAATCCAAATTAACAGGCTTAAATACCATCATAGGAGATGATGAAACACAAACACCATCACCACCATTCAGCCCAGTTTCCCAAGAACCTCTTCTTGATTTTTGTTCGCTCCTCACTCCTTTCTCTCTCACACGCATCAACGGTTCCGGGGTCCCAACAAGAGGGTGTCTACCAGGGAGAGGTTTCGCTCCTTTCACGACCGGAACAGGTGACCCAGGTTCCAACCTGTCTACGTAGATGAACTGCCCGAGCTGCATCTTGTTGCTGAGAACAAAGTCGTCTTGGTCGGAAGGAAGGCTGACGTAGATGGAGTGTGATGAATCGGAGACCTTGATATAGAAACCTTGTTTTGGGAAGAGGCTTTTCTCGTCGAGGTCGGCGGGGACGATGTCGGTGACCTGCAAGAGGGAGCTGCGGTGCTCGCTGGTGGGTTTCACGCCGGTGGTTAAGCCGTTTAGAAGCTTCAAGAGAATTCCGGGTGCGAGTGTTGCCATTTTTGGAAGATTCAGGGTTAGGTTAGGGAAAGGAATGCATAGGATAGAAATTAATTGTTGTTGTTCGGAGTGAGTGAGTGAGTGACTGGGTTTTTTCACGAGTCGGGAAGAAAGAAAGAAAGAAGGAAAGAAATGGCCGTTGGCAACGGTAAGTAGTAGGGCTACACCTTTTTCGAAATTTATTTTATGAACGTTGGGACTAACGGTCATATTAGCATCACGTCACCAAGGTTTTCTAACAAAGAAGAAGGAATTTCGTCAAAAAAAAACAAAAGAAAGAAGAAGGAAGATATGCTAATTTGTGCAACAAAAATTTCGTAGTACTTTTATGATTTCTAGGATATGATTACTGTGTGCAATTTGCTTTCAAAGTTATGTTTTTCTTTTTTAAAAACCACACTGAATCGACTACCGATTATGTTTTCGGTTTATATATTTTTTAATTGAGTCTTACGGATTAAGAAATTAAAGAAATAAATAAATTTTTATAGAAAAACTAAATATGTTACTTCTCAAAATAATAAATACATCTTTTTTGCATAGAAACTTGTTTTTCATGATTCTTTAACAAATGCTCTTTAGCATTTTCCTTTTAGATTTAATTACTATTTAATCATAATTTAATCACAAATCACAAATTTATCAATTGAACTTATTGAACCATAACTTGACAGCTTTCCAAATGAACCTTAGGATCGATTTTTAGAATATTGCACCTATGTGTGGAACTTTTTTCCGTATAAATAGCAATGCTTAATTAGAAAATAAACTTAATTTTGATAATTTTTTATGTAAATATTCTTTTTACTATTACTCAATTATGTATTATCACGTTGATAAAAAAAAAATTAGCTTTCATAACAACCACCTCAAAAATCATACTCTTTTCTCTTTTACTCGTGAAAATGTGCAATTGAGTGATACTATGAAAACTTCATTCTTAAGCATCAAAATTTAACTCTAAGAAAATTGGTAAATATTCAAGGATTTTTTTTTGGTTTAAAAGAACATGGGCAAATATTGAGCACGCGACAGTAAAAAGCAAAGTCTAACTAATACGAGGTTGTTAATATACCAATTTTTGCAAGGAAAGTGTTTTTTGTATTGTCACTTGAGACATTCCAAGTTAAGACTCCACGGATAAACATACCCTACTAGTGTGTGTGTGGAATAAATATACTGCATGCGGATACGAGTATAAGTGTCACCTATGTGTCCACACTCAACAGGTGTTCAAAAGACAGATTTTCCTGTAGTTTCTTTTTTTTTTTTTTCTTTGTGTATCATAACAAAAACAATGATGCAAAAGGAGCCACACAGTGTACAAGTAAATTCTACGCTACACCTAGGGGCTAGGTGATTTTGTATTAAAAGATATTATTTAATTTGTCAATATTATTAAATTATTATTTTTATATAAAAGTTTATTTATTGATTGTTGGTAGAAAACGTGATCGAGTGTCTGAAACTAATGTTTGCATCATAGCTTTAATCCCAAAAAATAAATAATGGCAGATTCCATTCAATTTTTCAGAATTTAAAAGATTTTATACAAGGACTTCAAATAAATTAAGGGGCTCGCTCCTTTGTTTGACAGTAACATGGAGCGTAATGTTGGTAGACTGGGCCCAGGTCTACATTGTTGAATAGTAGTTAATATGGTTGAGTTTTGAAGTCTCGAGAAACATGCAAACGGCACTGTACATTCTACTTTGAAATGTGATGATTTTAATTACTTGTCTACTTGATGCCAACTACTATCACCTCAAGTAATAAATGGAAGCCTAAATTCAAGTGGACCACCGAAAAAAAACATGTTAAACATCTAGAAGTTCAATAAATCAACATTTCATAGCTTTATCAACAAACTTGCCCAAACCACGGTTTAGCTAGACCAAACATGCTATCATTATCATATCGCATTCATGCTAGGTCCGTCCAGCAACATCTATCTAAGGTTTACACATATTCATCGTGCACCCAGTTTTATGAAAAACACATGAAACCACTTTGAAATTTTATAGAATCAAGTGTTCCTTTTATTGGCCTAAGGTCAATGATGTTGTTCATGCCAAAATGCTAATCAATGTACAGATGATTTGCCTAAGGATTGAGATTCCGGGATACTTCATGTGGCTCATGATAGTGCAGGGGCATATTGTACTCGTGTTATAGGAGTGGACAAATTCCTTCATTACAGGCTCACATCAATCATTAATTCACCCGGCTAATAGAATGAAAGGATGGTGATCATGAAGTCTGGGATGTGCCACGCACAAGTGATGTTTCATATAGAATTGGACCAAAGGAGATTCATAATTGTTATAGAATGACAAAAACAGGAGATCATATCACATAATAGCAATTTCAACTTAAAGTTCATTAAAAATAAAATTACTTCCAAAAATGTCATACATTTTACATGGAAAGTTTTCCCAAATTGAAGGGTTACCCATCGGGAAAAGACTTATCTTTGTGAAAGCTTGAACAGCTAAAACACATTGTAAATGTCAACAGGAATAGAGAGCACTTTGATAGTCTGAGTGAAAACAGAAAAATTAATCAAGTTACATTATTAAACATAGTGCCTACTAGAAACAAGTATCGGAACAAAACCTGCACCTAATGGTACCTGGATGATCTAAAAGCAAAAGATATCGTAAGCATGCTATAGAGGTGTTGCAAAACCTGTCAAAACATAAACAAATTAAATGTCAGTGTTAGAGTATTAAAGGAAGAGATTTCTTAGGTATCCACAGTTTTTTTTGGTAGCTTTAAATTTAAAATCACTAGATTCTGCATTCAAATTCATCCAACAGTCATCCAGTGGTCAATAATACTGCCAGCTGGGGAGGGGTAGAAACCCTGAGGGAGATTTAGAATTAACCACTACAAACCCAACACGAACAGGACAAAGCAATCAATACTGATGAATAGACAAATATGATAATGAAAATATTCAAAATGACATTTTTTTTGCAGGATTACAATGGAAGACTTCAAAATTCAAGAATCCTAACAACTCCATATTGATGATTGAAGCTAGGAAAGTACTATGATGATGGGATAGGAATAGGATTCATTACAAAAGTATTTAAGCGCTTCTTACAGAAAGAAAGAGAAAAAGAAGAGTTTGTTGCAGCCTGCAGTGCTGTGGCCAAACCTTTTCCATCATACAAGCACAACCTTGTCTTCATTTTGGCCTAGTTGTAAATACGGGGAGCTACGAAACAAAACACAACCCAGAAGCCTCCTTTTTCTTTGGCCAACTCTTAATTTAATTAAATTAAGAAAATGATTTTTTTTCAACGAAACCGGGCATTGGCACAGTTTTCAGAAGTGTTTACATGAAGCAGCCTTTTCCCCCTTTTTACAAAAGCCCATTGACATTGAGCAAAATGCAAAACAACACACTCTTAGTCGTATATTACCATCATGCCACAGGTGTTGGTATGGAACTCCTACTCACTGCTGGCATGAGCAATCTAACACCATTTCAGCTTTGCTTCTTCACTTGACAGTTCAGAGCTTATCTCTCAATTCTCATCTGTTTTTTCTCATGCCATTAGAATTAATTCCATGAATCCCTTTGATCGAGCCACTATTAATTTGACTAATCATTTTAGGCTCAAATTTGAAGCCATTCGTCACTCCACCTGCCTATACCTGTCAGGGTCATAGCACCAAATAGGTATTCAAACATCTCTTGATTCTCCCATTTCCTTAACCCAAGCTAAGCCACTTAGTTAGTTTCCCGTTAAGGAACTAGACGTTGAAAGTTGAAACTTACCCACCTAACTATTTAAAACATTGTTTTGAAGTCATATGTCCTCTACATTAATCAAATTGACACTTAATTTCTTTTCTAAATTACTAATTTTGAACCAACTTTAGCATCTACAGTTGCTAATGAAATTGGGTATGTTTTAATGAACTGGTTACAGACAACCTGATCAGAAAATAAATGTAAGAAGGAAAATACTACCCTGCCCGAAGCCCTAGTCATGTCTAGTGTCAATTCTGTCAAAGATTATTGCCACTTCCCTACTCCCTGCCACAGGAAACCATAGAGTTTGCGACAAACTATGCAATGTAGTAAAGAATATCGTATTTGAAAGAAAATTAATGACATAAGTTTGAATGATCACTATACTATATTATACCCGAAAGGTCAAACCAAAATAAATTGCAAAGTATAACCATGCCAGTTGTTTATTACATTTTTCCCATGTAGGTAATTACCACACTAACATATGCAGGCATGTCTATGATCTACTTTGTGGGAAGTACATAGCATTATACCTGACAATTATAAATTCTATTCTTTAGCAGTTAGAGCTATTACAACCATATTAAGGCAAAAAGAAAAATTTACAAATGATAAAAAAATATACAACAACAAAAAAAACATGAAGTCTATGGCCCTTTTTCCCCAAAACAAGATATTCTCAAGATAAAAGTACGGTATTGATAAGTTGGAAATGAAAAGACAAAAGGTAGTTCTTATAAACTTATAACAGTACAAGATAATGCAACCAATAATGTGAAGAAAAAGCAGCATGAAGTAAGAAGGGTACCTTCTGAGAGACAACCCCACTTGTTGTTATGCAAAGACAGCAGAGAGGTGAACAAGGCAGAGGCAGTAGCAGTATGCAACGGTGTCAAAGATACTTGTACACCGGCCAACTGCTCCGGAAGCCTAAACAGGAACAATATATAATTATTCAGATGCATACAAAAATGTGATCCATTTTAATAACGCACATCAAATCAGATGAGCCATTTATCGGTATATTCTATATTGAGTTGCAGAAATTGCAGTGGCTCCAAAAGGGGTTAAGGGAACGAGGAAGGAAATGGTGATGTAAGCAAAAAAAGAGTGAACTTTACCAGGAAAACGAGAGTGAGCGCTTCTGGGTAGAGACTCTAGAAGAAGAAGAGGAAGAAGGTAAGCCATTGAATTTAGTGGCATATGAAGCAGAAGCAGGTGAAGATTGACGAGACAATAGGGTTCTGGTAGAAGCAGAAGCTACTTGGAGCGTTTTCCTAACACAATTAGCCGTCACCATGTCTTGTGCTCTCTCGCCTTGCAGTTGCTGAGAGGGAATCAACAAACCAGGGCTTGCTTGCTTGCTTGGGGGTTTGGGTTTATCATACGGATCTCTGCTGTGTCTCATAACCAATAGGTTAGGAGGGCCTTTTACTGTCCCGGTTTGGACCTCCGTTATCTGGAATTTCACGGCCTAAAAAGGAAAAATAAAAAAGGATAGATAAATTTTTTTTGACTCAAAAAAAAATAAGGGTAGATAATGGAAAACGGTTGTTTTAAATATTAGAGTGTATTTCTGTCGAGGTTTCAAATTACATTCCCATAATCACATATATATTAAGGAATGCTATTTTTGTAAAACATGTTTCTTTAACAATTAAAAGTTTTGGGAATCTTTTTTGAAATTCCTAAAAATAATTTGAAAGTTTATTTGATGTATGATATATATTTCTGAGAACAAATATTATAATTATTAAAATATCTCTGTTATGTAAAAGTTATCTAAATGCTAATTTTTGACAGCAATATAAAAAGTAAGATGATCATCATACTTATAATATAAAATAATTAATTTTATATTTTGTATTTTTATACTTGCGGAGAATTCTTCTACCAAAAAATTGAAAGAGATAGGGAGAATTGTACTTTAACAGTATTGAAACCATTGTGATCTAAAGAAGAGGGGTGCTAGTAACACACTCTCTAACACTCTCTCCTATTAGTTGAAATTAGTGTGGGTCCTACTAATTCATGTGGGTCTCATTTGAATTTTGTAGGACCCACACGAATTTCAATCAATATGAGAGAATGTGTTGGAAAGAAAGTGTTAGAGAGTTTATTGCTAGCATTTCTCTATAAAGAAAATGGAAATGAAGCCTTTTAAAAGCAACTCTAATGAAAGTTGTTTAACAAGTTTTTAAAGTTAATAATAAGTTTTTAGTGAGTTATATCACTGGAGCAATCCACATATAAGAATGGTTGCTTATAAAAGCAAACGTCCTTATATAAGGATAACCAATAGAAAAAAGAGAGAGAATCACAATATTCAACACCTCAATCACACATTAATATTTTAAATTGAAACAAAAGTAAATGTAAACAAAGAGTTGCATTATTGGAGTGTAGCATTGTTTAAAGTAGTATAAAGTAAAAAACGGTGAGATGACATAATAAGATCCATAAAAAGTGAAGTTAAGCAACTCCAATGAATTACATCATTGGATATACTCTAAGCTTCTACATGGACGTGAGGTGTAGAGAATGGAGAGCAATTATAAATATAGGGTTGGTTTTGTAGTTTTTCACAATAATATTGATGGGAATAGAACACACTCAACCTTAGAGGTGAAAAAAACGGGCAAAAACATAGGCATATAACTTTCCTCAGATTAATTATTTCCAAGGAATGTTTTTTTAAAACTTAAAACAAACACATTTTGTTCTCACCTTCATATTCCCGAGAATAACTTAAGATATCTTGAAACAAAACCCTCGTAGTTTGTTAAGTAATATTGATTACACATCTTTTAGAGTCTGTTTGGTTGAAATTATTCTCATCGCAAAAATGAGAAAAACGTATCCCGAAACACTTTTTTCAAAAGTTATGTGAGAGAGGCTTTTGACTAACGTGATTTTGAAACGTGATTCTATGATGGAGAATCTAAAACAAACTAACACTTAGAAACACATCCTCACCTCAAGCATATGTAAAGGAATCGAAACGTACAGAAAATGATTTGTGAGTAATTATAATTAAATGGAGAAAATTATACAAATATAAGATAACTAGCAATAGCAACCCCTATAAGAGTGAACCAACTTAAACTTGTTTATTTTGGAATTTAAATACTTTACATTTGTAAAGCTATCTATATATATATATTTTTTGACGAAAAAAGATAATTATTCATTTAAATTGGTAAAATACAACATCACTAAAAATCGAAAATGATGAATCTGCGAACAAACTCACATCACCCAGGTTAATAGTATAAAACAGCAAAATGCCTACAAATGTGACAAAATCAAAGTGGTCGGAATATCCATGCCTCCGGATCTGTAACGTTGATGCCCAAGTCTTGATTGAATCTGTAATTGATCGAAGCTGATTTGTCATTCTGAACCAAACGAACACCGCAACAAAACGGGAAACCAAGCAAAGCCGTACTAAGACGACGAACAAAACAAAGCCGCACTCAAAAGACGAAATCACAAAAAAAAAACATGAAAGAAAAATCAGATCCATGTGGAAAAACCACTTATTGAGATAAAATGAGAGAAGAAACGATGTAGAAAGGTGCTTCCAGATCAGAAAAATGATCCAAAACTACTCCTCCAATGAATGAAGAAGAAAGACCAAAAAAATAGAAAAAAGGTTGAGAGAGAGGAATAGAGAACGGTTAAGGACGATTTTAAAGCTATCTATGTTTACATATATGATATGATATAACGTAAAACGTATTTTTATATTGTCAAGTATAATAAGTGTTCCTTCTTGGGCTGAGTTAGCCCAACACCTGACGTCCAAAGCCAACACTCACATTATATGGGTTGACTTATCCCTAATAGGAGTGGGGTTCAAACCCACAATAGATAAAGCCTTCTAGAACCTCTATCAACAGTACAATATTGAGTTTATCATCTAAATGTTATTGAGAATCCCTCTAATTGACTATTGACTATAAATCTTATCCTTAACAACATAAGCACTTAGACACAATCAGTTTCACTCTCAACTAGAAATGGGAATAGGACAGACCGTTCGTTAGGGACCCATGGTCTAGCCTATTTAACAAAAAGGTCAGGTCAAGGCTTTTTAAAAAACCTATATAGCTAAAGAGGACAGACTAAGGCTTTTAAAAAAAACCTATTAAGCCTATCAGGCCAGCCTATTTAACGCGCACACACATATATATAGTATATAATTTAATATATAATACTATAATATATTATATATTATTTATAATATTTATAACATTTGAAAATAAAGGCTTATTGACCCATTTAAATGTAGAGATCTACTTGCATATTTATTTGTGAAGGTCTAACGACCTATTTATCAGTATATGCCTACCAACATCTTTATCATTAGAGGCCTACAAGCCTATTTACAAGTGAAGGCCTATGATCTATTTATAGGTGGAGACATATTTAAAGGTCTTGTTGAAAAGTAGGCTTTTAAATAGTCTTCCAGGTCAGGCCAACCTTTGAAGTAGGCCAGGCCAGGCCAAAAAATTTAGCCTATATCAGGCTAATAGCCAGGCTCAGGCCTTGAGATTGGAACACAAGCCAGGCTCAGGCTTGTCAGGGCCTAGCTCGGCCTAGCCTATTCCCACCCCTATTCTCAAGTTATAAAACAAGGAGGATACTTCAGGTAAACAAAGTTCTAACTCACTCTCACCCCTCTTATTTTATCCGCTAACTTGAGCATTCGAGTGTCATTGCAGGTAGACGAAAAGAAAAATACCAGAGCACTTTCCGTCGAAGTACTCCGATCTCCAAGTACTTTATGGGAACAATAAGTGTCATGCCAACAAATGGATCCGAATTCCCTGTTGTAATGGAAGCACGCAGTTACACACAGTAAACAATCTCAGCTATTGATTTGAGTTCGAGTGGCTCACATTACACCTTCACTAAACCAACTTTAAACAATATCTATTATTAAAGTGTAATTGCGTGACACTCACAGCAGGGAATCCATTTCCCTAACAAATCAAGGAAAGCATAACATATATTTTTCTTATTCTAAATGAGTTAAGTGAAGAAACTAAATAATCCAAAGCAAAATTAAGAAAAAATAAAAAAAAAATATAGCAATAAAAACAATACAAAAATTGAACACTCAATGAAATGAAAAACATAAAGTTAGTCTTAAACCATTCCATGATACCTTTCTCCTGTGCCATTTAGTTCATGGAATATTTTATTGTCAGGTAAATTACATTTTCCGAAATCTCATTCGCATGAATATTTTTTTCTTACGTTCATACAATAGAATTTTTAAGTTTCATTAACTAATTTTATTCTCCATCTTCTTTTTATGTCTCGGAATAATTTTTTAAAATTTGTACCAACTTGAGAAACTTTTCTTCTTAGGCTCACTCGAGCTTAGTTCCAAAATCAAACTTCAACCTGTCTATCTTTTAAACAAGTGCTTGTTTCTAAGACTGTACAGGACCTCACAGATGATGATGGAACTGGGTTGGCTCGGTTGGGATCATTGGAATTTTTTTGAAGGAATTTTTGGGAGGCATGTGGCCTTGAGAGTTGCTAGGAATAGTCCTGCTCCTCCTTCCTCAGACATTTCTTGAAGGATAGGTAATGGAGAATGGGATCTCGTTTAACTTTTGCTTTAAATTTAGTGTTAAATAAATCTGGTTACACATATTTTAGAAACACATCGCCTCATTTCAAGCATATGTTCAGAGTGAACCAGAATGTGCAGAAAACAAGCTGGGAGTAATTGTAATTAAATGGTGAAAATTATACAAATGTAAAATATTGTGTGAGTACCAAAGTAACATCGTTCAAGTGAGTTTGTGTTGCTGTTGGGATAAAAGTTATGGATGGACAATTGATATTTGTAATTGGAACCTGTCCAGTAGTACTGAAACTACGAACCATTGTTGCCTCATGTCAACTTTTACAGAAATTCAAAAGAAGTTCCACATAAACGTTCACGTAACTTCACGTCTATTTGTGTTGTTTTGTAATGTGTTAGTACATGTTTAGATTGTCGTTTGTAATTTCAAAAGTAAGTTTATAATAGTACAATCATTATTTTTTTATTGCGATGGAAGAACGTGGTTTTCCAGCTACGACCAAACACACCATTAATGTTAGATCAGTTTGGACTTGAATATTCAAAGAATTATAACACTACAAGAAAAATTGGCTTTAGAGACTGAAAATCCGGTCACTAAATAATTTAGTGACCGAATTAGAGATCGATTTTTTCAGTTGTTAAACCATTGGTCTCTAATGTGTATCAACCGATTTAGTGATTGATTTTTCAGATACCATTTTAGAGACCAATTTTAGAGACTGATTTAGAAACGGATTTCAGAGACCGATTTAGACACTGATTTTAGAAATCGATTTAGGGACTGATTTTAGACACCGATTTAATAACCGCTTGTAGTGACCGATTTTAGATCGATTTAGAGACTGATTTAGTGACTGATTTTAAAGTTCAATTTAGAGGCTGATTTGTCGAATGATTTAGAGGCTAATTTAGTGACTAATTTAGTTTGCTAACAAATTTTATGGTGTTTTGTTTGTCCCATGAGTTCCATATGTTGTCAATTATCCTCCCTTTGCTTATATATATGTACCGGACAAAAATGAACAAAATTTCTATTTTTTATTTTTTATGAACCATCGTAATTAGGGCCTTTAGCTCCCCAGTGACATCCCGGGTATCTCCGGAAGTTTCGACCATTTGGGTTGACTATAAGACTAATTCTCGATCGGTTGCTTAAAATAATGAATTAACCCTTGGTTTTTGGCTTTTCGCAATCTCTCAACTAAAGTATCTGTCATCAGGATTCGAACTTGCGTTCTTCTCCTTATGGGGTCGAGATACTTACCACTCGATTAAGAGGGTTAATAGCAAATTTTTTAACTTGAGTAAAGGATTAGTTTGTTTTATTTCATTTTCATTCTTTCACTCATCAACTTTAGTGTTTTTCAGCAAAAAGCTTGAGTTAAGTAGCTAGTCTGCCTTTATTCCTTCCAGCACTCCGCCTTCCTTATTGAAGTGAGTAACTTACAAAATAACTATAATGAGTTTTAGTTCGTAATATAGACAAAGAAATTCAGCCCTGAACACAAAGGAGATATCATATCATATTCTCTCAGAAAACCTTAACCCACGTTATTGGCTAATAGAAACTAGTCTTAATAAGATAAGATATATGGGTAACGATGGTCCCTGTTTGCAGAAGAGTCAACAGATTACTTAATAGCATAGAAACAACGAAGTATGTGTGGGAAAATATGTGTTCCAACAAGGTTGTTTCGACTTGGTGATAAAGTCCCACACCGCTCATGTGCTGTATATGCAGCCAATGTTTGAGTATAAAAGTTACATCTTATAGCTTAGAAGATCATACCTTTCTCGGCCTTTTGGCTAAGATCAAGTGTAGTATCTGTTCTTATCAGTTTAATATCTGATACGTGGGTCAATGACCCACATGATATTAAATTAATTTTTTTAGGGAGAGGGTTCACTACAGTAGCTTGCTGCTGGGACTCTCAAGCGTCGCCCATGCGTTGCACTATAGCAAGGGCATGGCGCAACCCAACCAAATCAGTTTAAGTGCTTTCCATGGCTGTAAATGGACCTACCCTTGTTGTGTGCTTGGTTCATGTTCAATATGTGGAGTTTCTGTGGCTGCCAAAACGAGCATTGGATGACTATATTAACGTACTTTTTCTAGAATGAGGACGCTGCATTGTAACCCAATGGCAATCATTTACACAAGTCGATGGTAAAACCGGTATAAGTGTCAAATTGGACTTTGAGGGGCAATGCTTAATGAATTTGAATTAGTTAACATTGTCAATAATTACTGAAGATGCAAAAGTTGGCATAAACACACTCTTTTTCATGTGAGGGTTTTCCCTTTACTATTGGGAGGTTAGTGAGCTATTGAGCTTATCCTTCTACGTAACATTACTTTTTTCTCTATGTAGATAAGATGACCATTTTGTTTGGAATCGCTGTTGAGAGGTTTCACCATTTCAATGTAACTCAACGGAACAACATTTATAAGATAAAATGCAAGTTTATATTCATATGAATTGATATGTCAGGGATAAGTCATTTACGAAACAAATTGTTGAATTTTAGTTATAGGAATATGCCTCATGTTAGCACCATGTACTGGAAGTAAAGACAACTTACAGGAATTCAATTCTTCGTAAGCATTTTCCTTTCAAATTAAGAACTGCCCAAAGATAAAGGCTTGTGCTTATGACTGAACAACACTAATTAATCATGCGATCTGCTATCTATTTCTAGTGGGGATCAGATTTTTTTTCCCTTTTGACATCCAGCACTCGATTGAACTTGGATGTTCAGTTGCTTAACAACAAATATGCCTAATTTTTCTTTTGAATGGTCTGGGACGGAGAGAAAAAAGACTAGTGATTTCCCATGAGGTTAGAACCATAAATCCATTGAATGACATTCCAAATGGCACTTGAAACCTCTTAAACGTTAATGCCCTTTTATTTTTCTGCAGAAACTTTTGTTTTTAAATAAAGACATTAGCTCCATTTTGGAAAACATTTTTCCAGATCCAAATGCCAATATTATTTTCCACAACAGAGTCAAACATGTATATAAAATATAGATTATATTATTCACATCTATTAAGCTTACTGTCTCATTATTTCTATGAAATGCTACAAATAAAAAAATGGAACTGATTATAACTAACCCAAAGATCAAGTATGATATATTGATAATGATAAGAAAATAAGCACTAATTCAAAGAAACAATGATCAGGCAATATAAAGTTTTCAAAGAAACAATGATCAGGCAATATAAAGTTTTCTCTGAAATGATATTTCAGTTTAGAATACAATAGAAATGCAAAGATTGTCATGGGGATCATCGTATCTCCAAAACAATAATTTTCACAGCAGACTATGTAATTCCTCAGCTTTATTCTCAAGCTCTCTTTTATTTTCTCAACTTGATTCAGGTAAGATTAAAATATCATAAGACTTATTTGGTTATAACTAATTGGTGAAAGAGAGAAGATTAAAGCAGAACATCAATAAACTATAGTACTATACCTTCCAGAATGTTGTTGATCAACTTTCTTAATATCTATAACCAAAAAAGCAGCATGAAGTAAGAAGGATTCCTTATGATAGACGACCCCACTTGTTATTGTGCAAAGACACCAGAGAAGTGAACAAGGCAGAGGTAGTAACACTTCGCAATGGCGTCAAAGGCAATTCTGCTCCAGCTAGCTGCTCCAGAAGCCTAAACAGCAACAATGTAATTATTCAGATTTATAATAAGTTATCCGTTTAAGTTTTGAACATCTCACAAAATCACATAGGCTTTTAAAACACCGACTCTACAATGCACAATACTATTGGTTTATCAAATATTAAAATTGTGGTGATGTTCAGATGAAAGTTATGGATGAATAGTTGTCATTTGTTACTGAAACCTGGATAGCTGTACCCGAACTATGAACCATTGCTGCCTCATGTCAATTTTTTTGTCTTGTAGAAATTCAAATGAAATTCCACATAAACTTGCACCAATCTTTAGGTCTATTTTTGTTGGTTTTCTTTGCCTAGACTAGTTTCGAGTATAAATATTCTGGAATCTGGATATTCACAGAATTATAAGTATCTCATGATCATGTTAACAAAATATATGCTGTTTTGTACTTTTGTCCCATATATGAGACTTGATATGTTTGTCCATTATTCTCTCTCGACATACTTGATAAAACTGAACAAATTATCAAATTAGGAGCAAATGATTAGTTTGTTTGTTTATTTCCATTTTAATTCAATCACTCCTCACACTTATTGTTATTCAGCAACTTGATTCAAGTAGCCAGTCTCCCTTTATGGCTTCAAGCACCCCCTCCCATTTTTGCTTGGACTAACTGACAAAATAACTATAACAAGTTTTAATCCATAATATAGACAAGAAATCCAGATCTGAACACATACATGTGATCATGATGTTATTCTCTCAATAAACTTTAACCTGCCTTCTAGCATCCAATCCTAATTGCATAGGTGATTAACATTGGTCGCAGTTCGGAAAAGAGTCAACAGATTATCTAGTAGAAAAAGTAGCAGTGAAATATCAGTGGGAAAATAATTATTAGTCTTAACAAGGTTGAATAGACTTGGACACTTTGTTGTTATTGCAAGTTTCATTACTGTTGGTTTTGGAAAAGCCCTTGTGGCAAAGTACCACATCACTCACTCACTCGACATGCAGGTCAAAACTTGGGTATAAAACTTGAGCCCCTCAACTGTATAAGGCATACCTTTCTCGGCCTTTTGGCTAAGATCAAGTGTAGTATCTGTTCTTATCAGTTTAATATCTGATACGTGGGTCAATGGCTCACATGATATTAAATTAATTTTTTTAGGGAGAGGGTCCACTACAGTAGCTTGCTGCTGGGGCTCTCACGCGTCGCCCATGCGTTGCACTGTAGCAAGGGCCTGGCGCATCCCACCAATTCAGTTTAAATATTGTTCGAGTGACTGCCAAAACAAACATTGTAACTTCTTGTAAGACTGTCCCCACTTTTAACGTACTTTGGACTATTAACGTAATAATATCTTGTTTAGAACGAGGACGCTGCATTGTAATTGTAATCCAATGGCAATCTGTTACACTAGTTGATGGTTAAACGTGTGTAAGTGCCAAATTGGAGTTTGAACCATTCAGGGAGAATGCTTAAAGAGATTGAATATTAGTTCCCAAAAGTTTAAGTGCTTGCTATGTTGTAAATTGGGCCTTGTACGTCATGTGCCTAGTTCTTTTGCTCCCGTTGTGCGTTATAGTAGTTCGACTTATTAAATTGGAGTTTGAACCAAAGCTATTCCTAAGGGAGAATCTCTAATGAATTTGAATATTAGTTCCCATTGTTTTAATATTTGCTTCTGAAGAGTTTGCATTAAACACACTCTTTTTAATGGTTTCTCTTTACTAATGGTAGGTTGCCACTTGCCAGGTTGGTGAATGAGTTTATATCCATCCTACTCTATAAGATTCTTTTTTCTCCTTTTTAGATTGATAAGATGACCAGTTTGTGTTGGAATCACTGTTGAGAAGTTTCGCCATTTTAATTTTAAGTCAAGAGAACAGCACTTACTACCGAGGAGAAATCCCATTACAATAGCTTGCAACTATGGCTCCAATGTGTTACCACTTGAGCACGGCCAGGCGCGAGACTCAAATCAGTTTAATCATTTGCTTGTTTTATTTTCCTTTGGATCAGTTTTTCTGAAGTTAAAATGTTTAATAAGCTACTTATTTTTCTCATTGGATTGGCCAAATTAGCCTGTACTTTGTATCTAGCGTTTACAACTAATGAGTAGTAGTGTTGATGATGGGCCTAGTTCGTGACCAATTCTTTTAAGAGTCTGAAGGTGTAGCCCATTACATCCTGAGTAACAAGTGACATAGGTAGGATAATCCATGAACAGAATAGGATCCATTTAATTGTTGTTTATTTATCAAATACTTACGGAAGCCCAAAGCAACGAGAAACATAATTGTAGTCTCAACTGAAAACTTATTTCTACGGGTAAAAAAACTAAAAACCAACTTATAATTTGCAACTAGAAAATGACACTTATCCTGCAAGTCGCAACACTAAGATGGAGTTATCTGAACTATTCAATAAAAAAGGTACAGGATCACTAAGGTATTAATGGCTTCAATGTGAATCTGTGATGGGTTTGTGAAGATAAATACGTCACACTATTATTAGCCTTTGCAATATTGTTTACGATGTTTAACTAGGTTTTGATTAATATAATTTTTTACAATATTATATTGTTATATTATTTAAAAATGTTGGCTTTATATTGAATTAAAATTAGAAAAATACTCTTTGGTACGAAATAAATTTCGTAAAAAGACATACAAATTTCAATCTTTATTTAATATATTAATTACTGCATTATACAAACTAGCCACAACTGAATTCTGTTTTTCCCTTTATTGTTATTAGACTTTATAATTCGTCAAAAGCGTACCATTTAGTACTACTCTTAAAATTAAATCATTATTTAAGACGGTGACTTATGGTTGGAATTAACTTGGAAGCTAAATAAACACTGCTAACCCATCCTTTGCCTATATCATGTGGGGAGGAAGACATATTTCGCTTCGAGTAAATAGCCAATTTGGTCTCTGAAAGTGTAAGGCGGTATCAACTTAGTCCTTGAATTTAACTAAATATCAAAAACGTCCCTGAAGTTGTAAAACGTTAATCAACTTGGTCCCTCCTTCAACCCCAGTTATCTGACGCCGTTAACGGCATTGATGTGACAAGTTAAGTGCCTTGTTGGCACTGTTGTCACTGGTTAGGTGGTATCCACGTAGTCAGGGACCAATTTGAAATTCTGAACCAGGGACTAAATTGATACTCGTAACTCTGAACCAGGGACTAAATTGATACTCAAAACAGTTCTTCTTCTTCTTTTTTATCTTTCCTCTTTCTCACTCTGCTCTCTCTTTTTGCTTCCTCTGTCTCGCGCTCTCTCTAACCACACGTCTATAGACGGGTCCTTTCTCTCTTTGCTCTGTCTCTCTCTCTGCTTCCTCTGTCTTGCGCTCTCTAACTACCCGTCTATAGAACCACCTGTCTATAGACGGGTCCTTTCTCTCTGCTCTGTCTCTCTCTCTCTTTGCTTCCTTTGTCTTGCGCTCTCTAACCACCCGTCTATAGAACCACCCATCTATAACCACCCGTCTATAGACCGGTGGTTCTATAGACGGGTGGTTAGAGAGAGAGCGAGAGACAAAAGAAGCAAAGAGAGATAGCAGAGAGAGAAAGGAGAAAGATAAAGAAGAAGAAGAAGACTGTTGAGAGTATCAATTTAGTCCCTGTTTTAGAGTTGCGAGTATCAATTTAGTCCCTGGTTCAGAGTTTCAAATTGGTCCCTGACCACGTGAACACCACCTAACCAGTGGCAACGGTGCCAACAAGGCACTTAACGTGCCACATCAGCGCCGTTAACGGCGTCAGCTATCTGGGATTGACGGAGAGACCAAGTTGATTAACGTTTTATAACTTCAGGGACGTTTTTGCTATTTAATTAAATTCAGGGACTAAATTGATACTTCCTTACACTTTTAGGGATCAAATTGACTATTTACTCATTTCGCTTATGATAAGGTAGTAATTCACACTTCAGGATGACCATATGCTAAATAAGGCACTTCAAGATATTTTTCTCACAGAATGTATTGAACACTTACATTTCCAGTTATGATATAGCTCTTGATAATAACTTAATTAATACATGAATATCTTGTTTAGGATGAGGATGTAATCCTTGCACAAATGGATGGTTAAACATGTGGTGAAGTGCCGATTAGGAGTTTGAACTTTGAACCAGAGCTACTGCTAAGGGAGAATGCTTAATGAAGTTGAATATTAGTTATGCCATTGTTAATATTTGCTGCAGGTGGGTAAGTTACCATAAACACAATCATTTTCATGTGTTGTTACCACTTGCACTTGGTTTCTAAAAGGGAATGGCGTAATGCCTACCTATCTATCTATCTATCTGCAGAGATAAAGCCATATCGTTCCAAGTCATCAAGACAAAAGTTATGGCAGCACGCAATAACTTTAGCATTAATTCTCTGGTGGAATTGAGAAACTGCTCACATCTTGAAACCCCATTAAGTTGGTGCGTCACTTATTCCTCTCAATAAATTGTTTCTTATTTTAATGTGCATGTTCCATCAACAATTTCCTGTTATCATCATACAGGAA
The DNA here is from genome assembly GCA_039655645.1 of Ammopiptanthus mongolicus. Lineage (NCBI taxonomy): Eukaryota > Viridiplantae > Streptophyta > Magnoliopsida > Fabales > Fabaceae > Ammopiptanthus > Ammopiptanthus mongolicus. The sequence continues at coordinate 90,641,111 of CM077343.1, forward strand.
AGGAGAAAGAGCAATCTTTTATATTAATGCAGAGATATTTTTTTTTAGGTGAATAAAAATTTAGGTGAGTTGGATCCTGCGGGTTCACCAATGTCAAGGCAGGATTCACGGCTCAAAGAGCTAGCGCATATAAAGGTATTTACAAATTATTCACTAATGAGGTCCCCACATCGACAGTAGGATTCGAACTCACGTCTATATAGGATATGAGCCGTATCCTTACCAATTGGATCAACCTTCATTAGCTATTATGATCTGGTTTTAATTAAATAAATTTGTTTCAAACCACCTCCTAATACAAAATTCAAATAGGGTTTTCTGGGACAACCCCTTCCTAGGAGGTCCCATTGGTGACCCCACTTATTTTTTTTAGAGTTATAGCGTAGCGTAGTAGTATAAAATTTGCGAAAATATGAAACATACAATACATACTGATACCATAGTAATATATATACAGACATAAGAGTATCGACTCCATCAGTAGAGCCTACAACAACTGATGCCAAACACATAAGATTCAGAGTATACAGTAGATAAAACAAAAAGACATAACAACGGGAATGAAGGCACGTCAGAGATCCTCTCCTAGCGCTCAAGGTCCCCCAGCATTGGGATCCGAGGCTCTCCCGCCGGCGTCAGGCTCAACAGGTATTCCGTCAATCTCCTCTGGGAGCTCCTCATCAGGGTCTTCTCGTACAGTCGAGAACAAAGAAATACAACATAGAAAAGTACAGGGGATAAGAAACAGTAATATGTCATACATGGGAAAAACAACGATATAAATAATCTATACAGATAGCACACTCACAAACACGACAGTTACAACCAAACGACTTCCGAATAATTTTCCCTTAACTACTGTCTCTCACACTCATGCAACTAGCGACTATATGGACGCGATCACGACGCGACATCCCCAACGGATCAAGGTGTCCCAATCATCACTATGCCACCCCCATAAAGTAGGGTTCGGTCTAAAGCCCGCAGGCCCAAATCGTCTCATGGATACGACATATTCCCCCGCCCGCAGGCCAGGTTGGAATATTCGCCCGTCAACAACGCAACTTACGGTAACGACATGTTCTCCCGCCCGCAGGCTAGGTCGGAGCATTCGCCCGTTCGTTAACAACTCAATTTTTGGTAACGACATATCCCCCCGCCCGCAGGCTAGGTCGAGATATACGCCCGTCCGTCTACAATTCGACTAACGGGTACGACCACCTCCCCGCAGGTAAGATCGAAATCGCCCGTATGCCAACACAGTGATGAATAACAACGATGCAACATGGATCTCACTGACTCATCTCAGGATTAACACTTAGTGCCTCAACCACGACTTATATGCAACCACGACCAACTTTCATCCGGTTCAACCGGGCATCAACTCACATCACAACAACAACAGATCAACGATATCACTAGGTTGAGCACTACGACATATATATATATATATATATATATATATATATATATATATATATATATATATATATATATATATATATATAACCTCGACTTTCTCACCACACATTCATCACCCGATTTATCAGCAATCATCGCCTAGTTCTACTCAGACATCAGCAGTCAAAACAGTATATACACGACATTAAAATCAACTTACAGATAAATCATGTTTAATCAATCAAGAGCATATAGTAAGCATAACATATATCACATACATCACATTGACTACCAATCACAGAGCATACATCCTCAATATACGGTGAAATCAACCTAACGGTCAAACGACCTCTAGTAGGGTTTGGGTCGCCCTACGCATATCAATATATATTATTTAAAGCTTGCCTCCCCGACGATATTGTGGTTCTTTCCCCCACCTTTGTGATTTTTCCCGGGAGATTCCGAATGCGGCTCCGCAGCAGTCAATCGAGTGCGCGATCGAGCGTTCGAGTCCTGTCAGATTCTATACAGTAAAACACAACCAGAAATTAAAATAATGAAACCATAATCTACCTAATCTCTATGATTAGCTAGTGCCCTTAATTGATTAAATAGGCTAGGGATATTGAAATTCTACCAACTCTTGGATCAATGATCCTTAAGCATACCTAATGCATAATCAATGATCAATTATCAAAGATTTGAACCAAAACCCCTTAAACCAACAAAGTAGGGTTTCGGCCATCACCATGAAAAATAGGTGAGAGTTTGATTTGGCCTCTTAATCACTTGGATTACATGATTAAGGGATGAAATAAGTGAAATAAAAAACAAAGAACAAAAACCCATTTTCCCCCTAAAACAACCCATTCGGCCCCTTTTAGATAAATAGGCTAGAGATTTTATTTCATTACAAGCTCTTGGATTATGATAGTAGGAGATGATACTAGCTCATAGGAATTGGTTTGGTCTCAAAATGATTTTTCTATAATTTTCTAGAGATTTTTGAAGTTTAGATCTAGAAATTGACATTCATGAAAATAAATAGAGAAAATAAAGGTTGAGGGCTCAAAGATGAAATCTATACCTTCTAGGTGATAGAGGAGGATGAGAGGAGCAACTTTGCTTCACAAACTTGGTTGAAAATCCTTGAGGAAGCTTGAGGAAAATGAAGTTGAAAATGGTGAAAATGGAGGAAGAAAAGAGAAATGGAGGAGAAGAAGAAAAAAGAAGGAAGAAGAAGAAGATGGAGGTGATAGAGGAGAGAGAGAGCTCGAACATGAGAGAGAGAAAGTGAGGGTGATCATGAAATTCAGATATTTTCTTAAGTTTTCTTAAGAGTTAAGAAAAGTAAAAAGGGTAAAAAGGTAATTAGTAAAAATAACCAAGGGCAATTTGGTCATTTCACGTCCCGACATTTTGAAAATCCTCACGAGACTTGTAGGAGTCCCCAAATGATTTATCATAGCTCTGGTATGAAAATCATTGGCTCAAGGTTCTCGAAAAACCCTAAGATAGCTCGAATCGTCTCCTAGAACGATTATCGACCTGAATATAATAATATTATTTTCATTTTCGAACGTTAGGACGAACTTTTTCGAAAATATAGGAAACGTGATTCTAAGACTAACCGTCTCGTTCACGGGTCCAAATTAGGTCACGATAGCAGTAAAGCACTACTGTCAAGCAAAATCGCAGACCGGGTTTCGTCTGAGTTTTCGACCCAAAACTTAACCATAGCCTCCTACGATAGCGTAGAGCGTGACTATGGCCTCGGAATAATTTATTTAATTTTCTAGACTCTCTAATAAAATAAAATTACTTAAATACTAGTTAAACAAAAGATAAAAGAAAATCGGGGTGTTACATTTTCAATCAATGAATACAGAGCAGATAACAAGTGCACTTGCAAGGATTTCATGGATCCCGATTCCTTACATTTTGGAATCCTTGAATTCCCCTTCAATTAGGCAACATTTGTCAAGAGAGGATTTGGAGCCATATTTATTGGATGCGGTAAAAACAAAAATACCTTTGGAAATTTCCTAAATGAAGGAACTTTAGGGAAATCCAAATTCTGGATTTCATTGTTTTTATTGGAATGTTAATGATCCAATATTGCGATTAACTCGCTTCTTTATGAAATTTACCATGGCATTTGATATTGATATATGGTAGAAATTTGAAGCAGGGGTTTCCATAAGTGGTGTTTTTGTTTTCTGTTTTCATTTATGTTTTGTCTTCTAAGTTCTAATTAAAAAATATCACTTTGTTTTACTAATAAGATCCAACACAGTTAGTTAGTAGATAGCTGAATTTCTTAAGCATGATGTCAGGAGTTCGATTCCTGTTGTGTGTATGGAAAAGATTTTGTTGGAAGAGACAAAACCCACTACGATAATCTTTATGTCCCGAAAGGGATTAATCTTCAACTATAAGTTCGAGGATACTTTTGGTGCACCCAAAAAAAATATCACCTTATTTTTACTTCATTTCTAGTTTTTAACTTTTGTGAAAGAGATAGTAATAAAAAGGTTACTTTTACCATTTTTTCACAAAAATTTGGAAACAGAACAAAATAAAAAAAAAATGTGGCAATTTTATTATTATAAAAAAATTATTAATTAAAAATAAAAACATAAAACAAATTGAACAATCTCTTTTATGGCAACATATTCGACAAGTTTGTTTTAGATTTTATAAAGGTAAAATCAAGTTTAAAAATTACGTTGGGAGAAAGCTCCTCTCACATAGCTTTCAAAATAATTACATCGAGAAGCGTTATTTTTATATTTACGTTGAAAATAATCTAAATCAAACAGGCACTTCCTAATCACGTGTATGAGTTAGTCCCCCATTTTTCGTCGGTCCACTGCACTGATGATTCCAAGTTGATCAGTAATGCGAGGTAGCTGGTTTAAGAAATCTGACTAGTTCTTGACAACACAAGCCGGTCCAACGAGCTCTTGTGAGCCTAAAAACTAGGAACCTTCTCCCTCCTCCTTCGTGCCACTGCAACTCTGTATTGTCAAGTGTCAACAACTCATGTAACACCCCCATCCCAATATAAAAATGAATAACAGTGACCATTGTTTTAAGAGAATTAATTAAAGAATTAAAAAAAAATTATTAAAAAATTAAATATATCATTTTTTTAAATATTAAACATATTATTTTTCAACAAAAACTTTTTTTTCTTGATTTCTTAATTAATGACCTTAGAGTACTTATTGAAAAATGTTAACGAGTATCCTAAAGATATCGATTAAGGAATCAAGAAAAGAAAATTTTTTCTTAGAAATTAATATATTTAATATTTGAATGAGTAATATATTTAATTTTTTAATAAAAATTTATTTTTTTTTTAGAATTTCTTAACGAATATTATTAAAACACGTGTTAGCAAAATCCAAAATTCAATCGACGGAGGCACGGGAATCCTCGTAGTTTGTGAAGTATCATAACTGTATAGGATGCATCCCTAGCTACCCAAATGAGGTGAATGATTAATGTACAAGTACAACTTTTCTTTTTAACTGAATTTATTTTGGTTGTTGCAGTCTTCCTGGTCAGGCAAATCATACCTGATCCACGGACCACTCATTGATTATGAATGACGATGTTTGGTTAATGTGTTTAATTCATTCCTTGGGGTTGGAACTAAGTTTTTAAGCTGTTTGTTATGGCAGCCCCATTAATGCAAAGCATAAATTTGTACCTGGGGCAGTTGAAACATTACTAGATTCTGAATCAATACTAGTAGCTCGCTCAATTTCAGCATTAGAGCACGTTAAAATTCTTTCTAAACTCTACTCAAAAGTAAGTTTCTAAATTACAAATTCAGATTAAGGGCTGGAGTAGTATAAATATATCGGGGACAAAATTTTCTTTCTTTTAAAGAGGTGAAATTATATTTTATAAATTAAAAATGAGACCTAAAAGATAATTCTATTTGTAATTTTGTTTTTATAAATAAATGGAAGACTATAGCACCAAATGTTACCACCTTCCTCTCACTTCTTTTTCAAAGGGGAGATGTTAGCAATCTTTACTTTTTAATTTTGAACAAAAATCCTCCTCATCTTTCTATATATGAAAAATACACTAACATTTTACTATATTTGAATTAATTATACTTAACACTCTTATTATTTCAAAAACTACATTCATCTAACTTGAGGAGATGTCAATGTAGTTTCAATTATCACCGCTTTAGGAGTTATTGTAATTTTAATTACCACCGCTTCATAAAAAGGTAAGTGTAATAATAACATAAATTTTAAAAGAGCTTAATGTAATTTTTTAAAACAAAAGAGGTGTAATTAAGTTAGGGCTTATTTGGATAAACAATTTAATTAAGCGCTTATAGGATAAACGCTTATCATATAAGCACTTATGTATAAGCTATTTTTATAATTAAAGAGAAAATATAGTCAAACTGTTTTCATATAAATTATAAGTTGTTTTCATAAACTATCCTGGAGAGCTTATCAAAATAAGCTGAAAACAGCTTATGGACATGTCATAAACTGTTTCCATAAGCTCTTCCAAACACTCTGACAAGCGCTTATGCCAGTAAATAAGCTCAAATAAGCTGTTTATAAGCCAATCCAAATAGACCCTTAAACTTTGAGGGAGGTCAGTCCAATTTCCTCTTCAATTTAAAACTCTTATACCAATTTTGAATTTAAAGTTAACTATTTAATAAAGAAAGAGAGTTGTAAATCGTAGATAATTACTACTCCTTCCGGAACTATATATAAAAAAAAAAACTAACTTCACACGTATTAAGAAAGTTAGTTATATTAGTTTAATTGTCTTGATTTATGTAAAAAAATAAGTTATAGTTACTAAACTACTCTTTCTTGGGGGTATATAATACTCTTGGAAGTTGTGTCTTGTGAGTGTATAATGCTCTTAGAAAAATAACAAAACAATTAATCAAGGAGTATTTTTGAAACACTAGCATTAAATAGGGTTGATTTGATTGACTTGCTTATATTTGAGAAATGTAAATACTTTTTTGCTTATATATAGGTCCAGAGGAAGTACCTCCATTTTTAAATTGATTGATATTTAAGGTTTCACATTTTTTGGATTAAGAAATGTATTAAATAACATTAATTAGTAATAAAAATTTGGATAATGCTAATAAGTGTCCTACAGAGACACTGATTAAGGAATTAAGAAAATAAAGTTTTTATTAAGAATTGATATATTTAATATTCGAAGAAGTAAAAAACTTATAATTTTTCAATAAAAATTTGTTTTCTTTAAATTCATTAATCAATATCATTTAAGACAATCGTTAACATGATCTTATTTTGTTTTAACTATTTGACTAAATTTCCTTATTGAGAACTGTTGTTTCATAAATGCTGCAAACGTTAAGACTTGTTATGTCATAACGCTCAAAGGTGAAAAAAATATAATAATATTTATTGATATTTTAAAGCATTGATCGAAATGGGACAAGACTTAGTTTTTAAAGAGTCAATCATTTAAAAATGGATGGAGTATCTTAATAAAGAGTTATATGAAGTATTCAATGAAAATGAGAGAATGGTCAAATATTTTTTTTATTATTTTGTAAAAAATATATTATTTAATTAATTTATTATTATCATTTAGTTTTAAAAATGGACATCTTGTAATAATAATTAATATTTTATTTTATAAAATAGAAAAGGATAAAATTAATTATACCAAACATAAAATAACTGGAAAAAAAATCAAATTAAAATTTGAGTTGATACATTTAGAAATTTTGCTTTCACATGTAACTTTTAAAATATTTCCTTAATTTTAAATTATAAAATCCTTTTAGTTAAAGAATTTAAGTGATAAATACTGTCATTTAAAATTGTTTTTAGTGCTATTTTATATGTGAACTTTTACATATGAATTCATTTTATTTTAAAAAAGACTTAAGTTTTTGTCCAAAAGCTGAATGTGAATTTTTTTTAAATTTTTAATAATTGATAAAAATAATAGATCTGTTAGCAATTTTTTTTTTTTTTTGTACTTTCTTCCTTCATTGAATGTAGCACCTCTCTATATATTGAAACAAAAATGTACTATTATTTTTTCATTAAATAGTCAATTTTAAAAATTTAAGATTTAGTATAAGAGTTTTATAAATATTTCTTAATTAACTGATCAAAAAAATATTTCTTAATTAAAGTTGTTTAAATTGAAAGATGATGAATTTTTTATTCAAAAATAAAAGGTAAAGGTTGTTAAGTGCTAACCTCCTACTTTTGAAAAAGAAATAGGCGGAAATTACTAATTAGTAATCTCCTTGTAAAAAAAATTAATAACAAAGAAAGTGGGATTTAAAAGCAAGCCAGGAACTTAAGGAATAGCCCTAACACCCGTGACAACAACTTTTTATTATTATAAATTATAAAGATATGTAGAGCAGCCTGTTTTTTTGTACGTACAAAGAAATAATACCTCTCTAGAAACAAGTTTATAATGTAATTGACAGAAATATGGCTTTAGTAAGTATTAACTAAAGCTTGCTGCTTTAAAACAAGTTTAAGCTTCTTTATATTAGAGCAATATTATTTTTTGGGGCAACATTATTTTTGGCAGTGCACTGCTACTTCAAAACTCTTAGTTTTTTCTTGGGTGGCTTAATTAGGATAGAATTCCATCTAAGCTAAATTTAATGAAAAGAAATATCCTGATAGATCAGCAACATAGCATGTGTGTGTTTTGCTCTTTGTGGCAGGAGGACACTTTGCCCAATTGATTTGGAAGAAAGTGTATGCGTGGTTTGAATTCAATTGAGTCTGGTCTTCAGCAGAGGCAGAACATCACATTCAACACAAAGGACTTTTCAGGTGGAAAAAGCTCAAACTGGTTGGTTGTTTATTTTGGCATACGGTTATTGGGTCATTAGGGTAGAAATGATGCTATTTTAAAAAATGATCCATGTTAGTAGTTTGGTTGATCTTGTTAAAGTAAGATCGTGAAATTGATTTTTTTTGTTAAATTTGCATGGTTCCTACATTTCGTTTTCTGATTGCTGTAATAGTCCTTTTGATTATATAAATCAGAGTTGTTAGTTATCCGTTCATTGTAAAACTGTAAAACATTTGGGATGTCAATAAGTCCCTTTGATTATATAAAGCAGGGTTGCTAGTTATCTGTTGATTGTAAAATTGTAAAACAATTGGGATGTATATTGATTGAAGTACTCCTTATAGTGTTTTTTTCTTGTAAAAAAAATTAGAGCATCATTAATCCTGTGCTGAACGGAATTAGAACCACTTCAGTTAAAGTGCAAAGGGGCTGCCATAAGCCATAGGTTATGTTTGATGACCTTGAGTTTATTAAAGTGCATCGAATCTTTGCTTGCTAATTTACTTAACGGCCATTAAGATATATATATATATATATAACTTTGCTGGTTTAGCATCAGCACCAATTCACCATCCTTATGGCACTGCCTTTTAAATCTTCAATCAAATACCGAAATAACTATCCGTTATGCACCGATTATCCACTTTGTGAAGTCAAATTTTTAATCATGGTACCGTTGCCCTTTCGCTTTCATTGTTGCCCATGCACAATGCATTCAATCAGTGACCCCAATTCAAAGTTCAAACTACTACACCAGCAAGTCAAGATTTTGGGGTATCACCTTTAAAAAAGATATGCTTAATTTATATATAGCGATTTCAAAGAAAACTTACATTTATTTGGAATTGCTCAAATCATATTTTTTTTTATATAGAGAAATATGCTAATGGTTCTTTTAAAATATTACAAATCATGGGATTAATAAGCCATAAGTAAAACCAAATTATGAGATGACTCACTAACAGCATGGATAAAGAATCATTTGATAATTGGAATCTAAGGCAAATAGTGATAAACAACGGCCGCATTAGGTTAGTTAACGAATCGTTTTAATCCATCATATTATTGCAATAATTAGCCAGCCAGTTGATATTGGCATATATGACAAATTCCGTCAAAGGCCTAAACAAGGTTAGGCAGGCCCAAAAAAAGATGAAAAGCATAAAATGAAGGGCTGCTATACCTTTTTTTTTTTTTTTTTTTTTATAACCATGATATATGTATGAAGTATCCATCATTGTTAACAGTGACTAATCTATTCGAACCCCTGACCACTTGTTTAAGGTATCCGAATCCCTTACCACTTGGACCAACCCTATGTTGGTAGGGCTCCTAAGCATTTACGGTTTACCTTTCAAAGCATATTACCGTCACAGCTTTCATTTGTCCCCCCTTTTTCTTTTGGGAATTTTATACACATATTTATTGATGCTTGTGTGTGTGATTATGTAATTTTTCATCTCTTCACATTTTAGTGAAATTTGCATTACAAGATTTTTATCTAGGATTATAAAGAAATATGCAATCGTTATCTTTGTTAGATTTTTTTTTACTCAATTATCATTGTTAGATAAGTAATGTATTAGTCGATTTTTCATTAATGAGATGCTGATTTGATAGTAATAACTAATAAACATGTAGATCTAAAAATATATTAAAATAAATAAAAAATTTGTAGGTGACATCACACGACTCACTTAAAAGGAGAGAAGTTGTGAAGAATGGCTCATGTGAATGAGCACTCTAGTTTAATATATGAGGTTAATTAATATATAATAAACAATTATAGTAGACAATTAGTAGTAAAACAATCTGAAATAAGTATAGGACAATTAGTACACAATCTTAAAATTAGTATTAGTAATTAGAAATATTTGTGATATAAAAAAATTAAATGAAAAAAATAAGCAGACAGATTTAGTAATTATAGTAAGTAATTAATGAAATTATAGTAATTATTGTAAGTATAATAATTAGAAATATTGCAATATATTTAGAAATATATTTAAAAGACGACACATGACCATTGAGGAGGAGAGAAATTGTGAAGAATAACTCACATTAACAGTGATGATTTTAATTTAGTATACAAAGGTTGAAGGTTAATATTAAAAGAAATGTTGGACAAAAATAAATGTGAATAAAGGGAGAAATTATAACATTTCAAATTCAAATTAAAAATATATATTTGGAATTAAAATATCCAACTATTACTAATTCTTTAAAGCATGATTCGAAAGCACACTAACATGGAATTGTACTTTATTTTAGTTAGAGTTGGATGTACGGGTCAGTCTGGTCCGATTAGACCCAGCCCGCATTGGCCCACACTTAAACGGACCAGACTAGATTGGCCCGCGAAGATAACGGACATGCATTTAGCTGGTCTGCATTCAACCCGCATAGTCTACCGGTGAAACAGGTTGGTCCGCAGACTCATTAATAAAAAAAATAGAAATTCTAAATTATTTTGAAAATGCTATATTCAACCACTATATTTATAATAATATATATTATTTTAAAAACGAAACATCACCAGACTGTTGATTTTATTCTTTGCAACATTTTGGTCTGACAGTTAGACAAAGAAAATTGTAGCACAAAGATGATCATATTGGCATACATGACCACATAAGTAAAATGGAAAACAAAATTCAATGTCATAATAAATATAAGGATATCCAAATAGAAAGGAAAATATGCTTGTGTTTTTATTGGTTGAAAATAGAGTAATAGACATTTCAAAAACATCGTAAAGTTAGGTAATCGGATTCTTCAAAAAATAATGCATTCAAACAAGTACCATTCAGTATATCGGCTGTCGATGGAGGAATCAGTCGTCAGTTCACACGGACAGCCTTTCCTAAACCAGATAGGCTGTTGATGGAGAAATTAGAAATGATCCAAACTCATGTGTCAAAGTTGCCTATTTTTTTGTGTAAAAGAAGTAGTGGTCCATGGACTGGTCCATTAATCCGCGGACCCAACCCGTCTAACTTGCAGGTTAAATGGACCAGACTGAAAATACCTACATTTAAGCGGTCCTATGTTTTGTCTGGTCCTAATCCGCACGGATTGCGGGTTAAATGGGTCGTCCGCGGGATCAAGCCCATATACCCAGCTCTATTAATGGTCTTGCTAATGGGTATCCTAAAGATACTCATTAAGGAATCAAAATATCAGAAAGTTTTTTATTGGAAATAATATATTTCGTAACCTTCTTTTTATATAGAAAACATCTTTTAAGCTTTTAATATATTGAATACAATATTTTTCAATATAAAGTTTCTGAACTTGATTCTCTAACCGGTGGTCAGGGCATTGGTTAGTATTTTCGATTTAATAATTCCATATTTTTGGGCATCTATACTATATACAATTGAGAATAATCTCACAGAAGAAACTTACAAGTGTTAAGCTCTCCTTAAACTCCTCTCTCATGTGTCATCCTCTAAAGCATTCCCCCCAAAAAAGTATGATGTGTTGCAACCTCATGCAATTGATATTCACAGTTTATTGTTTGCAATCAGCCTACCATTTTTTAAGGGCGAAAATTTTGGATTGTTTATTATATTTATGGAATGTTTTAGGTTTTAATTTCTGATTTAAAAATGGGTGGGAGTAATCAATGTGAAATATTAATGTAAATATTTTTTTGAAACAAAACCAATACAAAATGCTAATAAATGAAACCAGATTAATTATTTTCAAGAAAAGGTCAATACTGTATGCGTATACATTTCCATAATTTCCATATCAGCTATAATTAAAAATAATTAATTATGCCTTTCTCATATTTGCTACAATATGCATTGATACTACTCCCAAAAAGCATTCAAATGTTTCCCTTTTGAAAACATACAAACATAATTTGTCAGAATCCATCAGAATCAATATTTGAATTATCATTTCCATTTTGCCTATGATTAATCTTTTCAATATTTCAATATTTGTAATTTTAATCTTAATATCTTTATTTATTGTTTTTTTCATTTTGTTGTAGAGGCTGATTACCAATCTCATAATTTTTTTATATTTGAATTATTTATCAATTTAAAAATTAAAAATAAATTAAATGTTTATTATTTTAGTATTGTCTATTATTACTTTTCTGTTTAAGGAAAAAATGATAATAAACAAAATTATAATTTATCAAAGGATTATATTAATAAGTAGTCTAACGGGATTATTAGTTAATAAATCAATAAATTGAAACTTTAAAAAATAAATTGTCATTTTAGTTTCGGTAAATATATTTTAAAAATTAAAAAGACAATTTTTTTTTGACAAAGTTTCTTAATTTTATTATTGTCTATTAATATTGCTTTTTGTATAAGAAAATATTAATATTTGGTGAATATTTATATGAAGCAAATAGAAATTATATAATAAAACGTATTAATATATAGATCACAAGAGGTAAATATACCTTACGCAGCGATAAAAATTTATATAAATAGTATTATTATTTTTTACCTAAAAGCATAATAATATTTTCATAACCATCTATCAATACTTAAGGAATAGAGTAAAACAATATTATAGGATTGGACATTTTACATGGAATAACATTATCATATAATTTGTCAAAAAAAACATTATCATATAAATTATTATAGATGAATATTTTAATAGAAATTTCACACTTTACAATACTTAAGTTATTAATATTTGATGTAATGTGAGTTATTAATAAGATTTTTTTAAAATTTATTTTAATTTTTATTCCTAATTCCTACGCAGGCACAATAATGTGAGGTATAGAGGTAAATATAAATAAAACATGATAACCTAAGTCAATTCATAGGAAATGAATGCATTTCCATACTATTAAGTTAAGTGAAAAAGATAAGACATAATCCGAATTATACTACGTCACTTATTTTACTGGATCTTATGGAGTCTGTTCATGCACAATACATGTTGGTCGAGTCTGATCATTGAAAAGAAATTCTCTTTGAGCGAACCAACCTATCCTGTTAGGGGGCTAGCGCGATGGTTGGAACAAAGACATATCACTCACAAAGACAAATATTTACATGAAAATATATTAATATCTCCATACAAATCTATTGATACTTTAATTATACAATAAAAAATTATTATTACAAGGATATGGAACATTTGACATGAAAGAACATTATTACTATATATGCTGGGGATCAATATTTTAATAGAAATAACACATTAACGTTTTTTTCTAAGAAAAATTTAATTTTCTTTTAGTATATTATATAAAGCATGAGACACGAGATGAACATTTTACAAGAAAATAGAGGACAAAATTACATTCAAAAGAAAGCAGTAGTACCTTCGAAGCAACATAATGCTTAAATATAGCTTTGATTTCTAAAATTAGTTTTTTTAAAAGTGGTCTTTCTATTTTTTTTTATTTTTAATCCCTACTTTTAGTAAAATAGCATATTTTAAATTTTTCATAAAGTATTTTCATGGACTAAAAGCACACGTTTTTAATATTTTAAAAAAATGAAATGACAAAAAAAATTGAATAGAAGAAATAAATTAAATAGATTTTAAGAGAGAAGAAAAATAATATTATAATAGATAAATATATTTTTTTTAAATGGTTCACTTGCATGGGGAAAAGAATAGAATTAACTCAAATAGATTTTCAATAGAGAAAAAATATGATAGATAAAATATTTTATTAAAATGGTTAACTTGCATCAGACAAATAGAAGAAATACTCAAATAGATTTTCAAGAGAAAAGAATAAAAATAATATGCCAGCTGATTTTATTTTCTAAAAATGGTTAACTTACACACAAAAAAAGGAAAAATAAATTAAATCGATTTTCGAGAGAGAATAAAAAAGTAATATGATAGATAAATATATTTTCTAAATTTTTTTAACTTGCACCTAGAAAAGAAAAGAAATAAATCAAATAGAGAATAATAAAAATAATATGATAGATGAATATATTTTATAAAAATGGTTAACCTGCATTGAAAAAGAGGATAAACAAATGAAATGAATTTTTAAGAGAGAAGAGAAAAATAATATGATAGATGAATATATTTTATAAAAATGGTTAACTTGCACTGAAAAAGTGTATAAACAAATCAAATATATTTTTAAGGGAGAAGAGAAAATTAAATAATATGATAGATAAATATATTTTCTAAAAGATGACTAACTTGCATGGGTAAAGAGAAGAAATAAATCAAATATATTTTTAAGAAAGAAAAAAAATAATATGGTAGATAAATACATTTTCTAAAAATGATTCATTTGCAGAGGAAAAAGAAGATAACTAACTCAAGTAGATTTTTAAGAGAGAAAAAATAATAATATGATAGATACATATATATTTTCTAAAGATGGTTAGTTTGCATGGGAAAAGATGAAAAATAAATGAAATAAATTTTCAAGAGAGATGAAAATAAATATGATAAATAAATATATTTTCTAAAAAATGTTAACTTGCACCGGGAAAAGAGAAGAAATAAGTCAAATAGATTTTCAAGAGAGAAGAAGAAAAATAATATGGTTTATATTCTAAAAATAGTTAACTTGAACCAAAAAAATGAGAAATAAATCAAATAGATTTTTATGAGAGAAGAAAAAATAATATGATAGATAAATATATATATTTTCTAATAATTGTTAACCTGCACCGCATAGATTTTCAAGTGTGAAGAAGAAGATTAATATGATAGATAAATATATATTTTTAGAAATAGTTAATTTGCACCGAGAAAAAAGGGGAAATAAGTCAAATAGATTTTCAAGAGAGAAAAAATTAATATGATATATAAATATATTTTAGAAAAATAGTTGACTTGCACGGGAAATAAAGGAGAACTAAATCAAACAGATTTTTAAGATAGATGAAAAATAATAATATGATAGATAAATATAAATATATATATATATATAAAAATTAATATCATTATGAAGATCATTGGGACGTATTTAGTATCAGTGTTTAAAAAGGTTGTTGTTGCTTTGAAAATATGTATTTACTATTAAATGCTCCGAGAAGTACGATACTAAGATAATAAGAGAAAGTTATGCTAATTTATAATTTTGCTTTGAAAACAAACAAATTCACAATAAAACTTTAATGTCTATAATCAAATATTATGGTTTTTTACATATTCTTTATAAATGTCTTATTTTTTTTAAATTATATTTTTAATACTAAAATTGTGTATTAGATAAGATGTACGTACTATTTAGACTTAAGACTTATTATCTATATTGTAATATTATTAATAATTATTAAGTTAATATTTTTTATACTTTGTGATCGACGATTCAGACGAAATAATTCTTTAACAATTTTTTGTATATAATTCCCCACAAAAATTTTTAAACAACAAACATGAAATCAACAACTACATATCTATTTATAATATATTAAAATAGACTCCCAAAACTTGGCATTGACACCTCATACTAATTCTTGCCATCTCATACCATTTTTTCCACGTCATTAATTATCTGATGTGTCACGTTTAGAATTCACCTCTCCACTACTCTTTTCCCTTGCTAAAAACAAAACTTGATGTTTCTTCCTAATTCTTTTTCCCCGATCGACGTTCTTCTTTGCTTATGAGAAAAGGACCTTTCCTCTCTCAATATCATCCTTTTCTTACGACACCATTTCCTGTTCCTCTTCAAGTTCCAGATTTAAAATCCATGAGCTCTGTCTCTTTTTTCTCTCATCCTCATTCTCTACTTCACGACACCAGTCCTCCCCCTTCGCACTCCATTTCTTCAACTTCCAAATTTGGAATGGATCCATTGTTGCTGCCGGATTTCTGCTCTCTACTTGGATTTTCGGTGACTATCAGGTAATTTTATTTCATCTCCTCGGTCTGATCGCTCTCTCTCCACTATGATTGAGATTTAGAGGTCAAATTCCTTAGCAGCTTCAACCTCAAAATTGGCATCGTTAGTTGATTAGGAATTTCAAAGTAACATGTCGATACTTCAACAGAATTGCACTGATTTTATTGGCTCATATGTAGATTGAAGAAAGCTCATTGGATGGGAGACAAGATTCTGTGGTGGTGGAGAAGGGGACCGCCGCTGCATTGGTGGCGCGACGGAGCGCCGGTGTCGCCCGACGGAGGCATAGCATGGTGTCGTGTGCGGCAGTGACTGGCTGCCATGGTTTTGAGAGCTACCATTTCAGAAGGTGTTCTTGGTCCAATATACACTTGAACGTGTGTGTGTGTGTGTATCGAATATCAATGGTCTATGTTAAGAGTGAGCAGAGCTTCTTATAGACAGCCATTGCTAATTAAGTCTTGACTAATGCTGTCAACTAAACTAACAAATGGACTTAACAAAACTAAGAGTTGACATATTTAGTAATTGAATGACTTGAGTAACTGATTACTCTAGATTGAGTAATATGATCAGGCCTGAGATTGTCTGTTATTAATGATGTTCTGTTATTTGTTTACTTTGTTGACAGGATCCAACCAAGCAGACTGAGATTGTCAATTTTATGGTACAACAACTTGATGGATCTGTTAATGAATGGGGGCGGTGCAAGCACAAGGTCTCACCATATGATTCCTTTGGCTTCTTGAGTTTCGTTTGTATTATTTTAACATTTCAGCACATGGCCAATCTTCTATTATCTATTACTATTAATAAAACTATGTTTTGCTATTGCCATGTTCAAATAAAGATTCGGTTAAATAGGTACATGTTTGGCCTTATTTGATCTCATCCTTCTAAGATATATGGCCACAATAGCAATTGCATACCAAAGCAGTATAGATATGGCATGAGATTCAAAGTGCAGGTATGTTTAGCTTTGGTATTTAAAATATAGATTTTAGCGGTTCATAGGTTTATCAACTGCATAAACTGATCTTTCCACAACTAAAAATCATATTATATACAAATACAGCTATATAAAATGACATATCATGAAAAATCAACAATATAGATTATATTTTGTCCTTTAGTTAGACAAAGTACGTGGGCTGGAATAAAATGCAAACAACTTCCATTTTTAGTCAAAGCAGAATGGTTATGTGAATTAGTAAGTATAATGATAATACTTTAGGGGAAACAACACAACTTCTCCTTCCATTTTTTTTCACGTTAATCTCTGCCAAGAAAACTGTTTTGTCAATTAACTTAGTTTTCAAGTTTCCATTTTACCAAGCACCAATTGCTGAAAAGTGTATCATTCCTTTCTGCTCATGTCACCTAGAATCATATTAGATCATAATAATATATCATCTATAATCATTTTTCCCGTATTGAATTCTCATCTATGACTTGTGTGCGACTTTCTTTTGATGGTGGTAATGCCATGTTGTGACCTAATGACGCGATCTTACTTTAATATGTGCAGAGCCTATCTGGTCATAATAGTCCAGTTCAATATGTGGCTTTTTACTTTGTAGAAGTTTAAGTTCTTGCTGGAGCATCGCCATGTGTGACAAAACTTTTGGGTTTGGAAGAAGCCAAGAGTAAGTTAATTAGTCCATTATTGCTTTAGGCTATATTACCTATAATGGTGTTATTTATAGAACATTAGACTGTAAGCTAGAGAAATGAAAACTTGCTAATCATAACCCTGTACAATTATTTGATTTAAGAATTATGAGTTAAACTATCTCATAAGGTAATCTGTAACTGCCATTATAAGTTTCAATTTCCAAATCTCAAATCTCTTTTTAATTGTTAAGTGCAATGTACGATCCCTACATTTTAAAACTGATCAGTATGCTTCTAATATATTTGTTATTATTCTTGAAGTATAGTGTTGAGTTTAATCCATTTGGTGTGTTCTTTGCATCGGCGACATCGACACTAATCTAAAGATATGGGATATCCAAAAAAAGGATGTATTAATACATAAAAGGGTCATAGCCAGTGCATTAGTACTATCAAATTCACTTTAGATGGTCGTTGGTAGTTGGGTAGTTTCTGGTGGATTTGATAATGTCGTGAAGGTAATATGGATATTCATATGGGTGTAGCTTGCAATTGATTTTAACTTTAACAAGTTTTTGTATCAATAGACCATGAATCTACCTTACCACCAATGTACAGGTGCTGGATCTAACAGCTGGAATGTTATTGCATGACTTCAAGTTCCATGAAGGACACATTAGGTCCATAGACTTCCATCTGCTAGAGTTTCTTTTGGCTATAGGTGAGTTATTAAGTGACTTTTGAATAGTTGGAAATAATAGATGCTTATGAATGTGCAATATCTATACAAAGATTCTTTGTTTCATAAATACTTATTGCTTTTATTGGGTAGATAATTGAAGGAAACTCTTACAATATAATTTCTGGTGCACTAAATGAAAATTTACTTAATTGATGAAACTTAATGAAAAACTTATGCTACATTACTTTATATAACGTGCTACATCTTTGGAAGAACAACGTGTTTTTCTATATATTCTATATATTTAATCTTTATATTAAGACTGTGCCTATAACATGTTCGATCATTTGTTGTATAGCCTTAAAGGTCTAAAGCTGCTGCAGTTCATTATTTATGGTTGTATTTTATGCATTTACTTTTTTATATGCTTCTCTCATTCATTAAGTCACTTTTACAAAAATGAAAATTTATGGTAAATCATCTGGATGTTGTTCAGGACAGCAAATTTTTGAAGTTCTTGGGATTTATGTGGAATCCTCTGTCCTGGGTTATGGAGGCAGCTGCTATAATGGCAATTGCACTTGCAAATGGAGGGTGAGTAATAGTATAATAGTATAGACTAAACCTTTGTGAGTTCTTATTGGCATGGAGGTGTGTATTTGTTGTTGATTAATTGGATTGGCAGTGGAGGTGTGTGTTTGCTGCCATTTAAACTAACAAAGAAAGCATTGCTTTGTTTGGTTTAGATTCGATTTTTAGAAGGGTAGCATTGTATTGGCTTTTATGGTATGCGATTTGGTAGTGGTAGGTATGACTATGGTGTTTATTCTCTATCTATATTCTGGATTGCTACTACTTTTTTCTTCTTTTTATTTCTTCCTTCTTTCTATTAGCATAAAATCTTCCACTATGGCTTAAAAACTTCCTTCTATCTACCATTAACCTTTCAGAAACCTGGTTGTATTATTGCTCTATTGGAGGAAGCTCTGTAAGTATACTTGACACTCACAACCCATATTTTTATAACTATTTTTATTGATGCTGTGATAGTATTAAGTGTTTGTTATGCAGTATGTTTCCTAGATCAACACATGAAACTTTTGCAGTATGATGTGACACAAGTTCTGATTAAGGTAGGGTAGCATCAAAGCAAATAGTGGGCCTTGGAATGGATATATGACATGATCAAATCATGCATTGAATTAGTGGTTTGATCAACCATGATTAATTTAATTGGTGTTTTGATTAACAATAGAACCTTATCACTCACAATGAATAGTCTAAGCTGATAATTGAGTCCACAATTTGTGGTCCCTTGGCATTTTTTCCTACTTCCTATATTCAAATTTTAGTGTTGGGGCGCATCTGTGTAGCAGCAGATTATGAATTCTTAGAATGTAGTTGCCATCTAACAATACAAGTCAGTTGTAAATGTATAAATCCAATTTATTCTTTCATTTGTTTGATTCTTTGGTAATGAGATTTTTAATAAAACTATGTTTAAATACATTCTTCATTCGTTCATTCTTAACATGTGAGAGTGCATGTTTGGTTTACAGTTTGCACTCCCCAAACCATGGTTTGATGGGTGCAGTTTGAGTTTTAGCATACATTAGACATAGTTGATCTTAAAACTATGGTTTGAGAAGAAGCAAGAATAATTTACTTCCATCCATCCAAACTTAGTTTTGCCATCTGAAAACTAAAGTATTATCAGTCCCCAACAATCAACCTATTGCTCGGTTCATTGTTTATTTTAAATTACTATTGCATATATAAATCCTTTGATAATCATATGGTTGGATGCATTATTTAAAATTCTTTCGACAGTTTTTCATGAATGTTAAGTTCACAACAATCATTTAACACTTAAAAAATTGTAAAACAAAGTTGCAACCGCGCAAAGCGCGGGTCACAATCTAGTTTAAAAATAAAATCCTAAATAATTACCTTATTTCCCGTGTGCATACACTAGTACCATGGACATTGCGGGATCTCAAATGATGGAAAATTAGAACTATAATACTAAACATTTTTAATGATAGAAAATTTCACGGCGGGATCTCAAAGACTCAAAAGTATGTTAATGTTACCAACTGATGTAATCACCCTAGTTAATTTTCATGCTTCAATTTCCCAAAGAGGAAGTTAAGCAGCACCAGGAGGTGTTAGGAATTATAGCGGCATCTTTTATATTAAGGCACGGTCTAAATTTTCACCCTCCAATGAAACTGAAGCAGAGGCACAGTTCCACTGATCAGCTGCAGTATGGAATCATTCGGAGGGAGAAGCTCAAGTGGTCCGTTCTAGCATCAATTAGATATCATTGTCCAGTTCCTATTCCAAGTGACGTGAAGAATAACAATGGCAAACAATGTCAACTGGGTTTTATGCATCATGTTCCCAGACCTATCTATGAGTATACTATTGCCCACATTGTAGCATCTTGGTCTATATAATAAACAATTTTTAGTTGTGCTATCGTAAAGTATTTACTGTGTTGTTACCTAAATCAAATTTTAATTTCATGAAGAATGATCTAATTTACAAAAGGGGGGCGGAAAAGAAAACAAAAAGTGTGATTAGACATGTTTGTTGAGAAACAACAAAATCACCAATTTGTCCTCAAATTCTGAATTCGTGTTAGAACTGAAGGCAAGGCAAGGCAAGGCAAGGCGCATGGACTCACTCTCATTATTATTATTATACTTTTTCTTTTCCTCTTATTTGGACATTGGCCAACAATAGCTGTCTCGTGAACTTTGCCACACCAATACAAGAGCATGTTTTGGGTGGTTTAAGGACCACCTCATCTTTTAGTTCACATGGCTTTGTATATATGTGGAAAATCCAATTGCGCGTCCTTCTAATTGTTCTCCCCCCTCTAAAATTTATCAACAAGCAGAATCTGGATCATGTTTCTTTTTGTCCCGTCGTGGAGTGTTCTAGTCTAGTGTGTTCTAATCAGTGCCCTCAAATGCCAATTCAATAATAATAATAATTGAATCAAAACATACACCGGATAAACTAAACAGTGTAAGGCTAAGATCAAATAAAAACCATTGCTTGATTCATTGCCTCCAATCATTAGGGAAGCCATAAACACTTACAGAAGCCAAGCTAATAATGATTTGAGTAATAACAATCATATAAATATAAATATACCTTCTTCCAAATGTAAAACCATAACTTAAAACTTTTCTATCAAAACAAAAAAAATTCTAAAAATTAAAAAAAAAAAAAATACATTACTTAAATTATAAATTAAAAATAAACTGTTTTCGTGCTTGCTAGAACCAACTGCTAAATTTTCTTAGCAGAAGTGACATTCCTTTTTTTATAGAACCATCTTCTCAATCAGCAATGGTCCAAGTCATGTCGTTCTCAAAGATCCAGTGGCATACTTCAACCCGACCCGGACCATACCCGAGAGCGAGAAATGCACCGTGGGTGGGGCTCCATGAAGAGGTATCCAAATGACATATAGCAACACCGTGGTTAATCTTGGATTTAGTACTCGGGTCAAGTAGATCCGCTTCATAAACCCGAACCTTAGGGACGGAGTGACAATAGTAGAGCAAGTAAGGGAATAAGCTCTGGTGACAAGACACAGATTGGGTGACTTTCCCACCATTGATCCCTCTAACGTGACTCACCATCACGTTTTTCTTCGACCCGTTTACATTCTGGGTAGTCCGAACCTCAACATTCCGGCCCAAAACCGAAGTAGCAAAATCCACCATGTCTTCCACCGATCCAACGCACCGTTTCGTCTCTCCAGGGCTCGGCGCTCTCTCACACTCACCCAAAGAGTCCTTCATGATCTTCTCCATCGAACTATCATCAGAAACCTTGAAAATCATCTTCAACTCAGAGATCTTGGAGGAAGAGAAGGGTAATTTACACAAAATACTCCGGGGCAAAAACGACCTTTTAGGCATTTTATCTCTAATGTCAGGCATGGGCATCACAACCCCTTCCTTCATCATCTTCTCTCTAAAGAATTTACCCGGCTCAACCCACTTTTTTACCAAACTGCCACTCACCGCTTCACTCTCAGAAACCGAAGCACCCGAACTCATGTTAGTGTACCTCGTGAAGGAGACAGAGACACCTTCTTTGTTATACTCCTTGAACGTGTTGTTAACACCGTAGGTTGTAAACCCTACCTTAGTTTCCCCGGTTGCACCTTTTCCGTAACCTGCGAACGTGTCGGTTCCTTCGTTGAACGATTTGCCGTAGTTGTTGAAACCAACTTGACCCGCATTGGAATTTTTAGCATAAGAAGTGAACGCGTCTGCACCCACATTAGCTTGGTCTCGGTAATTAGCGAATGTCTCAGTAGCACCGTTGCCGCCATCTGCATAGGTGTTGAAATTGTTAGTTGGGTTGTTCATGTCAACACCATAACCCTTGAAACTGTCGTTCGCGCCGTTCGAGGTTTCGGCGTAATTGGAAAAACCCGAACCGAGAACGTTGGAACCTGTTCCGTACGAACTGAACCGATTTTCTGGGCCGTTGCCGTTTTTGCCGTACGAGGAGAAGGTTTGTTCTCCTGCATTGCCGTTTTCGGAGTAGGAAGAGAAAGATTGGATTCTCCCGTTTGCGTCGGAGGAGTAGGTTGTGAAACGGAGATCCGGGACGTTGACTTGTTCTGTGTAGTGTTTGAAATCTCCGGCGCCACCGGTTGCTCCGGCGCCGTAGGTGTGGAAGCCTTGGTCCACCACGTTCCCGTCGGTGGCGTAGCTGAGAAAACTGTCTTTGTGGCCGGTGGAGTCGCGGCTGTAGCGGCGGAAATCGTTCACCGGAATATTCTCTCCATCCGAGTAGTTCTTGAACGAGTCGATCCCTCCGGGTCGACCCGTTCCGTAATTGGTGAAGTTCTTGTCTTGGTACACTGCAAAGTTTGCATCTTTGTCGTGCTTTGCCAAGCTGGGTTGCAATTCCGGGAAGCAGAAGAGTTGTGCTGCTGTGCAGAATTCAGGGAGGCGCGTGGAGAGTGCAGCGCCGCCGTCTGCGGCGGCGAGTTTGGTGAACGCCGCGGCGTCTACGGCGTTTAGCGTTGAGGCCTTTGAGAAAAGGAACGATGGCTTGGGCAAGTTGTTTCGGATCTCCTTGTCCCAGTAACGAATGAGATAAGCCTTTGGGGTGAAAGGGTTTTTGTCTTCTCCGGCGACGGCGGCGAAACCGATCTGCATTGATGAATAATTGAATACCCATTATAGAAGTGAGAATGGTAGAGATTAAACAAGTGAAAAGATTGAGACTTGAAATGAGAAGATGTGCTTACACGGAGAGATGAGAAGAGGATAAGGGCATGGAGGAGGAGCCTCATATGGCTGAGTTGTTGGTTCATATTATTTTTACTTTTCCTGTTTTTTCTTTTGTTTTTCCTTTTGTTCCTTCCAGTCAGTCACTGAGGAAAACTGAAAGAAAAAAGTGAGAATTGAGAATGTTGGTGGACTTGTTGGGTTGTATGCATAAATTTATAGTTAGAGTGAGGAGTGAGTGTGTGAATGTAAAAAAATATGATTTTAGATTGGGCTTTCAATGTTCAATCCTCTTGTGTGTGAATGATCAGTCACCTGCAAACGGCATTGACGAAAAAGTTAATACTTAATTTTGATGTAAAATTAACAAATACTAATTTGCGGTAATATTAAATTGTTAATTAAGTAGTGTAATTTATTTTAATGCAATGAACTGGGGAGAGAGAGGAGTAATACAAAACTAAAAGTTTAGGGAACTAACAAGTCAGAAACAAATGTAAATACAACTGGCTAGCAATAGAAACAAGTACAGTAACGATAAAAGAGGGTGAGGAAAAAGAATTTAGAGTGGGCATTGAAATTTTGTGAGCATAAAAGGACTTACCCTGATCTGCTTGACGGTTTGCATGAACCAATACATGGGGATAGGGGCGTATTTATAGCCCTTGAAAACCTAAATAACGCGCATTCTGAATGCAATAACGCGGTAACAAATCAGGATTATGCATGTATTCTCTTTTTGTAGGCATTAATAGAATTCTTTTTAAATTTCAAAAGAAAATCTATATCAAAACATATAAC
The DNA here is from genome assembly GCA_039655645.1 of Ammopiptanthus mongolicus. NCBI lineage: Eukaryota > Viridiplantae > Streptophyta > Magnoliopsida > Fabales > Fabaceae > Ammopiptanthus > Ammopiptanthus mongolicus. The sequence continues at coordinate 90,665,568 of CM077343.1, forward strand.
TAAATAAGGATAAAATTTAGCTATAATTCTTTAGGTGTTCATGATATTTTTTTTTTATTGAAAAATAACATATGCAGTAACATATCAATGAAAACTTAATATATTTTTATTGAAAAACATATGCCGGTTGTGGTGGCATTCTTAGTTCAGCAAACAAGAGATAAGTTGCTCGCTTCGATTACCATACTGGTATTTGTTATTTGTTTAATGCGAGCTATAGGGTATTTTGTAGGGGTGTTCATCAACCGATCCAAACCAATTCAAACCGTAAAAACCGAACCGAAAAACCGAAAACCGAATAAACCGAAAACCAAAAAACCGAAAACCGAAAAAATCGCTTTTTTTTCATTGGATTGGATCGGATTTCGGATCCCCTAGTAAAAACCAATCCAATCCAATCCAAACCGACCTACTATATACATATACTATTATTTTTTTAAATTATAATACTACTCATACTTAAGCATTATTTTTCATACTTTTATGAACGAACACTCTCATTCTCTTTAATATTTTTGTTCGAATTGTCAAATACTAGATGTATTGGAATGTGTATAGTTATTCATGTACCTAGGAATCAATAGTTATTCATTTACTAGAAGATTTTATGCATGTACTTAGGCACTAGAACTACATTAATTCTAGTATATATATAGGTTTAATGTTGGTTTTCGACTTAATATAACTATGCAACGATGTATCGGTAAAAACCGAATTATCCAATCCAATCCAAACCGCATTTGATTGGATTGGATTGGATCGGATTTTTTTAAGTAAGCAAACCGATCCAATCCAAACCGCAAGTTGTTTTCATCTTTGGATCGGATGATTTTTTGGCTCAAAACCGATCCAATCCAATCCGCGAACACCCCTAGTATTTTGAAGGGGTTATAATTTGCTTGGAACAAGGGATACGGAAAGATGGTCATTTAGAGCGACTCTTCTAATATTTTTAGTAAGGACCTTGTCTTTGCTATAGCTCAAGCCAAGAACCCTCTTGTTGCCAGGATTGCTTAGTGGAGTTTGAGGGATTGGAGACCCAGTTTTTCTCACACGTTGAGAAAATGAAATTTCTGTGCAGATTGGTTGGCGAATTCAAGCAGAAATCGCAGCCCTCATGAGATTACCTCTCCTGATAAAGACCTAACTAGCCTTAAAGTATAATTATTTTAAAACAGGTAGAATGTTTTAATAAGATTGGAATAATGATAATTAGGGAGTTGGTTACTCTAGTTAATAATTAGTTACATTTAGTTCAAACTATATTCAATTTCAGTTAAGTTTTAGTTTGGAGGTACTCATTGTATATGTGAAATTGTGTATCAATACTTAGTATAACACCAATCAATACTATTTAAATTTCATTTTCATCTCATCTCTTTTAGGGTATCTTTGGATTGATGGAGTGAAGTGGTTAGTAATGAAATGGAGTGATAAAAAAACACTAATTCACTGTTTGGAAGTTTCTTTAATAATGGAGTGAGATGGTTAAGAATAGTAACTCAAACCCTCCAATTTAGGGGTTTGGAATCTCCCTCCATTAGTTCCAAACAATGGAGTGATATATTTTTAGGGTACTAACCATTACTCTCCACTTCATTACTAACCAGTTCACTTCATCTCTTTCACTCACCTAGCCTTTATTTCTTCTTCTTTCGAGCATTACCTTACACGACGGTATCAAAGCCTGTACTTCCATGGCTTCCCAAAGTTCTTCTCGATCATCACAATAAAACTTAGCTGAATTTTATTCTTCACAAAATCTTAAATCCTATATCAATCAAATTTGATGAAGATAAATTCTTATCGTGGAAACAACAAACACCACAATCAAAGGATATAACCTCCCTAAGTACATCACAGGAGAAACAATTCCAAATAAGTTTGCAACAACTAAAGATGAAGAAAATGAAGTGATGAGCTCTGATTTCCTCAATTAGGAAGAGTAAGATCTAGTCTTGATGACCTGGTTGTTGTCCTTGATGAGTAAGCTTTTCACAACTTGCATAGTGGTATGCAAATTATCAGGAATGGAAGAACCTCTTCTCAATTTCGGGCAAAAGTGATACAACTCAAGATTTAATTGAGAATCACGAAGAAGCAAGCTTCGGTTGATGTGCATCTGCTAGAAATTAAGAAGATTATGGATACTTTGGCATCAATTAGAGCACCTGTTGATGATATAGAAGAAACGTTGGATGAATTAGTTAAAGAATGTGAAGCTTGTTACTGCAATCATACAAGAGCAGATCTCACAATAGGTCAAATTGAAGCTCTTCAGGGTGGTTTTAAAAAATAGAAGGTGGATCCATTCTCTGTGACTCAATTTGAACAATCTAATCAGCAACAACAGAGAATGATCGAGCAATTATAGAGGAGGAGGAAGATCTGGTAGACTATACTATCATTCTATCAACTATGTGGAAAATATGGTCATCTTGCTATCAATTGTTGGCATAGGTTTGATCCAAACTTCATGGGTTCTAATTCAAATCATGCTCCAAATAATAGATATGTTGGTTCCAATACTACTTCTAATGTCAATCTTTCTATGAGTAACGCACTTGCTACACTTGCCACCTTTTATGATCCTATTCGGTATCCAGATTCTAGTGCCACACATCATATGACATGTGTGGTACTTCAAATCTGGTGACAATAATGGAGTATGGTGGCAGGCACTAATAAAGTCCTAGGACATAGATTAGGTTTGTCCATTATACATGTATTTATATTTTTCACATTAAATCATATAATTATTTTGTGCATTTCTGAATTTCAAACAATTAGCTGAATTTGTGCATATTACCCTATAACCAGACCTTACAAGGTGATCAGCTGGGCACCTAAGAAGAAACATACTATTTCCAGGTCAGAGTACAGAGTTGAGTATCACAGCATTGCTCTCCTAGTCGCTAAGTTCACATGAATTTAATCACTGCTAACCGAGCTGCAAGTTCCTTTATCAGCAGCACCTCTAATGGTTTATTTTGACAACCTTAGTGTTGTCCTTCTAGCTGCTAATCCAATTGTGTACAGAAGAAAGCACTTTGAACTTGATCATTTGTACTTTGTTCGATATTTCTAGCACTTTGAACTTGAACTTAATCAAGTACTTTGAACTTGATTAAAGGCAAAATCAAGATTTGACACACTCCAACACATGCTCCAATTGCATACATTTTGATCAAAGCAATTTCTGGCTCCACTTTCAACATTTTTCAGAAGCAAACTCAGAGTTGAAGATCCTCAACTGCTAAGTTTAAGGGGTGTGTAAGGAAGAATGGTTAGTTTGGAAGTTATTTACTCTAGTTAATAGTTAGTTACAATTATTTATAACTATATTTAGGTTCACTTAAACTTGTGCTAACTATCTATGTGAAGTTGTGTATTAATACTTATACGCTGTGTTTGATACAAAAGAAAAATAGAAGGGAGAAATAGGGAAGAGAAAAAGAGAAGAGAAATGGAAACTTTCTCCTGTTTGGTAGAGAGGAGAAAGGGAGAGGAAAGAAATAAAAAGTGGTTCTTTCCCTCCAAATATGAGAAGAAAGAGGAAAGATATGTGCATTTTCATCTATACCCCTAAAAAAACAACACTTCTTTCTCTTCTCTTTATTTTAGGGACATTTTTATCCTTTTAAAAATAATATTATTTCTCTCTTCTCTCTTTTTACCCAACCAAATAAAAAGAAGAGAGGAGAAAACATCCCTTTCTCTCATACCAAATAATATAAAAATCTATTTCTTTCTAATATTTTTCTATCTCCTTACTTTCTTTCTCTCGTGATTCTTTTCTCTCACTTTCTTCTTTGCAACTAAACAAAGCATTAATGTAGCACGATCCATTCATTCATCAATATAATTTCCCTTTAGTTTTCTTCTCCCTACTTTTTTCTTTCTTTTCCTTTTCTGGTCTGCACTGGTACATATTAACATGCAAGAAAATCATAAATAAGATTAAATAATCAAATTCCTAATTATGAATTTTGGTTCATTTGCTTAATTTGAATATGTTGATATGAGATATCAACTAACATTTAAATTTAATGAATAACACCACTAAATATAGGGAAGATAGATAATACTACCCAAAAATACATCAAAATCAATACCATATTCATATCAAACGGTGAGGTAAGAAAATTTTCATCTTGATGTAATTGAGAAAATAATTAATATCACAAAAAGGTATAATCAACAATAAAAAAAACTAAAGAAACTAGTAGTATCATAATTAATGAGTATTGGTTTTAATTGAATAGAAAATCAATTTAAAATTTAATTTATGATAGAACTAAAGAATAATATTGTGAATCAAGTTTGGACACTCAGACGAAATAGATAAATAAATATATATATATAAATAAATAAAGAGAATGCTCAACTTTGGTGTCCCGTCCCCTCCCCCCAAACTATCATTATTAGTGTTTTATTTAAAAATTGAAAAAGAGGATAAAATTGTAATTACATTTTAGGTTTAATTGAGTTTTCATTCCCTGAAAAGTGAGTGTTTTGGTTTTGGTTCCTGCACTTTTTTTCGTTGGCTTTGATCCCTGCAAGTTTCAAAACTTTGGTTTTGGTCTCTGTCGTCACTATCCATCCATTAAGTGCTGACGTGGCTAACGGACCGCCACATCAGCACTGTCACATAGGGTAAATTTATAATATTTAATGTTATGTATGTTTAAATATTAATTTTTTAATATTCTTTTATAAATTAAAGGAATATAAAAATAATATTTAATTCGACGTGACATTAAATATTATAAAATTAACCTCCATGGCAGTGCTAACATATTAAAAGAATATAAAAAATTAATATTTAATCCTACGTGACATTATATATTATAAAATTACTCTGCGTAGCAATGCTAACGTGACGATCCATTAGTCACGTCAACATTTAAAGGATAAATTGCTATGACAGGGACCAAAACCAAAGTTTTGGAACTTGCAGAGATCAAAACCAATGGGAAAAAATGCAGCGACTAAAACCAAAATTGACTCACTTTTCAAGCACTAAAAAATTTAATTAAACCTACATTTTATTACTAATTTAAACATTTAAAGATAAATACAATGAAGATAAAATTATAAATACATCATATTACTTATTTTAATTCATAAAGATAAATATAAAAGTAAAATTTAATTCATATTTGTCATTATTTTTTTATTGTAATATTTTAATAAAATTAAAAAATAGTCAAAATAGATTGATTAGTTCTATACTTTTTTTTTTATTTTTCACTTTGGTCCTATACGTTTTGTCTTTGTCATTTTGGTCATATATATTATGTTTTGTCTTCAATATTAATCCTAAAACTGAAGTCGTCAAAAAGGAATTGAAGGAAATGACTAATATAAAAGACGAAACAAAACATATAGGATCAAAATAAGAAACATAAAACGTTTAATTTTTTCATTTTGGTCCTATACGTTATGGATCGTCTTATATGTTAGTCCTAAAACTGACGTCGTCAAGAAGGAATTGACGGAAATAACTAACATTGAAGACAGAACATAATGTATAGGATCAAAATGAAAAAAAAAAACATATAGGACCAAAGTGAAAAATAAAAGAAAATATACGGAATCAATTAACCTATTTTGCCTAAAAAAATATAAGTTAACAAACACAGTGCTCGTGGATATACACACAAAATTTATATAGAAATAAATTCAATGTAGGATATATTTCTCACATTTTTTTTAGATTATATAGGATAATTTGCAAAAGCCAAAGAAATATAATATGTTGTTGAAATTAAATTTATTTTAAAATGAATAACTAATCGCTTAAAAAGTTTTAATGAGGAATGCAATACATATTCATATGAGAAAGTAAGAAAAAAAAATACTAATTAATTGAACTATATGTGAAAAAGAATATAATAATAATATAAGACTCTTATACTATTTCTTAAAGAGTCATGGGTAAGAATGCTTCTTTTTCCTTTCTCAACTAAGGTTGGAACTGGGAAGGATGCACGGAATCATAAAGATGTGGAACTGAAAGACAAGTATGCCCGTAGCCATGTTGAGTTGATAACACATGGCACTCGGTGATTGGCGGCAGATCATACTTATTATAGAATTCCACGCGTTTAGCCGCTAATGATTTTGTTTTGTAATTACTAATCTTTTCGTGATCCATCTTTGGTGTTTGCAAGAAATGCTTCATCGTGAAGGACAGTGACAAGGCTCGTGAAAATGGCACAATTTGCAATTGATGCAACAGGAAAAGGTTAGTTTATGGAATTTACTTGTTTGCATTTGTGTTAAGGACGTGTTGGGTCTATTACTTGGAGATATGCTTTGTTTGAATTATGTCGGTTACGATCCTTACCAAAATTTCATCCTCTGATAAATTATAAATTATTATCATCATACCTTTTTTTCTCATTAAAACCGTAATTTGAGATTAACACTATAGATATTGTTATATTAAAGTAGCAGTCTAAACCTTCACTATATAAAACGTTGCAGTCTAAACATGTTCACTCGGTTGATGGGTGAGAGGATATGGCTAGCTTATTTTATAAACTTCTTGTTAGAAATTATAAATGTGTTTTTTTTTTGGGTAATAAAAGGGAAGAAAACAAAACTAAGCAAGTCTAGGAAATGTTGTTTAGTTTTTTAGTATTACGATTAGGTAATTCTTACAATAACTCCTAAAAATTGACCCCTTTTTCTATAATAGAAGTTTAAAGTAAGTTTTGTGCCTTTTTTTTTATTACAAAAATTATATTTTGACATCAAATATTACACAGCATACCGTGTTCCTTTTATTTTTTTATATATTTTTGAAATACGTATATATAAAGAAGATAAAAAATAAGTGAGAGATAAAAATAAACACATATGATATCAAATACGATATTCAATTCTTGACGTTCAAATAATAGAACTCTTTTTTTAACATTAGAGTCGTGATATTTGGATAACAAAATTGTTGTCCAACATCGTATATTTATACGGTGCAACATTAATTTGTTTATTATTATTTTATTCTCTCTCTCCCTCTAATTCATTACTTCAAAACATCACTCAAAGTATGATGTCTTTAGTTGTTGTATTTTGTTGTCAAAATATTATTTCTGTTAATAATAATACCTTTTGTCAGTCGTCATATTGGAAACTGAGTTCGAATATAGTCCGGCTAAATTACTTTTTTGGTCTTTTATTAATTTGTTTTAATTTATTTAACTTGGTCCATCTATTTTAAAAATGTTCAAGTTGGTCCCTTATTTGTCAAACGTTAAGCAATTTGGTCTTTTTCGTTAAGTTTCACCAAAGTTGAATAAATTAAAACAAATTAGGGACAAAGTTGAATAAACTAAAATAAATGAGAGATCGAGTTGAATAAAATATAGGGACCAAGTTGAATAAATTAAAATAAATAAGATACCAAAAGAGTAATTTAGTCAAAACTTAACGGTGAAACTCAACAGAAAAGACCAAATTGTTTAACGGTTGGCAAACAAGGAACCAACTTGAACATTTTTAAAATAGAGGGATCAACTTGAATAGATTAAAACAAATGAGGGACCAAAAGAGTAATTTAACCAATATTGTCCTCTAAAAAAAATTTAAATACGTGTTTTGTTTTCTATTGCAAGTGACAAATGTTAAAGTACTAGTGGTTTGTGCACAATTGTAATACTCTAAACCTTGAACAATAATTTCAGAGATTTATGCAAGGATATATTTTTTTATAAAAAGTTATAACCAACAACTTTAAAGTTTATTTGGATAAACAGCTTATTTAAGCGCTTATATAAAAAGATTTTATATTAAAAGGTTTTATACCATAAATTTCTTTGAAATTAAGTTATTTAGTATTTGGATACAGAAGAAACGCTTTTAAATGTGCAAAACCCAGCTTCCTAATCATGTTGAATATGAGCTTTCGCACATGACTTTTCTAATAAACTTAAAAAATTGGCTTCATAAAATAAGTTAAAAATAGCTTTTGGAGTTAATAATTAAGTTATATACTTATTTACGCTTAACCAAACACTATTTTTTTAACATAAAAACATTTATACCAATAACAAAACTCTAATAAGCCGTAAGTTATACTATTCAAATGAAACCTCATATAATAATCAATCACAATGGAAGTAAAATAAAACTTCCAAAAAACTTTACCTAGAATATTAAGGATTTAAATTCTATAATTATTACTTTGGAAAAAACTTTTTTGTCAGTATAAAAAGTTTTTTACATTGTCAATCAATTACAAATCATGATATGAGTGAATTCTAAGATAGTTAGGATACAAGTCAAACATTTTTAATGATATAACGATTTATGATTGATTGATAATATGTAAAAAATATTTACAATGACAATACATACCAATAAAATCCTTAAAATATTAATGTATATTTGTGTGGGTGGTTAGTTTTTCACCAAGCCAAGTAGGGGTGTTCGCGGATCGGTTCGGTTCGGTTTTGAGTATAAAAACCATCCGATTCAAAGAGTAAAATATCATGCGGTTCGGTTCGGTTCGGTTTGCTTCTTTAAAAAAATCCGAACCGATCCGATCCAATTAAATGCGGTTTGGATCGGTTCGGTTAGTTCGGTTTGGTAAAAATAAACATGGTCAATTAAATGTGGTTTGCCCTCTTTCCACTCTTTTAATTTATTTCATACTACAAGGGCACAAAGCCATAAATCAAGCAAACAGTGCGTCTTTTGTTGAAGACAATAATCTTACTACTTAGACAAATATTTGTACATACAAACACGTTCTATATCAAGCAATAAGTATTTCAGAAAAACTGAATTCTATATATTTGATTCTTTTGAAAATGAAAAGTTACTAAGTTACACCTAAAGAGTAAAAATGGTCCAAAAAGAAAGTTTTAGACTATAGTGAGTGACCAGTGATATGTCGTGTGCGTGGGTAGTAAACGTAAAGCGCAATGTTATATTACATGAATCGGTTCGGTTGCGGTTCGGTTCGGTTTCAGAAAAGCAAACCGCGAACCGAACCGAACCGATCGGTTCTCATCAAATATCATCCAAAAAAATCCAAACCGAGTCGGTTTTTATCGATTTTCGGTTAATTTGGATCGGTTTGCGATTTTGTAACGGTTCGGTTTGGATCTGAACACCCCTAAAGCCAAGTGCTTGTGTCTCCATAGTTAACCCTTTGTTTACTTAGGTAACTAAAAGTAAACTTAACTCATCGAATACTATAGAGCATGTTTTTATGGATTAATCTTTAAAATATAGATCAAATTATTATGCAAGTTCCTATAGTTTTTGAAAAAGTTTAATAAGTCGCTATAGCACTATAGTTTAAAAATTGTATATTGAATTCTTATTATTTTTAAAATAAAATTATGTGATCCCTCTACACTCTAATGGAAGATAAAATTGGAGACCCAATTAAGATTTTTTTACAAATTGTCATGACACTCAGTTACAAAATTTCAAGTATGAGACACAGAGTAATTAACCAAATATATATATATATATATATATATATATATATATATATATATATATCCTACCGCTGTAAATATAAAATTTTAATTAGTTTGCTTTGTTTATTCCTCTAATATTTATATAATAACAAGAATAAAAAGAAGAATGAAAAACGACACACGGATTCTTCAGAATCTCCTAATAGTAGCTGAAAGGAAAGGAAGCACACATGTGGAACGACAAAGAAGCAGATGGCACAAAAAGGAAAGATGATCATTGTAAAAACTTTGTTTGATATGTATAGGATCCTCGCGGTATTTAGGACACATGTGAAGATGGAATGGACCCAATAAAATACATAGTCAATACTAACAACATGGCATTTGATGCCAATATGTGGAAAACAGAAAGCAAAAGAATAAAGAGAAAATGACATAATTAAAATGCATGAATTTAATTAGAGAGATAAGACAGTATAGTTGGTGTTGAATCATAGGCTTCTTCAATTTTTGTGCACAGCTTGTGCTTATTCTGCCAAATATTGTCTGTCACCTTATTCTCTTGACTTACCTACAAGTTCAAATGTTCAATGTAGTAAAACAGTGTAAAACCGTACTTTTCACAACAATTAAACATGTCAAATTTTGCGGCCTAAGCCTTTAATAATTTGATGGCGCATAGATTTTGCATGAGAATGAGAGATGCGCATGGATTTTACATTGTTCCTGCTTGTTTATTCCTCCCCTGGCTACTTATTCCATCAAGAAAAAAATGAAAAAAGAAAAAAGTTGTTGACAAGGAACTCTATATTTTTGGAAACATGGCTCCACCGAGTTTGAATTAAGGTGAGTTCCGTAAAATAATAGATCAAACAATTGAGTTAAAATCCTCTTCATTTTCTCTCTTCATTACTATAGTTTTAGGGGTATAACTCCAAATAAATTAGGTTTTTCCAGAAAGTGATTTTGCATTTTGCTATCTTAAAATCCTGTTACACATAATTAATATATGAATTTAATTGATATACATTGATTGTATAAAACCCTTTTACACGGACATTTAATCATAAATTGTCACACTAAAAAAATTGACTCTTACCTTAACTACCTTAAAAATCGCTCATACCATGGTACATTGTCATTGCATAGCAATTAAACTCTTAATATATGTGTTTCTTGAAATTTATGGAATGTGTGCAAACACTTCCTCCAAATTTTGAAAACTGCATTAAGCTTTTTTATTTTTCGTGTTGAACTATATTTTCATGTTGTTTTTTGTTTTTGTTTTTACTTATAAAGATGGTATCAGAGTCTATCATGATATTGAGCCACCTACAGATGTCCAGTCCTACAAACTTCACGTTCCAGATGTATAGTCATGGGCCTGAGGGGGGTGTTAAGTCCCACATTGGTTAAGTATATGTGCTAAGCGCCATTTATAAAGGCTTAGACAATCCTTACCTATTGAGCTAACTTTTGGGATTGAGTTAAACCTAAACCCCAAATTCTAAGATGGTATGAGTAGTTTAGCTCATAACAAAATAACAAAATTTGTTAACTCCTTCTATAGTTGTAATACCTTTTTACTTATAAACATACATTTCTTACATAAATTTCTTCCAAACACATTGTTTCCGCCCGGATTGGACGGGGTCCAATTGCACAAAAAATTGGGCCAAAAGCCCTTCTTGGCCCATCACCCCATATTACTATATAAAGAAAGGACTAATTATGGAAGAAGGGGAATTCATCCACTCTCAATTTATGCTAGCATAGACCTTGGTAATGTATCTTTTATTGTTTTCTATTAGCCCGGAACACACATATTTAAAAAAATCACTAATAAAAAAAACATGGTATAATATCAAACTAAAGGGAATCAATGTAATTTATGGAAGAACTGAGCATCTATCACTCTTGTTAGTTTGTTTGAGAAAGGATACGGAGATACAGATAAGATGATGACGCCAATGTGAACGACTACACAAATTTGGTTAGGACAGCTTCTGATATTGTTAGTTGGATTCAATTAATTGCTTCAATGGGTTGGCAACACTATATCGGACATTAAAGAACAAAATCCTTAGAAAAAAGGGGATGTGGCATGAACAAATTCTCCATGCTCATTTATGAGAAATGTTCATTTATAAAATGTGTTCTGCTTTAGCTTTAACACCAGAACATAGTAATTCAGTCTTTAATTCTGTCTAGTTCTTTTTCTGCAACCGGAAGGACCTCTGTTGAATTCAAAATGGTTGTAGAAGATGTGTGACTTTTAATGTCTTTGTTTGCAATGAAAATGAAGCAAGCAGCATAATCTCTTCTTTTGATAGAAATTTCACCGTTTTATATAATATTTATTGTAAGAACTTTGTCAGTCAAACTTTAAATTTTCAGTCTTTACGAAAGTTTTCACCACTAGTGCTAGGCAAAAAGCAGCCCTCTCTCGAAATTCTGAGTAGATAAATTATGTCACCAGACACCAGTCAAGGATCTTAACCCTCCATCAATTAATTTATAATTGAACTAGGACAACTTAAACACTTAAGTCAGGGTGACTTCAGAATCTGATGTGCAAGTAGCTACTAATCATCACATAACTGCACTATTTCTTTTGTCAACAGAGTACAAGTATAGAGAAATCTACGAACTGTAAGGCAAAATGCTTGTTTAGAAAGAGACAAATTTTCTTTCCCATACTTAAGTAGTTATTTACTAAGTACTAGTACCAATTCTTTTGGATTTTCAAATAAATTAAATAGTTTACTTTTCATTTAATAATAAAGTTTATTTTTGATATTATGCTATTCTAAAGTTTTTACATGGTTAATTAATCACAAATTATTTTATGGGTGACTTTTAAGGTAATTACTAAAAAAAGTCAAATTTTTTAATGATTTGACAATTCACGATTGATTGATAATATAAAAAATCTTTACAGTAGATAGTACCAATTAAATCCTAATAATTATTATTTTCTATTCATTAACCTTTGACTAAAGGCACTTGTTAGACAAATGTCACTATCATACTTTCTCCGGTCTTTATTATAAGAGACAAATGATTATTTTTTTGGTCTAAAATATAGGAGACATACATGTATTTTGACAAATATTAAAAGTTCATTTTCAATTTTACCCTTATTTAGAATAGGATTTATATTTACGAGACAGTATCAACTTTTCATATAAGTAGATTTGTTCATTAATTATTGAAGGGATAATTTTATAAATTTATATAAATATTAATTATAAATAATTTATTTGAATACATTTCCTTGATCGATATATTTTAAGGTTTTGTTTTTAATATGTTGGAGGAGAGGGAGTATGACATAATGACGACACAAATGCCACAATCACCACCTTGCCTATGGAATCCATCAATGTGTTTCAGTAGTGCTGCACATGGAAAATAAATTTTCTGATTTAGATATGGGAAATAAATGCAGCCCATCTGATGGTCATGATGATGGACCTGAAGGTACACACGTCTGATAAGCTTCGTCAATTAATGGGTTTAAACTTTAACCATCTTTGACTCTGAACGAATGCTCAATTTTATTAGACTAAACCTGAAATCCATCAATGCCCTGTGCATGCATGGTACTGGTACCCTCTCCGCTCCTCTAGTCCTTTTTCCTTTAAACCGTAGGATTTTAGCTTATGGATCCTGCTAATCGATGTCTTAAGGATATTGGTTAAGAATTCCAATAAAAGTAAGTATTTTTTGAAAAACTAAATAGAACACTATCAAATATTAAATACACCATTTTTCAATGATAAATTTCTATTTATTATTCTTTAATCCATGTCCTTAGGACATCGATTAACATTCTCGTTAGCTTAATGTGTACTACAAAGCAACCTCATTAATTGTGACTAGGTGCCTGATACATCAAAATGAAGGCCACTTCTAATAAATGCAAATGCATCTTTGGCTGTATCTATCCTTGATTTTTATTTGTATAATTGAATCAGTTGGCCACAGAAAGTTGTTCTACCTCCTCATCTGATATGGTCTATATATACTTCTTTTGGTTGGCGTTTTCTACTAGCTTTCTTCAACCATTAGTATTTTCAGGTGAGGACATCGTCAGAAAAGAACACTAGATTAACGCTAAGGCTCTTTGTCAAACAAAAGGGGAGGATCAAGTTACCATACTAGGATTCAGTTTATCCCACTTTCTCAAAGTTCTATCTTATAATGCATTACTGTCCAATATCCTTTATATGGACTACCAGTTTGTATGTATAGATGTAACGTGAGACATAATAATACACTCCATTGACGCCAATGTGATTCTTCAAACAACTTGAAAATTGTCTGTGTGGCCAGCATCCGCAGTTCTGCATTACTGATTCCCACGTTTACCATCATCTTGGTGTTTAATTTGCCACTATTCAGATGGGGTAGCTTTCATTATGTTCCTTCATAATTAGAGAAAAGGAGCGTTGAAGAGCATTTATGTATCACAGTACCCTACATGCCTAAGTTGATTAGATTGCCTACCCTCCCTAATATATCTTTCTCTCTCTCCATGCTCTAATTTAGAAAATGGAAAACCCCTACACATCAAAAGAGAACCTGATTCTTTCTTTCTTGCAATCACATTGTGCATTATTTTGGTGCTTTTGGATGATTCACATTGTAAAATGACTATTGGATGTTGTAGGTGAAGGCGTGTGTCCTTTTTAGCATAGGACCACATGCATAACATGCCTGCAAGTTAATCCTGAGAGTGAAACGTAACTGTAGCTTAAACTGGTAAGTTTAGATCTCTAACATGTGATAGATTTAGAAAAAATATATATATTGTATGTTCTTAAAATTCAACAAGATACATACTGGCTATTAATTAGTGTGGAAAAAAAAGCCACTTATTTGATTTCCACTTACCTCCAGAGTCCACACTGGAATAGTAAGACCAAGACCTATGTCCTTTGAATCCACATGGTATGATTGGTTACATAGTGAAAGAAAAAAACTATTTTTGCAGGCGAGTCATCCTAATCCACCAGTCAATGATAATTGATTGGCATTCTTTATATAGTAACGAGTGTCTAAAAATATTTGTTTAACTTCTGCATATCTGACTTTTGGTCACGTTTATGAGTGTCTAAGAACATACTTGAGTGCAAAGAAGAATATTAATGATATTCAATTCAAACATCCAGAAGGGAAAACTATAAAAGTTCTGCATAGACCTGCCCAGTTGTTTCAATGAGTAGAAATCTCCATGTGGCTCTTCAATATTAACTTGTTAAGTTCATGTGACGCCACATGCATTTTCTTTTCTAGGTTAAAAGACAACCCACTACTAAGTTTCTATCTTATTTTTTTTTTCATCATATAGGGAAATATTCTACCAACTCTAAGAGCTGTGCTCACGATAATATTCTTTTATGTATTATTCTGTTTGCAGAGTATCTCACTTATATTTTCTTTTTGGATAGAGAGAGGGGGGACTGTCTGTTTATATATTAGCTATATCAACAGTGTTATCCTCTTTATTATATTAGGTTGAACATTAAGAAGAAAAAAAAGAACTGAAGAAGTCAACATTTCACATGTTCAGTAGGAAAGCAAGAAATGTTCCAAGTACTGTAACAATGAGAGTGAAGTAGATTATTTGTGTCTTTATATTTTGCAAGATATTTTTGACAATCCAATAAGATGCTTTATGAACAAATCATTTAACATTAAACTCATCAAAATTGGTCATGAATTTTAAAATTAGCACTGATTAAAGCCAGGGCTGCCCATGTATGATAGCCTATTTTTTTATGTCTAAAACAATGCAATTATGCAGACATCCTTTGCAATTATGGATATTGTTAAAACTATCACGTGCTTCATGCTTCACTGTATTCCTTTTTCTTTTCATTTTCAAAATCCTTCGCCTTGTGTTTTATCAAACTGAGCGGATCCATTTTCTTTTCATGTACAACTTTATAAGTGAAGGGAGAAAGTTGAAGAAGGCATCAGAGAAAGAGAAAAATAATCAGATTTCCGAATCATGGGAAACTGAATCAGGATGTTATGGAAGGACAATGAATTCCATGTAAGCTGAGCTTGTAGTAGAATCCTGTAAAGAGTTAGTAAGATATCAAATCAAACTTCCCTATGAAGCGAAACTCAATGTCATGTACAATATGGTAACAGATCGACTTACTAGCCTTTTCCATTTTGTTTTACAACAAGATAATCTTCAAATTGAAGCAGCAATTGCACATGGTATTTGATAGATATGGACCACAAAATGTTTTTGGTTTGCTTTAGCACTAGATACGCATGAAGTAAGATTAATATCATTATAATGAAGATGCCATTAGTTGGTAAAATCTCTAGAACTAAATCTTACATAGGATCAAATTAAATTTAAAGTGGGGGAAGGTTCAGAAAGTTGTGCAATTACAATATGAGAAGAACAAAATATGGTTTAAAAGTTAATTATTCTAAGGAAAGGGCTGGCTTTAGCAATGATTTTAATGATAAGAGAAAATTTTATCCACTATATATAGGTTCTTTCGATAAAAATGGTTGATAAGTTAGCTTATAGCTGAAAGCTTATAATTAATAGCTTATAGCTGATAGCTAAAAAATTAGTTGATTGAATTTGAAATGTTTGATAAAATTAGTTATTGAATTAACTTAATTATAAATGTAAAATGATATAAAAGGACATATTTATGACGAGTATAATAAAGTGAGAATTTCATTAAATTAATGAGAGTAAAAATGAGAGAAAAGTCAATAAACTATAAGCTACAAGTCATAAGCTAAATAAAATAGCTTATGAAGAAAAATTATAAGCTAATGAGATAAACTTATTTACCAAACACCTTTATTTCAATCAAATAAACTTATAAGCTAGTCATATAAGCTATAAGCTAACTTACTGAACTTGCTAAACAGAACTATATAGTACATGCACTTATGATCGCTCCTAATTCGTGCACGAGGGGCTTAAATGTGTATGCCTGACCATCTGGAAAAAGAAACGAAAGAAGAAAGAAGATACTCAAGATAGGAGGGGAGAGTGTTTAAAGGAGTGTAATTAAGATTAGTGAGTAGGTAGGTGGGTACAGAATGATGGTGAGCAAAAGTGATTTGCCTGGGATTCAAGACAAAAAATACTAATCTTCTAACAAATTTCAGACCACTTAATTACAGCTATTGCTATTAAAATAGTTTTGTAGCAGTGTAATAAAATCAGGCAAAAAAATTGAATTAATAACTCAGAGAGTACTGTATGTCTTTGATATTTATTTTTTTCCTTATTCACTTTCACTTTCATTTTTATTTTTATTTTACTAATTTTTTTTATCTTTTTTTAAATGTACAAAACATCTGATATAAAAAAAAATTGAAAAATCCATACATAATAATGAAATAATATTATTTATGTATCGGCATAATTACATCAACTAATTAATCAATTATATAAACTGCAAACGACCACGTGAAACTCGAACGCCACCCAAGAAACCTGTTTGGTTTTTCTGAAAAATATCAAAATTGTATTAATTTTTTTTAATGTTCCTATGGAATTACTATCAAACAAATTTTGTTTGCCCAAATATTTTTATAATTTTTTAACTATCAACCTAATAAAAAATTCATGGCACTTATTTGTTTAGCTTATATGTTTATATCTATATTTTTTTTGGGTACAATAGAAAAGAAAAATTACTAGTTTCGAAGAAGGGAGTGTGAAGAGCATCATAGAAATGACTTATCTAGAGATTCAAAGAGGATGATCCAAGTCACGAGAGTGGATATCTCATGTGAAATTTTCACATGACAAGATCCTTGATCACTCCACTTCATAGATAATAAAAACATATTCTTATTTCATTTTCAATTCCTTTCGAGTCGAAAGCACAAGCTGAGTGGGACTATGCCCATTCTTTCTCCCTCTTCTTTCGCTTTACAATCACAACCATAATAAGGAACCTTAGAATTCACGACACTTGTTGATGAAAAAAATAGGATTTGAGAGGATTATAGTTTCCTGACTGAATGAGGTAAGGAGTGACAACTAGCAAATCAAGAAGACTTATTTTGAATGTCCTACAATGGGAGAAGTTTTCTTTCTTCATTTTTTTTAACAATGCTTGGCCTAGTCGAGGTTTGCCCATGCCCATTCCTAATGGACAAACCTATGATTTGTTCTTCGATGTATAACCCACTTGTTTGTTACTTTTCTTATCTTTGTGCGTGTTTACACTTCTACATATTTCCTCAATTTAACTTTCCTTTTCTTTCTTTTTTGTATACTAATTTTCTTTTTCTTACCTTTATGAATTTTTTATTCTAGAGATTAATTATAATATTTACCCAATATTTTGGAAAATATTAGGTATTTTCTATCACTTTTGTATTTCAGACCTAGATATGTCATGATGTGAATGTGTAATGTGAGAACATACTAGATTGGTTTGCCTACTCAACTTAATATCTCTTCTCCCTGCCCACTCAACTTCTCTACCCTTCTTTCTTCTTCTTCTCAAACCCACTTACTTTGCCGTTACCCACAAAAAACTTTGTCTTTGCCTCTCTATCTTCATTTATCTTCTTCTTCTTAGAGGCGGGTGCGGTAGGTGGTTGCTGGCTTGCTGCTGCATCGAGGTTTGACGTTGCTGCTCCTTAAATGTTTCTCTCTCTCTCTCTCTCTGCTCGATGACGGCCACCGGCGAAGGTATGGTGGCTGGACTGGCGTGGCGTACAATGACTGCCTCCTGGACTGCGATTGCGTGAAAGGGACCTGCAGATTTAGCGCGTGGTGGGTTGGTTGGTTCTAGTGGTGGCCGATCTGGTTTTGGTGCTTCACGTCTGGTTTTGATCTCCTTCAACCTAACATCTGAAAGTCTTGAATCAACTCATCGTCTTCTCCTCCCGGTTGGTTCGGGTTGCTCGGGTTTGCATTTTCCTAACCCGACACCCGAACCGAACCTCTCGAGTTTCTAGTATGAAAAATTGGACCAACCCGTTCATCCGAACCGAACCGGGTTTTCGGAGTTGATCCGGGTTGGGTTGATGGGTTAGGCCCGACCCACTTCCACCCCAAGGGACGGATATTATAATACCCTACCCATTGCCACCCCTAGAAGGATGATTAAGGGGGCCCAGACTTTAGATCTCTTTTTTCTATATGGTGGGAGGTTTCTTTCGTATCGAGCATGTGTTGGGGGTACTAGGGAAAGATGGGTTGGATCAAAAGGCGATGCTTACTCTACTTGTTACCACTAAACGACAAAACCAGGAGTGGAAGGTGGGACTTAACCCCTCAACCTTAGCATACAAGGCAATGCTATACCATTAAGCTATTTTTGCCAACTATGATAATGGTAAAAAACTATACTAAGCAATTAACATATCACTAGAGATAGACCACTTCTCTTTTTTTGTCGGTCTGAACTCTCCATCTTTGTTCGAGCTACGTGCACAAGTAGGTCGACAGCTAAAGGGAGGGGCGGGTGGACTGCCTTTTCAATCAATCTCTAACCTTCACTATTGGTACGTGTTGTAAGGAGTCTTGGTATCGAGACGAGCTGGACGTCATTTCATTCTTGTAACGAGAGTGGGTGCACCACAAGATCAATCAAATTACTATCTATTCTTACAACGGGGATATCTTTCTTTTAAGTCCAATCATTTCCTAAAACGATTCCTTTTGTTATAAGTAAATTTTTAAAAGTAGTGTTGTTTTCAAACCTTATCCGAAATGAACTTTGGTTAATATGTACATGTAAGCCAATCAGTACAATAATAGTCCTGGTTAATCACTATTACAATTAAACCAATAAATCAAAAGTCAAACAACTAAAGATTTCAAACTTGTTAGAAAAGCTTTAAATGCTATGTAGAATATTTGGTAAGCTTTTGCATTAATTATCAAGCCTAACTGACCAGTTCTGCCTCCCTCCTTAATTAATTGATCTCAGGCATATATAGTTAGACCTATTTGATTTATCTTCATCCTACTGTCTGTATTCTTTTGTCTCAAATGAACTATACAAACTACATATTTTAAGGTGGTAGTTATCAAGCACTAGGTTCCAACTTTGCACCAACATTACCTATTTTGATATATAACTATCATGACGTCGATCATTCGTAATACTTTGTAGCTTATGATAACTACTTTACTCTTCTTTTGTTTCCATCCATCCCTCTTCTTCGTCAACGATTTCTTTATCCTTTCCCCTTCTCTTTTTTCATTATTTAATTATGTATCAGCCATGTGAATGGTCCTTTCACTAGTTTGAAAGGTATATGATAATGTATGGAGCTTGAGTCCCACTGATGCAAAGACAAACGTGGTAGTATATACGAGTAGGGCCTACTATCATAGCACACCCACTGCTTTGTGATCCTTTTGCTATGTACAACTAATAAGCCACTTACTGGGAGAAGGTGCATGTGGTGCGGATGGATAAGCCATGATTTCTTCCATTTAGGATTTTGTTTTTGTCCTGAAATGTATGTATTAAGAACCTTAAACTCTATCCCCGAGGCTCCCCTCTACTTAAATACTAGTACGTTAGTAACAGGCTTATTGCGTTATTCAAGCTGCTTCTACTGCAGGCTCCACATTTTCTTACTCTCTTTCTGTCTCACACATAATATATAAGTATTTGTTTAATCTTCTCGATTGAACAAAGACTGGTTTAGTGCTAATTTGCTAAGCAATTGCTCAGTCAAGTACTCATAGCTTACACATATTCAGTAACATACTAGTGAGTTGCACTGGAGGGTCAGTATGAAGTAAAATCAATGATGGAAAATATGTTGGATGGAACGCTTACTGTTACACCAAAAATTATAGCTGATGGCGAGGATTTAACTTTATTTTTTTTTTGAAATTTTGTAGAACCGCATCAAATTTCAGACGTTTTCGTATGCTGCAATTTTCTAAAGTGGAATTTACATATCGCCTACCAACAACAGAAATTTGATAATCAAATCCAAATCACAATGAATGTAAGCGAAAAACTTAACCAGACATACCAACCTTGTTGGCTGATGCTGCGCTTAATTTGTTGTTTGTTTGTTTTTTTTATTTTTTATTTTTGGATTTTACAATAGGTCAAGTCATTCTCATACTTACGTCTTGAGGATTCGTTTGATGGTTAGGATAGGATAAAGACAGATAAGATAAGAACTAGATAAGGATATGATATTTTTTTTATTAGAGAGAAACTAAACGACAAGAACAGAAATTAAAGCCACATTCTAACAACTCCAGAGGCATCAGCTAGCAGAGTGACCACTAACTCACTAGAACAAGAGTCCCACAAAACAAGATCCTGATCTGAAGATGCACCCATTTTGGCTAACCAATCCGCGCGCGTGTTCCTTTCTCGAAAAATATGCTGGAAGTTCACCTCCCACGGGTAGAGCCGCAAAGCCCGAATGCTGTTGATAAGAGGGGCATGAGGGTGAAGATGATGAGTTCCTTGCAAGATCAGATCCAGAGCTGTCTTGGAATCTGACTCGCACAACACCTGCTTATAACCTTTGCTCCAAGCTAAACCCGAGCCTTTGAAGATTGCCATAAGCTCAGCGCACAGATTCGAGGAGAGGCCACAAGGATCGGATATGATATGAGCTTGATAAGTTTTTATCCTATCCGATCTTTAATACATATCATATAATGATAGGATATGATATAATAAATTTTAATATTATTTGATTTTTTTATACATTTAAATTAAAAAATATAATTTTTTTTATAATATATATTTTTGCCTTCTTAATTATATATTAATCCATTTTTTAAATTATAAAAAATTAAATAAAAATTAACTTGTGATATTTTTTTCACTTTTTATAAAAATTGCTAATTAAACCACACATTTTAATTAATAATAAGGTTGACTAATTAAGTTTAAAACTATAATTAAATAATAACAACATTAAAAGTAATGGATAAATGAGAAAACATTTTCTTATCCTATCCTGTTGCTTCTAACTCAGCTCCTCCCTCAGGATAGAATTATAACTAAATAACAGGATATGATAAGCTAACAGGATAAACTTATCCTATCTTGTTGGTTCACCAAACTACAGATTAAAACAGGATATGATAATTTATCCTATCCTATCTCCCTTATCTTGCCCACCAAACAGACCCCCAGTATAACTCAAGTGGCTGCTGCTGTAAATGATTATTGGTTTACCTTGGGATAACGTACGAAGTAGGGCATGGTTTGCTTAGACCACAAGCGCAAAGACAAACCCTTTACGGTGCGGGCCTACGTTTTTCTTGTCAACATATTGAATAATGTCTCATGATGGAATTGAGTTGGGGACAACAGCTACAGACTACCACAGTTTACTCCACAGTGTTAATGAAAGACTACATCTTCATTTAAACCAAATCATCAATTGCATGCTTAGTGAATTTATTATCAACTGTTGCTTTCTGTTCTCATCCGCAGGAACTCTGCGAATAATAATTAAGATCCGTAGTTGCAGAAGTTGCAAAATCAATTCTTTCAACATAAAAATCCATTCAAACTGGCACCTAATGAATGATGTCACCATTATCAATCTTGATGAAACAAACACATCAGATAAAAAAGTACTAATAGTGAACACTTGGAGTGGTGGTGATGTCTAAAACTTGATCCAAACGTGCATACCAAATGATGGAATCCAAATTATCAGTGTCAAGTCATCAGTCAAATGAAAATTAAAATAATTTTTTCCTTCATTATGAAGGATTTTCTTCCCTTTTGCACTTGCAGTAAAAAATTGCTAAATCAACTGATGATGTTATTATCAATGTAGGATTTTATTCCCATACCTAAGTATGAACACTGACCTGCCATATATAATATTCTGAAACATATAATCCATGGTAGATGAAGATACACATAATCCAAAAGTAAATAGATAGCAAACCAAAAAAAAAGCATGATCTGTAAGCAAATTCCTATTTTTCTTCTTCCACTTACAGCCATAATCTGTTCAGTGGTTGAACCTACAAGATCCACCAAATCTGCTGCACATTAAGAAGCAACTGTTGGTACTCTGGCTTTCAAAATCTCTCTATTCCTAAGGTGAATTACCACGATTAGATGTCCCATAGACAAAAGTATATTTCTTTCTTGGATTTGTTCTTATTCTCATTAGAACACAGCCCATATTCCAGACAGTCCCAATAACTCATTCCACAACATTCACCAGTTCGTACTCAATCAGGGACAAGTTATTATCTTCCTTAACAGTGAAACTAGCAGGTTCTGTGACTTCAACACGGCCCCACTTGTCCACAGCAAGCCTCATCGATCCTTTGAACATATCAATCTTGGCATTGCGCAGGATGACAGTAGCGCCCTCTTTCATCAAATCAACTGAACAGAAGCAAAATTGGAACCACGGCAAAATGTTTAACATCTATATATATATATATATATATATATATATATATATATATATATATATATCAGCATTTTCAGCCATACTGCTGAACATTGGATGTTGTACCAGATAAAATTTCAACTCATTCATGGGCAACAAGACACTCAATGTATATCAACATTTTAAATCAGACTTTTTTAACGTGGCAATATCATTAGAAATTTCAATTTTAAAAAATTTTATTTCAAACTTGTCTTCTACTACAAACATGGAACTTTATTAAAACCTAGGTAGTCAATCCCGGATAGCAGTGCGGAGCAGCCGATCCCAAAACCGCTATAGTGAAGATTAGAAAACAATATAAATAATTTATATTATACACATATAAATACTCAAAAATAGAAAAATACACAAAACTAAAGACATATTCATAATTAATAATCAAAATTCATTGTCTTTGTCAATAACATTCAAATCCAATATAACTTAAATACTAATCTAAGTTCTAAGCATTCAAAATAATTAAATGTGATTCCTTAAATGGAATCACCATCTCCATTTCCAAGATCTTCCTCATCATTACAAGTGATTCCTTGAGATGATGCCATGGTGGTTGAGGATGCAGAAGTCTGCAACAGAGAGCAAGGAAAAGTAGGAGAAAGAAACAGGACTGGTGGTCGCCGGAAACAGAGAGCAACAGAGACTAGAAAGTGAGCAGCAGAGAGCAACAGAGACCGTTGGTAACCTGACACCAATGGAACTTGCCGGAAATCGCTGCAGATCACCAGAACAGAGAGGGAATGGGCGATAGGGAATTGACAAACGGCTGCTGCTGTATACGTAGAAGAATTCAAATGTTTTCTCGGTGAAGAACAGTGCTCACCCTAAAACTAAAAGGGTGTAGGAAATGACCTAAAAACCTAAAAAAATACAAGAAACGGCTAAATTTTGGGGGTAAAATTGGGATTTTGCTCACCCATCAGGGTAGCACCGCGTTTGCCACGAGCTGCACCACGTTTGGCCACCTTTTGAGGCTGCTTTTGGAGCTCCAGAGAACCGCTCAGCAACGGCTGTTTCAGATGCAGCAATCAGCCGCTCCGCACCACACCTCTGTTATTTGCCACTATAGCGGCGCGATTGATAACATAGATTTAAACTTTTATGTTGAATATATCTTGACAAGTATAACCATGTAGGGAGAATTAGAATCTAAGAATGCTTGATAAAATATATATATTAAACACATAAGTGATTAATTGAAGTCAATTTATGATTAACCCATTAACCACTTTCTGAGCATTCCAAAACACTTGTTTGTGTAACTTGTTCCAGAGTTGGAATAATTTTTGCCATGATTTCCCAAATTGTAATTCTCTATTGTATATGACCACTGTACTACATGTCTACATATGAGAAGACTGAAATTTATATATTAGGAACTGCAACAGTTCAAAAACACTTTTTATACCAAGTCAGGCCTTTTTGTATGTGAATTGATACTCTGCCTTAATGTAAAAGAAAGAAATCAATACATACAAACTTCTGCTAAGTGGTCGCTACTCTTTTTAAACTTCAAATCTGTTAATACCTGATTTCTTTTGGTTCCACACATTTCTCGGCCATAGAGTGCAACACAAAGGGGGGTGAAGATATTTCGATGCACACAATCAGGGCGATCTTGCATCTATGTCATTGCTTAGCATTTGCATAGAAGAGGGTTTCTTCTTTTCTAATTTTCTTCTTATCACTCTTTAAAATCCTTTTTAATTAATTTTTATTACTTATTCAGATGGATTTAACAGCTAGGACCCTAGGTATGTCCAAAATGAGATACGACTGGTTATTAGAACCCAACACATATTGACAATTTTTCTGGTTATCCCAATGTAAGCATGTACTACTGATAGGTCCCAATTGGGCCTGAGCCCAATGTCGCATGTCTGACCCGCCGCCACAAACCCTAAGGGCCTCATCCCCTCTATTTAAGCAAGCCTATGTGAACACCCTAGGCATTTTCATTCTCTGCCTATAACTCTTAGCTCCATCTCTATCATTAACAAACTTGCACATTGGAGTGAGAACCTCGTCATTACTACAAAGCAGGCAAACGCCACTCATCCTGAAAATAGGCAGGAATAAAGCCCAATTCGACCTCTAAAGCAGTTCTGGTGGTGCAATCTAGACCATTTGTGTCTATATGTGATTGGAATGGTCACAAAGAATTCAATTTTTATGTTATCCACCCCCCTGAAAAAATTCAAAAATTTCTGTTTCCCATAATCATTCATATCAACAACAATAACAACCAAGCGTTATCTCATGGACTAAAAAGCCAATAATAATTCAGATGAAATAACTATTCTAATCAACATTAATCATCATTATTCACAATCAAGGTTCTTGGCTTCAATTGCAATCTGATTAATTTGAAACATAAAACTCAAGAATAAGAAGGTAGAAACTAGCAAGCACTATCTCATGGCCAAAAGTAGTGAAGAAGAGAGGAAATACTCTATATAACCCATTGAAGTACCCCTTCTTCAAAACCAAAACTAAGAGTTCAAAACCTTGTCAACTATGAAACCTAGCAACTCTAAGCACTATAAAAATTCTTGATAGCCATTGTTTACCACAATTGCCAATGCGGTCTTGACGTATTTTAATTTGGACTAGGAAATTTGTGTAAACCAGAACAAAATGACGTATATGGTTGATGTTCATGCTAGAAAATGCTAATGCACACGTCAAATAGACCTTTTTGGGTCAAGAAACCATAAAAACACAACACCACCAACTGCCTACATCCATCTCCTACTAGAAAGATATTTAGTAATTTATTTTCATCATTTTCAGACTTAATTAAACATGAATATATGATTTGTGTAAGACCTATAATTAGTTTGTAATCATTGATTGCACATTAAAGGGCACATGCGATATAAATAATGTCAAATTGGTGTTAAAGCTACTATTGTACATTTCCTTTCATTTTATAGTATTTTTTTAAAAAAGATATCTAACATGATTCAATAAGATTCAACTTAGAAAATAGCCTTCTAGTTCACAATACATAACTCGATCTCAGCCTTTCTGAATAAGAATAGGGTATGTGATTATGATTCGATAAAAATACATCACTCTACTATAGACCTCATAAGCATTTAGCACTTCAAATGATCCAACAGGATAGCTGGATAATATAAAAACCGAAAGTAATAAACATCAGAACAGAAATAACATGCCCACAAAATGGACAAATAAAACACTTGACACATGACATGTGAATCCTCCACACAAAATAATGTAAGAACGTCCTTCTCCCAACAAAAAAAATCAATAAGTAACTTAAAAAACATGTTTTTTTTTTTTATAAACCAAAGTATATAAAACGGGTACTAAGGGTACTCGAACGGTCAAACCCATATACAAAACAAGAAAAAAGTACAAAAAAAAGACGACATAACTAATGTAACTACCATACTGATCCCAAACATCACTTAAAATCAGTATGGCTAATACACCTGTCAAAACTTCAACAGAACAAACCACCCATTTAAAAAAACATGTTAATAATAACAATACCATGATGCAGTAAGGAATACTTGTATTGGGGCAGCTTTGCAAAACTAAAGTAATAACATATATTACCTTGATCATTTCTTGCAGTGAATATGATCATTCCAGTCTCATCACCAACCAAACATTCAGCAATGCGCATTTGACGGGGTTGAGGACCATCAGGACGACCTTTCTGCATCACCATCTTAGCATTGACCACCTTCACAGTTAAAGTATGCCCACTGGTTCCCGGGCGAAGCTGATCAACCTTGGTAAACACTGGCTTCCTCAATCCTTGTTTTGAATCTGCCATATTTAAAATCCTACAAAAACCCAAAACCACAAGAAGCTGCATTAAGACATAAAAAATCAGTAGCATTAAACACTAGGCGTATCTTATAAGATCTTCATATATTGCTCAAAATCAAAGGTTTGATGCATCAAAAGCATACACACTAATAATTTCCTTGAAATATTGAATATGAAATGCTCACTTATTCATCTTAGTTATCCAAAATTTTCAGCAAAGGGGAAACCTCATTTTAGTCAATACTACTAGGATACAAGTAAGCAAACTTAATTAGTATCAATTGATATATACTATAGCGGAGCATACAAATCAACCGAACCCCAGCTTAACGGGGTAACATAGTTTTGAGCTTTTCAACATCCCCAATGTCAAAACTAGGTGGAAAATACCAAACAGCAACAAGGGTAATCATAAGATCCAAACTTTTACCAATTTCCCATTCCATCAAACATACTTAAGAAAAATTCAAATAAAATTCAAACCCAACAAGTTCAGAATTGGAAGTTGAACCCCAAAATAAAAAAAGACATAACCACAAATACATACAAGAGAGAGAGAGAGAGAGAGAGAGAGAGAAGGAGAGGAATTCATGGAAGCGAAGAAAAGGGGGGAAGAAGGAGATTGGAATACGACCTGGAAAGGCAAGTGAAATTGCGGACCGAACCAAAGACGCAGTAAGCAGAAGAGATCCGAAGCAGAAACTGAAACTGAAACGTAAGCGTTAAGGTTGCCTTTTAACGACAGAACCTATCATAAAATAATAAGTAATAACTGTTTTTTTTTTTTCACCAAAACAAAATAACTCTGTTTTTTGGGAAAGGGTAGCACTATCAGACCCGAAATTTTAAAACAAAAAAGCAATAATGGATTTTGGTTGGTCCGGCCCGTCACTCTTAGGGTCTCACTAGGTTTGCTTGAACATTTGAAATTTTTTTTGTTAATGAAATGCAGTTGCCTTGTTAGAATGTTTGGAACTCTAATTTTGACTTAATTGTTGGAATGTTAGGTACTTTGATGCTCAAGTACTTCAATTTTAATTTAACGGTAGGAATTTTGGTACCTTGAATCTTTTGGACAAAATCAAAAAATATTTTGGGCCGACCTGAACAAGTTAGTCGCTTGCATAGGGTCGGATCAAGGCCAACATTTTGGTTTCCCGAATAAAATCGGGTTTTTTGGCCTGACCCAATCAGGTCCGAAGCCAGAACTAGGCCGGGCCAGAATAGGCAGCTCGTTTTGCCACCTCTAGTAGTAATAGAGCTGGGTTGGATAGGGAGAAACACTATAATAAAAATGCTAATTATCCGAATTTATTTGTGCTTTCTCATCCGAGTGTTGTGATCATGATGCCTCGGGGCTTGACAAAATCTGCATTCACCAACAATCAATCCTCTTATCCTCCAATCTTAACTTTGACAATAACTTCTTTGCTTCATAATATTTTTTTGGTAACCCTTTTTTTTGAAGGTGTTATGTCCAAAAACATTTTCGAAAAAAATCCAAACACTTAGGAACATTCTAATTGAACTTGCAAGCTAAAAGTCTCACATACATTGATAATTTAAAATCCATGACCCCATCATTCAACGACTTATCTGTTTCAACTAATAACTTATAAAACCTTTGAGTTTCTTCATTCAAAAGCTCTTTCATATTACATGGCTCTTGCGCCTCGAATGACTCATGCATGATGAGAGCATCACACACCATTTGGTGCATTGAAACATTATTCTTGATCATTTATGTCTACAATACTACTTGAAGCACTCATACAATTCTCATTAACCCCCTACATCAATTTGTGGCATCACTTCACCATGATCAATCTAAATCCAATAATTAGGTTGAAACTCACATTGATGTAAGTGGACTTTCACGTTTTTATGGCTCAAAATCCTTGTGCACTTTGTTAATCCCTTTCACTAATATAATAGTTTTGTTGATGAGCTTTGCTAATAAACTTTTCAACCCATATGTAAAGATTGTTGAATGCTCCTTCTACCCGTATAACACTTATTATATATCCAACTACGATTCAAAAAGGATAATAATCCATGTTCTGCATATTCACAACAATGCAGATATATTTAAACATGAAGCAGAAAGCAACATGCCAGCTTATATTTGGCATGATCCTTATAAAAAATCAACAACATGTTGGCTAAAATATGACATACTCCCTGAAAATTAAAATTGTAAACACCAACCAAACATGTATGTTTGACCCATACAAACAAACAGCTGCAACTTATAAATATCCAACACACAACAAGCACATGCTTCACAGTCGAGAAAGAACATCATTGGTATTACCTATCTCATTCGAAAATAAACTTTTTCAATACTCTATTAACAATTATTCCTTAATTCTCATATCTTATCATTAAAAAATGCACTATAGAGGCACATATAGTTTCAAACAAATCCAACTTAGAAAACAAGTTAATTG
The DNA here is from genome assembly GCA_039655645.1 of Ammopiptanthus mongolicus. Taxonomy (NCBI): domain Eukaryota; kingdom Viridiplantae; phylum Streptophyta; class Magnoliopsida; order Fabales; family Fabaceae; genus Ammopiptanthus; species Ammopiptanthus mongolicus. The sequence goes on from CM077343.1 coordinate 90,694,702, forward strand.
TGTACCTATTCTGTCTTAAATTTTCTAAACAAAGTCAGTAGCAAAAATTACCATTGGTATCCTTAGTTGAAAACATTTTAAATCGTACTACTCTATAAAATTATTTCCCTAATATAGCAAAACTGATGAACTTCAATTCTATGTATTTTATAAGGAGTATTTGGGTCGAATTTCAATGCATTTAAGGATAAATATTATTGTATTTCACCATTTTACTTAAGTTTTGACAGAATTGACATTCGGAGACAGCTTAAAGGACTTTTGAAGAAAAGTGAAGGTTTTAGAGCTTAAATTGGGCAAAATACTGAAGTTCTAAGGTTAGCACGGTCGTGCCATGCTAGAGCACGCCCGTGCCAACTTTCCAAATCCATTCATCCAAACAAAGCCTTACAAAAATACTTAAAACTGATCTTTGGGGACTTACCACGTCCTGCCACGCGAGAGCACGCCCGTGCCACATTGAAGAAAAGGCTGACTCAGAGAAACAAGGTCTGACAGAGGCTAGCACAGTCTTAATCGCAAAGAGCACGCCTGTGCTGTAGCCCCTGCCATCAGGAGAGCACGCCTGTGCACTAAAACGTTGTTCTATGAAGTTAGTAAGCCCTGACATATTTGAGCACGACCTGATATGCTGAAGAGCTCGCCCGTGCTAACGGCTCAGAAGACCTAATTCAAGGCCCAGTCCACAGATTTGTTATAAATAGAGGCACTCTGTGCCATTTTAGAAACATCTTAGAATCTTTTGCACATCGTATTATTCTTTCTTCTCTTTGAGTACTATACTCTTGCTTTAGTTTTTTAGTTTGTAGTTTTGATTTCTAGAGTAGGATTTGACACCTGAAAATTAAGTTGGAGACAAATTCTCCCTCTTCAATTATCCAGGATGCGTTTTCTGTTGTTGATTTTGGTTTCCTCTATTACTATGAGTAGCTAAATTCACCACTAGAGATGTAGTGGATCTTGTGTTAGTAGAAACCCTTTTTGCTATGTCTTAGCTTTAATTCAATTCTATTTGATTTCAAGGTTGCAATTTAAATAGTGTTATTCTGTTGTTCTTCATCCCATATTAGGATTGCTCACCCTTTGTATGCTATTAATCAATTGATTGACATTTTGGCTATCAAGCCCAATTAAATTGGTAGAACTATAGGATAACCGAGGTTTAATATCTAGATTTGAGAAAACATGATTTATTCCTTTCAATCATTTAATCTCTTTGATCTTTATGCTTTCTAATCATTTAAACTTTGCCTGACAACCATTGGGTTCATCTGGGGAAAAAAATATTAATTGTTTGATAAACAATTAATATTTTTCGTAGAGGGATTGATATTCGAAAAGCAACTGCGAAATTAAATAAAATTAGGACTTGGGAGTATCGAAAGCACAAGTGAAACCACGACTCTAGACTCTTTTTCTATTGATCTCTTAACTCTCTTTTTATCTCTCCTTTTCATCTTCTTTCATTATCTTTTACTACTGCTCTATTATTATTTATTTTTTAAGTTCTTGATTAGTCTAAATAGCATAAGGATTTCTTTATTCCAGTACTTGCTTTATCACTTAGTTATCTAAATTAATCTCTGGGATACGATATCTGGACTCCCGTTCTATATTACTTCTATGACAGGGTACACTGCTCTTAAGTGTGTTTTGAAAGCAACAAAAATCCAATCAAATTAGAAACGACTTATGTTTAGAAATGTTTCAACAAATTGAGCAGCAAAACAAGCAGCTTGTATATCTGCAACTGATTGTCAGCATAACACATCATGGCAATAACAGCATTTGAATCTGACTTACTTCAAAGAGAGGGGGGAAAAATCAAAACCGAAGAATAGAAGCATGCATTAAATTGAAGTAAATATACATGAATACGTTGAAATAGAAGAGTGGGGCTCAAAGATTGTCATCGCCAGATCAGTAGTGGTAGGGGAAGGACATATCTCGACAAGAGCAGTGGTGGGAAAGGGCTCGTTCCAATAAGGATGGTGGCAGGGGCTCAACGGAGAAGTAAAGTGTCACCGGAGATGGTGACATGGGCTCGACGGAGCGGTAAAGTGTCACCGAAGATGGTGGCATGGCCTTGCCGGAGCAATTGTGATATGGGCGTGGTGCTAGTGGTCGGAAGAGTGAAAAAAAGGGGGGAAGAAGGGTGGGGTTTTGAGAGAGAAAATAGAGAAATGAAAAGAAGAAGGAAATGAGGAAAGTGTCTCGTACACTGAATTAATCTCATCTTTAGTGGTGGATTTATCAACAGGCAAGTCATCGGTAATGGAAAAGATACTTACTGACCGGCAAGTCGTCGGTAATGATGAACAATTAAATGTCTGACATCAGTCAAAAAGTTTCGTTCTGAACAGCTGTCTAGCATTCAGACACTCACGTTACCATCGGCCGAGTTATCAGTAATGTGTTACAAGTTACCCACAACATGTTTGTTAATAACTTTATTGTTGGAATTTCTGACGGGTAGCCCCACGGTATAATGTCGCACAAATTGGCTCCAAAGTCCAACGTGCTTTTTCCGATGGACAATCCCATGAGAACTTTATAGATAGCTGAGCGACGATAAATGAGCAGTTAAATATTCTAAGATGTTACCGTTGCAAGATTTCATCGACATTTTCCATATTACCGTCGGTAATATGTTTTTCTAGTGTAAAAAAGTGTCCGAACCAATCAAAATGGACTAGTTTGGATGAGTTCAGGTTGGTCAATTTCAAGGCACCAAACCTGAATCAAACCAAATAGAGTATCCAGTTGCCCGATGTTTTTTTTTTTTTAATCTTTTTTCATAATATAGTTTGAAACTTCTATTATTGTCATAAACAAGTTCTCACCAGCCAGAAACAAATAAGCAGTTACACAATTGAAAAAAGCAACTTTAAAGAGAAAAACAATAAATTTAAAGTATAGATTAAGCAAGTATCATACTTAGTTGGCATCTAAGTAGCATAAATCTTGATATTAAAGTTAATACATAACAAAACAATAATACTTAACAATTATAAGAATCCATGTTAGTCCTGAATCTAAATAAGGATAAACATATATAAATGCACAATCAACATAACAATTAACAAATTGTTAAGTTTCATCAAACCAACACAAAACATAAGTTGAAATTGCCAGTGACGCAACAAGGAACAACGATGGACTATGATTGAGGGAGGTCTAGTCTAAGAGGGGACAGAGGGAGGACAAAATAAAATTAGGGGAGAATGCACTAAATCATATGCAAGGTCTCCAAAAGCCCAAAATGCACAACTTTGTTACATATAGAAATTATAAAAAAATTAATCGGATGATTAATTCAATTCATTGGCTTGGAAACACTACAATCGAAATTTGAACTACTAGAAGTTAGGTTTAATCGGGTTTTACCCAATAGGCTCAATGAACCGAACTAGTTAAATTGGTTCGAGTTAATAGGGTCAATCCAAATTGGATCAACCCAAACTGACTCACACCCCTAAGTATAATCATCAACAATAGCATTGTTCCCAAATATTTAGCCGACCCTCTCTGCTCCAACATTTTTTCTCCATGTCTTATTCTTCCAAAAATAAATAATAAATTACAATGCTTGGATTGAATCAAGTCTTAATAATAATAATAATAATAATAATAATAATAATAAGGCTGTAATTGTTATTTATTGTTAGTGTAAATATTTTTTATATTGTCAACCAATCATAAATTGTCACGTCATTAAAAATGTTTGACTTTTATTATACTATCTTAAAAATCATATATATCATAATTTGTGATTGATTGACAATGTAAAAAACTTTATACTGATAGTATATCAAAATTAAACTCTAATAATAATAATATACAATAATATCTGCATTCTATGGGAACATTTTTTAAGTGTTATTTTTCCACGAAACTAATTTCCATCCAAAATATCATTCTTTTTGTAGTAAGTTTAGTGTTGGAGAGCGGTCTATCACTCTTTTTTATATTCACAAATTCTTTCATTTAAGTTTTAAAACAAAAATAAAGAAATTTAAAGCATTTCCCATGCATGTTTTTGGAATGGATGAGTTTATCAAACATTAATTGAGCGTCAATTTCTTTCTTCAACCCTTGTGATTCATTTTCTATCAATGGAGGATATTACTGGTTAGCTGGTGTAGGAATGTTGTTGCAACATATTCGGGTTGATAGATATAAATATAACTATTTTTACTATAATTCTATTGTAGTTTGCTACTGTAATATTTTCCTTTTCTTCGGTAATATTTTGTTTCACTTAAGGTTGTATTAAAACAATTAATGGCTAGCTTTTTGCACCTCTTTGTGCGCTTTTGATAATCAATATATATATATATATATTCGGCTTATAAAAAAAATAGGGTATCAATTTCTCAGATCGCACAGGACATCCAAAATCTTAAGGAGAGCCCTGGCTATGAGTTATTTGTTGGCTTTAGTGTGTGTTTGAAATCATGTTCCATTATCGCGTTTTGGATGTGGAAACTACTCCTATGTTCAGTTGTCTTCTTCTTCCATACAAGATTCTCAAACTATTTAATAGAGAAGAGTTTGCGAAAAATACTTGGTTAATAAAATAATTAAGGAGAATGCTGGTTAATAAAATAATTAAGGAGAATGCTAACCAATGTCCTTAGGACATTGGTTAAGAAGCATAAAAAGGTAAGTTTTTATAGAAAAAAATGTATATTTAATATACTGATAAATGATATACTTAGATTCCTACTGAAAATTTTCTATTTTTTAATTCCTTAACCAATGCCCTTAGGACGCTGGTTAGCAAGACCCAATAATTAATTCATACTTTCATCATTAGATTATGAAATGGTATGCCAAATTAAATTTTAGACTAAAACCTGTTTGGTCAAGATATGAAAATTGTTATCAGTATAACTGTATAAGTAGATGAGAATCCTAATGAGTTTATTTATAAATGAACACATTTGCGCAATTTCATTCAGTATGTATAATATAGTTGCTAATAATTTGATAAAAAACAATAGAGTTACTAATTATATTACAGCCTTGTATCACATAATAATGATATCCTTTTCGGTCGTCGCTCTCCATATATACGTAGTTGATTTGCTGCAAGTCCCTATTACTCATATCTTCCAATATAACCAACGAGAAGATGTCCATCACATATAAATGAAAAGCAAGAAGGTGCAACTTTGTGCTAGCATATATCAGTTATCAAATGTCAGCAAAATGGGAATGGTGGAAAACAAAATTAATTTAGTTACTGCTAGTTCACAGTCCATTATTTTTTGCTGAATGTTTGCTTCTTCTTTTTTTGGGAACCCATATAACGCTTTCTTTCTCGGTGGTGTACAATTGATAAATTAAATACTCTGCAAAAGGTGTGTACATAATGTTGCAGGTTTACTTTGGTGCTATAGAGATCTTAAACGGATACAGGGGGCAAAAGTTTGAAGTTCAGATCCCACAGCTCAAAAGTGCCCTTTACAAAATCATAATGTGCTCCTTTCAAAGCAAGCGTTTTCTTCACTAATCCATCTCTCACAAATGGATAAGTCAATAGGTTTCCAAGCGATACATTCACAGCTTCCTGCATTAGAATAAGGACGCAAAATCTTAAATTACAAGACGGTATAATAACAAAATTTGTAAACACTAGATTTAGATTCAATGCAATAAATTTAAGCTTTTTGTGCTATATTGTTGTATTGTTATGCACCATATAGCAGAACAGAAACAAATTAAGCCACCAAATAACAAGTTGCTGTGGGACATATAAAGCCCCTTGAGTAAAAAGGGTAGTGTGTCATTTACTTACCTTCTCACAGTTAGTACACAGCTCCGAGAAACTTAAGCTGCTTGTTTCTACTTTAACCTTGGACTTTGCTGGATTACATATTTGGACCCATTGTTCTATGAATTCACTGTAAGATCACAGGGGAAGGAAATGATTCTCAATATCATTATGAGTCATTTTTCTTATGTTACCAAAACAAAGTAAGAGAACAGTTAAATTCATGAAAATCACCATGTAATAATATGATATTCAACAGGGAATATTGTATGCAACAAATCCAATGACTAGTTAGGGAGGACGTACAAAGTCCCCAAAAAGGAACAATTTATATAATCATCTTCTACTTGTCCTTTAGTCCTTTCCCATGATTAAGGACATTGCCATTTGACATGGAAAAACTGGTAAGCAGTAAAATAAGAAATGGCTCGCATGTTTCTCTATAATAATGCTGGACAAAAAGGCTAAAAATTGTTCTTGGTATATGCCCAAAGCAACATTTATCAAAGGCTGTCCTTGATTTTTCAAGCCTTCCGGTTGTCTCCAATAAGGTGGGATCAACAGGGAAAGAATACTGTTTATATGAGTTTATATTCATTATTATTAAGCGTGACATGATGATGAGTGTGCTAAGCATTTCAAGTATGTGAAAAAGGGATCTGTGAATCACCAACATACCTGAAAGTCCTAAAAAGCTATCGTAATAGTTTAGATTAATTTTCATCATATGTACTTGCAGTACTCACCCTTTTGGCAAAATTATATTGTTTATTCCTTCTTTTAAGAGATCTAAGCAATAGTAACTTCGAGTTTACCTTGCAGTGGTCCCATCATCTGGGATGGACATGAGGCCCTTTATACCTCCACAGCAACTGTGTCCAATAACTACAATATTCTCCACCTGTAAGGCATACCTTTTAGAATCCCCTTAATAAAAAAGCAAAAAATGCTATTCTAATTTTAGAGAAAGACGTTTATCCATCCACGCATCACTCATCTTTCCCACTTTCTTCATTTGATTCCCCCCAACCCCCCTTTCTCTTTCTAAATATGATTATGACGGATATAAATGGATCAACTTTGAATGAGATGTTAACATGCAGGCTCAAAATAGAATAGATCATATTTTTATATAACTTATATTGGTTTGAGTTTTTTTTATGCACAAGGGTATTTCCAACCAATAACCGAAGACTAATCTCTTTCGAGGGAGTGAAGTGAGTTTTGCCTCTCCCGACAAAGCTTTTTTCATATACACGACAAGAATCGAACCCCTGATAACATGTTTAAGAAACTCAATTATCTATCAACTGTGTTAAGCCTTGTTGGTAAGTTTTTTTATTCATACTGAAAGTTAAACAATTATGTGTATAAAAATCTATATTTATATCTAAATAAAACTTTTCTTACATATCCATATTTATATTTATTAAGGTATAGACCTTTTTTTTTTCTCATCTATACCTATTTATTAGTAGGGTCTGTCCCAAAAAATTTACCTATTCATTAGTAGGGTATATAAATTAAGTAAACGAGTGATCATATTTATGTTCCTAGTAATTATATAGGGAAGGTCCGGTGGATAAGTAACAAGGTGTTGGGTTATGAATTTGACTAGTGAATTCAATCATATGGGGAAAGCCTCCTCATAACTTCCTATATCAAAACTCTATGAGACCGAAATAGATAGTTGCGTGGTAGTTGAGTACTTCGTTGATTCCTTGCTTTAGCAATATGCATCAATTCAAAGATTCCTTACAGTATGAAAAAAAAACTTCTTACGGTGTTTTTCTTTTTTCATTTTTAAAAGCTGTTCATTTAGCATTTACTTAATTTCATAGTTTTAGATGAAATAGAATAAGATATTAGATATGAGAGGCATGTACATCCCAACAAATAATGATGCAACACAACAAATTGCCTCCACCACCAAACTTTCTTCCTTTTCACAATTCCACGTGACCCACCATACACGAAGCACTATAAAATATATGACATGATAAGTATTGGGAAAAACCCAAGTCCCACATTAACTAGAGATAAAACTTCATAAGAGCTTATAAAGCTTGGATAATCCTCATCTCTTGAGCTAGCTTTTGGGATTGAGTTAGGCCCAAAATCTAATATGGTATCAAAGCCTATCCTAGATCCATTAAAGGGCTGCCCACCATACCAAATCCAATAGTGCTGGGCGTGAGGGGGTGTATTGGGAAAAAACCAAGTCCCACATTGACTAGATAGAACCTTATAAGAGCTTATAAAGCTTGGACAATTCTCACCTCTTGAACTAGCTTTTGGGGTTGAGTTAGGCCCAAAATCTAATAATAAGGAAGTATAAGACTCCTATAAAGTGAGAGGTAAGTAAGTTAGTATTAAAATTTCAACTTAATAAAGTTAAACGATGTAAAGATAAATATATTTTTACTTATTTGTTTTATATCTAAACTCAGTTTTCTGGGAAGAGAGGAACTACAGAACAAGTGACAATCTACCTTTAAATGCAAGACTGCATATTCAATGGCCGCCCCTGCTCCTGAATACTTCGTCTGCAATTACAAAATGGGCCAGTCATACTTTCGTATTTGAAACAACATAACGGAAACCAGGAGAAGATAACTTTGGACGACACAGTCACATACAATCTGTTGTACTTATAAATTGTTCATTTAATTGCGCTGCATATATAGCCAGTCAAACATTTAGGATTAAGTGAAAAAATTAAATAAACCTTGTCATATGGTGGAACCATGTTGGCGATGTTTCGGACCACAAATGCTTCACCCGGTTGGAAATCCAGAATATGGGATGGGCAAACTCTCGAGTCTGAGCATGCAAATACCAGAAACTGCATGTGTGGAAATAATAATTAGTAGACCATAGTAGATCCAAATAATAGAAAATTGAAATGAGAAAAAATGGTGAACGTATATATATAGCGAAACTCCTAGCCGCATTAATCAAAATAATTAGACCATTACCAGCTAAAACGATTAATTAGGACAATTATATATGTACATCATAACAGTTGATTGATAATAGTTAACACATGCGTATTTGATTTGACAATTAATAGTGGGAAAAGACGTACTTAGTTATTAAATTTGAATTGTTGGTTTGTTTTGTTGTCATCAGAGTTGAGCCAAATTCAAAATGACCCCAAATTAATGTGCCCAACAACGTGCAATGTGCAATTAAGAAAACAACGAAGTAATGCTAGTTTGGTTTAGATTTTAGAAGGTCTAAAATCACGTTTGCTTCCAATAAAAGTGATATTGAGATTCTGAAGATGTTTATTTTAAATTTACCGTTCAATAAAATTAATTCTGAGTTGGGTAGAATTGATTTAAGAGAAGCAATAATTTCTAACTTTCTCGTTGAGAATAATTGATTTTAGGTATGAGACCCACAATATTTTTTATATTTACACCTCAAAAGTGATTTTACTCTATCATCCAAACAAAAATAATTCTTCTAAATTGACTTTTAAGATATCATTACCAAACACAAATCAATTTTTTTAAACTTAATTTTTTTTAAAATCAATTCTTTCAAAATCAATTACTTTAAAATCAATTCTAGTAAAATCTAAACCAAACAAGACTCGTAATTAGTCGTGACAGGTGAGTATTGTAGTAACATGGCTGACCTTTGGGCTCTGGCCTTTGGCAAGTTCACCATACAAATCAGGATTCTTCCTGAAAAAGAAGACAAATTAAGCATCCACCCAGTGTCAGTGAAACTGCAATTCCCTTAATTGCTAGTTAAATTCAAAATTTAATTAATACCCTAAACAAAATTACTCAGCTGTTCATTTGTTCATTCCAAGAACCGAAATACCCAGATGTCCTCTCTCGGGGGTGCTTGGCTCGCTAGTCTATATATGAGAGATACAAATATTCGAGGGTCATGCCCTATTATACAGGGTAAGGGTAGCAAGCTATTTATGAGCATTAGTGATGAAAGTAATTACAAAACCGTTATGTCTTATTAATGACACATTAGTAAAGGTTGGTCACAAGGTCCGTCTTCGGTTATGGATCTTGGTAGTAACATTTGGATTTTTTATTTAACGCTTTTTATTTTTTGAACAAAACTGCATTTTTTAGACATAAAATTCATCCATTACATACTAGCATTACTTGGCACTCACGTGAAAGATGGGTCAAAATCAATACACAAAATGAAGCACTCTTTTCGCGTAAAAAAATTGAATTGCACGTAATCAGTTGATAATTTAATATATAAAAATTGTATAAATGTAAAGCCATATAGATACAATTATACAAATATGTGACTATGTGAGTAGTATTATTTTTTTGTTTTAAGAAGATACTTATAGTAGGCCTTACAATGAAGGACGAGAGAGAAGTAGAGAATGATAAAGGATAAAACGCATTGCGAAAATTTAAACCCGCACACTCACAATCATTATATCCTACAGTTATCAACTGAACTGATTGAAAGGGACAAAATAGTATTATTGAAAACAAAAACAACTTTATATATATTGGGGATGCCATGATTTCCATTTAATTAGTGTTGCTTAAAGGTTTGCTTTATACCCCTTATCACGCTTTAGAGTAAGATAAACTGCCATGATGACGTTTTTTTATTAATTTTATTTTGAGGATGAGACATGAGAGCCAACGCATAGAAAATTGAGAAAGTGGGTAGATACAAACCCAACACCTTATCTTTAGACACACTTAATAATAAAATAACAACACATCAAAATATAATACATTTATTTTAAAATTTAAAAGGAAAAAAAAACAAAAATCATTTCTCCTCTCCATTTTCTCTCACCTCCATCCCTCTCCCACCATTGAACTCTATTCTTTTCCACCTTCAAACCCAGACGCAAGCAAACATCATAGATTATACTCAGATATGGAGAACAAATATAGATGAAATTGGAATATGAGCGGTTAAAAATAAACATGATCACCTTGATACAGTGGGATTTTTAGAAAAAATAATTGAAAAGGCAGATAGGATTTTAGAGAGATAAAAGGGAAGAAGTAAGAGTTCAGGTGAACATGAAGAAGGAGGCAAAGATTTTAAGAAAGATAAAAGAGAATAAATATTTAAGCTTAATTAATTCATCAGCTTCAACATTCTGATAGTTCTTTTTTTCTTATTTATGTTGGGATTGGAAATGGTTCATGGAATGAGTATAGAAAAGGGAAAAGTAGTAATAATTTAAGGTAAATTGAATGTGGGAGGGTAAAAGTATTGTTCTCATTTAACTCAAAAAATACGAAGAGTCTACGAAAGCAAACGAAGGGTACAGTGCCAACAAAGAAATCAAAAACTAGGTTGTGCCAAAAAATTTATGGGGTTATTTCCTTTTTTTGGGTCAATTTCTTTTGGGTTGTCCCAATTTTCTCTGCATCTTAATATCATCTACCCCTCATTTCTTGATGGTTGGTTGCGATTGGGTTTGTAGGTGGGACAGGAATGGTCGAGAGAGAAATAAGAAACATGGGAAAGAAATGATCTTTCATTTTTTTAAATTTAAAATAAATATATTAAATTTTGATATGTTGTTATTTTATTATTAATTATATCTAAAAATGAGGTGTTGGGTTTATCTATACCCAAAACTTTCTCCAAGAAATTAGCATGACCCATGACTGATAAGTGATCAGCATATTTTAGGATAGAGAGAGACCCCCTTTTTTATATATGCATATTAATTGATTGATATTATATGCATGAGGAGCAATAGCAAAAGCCCAAAGAAGACAGAGAAAACCCCTTTTGTGGTAACGACAAAAAGGAGTACGCAAGCAGAAGCAGAAGCAGAAGCGGCAGCTACGGTATTTTCCATGGCAGAAACCGTAAAAGAAGACATGAGGACCTTGAGAGTGCGAAAAAACTATAGATTATAATTAGAATTTATTTTTTGTTTAGATATATTCGTTGAAAAGTGATTTTATGATAATTCATTTCATTTAGATGATATAAAAAAAATCACTTTTACATAATAAATTATAAAAAAGGATATAAAGTTATTTGTATAATTTAATAATATTTGTTTGGAAGTTAGTTTTGTAGGGATAAATAGGGAAGAGAGTTTTGAGAATGAAAAATAATCAAATCACAATAGTTTTAAGTTAAAACAAATTAGATGATATAAAACAATTTATTTTTCCCAAAAAAGGCTTTTTCATAAATTTAAGCTAATTGTTAAACATGATAGATTATGTATGAAACAAATTTTTAGCCAAAAAACTACTGAAATGGAAAAAATTAATCTTTCTCAAACATGCACTTATATACTTTATGGATTTAAAGTGAGTAGAGCTCTAAAGTTAGAAAGTAAGGGGTTATTCATCCTTAAATCATTTAATGTCCGTTTGGTTTAGATTATGGAGAGACCAGAATCAATTCTGGGAGAAAAAATAAGGTCATTAGAAGTGAAAGTTACTCATCTTATGTTTGGGTGGTAAAATAGAATTGATTCTGATGGAAGCAAGAATTCCTAGCTTTTGGGTTGAATAAAATCAATTCTGGGTGTGGGACCCACAAAATTCTTTATATTTACACATCAAAAGTGATTCTACTTTTATCATCCAAATGAAATCAATTCTTATGAACCCACTTTTAAAATATTATTGTCAAACACAAATCAATTTTTTTAAACTCAATTTTTGTAAAATTAATTCTTTTAAAATCTATTATTCATAATCAATTCTATCATAATCTAAAATAAACATACTCTTAATGAGATTGAAATTTTTATATATTTAATTAAATCAATAATGAATAGTTACTTATTTATCACGGTAGAGAGGTCAAATCCTTAATTTAAGGTAATTCGTTATATAATAGATAGAGCGTAGAAGAGACATGCGTACTCAAATTTCTCAGTCTTGAAGTGGAGGAACCCGGTTCTGATCCTCTCGTCCGGGTTAAACGGCTTCGAACCGACAACCTCTAGCTCCGCCGTCACCTGCTTGATCTTTGTGGCTGCGATGCCCCCGAGGTCAGCTTTCTCGCTGCAACGTACAAGAACAGAATCCGTTATTAGTTATTACATTGCACGGAAACAAGAACTCTTTAAACTCATTTTAACCAAACTTGTTTCGAAAGTAAAAATATAACATATCTATTTATTTTCATACATAAGACCCTTTAAAATGAATTTATTTTTAAGGATTTACTTGATAAACATTATCACTAAAGATTTTTTTATATTGTCAATCAAGAAAAATATTAGCAATACACTCTCTATCGTTCTCTTTCCAAAACACATTCTCCTGTTGGTAGAAATTCATATGAGCCATACAAAATTCAAGTGGGACCCATATGAATTTCAACCAATAGAAGGGGTGTGTTAGAATGAAAGTGTTAGAGAATGTGTTGCCAGCACTCCTCGTCAATCAATTATACATTGCTACAAATAGTGGACTCTTACGTTATCTAAATATTTGCCTCTTATCATACTAATCTTTAAAGTCATTCATATCATAATTTATGATTGATTAACAATGTAAAAAAAAATTTATATTAAAAGTTCATAACAATTAAACTCTATTTTAAAGTGGATAAATAAACGTGTTTAGCATAAAAATTTCACTCAATTAAATAATTTAAAAATAATATATTTTTAGTTAATCACTTTAAAAATAAACTTATGTGAAATGAATTTTTTACATTATTTAATAAATTAAAAAATATCCTTATTATTTTATTATTTAAATGATAAATATTTTACACTTTATGTGTCTATTGTATGTATGTGGTCGCCCCCAAAGTCATAGGAAGGAAATGAGGGAATTGACAGAAAAGGACAATGATAATAAGTGTGTTAATTAGGGAAGGGAAATGGCAGTGTGTGGATGAGAAATGAAGGACAAAATGGTACTTAGAGTTGTCACCTGAGAAGCTTGGTTAGGCGTGCGATGGCCTCCTCGTACGATTCTCCAGCCATGTCTTCCTTCTGCTTAATTTCCTCAAAACACACACACAATTAATTCAGTTAATCAAACCAAACGGCAAAATTATACAACGGTTGCATCACATAACATGAATTATCTCTTTACTTCAGATAATTGACAACTTAATCAACCGAACGATAATTTACAGATCACATAAAAGAATGATCATGAGAGAGATTTGAATGTTGATCGGGTGATATAAAACGGAAGAGATGGAGAAAGATATATTAGTGGAAAGTAATCCTCGTGGTGGAGACGTGAATTATATATAAGTAGCAATAGCATGATCTGAATCTGAAGAAGGCATCGCATCTCTGTGCCTACCTTTTTTTTATTTTCCTCCCAGTCCTGTGCAAGAGAAAGAGAGAGAGATTCTGGTACTGGTGAGATTTGGAGAAAAAACAATAGGTAAACAGTGTATATGATGTTTGTGACTGTGTTAGGAGTTATTGAGTATGAGTTTTGACGCGGCAGCGGAAACCAGGACTCACGATTGGTGTGCCACTCAACACGTGTATGTATTTATAATCCCCACACCGGCCACCACACAGAGAGAGAGAGAGAGCACTCCTTGCTTAATATACTACCCAAGAAGGGAGAAACAATTTCATAAACGCCCACAATTGGAAAATTACAGCAGTTTATATTGAAAAATTAAATGTAGAAATTTTTAAAATTGATATTAAATATATTATTTTTAATGTAACTTTTTTATTTTTGATTTTTTAACAAGTGTCTTTTATGTTAGCATTTTTCATATTATATTTGTGTCAAGGTTATTGAATTAAGACGACTTTCATATTATGTTAGCATCTTTTAGTCACTACTGGAGTGTATATGTCTAATCTTGTAAGTGGATGCAACTCTAAGTAGAATTTTATCAAACTATTATTCTAAATTTGCGGGATAATTGGTCAAAAACAATGAAAATATAAATATTTTATGCATACGTTTACACACAATAATCATTTTTTAAAATCATAATCAAAGTGGAGCCCATTTCATATATGAGTAAATCCATAATAAGTTTATAAAATAAATGATTCAAGGATTCACATCGATGATTGAGTTGATTAAATAATGTGATTACTTAATTTTTTTGAATGAATAATTTGAGTAGTTGGTCCTCCCCTCCCTAGATTTAAGATATTCATTCAAAATAAGATCAAGTAGTCAATATCGATTGTTTTTATTTTTCACAATAACGAAGTATTCTTATCTAAATAGTTCCCTATATAAAAGGAATATCTAGTGAGAAAAGTTGACATTTTAATATTGTAAGAACAATGCATCTTAATTTTAGTATGATCAATATTAAAAATTATTTAATAATTACATAATCACTTAAAATAATCATTTGCACTTATCTCCTAATTTTAACCATTCAAATAAGATATAAAGATCAAGATTTGATGTTCACATTTCTCATAAATTTATATATATATATATATATATATATATATATATATATATATATATATATATATTATACTCATACTAATAATAGAATAATAAAGGAGTAAATACTCAATTTGGTCCCTGAAATTGTAGGGTCGTATCAATTTAGTCCCCCACATTATCAATATTCCAAAAAGATCCCTGGAATTGCAGAAATTTAATCAGATTTGTCCCTCCATTGGTATTTGCATGGACTATAATGACATTAAGTTGGTAATGTCAGAGATGCATTTGAAACTAAGTGAATAATGTCAGGGATGCATTTGCTACATTTTGTAATTCCAAGGATCATTTTGGAATATTGATAATATGAAGGACTAAATTAATACGACCTTATAATTTCAGGGACCAAATTGGGTATTTACTCAATAATAAAGATAGCCAAATTTAGATCTTTAAAGACCTGCATCAGCTGCGTTTACAGGTTGGAGCATTGAATTAATATTAGAGTAATTTACTATTATAAAATTAAAGAAAGTGGAATCTGATGGGGATGGGGTTGGTGTAGTTTACGGAAAACAAAGTCAACCAAATAGGAAGCTTGGTGGAAGACACGTGGTGAGGGCTGAGAGGTTATGATGACCAATTATTAGCTGCAACAATTATTATTGAAAGAAAATTTGATATAACATGCAAAGAAAATTGTCTTTTTTTCCATTTTAAAGTTTTTCATTTTTCAATGAATGAATAGATGGTGACGATTGACGTTTTTTATTTTTATTTTGTGAGAAAAGTTGGGATGAAACAGCTGAACACGATTCACAGGCAATTATATGTCTTTGGAAATACTCACGATTCACAGCAATTATGTCTGTGGGAATACTCACTAGAAAATAGTAATTCAGGTTTTATTTGATTTTACTTTAGAACTAAAAATGTATGCTCTACTTATTTTATAATAAAGAATCATACTATTTAGCTCAAACTGCAGTGTAAGTCATAGTTTGGTTTTTTTTTTTTTTTTTTAAAAAAAATGGTCAATGGATTAATTTGCATTCACTTTGACCAATTACGTTTTAATATATAATCAAAGGTTTGAGACTAAAAGGTTTACATTGATATTTTTTTACAGTTTGTCTAAGTAATTTAAATAGTTAGAATTTTTTTTGATCTAAGAGAAGGATCATAAGTGATCTTATATAAGAAAAGCGAAAATGAGAAAAGACAATAAAAAAGAGACGAAACGCATTACAAATGGGTTAAACTTGTAATAATATGTTTACACGCTTTATATCTCCACCCACTACTAAACTAACCCCTTGAAATTTTAGGTAATTACCAATTAGTTATTTAAAGTGCTCTTTACCTTTTTAGTTATCACTTTGTTGTTTTGTTTAGTGAATTTTTGTTTGTGGACTATTTTTTGGTTGAAAAAGTGCTGTGAAAGCATTTATTATCACTCGTCTATTGTTACTTATTTTCAGTTATTTTTTATTTTCTTAAAATGTTTTTTACTAAATAGATAGTTAGGTTTAACACATTAATTAATTAATCAAAGGTATTTTCAAAAAATGATAAAAATATAATTAAAAAGGAGTGACAATATATAAATCAACAAGAATGACAATAGTCACTCTTCAATTTTAAAATCTGTTAATTAAGTATCTCAATGTAATCGTGATAACTAATTAAGTGCTAGAATAAAATTTAAGTAATTGAAACGTTGGCACTATGTTGCGATGTTGGCCTTATACAGCATACATGTTAAACAAATATTAAGTAAATGAAAATTGATTGACCTATACGTTTTTTTTGAAATTTTGAACTTTAGTCCATTATGTTTTATTTTTTAATTTTGATCTTATACGTTATATTTTTTTTTCCACCATGTTAGTCCTAAAATAGACGGCGTCAAGAAGGAATTGATGGAAAAGAACTAATATGGAAGACATAATATAATGTATAGGATCAAAATGAAAAAAATTAAATGTATATTCCCTTTCATTGCTTCTCATTTTGATCCGATACGTTATGTTTCGTCTTTCACGTTAGTCCTAAAACAGATTTCGTCATATACGGATTGATGGAAATGACTAGCGTGTTAGCGAAACATAATATATATGACCTATTTAAAAAAATCAAAACTTATAAGACTAATGTAAAAAAGAAAAAAAAAAGCATATGAACGAATCAACCTATTTTGTATTGAAAATAAGAATAAGTTGGTAATTTGAAATAAAAAAAGGAGATTAAATAATATTAAGGTAATTAATTTAATCATGGATTTAGCATTGGGGATTGTAATCCTCATCTGGTCGGCGTTTGGGTATGGGCATGGCCAGCCTAGTTGTTCTTCCAAGGTAATTAACATTGTTTTACAACAGTGACAATAAGGTTTTAAGGTGCGTTTGGTTTGTAAAAAAAAGTAAGGGATTCGATAATACAAGAGTATTTGTTCTATATTTGATTCAAAAAATGTTTATGAGACATAACAAAATAAGGGACAAAGAACAGTATAAAAACCCATATTTTTGTCCCTCACCAAATCATGGGACAAAAAATTATCCCAAGAATAAACTATTCAAAAGATAAAAATGGCCCTCCCCCCTCTCTCTTAAAACATAAACGTAATATATTTCCCGTCACGTTAATATTACATTATATATATATATATATATATATATATATATATATATATATATTATAATATATTAGTATATAACATAATATTATACATATATTATTATGTATTATATATAATACTTATTTAATATAATATTATAAATTATATAATACTTATATATATTGTATATAATATAGTATGTATATAAAAATATATAGGATTATATTACTTTGTATTAAATAGTATATAATATTATATATTATAAAGGATATTTAAGTAAATTTGATATTGTTTTACTTGTGCTGTTCATTGTCTATCAAACTGTATACATGATAAAGAATTGTGTTCTAACTCAAACATTTATCTTGTACGGTTCTCCTTGTCACGTATCTCAATATGAATCAAACACACTCATAATCTCATACGAATTACTCATATTTTTTACCATTAGTTTAAGCATAATGTTAAGGAGTGTCTTTAGTTAAAGAATCAAGAAAAACAAATTTTTATGAGAGATGATATATTTATTATTCTAAGAAGTTACATATTAAGTTTTCTTATAAAAACTTATTTTTTAAGGATTCCTTAATCAGTATCCTTACCTACTTGTTACAAGACCCTTAGTTTAATCCTACTGGCTTAAGGAAATTAATTAACACGTTAGACTTAGACCCCCGAAAGGGTACTTATTTTTCTTCATCCTCTCTATTCCGTTCAATGGGTAATGCGTCAGGGTTTTGAAAGCTGAGAATATAGAACATGTTCAAGTAATCATAAGAATCAAATAAATAACATACCGAGACAATCTTGCTAGTACAACACAGCGTCATGCACCTTTTTAGTGCTCCGGCCATGACACTCTGCACTGCTAAGAAGACAAAAATCAATTATCTCAATGGTCCCCTTCAGTTCGTTTATTATCCGTTAAGTTGGGAAATTGCTATTGATAATTAAAGGAGAAAAACAGCAAGTTATGTTGGGAACTTAGGATTGTACTATAGAACAAAGATAACTACTACTTCAGAACAAGCATTCATTGTCAATAGAGATGCAGAATAACCACAAAAAATATGAGTTTTTATGGGAGCAGAAAGCAGTAAAATTCCAATAATTACGTTACATCACCTTGTTGGAGACCTTGAAGGTTATTCCAAAGCCATGTAAAACCACGTAATTAGGCTAGTTCTAACTTCTTAAGACATAAACTTCAGGTTACATGCATATTTTGACAAATTAATGGGAGAGAGGGGGAGGAAAAGAGAGTACCAGAAGGGTTGCTCATTTGACTAAGGAGATTGGACTTCCTTCTACGGTGCCCTGTGAATGAAATTGTAGCTGAAAGAAATGAGGAAAATAAGCTAAACTGTTAGGTGTATATGCTGCATTAGAAGGAGAGTGGAAATGGACTTGAAGGGGGAATGTACCAAAAAGGATAAAGAAAGCGAAATGTCAGCTAATGTGAGCTCTGTGTTGGTAATGGACACTGCTTTCTTATCTCAACTATTTGAGCCAGTCTGAGTGAAGACAGTTAGTTACATGTCCCTGAGCCACAAGCTTTTTCCGATGAATGTTGCATAAAATGATTTTGTTCGAAAATAATATGTTGTGAATATGAATTGAATGGTTGGCTACGTATGTATGTAATATGTATGCTTTTTAAGTGGTCGATTCAAGGGGAAAATTAGGATTTGGATCCCGTGATGACTTTAAGGTGGGAAAGTCACATGCTATATCATTTTTCTTTATTCATTTTCTCTCTCTCATCCTTATCTTTTCATTTTTAATTACATTTCTGTCTGTTTTATAGACACAAAGTCATCATGCCTTTCCTCCCTAAAGCCAGGGAATCCATTTCCGAAAAATTAAGGATAGCTTTTCATGAAGAACCGTAGCTTTGCAAAATTATTCCTAGTACAAATGTACCATGATAATGATACATATATGGCTATATGCCAAAGTTAATTATTTAAATTTAAATTTTTTATACTTATATCAATTTTTATAGTTCTATATATTAATTTAGAATATTCCCTCTTTAATGTGAGACGATCTTCAAAATTACTCTCCTCTCAGAGCCATGTAAATTCACTTTTATCAAGCATATTTTTATATTTTATTTTTTAAACTAATTTTAAAATATTTAATTAATTGTTACAACAACCAAATTCGTTAATCATTTACTCATTTTAACTTATTTTTTTTCCTTTTTAGGATAAAAAATTCTAAGTACTTGCTATCATAGTCAAAGAGTTGCTTTTCTAAAAGTAATTTAAATCCTAATTACTATTTCTTTATTATGATTGATATAAATTCTAAAAAATAATTATTTCATTAAAATATTCTAAAATTTATTCATAGATGATGCTTTTTTTAAATCCAAATATCAATTATACTTATTTAATTAACGTAAAAAGTGAAAATCACATCTTATTCTGACTGTCAACTATTTAATTATTTTAAATACTAATTATACTTATCTATCAACTCTAATAAAACAAACATTTTGTTTACAATATTTTCAATATAATTCTTTATCAATTATACTTATTTACCTATCATAATAAGTGGTGAATTAATGAATGTCGTATCTTATTTACTTTTTATAGTAAGTAATAACTCTAAAACAATAGAAATGTTTATTTGAAATATTTTTAATAATATCCTGATCTTAATTTAAATATAATCATTATATATCATTTTTTTTTCATACAAATATTAGGTATTCATATCTATGTTATATATATAATATAATATAAATGTGAATAATAAAGTCTTTTCCTTACAGTATAAAAATGTCATATATTATTTTCTTATTTTTATATACATATTAGTTATCTATATTTTTTATTTAGTTCTTTTTTCATTTTAGGATAATTTTTTTAAAAGATTTATGGAATTTTAATTATTTATTATGTCCTGTATTTATTTATTTATTTCCATTTAATTATTTTTATTTTTCAAGATAAAAATTTCTAAAAAATGTTATAAAATAATCATATGCCCTTTTCAATGATTCTTAATATAGTTATTTACTATATTGTTTAATTATTTTGATTTAATACTATATCATTTAATTGTATATTAATTAATTATATTTTTATCCTAAAAGTTAGTTCATAAGAAAGGGTCGTCTTCTGTTAATGCACCAAAGCAACAACTTTATATTTGGGTCCCTCCTCAGGAATACTATCTCAAATGTAATGTTGATGCCTCCTTTTCCTCTGATGTTGGGCGTATAGGTATTGGCATGTGCCTAAGGAACGATATAAGTGCTTTTGTCCGAGTCAAAACTGATTGGATCTCCCCTTCTTTGCCAGTTCCAGTTGGTGAAGCCTATGGCCTTCTCGCTGCTCTTAGTTGGTCTGTGGATTTGGGTCTAGAAAAAGTTATATTTGAATTGGATTGTAAGCAAGTGGTTGACAATGTTAATGACCTCAAACATGACATTTCTGAGTTTGGGGCCATTGTTTTTGATTGTCTTAGTATTATTTCTCAGCACTCTCTTTATAGAGTTGTGTTCGTTAGAAGACAAGCTAATGGAGTTGCCCACTGCCTAGCAAAAGTGGCTCTATTTAAGTCTAGTCCTCATAGTTTCTATCATATTCCAAATTGTATTGCTCCTTTGATTTCTAATGAAATGCTATAAGTATATTTCAGTCAAAAAAAAAATAAAAAAGAAGAAAGGGTCGTCTATATCTTTCTAAAGGTTTTTTTACTCGTGTATTCAAAACCAATATCAAACTCAAAACTTAACCCACTTCCCGCTATAATACCATATTAGAATAATCGTATTTAACTTTGCCTCGAAAATTAATTCATAAAAGAGTTACTGAAATCATTACAAATGATTTTTTAATCATATATTCAATTAACCGATATGGAAGTTAACACTTGATAAGATTTAATAATAACACTTTTGTTTAAATCTTAAGCATCATCTATCTATGTATTAAAAGCTCCATTCCTTTTATTTGTCATAACCATAATCCGTGCTTCTCTTATTTTAAAAAAAGAAATACGAAAAATGTTACTCTAAAGTGGACTTGATTGTAAAGTGGGTAAGTAAATGTGTATATACTATTGATTAGTTATAATGCATTGAAATATCAATACACTTTAACTAATCAAGGGAGCATATATCCATACTTGCTCACTTTACACTCAACTCGGTTGGGTCAGGACACAGGATCAACCAATGAGTCATTAATTAGACCAGTTGAAATATATATATATATACCACGATTTTAACCATGACTAATAAGATAACTGAAATCATATGTAACTAATACGACCCGTCATTTTTTATGAAACTAACAGTGCCACCGATTGTTGTTAAGAGCCAGTCGAGTCAAACCGAATCACACCAATTATGTTGTATAGCTAATCCGGCTTATCAATATGATCAATTACTAAATCGGTTCACCAATTCATCGGTTGAACCGGTCGGAACGTAACACATGTGTTAACTATATAAAATTTATAGGGTATAAAATTGTCATTGACTTCACATTCATCATCTCCCGCAAACACTAAGCATTTGACTGTCACCTTATTGACTGGTTTCTGATTTCACTTGTTTCAAAAAGAACAAAACGTAGGTACTATTTTATAAGTGTTTGTAGCGTTGTTCTTCTACTCATTGAAAAACAGGATCACAAATACTTATAAAGTTACACCTAAGTTTTGTCCTTTCGAAAACTCTTAGGGGCTGTCGAGTTTGTTTCTAGTTTCCTGTTTTCATTTCCTGTTTTTATAAATAATTACAACACAAAAATAATTACAAAATTGTTACATTGTTTTAATTCTGTTTCTTATTTTCAAAAATTTGTACAGGAAACACTGAAAATAACTTTTTGTTTGTTTTCATTGTATCCTATACAAATCTTTGGAAACAAGAAACATAATGAAAATAATGTGACTGTTTTATAAGTATTTGTGTTATAATTATGTTTGGAATCAGTAAATGAAAATGTAAATCAAACAGACCCGTAGTTTTCTCTTTCTTGTTTTATACCTGATTTAATTATATATTGACCTTATCATAGTAGCTTAATTATTTTAATGATTAATTACTCTAAGCTTTTAATTTAACTTGTTTAAGTTCTTAATATAAAATATATTATTCTATGTAATTTTTAATTTTGATAGTTAATCTCACAAAATATACTAATTACAAGACTTATTGGAGATTTATTAGATATTTAAATTGATTAATTAGGAAAATTAAATCATAAACGTATAATTTATAAGGGGAAGCTACAGTAACCATAGAAATCCAAGGGTTTTGATACCGTTATTATTTGGACGATAGCTAAATGAGTTTGTTTTTAATGAAACGATGTCATCTCATTTATTATTTAGTGCATATTTGGATTACCGTTAAAAAATTATAAACGTATATTTAGAATAAAGTATCTATAGAGTTTCTTTGGGCCACTCAAACATACATTTGCAACAGTAAACTAAACATAACTTTAATACTTTAACTTTCTCCTTTTACAATTTAGTCATTACAATATTTTTTTTTACTTCTGATAATTTAAAATATAATTTAATTGTTATATACTGACAACAAAAATTATGGTATGGATAACTTTTAAGGTAGTTAAGATAATAATCAATCACTTTAGCTTATGTGATAATTTCTGATTTGTTGTTTGTATAAAAAATCTTTACACTGACAATATATACCAATTAAATTCTTTAAAATAATGATTATCTAAAATTGAGAAATATGAATATCATCTAAAATTTACAGATATTATTATATCAAATTAAATTCAAACACTATGAAACCAATTAAGGTAATCATAATTTAAAATTTAAATTACTCATAATAGTCGTTTAGATAGTTCAAACACTGAGAGCAATCGTTCGTCACTTTAAGGGGACCCATCAAAACTAGAAGATCTTCTTGAACTTCATCTGTTAAAGTAATTTTTCTTACTATTTGGAAAACATAAGCACCAGTAAAAGCTACAAAGGAGATGTTATTTAGTGCAGATTGCTGTAGATGGCCATCGCGAGATTAGAGATTTATATTAATCTATTGGTTAAAATTTAACTGTACCTAAACCCTGAAATTTCTCAGAAGGATACGGTAGAAATTCTCAATTTATAATATGTTATAAATTTAAGCAACCTAATTTGTAATTTAATCTTGTTTTCTTTCAAGTGTGTAAGAAAAATTTTTTGTTTAAAGGGACAAAACCCACTTCCATTCGATGATGTTTATATTTGGAAAGAAATTAGTGGACATCCTTATACAAAAAAAAAAAAAAAAACTCTATATTGGATTCCACGTGGCTTCTGCATGGCAGATAATGTCTTTTTTTCTATCATTTTTTATCCATTTTGATGGCGGTTCTTACACTACTTGTTGCTGAACTGATCGGTGATGTTCGTTTCATTTTCCCTTGTCTAGAAAAGAGGGGGTCGAGTGATTGTCTTTACTTGATTGAGTTCCAGACTCTCTCAATCTCAAAAGTGCATCTCAGCATCTGAATCTTATTTCACAATAGAAAATTAAGCTTCACCATAGCAAGGTAGCCAATATCCAACCCCCTTTCCTTAGTTTCCTACTCTTGTAATTTTATCTTATATATACAGTAAGAGTGCTAGAAATAAACCAACATATTTAATGATAAAATTATCTTCTTTTTGTTTTAATTAAAGAAGAAGAGAGTAATTTATATGCTATAAAAATATGGATATTGATAATCTTTACCTTCTGAGAGGCTGCCAAACTGAAGAATTTTGCAAAATAAGATAATTTATTTATACTTAATATCACACTTGTAGCTTGCAATGTATTGGTGCTCTTCAGTAGGTTTTAATTCTGTTGTGCATGAAGGGAATAATCCTTTGGTTTGAAAAAAAAAAAAAAATTACAGAGGAGGAGGATTTTTCTGTAAAATTTGGGTGATTGATGTAAGAAAAGTATCTTTTAGTGTGAAGATCTTCCATCTTTTAGGTGTTTTGAGACTTAGAAATGTATAGAATTGATTTTTCAACTATTGATCTGATCTCCCAGATGTTCAAAGAGTGTACTGAAGAACAGGAATTAAGTAATATGAAGGTACATCTGCTAACCTTATTTGTTGATTGAAAGAAACCCCTTGGTTCTTCATCCCCACCCATTAGAAAACAAAAGAAGAAAACGAAATCGCCCCATCCCCTTTTCTTCAATAATCTTTGTCATTTATTGTAGTTTCTGTGGCAGGTTAGAAATTGTGATACAGCAGAAAGCAGATTTCAAAGGTATAATATCCAACATCTTCTGTTTCTTACTTCATCTGTTTTTAGGGTGTCAGGAGACAGAGAGCATGAACTGTTGTTCTAAGATTCCTAGAACAGTCTGCAGTGTGCAATCTGATATTTTAACATACAATATTAATTTGTCGTGTTTGGGTGGGATGCAGCTTAAGGGTCGTTGATGAGGAAGCAGCTGGGATTTCCTCATTGCAATTAGGAGATTTGAGTAGTAGTCGGTGCCCACAGGATTTTTTTAAACCAGTTTCTATTAAGGCAGCCAATAAATACTTCTTAGTTCATAAAGTAACTCAGTCCTCACCTTCCCCTGCACTGTGTTTTGTGGAGAAAGTGCCTCAAGATGCACAAAATTCTCATATTACACCTTTTAATTCAGGAGATGGTTCCACAAAGACAGATAACGAGTCAACTTCATCTGAGACCATACGGGATGTACATATTGTAAGAAGTAACTACTACTGCATGTCTGAACCTTACAGTGCACATCAAAAAATTTTTTTTTTTTTCTTTCAATTTTGCAGCATTGCAGGACTCTTCCTGTATTATAATTTGCATCATAGAGCCCATGACTATTGCAGACTATTAATGGTTAATAAGTATTCATTTCATATTTTCCAGTCAATGCGGTTAATGGAGGACTTCCTTGATCTTGCTAAAGAAAACACAGAAAAGGATCTGGAAACGTGTGGTATACTCGGTGCCTTTCTTGTAAGAATCATTATAAATCCTTAATTTGTTTCCTGTGGCTGTCTTGTCAAATTTGCTTGTTGCCTTACAGGCTTTAGAAAGACTGAGGTATTAGCACTATTAGCACTATTAGATTACAATATTAATATGTCATGTTTATTTCTGCTTCTGTTTTTACATATCCATATTAGCTCTAAGTAACATTGAATGCTGGTGTAGGATGTTTTTTACTTTCTATCTTGTATGGTTGCTTTTAAGTATTTTAGTGATTTTAATCTACCAGAATACTCTTTTGCGGAAAAGGAATAAAGATCCTAATATGATAAAATGCTTTACAGAATTTGCAATTGATTTGTGATTTATTTCCTTCAATTCTCCAGGAGAAAGGAACCCTCTATATGACTACTCTGATCATACCGAAGCAGGAATCGGCTTCCAATTCTGTTAGTATCCTGGTTACAATCCTACAATCTTTGAAGTTTGGTTTTTACAATATTTTAGCTCATGTTTTCAAGAGGGCATAATTTTGTTACTGCTTCTTGCTAACTATGCTGTTGGCAGTGTCAAGCTACAAATGAGGAGGAAGTTTTTACAATTCTAAATCAAAGATCCCTTTTCCCTGTAGGATGGATCCATGTATGTCTTTCTACTTTCTTTATTCCCTCGTTGTTTTGGGTTCAGGGAACTTTAGTAACCAATCCTGCATGGTTGGTTGGGCCAGGTTTAGGGAAAAAGTTTTTTTTTTTTTATCAATGCAAACAAACCTAACTTAGCAATGATTGGGTTGGTTTGGATCTGGTTCATCGGGTTGGGCTAAAAACAGCGTCATGTGGGGGATGAAACCCCAAAATGAAATCATTTAGTTTTACTAAAAAAGGTGATTAGTCAAGACCAAAAAAAATGTAATGAGATTCACTGTGTTGGGACAGGTTGAGATATTAAAACTGATGAACCAATTGGTTTAGTTTGGGTTGTCCAGTAAGCTTAACTAGATAGGGGTGCTAAAGATCAACAACACCACTTGGAACTTTATTAAATTAGGGGTAGCAACCTGGTTCAAAATTATTGTTTTAAGCATGGTAAGTACACAAGCATACTAAGATTTTGTATCCATTAAAACTATGAACTGTTTTTCCCTTTCTTCTCTGAGATTGTCTACTTTGATCAAAACATACATCACCAGTAGTTATCTTAGCTAGCATTAAAGCACTAAGTACTTTCGAATCACAAATCCTTACAAAAGAATATCCTTCTTTATCCCATGTTACTCTCTACATGAGCTCAGCGACAGCAGTTGCTCCTGGTTTGACTTCTCTAACCGTTCTCTTTCTAAAATTTTTTAGACACATCCTTCTCAAAGTTGTTTCATGTCATCGGTGGATCTGCACACTCAATATTCCTACCAGGTGATTAACCCAAGCATATGTTCTATTACTGACACTTTTCTTATAAAAGCAGTTCTGTGTTCAACTATTGTCAACTTCATATCAGCATCAAAAGTATTATCTCCTTTATGAATGTCAGACATGTTGCATAACATTTTACCCTGTGAATTAAATCAAAATTTTCATTTTCACCATGGCTGCATTTAATAGTTGATATCTTCAAAGAGAATTTATACGAGTATTTTTTAGCACAACCTTTAGGATTTTGGTGTCCATCAGCGATTAGGACCGCTGCAGGAATGGATAGGAAGACCATCATATATGGTAATTTATGTATATTTAATTCTTTTTTTCTGAAGTTCATGACTAAAATTGGATTGTAAGAAAATTATAATTTAGCAAAGTAAGAGTAAAAAGCATTTCCTTCAACAAAACTACTTAAAATGGATTTCAGGTGATAACAACAGTCACACTAACTATTAAATCTGGCATGGATATTGACTTGAATTATATTCTATTTTTATTTTCTTTTTCCTTCGCTGACCAAGTTTGAACTCATAGTTTGGTGTTATTTTATCAGATGATGATTCCTGAGGCATTTGCCATTGTCCTGGCACCAAATGATACCTCAAGGTATACTTTTTCTCGTTTTATGATATGTAGAAATTCTCACCAATTTCTGTAGTTATCTTTGCACTTAAAGACTAACTGTTGCCTTTCACCAAAAAATTAGATATCTACTTTATTCTACTAGACATTCTTGTCCTTTTTTATTTGGGCAGAAAAGGGGGCTCGGTGAATGTAAGATATTTTGAACAAAACCAGGTTATATGTTCCATTGAATTTGGTCTGTAATATGATCCTACTATAGATCTATAATACTAAAGT
The DNA here is from genome assembly GCA_039655645.1 of Ammopiptanthus mongolicus. Taxonomy (NCBI): domain Eukaryota; kingdom Viridiplantae; phylum Streptophyta; class Magnoliopsida; order Fabales; family Fabaceae; genus Ammopiptanthus; species Ammopiptanthus mongolicus. Next base: position 90,722,680 of record CM077343.1, read on the forward strand.
AATTGTACTAGCTTCTCTTGAACCACAATGTAAGCTTATTTCCAAGTACCAGTAGTGCTATGTTAATAAAGAGTTGCACTCCACGGATGCAATGAATTAACTAGTGTATATGCGATGGTTTATATTGTTTTGTAGTTGTTTATTTGGGCATGATAAAGAAAAATATATATGACAAAACAATTATTCATGTTGAGAATTCTTATAGCATGTGCTGATAAAAGCATATGGGAACTCAAATTTAGTGATTTCCTCAGGAGCTGTGGGCTATTTCGCCTAACCGACCCAGACGGAATGAATATTCTAAAAGATTGCCAGGAGAAGGGATTTCATCCACACAAAGAACCAGATAATGGCAACCCCGTGTATGGGCACTGCTCCAATGTGTACAAGAACTCCAATTTAAGGTTTGAAATCTTCGATTTACGCTAAAATGTGATGACAACACACTCTATCCTATGACAGATATGGAGTATAATTACAAGAATATTGCTGATATACAGTTGTTGTGGTGTTCTGTTTAATGATGTTGTAAGGTAGGTTTAGCACTTGCCTTTTGATATTTAGTTCGAATGCCAATTATCCAAACTAAATTGTAGTAGTTTTAGGAAATAAATTCAATGAGGACTTCTTTGCTTTCTAGTTCTCGTTGCCTCAGAATTTACTCATGATGTGTGCTTTGTTATGATGAGTTATCACATGTTTGAAAATTTGAAATTGACACTAAAAAAATATAAGTATTCACACGAGTAATGTTTTGGCTACATGAATCCTATTAAATGAACACGGTGAACTAGGTCGATATGTCATTTTCAAATTCAATTTTATTTGCTTGCCGGAGGAGAGGACCCCAATTCACCAAAAAAAAAAAAAAAGATGAGAGGAGAGGAGAGGACCCAAGATCTAAAGGGGGTGAAATATAGCTCTTACAAGTTATAAGCAAACCAAACAAATTAGTAATAAATATTTGTGTTTTGCATGAAGAAGCTTGTATTTAAGTAATATGGACTTAATTTATTTAAGAAAGACTCAGCTTGCCTAAGTTTTATTAGATTCGTTGGCCTTGCCGACGGCTTTAGTTGTCGGTACATGTATTATTCTATTTTCGACAATCTTACCATCGGCAAGAAAGTAGACCACGAAAAATGTAAAGTCGGATATCAACAGTAAGGTTGTCGATAATAAGAGAATACGATGTATCGATTCTTGAATTCTAAAGGTCAGGATGCTAACGACTGGCTCGTCGGTAACCGAATGACATCATTCAATATCGAAGGTGGAGTTGTTGGTATTTTCGTGCGCATAATTTCGCGCAATTGCGTGCAAAAGTTACCATCCGAATTATTGACGAAAGAGCAATTGAATCTGTAAGTAAAGGTAATGACTTTCAACTTCCTAATTTATCGGCGATCATACCCCTCAGTAAATCCATAATTACAATAAAAATACATTTGAGTTTATATTTACAAAATAAATAAATCATCTACTAATTTGTAACTAACCAACAATGTTTAAATTTCTATTTCAAACTTAAGTTTGGTTAACGGAGATTTTTTCTCCTTTCACGTTAGATGAAATTTATTTTACAAAAAAATCACTGCTAATTTAAGTTTGTAGTTGCTTGCAAACGAAAATCTAAACATGCACATCTTTAACAAGTTTTTACACAGCCCTTTTAATATCATTCTCAGCAATGTTTGATAAATCATCATGTAATGCTTAAAACTTCGAATATATAAGAATGGACTACTGTTTTTATAAGAGAGAAGAGATTAGATAACACTATTATTTCCTTGGGTGTACGGAGATCCATTTCACATAGGACGAACGATTAATCAAGTTCAAATACCGATCAACCCAATAATCTAGGATGACTCCACAATTTCTTTAGATTTACACACTTCTTTTCCCTCACTTCTCCATACGACCTCAACTTCCGCTCTTCGTCAATTATAAGCAGATTCGATATGATATTAAGGTATTTCATCTCTCTGGCTGTAATTGTCTCGGATCCACTATTTCAGTGAACAACTATTATTTTACAAATTCCAACGAAGGCTTAATCTTGCAACTTGCAAGAACAAAATAATTCAGCTGGGCTTTTCCTATGGCAAGGTGCCACCTTGGCACCCAGTCTGCGGTGCTCCTATAAAAACTTTGCTGCTACATCTCCACTTAACTACCATCATGCACAAACAACTTGGTTTCTCATCCAATTTATTTGTTTCAATCCGGATCAAATTTCGCCTATTAATGCAAAATGAACCTGGAGCTAGTTGCCATTATTCTTTGCCCAGCTCTTCAGCTTTTAACTATTTTTTACTTTCTTTTTTTTTTTTTTATAAAAGAGTTTAACTATTTTTTAAATACAATTATAAAGTTATTTTAAGTGCCAAAATGAACCTGGAATTTGTTTTAAAATGCACAAGAATTAAATCCACATATATAATCTATAATCTATATCTATAATCTATATAAATCCAGTCTCATTTAGAGGAAACTTTGGACATGTGTCAACATCATATAAAAAGCTTCCTTAGTAAGTTTCTGAAAGACTTTCCATATTTAGAAATAAATAATAATTTAATCTGATAAAAAATTATGAAAATCAAAAATCAAAAACAGATATGAAGAATTCGAAAATAATTATTTAATGCAGGCATTTTTCAATGAATTGCAGCATGCTTTGCATTGAATAGAAAGATTGTTTCCAATGCTTGTCGGTATATGGAAAGTCATCCTGAATCCAAAACTACATAATATAATTTTTTTAAAAAACAAAATAACGTCAGGTAAATATGAAGCAAATACTAGTAGTAGATAAATTTTCGTTCCCAAACTTTCTCTTAGCATTTAATAATTAGCCGTTATTATTATTTTCATTTGTTACCCCTAAAAAGGAGTGGTTATGGAACAATACAAGCTCAAAAGCCTCCAACGCGTGGGTTTCTCCACCTCCATCCCCATTCTCTTCTCTCTCTCTCTCTCTCTCTCTCTCTCTCTCTCTGAAAACCAGACAAAAGAACACCCATACAAGAAGCATATTGAGACCGAGAAAGAAACGCCCAAAGAGAATGAACACGATTATGATGCTCTACCAAAAGAAGGAAACGGCGTTTAAGCAAGCAATGCGAAGTAAGTTATCATAGTGACGATTTGAACTTGAGCGTAAACGATTGTGTATATAGGTGGCAAAGGGAAAGAGACTGAACAATCGGGAAAGGAGGCATTGTGGAAAACGGAGAATTGTAAATTTGAATTCAATTGCAAAGGCGCAGGAAAAATCTTCTATTTGAATCATGAGTCAACAGGAAAAATCAAAATCTTTTTTCCTCTTCCTAATTTTCTCCTTATTCTTTCTCTTTCTTGATTGCTCAAAGGGCAGGCAGATACTTCTTGGGTGAATATTAAGTTTTTTTTTTTTTTTTCAGTTTCATCTATTGCACAACATTTTGCTAATCTTTTTTTTATTTTTATTTATCCAGACAGGTTCTTTATCAAATTCATAGCCCCATATGACCTATTGCATTAGTCAACATGTTTGTTGCCATAAGCTTTTATTACAAAGTGTATCTAATTGTGGAATACATCAATGTTATTTTTAGGTGTTTGTGAGGGCGACTGTGCTGCGATTGTAGATTCAGGAACATCTTTGCTTGCTGGTCCAACTGTACGTGCTATTAGATTTTTCAAATTTCTTGCTCATGGATTTTCATTTATACTTTTTCTTGAATGCTAATTAATTTCACACTGTTGTGACTGAAATCAACCATGTTATTGGAGCTGTTAATGGAACTGAAGGAGTTCTGAGTGTAGAATGTAAGGAAGTTGTTTCTGATTATGGAGAATTGATATGAGATCTCTTGGTATCAGGGGTAAGTTCTCTTGATGAGCATTTTTATATATCAATGTTGTATGCCTTTTTAGTCATATTCCATTCATTGCACTTCAATTAATTAATAACTTGAAGATATGGAATGGATGCTTGATAATTCTGATAACGAGATAAAAAATCAATTCTAGGGATACAACAACAACCTAGCCTTTTTGCATAATCAATTCAAGAATATGAGACTTTTATATAAATACATCATTGGAGGTAATTACCATTTTTTTTCTCAAATTTGAATCACCTCAAAAGGAATACACACATCATTAGGATTCTTGAAAGAGAAGCCTCCCCGAATCAGAGCATCACTGTAATCCAATTGCATGGCAAAGATGAAGGGTAGGGGCTCTTAGGATCACAAACTGCAAAAATAGATGGAGAAGTCAAATATGTCAAGCTGTGGCTTACGAAAAGTTGAAGTTAAAAATCGAAACATCACTTTCCATAAACAAATTCTATAATTGAAATAATGAAGCTAAGCTCCATTATATTTATAGGACAAGCATGTGAAATGCAATTGATTTTTAATCTTCACATTAAAAATATTCTTAGCAATGAACGATAGAATCAGTTTCAGCTTGATTTTCCCAAAACTGAGTGTTCATTCTTTCACTCGCAGAATGGGAGAGAAAAGTTTCCTGTGACTTCAAGCAGAACTGTAAGATGCCCTATATCTTTCATACTTTTATTTTGCACTGTCATAGATGTTTGGTTCTTTTATTTTGCGCTATAGTCTTAGAATGAAGTGTTCTTTTAATTGAACGTTTTTTTATCAACGGTCCACAGATTCACTTTTTCCGCCCGGCTGAGTTGAGAGATTTAATGCAATTTGGAAGCAGCAATACAACGGTATTTTTTAAAATGAGATGCTTCACATATTCCAGTTTGAAACCAAGCAGGTATTGACATCTTAATTGACATAAACTCTTCAAGCTCTTAATTTAGATCCTTTGGCCTTGATTTATATCTTTATCACTTTAGAATTATTTTATGTTAATTGCATTTTCTCCTTCTTTCAGGGAGAAGAAATTTGTGTAGCTCTTCAAAAACATAACTCTTAACAGTGTACTGTACAATGTTTTGCATTCTGGCAAAATGTGTGTTTGGCTTTTTGTGAGAATTGTATCTTCTTCCTTATATGCAGATGAACAATTATCAAGAGCAGGGTCAACTTCTAGAACCTTACCTGGAAAGTATGGTTTCCCCACTGATGCACAATATTCGTTCCAAAGCAATTGAACTTGGGGTAGCCCCAGATGAAATTTTTGAAATAATCAAGTCAGCATGCATCATTATCTATTCATGATATGTTTGGGTGCACGGTAAAAAACCTCAAACGCGCGTCCAATACATCAGAAGCTACTATTTCTAGCTTCTCTGACTCGCGTTTGAGTTTCAAGATTGATTTTCCAAACATGCTATCAGTAGTCACGATTTGTGGATACAAAGCTGTGATTAAGTTTTATCCACATCAAGTTTCTAATCTGGAACTTGCTGAATCTCTCTTGGAGAACTTTCATCACACAAATTCATGTGTCATGCTATTGTATCTTTACAGATATCCAAAGGCATATAAAGAAAATAAGAGGTTTGAGAATGATTTCTTGCTACATGAAGATGAGGCCAATACTGGAAGGGTTGATGGAAGATTTTAAATATGTTTATTTTCATGTCCAAGTTTATAGCATCAACCTGATAACCATTTTTCGGAAATTACTAGGACTTCTAAAATCTTAAATACAATTGCTTTATGTTCGTAGATTGTGCTACTGATGAGCTATTTGCAGAGAAATCAGTTCTTTAGCTCTCAATATTTGCTTATAGATATTAGTGGAACAAAATTCTTTTTCGGATGTATGTCTACCTATATAATTTATTGTAAAAAATTATTTGATGGTATGCTTATAATACTGTTTTATCTATATAGAATTATGTAATATTTTATATATATATATATATATTATATGAGCTAGAAAATTTTACAATGGAAGGTATAATGGCTTAGGTATTGAATTAGAATATTGTTTCAATGTATTGAAAAAAAGCAGAAAAATAAAGACGGAGAATGAAAACAATACAACTTTTGGTTGGGAGAACATGAAGTGAATTTGGGAAATTAAGTGAATTATTCTAATGCATTGAAAAAAATAAAATAACAAATACATGAAATGGAAAGACACAATTCTTGATTGAGAGAGCATTAAGTGAATTTAAGAAATAATATGTTGTTTTTTTGGAGCAACAGAGGTTAAAACCCACCAAAAAACGCAAATTAATAGCCTATAGGAACCTAAGTACAAGTGGCACATGTTCTTAAGGCATTAGCTATGAAACTAGAAGAAACATCATAAATCTTAACATTACAATATAAAAAAGACCAACTGAGCAGCTAAGTGAATTGTGTTGTCAAATAATAACACCAGCTTCTCTATACACTTCATGGATGGCCGCATCCAAGGCATAACAAGCATGTGTTCTACAACAATCGTTAGTAATGAACCCCAAAAACGAAAAGATATGTAAAATAGTTTTTTGTCATTGCATGTAGCATATGTGTACTTATATAATTTATTGTAAAAAAATTAATTGATCATATGCTTTAAATATTTTTATCTATATATAATTATGTAATATATAAATATTTATATTTATATCATACCAGGTTGAAAATCTTACGTAAGGTATAAGAATGAGTTGTCACAATATGAATAAAATGTAGAAATTCTATGAAACAAACCTCAATACTTGATAAAGCAAAAATTTTATATTTTGTATATGTTAACTAATATGTATCGACTTGAATTTTAGTGATTTCATGTATGACAAAGATGTCTAAATATAGCAGAGTTAAAAATATTACATGGGGTTGAAAATTACATAATAAAATGTTTATTGTAGGATATATTATAGTTTTAACCCAATAACATAGGTAAATATTTTCATTTATTCTTAAAATCAAATCGTAAAGGGAATTTTTGCACAGAATGATTGGCTAAGCATAGTGCCTCTATGGATCAACGTTTTATGGTTTGGGATGTCTGTCCTCTTCAGCTTCATTCTTTCTTACCAGCTGATGTCTTAAGTGTTGTAAGGCTTAGGCCTTAGTTTCCTTATTTCTATCTTCTTTCTTGTGCTTTCTTCTTATTTAAAAAAAAAATCAAATTAAAAGAACTAAAGGGTTAATGTCTATTTTCAAATATTATGTTTTATCAGGGAGATAGAACAAAGTCATAGATGAAATTATAAATTTTTTTTTTAAGAAATTATGCTAGGTTAATTTGATATATTTATATGTAAACAAAATGTAATTATCAAACTTACATTACCTGTTATATCTATTTTTAGATATTTGGACCAGAAAGCATGGAAAGACCATCCTTACATTCCATGTTATTGCAGAAGTGTTGATAATTCGTCTATATAGACTTTTTTCAATAATTAATTTCTCATTATGAAGGTTTATTTGATTAAACATATTTATGAAAATGATGTGCCGAAGTTGGACATTACTATGAAATATAACTCTCGAAATCAAACTATTAACCTATTTTCAGATTCATGAACTTTTGTCTTGGGACATTGCTAACCTCCTATATTGTGATTTAATAAATTGAACATTTATATCATCAATGTTGTATTAAAATATTCACATTTTATATGAACGATTTTATTTAAAATCAGGTTATTTATTGACTTTTTATATGTAAACACTTTTTTTAAAAGTTATAGACTTTTTATATTGATACAAATTATTGTTAAATCACACATCATATATTCGTATATTAGAACGGAATCAATAATTTTGTATACGAACAACAATTTTTGCAAATAATTATTTACATTTATCAAACTATATCACCGTGTATGCACTAATTATATTATATACGGAAATATTTGAACACTAAAATTAAATATTAGTAAAAATGTAACAAAAAAAATATGTCACCCAAGAAATTTACATTTACATCATAGCAAAAAAAAAATACAAAAGTTGGGTACGTATATTTCAAACATTTACAAACAAATAAATAAATGAAAAATATTTTTAAATTTAATTAGAGGAAATCCTTTTTATGAGCAAAAAGATATCAATAAGGATGAACATTCCTGCTGAGTCCGTTTGCACTGGCGAAGAACCCAAACAGCTCTTGCCTATACGGCAAGTAAGACTTCCGTTTATCACTTTCCTTCTTCGCTCTATTCATCATGTAATGTTTCTCATGCGCTGACGACGACGTCGTTTTCCCCTTAACCTTCTTTACCACAACATTTCTCGCCTCGCCGGAGCTCCCCTTCTCCGCCTTTGCTTCCGGCGGCGGATTCAAAAACACAAAAGTGTCTTTACCGTCGCTGTTGCTCCGGAGTTTCGGGTCTTTGAACCTCCAAAGCTTTGAGAACCCGGTCGAGTTGCTCTTCGCCGTCGTCGACGTCTTCGGCGACCACTCGCAGTACGGCCCCTCCGGCGCTGCTGCTGACTCCGATTCCGAAGCCTCAGATGCCGTCGACGACGGAGATTTGTCCAATTGTTGGACGAATACCTTCTTGATCGGTGAACGGAGACCGTCGGCGAAGTCGTAACCGTCGGCGAAGAGAAGATCTTGATTGAATACAGGGAACACCGGACGGATCTGGCCGTTGTCGAATGCTTCGTCGGCGGAGATCGGAGAACCGTCGGGATTCGTGAACACGAAGGTAAACTCTTCCTCTTCCTCTTCCTCTTCGTATTCTTCTTCTTCTTCTTCTACCTTTTCGTGACTCTCTTTGTCTTCTATTTTGAGCTTTGCCATTAAGTCATGTTCGAATTTCCCAGAAACCTCAGCGAACTCTTCCGAAGCAGCTTGCATTTTTTTTGTTCTTATGGTTGTGCTTTCGAGTGTTTGTGTTGTGTTGTGTGTGTATTATGTGAGGTTTTGTAGTTGTGGAATTGAAAAGGTTATGGTTGGGTTTTTAATGAGGTTGTTGAAGAATGCGATGAAGACGTTGAATATGGTCTGGTATTGAGTTTCTTTTATATGTGGGGGGAGGTAGGGACTTCAATTGTTTTGAGGCTTTGATTTTTATTCGGTCTTTTTCAGTAATTTAGGTTTTTCCCGTTTCGGAGGGCATTCACACGTTGCACGTGTTGAACTGTACACGCGGAGCCTCACGCAGTAACTGCGTGGCACCTTCCTGGTCCCTTCTCGAAGGGGACCTCATGAATATATCATGAATTATCTCAAATCAAATTTTCATGAATTATTATTAAATAAAGTATTTTAATCTCTTTGTTATTTCCACAAATAGTAAGTGCCTTTAATACGGAAATATAGTTAAGTTTGATAAAAAATAAGGATTATGATAACGAGTATCTTAAGAATATCGATTAAAGAATTCAATTAAAACAAATTTTTATTGAAAAATTAATTATATAACTTTTTCAAATATTATATGTATCAATTGTCAATGAAAATTTTATTTTCTTGATTTCTTAATCAATATTCTTAAAATATTCGTTAATATTTTTCCAAAAATAACAAGAGAATGAAGAGAAGTGTATCTTTAACGATTCAAGAAAATAAACTTTTTATTTGAAAGTAATATGTTCAATATTTTAAGAATTATTATATTTATTTTTGTAATAAAAATTTGTTTTATTGAATTCCTTAGGTAGTTTCTTGTTATCAAGACCCAAAATAATAATTCTAAGCTAGCTCTTTCCTATTAATTCTCCTGATTACTACATAAAGAAATTATTTTTCATATATTAACATTTGACGTATTTACTTTATTTATTATTATTGTTATTATAATTTAATATTTTGATAAAAAAATATATATTATAATTTAAAATTAGGAGGATTAAAAGATTTAAATAGGAGGATATGTAGCAACATTCTAAAAGAATAAAATCAAAAAATTAAAAAGGACAGATAGCGCCTGAGTTTTTAATTTTGTGGTGCAGAGCTCATGGGTTATCTAATGGCATTGAACTCGCGGTGGCTGATATCAGTGATGACTTCATTTGGGTGGTGTTATTCGGTAATTGTTGTGTTAGTTTCTTTGAGGATAAGGTTATTAATTAATAATTGGATTTGACTCTTATAACCTGGGTGGAGTTTTAAAGTAAGAAAATAAGAGATTATTCACTCTTATATCATTTAGTAGATTTTGATCTTTACGTACTTGATCAAATCAGTGATAGATAACCCCTTACTTTATCTTTTTAGAGAGTCAAATCCTTAATAATTAGTATTCCATTTGTTTAAGGGTCATGTTATCCTAAGAGCATTGGTTAAGGAAGCCTAAAAAAGCAAATTTTCATTGGAAAACTAATCATATCACTCTTTCAAATATTAAATACATCTATTCCCAATATTTTTAGGACACTCGTTAGCATTCTCCTTTGTTTAACAAAATGTATAAGGGAGTTTGGAGTTTTTGTTCTAAATAATTTAGGCTCTGTTTGGCAAAAATGGCTGGTAAGCTTATAGCTGAAGTGTTTGGTAAAATTAGTTGTTGAATTAGCTTATAAATATAAAATAACATATTTATGAAAAACATAATAAAGTGAGAATTTTATTAAATGAATAAGGATAAAAATGAGAAAGAAGTCAATAAACTATAAACCGTAAGCTAAATAAAATAGCTTATGAAGAAAAACTTTAAGCTAATGAGATGGGATAAACTTATTTATCAAACACGTATATTTCAGCAAAAAAGCTTATAAGCTAATTAAATAAGCCATAAGCTAGTTTATTGGACTTGTCAAACGGAACCTTAACCAGCATAAAGAATAGCTAAAGATATTTTTAAGCAAGGGAATAGCAAAAGAAATTATATAATGGAAAAATGATTTTTATATCACATAAGAGAATAGGACAATAAGATACATAAGGTATAATTTGAGGATTTAATTGTAATATATTATTAACATAAAAAAAATTTATATTATCAACCTATTATGCATTGTCAATTGTCATGTTATTAAAAAAATATTTTACTTATTAATTATTTTAAAAATTATATATGAGTTGATATATGAAAATTGATAATATAAAAATTTTATATTGGTATTGTATATTCATAATTTATTCAAAACTTTGTTATATATGAGATAATATATGATTAATTGATAATATAAAATTTTTATATTGATATTGTGTCAAAATTAAACTCAAAATTTATTCAAAACTTTGTTATCATTCCAAGATTAAGGTTTAATTACTAAGTAACGGATTTGTTATCCAGGAATCCAATTGAAAATATTTTTAATTTAGGGATCTATTTAAATTTTTTTAAATAATTTAAGGACCAAGCGAATACTAAACCCAAGATTAACAATGTGTTACGAAATTTAAGCACCATGCATGCTCAGTAGCTTCTTATTCAAGAGTATGTATATTTGAATGGACTCATTCAATTCTTCATGTGAATTTTTTAGTGTCAATCACCGGGTGACGCGTTGATTAATCAAATTTTGGGGATAGAAGCTAATGTGCATCACTTGGTTTGGTGAAATTTTGATTTGTTGACAAGTAAATTAATAATAAAGAGCAATGCTATTTTTTTATTCCCATTCTATTCCTTCATTTCCTTGTCAGCCAAGAACTACGCTGACCTATTAAACTTCTAATGGCGTCCGAACCCATGCTTGCTTGGATGTTTCAACATAAGGCGATCTAGACCAGAGCACTTTCGTTGACAATCAAGTTTATCAGATGGTCAAGCTTCGGCTTCTAGAATTGCGCGAGTGCGTGCATGAAATCGACAAAAATGAATTAATAACATTTTAGTGAGCCATAGACTTCTATTCTGGTTAATACATTGAGTGCCCGCTATTAGCATGTATAAGTAGTGCAACAGAATAGGACCTCAAATTTGGATCAAAATTTGGGGCCCCCAAAATTTATTTCGACCAAAAAAAAGGGATGTTTAAGATATTAGCTTGAAGTTGTATTGATAGGATTTTAATAATCTTTTTTGCATTTATTGTCCTGAAGTGGATGTTTAAGATTATAACAATTGTTCTTTTTTAAATAATATTTAAGATTGTCCTTTTTTGAAATAATATTTTGAAATAATATTTAATTATTAAAATTGCCTTTTTTTTTTATTAGGGGCCCAAGTTTTAAGATTAGAACAGGGCCCCCAAAATGTTTAAGACGGCCCTGAATACATTGATCAGAGTGTTTGAGTGTTTGCGTATTGGATTGTATCGGTTTTGAGTCAAAAAATTATCCGATCTAATAATGGAAATAACTTGTGGTTTGGATTAGATCGGTTTGTTTCCTTAAAAAAATCTGATCCAATCTAATCCAATCAAATGCGGTTTGGATTGGATTGGATAATTCGGTTTCTACCGATACATCGTTGCATAGTTATATTAAGTCGAAAACCAACATTAAACATATATATACTAGAATTAATGTTGTTTTAATTTCTAAGTACATGCATGAAATCTTTTAGTACATGAATAACTATTGATTCCTAGGTACATGAATAACTATACAAATTTCAATACATATAGTATTTGACAATTCCAACAAAAATATTAAAGAGAATGAGAGTATTCGTTCAGAAAAGTATGAAAAACAATGCTTAAGTATGAGTAGTATTATAATTTAAAAAATAATAGTATATGTATATAGTAGTATTATAATTTATAACTTTCTCGACCCGGAAATGATTTTGCTGGGATACACCGTATTTCCAAAAACATACTTAGATATAATAGAAAAATAAATCAAATGAAGCCGGCCCAAGAGTGAGTGATGTTTAAAGTAAACTTTGAGTGAGACCTTTTTGTTTTATGTGAGAGAGTGTACCTGGGTCAAGTTGTGTTTTAGATTATACCTTTTTGCCGGTACGTGTGACCTTTTTGTTTTATAAAAATTAAAAAGTAAATAAATTTTTTTGCTGGTGGGTCTAAAGCTAAGGCTTTAGTTGTCTCATCCTTGGAACGACCCTATAAAAAGGGATAGGAGAAGAAAAATAAATTTGAATAAAAATTATTAAACAAGACATTGATCAAAATAGATTTTCTAAAAATTTATTTATTAATATAATATAATAATTCAAAATTATGAGTGTATTAGTTAATTATGATGATAATAAAGTTGATTGCAAAATTATATGATCAAATCTCATCTATAACTTCTACCTATATGTGTGCCTTTGAGTGTGCGTTTGCATAGACCAATTTTGGGGCTAAACTGAAATTTGGATAGAAACAAAAATTTGTTACTTTCGTGTTTGTCAAAAGACTCAAAACTAAGTTTTAGTTTGTCAATTCTTACTCTTATCATATTATTCTTAAAATTTAATCGTTTCTCATATCCGTTTAAAATTTGAACCACAATTTGGTAACTACACATCTAAAAGTCAATTTGAACAACACAATTTAAACAATATTCATTCTACTAAAATTAATTTTAACAGTAAAGTATCTAAATATAAATGAGTTATTATAAACTCACTTTTATTCAAAACACAAGTTTGAAAACTTAGTTATCAAAACACAGTTTTGTAAAAGGGTTTTCAATCCCAGTCTATTATATGTGTGGACCTCCATATATATGTAAAATTTAGGACTTGAAATTTGTAATGTTTTGAGTTGCAATATAGTTGAAGGTTTTTATTATTATAGCCGATTCCTTTCTCAAGTTAATCCAAATAATTCTCAATTGTCAATTAAAATGTTTATAATTATGACAATTTTTTTAAAAATAAATAAATTATTCTACTATCTTGGACTCTCGTGTCCGTTCTTTGACTTGATTTGCCTTTTGGAAGAATTTTTCCTTCTGTAGTTTTTGACTCAAGTGTCTTGACTGTTTTGTCCTTTTATTGAGACATTATTCTACTGCAACGAGTACATATCAAAGCCTATGGGAATGTCTCTCTCACTATTCCCTGCACTGGTTATAACTTATACCTACTTCATCTCCAGTTCAACCACCAAAGCAAACAGCATTCGTATTTCATTTTTCTGAAGTTTTGACTAATACGTTTTTCTTTCATCCAATCCATGCATTTGAGTATATGCATATGTTGCAGACTCAGCACAATAAGTCAGAGCATATGTCTCCCTTTAGGGAGACTGTTTCGGTAGATTCCTGCTTGTGGTTTGTGAAGGATTTGGATACATTAACTTTGAGATTTGATATCTTTATTGTCTTTGGACATTTTTTACGGAGAGAAAGATAATAAGATAAGATGAGAGAGCGTATCAAATGAGTGAGAGAAAATGGCTAACGACACTAAAGATATCGAATTTTAAAGTCACTGAATCCATTTCCGCCGTGTGAAGACATTGCTGCTGACTAGAGTGGCTGATGCTAAGGAGTCAGAGAGTAATTCAGTTCGAATATCTCCTTTATTGGCTTGATTTTCCTTTTCATGTTGACACACCTTTTCCTCTTTGTTCCTGTTGTGAACACTAACTACCCAAAATGTGGGCATTTTCTTATTATAAAGCTTCGTAAATCTCCATAGTTAGCAAAGACAAAATCTCTGGTTCTACTTACAAGAAGAATTCTGGAAAACCCAAGATTTTTCAGCTTATACAAAAAATCACTTTTTAAAAAAAATCTTACAAACACATTTTTAAACCTAAAAAATAATGCCCCTTAGTCAATATCCATGTTTTTCTTTAATTTAAAGTAAATTTGAGTCAGATAACTTCATTCCATCAATGACTACTAGCTAACTAGCTGGAAGCTCGCAACTAGGGGTGTTAACTATTAAGTGAGTTGGGTTAACTCATGAGACATGAGTTTTGACATAATTCAATCCATAAAATATAGGTCAAACTGGGTATGTGGATAAATTAGGATGGAGAACACTCCAACTTGTAAGATACGAGTTTATTAGCAGGTTTAGAAGGTGCCCACACACAAGCCCACCCTACTCAAAAAGTATTTTCCTTTTAAAAAAGTGTTAATCATTTAGCCTTGGTGACATTTTAAGTTACTTTTCTCCTGACTTCTTTGTAGTGCCAATTATGTAGAGGTGTATGTACTGTGGTTATACTAATATAATGTCATGAAGAAGATAAATATTAAAAACTTATAAAGCATAAACGGACTATTGATATGAAAATTCAATGGATCGCTTGTATGACAAAGCGTAACATAAGAAGATTGAGATTAAAGTAACTGATTATGTTAGTCTGTGTGCTATATGTGAGGACACTGGCTTCAATTCGTTGATGAGGTTTACTAATTATAACTTTTAAGAGCTGTTAAAGGTTATTTTAATTTATTTTAAACTTATGTTAACTTAGTGAGATTTGCCAATTTAATTTGTTTGAAATTTATTTTGTGAGTATGAAACTGGTTATATGATTTTTTTTAATATATTTGAAACATATATCATTTTTAATTAAAATGTGTTAAGTACTATTTTAATTTTTTTGATTTTATATTTCGTCATCCATTATAGTTGATTTTTTATTTTATTTTTTGAAAATAAAGACTTTAACACGACTCATTCTTGAGCGGTTGGGTTGGAGGAGAATTGTTTTTTTCCATCAAGTGTAAAAACTTCCCAGAATCTACCCAACCCACCGTAATCGCAACTGTATAATTTGATTAACATAAGTTGCAATTTTATTTGAGTTTAATTTCTATATATTGACAGTGTAAAACTTTTTTATACAGATATCCAATTAAAAATTGACACGTTTACATATTTCTTTGACTCTTATCCTAACTATCTTAATAGTCATCCATATCATAATTGATGATTGATTGATAGTGTAAAAAAAATTTATACCGTCCTTACATAGTAATTAAACTCATTTTATTTTATTTTTTTAATGGGTAATAGTTGCAAATTTGCAATTTTCACAAGAGAGATTAAAAGGCCTTAAAGTTCAATTATAAAGGGGGAGCCCATGTTACGAGGAAGGTGTGACAATTGACTCGGGTCAAATGGAACTCACCCGGATAATGTGTTGGGCAAACCCTGGTAGTTAGTTAGGTTACAACTTCCAACCCGTTAACCGGTTTCGTTTGCGCGGTAACCCGAAATTGAAGGAGAGAAGTAGGACAAAACAAAAACAGTAACACTTGGCTCCTTAACAAACCCCAGTTCAAAAAATCATGAATCTAAGCTAAACACATGAAACAAACTACCTAAAATAATGCTAGCAAAGAATGTTCATTGATTCGCATTTTGTCGTGCCCAACATTTCTCAAAATTATTTTTCCTCTTCCTTCAATTTCACACACACACACACTCTCTACCCCTTCCATCTCTCCACAACGTGCTAGCAATTCTGTTTCCTATATTCGCTGGCTATTTCTTCATCCACATTCAGCTTCATTTTTTAAACAAATTGAACCCCATTTTGTTATTTTTCTTCCTAGTTCTGTTTTGATCCTCAAAACTTGACCTTGGTTTTGTAGAAACGGTTTCAATTCCAATAATCTCATTCCCATTACCATTTCCTCTGTTTTTTTTTTTTTCTTTAACCGTGAATTGCAAAGAGACAAGGCGAGGTTTGGTTTCTTTTAAATTTTCTTGCCATTTCTGAGAATCATCAAGTTGAGATTTTTGAGAGAATCAGAAATGGCTATCAACAATTCCTCAAATGGGTCGTCTTCATCTGATTCCGACAACGCTTCGCCTCCTTCGCCACCATCTCCGTCCACGTCGTCCGATGATTCAGATCCTCCACAAAGTGCGCCATCAAAATCTCCTCCTCCGCCGCCGTCGCCGCCGCAGTCTCCGCCACCTCCGCTTCCGTCTCATTCTCCACCACCACCCCCGTCTCATTCTCCCCCACCTTCTTCCTCTCCGCCACCACCATCACCACCTCCGCCTTCAAAATCTCCACCACGGCCACCTCCGTCCCAACCCCCTAAGAGCTCACCGCCTCCTCAGCCGAGTTCGCCGCCGCCAAAAGGTTCTCCCCCTCCCCCATCTCCATCGAAGCCACCTCCAACACCACCGTCACCATCGTCACCGCCACCAGCATCAGCACCACCACCATCAACGCCGCCGTCACCCCCCAATGGCGATTCTCCACCACCCAGCCCACTTCAACAGACACCTCCACCACAATCTCAAACCCCTCCTCCGCCAAATAACATGTCTTCTTCTCCAACTCCACCAGCACCTGCTTCACACGTGACTCCAGCTCCGGCGCCACCAACTGGTTCGGTGCCAAACCATCCACCCATTTCCCCTGGCTCACATCCAAAAACAAGTCCTTCTAAAAGCCCCTCCACGCCAACCTCGAAAGGTTCCGGTGACAATACAGAAAAAATTATTGGATTTACTATTGGCGGGGTTTTCATTCTTGCAGTTGTTGCTCTACTTCTCTTTTTAGTATTGAGGAGGAGGAAGAAAAACCGAGGGAATCTCTATGCTGTTCCACCCCCTAATAATTTTTATCCTAGGAAAGGAGGTAAAGTATCTATATATATATTTCAGTAATGCTACCCTCCTAGAATTATTTATCAGAATTTGACAAGATTCAGTAATGGTAGTTAGATAAGCCAAAGTAGTGGGAATCACTCATACATCAAAGGTTAAAAATACTGGCACAAAAGTTTTGCCTACTTAGCACTGGTTCGCTTTCTTTCCAGTTTCATGTTTTTATTTCCTGTTTTAAGGAATAATTGCAAAAATGTCACTTTAGGTGACAGTAAATAGAATGAAAATAAGGTGATATTTTGTAATTATTCCTAAAAATAGAAAATGAAAACAATTAACCTGAAACAAACAAACAAGCCCTTAGTATTTTCCTATATATTTTATGGTCATTTTCTTCCATGGTAGTGGTATTATTGCATGAGAAATTCTTTAGCAAGCACTACGTACCTTATCTCTTTTAGGGGTTCCATTTAGTAATTGACGTGTAGAAAAGTATTTTTTAGATTTTGTTGCATTTTTAATATGTTTCTATAAGCTTACACATGTTTAATATTAAATGAAGTGCCTATGGTAGGCACACTGTGCCTAACCAAGAAGAATTACCGTGTTGCTTATGGTATGTTTAATATGTTGCCTTCTACATGCATCTTGTTTTCATGTTTTTAATGATTGTGGCGATCTTCATCAGGTGCAAATGTGCATTACTATGTAGAGGAGCAAGGTGTTGGGAATGGTTCACAGAATGGGTTTTATAGTGCACAACTTACATCTCCTCGAACAAACTATGGAAATGGGAACCATGCAGGTGCCGTGGACCATTTAAGGTCTCCTTCGGACCCAGCAGCGCAGCCCATGGGTCAGATAGTTTTTAGCTATGACAAGATTGTGGAAATAACTGATGGATTTTCTAGTCAGAACGTGATAGGGGAAGGAGGATTTGGGTGTGTTTACAAGGCTTCCATGCCAGATGGTAGAATTGGAGCAGTTAAGCTTCTGAAGGCTGGCAGTGGGCAGGGAGAAAGGGAGTTCAGGGCTGAGGTTGATATTATCAGCCGTATTCATCATCGACATTTGGTATCATTAATTGGTTATTGCATATCCGAGCAGCAAAGAGTGCTTATCTATGAGTTCGTTCCTAATGGGAATCTCAGTCACCACATGCATGGTAACCTGAGTTTCCCTTTGTTTTTTTTTTTTTTTTTCTTAGAAAAATTAAGAAATGAGTTTATGTTTTTCTATATTCATGAATTGATTCTCATGTGTGTATAATCTGTATGTGCACTTCCCACAGGAAGCGGAGTGCCAGTTTTGAATTGGGAAAAGAGGATGAAGATAGCAAATGGCTCGGCAAGGGGCTTGGCATATCTGCATGAGGGCTGTAAGTATATCTTGCATTAGTGCTATTGGATTATATATTCTTACAACAATAACTGGAGCCTGGAGCCTTTTCTCACTAGGGATAGGTTAATTGGATCAAACGTACCGTTGTGTTCTGTCATAAACCATAACTTGAGAAAGGTCAATTGGATTATATGTTCTTGCAGTAACATTTGTGTCATTGGGTTATATATTCTTACAGTGAAACACAACTATATTCTTAAAAACATCCTGCCATTTCACTAGAACAACTCAATGGGGAAATGATTTTTGCACATGGTATCTAGAAAATGTTTAGGTGGGCTAGAACAGTTTCAGACTTTAAGTTGATCCAATTAAACTCAGAATCTACCATGTGTGTAGGTGTTAAAGTAGTGTGCAGAGGGTAGTGCAAAATAGCATAACTCAATTGAATGAGCCTGTTATCCTTGTCAACTCAGTCATATTTTCTGTTTTCAAAAGACACTTCTTCCCTTTTCTCTATGGAACTCTGGGCTAGCTATGCCTCAATTTTTCTATTGTTATCCTCTCATCTCTTGCTCTTGTTGACTAGTTCCGACAAATCTTGACCTTGCAAATATGATTCTATGCAAGTCTTCCATATTCTATAATTTTGATTGTTGAGTTTCTTGATGCTACCAACGGAAATATATTCTGCCATCGTGACGACTTGTTATAATTTTCTAATGTAGTAATGAGAAAGTGTGGTCCCAGACCAATTAGCTGTACAGTCCATGATTGTATATGAGTGAAGTTTCCACTAATGGTACCATCGATTTGGCACCTCCACTAACAGTCCTTATTCCTTAACTATTAGACTTTCTTGGGAAGCATCTCAACTCTCTAGCACCTCACCCGGTCCTAGACCATATGACTCGATACCAAATTGTAGAACAAAATAACAAGGAGGCAAAGAACACACAATTTTAGTGAATTCTAAGAACTGAACTCTGTTTTCACTTTCTTGATTGCTAAACATACAGGGAATGACCTTTTATAGGCCAAATATTACTATAAAAAATTGTTTACTTAATAGTGAAGTAAACCTATTCAACTAAAAACTGTTGTAGCTTTGTAATAAAGATAATAATAGTTGATATCCTTAATAGCCTAAGGCCCCATAGGCATGCGCTTCACTGAAGGACAGCGCCTCAACCACCAAGAGACGCTACCGCTTCTGGAGCCTCACCTTTTGGTGCCTTTAATTACACTGAAAGAAATTTACCGAAAGATATCAAAAGGAATGGAGAAGAGTTTTCTAGAGCAGAAAACTGGCCCAAAGCTTAGAAGATCTTTCAATATGAATTGCTTTTAAATCTAAACACTATAATGAAGTTCATATCACGCTTTAAGAATTCTGTATTAATTTTGGGTCAGTAATCTCCTTATGGTTTATTAGACTAAAAAGAAGAGGGATATTGCCTGCATTTGATTTTGTGAACATTTTTCCAAACACAAGTGATAACTAATCTTGTATCCTTTTATTCTCTATTTCTTATTTTGTATTTCAACTCAATAATTTATTATCTCAATGGTAATTTTGTACTTATATGAAAAACTAAAGTATTTTATCTGTTCCTAGGCAACCCAAAGATTATTCACAGAGACATCAAGTCCCCAAACATACTTTTGGATGATGATTATGAGGCACAGGTATGCATATACTTTCTTATTTATTTTTTTCATGCTCCCTTATGAAATATAATTTTTAATCAAATTATGATTTCTCTAAATTGGAAGTCCTGGATCCTAATTTAACCTTGTTTTAACACAGGTTGCAGACTTCGGACTTGCCAGACTAACCGATGATGCTAATACCCATGTATCAACTAGGGTGATGGGAACCTTCGGGTAGGTTTCCTATGTCTAAAACATAAAGTAGAAGATTCTAATGTGTATGGACTTTCATGGGGGTTGGGACTTGCCGTCAATGGGAAATACCATGTTGGCCAGCAAAATTAAAGAAAAACATAAGTTTATATGATGATATTGAATAGTAGTGGTTATTAGGACTTATATTCTGAAAATACCCTTGAGCTTTGCTCACAGTTAAAATATTACTTTGCTCAATGTTGGACTAGTTTTATAGGTTTTGAAACCATCTTTTAAGGTTTAAGTTTAAAACACAAACTTTATCTGAGGAAACCTTCAGTAATGCCAAATGTTGAATAACAACACTGTCTAACTCATTCTATTTCCAATCTGCAGGTACATGGCTCCAGAATATGCAACAAGTGGAAAATTAACGGATAGATCAGATGTTTTCTCATTTGGAGTTGTCCTCCTTGAGCTTATAACTGGACGGAAACCTGTTGATCCAACGCAGCCTGTGGGAGAAGAGAGCTTGGTTGAGTGGGTACGACTGAACCTTTTTCTTCCTTATTGTGAAGTGAAATATATCGTGAAGAAAAATTATAGACAGCCAGAATTTTTTGTAGAATGGCCTGACATGCTTTTAACTCTTGAAAGGATGCGTGGCCCCTACCACTTCATTTCATCCAACAACCACCCTTAATTTTGTTAACAAAGTATAGTACAGCTTACAATATATTTCTTATCTTCAAAAATATATTTCTGTTGACTCAGTTTGAGGCATCAGTGAGTATAACTTACAATAGACAATTTAAAGATTTGAAAAAAATGATTTAAACAACTGATTCAGTTAACTTCTTGTGACACCTGATAATGTATGAGTACACATACTTTATGCATAAAACTATTATGTGTCACGAGAAGTTGTCCAAAATAGTTGTTCAAATAATACTGCTCTTAAAAGATACTGTCTCACTTTCAAAGAGGATTTTAGGCGTTTTCATTTGGAAAAGTATTAGAAATGGTCTAGCTATTCATAGAGATACTCATCATCCTAACTGTTGGTTGAAATTACAATGTCAATCCATTAAAGTTGCATTTAATCAATCTGTTATATATTATAGTATCTCTTTTAATAAATCTATATATTTTTTCTTTTCCCTTAATTATCTGTGAATAATATAATACATATTAACATGTTCAACTGCTGAGTGTGGTTACTTTTTCTTACAATACATAATTAACTTGCACTTTGAACTATTTTGTAATGTGCCCCACAGGCTCGTCCACTTCTCCTTCGTGCAATTGAGACAGGTGACTTCAGTGAACTAGTGGACCCAAGGCTTGAAGGGCAATACGTTGACAGTGAAATGTTCAGAATGATCGAGGCAGCTGCAGCATGTGTTCGCCATTCTGCTCCGAAACGGCCTCGTATGGTTCAGGTGATAATAATACTAAGAGACAGCTACTTCTTGGTTCATGAAAATGTCCATCTACATGTTAACCTTGTGCTTGTTTTTGCTTTTGACATAATCATCTGCATTTGTAACATTTCTATCTTAACTCATTTAAATCATTGACATTCACTGATCATTCCCTTGGGTTTTTATCAGGTGGCAAGAGCCTTAGACACTGGAGATCAATATGATCTATCTAATGGGGTGAAATATGGTCAAAGCACTGTTTATGACTCTGGCCAATATAATGAAGACATTGAGAGATTCAAAAGGATGGCCAATGGCAGCTTTGGTGATTCTGATTTTGATATGTACAGTGATTACAGTTCAAAAGAGATGTCTGGATCCAAAATTCAGTTGATGCCAAGTAGTTCAACTGCTGATTCAGAAATTAAAGCTTACTACAGCCTTAAGAACAGTGCTGCTGAGAACAGGTCTTGAGGCAAGCATAGGCATAATGGAGTTCAAGGTTGCTGGTTTTAACCCAACTAATCTCACCGAACTCTCTCTCCAAAATCCAAAACTAATTTCACCAAACTGTCCTTTATGGCATTGCATCATCTAACAATGCACCATGAAAATTTTTGGCTTACAAATATTTAGAACTATGACCTTTATCCAAAACTCCCAATCCTTACTGCCATGAAAGTTCAAATATATACTGAGATTGCCTTTGTTTGACATATGCCGATCAAAAACATTAATTCCTTTTTCTCTCTTCAACTTTTCTTCTGTTTCTTTCCCCCATTCTTTTTTAATAGCGGGGTACGTTGAAAGCTTGTAAAAGTATAAGTTTGTTGAGATTACTTTTTAATAGCTATTATTATAAAAAATAGATATCTCTTATTGATTCTGGATTAGGAAGATTGAGTTTCTTACTGTGCATGTAGGGTGAATAATTTCCCGTCTTGATAATTTTATTAATGATAAAGGAGGCAGTTGTCACATATCTTGAATCACTAACAAGAGAATGGATAAAAAATACAATGTGTTTGAAGGAGCTTCTAATACAAGCTCGTCATTCACACATGAAAGTAAATATTGTCATGCTTCATGAATAAATCACCCAAATGTTGGAAAATTATAATGAAACCTAGATCAAAATTTACATCAAACAGATACGCAATATAAGATGTTCATCAATACATAGATAAATAGTTGAGACCTGTATCTGGTACCAAGCAAAAATCCATCTTCTTTCTATCTGATATGTAAAAAAACAAAAGCAGTTGTCTAATGGATAACAGAGCAACTATTTCAAATGCGAGTAGGGAGATTTAGAATTGGCATTATATGGATGGTCCAACTCATTACGGGTCATTCATGTCAAAGCCCAATTACAACATCCATCAATTGGTCAAGTGCTATCACATGACATCATAATAATATTTCATAATTGATATCATTTAATAATCCAATAAACAATTCTAAAATTGATTAATATAATCCACAAAAGTAACTAAAATACAACACTAAACTCTACATAGAAGCAAGCTTTTGAAATAAATCCTCACATTAATTTGACTTTATTCATCACAAACATGCTATATTATGTGTAATAAAAGCATGCTTAATTTTTCTTTCTTGCGGATATTTAAGGGCATGCAAGACATGCAATATTTAAGGGCATGCACTACATGCATGCTATATTAAATAAAAAGGCAATGCATTCAATGTTTTGGAAATATAAAAAAAAATATTCAATATTTCCTTTATTAGTAAGTATGAGGTTTAATAAGAGGATTTAGTGAAAGGATTTAGATTAGTCATTTGAGAAACAAGGCTTTAGATGAGAAGAGGTTTATCATTAATGTGAAATCAATGGATGATCTATAAGTACCCCTTAATCCAGGGAAAATATTCTCTCCATTTCTCATAAGAAACGGAGAGGTCCATTACTATACTTTTGAGAAAATAAATGATAAATGATACTCTCTACTATATGAGCCTGTTTGGCACGCCCCTTCTGCTAGTTCATAGCGGAGGAGAAAATAGCCCCGTTTGGCAAGCGCCTCTGTCACGAGCTTATAGCGTTTTTTTCAGACGCTACTTCAGCTTATAGCTTATAACGTTTCATTTTTTCCCCCACTTTTATCCTTATTATCTTAATTTAATTCTACTTTTGTCATCTTCTCTCTCTTTTATGTAAAATCATTAATGAATATGTCCTTTTATGTCATTTTATATTTTTCAGCTAGTTCAACCGTTAGTTTTACCAAACACTTTAGCAAAACCATAATAATAGACCTCTCCATACTTATAATTTATATTCACCAATGAACAAGCATCAAAGCCCAATGGATCAACTTGAATCTGAAATTCAAAAATATTCCCAATATATAATTTACCTTGTAATTATTTAAATTATTATTTAAAAACGAAAAAGAAAAAGAATTTACACGCACTAAGACCTAGTTTCTTTTATGGAAAAAGAAAATCCATATGGATTAGGAATTTTGGATTGGCTCCACTTAGCTTCTTTTATGTTTGTTTGAATTGAAGCATAATTTCTGTTTGCGTCTGTGGTAGTTTTTATTTTGGCATTCCACTAAGTAATTGCTTCTTTTGCTTTATTATTCTAAATCCAAGTCAAAGTAAATTTCTTAAAAGTTCTAAACCAATCTAATTCAAATTGAAATAAAAATGAACATAGAAACATCCTTATATCGTTCAATCCATCAATTTTAAATTGAGTTATTTCTATTTCTTACATTGTTTTTACTTTTCCAAATCCATATGGCAGAGAGAACAAAGGCTTTTTTTAAAACAAAATATTAAAACAAGGGCATTAAGAAGTAGAGAAGATAATTATGCATTTTAATTTTGCAGCTGGAAAACAAAGACACAGGAACACATATAGAGGATAAATAGAAAGTAGAAACACAATGGCATAGTGGGGAAATGCTTGCCAACAATAAGATGGCCATGTCTACATAATATTCTATTATATAATTCTGTCATGGTCCTGCTCTTAGCTTTCCTTCATGGCCAAGCTTCATTTCAAAACTTTTCATGTCACCATGAGCACTTTGTGGCTTGGGTCCTCTTGCTGCACCATGTTCAAAACTTTTCATGTCACCATAAGCACTTAGTGGCTTGGGTCCTGATCGGGCTGCACCATGTCCATTAGGCTTAGAAGCTGCAACTTTTTTGTCAAAACCAAATTCAATATCCACTTCTTTTGGACGCAACTTGTGGTTCTGCTGCTTAGCATGTTTCTGGCTATGGCTGTGGCTGTGGCTGCGCCTGCTGCAAAGCCTTCCAAGACAGCAAGCAACTGCAGAAATGACTACTATAATGGCCAGGACAACAAATACTGACCCAAAAGACCCATTTGAATGGTGAGGAGGTGACTGGTATGTGACAGTGGTTGGATAGACCTGGACAGGTTGCTGCTGCTGCTGCAGTGGTTGAAGTTGTAAAGACATCTTGAGGGTTAGATGCTAGAAGAGAGATTGGGTTGAGGGGTGAGGAGATTTGTTGGGGGAATAGGTGGATTTGATATTAAGGATGCAACTCTTGTTCTTTGAGTGCAGACCAAGGTAGATTTGGATTAACTCCTCAAGCACTCAACTCAGGTAGATTGGTTAACTGTGAGAAGACGTTATGTATAATATGGGCCTCAAAGAAGTAAGGATTTTTTGAATTCAAAAAGGGAGAAGATGGGAACTTTCTTTAATAAAGAGGCAACTAAAGATATTCTTTGTTCCCTTTACATGTTGGCTCCTGTAATTGCTTTGTAAGGAGAGAAAGTAAGATCTTGGAGCATCAGGACACAACACTCTCAAGGCCCCAATGTCCCATGAGACTGCAGCTTTTGCTTACTGGTGTTTTCCCACTGACAATCATTGGAATGAGATGGTCCTCTGATGTATATACCATAGGGGAGTAGGGAAGCATTATCATTTAATAATATGCTGCTTCTTATGTGGGTGATGTACGGATCATAGGGTCATGATATTTGGATTATTAGGGCGTTACTTTTCTTGCTACAAGTAATATGTGTGGGGAGACATTTTGTAAGGATTGAAACTTGTTTAAGTTGTTAGGGACTTAAAAGACATTATTACTCGGTTTTATGGCTCTGCTCTGGTCATATTCAAGTTATTAGGCCGTAGAAATTCCATTCTTGTACACAATAACTACGGATCATTAGTAAGAAATTTCATTCTTGTACACAACAACTACGGATCATTAGTAAGAAATACTTAACTATGGATCTGAAAAACTAAAAAGTGATTGTTTTAGCAGCAGGATGGTGTTATAAATCTGATGCATGATAGCAGTCCCCAAGTCAAGGATTTCTCCGAAATATGTGAAAGCGAGGAACAAAGTTAGATAGAGACCATAGTGTTATTAATATCGGGATTGGTGCAAAAGTATCAAGCACCAACGATTCCAAGCGCAAACTTATCAGCTTAATGGGGTCACCTTGTCTGATTGTCCCCTTTATTTCTTTAGATTTTTGAAACAGGGAATCTGCTTGTGAGTGTTGAGTTGGTATTGATAGCAGGGTGGTATTGACCAGTTTATTAAATTTCAATACTCACCATGCAGTATAGGGAAAATAGTTTGTATACATCACTTCGAAAAATGGTTAGATAAATGCATTAAGCAACGTTTGAATAAAAGGGAAATATTCCACTTCCAGCAGTGAGAATATAAATTATTCGAGCAAAGCTTCGGTTCTATTTCCTCCAGTTATGCCATTGGCTGGCATCATGTATGTTCGTAGTAGAACGGTACTAGTTGAACTTTAGTCAAAATTATATTGCTCGAAATATTTCCGTGAAATTTGTTAATTTTTCATTGCAATTTATTTCTTTGATAATCAACTCATATATATTAAATTAAAGTTTTCACTTTTCAACCTGAATCATTTTAGAGTGTCGCCATTAAGACTCGAATTTGCGTCCTCCTCTTTATGGGATTGAGATATCTATCACTCGATCAACTCTTGATTGGTGTCATTAAAATATTTAATTAATAAATATTAATTAAATAAATATTAAATTTAAAAAATCATACAATACCCGTAATATTTACTAATTTCTTCTACTGCATATACGTAGGCTGATACTAGTTAGCTCATAATATTATGATCATAACCGATATGTGATTGGTTCGAGTGGTAAGAGGCTCAAACACCTTAAACAAATGGTCAAGGGTTCGAATCTTGACTCTTGTATATGAAAAAAATCTGATTAGGAGGAGAAAACTAACTTTGTGTGCCCAACAGGTTCCCCAATGGAGATTAGTCACTGCTAAACGATGGTGAATATTTTATATCTATATCATGATTACAAAAAAAAAAAAAAAAAAGAATATTATAATCATACATTATTTGATTCCTTAACTTATACCAATGGTTTAAACATTAGACTGGATTGACCAGTTCAGCTATCATATTTTATTTTTTTACTACATTTTTCAATTCAGTTTCGTATAAACCATTAATTTATTGAGTTAAATCAAACACAAGTTAAGATTTTTCCCACTTCGATCTTTGGTTCAATTTTGTAATATAGTAGCAACATCTAATCACATACACACACACACACACACACACACACACACATATATATATATATATATATATATATATATATATATATATATATATATATATATATTTTGAATATAAAATTATCATTCAAAGAAAGAGTTATTCAGATTTCCTATTGTAGTACAAGTTATTCCTCCATATTGGGATTTGGTTTCAATCAATTAAAATTGGGGGAAAAAAGTTTTTTGGTCACTAGCAACTATTTTAGGCATTATTGTAAGGAAATTTTTAAATTTTTAAAGTATAAAATAAAAAAATCTAAAATTATAAGTGATATACATATATAAATAAAAGTGGAATTAAAACAAATATAAAGTATTTGAATATCATAATTAATTCTAAAACGTAAATTTAAATATTACAAAAATAAGAAATTAGGAATGAAATATATTGTTTTACAAATGAGAGTAGCCTAAGACATTTAATCACTTTTAATAGAATATACTCTAATTTAATATTGTGAATATTTTTATGTTAGAAATCTTTGTCTTGAAAATAAAAAAACATAATTAGAAATAAGATAATGACTCATAGTAATAACTATTAATTAATAGACTAAAAAATACATCATAAAAAAATTATTAAATGAAAATAAGTAAATAATACGCAAATTTGATCATACTAATAGTTATATATTAATCAGTAGATTTTTAGATATATTAAAAATGAAAATTTTAAAAATTACTGAATATAGGCAATGTCACATGGCTCGGTGAGGAGGAGAGAGGCCGTGAATAATGACTCATGTTCAAGAATTAATATTGTAATTCAATATATAGTTTTTGATTAGTAGTAAACAATTAGTAATAAAAATTTATTTATTTTGACAAGATTAGTAATAAAAAAACTTAGAAGTTAGTATTTTTGAACCAGTACATCTGAAATTAGTAATAGTAATTAGAAACAAGTTTGTGCATTTGATAACTATAGTAATTGATTAATAAAATAATAGTAATCTTTATAATTAGGGGACTGCTACGGTACCCTTATTAATTTAAGGGTTTTGGTACCTTGGAGTTGGATACCAATATTCAAAGGTGAGCTAACCTTCTTTTTGCTTTAGTAAGAATGTCTTGTTCTATTTATTTAAGGGCCATATTTTCTTCATGTAATATTATTCCTTCAAAATGCTTTATCTTTTTTCTAAGATAATTCATGACTTCTCTATCTTTGTACGTAAGGATAACATCGAATCCTTCTATGAGTGTTATTATTTTTCCTGTCATATGTAGTCATAATTCTTCCATATATTCTATCATTTTCTTAATTGGTTTTCTAGTTTTATTTTTTCTCCAAAGTATACCTCTTTCAATTAATTTTCTAACTTGTTCATCTATATAATTTTCTTCCTTAGTTTTTAACAAGGTAGACAAATATGCATATTCATCTTTGAGTTGTACTTTTATTACTTGTATCTTTTCTTTTATTTGGGTTTGATTCATGCTACAAAATTTTCTAACTCGTTTTTTATTCTTTATAGCATTTTATATTTATATTCTATTATTCCTTCTATTATACAGTCATCAATAAAATCTCCAACTTCTTGTTGTTTTCAATATTTTATTTCTTTCCTAATTTCTTTTATCCATTGTTTAAACATAGTAATCATCTTCATGCTATTATTCTTTCAAGTCTTTTTTTTATCCATTTTTCTATTTTTAACTGATGATCTAGCATACTCTCTTTTAACCAATGGTCTTGTAAAGTTATAGGTTCATTTTCTTGCCAATAAATTATTTTTTTACGATTCTTTTGTAACCACTGTTTTAAAGTATTGTATATTATCATGCTATTATAGTCTCTAGTCTTTGTTTAAAAATCTGAATACGAGTTTCGACTCGTCTTATTTGATCCTTAATTATAGGTTTAGGATTTTCTTCATCTAATTATTTTAAGGTTTTACAATAATCTCTTAGATTATTATTGTTTTCTTTATATAGCTAGTAGTTCTCATTATCTGACTCTGATACCAATTCTTGCGTGGGTTGTTATTTGCAATGACTTGACTTACTAATTTATTAATATTATCGTCTGTACTTCTTTCAGGTTCTATAAAAGTAATAGGCCTAGGTATATCAGGTATTCTTAAAGATTCAGATTTCTTTAAAAAAGTTCCTAATTCCGTTATTTCATTTTTTCGTGGATAATAAATTTTTTCAATATCTTCAAATAATTGAGGAACGTCTATTCTATCGTTATTTCTAAAGATAATACTATGGTGAGAATTTGTTAAAGCGTAATTAACACAATATGTTACTGAAAATATTTTATCTCCTGGTCGCATTACATTTTTTCTTAAAAATTTATGTTCTAAAGTTAGAGATTGGTCTAATCTTTGAGTATTTAAAGGGATACCAATATTTGGATGAATTTCAAATTTTAATTTTACATAGGCTAAGTTTCCTTCTATAACTCCTAATATTTTATCTCGTACAACAGTTATTCTTTCATCTTTCAAGATTAATTCTATTGGGGAGTCTATTCCTTCTTGGAATGTTGCTTTAATTAGGATCTGAACTGCTCCTATGTGTATATATCCTATTTTTCGTCTATGTGCTTCTATTTTTAAATTTTGTCTTAATTTTGAAATCTTTTTTCGGTTTAATAGTTGTATATTTGTGAGGCCTTGAGCTTCAGTTATATCTATGGGAGTTTCTGTAATTATTTTACCATAGTAAATAATATTTTCTTTCTGAATAAACTTTTTCTTTATTCCTCCTAATCTTTCTTTTCCTTTCATATTTACAGTTTTAGGAAGATCTAATTCTTCCTTAATGAATGGATAGTGTCTTTTGATCCACTGCTGCTTCCGCTTTGCTGCTTCTAAATGGATGATTGAATGAACTTTGACTATTTGGAGCTTAATTGAGACGAGACAATTGGAAAGTATATGGAAGATTTATAAATAAAAAGAGTAGTTTATTTGACGGAAGTGGTTACAGGCTGGTATTCGCAGATACCTAGTATCCTCTAAGAGGAGACTAACAACGTTTCTCAACTTGAGAAAGCTCGGGTGAGAGTTTTTCTCCTTGCTGATTCACTCTCATTTGCCTCAGCATAAGAGGACATATTTATAGGCTAAGGGATTATTAGCTATTTACATTATTGACCCTATAGCACATAAGTGCTTACATCAGAAAACTAATAATTTACTTGCTGCCGTCACTGCTTACATCATTCTTCAATTATTGCTTCGTCTTCGGAATCTTTTCCTTGTGGCTGACAGCTAGTAGTGGCTTCTGACGTGGCTTGCTTTATGTATCTCTCACATGCATGATTGCCGTTTTCTTTAATTATTGAACAAAGTTTATGGAGGATAGCTGGGCAATAATTCATAGAGGGTCCCTCGAATGCATAGAAGGGCATCTCGAAGCTTGTTAGCAAAGCTAAGTCCTTTTCTCTGATGGGTTACCACTTGTCTTGCTTAGAAGCAAAGTATTTGGTCCTTTATACAAAGTTTTAATAAATGATTCTTTTCCAATGGTTTGACATTGGGAGTAGATGCTGACTAATTGATGAGCTATGAAGTTAATAATTTGATCTTCATCATAGTCGACTCCAGTAGGTTCATCCATTAACGGGAAATTATTATTGCTGATACCAATAAAGACTAAGTGCTTGGCTGGTTGTTTGGTGGTGAAGTCTGGATAGGCTGAGTAAAATTTTAAGAAAATAGATCTTTCCCCAGCAATATTTTTTCGAAACATTTGGACTGCTTCTTTGAAGTGGTAAGGAAACAGATTAATTTCTTCAAGGTTGGGATTTAAATAAAAACATTCAATTAGTCTGAATTGGAACAAATTGAATGCTAATATTGATGGGGCTCTAGGTGTAAGTACTGCCTTGGTAGCAAATAATTTCCGATCAACCATATATACACAGTTGTTTTTTTCTTTTTCCATCCAATGGATTAGTCTTTTGAGATGTTCATAAAAGTTTTCTTTTGAGAATTGGATTTGGAGTTCATGTTCTTTTCTAGTAATTATTTGGAAATTGTCTAGGGAAGAAGGGATTCTTCCTAGAATTTTCAATGATTTCCTTGGTTCTAGGGTTAAAGTAGCTGTTTCAGCAAACGTTCTTGGTCCAATATAAATTTCTTTTCCTTTAGCAATCTGAAAATCTTTTAGAGCTTTTTCTGCTTCTTCTTTTGTTGCATAGGATTTATGAATAACTCCTGGAATTTTCTGACAATGGGGAGCTGCTTTGTGCCACCCGTCATAAATTCCGGGAAATGATCCGTTAAAAATAGCGTACCATTTTTTTATTTTCTTCTCTTTGCGCTTGCTGTTTAATTGCTGCTGGAATTGCCTTTTCTAAGAAATTCTCAGTTTCTAATTGTAAGTCCAAGACTTTGATGTCTGCTTCAATCAAGTCTAATTCTTTCAGCTTTTGATCTCTGAGTGCTTTGTTGAGCTCTCTTTGTTTTCTTAACATTTCCGTGGTTCCGCGCTCCATTCTCTGGATAGTATATCTGCAAGGACATTCTCTTCTCCCTTAATATTAGATATTGAATAGTTATATTCAGATAATTTCATCTGCCATCGGATCAACCTTCCTTGCTTATAAGTGCCTTTATGATTAAGGTTTTTAAAACCTGCCACATAAGTGGAGTCGGTTCTAACAGTAAATTCTTTATCAAGCACATAAATGCGATGTTTTTCCAACATGCGAATAAGTGCTAAAGTTTTTTTTTCATAAGTAGGATAATTAAGTTCACTGTCTGAAAATGTTCCAGACATATACCGACATAATAATTCTTTCTTTTGTCCAGGGGGTTTTGCCTTCATAACACCTCCCCAACATTCATGTGATGCCTCTGTTTCGATAATAATTAAATCATCTGATGGATGATATAATTCTGGAAGAGATTGACATAAGTATTTTAACTCAGTAATAATTGCTTCATCTTCCTCAGTCCAGGACCAAAGAGCATCCTTCTTTAGTTTCTGTTGCAGTATTTTTCGTTTTGCTGCAAGATCTTTAATAAAACCTTCATTTGAAATATAGGTTAGTAATCCAAGAAATCTTTGTAATTCTTTTTTATCTTTTAAGGCAATTGGAAAATTGTAAAGTTTCTCTAAAACATGTTTCTACATTATTATTTTTCCTTTTTCTATTTCAAGGCCTAAATAATTAATTTTACTTTGAGCTAGAACTGCTTTCTTTTTATTTAAAACTACTCCATGTTCTAAGAGTTTATTAAGTACTAAGGTTACTTTATTATAATGATCTTCTAAGTCTTTATTGGTAAATACCAATATATCATCCATGTATATGAGACAAAAATCTTTATATTCTTTGAGTATTGAATCCATTCTTCTTTGAAAAATTCCCGGAGATTGCTTCATTCCCATAGGAAGTACGTTTCATTCATATTGACCTTGAGGACAACTGAATGCTGTTAATGCCTTGGATTCTTCTATTAATCTTATCTGATAAAATCCTGATTTACAATCAAAAGTACTAAACCAATGCATATCTCTGATTTGTTCGATAATTAAATCTTTTCGAGGGAGAAAATATGCATCTCCTTCCATTGCGTCGTTTATTTGCTTATAATTTATTATCATTCTTCTTTTACCACACTTAATTTCACTATGATTTTCTACGTAAAAGGCTGGAGCAGAATGTTTGCTTGTGGATGATCTAATTAATCCTTTTTTAATCATTTGCTTAATGTCTTCTGCATATTCATCTCTGTCTTGTCTAGTATAAATCATAGGTTTGCATTTTACTTCTTTGGCGGGATCTTTTAATTTTAATGTGATCAGTTCGGTATTTTTATTATTTATTTTTGGATCTACAGGGTTTTCACTACATAGTTTATCTAGCAGTTCGTCAATTTGGGCCGGAATTCTTCTATTTGGCTCTAGATTAATTAAGGCATAGCGAATTTTTTGACAAAGGATAATAAATATCTCACCACGTTATAGCTTGTTAAACTCTGATTGTTTGGTAGAGTAGGTACACTGAGAGGAATGGTTAATGGGTATGGAAAGTATTTCGCGGGTTTGGATATTTCGTATGTACGGTGTTTTAAGAGTAATATATTCTAAGTATTGACAAAAATGTGCATAAAGTCGTAAGAAGTTATTTCCTAGAATGACATCTATTCCTGTTTCTTGTTGATAGATTGTTGGTACAATAAATCGTTTATTTTGTATTTGTAATGTTATTCGTTTGGCTATCCAAAATAAAGGGTGGATGGACTAATCAACTATTTGTATTTTTAATGGTTTTTCTAGACGTTCCCATTTATCAAATAGTGCTTTTGTTGCTAAACAAATACTTGCCCCTGTATCTATGTAAGCTTCTGTCTCTTTATTACCTTTTTCTATTATAATTTTGATATAAGTACTATTCGGATTCTGTTTCTTCTGAAGATGATTCATCATGTTCAGAATATTCATAAATACTATCATCAGTGGTATTTAATTCATCTTCTAGTGGTTCTAAATTGTATATTTTGTAAACCTTTTTTTTTTTATTTTAACCTTTTCTTTAAATTCTTTATTCTTTTTCTGAGAACATTCGTTTGCATAATAGCCTTCTTCATTATATATCCAACATACACATTTCTTTTTACCTTTTGGACAATATTTTTCAGGTGTACGTTTTTTCTTGAAATATTTTTTCTTTGTATTTTTATATGCCTTTTTCTTCGGATAGGTCTTTCTTAATCTAGGTTTATTCTTATAATACTTTCTTTTCTTTATTGGTTAATTACATCCGTAATTTTCTGGTAGTTCAATTTCTGGTATTTCGCAGCAAATTTCATTTCTTCCTCTATTTAGTTGTCTTATTGTTTCTCTAGCCAAACATTGCTCACTTAATTCTTTATAGATTATTTGGATAATTCCTCCTAGGGTTTTAGCAGTAGTTAATGGGTTGGCCAACTAGATAGTTTTTATTTTTTGATTAAGGGGAAAAGGTAATTTATCGATAAAAATTTCTTTATATGTTTGTTTTGTCTCAGTGTTTAACTGATAATAATATTTTTGGTATTCACAAATAAAGCTTCCTATTTCGCACATATCACAAATTTGCATTTTATTTAAATTTACTTTAGTGCTTTTATGTAAATATCTATTTACTTCAGAACCTTGCTCAATGTTGGCGAATCCTATAAATTCTTCATAAATTAAATCCATTATGAGTCTTACAAACTCTTGATTTGTTTGTGTAGTATGTATATACTGCTGCCATTTTTCATCTCTTATTCCATTAAAAAAAATTTGCACATTCCCAGTGGTTTTATAGAATATAAAATTTTTTATTGCGATTCTATCTAAGCTATTAAATTTTTCATCTGTTGCCATAAGTAGAGTGAGTTCATTAATCCATTGTAAGAGTATATCTTCCTTATTTTTTGCACAATCAAAGATTTAGAATATTTCTGGATTTAATAGATTCATATCTTGATCTAAATTCGTCTGGAACTTTTGACCATTTATTATTTCTTTTTATATATCCTTTGTCATGCATTGTTTGTTTTTCCATGTTTTCCCAAATTTCAAATATTTTCTTTCTTTTTCTGTTTGGTATCATGCTTCTACTCGTTTCTCCATGGTGCATTCGTATTTCGTTAAAATCTGTTTCATATGATGAGGAGCTATAGTTTAATACTATTTCTTCCGTTTCATTTAAAGATTTAATTTGCTCTGCAGCTGAATTAATTGGTTCTGCAACTTGTATCTGATTATGTTCTTCTTCAATTAT
The DNA here is from genome assembly GCA_039655645.1 of Ammopiptanthus mongolicus. Lineage (NCBI taxonomy): Eukaryota > Viridiplantae > Streptophyta > Magnoliopsida > Fabales > Fabaceae > Ammopiptanthus > Ammopiptanthus mongolicus. The sequence goes on from CM077343.1 coordinate 90,757,859, forward strand.
TTTTAATTGTTCAAGAAGTTGTTGAATTTCTTCTAAGTCGTTTGATCTTTTTATTATTTCAATATAATCAGTTTTTAACCCCTCCATGTTGTTCTTGAATTTAGAGATTCTAAGTGGTGTAAGGTTTCAGATGTCTTTAATTTTAATAATTCTTCTAAATCTCTTTTGGTAATATGTCTATTATTTTCGTCTTCTTTTAAGAGTTTTTCTAGTTGTTGAAGAATTTTTCTAAGTTTCAAATCTTCTTCATTTTCTATCTCTTTTCCTCTATCTATATTTTTTAACATTTCATATATACCTATAAATTCAACTTGTCCTTTTTGTGTTCTATTATAAGTATATTCTGCAATTTTGGAAGTAGTTTCCATTAATTGAGTTATATTGTTATTTATTTTATCTAATATTTTTTTTAGTTCTTTATATTTTTTATCAATTCCTTCTAATAGATTTATAATCTTCTTTCATTGCTGAGGATACCGATACCCTGAGATCTTCAAAAGTTACCATAGAAAATGCATTATAATGTAATAATTATAAATATTTGTCCTGAGAAAAAAAATTAATTAAAAAATAAGTTAGTATATTTGAAAATTTAAAAAATGTCAACTGACACATTGAAGAGAAGAGAGATAATAAAGACTCTTATATTCAAAAATAAAAACTCTAATTTTATACACACACACATATATATATATATATATATAACCTTGGCAGAGATTCCGTCAAAACAAGCAGCGTCGCCATCAAAAGCATTGTCAGCAATAGTTTCGTCTGCAAAGGGATTTCATGTTTGTCTTTGTGAGTGCAATAAGTCAGAAATTTGAGGTATAATGTTGAATATAAAGCACTTTTTTTTTTGATAGAAAAATATAAAGCACTTTTTTCGTTCTCAATGTTTAGACTCATCTGTTGCATGTTATCAAAAAAAAAAAAAAAGACTCATCTGATGCAATAAGACAATTTGTGATACATATTTCCTAATTATACATTCGTTTAAGAAAACCATCTTTATCTCTCTCTCTCTATTTTTTCCCCAATGAAATCAATCCTTTTATATATATATATATATATTAAATTATAGAACTTATTTTCAAACGTGATCCACTTTGTATCATCTCTCTCATTCTATGTGAGCAAGGTGACATCACGTATGTTAAGCAAAAAAATTAAAGATAAATTCAAATTTACTAATTAACAATTGTTACTTTCAAATATGTATGTTATTTACTTATTTCCATTTAAATTTTTTTAGAATATATTTTCGAATTTGCTTTTTAGTGCATATTTGGTCAGCAGTTGCCTCTAACGCCAACAGCAAACGGAGGTGAAACTTGCTTTCACGTTCAAAAAAAATTGTTGACTTGCTACTCCAAACGTTAGTTCATCCCCTCTAAATGCAAATCCAAACATGTCCTTAATGGCTATTGCCAGCATTATAAAACTCGGACTAGTCGTTGGCTCAATCAGGACATTGGGTCACCGGTTGAACCGTTAAGTTATTGATTGAACTGCATAAATTGGTATATATGAAACTTGTAAAATTTATAATAAAGATATGTATATATAATACATTTATTGAAAATATAACAAATGAGTTATGGGGCGCGGTGGCACAGCTGCTCTGAAAAGGGGTTCAAACCTCACTTTTGTATTATTGGTTGCTGCATTTTCCGGAGCTTTGGCGCAAGTTGTGCGCGCGTGAATAGGTGAAAACAGTGGGCTTTGGACTGTGCAACAAGCAAACCTTGGATATCGTGAGGCAACAGGCCTTGAATCGCTCGACCGATTTCACCATGAGTCGAGTCATCCGGTTCAACGATGATTTGATGACGTTAGATCCGGCTCAGTTGTATATCCGATATGATATGCTGACCGGATCAACCATAAGTTCAGTTTTTGGTCGGACTGATCCAACTGACTAGTTCGATTCGATTTGAGTTTAATAACACTGGTTATTACAATCAAATCCGCTGATCATTAACTTATTTTTATTTAATTCTTTGACTTAATTGCACTTTTGGTCTCCCAGGTATGATGATTGTACAAATTTAATCCCCCAGGTTTTAATTGCGCCAATTGGGTCCCTCAAGTAGCACGATTGTGCAACTTTTGTCCCCCCAGGTTTCAATTGCACCAATTGGGTCCTCTGAGTATCACGATTGTGCAATTTAGCTCACTCAAGTATCACAATAGTGCAATTTTTAACGCTAGTAGCTTACGTGGCCTACGTGAAACTGATTTGGCACTAAGTGAAGTCAACATGGCAGTTTAAGGACCATTCTTATAAGACATCACTGACATCTCAAATACTTTAATGGTCAAATGCACATCACTAAGTGCCACATAGGAATGACATGTAAGCTGTCATGCTGGCCTCATTAAGTGCCAAATCAGTTGCACATGTGCTTCATAGGCTATTAACGTTAAAAGTTGCACAACAGTGATACTTGGGTGACCAAAATTGCACAATCGTGATACCTAGGGGGACCCAATTGGTGCAATTGAAACCAAATGGACCAAAATTGCACAATCTTGATACTTGGGGGACCCAATTGATGCAATTAAAATCTGAGGGACCAAAATTGTACAATAGTCATACTTGGGGGACCAAAAATGCAATTAAGCCTAATTCTTTTCCTTTCGAGAACAAATATTTCTAAAATAAAAATAAAATATTCACATATATTAAATTAGAGTATATTCTTTTAAGAATGGTTAAATATCTTAAGTTGTTGTCATTTCATAAAATGACAAACATCATTCCTTAATTCCTTTTTAATATTTAAATTTAAATTTTAGAATTAATTATGTATATCTTTTTTTAGATTTAAATATTTTTATTTATTTATACATTCTGGATTCTACTTAAACTAATTATGTATATATCATTCATATTTTTTATTATTTTTAAAATATATTTTTTATTTTATTTATTTTATATATTTTTTAAATTTAAAAATAGCCGTATAATTTGCATCAAGTTACTTGCTAGTAATAATATACATGAAAAGAATATAAAAAATATATTCTGTATGGCCTGGACTTGATTATTGATCAGGCTGAAGCCCATCAACATGTTGATGGGCGTTGTTATCGGGTTTCACCACGGGTCGACACCCTTCAGTATTTATATTCAGTTTTTGATTTTTCAACCGTGCTCAATTTCTCGCGCCAATTCTAGAGAGAGAGAGAGAGAGTTTTCTGATTCTGAATGGAGTTCTCTTCGGTTCAGAATCTGTGCTTACACGTGAGTTTCATATTCTCTTCACACTGAAATGTTCATATTCCATTTTGTTCTCTGATTTTCTCGTCGATTCGGTTATGTGAATCTGTGCTTACATTACGTGCAAGTTTCATCTTCTCTTCACAGCAATATTGTTCGAATTTGTTTTTCTGTGACTGGTTCAGTTATGCGATATGAATCTGCGATTTTCAGTTAATATGTTCAGCATATCATAGATGCCGATTATCCGAGCAGATTTGCAGACTCTCAGTCGTTCTCGCTCGATCTTCGTCTTCGCTCCCTTCCTCACTTCAAATTTCAAGTAATCCTCTCTCTCTCTCTCTCTCTCTCTTTCGTTCGCTAGTTAATATCATTTTTCATGTTAGAATCTCAGATATCTTCTTCAATTTCCAGGCATTTTTAATTAACAATAGGTTAGATGAAAACATTAATATTTGTGAAGTAATGTAAGTTAACGATATTATAAAACTATTCAAAAACATTAATATTATTAAAAAAATCAACATTAATATTCATTAAAGTTTTTTTTTTTTTTTTTTAAATTAATAACAATGAGTCAAAATGTAAGTATTAGTTAGTTCTATGGAATATGGATAAAGAATTCTGCTGTTCATTATAAGTTATTAGGATCAAATCTCGCCTTCATTCATTTGCATCACATAAGCAAAGCTTAATGTGTCATCTCCTCCCAAGTGTGGCGTGTATACATTTCTATGTGTGCGTGAGTTAACAATTACAGACTTACAGTTATCATAAGAATGTATGTGTGCCTGGTGTGAGCTAACGATTACACGCTTACATTTATTATAAGAAGGATTCCTATACCGGGAATGAATAAACACTACTGTCTGGGTTTAGTGGCTTGGTTCTTGGCATCAGGTCCTGCTGCACCAAGTGGGTTTGAGTTCAATTTCCTACCCGAGCACATCGTCGACCAGGCTCTGGATATATGCCTTGATGTCATGAGTCAAGATTAGGGTATTAAATCGTAGTTGCAGCTGCCCGTTGTAGCTTGTTATTAGACAGTACACCACTCATAATGTCTCAATGTAACTGATGAAATTCTGCCAAGCCTATTCAATATTCATGATAGGTTCATTAACTGTTAGTCAGTCAATTAAAGTAGGCTAAGTGTCAGTTATGCCAGGTCAGCATTAGAAGGAAAATCTGTTAGTTGGTTAGTGTATTCCCTGCTTGTATATAAAGCAATTCTGTTGCAAGCAGAAAAGTGAGAATTCATTTTCACTACTTTCACTTTGTATTAACGGTTGCGGCCAATTACCATCAACGCGGTGAGCGGTCCGCAATCACAGACTGATGCGATTGTGTCACCCCCACAATCGAGATGTGACGACCACATTACTAGATGTGGTCCGTATTTTAAAGCTACTGTCAAGGCCGTAATAGAGTGGTATGTTTTTCTCTTCCTTATTATAGTAATTATATTTGAATTTCTTGTGAGCAGTCTCTGACACTGGCATTGGAAGCTGCTTAGAGGAATATCAATACTTGAGGTTTTCTTCCACAGATGTTGCTGACAATTGGGGTAACTGAACAATTCATGCATACCATCAAAGTTGGAGATTTATTGATTGATTGTTTTTTTTCCCAGTCATCTGCAATTATTATTTTTTATTATTAATTTTTTTTTTCTGCTTGTAAAACAGATGGAATGCTTTCTATCAAAACAACCAGTAAGTTTAATGTTCTCATGGTAGTAGTGCTTTGATCTCATTGAACATATAGATTTCCCACGTGCACATATTCGAAGAGAGATATCTATTCTTATAACTGCGTCAACTCAATTGCTCATAATGCGGGAGGTTATATGCTAGTCTTTTTGTCTAAGGAAAATGGTTTGAAACTCTTTATATTATTTTAGTAGGTATGTACATGTGATATGAACTCAGTTTGCATCAACTGTGGCGTATGTGGAGACTTGTCAAAAGTTTTATTTAAGGAGAAAACTTAGATATAATTGTTTAGGTATTTGTGATGCTCTTCACTATAAGTATAACATGAGTAACAACTCATCACTAAAAACATAACATGTCTAACAACATCACAAACACTTAAAGAATTGTATCTAAATTTTGTCCATTATGTATCTCTTTGATGTTGTTGTGTAATTATTCCTGGTCACGGTCCAAGAGTGTATTAATTTCAACTATTTAATATATATTTTTATGTTTAGTTTAATTGTTATCAGGATTCTTATTGTAGTCTATTGAAATTGTAGGCATCAGTGATAGTGAGATACATAATTATCAGATAAATTTGAAAGAAAGTGGTTCCTCTAGAATGACTGGGCTACCTTCAATTACAAAAAACGGTGCAAAATTCAGGCATGCAAGTTATTTGAACTTCATTAATTTAAGACTAATCTGTTAGTTAAGTTTCTTTCTATAATTGTGGTCGTCTTATTTTGCAGTGGTAGTGAAGTTTGTCTGTCTTCTTTTGTTAGCCTAGATCTCTTACTGGCTGAGGTTCATAGCTTCTTACAGAAGGTATGTGACTTTCTTGTGCTACTTCATCGAATCCTTTTGTTGCACAATGTTCGTAAATTACTTGAAATATATCAAAATTTTGTTAAGATGATAATATTTTCAATCTAAATCTGTTTGATCAAATATCTTATTTATCGCTGCGCCTCGGTCACGCGAGAGTCGTAGCACAATGGCAATCAATGCCTATCTCTGTGGAAGATATAAAGAATGGATGAAAGATAAATAACTCTTGGGCCATATTTTTTTGGTTGGGATTTGGGAGTACACTGACCAAACTTTGTCAAATGCTAATGAAGAAAATAATATATATTTACTGCTTTCAACTAATATTGGTCTGCTACTCTGCGGTGTAACCAATGTTTCAATTATTAGAAAGCACTGACTACTTCAGACAGTGATTAAGGCTGTACCTTAGAAATTCTTGTATATGTTTTGCACTTCTTCATTAGGGGAGTGTCTAAAGCAATTTGGTATATTATTAGATTATTATATGTCGCTATATTATGAAATCAAGGAGTATGAGTGCTTATATTTAGCTAAAACACACGAAAAACAGTAAAATCTTCACCTGAGAAATAAGAAAATAAAAATAAAATAGAGATGAACATTAGAGGAATAAATATGGAGGTAGCTTTACCAAGCCTGAATTCGCTATACAATTTTTCTAGCTCGTCAATGCTTATCAAAATTGAGAAGGTATTTGGTTCAAAGGATTTTGTTGATGTCCTGACATCGCTCTTTGATTCTCTGCAAAACATTCTGCTTCTTATATTTACGTATCAAAATTTAATATTCTTTCTATTTATTTGTTTATTTTGCAGATGCTAATTCTAAGGATTCCTGTAAGTTAAATAGACATAAGTGCAGAATTCTCAAATGTTCTCATATATTCCTTCAAACAACTATAACTTTCAGTGTGTTGACGCTGCTGCTCGAGAGCATTTTCCTTCTATCTCAGTTGATATCAACATTTAATAATTCCTCCAAATCAGATTGCCAAATTGCATTTCAATGTCATTGATACACTCCGAAGCAATATTACAAATTTAATGCAGAACCCTTGATAATGACTTTGGCACAGTTTTAGTGATTCACTTTGATTTTTTGTCCAGAATGTTGCAATTCAATTGGTGGCAGAAGATTGTGATGTACCTGGATCACGATATGAAAAGGTTTTTGTTGCAAATGAGTGCAAGCAATTACCTATCTCAGCATCAAATCTTGAACTTCTTGAGTCAGGCCTTAAAGATTATGTACTAAAGCATGGAAATAATTTAAGTAATGAGTGCAACTCTTGCTTCCCAAGTTGGTAAATTCTTAATCTCAAGTCAGCTCCCTGTTTATCATTCAGAATCATAATGTTTTTGTTCTATAATTAGTAGACTGATTACTTTCCTGCAGTGTCACTCAGGAAGAAATCTTTATACTCCGCTGTACTTTAAATATGATTATATGTCGGTATCATCCTATATTTCATGGGATATGCTGATTATCACTTGAACATTAAAATTCCCTGTTTACTAATTACTACTCGTTGTACATAGGCAATGTAATGTGTAGTTTTTAGTATGTTATAAGGTGACATAGTCAGTTAGTAGCAGAATCCAAAATGTATGAAATGATCCCGAAGTTTTTTGTTTCTAACATTGATGTCTAGTAGCCTATTTGCATGTGAAATGTATGTTATTATTAATTGGATCCATTTAAAATATTGATCTGTAACATTACATACAGATTGTGGAGGAAAAATGTCTCACATATAGGAATATGATAAATTGGTTTGTGTTGTTTCTCTACGCTATAATTGTATAAATTTCTCAAAATATTTACTTTTCTTGGTGGATGCTGCATGCTTAATAAAAATAGAGCTTCGAGATTATTAAGTCATAGCTCAAATAGCATTGGTATTTTTTTGAACCTTTGTTAGCGAGCAGCTCAAAGTTGGGAGTGGGGTAGCTTGCAGCACTGAAAACCGTCTACACACTGAACTGGTGATGGAAGCAGTCATTGTAATAAGTAATATATCAACGGAGAACACTGCGTGCTTCAGGGAATATGGTGATAAAACAGAGGTTCCTCAACAAGTCCCTTGAATTATATGTTTCAGTTCTTTTTGTTATTTTTAGATTTTATTTATCTGCTAATTAATTCGGATGATAACAATGTTGAATATCAGGTTTTGTATTTCAAGGACTTTTCACCTTGTACAATCTCCCGATCATCTATGAAGGCATTGAAAAGCACTGACTGGAAAAGATATGGTTTGAATTTAAGGGGCATAGTGCAGCAAGATGGCTTTGCATTACTAGAATGGGAAAACTTGCCTATAGATACTCACATCGATATTGTGCTCCACTCATATCATAAACAATATCCTGCATTGAGATTGAACAGATTGTTTTTTGCTTTATCCAAGACAATTAAACACATCCTATTTTCTTTATCTGAGATAATATTTTGATGCTTTGCTGCAAGACTATATACCCAATTTTTCTTCATAGAACCAGTGTACAACTCTGCATTTCAGTGTTAAAATTACAGTCAATGTTCTTCTCACTTAAATACATATGCTAGACAAAATGACATACATATTTTGAAAATATAACTATGAACATTTGCATTGTGTAAGTATGGTAATGTTTATCTATTAAAATTTCTTATTTTTATATGATATACTTCCTTGACATATTGATAAGACCGTGATACCAGCACCAAGGAAAATGTCTCAACTTGATAGAAATCTCGTTAAAAGAGCTGTTAAACTTTCTTTGGATGACTTGAAGGAGAAGCATTCAGGGCTATTTTTAAGTTCCCGTGCCCTTCAGGTACTCCCTCCCTCCCTCCCTCTCTCTCTCCCTCTCTCTCTCTCTCTCTCTCTCTCTTACGCGTGTGTGCACACACACATTTGTGTTCTATGGGCCCTCAGTGTTTTTACTGTTTGAAATTATTTTAGCACACTGAGACTTGTGCATAATAACCGCCAATCGTGTTCAAAAGGACAAAATCATCCACAGAGAAGGCAATCAACTGAAATGTCTTAATTCAGCAGCTTGATTTCCCATTCAATGAGCTGAATGATAATGTCGGAGTTGGTGGTATATTTAACTATCCTAGTACAGCATGGACCCGTGCATGTTATTGTTTAGCATGTCTTTCCTGTCTCGGGCTCAGTAAAGCATGAACAAATTCAGTCGTGAGTGACAGACCAAAGTGGCATGGCCTTATAAAGTTTGCAATTTTTCCCGCTAGTTTCCATGGGCTTGTGACTTGCTTTCTCTCTTCTCTACCAGGGATATTGTGGATTTTGAGTCAGCTGTGAAAACTTCCAAATTTAATTGGTCAATCACTCATCCTTTCTTTAAGGGGAAAATTAAAATGGAGAAAACAAATCCATACTCTGGCTAGCCATGTTGACTCATGGTTTAGTATCAGTTTTTTCATAACATATATTCGTTGCATATGTTCCGATATACTAACTAGTATTGCGTTGTCTATCTCAGTTGTGATGAACCGATCTGATCCATCCCTGTGTATTGCTATTTAGGTTGCAAGATTGTTTTACAATTTTCTGGATATCTCTGTGGCCTTAAATCTTATTTGTTGGCCAACTTTGCGGCCTAATATTTTGAGAAATTGGTTTTACACTTTCAGATTCGCAGTTATGCCCCAGATCTCGCAAAAACAATTTCTGGGCTGATCTTGTCTTCCACTGACTTAGATTTCCAGGGAGAATGCTTTTCTCTTCTTGGATTACAGTCCCAAGAAGTTGGAACGGAAAATGTGGAGAAGTGTATTAAGGAAAGGATCGTTTCAGTTATAGAAATGAACGACAAAATGCCCCACAAAACTAAAGAAGTTGCGCCTTTCCTTTTTGAGGATGACCGTGTCCAGGAAGTGGTGTTTCAAGAAAATGATTACCAAGAATATGAAAATGATTTCAGTCCCTTAGACTTATAACTGGTATGAGGTTAGACTGCGGACACTTATAACTGGTTTGAGGTTTTCCTGCGTCCGCAGTCTCTTTCTCTAAATTCTCATCACTTAGCAAATGCTGCCAATTCTTCTGGTGGACTATGAGTTAGAAATTTATGGCTGTTGTACGACTGTTGGATGCCGCTAATACCTGTGGTGTACGTGAATCTTTCCATGTGCTCATTATTCTGACTTGGATCATTATCTTGGATCAGTATCTCCAGACTTCAACGCATGTTTGGATTACATGTGAAACACTAAACCAAACATAACCTATTTGCACGGGTTCTCAGAGACAAAAAAGGAGTTGTATTTGCCCAATATTAAAGTCTCTTCTCAAATTTATTTTGCTTGTTTATTTTCTAACTTGTTTTTTTGGTTGGAACCCACCATAATTAGGGTTCTTGGCTCCCTAATGGATCCACGGCTCCACAAGCTACTTTCTGTTATGAGATTAATATCTGTTCGGGTGTTTAGACACTATTAAGGTTTTTTGTCCCTCCCCAAGAATGTGTTCGGCGGGGTATGATCCGAGGTCTTCCTTCACAAGTTTAACTTGCGTAACCAATTGAGTCACACCGGGTTTTCTAAATTGTTTTAATTCATATACATATGTTAAAAAATTATGCATAATTTATGACTGTAACGTTGAAAACTAGTGTGTTTGGTTTTTTTTTTTTTCAATCAACTATTGTGTTTGGTTTAAGATACGTTTTTTAAAGATTTGTATAGATAACATTAGAAACAAACATATTTAAAACTAGAACAAGGAATAAAAATAAAGTATTTTGTAATTATTAATAAAAATAAAAGATAAATTTATTTTCTTCAATGGAAACGGTCCCTAAATCTTGCAAATGCGCTGATATGCTTAAAAAAACATTTTTTTTAATCGAAACGGTCCCTAAGCAAGATGCCCTCTATTGACTGGCATGTAAGTGACACTGCAGGAAAGTAATGAATCCACTAATTATAGAGCAAAACGTAATGGTTATAAATGATAAACAGGGAGCTGACTTGAGATTAAGAATTTACCAACTTGGGAAGCAAGAATTGCACTCGTTACTTAAATTATTTCCATGCTTTTAGATCATAATCTTTAAGTCCTGACTTAAGAAGTTCAAGATTTGATGCTGAGATACGTAATTGCTTGCACTCATTTGCAAGAAAAACCTAATTGCCTCACGAGTAACATTAAAGAAAATATATATAGCGGGATTATATTCTGCATGGATCCTTTCCATGAAGCACGGGGTTCACAATTCCGTTGCCAACTTTTAGTCTTAGAAATGCTATACTAAATAGTATATACAAGTTAGCTTAAAAATAGATGCTGAGGACCTACAACAACTCCTCTGTAGAGGTCACTGGAAGACATGTAGCAATGCTCTTTCTAAAACGATTTATGTCCCTTGACGTTGAGGAATTTCTTTCCAATCTTTCTGGACACATTCCGATCAATTGCCTGCGTCATCTTATATTGTAGGAATGATGCAACGAAAGAATAAATTGGGACAAGAGTTATACCAGTTGTTGAACAGGTGAAGCCTTATATTGTACGAATGATGCAACAAAACAAGAACTGGGGTCAAGAATTATACCAGTTGATTAACAGGCGAAGCGCAGTAATTACATCAAAAAGCAACACCTGTGAAAGTTGCACCAGAGTATGCTCGTAAACCACTAACTTAAGCTGATACAAACAACCCATATATACCTTCGATCCCTAATACAAGCAACAAATGATCAAAATCACCAAGATCAAGAAAATATATTGAAATCTATTAATTTCATTTAATATTCCTATAAATTTAAATTTTATTCCATAAATGTCCTTATATTAATTACTCCTAATTTACCAACTTAATTACTTCTAATATTCTCTCTCCTAATAAATAAGGATATAATTGAAGTTTAACATTAAATACATTTAAAAATGAATCACTTTTTCTTATATATTGGACTAAAAAAAAATCACTTTTATCTCTTATATTAAAGACCGAAGGATGTACTAACTAAAACATCAGCACTCTTAAAAGTGAGCAAACTTAAGGATGCTTAGGTGGGGACAAAAATCATTGTTTTGTTTTGACAATTAGAGGTCCAGAGAACAAACCTCAGAAATCAAGAATAGCTAACGTTGTTGGAATGCTTCAACGAGAACAAGTGTACGGAACCGAAAACCAAGTTCAAGCTCTCATCTATTTCCCCCGAAAAAAATGCCAGAGGCCGACTTCTGGCCCGTATTGATGTTTGGACATCAATCCTAGAGTTGTACCGAAATAATTTGAGCTTAAATGAAATTAACCCATTTATGCATCGCCAGTTTCACAAAATACATGTTTCGCAAAAACATCCAAACATTACCTTGCCCAAAAACCAAATCACGCTCAATATTACTTAAAAAGAAAGGAACTATAGGCGGCTTAGAATAAGCCCAAAGCCCATGCCATCCACGGGTCAATGCGTGATACCAACCCGATCGGGACTAGAACGCGCACAAAGTTGAGCATGCGCATCTCGAAAAGTATGAACACTTTTTCTTTTCCTTTTGTTTTTTGGGCATCTTACAAAAGATAAACAAAATTCCTGCAGTAACACATTACATGAGATGTATTTGACCAATATAAAACTATAAATCAGGACGGGTTGGCGCATTGAATTAGTATTACACATCCAAACCCAATAGAAAGCTCAGAAGTATTACACATCCCATGAAACAAATTCCTACCACAATTTAGCCACAAAGATGTCCTAAATCACAATACATGAACACAAATTCAAGTTGTTTCGGAAGAGGACCAAGAAATAAAAGCTAGATAATATTCACCCCTGCATCCAGAATTACCGATCCACCAGACTCCCAAAATGCATTAAGCCTGTAATGATAGATAATCAGGGAAATATTCACCCAAGTAATTCCAGAAAACTTACACCTTTTCATTTTAAAAAAATAGATAAAACTAAAGGGGCAACTAGGGATGGCAATAGGTAAGGTATGGGTAGGGTACCATAGTATTCGTCCCCATACCCGCATTTTAAAGAAATACCCGTACCCGGATCCATATCCACGTGGGTAGCAACTGAAGTACCCGTATCCATACCCACACCCATTACACGCACTTTAATTAACTAACAAATCAATAAATTACTATAAACATTATTAAAGTAAAAAATATCATGATAGTATATAACAAGACATAGTATTCTAGTATGTTTTCAAACAAATATCATGATAGTATATAAAAAAAATATATATTATTAAAGTCCTACGCTAGGATCTATAGGGCTAGGAAGAATAGGAACTTATTCATCAAAAAAACGAAAGAATAAGAACTCGGGAAGGATAAAAACTCAAGTGATGAACAACTGAACGATGTTAGGAACTCAGGATTAATACGAAAGTAATAAGCTAAATTTCATTTCAATTCAATCAATTGTTTTAATTTAATATTTAATATATATATATATATATATTTCATCCGCGCAGTAAATTTTAGTAATTGAAAACCACATAATTTCACAACACAACAAACCTATGAATTAGCATAGTTTTCAGCCATCAGCCACTCCAAAATTGTCTAGGCAATGGTCCAATTAAACAAGAAAACAAGTTCACTGGTCTAATAACAAAGCAATAGTATCTATTTTACATATGGTAGGTTCGAATGAAAATCATCTTTCATACTGAGGAATTAGTTCCAGGTTCACCAAAGAGGTAACCCAAGTTTTATATATATATATATATATGTGGGTATGGGGCGGGATCGGTACTAAGGTACCCATACCCGCACCCATTAAATCTTGCGGGTAATTACCCGTTCCCCCCCTGTACCCATTGTGTGGGTAATTACCCTACCCATCATGGATAATTTTTGCGGGTATCCACTGGATAAGATAACCATTGCCATCCCTAGGGGCAACAAAGAAGTAATTTGAATAATGCAATGTTTTTTCTTTAAAAAAATGCAAAATTATGGCAAACACCAAGATAGGCACATTGCATGGTACACTTTTGCTGCCACTTCTAATGAACTAAATGATACTAAATAACTTTTTTTGAAATAAAATTTTTCACAAAAATAGAGGGAAGAACTCTATAGCTACCTTATTGGCTATGTTGTTGGAAAGCCAGTCCAAACCTTCATAAAGGCCCTCCCCAGAGGTTGCACAGGTGCTCTGGATATACCTGGAAGAGCCAGAAGAGTATGTTGGATCAGAACAGGATAGCTTTCAATTCAGGACAAGAAGGGCTTCTTTATCAAAATACTTACCAGTGGCGCTGTCTGAGAGAGTGGAGACCCAGCTTGTCAGTAATCTCAGCAGCATTCATTGCATTAGGAAGATCTTGTTTGTTGGCAAACACAAGCAATACTGCATCTCTCAGTTCATCCTGAAAAGATAAAATAAAGCTTTTTAAATATTGTCATCCATCACAAGAATGCACAAGACAGAAAGCAAAAGAACAAGGAGACAAATGATTCTTGTGTTGTAAACATTAAAGTTGACACAGAGAAGCCCAATCAATCAGAAACACTAACTTCCCAGAAGCTTGACTAGTATGAACTGGTTATTCAACTTCCAAAAGATATGTCATAGTGGTATTCTACAAGAGTCATCACAATTTACGATCCAGCAAAAAAACAGATCGATTAACAGCAGCAATGATGAAGAGAAATGCTTTCTGTTAGGAGTTCAATAAAAGTTTCCTCTTCATCAATAGAAAGACACCCGTTGAAAAGTGAACATCATCAAATAGACTAATGTATCACCAGCAAAGTCAGACTAATAGCAGATACAGCAAAATGCTGACATTTTATGCTTGAAACAAAAAGTTCATTCTTCAACAAAACCCAATAAGAAATCTCACATTTTTTGAAAAAAATAAGAGAACCTTCTTCGTAGGTAAATATGACTCCTAGAAGTTAGACCTTTGTATCTTCACTAATTTACAGGTCCTACCTTTTGGCCCTTAAGTGATACCAAACCTGATCTATAAGAATGACTTCTCTCTAAATGCCAGACAAGTACCTAACATGAACAAATATGAATATGAAGAGAAGGCATAAAGGCCTAACTAAATGAACTTAAGTACCTCATTCAACATCCTATGTAACTCATCTCTGGCCTCAACAACTCTGTCCCTGTCATTACTATCAACTACAAAAATAAGACCCTGAGTGTTCTGGAAATAGTGCCTCCACAGTGGACGAATCTGAAAAAGAAAACATAAGTATTTAGACATTGACTGCCAAGTAATATTAAGTAGTTCCGGGCTTCCGGCAGTGAAAGAAGAGTGATATATGCATTAAATATCTTGCAAATTGTAATTTATAAGAATCAAAATTTATACCTTGTCCTGGCCTCCAACATCCCAAACGGTGAAGCTGATGTTCTTGTACTCCACAGTCTCCACATTGAACCCTGAAACAAAAAATAAATAAAACGTGTCAATGCATATAACAGCATCAAAACATGTCAGCAACTGACACACCCAATACTAGAACAATATGAATAGGAAACCAATAATCTGTCACAAAATTATACAGAAAAGGTTTGTTAAAAGTAATATTATAGTTTTTGAAGAATAATATTTACACAATGGTTAGAACAAGTTATACATCCATGACCTCACAGTAAGCATCAACATTTGATATAAGCAACATGATTTGGGATCCCAGCGTTCAGAAACTTACCAATGGTGGGAATAGTAGTGACGATCTCTCCAAGCTTGAGCTTGTAGAGGATAGTGGTCTTACCAGCAGCGTCAAGACCAACCATCAGAATTCGCATTTCCTTCTTCGCAAAAAGCCGACTGAAAAGCTTCGTGAATGTCAGCCCCATTTCTCCTTCACTCTGCAAATACAAATAAGCCCCAAAATAGTTATAAAAAGTAAAGAGTCCAAAACGAATTAGTGTCTTATACAAATAGTACAATTTGTTCCAGAAAATCTATTAGCACCCTATATAATCACATCAATGTCACTGGATTCAACCAGATCTCAAGCTAAATGAGAAAGAAAAAAAACATTAGCATGCAAATCGATTTAGCACCCTATATAATCAATTCACGGCAACCGAAACGGATCGTACCGAACTAAATCACGAAACTAACACAATTCGGAGATTCAACAATGGATTAACACGCGGACAGGGAAAAACAGCAAGATCTTAAAATTTCGATCCGGAAACCCTAAGATCAAACGAGATAGAGATCTATAACAAAAGAAAAGGTGAAAGCATGAAAAAAAATCCAGATTCATGCGAAGGAACTGAAAATTTGAAATCCAAGGCGTAAATCTATTGAGTGAAGATAAAGAGAGATCTGAGATTTGAATTTACCTATGGAGATGAAAGGTGCTTCAGGGATCTGAGGTTTGAATGAAAACTGCAGAGAGAGAGAGAGAGCGAGAGAGGGAGGGTGAAGGATGCCTCGGAAGAACGCGAATGAGGAGGGGAGAGAAACGTTAACGAGAATGCGTTTTATAACTTAGAGACGAGAGAGGAGGGTACCAACCGGGATTATAATTTCCTTAAAATAACTAAATTACCCCGGATCTCCACTTATTTATATCTCGGACATAAACATAAACATAAACATAAAACACATTGTGGACTCTTTTGGAAGCTTCCAAACCCTAACTATTTATACCTCTCTGCCCTAAATGTTCATTTAATGAATTGCAATATTTCGTGTAAGTTTTAATTGAATAATTGAATAATATCAACATAAAACTTTTTCTTCTTCACCATATATCATTTAGAGAAAATTCAAATGCTTTGAAACTAGGAATGGTAACGGGACGGGACGGGATGGGTACGGGTACTACTCCCCCCATCCCCATCCGTGCTCGAACGGGTATCCGCTAAACGGATTTTTATTTGATATTACGGATATCCACAAACATATAAAAAAACTATGATCCATTTCATATTTGATAAAAAAACTTCAATACTCTTTCTTTCTGATAGATGATTCTGAAATTGTAGCTATATGTCAATAAACACGTTAATATGTAAATACTCTTTTTGATTCAAAGGAATAATGTGAGTTCTAAGTCAGCACACAAGTCACAAAATGTCCTGCAAATTTTGTACTTATGATCTTGTCAAAGATACTTGCTAAAAATTTTCTTACCGTAATAGCTTGTCATAAGCATGTCACATCTGATAGATCAAAAAAAATTAGGCTAGTTTTATGTAAATAAAACTTCAATTTGATATTACTTTGCTTTTGGAATATGCTTATCCTGTGAAGTTTTGAATCAAAATTTGGAACATTAATAAATCACATTTAAAGGGTACCTATAGATACGGGTATCTTAATATCCACCCCCGCCCCATTAACAAAGCAGATATCCATCCCTGCGTTTTAGTGAGTTTTAGGAAGTGGTGTTAGTGAGTTTTAAACCCATTGTTGGTGGGTTTCCTTCAGTTGTACCAGATTAATGTCAGTATTAAGATCTTTTAATTGAAAATTATTAAAATACTTATTCACTATTGACGATCCAAAATGGTGTCTATACCATTAACTCCATAGGACCAAGACATATTAAAACCACAACCAATAATTTCTCAAAATGCACCAAGAATAATTCGACCATACACCAATCAAGTTAAAGCCGAAGCATCAAAATACAAATATATGCATAACCAAAGGTTCGTCTAGCACACAATCAATCATTCATTCACTCAGATCCACATAAAAACAATATCAAAAAGTTCAAAGATCATCCATTCCTCTAATCAAGATCACAATTCCAAGATAACAAACGGCAAATGTTTATCCTTTCTCAATCCAAGCTTATTTTTATCATTTTAGCATCAATCAAAGGTAGCAATATAAGATAAGAATTATAATTGTCAAGAACAACCCCAAGGAGCAACACCGAGAATATCAAGTCTGGACAATTCCATTTCATCATGTACCACCAAATCAAGCAAATAACATACCATAGCAGTTTTGTTTTATATATATCCGAACAACATCAAGAGATGAAGAATCAAGATTTCATCCAATAAAACCATATGTAACGATATTAAGCACATATTAAAGTCCCAAACCAACCCTCTAACACTTGTACTATGTTTTGAGACTCACCTACCTCTGATCCGAGCTAAAATGAGGTGTCCAAAGATAATCAGTTACAAACCAAACGATGTCATCAAAGGTAGCATTGAGGAGTGCTTGTTGGTACGAAAATCAAATTTCGTATCATAGACATAACTCAATTGCAACAGAAATAATATCAGAGTTTATAGAGCAGGTGAAAACAAAACACAAGGCTACATTGCTTCTTCCGTTTAACGAAATCCAATTTGTAAGTATTTTCTTTTAAGAGGAGGGATCAAATTACACTGGTGTAATACTTAGGCATTATTACTCTATTCAATAACGTTCCACCGGATAAATATTTTTTAAAATCAACCGTTGGATTGAAAGTTATTATCCTATAGATTGTATTTATAATTTTTTTCACAAATCTATAATCATTTGCTATGACATCAAGATTGACGTCAATGGTGTAATTCTATATAACATTAATCTTGATGCATCTTGATGACATAACAAACGATTATAAATTAGTGTAAAACCTTATAGATATGATCTATATGATAATAACTTTCAATCCAACGGTTGATTTTGAAAAATATTATCTGGTGGGATGCTATTGAATTGTGTAACAATATCCAAGTATTACACCCGTATAATTTAATCCCTCCTCTTCTTTTAATTTAAGTTCATTAAAACATAATTATTTATATTTTAATTTCAAATTAATTAATTGAATAATTATCTTAGTTATTATGATGATTATTTTAACTATTTCCAATACATATAAGCAGACAGGCGAAAGTGGAAATGTTACATTTATTTTTTTAATATAAATTTAAGTCAATGACATATTTAACCTTGTTTAAGCATCTACTAATAATTTTCACAAATGGTTATTTTTCATACTAATTTTTCTTTTAATGAAATAACACCTGTGAAAATTAATGGGATATGAAATTTGATAACGAATCAATTGGAGGACAGGTTAACTATAGAAGTCTAAAACTTCGAGCCGAATATATGTTTGCCTTTGGGGGGCTACAAATTGCTTACCACTTGATCTGATTATCTTGTTAGTCAATCTATTATTTAAATCAATATATATACATATAAACATTTGAAGTGAAGAGAGTGCAATGCTATAATTATGATGAACACTTCTACTACGACTAAAGCTTAGTTTAACCTAATGACCATTAATTTACAGATGATAGAGATTTTTTAAGTTATGCTGCCTTCTTGATACAAACGTAGGGCAGAAGAATGAAAGATGATTAGTTTATATGCAGTTGCAGACAACCTCACTGCCTTCAGGATACTTAATTCAGACATTAGAACTGCATACATCTGACTGCACAGCTGCAGTGGGGTTCGACTCTGCTTATGGAGTTCCAAGAGAAGACAAAACTGCATACAGGATGCAGCTGCTCCAGACGCCTGTAGACAGCATCAGATGCTGGAAACAAAGGGAGGACATGTTAGGAAGATAAGACTGTTTTCTTTGAAGGAAACAACTATAAAGAATAGAAAACACTGCAGATTCACTAAAAAGAAAGCCATGAAAAATGCAGTATTATGATCCAATCAGCTGCCAATAACGATACAATTCTCATTTTACGAGCCAAGGGCAGGTGCTTTGGAGTGATTATGATCCAATTTGAAAGGTCAATGTCATGTTCACACAATTACAAAGAAACAATGAAATAGATCAAAACTTCTAGTTGTATACCAACTTATACTAATCTCAAGTCGGTATCTACCTGTTTTTCCACAGAATACAACTACAAATTACCTGGTTAATTACAATAGTGTAATGACACCCAATAAATATTGGATTACCGCCAATACTGAGCCCAGCGATGAATGGTCTCAACCATCTGAGGGAACAATGCACTCACACTCTCATTAATAAGATCCTGGAAGAAATGTATACTGGCTTCATCATCCAAGTCCAACCGAAACTTTTCCTGAAGCTGTATTGCAACAAAGTCTTGGTGTAAGAACAAAAGAACAGTTCTGACCTACTTATTGAAACATCAAGAAGCTCACCTTAAGAATTCCTTTTTCAGGATCAGAAGCTATGTCGGGAATATTGGACCCCGCCATTAAGTAAAATAGATTTAAAATTAGGTTACTAGATTTCCGAAGAATGTTGTATGCTTCACAACAATAGGACTTGAACCTTGTATAATATTGGCTGCAGGAGTACAAAGTAATCAATCACTATCTCACAATTTAAGCCACAAATCACACAACCACCATCTTGGATATGAAGTGAATCATCCAATTGGAACTTTACCTTTCAGCTCCACCCATAGCCTCAACCATTTCCTTGCAAAGCTTCATTGGTGGTGGAAATGGCTTAGGATCTCGCCCAAGAATAAAACCAAAGTCAACGTGGAAAAGACGTCCGTCGTCTCTAAGGAGGAGGTTGTCTAAGTGCCTACCAAATAAAAAACTCGCTCATTCAAGTAGGGAGAAAATATGGATTCTGTGAACAATTTAACATGCCTACTTCATAAAATATAGAATGACATGATAGAATCTATCAGAGCGGAGACTTCACTAAAAATTGGGGAAAGAATCTTGGATGCCATGTGAGTTATGTGCAGTATAAATTCCACAATTCTATACAGTTAAGCTACACAAATGGTGGTAGCACTTGATAACAAAAACATTAAATTCTTTTGTTTAAAATTAGTTGAAAGCCCAGTTCATTATTTTCTACCTACTTTTTCTCCTTTCAGTCTTCATCTTCTTTTATTGATGGAGCATGGTGGGGGTTTATCTAGTGAAAACCTCTTTAAGTGTCATTGTTAAACCTGACACCTATAACCATCTCCAACTATGACCTTGCTTAAATTCTTGCGTGATGATGTTAACATTACCAAACTACATGAAGTACGTAACTGTTTTTAATCAATTAAGAAATTTTATTGCCTAGAGAAACATAAAGAATACACCGAGGATGAGACATCCACCTCAAAAGCTGAAAAACAGGGAAACAGTAAAGAAAAGAAAAGAACAATGGGTACATTTATACAAATAAAGCCTTCCTGTGAGTCCAGTCTGACTCTTTTTAAACAAAAAAACCGAACATAACCATGAGTAGATCATCAAAGAGCCTATCCCAAGGCAAGGAAAAAAGACAAAGATCACTATAATCAGACTATGGAGAATATAATTCCATCTCTTATTTTATTCAGACAACGAAGCTACAATATATAGCCCAACAGAATGCTAACAAAGGAAACAAAAAATTGGGTAATCCACAGAAATATCTGGGAAATCCTACAAAACCAGGAATTAACTAAAAGGATAGTTGATTACGTTCCCCAAAATCATGAGATGTCCAACACTTTCTAAATCTTGTTTGCAGAAATTTTTTATTGACTTGTAACACACAGGATATGTCAATTCTACACCAAAAACTCCCTCAGTCAACACCCACCCAACCTTAATAACCAACTTCCTCATTTTATTGAGGGGTGGGGGCCATGGGGGAGGTTGTGCAAGTGAGCTCAGAAGCACATAAAAAAAAACAAAATTAGAAGTATCAACATATCAAAACCACTAGTTCAGATGGAAAATACATGCAATGAATAAAATCAACAATCACCTGTCTCCAATACCAAGTATATATGTGATAACAGAATACCCAGCGCAGCTTTTTATAAATGTTTCAAGGCAGGTGGCTGTAATTCCATAAGGTCCATGGTCATCAGGATGAAACTTCTGCAAATAGCTTATGATGCTTCGATGCTCCGATAGAATCTAGACATGAAAGGATTACACATCAGTATAGCAATAGCAAGATTGAACATCCTACAATACAACCGACGAGATCATTTCTATATTTTTTTTTTAAAAAAAAGAAAGAGTCGAGAATACAACTAAATATGTAAATAAACTTCAAGACCCAATATTAACAAAGGATCCACATAAAGCGCAACTAGCAACCTGACAGGTATTTAAATTCCTATTCCAAATGTGAATCACTTGGTAACCACTATCTGAAGAAAAAACACAAGATAAAATAAAATCTTTCACAAAAAACATTACAATTAAACATATAAACTTGACAGGACAAAATTGTGCCTCTACATGAATCAAGTGCAGGGGCAGTCTGAAACACAGCCACCTACAAAATTCTAGATATTGTTAATAATTGTCATAAGATAAATGCTTAAAGCTGATAAATCATTTTCAACTCCTTTTACTGATAATATCAAATTATTCATAATGCACAAGCAGATATGAAGAAAAAAAATGACAACACCAGACAAAATCATCAACTTAACAAGCCTGTGTCAGTTAACAAAGGTAAATACGTTCGCTACTGTATATTAAAAACTTTACATTGATAATAGATCAAAATCAAACTCTTAGTAAATAACAATGTAGAAGAAACCTTCAGTTACAAAAGAGCCCAAGAAAGTTTTTTTCGTTGGGTATGTTTGGCGACTGCAGCAAAACAGCTTTTAAAAAAATCACCATACCTGCGCCAATGAACGGGATGGAATGAATTCCAACATGCCTTCATCTTGCCCAGTTGCTAGCACCCTGTATGGTGTTAAGTGCAAATCAAGATTTTCTAACTTAAGCAATCGATCCATAAGCGATACCATTTGAACAACCTACAAAAAACCAATATTTATGTAACTAATATGTTTTCTGAATATCTTCATCAAATGCATGAGATAGAGTTTGTGAGTGTGTGCATGAGTTTGTTGGCGCCAATGCACACACATGCACAGGTATCCATTTGCAAGCATAAAATCAGGGAGAAAGAGGAAGGTTTTTTAGGAATACCAACTGGTCCTGCCGAAGATCATCACCCTTTTTAAATATGATTTTACAAGTTCCACCATCAGCTGTTCTAAAAGTAAGGCGCAAAGGATGCAATGCACTTTTAAATATTGATGACTCTGAGGGTACAATCCCAGTGATGAGGACACCTGGTGCCAAAGGTGATCGTATTGGCTATAATTGAAACATAGCATCAATCAATAAAAATACAAGAAATTTTCTAAGAATTCACTAGAAATAATTGTCAGAAATAAAATAAATAGCGGAGATTAAATAGTTTCTTTCCAAAATGTATCATTCACTAAAGTAAAAAAGTAAACAAAAAAGTTCAAAACTATAAATGACTACACAGCTTCATGTTAGACTGATACCTCATCAAAATACGTAAGCTCACTAAGAAGACCCGAAAGCAGTTGTCTAAGCTTTTCAATCTTCTTCTGCGTATTACCGCGGACATTCCTTACATCTCTTGATATTGAACACAACTGAGCAGTCAATTCTGTCTGGCGTACCAAACTCTGCCACAGTTTAAACCCATCTTCCTCTCCATTCACACCAGCTGCCATCTGAGACAGAGGGGCATAATTGTTAAATTTCAGAATGAATTATTCCAACTAGCATTTTCATCACCTTTAGTTTATTACATATATCACCATGAAGCTTAATACATTGCAAGACGGAAGACCAGTGTCAATAAGTCCTTTATCAAAAATTTGTTGAATGATATATAATAAAAAAAATTATGGCTCACAAATGAAATCACGATGTTCAATTACATAAGCCAAGTCAAACATGCAATTATGATTCAAGAATAAATCTATTATGTTTTCTACTAAATATAGATCTCATAGTCTTCTTCAAGGTTTACATTATGAAAATAAATTATTAAAAGAAATAATTTATTCAGAGAGGAAGACAAATTTTAAATATGCTGAAACACCAAAAGATTTTCTTATGTAGGAGTACGAATGAAGCAGAGATGGCTTAGCTATTAGGCCAAACTTGCAACAAAAATAAACTCATTTTTGATAAAAGGCATAATTTACTTATCATGATAATAAGCCTCATAGAAGCAAAAACTAGTGAAGCAAATGATCAGGTATTAAGAAATTTACGAGTTCACACCTTCATCATATTCTCCTCCAGAATCTCGTAAGTGCAGTAAAAACGTTTGGCATATGCAGGGTCATAAAGCTCAACAGCCACATACCAGCGAAGAAAGCTTGCCAATTCAATATTGCGTAATGCTGTCAAATGTAAAAAAGGTTTGTTTCAGACAAAAGCCAAATATAACCAGAATCAGCACCTGTACTTGCTCTTAAACCCTCATGGACATACCACGCTGGACAAGAAAATGAGAAAGGCGAGATTTGTCAGAGCGCTCAAACCGAAGAGCCTGAACCAGTTGAAGCAAGTAACACTGAAGCTCTTCATCATCAGCTCTTTCAAGAACACTAACAGCATAAGCACGGACCTGAAAAGAAGCAGTGGGTTCTTTAAAGGTGCATAAATTCCTCCTAATGAAAATTAATAGAAGTTGCAATATTAACGGATACATCTATACCAACAGTAAAGGCTGGGAGATCATTGGCATCTTTGCCCCTAACACTTGCTATTGGATAGTATTATGTTTATGGCCTCCCTTTGGTTTTCAACTCAGGGCTATTTCAAAGGAGTTACTCTTTCCGACATGCAGAGAGATTGAGCAGATTGCTATATTCATTTGTTTTTTGATATATCTAGTTCTTTCTGTTTTGGAGGATATATTATCCTCTCCCTAGTTGTAACTTTTCTCTCATGTATCTGACAAAATTTCTTTATAAATTTTTTTTCAAACTAATATATAGGAAAAGTAAAAAGAAAATTCCTTATTTATATGTCAAAATTACCTCTTCACTTTCAAAAACAGGAGATAAAAGTTCCAGTGCATCACAGACGTCAATCATTTCCCACTTGCCCATTAATTCTAGAGCTTGTTTTGCTTCCTGAGATGATATCAGCATTAGAGAATATTATAATTTCTGCCACAATTATTCTATCAATAAGAATTGAAGAAAAAAGTGTTAGTAGCAGGCCCCCACTTAGGAAAGTTTATGTTAGAAAGCATAAGGATGAGCCAAGGAGTTAAATGGGCCAACCATTGTTATTTGTTAGTGGGTTGATAGGAACCACTGTTAGTAAGCCTGATTGGTTAAGTAGTTGGAGTTAGTTAGGCTCCTAACGGTAGGGCATAGAGTAGGATAAAGAGGGGAGAGATGTTGGGGTATCAGTTATTTTGTTAGGAAATTGGAGGGAGAGGTCAGGCTCTCACATCCTGAAGTTGTACACCATTCTTGTTCCTTCTTGATATTGGATGCCATTGGTCCAGGGTTATGAAGGGTTATTCAATAAAATCTGCATATTACTTTCTGTTTTCTCTTTAACTACTGTACCAGTCCTATCAACTGGTATCAAAGCTTCCAATCTTGAGAGTCTTTCATGGTACACACGAGAATGGAGGCTAGGTTTGAGTTCCTAGAAAGAGAGTTTGAAGCATGAATGAAACAGATAGAGGAAGATCGGCAACAAGCAAGGAGGGATAGGAAGCTTCAAGAAGTGTGAATGAAGACATTGGAGGACCTAACCAAAGGGTAAACTCGAACTTGTCAAGGGGAGAGGAATCTGATAAATCTGTCTGGCGGAAGCAATGTCGTAGGTGTTGGGCATGATGGAAACGGTGAAGGGTCAAGACTGGGTAATGGGCCAAGGATGGAATCGAGAATGGACATCGAGGAGGAACAGTGGAGGAAACTCAATATTCCTCTGTTTTTCGGGGAGGACACATGGTTGGGTAAATTGGGTGGAAAGGTATTTCGACTTGAAGGGAGTCTTGGATGAGGAGAGGCTCCAAGAGGTGATGGTGGCTATGGAAGGCCGAGCCCTATCGCGGTTTCAGTGGTGGGAAGTTATGCGCACAGACTTCATCGTGGGCGGATTTTCGATCGGTAGTAATTCGGAGATTCAAGCCTTTGATGACCCAGAACACCTACGAGTTACAGCTAGGGTTGAAGAAAGAGGCATCGGTGGAGGAGTACAGAGAGCAATTTGAGCTCTATGCTAGTCCCCTACGCGGTACAGATCCAGAGCAATTTGAGCTCTTTGCCTTAAATGATGGACTACGGCCAAAGAATCTATGAGAAGAATAGGGCACTCAATAAGGGAGGGGTACATGGGAGCAGTAAATGAGGAACCTTATATAGGGGTTACCCATCTTCCAGAACAGCCACGTATGAACCGGGGAGTCAAACTTTAACGGCAACCAATCACCAAGGGGGAATTCAGTGAGGGATTCAACCAATAGCCGAACTAGAGGTCATTCTAGAGGAAAAGGGGGAGGTTTTCGGAGACTCTCGGATGTGGAATTACAAGATAAGATATAAAGAGGGTTGTGCTTTAGATGCGATAACAAGTATGGGCCGGCTCATATCTGCAAAAACAAACAGTACCAGGTTATGTTGTTGGATGAAGGGTCAGAAGAAAAGGAAGGTGGAGTGGTAGCACATGATCAGAAGGAGTTGGAGTACAAGGCTTTGCAACTATCCTTATATAGCATCAAGGGATTAACTTCCAAGAAGTCCCTCAAGTCGTGGGGGGAGGTGGCGGGTAAAAAGGTGATAGTCTTGATAGATTGTGGGGCATCTCATAACTTCATATCCTCTGTTGCAGTAAAGGAACTAAAGTTGTCAGTCACAGCAACTCCCACATACCTAGTGGAGGTTGGAGACAGGCGTAAGATCTAATGCAGGGGAGTGTGTTCACAAATGGTGCGGAAGTTGCAAGGCTGAAAAGTGTTTCTTCATTTTGGACTAGGGAGGAGCAGATATGATGCTGGGAATAGACTGGTTGGCCAGTTTGGGGGAGATAACAGCCAACTTTAAGGAGTTGATCCTAAAGATACCGGTAGAGAAGGGAAATTTGATTCGTAAGGGAGAACAGGCCCTATATAGAGCAGCAGCTTCACTTAAATCTGTAATCAAGGCTCTCGGGGATGAAGAACTAGGGTTTTACTTGGAATGCAATGAGCTGGCTGGAGACATAGCAGAGTCAGATTCAATTCCAACTGCTATCCAAGGTGTATTGAAGGATTTTTCAGATGTATTCAGCAAATCACAGGGCCTCCCACCCTCCCGGAGGCAAGATCATGCCATTGTGTTGAAGGGAGGGGCGGTGCCGGTGACGGTGATTCTTAATCTAGGACCTTATAGGTACCCCCACTACCAGAAGACAAAAATCGAAAAGTTGGTAGATGATATGCTGGCAGCAGAAATTATAAGGTCCAGTGTAAGTCCATATTCTAACCCTATCGTTTTGGTAAAAAAAAAAAAAAGATGGTGGTCAGAGATTTTTTGTGGATTATATAGCTTTGAATAAGATTACAGTCCCAGATAAACTCCCAATTTCTGTTATTGATGAACTACTAGAAAAGTTAGATGGAGCCCCAATTTTATTCAAGCTAGATCTCAAACCCAGACATCACCAAATAAGGATGCGGGAAGAGGATATCCAAATGGTAAAATGCCATGAGAAGAAAGTATTACATTTAAGTGGCATTGCTATAACTCACCCAGAACCGTATATCATATTATCAATGACCTATTATCAATTTCCAAAAAAAATAATAGGCTACCTGAACATCACTCCATTCAACACAGCGAAGGAACTTTGTTAGAGCCCTCTTTTCAGACATCAAAGAAAAGCGGAATTTCCACAAGAGCTGCCTCTCATCTCCGCTCAAAGTCCTTGTTGGTGGATATTTTAGTATTCTCTGAATAGACCTTGACATAAAGGAGTAAGTAAAATAATTAAACAATCCACCACATGCTAGAAATGATTGAGAAGTACAATATAAGTTACTAACAAAGAGAGGAAAAAGTTATTAGACAATAAATTCAAAGAGAAAACCATTTATAAAAAAAAAGGATAATGTCAGAAAAGATGCAAGTAACACTTGATAAAGCTTTTCCAGTATTTCCATTGCAGGTAAGACAAACGAAGAAACAATCCCCAATATTTCATTTGACTCACATTTGAACGGTTTATTAAATTTTCATTCATCCCACAGAACATGGTCTAAAGCCCATCAAGAAGTACTGATCAAGTCGTCGTGGAAATAGTACATTATGCCAATCCACATTAATAGATTATCTTCTGCAATGGCAAAACTTCCGAGATATATCTTCACCATATTTATTGAAGTTATACTGTTTAGAATTTTTTTAAAAATTCCTAGTTAAGTCTGAAATCATAGATTTGAGAATTTAATAGGGTTCGATCTGCTCCAGAAACCCGGTAGATCTGAGCCAAACCAATTTTGGCGGTTTGGATCGGTCTATCAGTTTGGATTATATTTAAATTGTTGAAGCCGCTTTGGGTTTCGGGTTTAAGAATTTTGAACCCGTGCAACCCGAACCAATGTTATCGATGGCAGATGGCGGCCTACGGCAGCCGGCCAAAAATCCGCCATACAATATAGCGGATGGCGATGCGGTCATATGGCGGATGTCATGACGGACAAAATAAAAATATTATATATATATATAACAAAAAAACTGCAGAAATAAATATAAAATCCAAAACACTAACGACATATGTCAAGAACCATCGACTAAAATGATAGAAAATATCATGTAAGTCTCATATCATAGGCAGCCTTGGTATTTATAATTAATTAACTAATTACATGTTATGTTTACAAGGAGAAATAAATGCAAGTACAGCTTCCTAAACTCCCTAGACCCTAAGTAGATACACTTCATAATCAATTACATGCTATGTTTACAAGGAGAAATAAATGCAAGTACAACTTCCTAAACTCCCTAAGTACATACACTTCATAATTAATTGAATGTTATGTTTACAAGGAGAAATCAATGCAAATACAGCTTCCTAAACTCCCTAAGTACATGAATCTAAACATACATTAACCTAAGACTTAAAATGCTCCTATTTCCGATGGGAAAACATACATAATCTTGATGTTTCCAACATTTAGAAAATATTATTAGTATTAGTGGTCGAAGAGTGAAAAGTCAGAAAACTGAAAAATCAGAGTAACTACATTACTTGCAAAGATTTAGCTCTTTGCAGAATTTACATATATTCATGAAAGAGAATAAACACAGGAGCAGGCTGGTCGTCGGACAAAGGCTGGTCGCTGGAGGTCAGTGGTTGCCGGAGGGTGGTCGCTGGTCAGAGGAAGGTCACCGGACAGACGGTGGTCACCGGACGGCTGTGGTTTCACAAAAAAAAAAAAGAAGGAAAACGTAAGAGACTTTCTTCCTGCCATTCATTAGGGTTTTTACCCATTTTGGGCTGAAAATCCGGGTCGGGGTGCACGACCTAAGCCCCTGTTCCATTTTTTTTTTTTCAAGCTTTCGGCCTTTTCCACCATGGCCGGCACATCCGCCATGCTCGCCACCCCCATGCGGCTGCCACAAACCGCCATGCAAAATCCACATCGCCACAATATGGCGGTTCCTTCGAAACCCGCCACCGCCATGGCGCCGCCATCAGGGGCGGATCTACACCTAATGAAATGGGGGCAATTGCCCCCACTAGGCAATTTTTTTAAAATTAGAGTATTTAATAATTTTGATTTTGCCCCCACAAAAAAAAAAAAAATGAGGTTGCCCCCACATGTTAACTTATTACCTAACTTTTGGTAAGAGCAAAAATTACTTTTGTAATCTATCATATTTTATTTGACGAATTGCTTCTCATTTCTCACATAGTGATGTATGTTTCACTTTGAAACCGGACCACATCATATCTTGTTTATTTAATATCAGTTTTTTTATTGCTTATACATATTTATAATATTTTTCTTTAGCAAAAATATTTATAGATTATTTTTTGCCCCCACTGACCAAAATTTCTGGATCCGTCCGATAACACTGACCCGAACCAAACCGATTATTATTATTAAATAAATATATTATTTATTATTATTTTACTTTTTTGACACAGATCACTTACTCCCCTTCGAATCTGCCATTTTTGTGACAAAAGAACCCTAATCCCTAAAATCCTCTCGAGACCCTAAAACCCTAATTTTTCTATATTTCGTCTGATTTTTTCTTTTGATTTTTTAGAATTTTTACTATTTTCAAAAATTAAATTAAATTAAAAAAATAAGATAAACAGATAAACCAATCCAAATTTAATCGGATTGGTTCGGGGCATACTTAAAATTTGCAAAATCCAAATCAATCTGATCTGATCAACATTAATTTGTTCGCCCACTAAATTAACCTAAGTCCAATTCAAACCGACCTGAGTACAGTCCTAGAATTTAACCACCTGGCACCAAAACGTGGTAATCTAAGGAGCATGGATAATGATATGGACATGGTTACACAACATGTGACGTGTCTACATGAATTTTGAAGTGTCACTTCATGTCTGACTCTGATATGAACATAGCCCCTTCCTTGAAATGTCCACTCTTCATAGGTGGTACTGAATCTCCATTAACATGTTTTTATTTCGCAGCTGATATATGTTACAGTACAATTTAACCATTTCAAGTGCCAAAGAGGTAAAGCCTTCACCAAATTAATTTGATCATAGACATCACAGGGAAATAAGATTCAAATGCAAAGTTTAAGCTTACTTTCTCTCATTCGAGCTTGGCTTCAGATCTCTGTCTATGACACCACGGGTCAAACTCCTGGCCAACTTTAACTGTTTATGCTCAGAGGGATTTTTCTTTCCCACTTCTGGGTCCCAGACAATAACAATATCATTGGTTGAAGCTATAGGCGATGGAAACAAAAAATTTGCACCTGATTCCTACATTTTCTAACAAATAAGAGTTACTGCATGTGTAGGATATGTATCAACATTTATTATATTATTGATAGTAAAGACAGGAAAAAAAACACAAATAAAAACAACTGCATCAGTAAGTTCAAGGGTTGTTTGGTAAACTGGTATCTTCCCACCACTGTATTAGGGATACCCCAATAACTTAGTTGGTCTATGCATGGAATGTCAACATTCTTAGAAAGGCAGGATGCTTGCAAATCCAAGACCGCGTTCTAGGGATAACATGTATATTTGAACTTACTTTAAACTTCCAAACCAAACATGGAGATTTCAAATACTGGAGCATTTAATGCAGAACATATTGCAGTGAGAATAACAGTTAGCCAAGTAGAGCCTCGAGTGTATGCAGTCCAATATAATCTATTACATTACACATACTAACAGACCAGAAACAAATTTGTTTACTCATATCACTGAAGAATATCAATTAATTTCAACAATGATTTTGGAAGCACCTAGAAGTCTAAAACCATATTTTAACAAAACTGAATAAGTTAAATTGATTAAAATATCCAAATACTCCACTGTTTTATAGACAACAAACAGAATCCATCAGGTTTTAAAGCTATATGATAGAGATCAGTAATAAACAACTTGTAAACTAAGAAATATGTAAGGGGTTGGGGGAGGAAAACCGAAAGATGGTTTCTTAAATCAGTACATCATGAGAACATTTTAATGAAAACAAATTATAATTCAGAATTATCCATGAGTCTATACAGCTCCAAAGATATGTTATTATTTTAAAAAAATCAGAAAACACATAAATTGACAATAGGAGGCAAGAAACCTGAAAAACAACTCGATGCTCAAAACTACAGAAGTCTACAACCAGGTACAAATGAGAACTTCCATTTTTCATACTTTCACGTTCCTTGATTCTCTCCATAGTTTTAAATGTGAGGCGATCCAGCCAGTCCACACGTTGAATCTGACCTCGCTCGTACTTATTCACAAGCTTTTCCAATCGTTCCAACTCCCCACGCTCATGCCTAGGGACCTAATGGGGACAAGCTCAGTATGTTTATTAGGATTGAAAAGGTTTCGTATGACATCTAAGATCACTTAAAATGCTCATTACCTTTCCAGGCGTACTAGTAGGGAATGTTCCATCTGCCTCTTTTCCTGCCCAAAGTCTAAGCTTTTGCTTCCCAGTTTTGAGCTGCTTTTTGTTGTTAAAGAGAAGAATTGTGGCTCCTCCAATCAAACCCTCACCATGTGAAACATCCCAAACCTGTTAACACATGAATATTACCAAAATATAGAAATTCACAATTCACAAGTTTTATAGTAAATTTTTAAGTATCCTATTAAATTACAAAAGAACTATTAAAAAACACGAGGATGCAAGTTGGACAACCAACAGTGCATGAAGCAAGAAAACAAACAATTTTAGGCTGAAGTATAGGGAATTGTCATCATTAACTAAAACAAAGGCGACATTAACAATGATCATTAAATGGAAACTTGCAAAAATCTTCAGCGCAGGACTTAGGGATTTCAATATAAACTATGTTATTTACTTTTCAGTGTTATGGATTCTTTGGGGATTTGCATTTTATGTAAATTCAAATTCAAAGGCTTCCAATTGTTTCAGAGCTTTATTCACAGCAAAACCATGATGCCTCTGGCATCTCCTACATGGAAAAGTTATACATCCTCTGTCTACTTTCTCTCCACAATTCCCTACCATTCCTGCATCAATTAGTAGTAGAAGCTAATAAAGTTCAGATATGATTTCATGCAAGGAAAAACATATCCAGATTTCAATTCTTGCTCCAATTCATGGATGGACACAAAAAAATCCAACATTTTGTGCCATCACGGCTTGAAGGATGCACAAATAGGCAAATAAGCTGAAGTTGCTTCTTACAGTGAAAGTGAGTTGTGACTGAGCAGTTAAGTCTCGATATTTAGTTGTCAATGTGATAAGCTCATTCCAACAATATGATGGTCCTGTGGACTCCAGCCTTCAGCAGATGATTTAAAAAAAAAAAAATCCATAGATACAATAGATTGTCAGTATTAAAAAAGTATTGCATTGCTGATTGGGTAATAAATATGAGCTATCAATCAAGAGAAAACATTCTAACATTAAAAAATAAAATCCCATGCAATTTGTAATTAAATCTTCTTTATTATTAGGACAACACCTATGTAGCTTGGAGCACAACAAAATGACAAAAGAATATATAATTATTCCTTCAGCATGTCAGTTACACTTACAACTGGGCAGGTAACATGGACCAAAACTTTTATACTGCACAATATTTCACTAAGTATAATAACCTTGTTCTGGTGGGAAGGCCAAATGGTGCACCATCAATGTACAATGCACACTCAACATATAACTCTGCCGTTCTATCCTCAGTGGAGCCATTATTTTCTGCAGTGGAAAAAAATTGAACATATGTCTAAGCTTAAAAGATAGTTTAGCATAAGTAAGATCCAAACACATTACAATCCTTTATACTGCAAATATATAATAACGACCTTGTATTATATCATGAATGATACACCACAGATCGTAATTGATAAGAAATCAATCGAATTGCACAAAGTCAATCAAAATCCTAAAGAAATGGACATTTTTGATTCCATGAGAGCTCAAATTAGGACGAGGACTTATCGTTTTCACTATAACAAACTGAGTGAAACAATTTGTAATGAAACTAACTACTCTACAGCAACAAATATTGTTCGTCAATTAATTCACTAAACTGATAAGTTTGATAAATGTAACAGTGACAAATATCTCCGATTCAGGTCTCAAATTAGAAATATTGGTGAATTTAACAATGAGAGCGAAAAATAGACCTGAATTAAGGGCATTGGGAAGGGGCAAATTGCCTTCGAGGCGCTCGACACGGAAGGTGACGGGAAGATTGATATCGCAGGACAAGAAGAAGCGAAACTCGTTGTTTGTCATGTGAGAATTTTTTTCTTCTTCTTTTATCGGAATTAGGGTTCCTCCTCGATCGTGATCGTCGAAAACAGAAGCGGGTAACTGTTGCCGACAGGATTGGATTGGAGTTGGCGCTCTAATGTGATTCACAACACACACACTTTTCACTTTTTTACATTTTTACGGTTACAAAAATAGATAATCAGATGTACTGAACAACAAGCCCGTCTAGCTCAGTTGGTAGAGCGCAAGGCTCTTAACCTTGTGGTCGTGGGTTCGAGCCCCACGGTGGGCGATTCTACTTTGTTTTTATTTTATTTACCAAAATATAAGAATGTTAAACGGTGCGTTTCACCTTGTGCTTGAAGGCCACTTTTTTGTGAGTTGAGTTTGCTTTTTCTGCAGACAAATGAAGAATTTTCCCATGTCCTGGGAGGGAAAGGTTCTTCAATTCTGGTTCGCTTCAGCATTTAATCATTAAATTCCTGCTTAAATTTTCTTTGCTGTGTGTATCAAATTAATTTTTTTTTTCTTAACATATAATTATGGGAAAATAGATAGACACAAAAATTATAAAAGCAATTTCATAAATCTTAATTGGGTTTATTAATAAAATCTCTATATATTTATCATTTTTTTCTGCATAATTACATAGTAAAATTTCTTTATGTTTATCACATAATCAAATTTATTTATGTCTATTCGTAGCAAAATTATTGTGTTTATGCATTCATCTTGTCATGTTTGATGTCACCTGTGTTTCTCTTTTCTGCATGGTCAAAATTTCTCACTGTTGAAGTAGTTGGGGGCCATTACTATGTTCTTTTTATCTTGTCCTTTGATTAGAATCTCATAATAATGATAATATCCAATTCAGTTTAAATTTGATGCAGAGTCAAATTTTTTTACACTTTCATCCTATAATGTATTATGGAGGCATCTTCAATAGTAAGAATTTTTCTCATTACATGTGGTTGATTATATGGATCAAACAACACTATTTATAGTAAATTATGTTCATAGACAAACCATTGACTTCTAAATCCTTATTAATGATATTGTCTAGTTTTTCTCCATCTCCCTCAGCCTATAGCTATATGGCTTTATAGTTGGCATTTGTGATAGTGAAATTTTCAAATTTTAAATTTTTAACAATATATGATTAAATAACACTACAAGAATATTACCCTCACATGGCATCAAAACTATTCTAACATTGTGGAGATGATGATATTTTTATTGCATAGATAGATGGTAGCATTTGTATAATATTTCACACTCAGGCAATTTGACATAGCTACAAGGCTGCCTTTCACAATACTCTTGGCCTCTTGCTGAAATAAGGGCCACTATATTCTGATAATGGTAAATAAGTATTACACCTGATGAAGAAAATTCCGTATAAAGTAGGATTCTTATATAATATACATGCTTTTATCTAACTGGCTAACAGTGTAAAAGGATGTCTAAAACTGCTTCCACCTTACCAGGTGAACCAACAACCATTTGAATTTACATATCTAACACAAATCATGATCAGTCTGAATCCTGTTGCTTGATGGCTTTCCAATCTGTAGACAAGCAATTGGTGGGACTGTTGGACTTTTTAATTCACCATAAGTCTGCCAGCAGAATGGATCATATAGGCGGTATTGTTCTTGAACAGGTTTTAACTCTACAGATGTTAGAGAAACATCGACGCATGGCAGGCTATCACTACAGGCAAAGTGTACTGGCTTTACTGTGTATGTCCCCTTTATTTTTTCATAGTTGATTCCTGCAAGAGACACAGCTGATGTCTGGTTTGTGCATGTTCTTTTATCACAATAGAATTGGTCAATCACGATTGGGAGTTGAACTTCAGAAACTTGTATGTTTGAGAATAGTATTCCCTGCACTGAGCCCGATCCGCCCTGCACACATGTTATTTAACTTGGTGAGAATGTGTTCAATTGAAGGTTTAAAATACTATGTAGAAAGTGTTCAATTGAAGGTCTACAATTGACTTCCAATGAACCACCTTGTGCTCTAAAAGTTCCATATTCAATGGAGTTAGCTGATAGAGTATCAAATCATTCTTTTATGGAAGTCTATCATTTATTGCTTAACTTGTGGAACGGTTATTTTGTATTAATCTTATAACCTTCAACACAGGAATCTTTATAACTATTGTCTTGAACATATTTTACCTGCCATGTTTTGATTCTGACACCATTCATTGTGTTGTGCATGTTGACGTCTCTGACGGTGATGTTTGAGACACAGGCTCTGGTGTTATCCTTTCCTAAACTTCCAATGCTGATACCGTGTCCTGGCCCACAGTTAACATTGTGTACATATACATTTGAGCATCCGGTTTGTATGGAAATACAGTCATCTCCTGCATAACAGTTGAAATTCAAAACAACACTTAGCCAACTTGAGTTAATTATATTTATTAGGCTACTTTACATGTTTTGGCTTCGGTTTTTGCCTAGATGCATTCATTTTTTCCCCCTCCAAAGTGTTATCTATTGCAAAAATTTGCTCGGCTTGTAATGGATCTTCTGATGTGCTGTATTCATCCTTTGTTCTGCTAAGTAGGGCCTCGATTAACAGGTTGGTAAGAAGGAATGAAAAGCAGAATCTCTGTTTTCTAATAAAGACAAGGATAATGGAAGAAATACAAAAAGAAGAGTTCTTATTCTTATTTGCATAATAAAGATAATGTTAGATGATGCAATGTGGGTTTTGGACTAGACACGTGTCAATGATACTGATGGCTATAATCTGCAATGTATTAGGAGATTGTTACCTGCCATGTGGCCGAGGATAGGATAAGATAATGTCATGCTCTTTTAAGGATCATATTCATATACCATGCATCTAAACTTTGTCTTTCTGTTTTCTTCATCTTGTTTTTAATTTTTAATTTTTTATTTGTAGTTTATATTTTGTCTTCCCTGGTAAGTTTTAGAGTTCACAATTCTTTTGTTCTTATTCAATCCTCAAACTTAGTCTATGAACTCATTTGTTTTAATGACCATGGAAATAATTGAAGTATTACCACATGCTAATTTGCTGCTGTAAATCAATACATCTTTGGAATTCTGAAGGTGAATTCCATCTGTGTTAGGGCTGTCACCAGGAGATGATATGCTTACATCATGGACAAGGACCCCATTGCAGTTGTCAAACTTAAGGTGGAATTGAGGACTATTTTGAATTGTTATGCCTGTGACTGTTGGACTAAAGCTCCCATAAAACCTTAGAGCCTGTGCAACAACAAGACAATCTTTATGTTAAAAGATCACAATCATTATGTTAAAAGATCTTCTAAACATGAATCCAATTGGTTTTGTGAAGTTAAAGTGGTCCTCACAGTTGGCTTGATGCTTGGCATTTTTCTTCCCAACTCACTTTGTATCTAATACAATTGCAAAAATATAAATGATTAGCTGATGTAAGCAATAAAGTGCTATTAAGGTGCAAAGTAACAAAGATAATTACCGGCATTGGTGGCTTTCCTGTGTGGTTTAATGGGACTATGAGCTTTTCTTCATCATCTATAGGCTCATCAAATGGTTGGTCTTGCCACCAAACTGAGCCTCTTCCGTCAATGACACCCTTTCCTTGAATGGTAATTCCCACCAGCTTTGTGAATTCCAACCATTGTAGCAATCCTCCGCCCCAAGCATTTGAGTTAGTTGGAGCAATAATTGTACCATCAAGCTGACACAATACCACCTTATTAGCCTAAGTTCCAACTGAACTGTCGGTTGCTACTGTAAGCATAACCGAAAGGTACAGTTACTGTGTAAAGGTGAATATACATTTTGCCAAGTGAAAGAAGAAAAAAAAACAATGGGAAGAGGTGGTAGTTAATGCAAGGTTTCCAAGACAAAACGCAATAACTATTCTTTGTTATGTAATTTTCTAAACTAGCAAAAAGACAGGCGCATGTTATTGTCTTATGCTAAATCATAATTTGGCTTTGTGATTTGTGAATATTGGGATGCGGGGTATTATGTTTGACATGTTACCTAGTCTTGTTTTATTTTATTTATTTCCCAGCTACTTACACTTTTGATTGTTGTGTTACCTGAAAAACAATGTTGGGTTTACAGTATGGGCCCGAGAATGAGATAGGTCCTACGTAGAAGACGTAATCCACTGGGACAAGCATGGTTGATGCCTCTACCTTGCAAGCAGCAGCCCATGTGGCTTGGAATGCCTGCATTGTATTGCAATGTTGCTACTTAAATTAAATTAAAAGGTACATACCCTTATAAATCCACAATAACAGTAAACTGTATTCATTGTCACAGTAACAACAAGGTTAGTGTTAGTTTGTGCATGTGTGTGTGTTACAATTATTGTAGGAATCATGACCCAACTGCTGTAAGGAGAATCATCCATCAAGTGAGGTCCCACTGAGAAACTCTAACATGCACCGGGAGCATATTTAATGCGTGCTCTAAGAAAAACGTCCGACATTGATTTTAGATAAATAAAAAAAGGTGGTTCAGTTCACCAGGCTACTACCGGGTGCAAATTTAGCCCCCAAGCGGAGAGACTTTTTCTAGTATTTAAATAATTTTACATAAATTTTAAGTCATTAATTATGGTAAAGATCTCTTTTGAAAAATGTATATACACATCCTAGGAACATGAAATAATTTCCCGGGCCCCACATCTTTGGTTTGTTCTTGTGTCTTCACCTTTCTGTATTTCTCACTATTCAGCTTTCAATCTATAATGATCTATCTATGTTCACAGTAAACTTTCTTAAATAGCAATTTTTTACTCCCTAGTACACCCGAAAGAGAAAAAAGACAAAAACAAAACACTTTTTTATGCTCCTAATGGCATATTATTCTACCATCAAATTAGGTGGATGAAACCCTCATCATTAGAGGTTAGAGAAAGAAAAAGATTCTGATTTTGTGATTTTAACACCTTCCCTTGAACCAAAAAATATATAAATAAAATCTCTCTTTTTACCTGTGGGTCAAAAGAACATGGTGCAATTACCAAAACCAAAAGTTTACCAAAAGCTGCTACTTCCTTACTTCCACGATAACATCAAAATTTTAAGTGCACTTCCCTGAATACTAAAGAGATTACTGAATAATGTAATATTGTAAAATCTGTAAGCATAAGCACCATGAACACTTCTCTCTTTTTTCTCATTATACTAGTAAAGTTCATAACATAATCATAAGATTACCCTGCATGCCCCTGAATTCTCATGGAGAACACTGAATTCTGTGATATACTGAAAGCTCTTAATCTTTTATGTTAACTTGTAAGTAAAAGTTACATTAAAACCATTTGCTGAGTATAATGAGATTCAAAGAGTTACCTTTGTATCATCAGTACTTCCATCTCCCTTGGCTCCAAAATCTAGCACATTAAAGATGGTGGAATGCCCACCATTGTAAGCTTTTGGTGGGGGAGTTGAGGGAGTACCTACTTTTGGCTTAGGAATTGGTGGTGATGAAGGAGTACTTTTATGTGGTGGAGCCTTGGGTAATGAAGGAGTACTTTTATGTGTTGGAGGCTTTGGTTTTGATCCTCCACCATGGTGATTGTGACTATTACTATAACTCTTTCCTTTCTTCTTAAACAAAGAAGCTGAGACAGTTCTGCTGTGCCTCCAATGCTTGTCTCTTCTAGCAATGCAGGACTCAAAATTAGAACACCAAATAAGATATGCAATGAGAAGCATGTATTTCAAGCCCCTAAAACTCAAGCCACTCATTTTTAGTAGTTATGTGGAAATGTGAGTGGAAACTCTGGAGGGAGGCAGAGAGAGAGAGAGAATGGGCTTCTTGAAAACTTATAATAACTTGTTTGTATTGCCAAAACAAGTGACGGCCATGTTTATATAAGGAGAGAGAGCACTTAAAGCTTATAATAAATGTGCAGGCAGACACAAGTATAAAATATTCTTGATAATTCCAGTCATTTCATTTTCCTTTCTTCCTTTTCTCTTTCATTAATTAGTTTGTTTTCCTTTTTGTGAATTTGGGTTAGAATTTGTTTAGTGAGCAGTAGGGCTGCTATTCTCATGCCACATATCCAAAATGTCAGCACATGTGACTAAACCTTTTTTTTTGTTTTAGGGAGGTCCTATTAGACCTAAGGGGAA
The DNA here is from genome assembly GCA_039655645.1 of Ammopiptanthus mongolicus. Classification (NCBI taxonomy): domain Eukaryota; kingdom Viridiplantae; phylum Streptophyta; class Magnoliopsida; order Fabales; family Fabaceae; genus Ammopiptanthus; species Ammopiptanthus mongolicus. The sequence goes on from CM077343.1 coordinate 90,797,351, forward strand.
TGGAAATGGGGCACATAACCACATCCTCCCAGTAAAGACCAGGGAAATAACAGTTGAGCTACACGCCACCCTTTGTGACTAACCCAATTGGTTGTGGGGTTACAATTGTCTTTTAACTATGCATGCATACATGTCCAGCATAAGTATACTATTGGATGAGAGCAGAGGCCATAAACTACTTGTTGTCTTGTCCAACTTTCTTTTCATTTAGTAGCATAGCGTGATTAGTTATTTGCTTAATACCAATTATATATAACTTATAACTTAATAGTGACAATGAGAATAAAATATTTCCCCTAGGGCGGGTATGTTTCCGTATCACAGAACGAAACTAAATATCAACTAAATATCATTGGTCCTGAAAATGATCCAAGACCTGTTTCAAAGGTAGATAAGAAATTGAAACAAATATTCATTAAAGGGCTAACCAAGAAATAAAAGTTTAGAACAAAATGTGGATTTTAATTTCACGGAGGGATTATTGCACTTTATCCCTATGATCACAGAGGGATTAGTGCACATTATCACAGAAATATGCATCACATTTGTCCTGCTTGTACCTTAATACAAATTGTGTATTAAAAATTTAAATTAAACTTCTATTTCTATTAGTAATGTAATTAATCAAGATTTGATGCAAAAGACAAAATGATACACGTGAGTTGGTCTATAATGTGTTAAGGGCACTGATTATAACAGCTCTTAATTATCACATGCAACCATCACGGGTCAAGACTTTCGTGTACTTTGTCTTCTTAAGCCATGAGCCACTCTCATATGATCAGAAAGGCACTACATAGCCTATGTCCTCCAAATTCGGGTTTTTTTGTTCCTCTTTACCTTGTTAGGTCAAAAGTGCAAATTTGCTAGTGACCCCAAATAGATTGAGAGAAGAAAAAGTGAAGGAGTCTGATTGCTTTATTAGAAAAGCAAAAGAAATAAAGCCATTAATAAAATTAAGCTCTTCCTAAGAAGAGTACGGTCTGAATACACAGCTGCTGAATTTATGTAAGACTTGAAAGGAAGGATTTGAAAGAAACCTTCCTTAGACGCCCACAGATTTGCAGCATTTTTATTTTCATGGTATTGCTAGGACACATTTTATGTGCATATGAATAAAAACAAAAGGAAAAGTACAATATCATGTTCTTGCTGAACAACATTTCTGTGCATATATATAGGCTTCTCAAATCCATTGAGGTCCCCCAAACAGGAAGAGTAAAATATTGCAAACAAAAAAGTTCTCAAAATCAAACAAATGAATAAGAAAATTTACTTGCTTAAGATCATTCCCTTTCTGGTGGGGAATGCATTAGTTTAATGGATGATTAAGAGACACGGTAATGTTTTGCAGAAACAGATTCAGGGCTGGATTTGGGCAATGATTCTGAAATCATTTGTGGATGATCAACTTGAAGGACCAGCTATCACCTTTCTTTTATTTCCTATTTTGATAAACCCTCCAACCTCCATGTGTACCTCTTGTATATGAGGTTTCCATATACCTAGTTACCATGGAAAAAGTTATTTCTCCTTTTCTTTTTTGAAAAGAAAAGACTTGAATCATTTGGTGCCTATTTATTCATTTATAAGCATTCTGTTTTAATTTGTAATGAGACACTATTGCAGATGATGTAGGTGCACTTTTCAATGACAAATTATATAATTTGAATTTTCACTTAAACAGCAAGCTATACCTTTCAATTGATATAAGAAATAAAAGTTTCAAATTATGAAGTTATCACTTTTGGGAAGAGATTTATAGTATGTTTGGAACCATATTCCATTACTATGGAATCACATTTTGGATATGGAAGCGGCTCACAATAGCTTTCGTCCGAATGCACGTCCCACTGAATTGGACGTGTTACCAAATACAAAATTACTTTATTAACCCTCTCGGTTGTGAATTGCGAGAACAAATTGTTACTAAAAAAATGATGATGAAACACTTGAAATCGAAGTTAAAGTAAAATTAGTGAAAATGGTGGAGACAAAGCTGTGAATAATATATTAAGGTTTTGTTAACGAATGTCTTTAAGAAATCAAAAAATAGATATTTTATATATTTGATTAGAATATTCGTATACTATATATATGCATTCAGATATTATGTTTTTTATAATAAAAGTTAAAAATGTCGTAAAAATATTTATGACAAAAATATGCATAAATGAAAAATTGTTTTAATAATAATAATAATAATAATAATAATAATAATAATAATAATAATAACGGTTTTGTCAACCATTGTCCTTATATGACAATAGATAAGGCATCAAAAAGAAGGTAAATTTTTATTAGAAAATGATGTTGAAGTTATGTATTTAATAAATTAAAAAATAATATATTTAGTTTTGCATGAAAAATTTACCATTTTAATTTCTTATTCACTCTTCTTACAAAATCGTAATAATATAATAATATTTTGTTTTGTTTCATATATTTTTATTTTCGAAAACGAAAGGCATGAGGGTGAGGTGGACTATCAATGCAATCATTAATCATCAAATATTCATTTCTGTTATCAACAATCATTTTTTTCCTCAATTTTTCATAGGAAAATGCTAATCAGAAATAATGTAGTAAGTTTTTTAATTTCTTAATAAAATTGTATCTTTTTTCGTTACTTACAAGACCTTTTTTTATATCTATTTTATAATTATTAATTAAATTATTTTTATCTTAGAAACAGTTCAAATTTAGGAGTAAAAAAATATGTAATGAAAAAGTGGTGATATGAATATTTTGCTTATGTAATTTACAATCTATTCGCTTTACTCAGAGTTTGTCTTCTCGAGTACATGAGGCGCTGGTTGAATGCCAGACGTGTCAGTGATATATATTTACATAAATGCCACTGCTTGAAAGCCACTCCTCACTTTCATCAGCAGTGTCCATCTGTGAGTCCCTTGACCTTTTCTATCTGTATCCTTCCCTTCTGATTTTGCTTCCAACAATGATCTTGTTCTTAATTCTTCTCATGAGCACTTGCCCAATTCTATTCACCAACATTGTAGCTTATAATATTGTACATATACTAGTATTATGTTTCATAAAATAGCAACAATAGTTCCAAATAGAATAATGCATAATTTTAATTGACCAATAAGACCCCGAGAAAATAAAATAAAACATAAGTTAGCAATAAATAATAATTACCTAGCTTATTATAGGAATTTTGTAAACCCATTTGCTAATTTCTGTGTTTATATAAAGAAGTCAGATGCAATCATGTGTACTAGTTTTTTTTTTTGGGTTTAATTAAGTTTTTAGTCCCTGCATATTTTTTTTCGTTGGTTTTGATCCCTACAAGTTTCAAAAATTTGGTTTTGGTCCCTACCATCATTATTTATCCGTTAAGTGTTGATGTGGCTAGCGGACCACCACGTCAACACTGCTGTGTAAATTATTATAATATTTTTATTTTTATTATAATGTTATTATTGTTTTTTATACTTTTATTAAATGAATGAAATATTGAAATAACAACATTCAGGAACATTTCTAGAGTTTCTGAATACCTCCGCGACATTCAATATTATAAAACAATGTAAAAAATTAATATTTAATCCTACGTGACATTAAATATTATAAAATTAGCTTACATAATAATGCTGACGTGACGGTTCGTTAGTCACGTCAACATAACAGATGGATAGTGACGGCAGGGATCAAAACCAAAGTTTTGGAATTTGTAGAAACTAAAACCAACTAAAAAAAATATAAGGACCAAAATCAAAACTGATTCACTTTTTAAGGACTAAAAACTTAATTAAACCTTTTTTTTTTTGTGTTGTGTCCTAGTTGAACAATTATAATAGTATTACAGCATTGATTTCCCTCTTTGTTCCATTGGTGACAAGCTCTCCTAATAGTTTCCCATAAATAAAACATGAATAATGCTTAATGGTACGAATTGAAATTAATTAATTTGGTGGGACTCTTTGTTCCGTTAATAATCCTAATCTTTTCACTTTAATATCATATATCTTGCCCCCCAATATCATTTTATCATATTAATTAGCTTTATAATATTACATAAAAACTTTAATTGATGTGACAAGATAATATTGATTGAGGGACTCTAACATTAAAGTGAAAGAACATATCTTCAATCCCAACATGCTATTTTGTGCATGCACAACTTTCATCATGCATACATATGCATTATGACATATTTCCTGTCCTGAGGAAATAAAAAACCCACAAGTATACTTATTAATTTAGTTTATTATTAGTATTTCATTTAGTTAATCCAATTTGTCTTAGTTTGCTTTTTCCCATTCCACTCGGTGGTGATATAGAAATAAAATATAATTTATAAAGAGAGGAGGAGTACGATACGACCTTCTTAACCGTCTTTCTGTCCTTACGTTCTAGTCTCGTGAACCCTTCAAGCAGTCTCGTGAACTGCATTGCCCACAAATATGATTAATGTTGCTTCTGCCCCATTATTAAGTTATGATTTAATAGTTTATGAATAGATATATATGTTTAAGCGAGCAACTAAGCGAAAAAAGTTACTTCAGATATCTGTAGGAATGATAATGGATAAGATATTATAATATTCAATTTTATATTCGCATTTAAAAAGAATACTCAGATCCGAATCTATACCCACATAAGTAACAACTTAAGGATATGTATCCATATTTGCTTGGTACCTAAATATCCATACTCGCATCCATTATCCGTATTTTAATTAATAATGAAAAATTAATAAATAAATAAAAACATTATTCAAAATATATAATATATATATATATATATATATAACAAGTTAGAAATATGATGATAGTATATATATAACAAGACAAATTGGTCTAGTATGTTCTCATATTATACATCACATCATGATATATCTAAGTCTGAAATATAAAAATGATATCAAACACCTAATATTTTCTAAAACATTGAGTAAATATTGCAATTAATCTCTGGATCAACAAATTCATAAAGGTAAGAAAAGGAAAGTTAGTGTTCAAAAAAGGAAAGAAAAGTTAAATTGAGGAAATCTATAGAATTGTGAAGGTGCACGAAGATAAGAAAAGTAATAACGTGAGTTATATTTTAATTTTTTAATTTATATATATATATATATATATATATATATATATAATAATTAAATAAATATTAATATATATGTATACGGGTATAGGACGGGATGGATACTAGAGTATCCGTACCAGTATCCATATTCATTAAATTTTGCTGGTAATTATCCGCCTCTGTATTCATATCCATAAAGTGTGTAACTATCCCTACCTATCTTTATATAATTTTTACGGATATCCATTGGATAAAATACCAATTATCATCCCTAGGTACTAGGCAGACTACATGAGAGCCGTTAATAGGATGGGAAAACTGGACCGGAAAAAACACAAATGGTTGTGATGAGAATTATGTGAACTAAAATATATGTGAAGAACTTTTTTTAGTATATATTGCTGAAAAACAATTTCATGCTTTTAACTTAGAGTGAGCAACACTTGTGCGGCAAACCATGGCCCACACAAATAATTATAATTATATATTTATATATAATAATAATAATAATAATAATAATAATAATAATTAAATAAACCCTCCCCTCCCCTCTTCCTTCTTCCTCATCCACCGGTGATGGTGATTTTGGGTCATATTTTGATTTGGAATAATTCTTCTATATCGTTTTTTCTCTCCTTTTATCTAAATAAGTGATTTTTTTCACATAGATCTGATTTTTTTTCTTATTTTTCCGTGATTTTGTCGTCTGAGTGCGGCGTTGTTTTGTTCGTCGTTTTGATGCGGGGTTGTTTGATTTCGCGTCTTGTTACGATGTTCGTTTGGTTCAGATGGGCAGACCAGCTTTGTTTCATTACAGATTCAATCAAGACTTAGGTATTCTGCTCACTTTGATTTTGTCATATTTGTATGTATTTTGCCGTTTTATGCTATTAACCTGGACGCTGTGAGTTTGTTCGCAGATTGATCTTTTTCGGTTCTTAACAATGTTGAATTTGTGTTGTTTTTGATATATTTTACCAATTTGAATTAATGAATATCTTTTTTAGTCCAAAAATAAATAAATAAATATATATATATGCGGGTATAGGGCGGGGTGAGTACTAGAGTACCCATACCCATATCCATTAAATTTTGCGGGTAATTACCCGCCTCTATATTTATATCCATAAAATGTGTATTACCCTATCCATCTTGGATAATTTTTACGGATACCTACCGTAAAAAATACCTATTACCATCCCTAGATACTAGGCAGACTACACGAGAGCCGTTAATAGGAAGGGAAAACTGGACGGGAAAAAAACTAATGGTTGTGATGAAATTATGTGAACTAAAATATATGTGAAGAACTTTTTTTAGTATATATATTGCTGAAAAACAATTTCATGCTTTTAACTTAGAGTGAGCAACACTTGTGCGGCAAACCATGGCCCACACAAATAATTATAAAGAGTTAATTACCTATGCAATCTTCCACCCACCCCAAAACAGTGGTATATGCCTCCAAACCAACTAGGAGGTTGTTTGGCAAGCCATTACTACGAGTTTATAACAGATAGCTTATAGTAGATGAGAAAGTGGTCCCGTTTGGTAAGCGCCTCTGTCACGAGCTTATAGCTTTTTTTTACGAGCTTATAGCGTTTTTTCCAGATGCTACTTGAAGTAGTGTTTGAGCTTATAGCTTATAGCGTTTCATTTTTCTTTCCATTTTTATCCTTATTATCTTCATTTAATTCTACATTTATCTTCTTCTCTCTCTTTTATGTAAAATCATTAATGAAGATATCCTTTTATGTTATTTTATATTTTTCAGCTCGTACAATTGCTAGTTTTACTAAACACTTCCATAGAAAATAAGCTAGTTTATCCACTATCCGCTATCAGCTACCTCATCCGCTATAAGCTATCCACTATCAGCTAGTTTATCTGCTAACAGCTAATTTTATCAAACAGACTCTATATATCTTCATCAGTTCATTAAATAAATTGCATATAAACTTTCTGCTTCAATTCCCTGGACAACAAATTGTATTTTTTTTTTTTTTTTGTGTATCAAGTATCCTTAGCCGACGATCGGATATTAATCTCTTTCGAGACATAGAGATCATCAAAACGAATCTTGTCTCTCCCAACAACGTATTTCTCATATACATGAAAGGGATCGAACCTTCACGACAATATGCAAGGAAGGGAAGGGAATTAATTTTAAAGGGTAAGTAATTTTCTTACACACATCAGGGAAGGGTGAAGGCATCTCAAAACTTCACAATTATCAAGTGAGCTAAACTAATTAACACTTTCAATTGCTTGAATTACGTTACAAATAATAATAGAGAAATGGAAAATGATATGAAACACTGCCTTGCAGGCTTTAATTATGTGCTTATTGGACTAGAACTTTTGTTTTTTTGTTGCTTACAATCATTTTGAGAACATTATATGTATGTTTGTAGTTATTCATTCTCCTTCAGAAGAAGAAATCAATTATATGCTTTTGGACCCATTCCCTTCACTAATTAACAGAAAATAATTAAATATTCAGTTCACTTTAGCAATAATTAGATTCCACATCACATTCAACAATCAACTGCAGATTATGTTGGTAGAAAAAGTGTACACCGGAGGTAGTTCTATTTCTAGCTAGTAATAGCTTTTGGTTCACGGATCATTCTAGAAATTTGAAGATGAACATGAGTAAATAAAATTAGTAATTTATTTATTTTTAAAAAATTATATTAATATGATTTTGCAAAGAACAATGCAGATGCAATCTGATATGGTGATATTTACATATAACTTACAACCTATCAATAAAAAGTTATCAGCAAAGATCGAATCCAACACCTCCTTATGAACACTGTTCGATGCTATCAGTTAAGCAAATCCTGAACAGCTAAGTTGAAATTACCACATTGGAGATTTCTCATTGTTGCTGCTGCTGCTTATGGCTTGTTGTGCATGTGAATTTTCAGTTAGAAGAAGATCCCATTTACCTATGTGCCTGATCTTCAATTTTTCATTCTTAATTAAATTAATCAAAAAGCAGAAGACAAAAGTGTATTTTGTCCCCATCACTTTGTTTGCATCCCATGGGGCTGCATTGTGCTATGGCCTACAGAAGCCATTTTAGCAATACACATATTCACGGATCACTTTGAGTCCCTAATGCTTTTGCTTCATCAATCAATAATTCTTTGAAGGAAGAGCCTATAATAATGCAGGCGCGTGACTCTTATCCCACGCAAATAACGATTTGACACATTCACACTGAGACAACAACTTCATTTTGGCTATGATGAGCGTGCACTGTGCCCACCCATGTGCCCTTTTGGTTTTTGCTACTATGGAATGTTCATTTTGTGTCATTTAGATCTGAGCTGCCATAATAAGTACCATATCAAAAAGTACGGAATTTATGCAGGAGAAGTTGAAGTGGTACATTTTGAAGAAGCTGAAGAATAATGGATTGTTTTATGAAGAAAAATTAAAAATGCTGTCATTGTTTAATCACTGTATAAATTCTTTCATATCAGAGACTCAAAATATATTAGATATATATATCACAAAATAAGGCACTTGCTAACCATCAATATATAAGTGCAATGCATTATGCATGCACCTTAATTCAAATTTCTTTTTCAATTATTCACAGATATATAAAGGAAAGGGTAGGGGACCATAAGTTGTGGTGGTAACATATAATTTTTTTTGGTACAAGGGTGGTAACATATGATAATCAATACTTTTAAGATGAAAAGACAAAGCAGGCCTATTTTTTAGATTAGGTGGTAGATACCGGTATTTACTTGTCTCGACTCAAACATTTGGAATCCAGGACATTTATATTTCCATAATGTGGCATTAAAGATCATGAGTTTTTGTTTTCTTACTAAGCTGTGCTTAGGGAACAGGAGAATATGCTGGAGTCAAAGAATTGGGAGAGTGAAATAGGATGGTCCAAAGCCAGAGAGGGATGCCCTAAATTAGTACTCAAGAAAAAAATCCACCTGTTGGTAACAGAGACACAAAAGTACTTGTACTTTTGACCCCAACATATGGAATATTGATCTGTTTTCTTTATAGTCTTGTCTATCCAATCTTATCCTATGTGAAAATATGCTAAGATCCCATCTAGATCAGCACTTTGCTGAAACCCATGTGGCATGGATACTGCAGGCTTGACCAGCCTGTGCTTTGAAGTTCAAACAGGTCAGTTATAAGTTGAAGAACTCTAAGCCAGAAGACCAACATATTGTTAGTAGTATCATCATTTTATTTTGATAAATATGTTGTCTAGTAATTAGAACTAATTGAAGAAACAAAATATTTCATGATGCTACCAGCTCCAAACCGTCAACCCTTAGAATATTGTATTAGGAATGCAAGTGTGAGTGAAATAAGTCCCACATCGAGAAAGAATAAAAAAGGTGAAAATTATACAAGTGAATGAACTCGTGAACCAAATACATTAAGGTTTTTTCTCAAGATGTGGTGTCAAACCCACTTTGATGATTTTTCACTTAGCCCATGGTTTATATTGTGTATGCATCAACACAACAAAACAAACTAATAACAGTATACAAGAGACTGCAGAAGAAACAATATCCTTTTTGTTCTTTCCTTATCCAATGTTGTTTCAGAATTTTTTTGCATTAAACTAGCCAGTCAATTGGTCCCAATTGATTACATGGTGGACCACGTTGTCAATATCTTGCCGAGCTTATAAACTGTTGTGCAGAATTCATGTGTGTGTCGCTTTGCAATGATAGGAAGCCGAATAAGAACATCATTAGTAGAAATCAGGTATCCTATAGTTCTTCCTTTTTATTTATGTTTGTTGCCATTAAGTAATAGGTTTAAATGCTAACTGTGGACTGGGCTAGAGTCTTTCACTGGTCCCTTCTCGTCTGTATTTGTGACTGATACCCGCTCAAACTTCAATTGAAGAAAAAAAAAAGTCCCAAATAATACAATAAGATGAAATTAAAAAACTGGCTTGTGCATCTCTATAGTTGGACCTAGTTCTCATGGCATGAATATGGGTTACTAGTACATTAAACAGGCCCAATTTAGTCCATTCCAATTTGACCGACCTCATAGGAGAAGAGGATGTTAGTATGTTAGCACCATGTTTGTTCGAGTCCACGTTGTTAAGGACTAAGTTGCTGCAGAGAACTTTGTCACTGCAATCAAATTTAATGACCTTTGCACTCGTTGTAGTCCCAATAATGTTCTGGTTACGTGATCTGACTTATTTTCACTGCTGACCTTTAACAAAAACAATATGCAGAAGAGTTCAAAAACATTATAATATAAGATGTTTTAATTTGATTAATTTCAATGAATACGTTGGTCATAATTTATATGCCTAGATTAGCTTTGTAAATGAAAGATTTGAAGCAACTTACGTGCTCATCAAAATAAAAAAGAAGCAACTTACGGTTTGGCTTGAAAGTGGACTAAGGTGTTTCATTGTCCACAGATCCACGCTTAAAAGTGCAAGGGGTGTTTTTTTTTTATTTTTTGCTTTACTCGAATGCTCGTCAACCAATTATGAAAATCACCTGCAACACTTTACCATTTGTCCCTGTACTTAAGAGATGAAAAATAGTGTTCATAAAAAAGGTTTAATTAATCTAGATCCTTGTAATATTTGGAAATTTTCAAATAACTCTGTAAATTTTAAAAGTTTGTAATTGGGTTCCTGAAATTTTAAAAAAATTGTAATTAATCCTATTACACATCTATATCAGGGTTCTTTAAGTTTTGGTTGTGGTTCCGTTAAGTGACTCATCCACTCGTATATTTGTGGGTCCTTGAACTTTATAGAAAAATTCAAATAAGTCCGTATACTTTTTAGGAACCCTAATGAAGATGCGTATGAGAGACTCAATCATAAATATTTATATGTTCAGAGACTTATTTGAAAATCCCAAATAATTTAGGGACCTACAAAATAATTAAACTTATAAAAAAGAATTTAATGTAAAGTTACAATTATCCAATCATATTGTCATGTCATTAATAATATTTGGTTGTCAAAATAATCACCTTAAAAGTTATATATACAATAATTTATGATTGAATAACAGTATAATAATTAACTTTCCCTATCACAAAATTAAACCCTAGCTATGAAGCATGTGGTGGTTTTGGAATGGTCCCCTTGACCATTTGAGATTTGTCGAGATTAGCTGGGATACTCCCCAAAGAAATAAAATAAGAGAGTAGATTTGTCGACATACGCTTTTTAATCCTCTCTCTAACATGTTAATTGGTTGATTTCAAGTAGAACTCACCATATAAAGAGTAAACTCATGTTATTTAATGATCCCACATGCAGGGGTGACCCTGAGAGTGTGCGACCGCACAGGGCCCCAATTTTTAGGGGGCACCAAATCTTTTTTTTTTTTTTACTTAGTATATATATATACTAGACCATGGACCCGTGCGATGCACGGGATAAATAATGTATGAAAAGTATGACTACGTATTATTTGAAAAAATAACTTATTTTTGTAAATTAAAAATAATAACATAATAAAAAACTTATGACATTTTAATATTTTTTTATAATAGGAAAGGCTGAGAAAATTAGCCTGTTCTGTAATATAAAGAAACATTTTCAAATTTCAAATTATAAAATCAATAAATTTAAGAGTTTAATCGGTGTGAATGACTTTTAAGGTAATTAGGATAAGAATCAAATATTGTTATTGATGTGACAACTTATGATTTGTTGATAGTGTAATAAAACTTTAAACTGACAATAAATACCAATTAAATCCTAAATTTAAATGCAAAAGAACCCACGGAGATAAAAATTAGAATTACGTTGAACTGGTGCTGCTTTGAGAGAGATTGTCATGTTTGCTCGATAACTTGTCATGTTTGTGCTTTGGCGAGATAACTTTAGCCATAATCCTTTATTGTATTTACCCATATTGATCACAAATCTGCAACCAATATTAAGAAATTTAATTCAAATATCTAAACTTTTCGGATATAGTTTAAATGTGGAAACCAAATTTTAGAGAAGCATGTTACAAATATTGGTGTGACAGAGCAAATATTGGCAAAATTTGAACAATTTGAAATATAATTTGGGAGAATATTTTGAAAGTTAGTTTTTCTAAGCAATTTTGAAAATTAGTTAAGATTGGAATATGTGTAATTTTTAGTTTGGTAAAATATTTTACTGATAAATGAAAAACTAATCAAATAAGTAATATGCATGATTATCAGGATAAATTACACATACCTTTAGCTTAGATGCCGTGACAGTTATTCTATTCTAAAAATTGACACTTTTATGTAACAAAAACAAAATGACACTTTTATAAAGTAGTACAAAGTAAGAAAGATAAAAGAAAATTTTATATTCCGTTGTGAAGAAATTTTTATCCATTTAAGTTTGACTATGCAAACAATTATTTGAAAAGTCAAACTCAATAAGTAATATGTCAAAGGGGATGCTAAAAGGTAAATTTTCATTAAAAAATTGTGTATTTAATATGCTGAGAAATGATGGACTTAGATTCTCTAAAGAAACTTTCTATTACTTGATTTCTTAACCAATATCCTTAGGACACTTGGTTAGTAAAGCCCTATGTCAAATATGATTAGAGTATAAAACTTTTTTATAGCTAGTGAGCTGGATGAACATTAAACCAATAATTTATAATAAAATTTAAATGGTTAAATACATAGTATTTTCATTTTATTATTTTAATAATACATGTACTCATTTTTTTTCGACGAATAAAAGATAGCAACATACTTTATAATATTTATTGTCTCTCTTTTCTCTAAAAAAGAATTTCTCTAAAAAAGAATAAGAAAATCGAACTTTTTCTATAACAAAAAAGTGTACAAAAACAGTTTCCTTAAAAGAGCTTGTGGTTGGTGTAAGCTTGTATGGGTTGGCAGAAGGGGGTGCGGAAGGGAATTTGCCGCTGCACAGAAGCCATTCCTGTGGCCTAATGTCTGCTATTAATTCTTTTCCATGTTAGCTTATATTACAATCGTAATGGAAATATACATGTTCTTTCCTTAATTAATTCCGATTTTGCCTATATTACATTCCATATCCATGTCCTCTCCACCATTTTCCATAAGTTAACAGATTCCAAATAATAGCACAGTGACCAAAATTCTTTTTTCAAGATAAGTACTATGTTATAGGGTATAAAAGAAGACCTGATATAGGGTACATGTACTCATTTCATTATCACTGAAACCCCATTAGTCTCCATTAGATTCTAACAGAGAAAAATGTCCAACACATCAAACCAAGTCCATGTTCCTGAACATTCCAGCATTGAGCAGAATGAGAGTGCAAATATCTCTCTCCCATCGTATTCTCTAGCATAGTAAATCACCCGAGTGAATAGCAGTCCCACGTTCCAATAATCATATGCTCGTCCTGTTGAGCTATAAGTAAATCACTTGACCACATTCACTCTGCTCTTCAGAAAGAAAACCAATTGATCCATTGCCATTACTTCTAACAGTTGATATAATCATCACATCCTCCTCCCCACCTTGGAACCCCTTAACAGAAGGAAAATTTACTTCAAAGCCCCCATTATTTGAAATATGATTGTATCATTTCATTTTATCTTCTATGGCATATAGCTGAGCTTTGTATGGTGATATGACTCCAACTATAATCTTTTTCTTTGCCATAACATATTCTTTAGACATGAAATGAAAAGAGGTAGAGTTAAAGAAATAAATGAAGTAATAGCCTATTCCTCTCTAGTCTCTACAACTTCCCCTCTGTCCCAGTTATCATAACACAATCTTTAATAAATTTATCAACATAACATTCAAAGTGAGGGAAGCCAGAGGATTCATGACAAAATTCCTCATCAGTATCCATGGTGCTACAAATCTGGAACACAGAAATCCCAAGCTCAAAATCACACCAAATTCCAAATACAAAAAAATGAAACTGCACAAAAGTTTCCCCGTTATCCCAAATTAAAAGAAGAAAAAAGATAGCAAATTCCCTTATTATTTTATACCAAGTACCAACCAAAAAAATTCTAAAATTGTCAAACACCATAGGACCCAAATACTTTGACTTGTTTATTCAACTACAGTAAAGAAAAGGGTAATGAACAGTTACCTGCTCCTCTTTATAGTTGCATCTTTATCAAGATTTTCAATAACAAAGCTGGATTAGAAAGAAATAGGATTTGGTTCTGATCCACCAAAAAAATCCAGATGAAAATTTCCCTGCAAAGTGTTGAGGAACAATTAAAGATGAAGATGGAACTCAGTCAGTGATCAATGAATAGTCTACATTAGACAAAATATGTAAAACTAATGAAAATCATTGTAATTTCATTGCAGCAGTATATTCATTTAATTTTTTTATAGGAAAATCAAACCTTTTGATAGTAATTGAGAAAATTTGTAATGGGTTATTAGCACATGTCATCATTATCCACAACATCACGACTGGGATGATAGTCAAACTCTGGATATAGCTCTAGTATAACAACATCCTTCATCATCATCTTCTTATTCTCTGCATTATGATAAAAATAGTGTCTTAGTTCTAAGAACAAAATAGATAGGATCTGGAGCAACAACAGGATTCTCTCTGAGAACCATTCATAAGCAAACACTGCTTCAACATTCTTCTGACATATCTACAAAATCATAGCAGTTATATACATGTCTTTAAAACTTATTCAGAGGCAAACAATATCACTCTCTTAAAGCATATGGATGGATGCATTAACTGTTATTATAGAAAATGCTTCTAACCTAGTGGGAAAAGACTTTGGTGATTGTTGTTGAAGTATAGATAAAATCTTCTCAACTAAAATAAATCCCATATAAGAAGTGTTCGGACATGTATCAAAACGTTCAAAGCTAGCATCCTTGCATGTTAAAAACTTTAAGGCAATATTGAAAACTTCATATACTTCTCCAATAATTATTCTAGTCTTCCAATAAATATAGTGATAATACACCAAATGCCATCTAAGTTGTAACATGAATAATGGGTAACACAAAAGTTAAACACCCATCTTCATACCTGCAAAAGCCTCACTTGGCATACCATACCTGTAATTCCTTGTAACATGCTGACATGCCATACACTAACCAAGCATGTTCACATTCTGGTTGTTTTCACTCCTATTTTCAAAGGTTTACTAATACTCTATGTAAGACTTATTTGAAGTTTGGAATAGTTTGATTTATTGATTTCTAAATTTTCTAAAATTTACAATTGATATGTAAATCCTGTTGCAGCAGTCACTGGTTCACCCCTAACTCACGCATACACACAAATAAATTTATTTGAAATATGTACTCATTACCAGGAAAATCATTGAATATATGATGCCTCAGATGGAAGAACGATTATTAAGTGGAACCAATTTAAAGGTCAGTTCATAACAGGAAGTAAACACCAAATGCAACTACATTATAAATAAAAAATGCTTTAGATTATAAAACAGTTCTTAAAAGGAAATCAAAACGGCCCCAGCCTCTGCAAGACACTTGATAACAGCTTATAAAAACGAAGGCACGGTTGTTTGATAAAAATGTCTCAGATTGCAAAACAGTTCTTAACAGCTTATAAACAATGAACTTATGCATGTCAAAGAAGAAGCAAGGTTAAAAACAAAAACAGAACCAATCAAAACGGGTTTCATCATGCCATGGTTAAAACCTGAAGAAATCAATCGTTGTTACCTTCAGTGGCTCTGGAACTTCAAATACGACCCTAAAAGAAAAAAGATCAAAATAAACCAAACATATCCAGAAGCACAGATGAAGACAAATGCAATTTACAATTAAACGAAGAAGAAGAAAGGTTTCGAAAGGAAGATACCTAGAAATAGATAGAGATCTATGATACCGCCACGCCGTGAATCTAGATAACACCAGCAAATACCCACTGCAACCTTCAAAAAGAACCATAAACCAAAGAAACGAAAGACACAAATAATTTTAGAAGAAAGATAGAATTTTTAAAATACAGGAACATACCAACTGGATTCTTGAAAGAGAGCTACACCAGATACACCCAGAGAGATTTTAAACGTAGAAGATGATGGCTCCCCATTATGCAATTTAAATTATGGGTAATAATTTCTCCCCTTTTCCCAACCCAAGAAGACGCAGAGATGGCTGCAGAGATGTCTTGGGTGCTTATTGGGAAGATGGAAGGAGCAGCTGCAGTAACCACTCCCAAAGACATGCATTCAAATAAAGCTGAAGAATTCAAATGGGTTACCTCGGTAATAACTACTAACTAAAACAATCATTTATGTAGCAATTTAGAAATGAAAAAAGAAAATATTGAATGTGTGAAATTACCAAAATGGGCTGCTTTTTGGAGGGAAAAAATTATCCCAGCGCCTGCTACTTTTATATATATATATATATATATATATATATATATATATATTAAAAATAAAAAATTATATAATTAACAGCATTTAATTATTTTTCTAATACATGCATAGCTTATAGAATAATAGTAACTATTGCCGTTACTGTTGCATCTGCTGAGAGAAGTTTTTCAAAATTGAAATTGTTAAAAGCTTATTTGAGATCTATAATGTCGCAAAGTAGATTAAATAGCCCTACCTTAATTTCTATTGAAAATGATTGTTTAAAGAATTTTGATTATGAATAGATTATTAATGATTTTACAGCAAAAAATGTCAGGAGGATAATATTTAAAGATTAGTAGGGCATCACTTTCTTTCTTTAGCCCTTATGATTCATGTGCTATCAGTGGATGATGTTGCTGGTGTGGGATGCTACTTGGATTGCTACATGTTCGGGTTAATAGATACATGTATAATTCTACTTTTGCAATAATTCTATTGTAGTTTTGATTTCGTTTGAGCTTTTCAATGTTAATGTAATCTTTAACTTTTCTTCAATGATATTTTATTTCACTTGAGATTATATTAAAATAATTAATGACTAATTTTTTGCACCTCTTTTATTTTGATATATGCATTTGATAATCAATATATAATATATATATATATATATATATATATATATAACTTATAAAAAATAGGCATCAACTACATAGTTCATACAGGACACCCAAAATCTCAGGGACGGTCCTGCCCACATGAAATCCACCTAATAGTGTGTTAAAGAAAGTGTTAGAAAATGATATGTTGCTAGCATTGCTAGTAAAATAAAGTGTGACAGTGCAGGCTGCTCAGTTGGTTAGAGAAGAGCAGCGAGGAGTGTGTTTGTTGGCGGGGCGGTTGGGTAAGAGTCTTCGTTTGTTGACGCGGCGATTGGGTGTGGGTGAGACACACTCTCTCTCTCTCTTACTACTCCCTCCTTAAAAAACCAAGCAGGCTCTGCATTAGTGCACTTTCTTGTGTTTCAAGAAACACACAGCTACCTACAAAACAAACCCTTAACATGTTTTTTCTTTCACTTTCTCATTTTCACACTGTTTTTCCCTTTTTGTCGCTTTCACTTCCAGAACGACATCGTTAGCAACCTTTCACTGCCTCTGCTTCTGGTTGTCGAGTGCTTAGCTACTAATTCATGGTATCTTCATGTTTCATGTTCATGTCCCCTCTCTTAATTTACTATTTTATTCTATCTATATTCTATTCCCATACAATTTCATTTTAGCTCTTGACGAAAATTGACATTAATTGACCGATTTTCTACCTTAGTTTTTCAATATATTTTCTGTTTAATTACAAGTGTAGAATATTAATTAATGTTTTTTCTCTTTTTTCTTAAAAACTTATGTAGGATTCACAAGGTGCTAATGACTATAATTGGAACACTGATGACGAGGTTGAGGTATTTGGCATGCCATCTAATTCGGCTCCAATCATCATCAATTCTAGTCAAGAAAGCTGTGGACATAGTGTGGTGGTAAATCCTGCTTCCAATTACATTACAATAGTTTTGCTAATATCTCGCCGTTCTAAACACTTACATATCTGTATGATGCTATAGCAGCTTTTATCTTTTATCTTTTTGGTCTCATCTTATGTTGAATAACTAGTACTCTTACTCACCTTGAATGATCAACTTACGTTTTGTCTTCGTCCATGGTAGGAGAAGAAAATGAGGAAGACATTTTGGAAACTCTGCTAACACTTACTGCTGTGACTGTGAGTAACTCTAATTTTAATCAGTTGCCTAGTACTTTACCTTTTTGTCCATGTACCATAGAAATCAAGCCATGGTTTTTGAGTAAATCCCCAATTTAATCCTTGAAATTGTAAGGTCGTATCAACTTGGTCACTGACATTTTCGAAATTTCAAAAACATTCTTAAAATTATCAAACGTTAATCACTCCAGTCCTTCTGTTAGGAACTAAGTTGATACGAACCTTATAATTTTAGGGACCGAATTGGCACAAAATTGACACAAGGATCAAATTGATACGATCTTATAATTTCAAGAACCAAATTGAAGATTTACTCGATGGTTTTTTTTAGTTACTAGTTTCCACTTCCAGCATTCACCGCTTGGAAAAATTCCTAAAAGATAGGGGCATTTCTATCCTGTGCAGATGTCAAATAATAATTTGAGTGCCTATTACTAAAAATTACTCACTTGGTTGTTTTATAACTACAGCTACTGGTTTTAAGAAGTGCATTATTAGGAATTAAAAGGACCAAAAAGAAGTTACTGAATAAGGAACTGAAATCAGATATCACTTGTGAAGCATAGAGCATTTTTGGTTTTGATTCATGAAAACATGAACTTCTTTTTTTATTTTTAGGTGTTATTCTTAAAGTCGCTTTTGTCTTTCACTTCTTGGTTGCTTCTGTGACCTAATGTCAAGTTCAAAGTATACTCTAGGTTAACCTTTTTTCTTTTTTGGTAAAGGCTAAAATTGTGAATATTTTATTATTACTGCCAACCAACTTGTTTATAAGCAAAGTGTGTTGTCATTATAATGCTCAAATTTTACGCCAACATGATGTATGGGTGTATGACGACGATTTGCATGATGACAGTTTGTCACTTGTGACAGATCACATATTCGACTTTTAAGTTTTAGACGATACATAGAAATTCAAAGGTTTGATAAATAGTAAATGGTTAAAAATCAACAGTACTAAACAGGAAAATAATTTCTGGTTAGCTGAGTTTTAGCAATTGCTTGTTTAGATGATGTTTTTTATTTTAATCCATCTTAATCAGTATGACCTCGTCAAATTTATCACTATCCTAAATTCGGAATATTCTGGGCAACGATTATTAAAAAGAGAAGAAGAAAAGGCAACCTAGTGCTATAAAGCTACACTATCCTTATGTTTTTTCTAGGCACCGTTATCAACTACCTTTCAGATGAGGCTTCTTACTTTTAGCAAAGAAAGATCTACATCATAGTATCATGAATTGGATATCTCTCACAGAGATTAAAACCTGATTAATTGTCTATATGTGAATGACATATAAGAATATGATATGAATGGACTGTCCAGCATGTGAGATCACCGTCTTCCTTATAGAAGACTACAAATATCTTTTTATAACATCCTTGAGCTTTCAGACTCTAGAGGATCCTTCACCAGGTGCTTCCAGTAGGCCATGTGATTCTGCTAAGAAAAATGATGAACCAATTGACATCTCTGATGAGGACAGCTGTCCAGGAAGTGCGGTAAATTTCTACTTGAGTGATTTTCTTTCTTATTTATATTAATTTTCCTACTATGATACACTCTAGCACTTCCCATTCATCCTTGTAATTGCAATTCGCTATTTGTTGTAAAAGTATTCACATTTTGCTCTACAGTTTAGACTTTAATTATACATAAAACACTGCTGGCGATTACTATTCATTTATGTTCACTCTTACGAGTTAGCATGAATCTAGGGATCATTCAGTTTAGGAGTCTGTGTACCGAGCTTGATAAGCTTATTGTCACTCAACTAGAACATGAAATTGCTATAATAGATAAACAAAAAGAAAAACAATAATTATTTATCTTTTGCCCTTCTGAGGTACAAAGCTCGGTACAGTAAAATGGAAATAAAAGATTGTAGTGAGACCAGCTATATGATTGGATTACCAGTATTACCAGGTGAGAGGGTTAAAGTAATTTAAGGTTCTTCATTATTTTTGGATACAAGGTTGATGAATCAATTTTGGTGTCCGCATACTATTTCTCTCAACTAAATGGCAACATATATCTATTCATGAAGGTGCAAAGGTAGTGCATATATTATTAATCATGGTTGATTAGTTATAAACATAGAGTATTTATAACAGCGGATTCTTCTACAAGTAGCTGCATGATTAGTTACAATATTATCCGCATGGCCTCCTTTGTCTTGCTAATATCGTGTAACTAGGTTCCATTTAACTGACTCCTTTTATGCAGGAAAACACTGTTACCATTGAAAGGGACGAGACCTTGTCAGTACTGGTGAATATGGGATACCCTTTTAAGGAGGCATTGATAGCTATTGAGAAATGTGGTGCGTGTACTGCATTATTGTTACTCTTTTATCATATAGTTATTTATCAACATTTTTTATTTTAAGATTCCTTTTTCTTCTTTCGTTTTCCCACTACCAGCAGTACTAAACGATCTCAACAGGTTAATTAAATCTTGAGGAAAAGAATCAAAGAACTATTCTTTTTAATGTTGAGTTTAGATTGTTCCATTAGCATTGTTTAACATGTCCTTATTAAAGTCATCATTTCAACAAAGAAAATTTGTAGAAGAATTTGACAGAACAGAGGTGATTGGTGCAGAAAACTTATTACTCTCAAGTAGTCATGAACTAGGCCAGTCTTTATGAGTTACGACATTTGCAGGGTTCTTGGTTTGCATATAAAAGAAAGTTAATATTCATAAAACCAAATGAGCTTTACTAAGATGCAATGCAAGGATTCAGGGCATCTTATATTTTCCATGTAGTATCTTCTTTGGTGCTGATTCTTTAATATTTTGGTATCTAATTCTAACATTTGGCAGGTCCTGAAGCCCAAATCTGCGAGCTTACAGATTTCATTTGTGCTACTCAATTAGAAAAGGAATTTGACTCTCATCTTCAAGATTCACCTAAGAAGAAACATGATGCATCTGTTTATACGCATAAAAAGGTGTGATTTACCATCCTATCAAATAAGGTTTCTAGTTAACATGTCAGTAATGCAAGTATTTTTTCTCGAATGATGTTATATCTTCTGCTCTGCCAGCGAAGAGATCATTATTACGTTGACACAAATAAGAGAGTGAAACTTCACAATGAAAAATGGAAAAGCAAAATGAGTAGGGAAAGTGAGAAGAAGCCATCAGCAATTGATATGGAGGTCATACAAATACAATTCACTGAAACCATGAGAGGATTTGGTATACACAATCAACTATGTCCCGTGGTTGCAAGAAAGCTCCCACATAAAGTAGCAGCAGGTCGACCGTACTTCTATTATGAAAACTTGGCTATTGCTCCTAAAGGAGTTTGGAGTAAGATATCACGTTTTCTGTTTGAGATTGAGCCAGAATTTGTGGATTCCAAATGCTGCAACAAGAATGTAAAATTATTTTACATTATCATGTACTTAACTGTTAGTAAATCATTTTGATGATAATTACACAAAAAACAATTTTTTTTAATGATTTCATACCTTGGATCAACCACCTCCTAGTTGTGGCTTTTTACTGCCGCATAATGTAAACAAGTTTTTAATCAAAATTAAGCTGTTTTCTTATTTAACTTTTGGTTTCATTTAACAGCTCATTAACTGCAAGTAAATGTAATTGATTTCAGGTTGATACAGTTGCCTACCATCTTTCAGTGTTGAAGGGTCGTTTTCAGAATGGCATTAATGTCATGTCCCTCTTCTCTGGGATTGGTGGTGCTGAGGTTGCTTTGCATCGACTTGGAATAATACTTAGAAATGTGGTATCTGTTGAAGTAGCTGACGTCAACAGAAACATCCTTCGCTGTTGGTGGGAACAGACCAACCAAATAGGAAAACTAATTGAGGTTGAAGATGTACAACAAGTTACTTCAGATCAGCTTGGGCGGTGGATAACCACTTTTGGTGGATTTGACCTCATCATTGGTGGGAGCCCCTGCAACAACCTTACTGGCAGCAACAGAGTCAGTAGAAATGGGCTAGAGGGCGAGCACTCCTCACTTTTTTATGACTATTATAGGATTGTTGAAGCAATAATGGATGTACAACGATAATGAGCTTATGTGAAGAAAACAAAAATTACAAAGTACATTTTGTTAATAATTCCCACTTAATTTGTACATAGACCAAATTTAAAGGCATAAGTGAAAACTATGCATAGGAGGAGAATATTATAAATCTGCGAAATTGTAAAAGCCATATTCAACTTTCATATTCTTTTGGTTTTACTTTATTTTGCTTTACATCAATGACATGTTTTAATATGATTTCAGGTACGTGTAAGTAGCTCAGTCCATATGCTAACTGATAAATGTTTCTTCCTCTTTTATTTCTTATTTATATTTTTGTTATTAAGAGTTATATTTTGTTTGGAAGGTTAAATTTAATTCAATAAAACATTAGGTTTGATTTATGTACCTAACCCACCTAGTGGAAAAATACTTTTGTTGATGTTGTTAAATTTAATTCAATATTTTTCATTCAATTTCTACCTAGTGGGAAAATGATTGGTTGTTGTATTATTTTTCCTCCAATTAAAAGAAAACTCTTTTATAGCATTTTCCTGTATATCTGTTTTGGGATAGAAATGCAGGTCAAGATCCAATATGAACCACTTATTGCCGAAGGATTAAAACCAAGGCCTCAAACTACCTCTTACAATATAAACGTCGCAAAACCTTCGGGTATGCCATCTTTCTCTGGATACTCATGGATCTGGATTGGTCGCAGTCACTGCTTCCTGCAGTCACTGCAATTACTCCAATATGGGCCATTAGATTTCCTATATTCACTATCATAACTCTTGATTTATTTTATCTAAAATAAATAAATAAAAATGTAATTGGAGGATACTCACAAACAAACTACCCTATTGACTTCAACTGAAGTGGTAAATTGTCTTTACAAATATCCGGAGTTAGTGTCCTCTGTTCATGTGTTATATTTCTTTAGCTTTACCCGCCAGGAAGGGAGGGCAATAACAGATGGTGGTAACTTAGTCAATGGTTAGAAAATGAGTAAATCCTCAATTTGATATCTAAAATTATAAGGTGTATCAATCTGATCCTTAACATTTTCGAAATTTCAAAAACATTTTTGAAATTATCAAACGTTAATCAATCTAGTCCCTCCGTGAAGGATCAAGTTGATATGACCTTACAATTTCAGGGACTAAATTGACACAGAAACCAAATTGATACGACCTTACAATTTCAAGAACTAAATTAAAAATTTACTCGTTAAAAAGTAATAAAATATATGTAGGAGCAAGTTCATCCGAATATTTTTAAAAACAAAGGTAATCCTACTTCTAAAAAAAATACAACTATTACACTATCGAAACAAACACTAATGCCAGAGCATTTTTATATGGAAAATGATCTTGCACGCTAAATTTCTTACACCGGTTCTTATGAATTGTTGATTAATGAGTGTATAAATTGATTAATGAGCTTGTAATTATTCGCGGTTAATAGTATTACTTGTACAACAGCTGTAAAAAGTTGTGAAATAATAAAGAAAGACAGATTTTGTTATTACCCACTTGCAAAGACTTCCAATGTCTCCAACTCAGACAATGCATATAATATTCTAAATGCGAAGTTGAAAGATACAAAAAAACCTAAAACTTTTTTGATAAATGTAATGCATGCATCCCCACTTTAGCCATGATTTTAGGCTAACTAGACACAGCAACCGTGGCTATTGAGCTTGTTTTATTTATTTTTATTTTTTTTGAAACGTTTAAGGACATTAAAAATTTAAAATTATTATTTTCACTTCAAGTTTAAATCAAAAGTTTAGAAATTTTAGTTACACACGAAAATATAGGGTGGTTGTGTGATGAAAGATCGAGGGAGTAACCAAAATAATATGAAAATAATGGCCTGCAATTAACATTGCCATATTTTCATTCTCCTCTTTCTCTGCTCATAATCATACTAATGATGAATGCATCTCATAAGCAGTCAGGTAAAGCTAAATGGAAAAGATTACAGAAAATAGGAAGGAGGGAAGGGAGGACGAACAAAGGCCTGATAACACAAGCGAACTTGTATAGAAATATCTTCGGAAGTAGTCGATTTTTATAGTGACAAGTACTTTTTTGGGTACAGTAGTCACAAATACTTTGGCTTGCAGTCAAATCACACAAGGAGAACAGTTAAGTATTTTCCATTTCTTTAAATACCTACCCTTTGTAAGTTAAGACAGATACACCTCTACACTTGCAGTTTTTATCAATTGGCATACAGGACAAACATTGATAAAGCCATCACAGTCCTTACACAAGCACAGGTGCCTACAAGGCATCAACAACATAGAAACCTCCTTTGCCTTGCATGCCCTGCAAGTCATATTCTCCATGCCTTGGCAGCTCTTGTAAGTAGATTTCATAGGCTCACCCGGGATGCTCAGGAAGTTATTGGGATCTACGTATGAAGCAGCGTCATCAACTTCACTGTCTCCAAACCCTTCCTTCCCTTGTTCAACTCCTTGTGAAATTGCCTGCTGGAGATTGTTCCTTAACACATTGACAACTGACTCATTATACTTCGCTTTATAGTGCCAGTTTTGTGCTTCAATAGCCACCTGTTTTATTCTCTCTGCTAGCTCCCTATTTTTCCGGTTCATGTTCTCTATCTCCACATCTTTTTCCCTTAGCTTCTTACTAACACCTTTCTCAATGGAAGTGAGGAGAGAAGCCATGTGTTTTTGCTTCATGTCTCTTACTCCTTTTAACAATTGTTCCTTCTGTGTAGAAAGAAATTTGAATAACATCTCAGAGAAGTGCAAAATAACCAAACCATGAATCATGCACAGTTGATAATTCCATAATCTAAGGTGCAACTTCTAGTTCTATGTATCTTTGTGCTATAGATAAAACAAAAATCATTCCAAAACCTTCTATCACAGGCCACCAAATACAAAACAGTGACTTAAAGTGCATGTGTATATTTTCCTCTTTTTCCTATTGGATTAAACTAAGGCCACAGATAAGCCATACATGCCTTTCTAAAGGATAGAAATATCTTGAACATAAATCATTTGCACCCTAAAGCCATCCCATTACCAACACCACAAAATGAAAGAACAAAGAGCAGCTATAATATATTACCTGAAGCTTAATATACTGGTCCAACTCGTCTTGCTGCCTATCAAGCTCAGTTCTGATATTGTCACCAAGGGACAATATGATCGATGGTGTGGCAGTCATGCTGCCACTGGCAGAAGTGACAGAGGAGTTACGCTCATCATCATCATATGAGAGCCTCAATCCTGTTGACACAGGGTTACGGTTTGGAATGCTTGCAGACCGATCAATATCATCTTGACAGGCATTGTAATTTAAGGAAATCTGAAGCCTTTGCTGCTTTGAGATATCTTCCATTTCCCTGCTTCGTTTATTTGGCTGAATCATGGAACTAATATGCTCATTTCCAAAGTAATTAACTGGATCAACACTACATCCAGCTTGTACTGCAAGAGATATCGCATGTTCATCACTCAGTGATAAGGTAATACTACAGATAAAATACAAGAATTATTAAAAGAAATATAAATTAATTTATTTAGTTATTTAAAGAACTGCGTAAAAATGATAACAAGAAACAAATAAGTACTAATTTACTCAACAAAATAAGAATATCACAGCTAGCAACAGCAAATATAAACAATCATCTGTTTTAGTATTTGTAGGTCAGACACAGTACATGAGACAAGTAACATAAATGGCCTCTTGTTACAAGCATTCAGTGCATGCAAATGTCATGTCAAGGTCCACTACCATTCCTATGTTTCAACCATGGTACATCTTCATGGGCAGCAGGAAGGATCCATGGTCACCCCAAAAAAATTGAAGACTCCATAGAAACATTAAATAAAATTACTTCCCCCTAAACATTGTCTAAACATCTTATGATATCCACCACAGGTTTCAAGTTTTCAACATCAAAATATATAAGAAAGGATGCAGTATAAGTAGGTGCAGAAATCAGCATTGAACATGTCTTGCAACATAAGGCACATATACATGCAATGCACAGAAGCAAAATGGAGAGGAGATACACACAATAAACAAGACAAGTTCATAACCAAAATATTGCTCTCCTCCACACTTTTTCAGAAGAGGAGAGATGTCATCATTATGTCTGTTGCAAAAGGGAATGAAGGAGAGCAGAATTTTATAAAGCATAATATGGAAAGTGGCACTTGAGTAAAAATCCAGTAAAAATAAGACAGCAGCAACTTGAAAAGGATTGATCCAGAAAAGACAAACATACTATAATCAAAACTATAAGTTCAACAAAACAAAGAAGAGATAACCCTGTGTAACACCCACATTCAATAACCATGTTATTATTACATGACAAAAGGAAAGAGAAAACTCACAATTTCCAAACAACTGCAACTGATTTGCTGCATTAGTTTGATACCGAAATTGAGCCTCATCTAGGAAAACAGGAAGCACGGGATTACCATTGTTTCCCCCCAACATTGTCCCAGAAAGTGCACTTGACTAACTCAACTTATGTAGCTTTAAGAGAATATTATTGAAGCCGCCGATAAATATCTACAGGGAGAAAAAAGGGAGAAGATAACATCAAATTTAACTTATAAAAAGCTAACATCAAATACTCCAGCACTTCCAATCACATCACCACAGCAATTTAATCTATATGGCTTGAAAGGGTAGGAAAGTTGATGGTCTAATGAAGTAGACTTTTATCAATTTTTCTAATAAATTAGGTTTAGCAAGTTGGTTTTGGAAGCAGGCTGTGATGATTCATTCTACTAATAGGAATTGCAAATATTCTTGTGTCTACTAGTTGTCAAGTAATACAGTAAAAAAATAGTAATAATGTACCAATGCATCTACAAGTTCAAAAATTAAAGATCATACAAGTTACTTCTCAAGGTTGTCGACTAAGGAATCTTTCATAAACTATGTTTGGCAAGTAGAATCAGAGGCTAACTTTAAAGCTGACCAACATTTGGTAAAAATGAGGTAAAACCAAATATGTTTGAAGAAGATGACATAATGAATATTAACTTGAAATTATATTTTCTTTTGGTGAAATACTGACATCCAGATATACATTGTAATAACTACAAAGGAAATTTTCGGTAAAACAGGTGGGAAGCAGCAGTTTATAAAATTAACCATAGACTTGATCTGGAAAATGATAAGCAAAAGTTCCGAAGTACTTATTTGTAAGTTCAGCAAACAGCGAAAAATATAGTTTGTAGCAAAAATATGTAATGTGATTCTTGAGAAACAATATCAAGGTCAAAAGTTGACTACATATATCTTCACTTTCATATAATTGGTTTTATAGATTCTCAGAAGAATGTTGACAATCCTTGCAAGCAAACAGACACAAATTTTAGAGTGAAACAAACTGACATTAATGACCATAAATCACAATTCATAAATAAAAGCAGTTCAGCCTTGAGATTCCTCCAAGGACCAACAACAAAATCCCTCAACTGGTGGCCTAATATTTACATAAAAAAACAGATAAACAAACAAGGGAACTCAGTCTTATGCAGAACTAATATTTGGGCAAGTTTTCTGATACTAACGTGCAACATTAAGCATAACCAATTTGAAAAAGGAAAAATAGAAAGCACGGAAGTAAGTTGTACAATGTAATCATGAGTTCCCCAGAAAAATGATTGAATTTCACCCAAATCCATTAAAACTGTTGAAAAAAGTGACAGAAAATACATAGATCCCCATAAATCGGGGGATCAGCACATATGCTGTTTTCCCCAATTTTGAACCATTTTTTTCTAAGTAGTAGGCATAAAAAATCAGAAATTAGCACACCCCATGGCTTCTATTTAAACATAAGGCCACGTGAAGAATTGAAATGGAACCAATAGACTTTCCAAACAAATCTGATGAATGTACATTAAGATGAAAACATGAAAAAAAGTGAAGAAACTCTCCGAGGAACTAACAATACATGATATGAAATCAAAACTGAAAATTTAACCAATAGAGGTATAAAAAAAATAACATGAAGATCATCCACCATAAGTCAATTATAAATATGAAAACACTTAAAAATATTTCATTTTTTTATTCAGATTAAAAAATGGTTAGAGACAAAACAGAACAGAACATGAGAACACAAGGTTACCTTGATGTTCACGACCTTTGTGATTCAATCTACAAAGCAATCAGACATTAGAATCTAAAAAGAACAAAACTTTGTGACATGAAACGATGAAAAAACGATAAAAATAAGAACCCATTAAATACCTTGAGATTGAAATGCTTTCTAACAGGAAAAAAAAAAGTTTAGTTAGAAAAGAACAAGATGATGAACATCCAAAAAGGGTCAGAGAGAAGAAGAAGAAGAGGTAGATCTGCAAAGGAGGGTTGAGGAGAGAAGATGGGTGGAAGATGAAAGATAGATTGAGAGGAAGAAGTGGATGTTCCAGAATCCAGAGGATGGATGGAGAGAAGATTATTATTATTTATTGCATTGAAACCATCAATGGTTACGAAAACCGATTTCAGTTTTTTTTTTTTAATTATATTATAAAAGATTGTAATTTGTAATAATGTTTTTTTCTTTTGCAATTTTGTTGAATGGATACGCATACGACAAAAGTGAAGAGTGAACGACCCCACTAATTCCTGAATCCCCTATTTTCTGTACTGTGCCATGCATGGCATAAACATTTAATCCAAAATAAAATCGTAAGTTTTAGTTGGTATCATAGATTTTTTATTTTATCAATTAATTATAATTTGATATATCAATTATAATATTTTATTTTTATTCAATTATTTTAAAAATTATTCATATCATGAATTCTGATTTATAAACGGTTTAAAAAACTTTATAATAATAATGGATATCAATTAAATTTAAAATCATATTATTCTTTCAAAATAAATTTATATTATTCTTGTACCAAAAAGAAATTTATATTATGCTTAATCAGTTATTTCGGATTTAGTAAGGGCTTTCTGGCTTCACGTTAAGGCAGTGTTTGGGTTAATTTTGTGTTAATCCAGATTAAATTTTTTTTTGGTGCTAATCCAGATTAAATTTTCCTTCCTGTAATTTAGACATATCCTTATCATCTTAATGTAAGAGAAAATTCTCTTTGAATGTTAAGTTAAACTATTGTAAGATACGCTATGTGAGTAAATAGAAAGGAGGATAGCCTTGCTTTCTATTGTGTTTCAATATGGATTAATGAGTTTAATTATTATATATTGTTAATATAAATTTTATATTATCAACTAATCAGAATTATGATAAGAATAATTTTTAAGATAGTTAGGATAGGAATTAAATATTTTTGCTTATGCGATAATTTTTAAATAATTGACAGTATAAAAAAATTTTACATCAATAATATATATTAATTAAATCCATAGTTTATTATAGCTTTGGTTGTCGTTGTTATATTGTTCGTCATAAAAGTAAGGGGATTACACATATACATGGAAGTTATACTGCTGGCAATCTTATATATATTTTTTAAACTAAAATGTAGATGTTAGTTCTTAGCAATTTTTTTGTCTTAATATCAAATAGTTATTTATCTGTTGATCCTAATTGCTTTCTAGGCTTAATAGATTATTATTGCAGACATCTCTAATTGAGGGTTAACATTATCGAAAAAGACAATCGGTTGTCGTAACTCATTCGGAGGACCTTTGGTAAAAGGATTTTTTTTTTATTTTTCGGAATCATGATTAAAAAAGATGATTATTGAAAATATCAAAAATATATTTGATAGATCTTAAATATTTCTGAAAATTTTAGTTAAGAATTTTTTATTCTATGCTGGATTAAGTTCCGAGTTTCTGCAAATATCAGTATAATTCTCAAAATTACCAGTGTTTGATAAAAACTGCCGCTCCCACCCACCCTCCATCATCTTCCACAAAAAATCCCAAAATCAGGGATAGCAGGGAAAAGGTAAACCAACTCAAACTCAAATATTTGTTTGGGCCATAGCAGTGTTAGCTGCTACTGTTATGGGAAGGGAGAAATATCACCTCCCTGTTTTTTTAGCAATCCAGGGCCATACAATTCGGTGCCCGTTTCCTTTTGTGTTTTACCAATCCAAATCCCCATAAATAGAAGGCACTAGACGAACTTCACACCCCATCCAAAACGAAGAGGAAGACCAAAGTTTTTGCTCACCTACCACTCACGAACAAAACAAAAAAAAGGAAGAGGAAAATATATGTAACAACATACATATGCATCACGCACCACAGTGAGTCAGAGACGATGGTGGGGTGGATGTCACAGGATAGGAGGAGGAGGAGGCAGCTGTCGAGGAGGGCACCGACGATGAAGATGACGGTGGTGGTGCTGTCTCCGGTTGCGGCGTCTTGAGATTTGGAAGAGATGATCATCAGCCGTACAAAGCTAGGTAGGAAATAGTGGAAGAGGGAGAAGAGTGAAATTAGGGTTTTAGGGATATAACTACCTTTATAAATAATTAAAACTTTCTCTTATTACGGAAACTAAGAATCTCAGTCCTCCTCATAGGAAAATAATCAAAAAACTTTTTTGGGAATATTAATTTTTCAGAAATATGTTTTTTAAAAAGATATACCAAACTTGAAAAACTAAAATTCTCAAATTATGATTCCTAAAAAATTAAAAATAATCCCCCCACCAAACCCCCCTCATTGAAAACGAGGCAAAATATTTATAAAGACATTTCTAACGCTCAAATTAGTGAAATACTGATGAAGACATTTCAACACTCAAATTAGTCTTAAAATGAGATGAAAGTAAGAATAAAGATAAAGAAAAAAAAAGAGTAAATTACATCTCATCCCCTTGAGTTTTTGCTAAAAGACACTCAATCCCAAAGTTACATAAAAAATACATCCCACCCCATTGACTTCATTGACTGTTAATTAAGTTAACACATGCTAACGGAATATTCTTTTTAATCAGATAGAATGGTCAAAAAAATTGTAATAAAAAAATTAAAATTAAGAACCAAATAACATTGTTCTACTAAAATAGAGTTCAATTAAAAAGCCTCTATTTGCAATCCAACAATACCTCTTTCACGTAAGAATTCTCATTTCAATCTTACGAAGAGAATTCTATTTCAATACTGTAGTGGTTAATAAAATACCAAGACATCAAAAATTATATAAAATTCCACTCAACGAAATTATATAAAATGTAGTTGACATAAATTAGTATCTGGAATTACAAAGTACCATAATAAAGACATAAAACTCAATTCAATTTAACGTAACAGAATTAAAAACAGCACAAGCAACAACTAGAAAGCAGCAAATTGTGATCCTCCAGGTTGGCTTGGTCCAACTTGACTCTTTCCAAGAATGCCTCCAACAGTTATTTGTCTTCTAGTCCTCTGTTTCATCATTTAAAGAGAAAAAAATAGAAAGCAAGTTAAAAAACATTTAAAAACAAAACAAGTGTGTGAGCTAAAATAAACCCAGTGGTGAGTTAGAAAATGTATCAACCTTTTTAGTGGTATTCTGTTTTAGCACTTTTGCTACTCTTTTCCCTTCATTTTTCTTTGAAGTATTAGTGCAAGCAGAAGAGGCATGACTTTGAGGCATAGATACAGATGTAGTTACAACAATTAACTCTTGTGTAGGTTGCTGACCATGACCATTCTTCTGCACAACAGGTCCCTTCTTTTTCTTTTTTGCAACAGGTGCTCTCTGACAAGTCCTTTGTTGTGACCAAACTCCTTACAATTGTCATATCTCACAGTATTAGACCTTCTAGCAATTTTATCCCCACCGGGGCCCTCATCAACTTCTCTTCTCCTATTTTTCCTTGGTCTACCTTGTAGCCTCTTTAACTTAGGAGGTAAAATAGTGTCAAATAAATGCTCCTCAAATTCAACCATGTTAATGTCAGGCACTGGATGTATGATCTCATTGTATGTCACTTGATACATAGCCTTGCTATAAAAATTATTACAATACTTCTCAACATCAGCCCTGAGATAAACCATGCAAGTATTTGCATGCTTGTATGGTAATCCACTTATCTCTCAGTATTTGCACGGGCACGTCATATTTTTTAGATTTACTGAAATTTTTTTACCATCTTCAGTAACCAAAAATTGAACCAAAAATTGGTTCTAAAGTTACAACACATACAGAAAGAAAAGAATGGGTTAGAAGAAAAAATCAACACATGCAACAAGAGAGGAGGAAGAAAAAAGAGTACAGGGCTCATCAGGGACACAACATTTCTTCAAACATTTCTTCAATGGTGGATTTGAAGTTAGTAAGTATCAATTCTCAATCTCAATTCCAAACATTTCTTTGAAATGTTGTTCGAACTTGAAAGGGGAATTTAGAGCAAAATGCCCTAAGCCCCTGTTGCCATTCTCAATCTCTCGTAAGAAAAGAAAGAAGTTGTTTTGCTGGGTTAAAACACACTATTAATTTACCTTTTTGTTGAACCCCAATCCACAATATTAATTTTAAGTTCTTTTTTTATTAAGCTTTAAGTTTTAATTTTATTATTATAAAGTTTATTTTTTTTAATCATTTTATTTGATTAATTCAAAGTCACTTAAGGTTAAAAAGAATATTCTGTTAGCATCTCTTAACTTAGTTAACAGTCAAAAAAGTCAATGAGGTGGGATATATTTTTTATGTAACTTTTGGGGTTGAGTGTTTTATAGCAAAGCCTGAAGGGGGTGGAGTGTAATATACTCAAAAAAAAAAAAAAACATACCAAAGACATCCCATAATTTGTACTTATTATATAGGGAGCAAGACCTCTACGAGGATCCAAACTAACGAGTTAGGTCGAACCAATGAACTATGGGCATTCTCATGACACAAATATACCGAGCCACACCTCCTAATTATTTGGTTCCCATAAGTTATGTTGGTTTGGTTTACAGTTAAAAAATTATAAAATACATTTGAAATAAAATATTTAATAAATTCTTTTGGGAGAAACATATTTTTACCACAGTAAACCAAATATCATTAGGCTGTTTTTGGCCAATGCTCATGTACTAACGGTAGGAAATATTATACTATAATACAAAGATACTGGTATATATGCCACTTACTTTATATGAGGTGGGAGTAGAGTTAGAAAATTTTTAATGAGGATGTCAAATAAAAACAGTACTTTATTTGAGAAGATTATGTGAAAAAATTTGTATATTTTTTGAAAAAAATTATATATAAAAAATTTAACTTTAAATTTTTTTGATATAATTATAACTACTGCATCCCAAAACTATGCCCCCGCCCTTGGCATGAGCTACATAAAAACCAAACTTGACAAGGTGAATGCCAACTCTCGATCACTTCTTCAAACCTGCATTATCCTTAACAGTGGTGAAGACTCGGTTGGTACCACAACTTGTGGGGATGCTGAGACAGGTCTAAAGAAGTCGGTACCCCTTTGAGGGGGATGCTAAGCCTTATTAGGTGGCAAGACACCTCACCTGTCCCAAAGGGAGAGGTTGCTTGACTTCAACCTAGATTTTTTTTTTTTGACCAGTTAAACCTAGAAACTTCTTATGCATATCTAGGGATATTGGAATTCACTTTATATTCTTTTTTTTCCTTTCGAAATCCTTGTTTTGGATAATATTTCGTTTCTCACCCCTAAATTAATTAACAAGATTTCATATTTTACTCAACAAAAAATGATTATGAAACTTCATATTGAAATTTGAAACGTTTTATAACTGTTGGTTACTCTAACATGACTTTGAAAATCAACAATAAAATACTCTGATGTGCGTAAAAACGGTTATACAAAAGGGTTTTTCTGATATAAAATGGTTAAATTATATTATTTTATTAGATAAGTATGTAATGGGAGACAGTTCAGATTCTTTTTCATATTTTTTAATGTCAAACGTTATGGATGATTCATATGTAAAAGAATTATCAATTGAGGTTGGTGTGAGTGATTAAAGATCTCTCATTTCTTAATCAAGATTTCGAGTTCGAGTCTTGGGTATGGACAAAATCGCAGCTGGAAGGGATGCCACCCATGAAGGAGCTGAACAAATTCTCGCAGACGATTCGTCCCTGTCTCAGATTGACAATAAGATACTCCTCGAAATAGATTAAAAAAAATATGTAAAAGAGTTACACGAAACTCATAAATTTTGGATTTTTGACAAATATGCTTCAATTTGTGGATTTAGAAACTAATAATATCTAAATCCTCTTAAGCGATACATTGTTTAGAATGATTTTGGCAATAAATATATAAGGCTATTTTGGTGAAAACGCAAACATCGGCTGACATTTATATTTATTCATTAACATTGCTGAGTCTTCATCGTTATCAGGAATTATTATTGAAGATATATGTTGTGGACGTGGTGGTCGGTTGGAGGCCCATCTCCAACCAACATCCCATCATTCAAAACCCATTCTCCATTTTCTTATTTCTTTCGTTACCAATTTATATTTGTCATGCTCATTCGTATGTATAGATAAGCATTATCCCAAAAAACAAATCACGAGTCCCCAAAAATTTACATTATACCTTTTTTTTTGACAATTACATTATACCTATTTATTTAATTAATTGTTAATCAATCAATATAATATAGATAAAATAGGTTAATTAATCTTATATGTTTATTTACTTTCAGATTGATCCCATAAGTTTTTTTTTTCAAATTGGTCCTACACGTTATATTCTATTTTCACGCTAGTCCTTTCCGTCAATTTCGACTTAACGCCGTTAGTTTTGAGCTGACGTGACATGATATTAGTACGACATGTGATTCTTGATTTGATGCCGTAAGATCAAAATTGAAAGAAAGGTATAACGTGAAAAACGAAACATAACGCGTGAGAGCAATTTGAGAAAAAAAAAAGAACTTATGAGACTAATATAAAAAATTAAATAAACTTATAGGACCAATCAACATATTTTACCTATAATATACGAAAAGAATATACATAACAGAAAATATTTTCATATTTTCATATGTCAAATTGTCCACTTATTTTAATGTCACATCTTATTATTATAATAAAAGAAAAAAAAGTATTCTTGAACGTGTTATCATATTATTTAATAAATTAACACCAAAAAAAAAATTTAACACCAAAACAAATATTATTTAATAAATTAAGATTTATATAAGATATTAAATTCATGCATTTAATTCATATGTTCTATCAATTTAAAGATTTTTTATACTGTCAATTAATCATAAATTATCACATCAATAAAAATATTTGACTCTTATCCCTTAAAAGTCATTTATATCCTGATTTGTGATTAATTATCAGTATAAAAAAAAATTTATACGAAAAATACATAATAATTAAACTTTAAATTTATTAAATAATATTACAACATATATTATTAAATAACAATGTAAAACTTTTTCATACGCATCAAAATTAAATTGTTATTTTATAGGTGCGTGACAACCTTGATCATAACATATTTTGGCCCATGAAAAGCTATAAACATTGAGTTGTAAGTAATTCTAGTGCATGTGGAGCTCTTTCCGCTATACGCAACTGAACTAATTCTCAATAGTAGTTCCTAATTGACAAGTCCTTACTTTCTCAGAAGCATAATTGTATTTTGTGGTGTTGCGATGCTTTGAAAGTTGGAACATTATTCTATTGACCAAAACCGTGTCCATTATTAGTGCATTTAACATATGGGATTGTTAATCAACAATTATTAGTGTTGTGAATAAGTCCGACTGTTCGTGAGAAGCTGATGATCTAATATATTTAAGGTTTGGTGTGATTTATTTAATAAAAAAGTCAGATCAAGATTTTTAAAAATAAGCATTTGCTTTGGATACACCCATTTATTATAATTCTTATCTTCCCCTTCCCATTTTTTTTCAAATAAATTCCTAAAATAACCTTATATCATTTCATCCTATACTAACCCTTTTTTCCACAATTAACTTTCGGAATTTGCTTTTCATACCCAATTATTAACTTTCGGCAAATGCTTTAACTTTCATACTTGTGATCAAACTCCTCCCGCCCCCTCTATTTCTTATATTTCTTCTCACTCCTCGTATTTTATTTTCTTATCTGAATCCAATCCCACCCAACCCCATTGTCACCTCGAGAAAGCTGCATAGGTGAGCACAACCAATAAGCTAACGAGCACAACAGTGATATTTTTTTTCGAAGATTGTAAGGATTCGTTTTTTCGCAAGGATTCAGATGTTTTTTCAAATTATATTATCATTTTTCCTAATGCATCAAAATTTGAATATATTACGAAAACTATATGTGTAAAAAAATTGAATATATTAATGAATTCAATTTTTTACATTTTTTTTTACATTAATGTTAATGTAAAAAATTGAATAAATTAGTTCCTGTAATGTTAAGGTAAAAAATTGGAAAAATTTAAATACGTTATTAAAAATTAAAAATTGTATACATTATCAAAACTAATATAAAAAAATTTGAATACATTACGGAAACTATCCGTAATGTATTAAAAATTGAATACATTACGAAAACTATAAGTAAAAAAAACTTGAATACATTACGAAAATTATAGAGTATATTACAGAAACTATAGTTTCGGTATTGCATTAAGAAAATTGAATATATTACGAAAACTACAGTTTCCGTAATGTAAAAGAATTGAATTCATAATGTATTCAATATTTTACATTTCTACATTATGGAAACTAATATATTAAAAATTGTATACATTATAGCTACCGTAATGTAAAAAAAATTGAATACATTACGGAAACTTAAAAAAATTGAATATACTTATAGTTTCCGTAATGTAAAAAAACTTGAATACATTATAATTTTTTAAATTTTTTATGTATTAAAAATTGTATAAATTACGGAAACTAATGCAAAAAATTTTACATTACGGAAACTATAATGTATTAAAAAAATTGAATACATTAGTTTCCGTAATGTATTCAATTTTTTGCATTTTTTTACATTACGAAAACTATTCCATAATGTAAAAAAAATTGAATACATTAGTTTCTGTAATGTAAAAAATTTGAATACATTAATGTATTCAATTTTTACATTTTTTACATTACATAATGTATTAAAAATTGTATACATTACGAAAATTATAATTTTCGTAAGGTAAAAAACTAATTGTGGAAAAAAGGGTGAAAAGATCTAAAGGGTGTTTATGGGATTTAATTAGAAAAAAATGGAGACGGGAGGTAAGAATAGTAAATAATGGGGTATAAAAGGAAAATGCCTTAAAAAAGCATATACAGCTAAAGAGCACAGACTAAGGCTTTAAAAAAAGCCTCTTAGACCTACTAGGCCGGCCTATTTAACACACACATGTATAATATATAATTTAATATATAATTCTATAATATATTATATATTATATATTATTTATAACATTTGAAAGTAAAGGTCTATTGGCCTATTTAAATGTAGAGGTTTACTTGCATATTTATTTGTGAAGACTTAACAACCTATTTATCAGTACAGGCCAACAAACTTCTTTATCATTAGAGGCTTACAAGCCTATTTACAAGTGAAGTCCTATGACCTATTTATAGGTGGAGATATATTTAAAAGTCTTATTGAAAAATAGGCTTTTAAATATGCTTTTAGGACAGGCCAGACTTTAAAGTAGGCCAGGCCAGACCCTAAAAATTGGCCATATCAGGCTAATAGGTCAGGCTCAGGCCTTGAGATTGGAACACAGGCCAGGCCTAGGCCTGTCAGGGCCTAGCTCGGCCTAGCCTATTCCCACCCCTAACCACCATCGTGTAATCTTGAGTTGAAGGATTCTAATTTCTGTCACATAAAATTCTCCAATTGATTGTTTTACCCACAATTAGAATGGTCAACACGGTGCTGGACAATAAGGTGTCGATTATTCATTTTGTGGGATGTTATGGATAAATGGCTAGGTGGTTTCTCCCGTTTTGATGGTCGTGGAGATACAATGTTGGTCGAGCTCCTTGCAATCAAACAAGGCCTCATCCTTGCATAGGAGTTGGGTGCAGGGAAATAGATTGTGAGTATATATGGAGATGGTCATTATCTGTCTATTAGCAAGTTGTCCACATTTCATGAGTATTGGACAGGGCTGGTCCAAAGATCAAGCAACTCAAATCTTTGCTTTAAACATAAAAAAATTTATTTACACTACAAAAAACATGTAGCGTTGGCTAGAGGCGAGACAATGACAACTAGCATGCTAGCGTCGGTCTGGCCTATACTACCTTTTTTTCAACAAAAAAAATCATTTCAAAAGCTCTTTACTCTGAGTTCGCTTCAGGCCTAAATGGGTGTTGGGTTAACCCGGCACTAGGATGCTATTGGATGCATTTTGGAGCTATTAAACAAGTTATGGAACATTTCAGTGTCCCATCTTTTCTAA
The DNA here is from genome assembly GCA_039655645.1 of Ammopiptanthus mongolicus. Lineage (NCBI taxonomy): Eukaryota > Viridiplantae > Streptophyta > Magnoliopsida > Fabales > Fabaceae > Ammopiptanthus > Ammopiptanthus mongolicus. The sequence goes on from CM077343.1 coordinate 90,835,860, forward strand.
GAAGCCAACTTAATGGTGGATTCATGCTAAAACTTGGAGCAAACATTGATAAGTACATACACCTTTGAACGTCCTGCAGAGGCCTAAACGCGAAAGTACCACTACTGGACTGAGGAGAATCCCAGCTTGCCGGATGTGAGTTAAACAAACTATTATAAAGTTCCTAGAGGTCGTCCAATACTAGTCCTCAATAAATAAGAACTATTTAAGTTCTTCACTTGCCTGGCAAAAGGAAGTACTAAAACTACTAAGTTATTGAAGGCCTACCGAGCATACACAAGACCCGAGAAGTCTTCCCTACCCGTCCTCGGGGAATTAACCAACATTTAAGCAAATTTCTTGAAATAAAAAGAAAGGAAAAAGGAACAGAAGATGTGCAAGAAAAATGACTTCAATGATGTTCAATCATTACAACGTCGATTACAATATGCAAAAAAAAAAGTACAATATGGAAAAATAAAATTCAAAGAAGCCTTAGACGGTGTTCTCCATCTCAGCATCTTCCGAGGACTCTTCCTCAACATGGTCAGTAGAACCTGGAAAAACCACCAGTCCACCACCTTTAAGCCACCACGGGCAAATTCCAGCAACTGGCCATCATCCACAAATCAGAGGCTCGACACTAGGTTTCTCTTGAGCTCCACGAAGGGGTTGAGCTAACAGAGATATGCCCGAGTGCATTATTGAATCATTCCTCCATATACCTCACCCCACTAAAGCTTATGCTTCTCGGTTTCTTCTCGGGATTGCCTAAGCTCCTCCTTGACCTGATAAAGACTTTGGTTAGCCCGGTACTGCTCCGAGACAGCCAGGTCACGCTCTGCCTTGGTCTGGAGCAGCTTCTGTTGCGTCTTTTAGACAAGGTATTTTCCCTCGGCTTTTGCATTGTCAAGTTCCTTATGCTTGACCCTCAGGGCGTTCTCAACTTCCTTCTTCCCCACCTCAACCTTCTCGGCCTTCTCTTCCTCAATAGCCGATTTCCCCAGGTGTTCGTTCTTCATTACTTCGGTGGCTTGGCATACCTCGACGATCTTCACTTCCCAATGGTTGTCTCAAGGTACCTGGCAAGAGAAGCAATCCCAACCTCACTTCTTCATAGTACGAATGGGGGCTTGAGGGCTGGCGGCCTGGAGTGCAGCCAGATCGGCACCCCGCACCTGGTTGAGAGTAGAAGGAACACCCTGTTGAGATATATCAAGAAGACTATATGGGGCCCACTTGATCCGGCCTTCTGGGATGCCCGGGCACCTACAACAAGCTCTTCAAATCCGCGTTGATCACTCGAAGCTTCAAAGATGGCAGTCTGGGTGTTAGCACCCTGCACTTGGTCAATCTTCCTCTTCAGTCTTTTCTCTCGAGCAGTCCGTGTCACGATTCGCCCTGGAGGACCCACTAGAGAGACAACAACAGCTTCAGTGGCATGGGACAGGTTCGGTTGTAGCTTCTAGAGCACCATGAGGCAGCCCGGCTACCTAACATTGAGCATTCTGTCGAGCATGTTCTTCCTTTTGTTGGGCAAGAGCATGAATTCATTTTTTTTTAAATTAACAGGTGTCATATTCTACCCTCTTAAAGGGATTTCATCCTCAAATTTGAAGGACACATACTAAGAACTATAATTGACTCTTTTCCGATAACCTTTCATTAAGACACGGTCGTCAATCATCATGCCCTCAAGACCCATACATAAATCCTATATCATACCTCACGCTCATATACTTTCTCAATTTTCATTCTTTAGTCTTACACTTATTTCATGCACGCAATTTCACAATTCCAGGAGAAATAAACATCATAGAACATTCTCCAATTCCTAAAAGAACGAACAAAGATCGTACTCAGAGTGTGATCATAAATCCTTAACATTCAACATTTCATAGCATTGTACCTTTTATTTCATCTTAGACTTTCATTATCTTGAAGAATCACAACATACTTATGTTATCATAATCATATCACCACCATTCCTTTTTTTTTTTTGTGCTCATCACCACCATTCTAATTACAGAATCATTCACTTACCTTTTTTTAGTAACCATGACATAAGTATGAAGTATCTATCACCGTTAGCAGTGACTAATCTCCGTCGGAGAACCTGTTGGGCACACAAAGTGGGTTCTCGCATCCCAACCAGGTTTTCTCCATATACAAGAGCCAGAATTCGAACCTCTGACCACTTGCTTAAGGTGCCCGAGTCCCTTACCACTCAGATCAACCATATGTTGGTAAGTCATTCACTTACTTTATTACATCTAATTATAATCTTATAAGCATCAATCTACATTTTGTGGAGGTATAAAAGTTATCCATCATCATGTACACACTTAGTCCATCTCAAGGAACCATATACTTGTTTAAATAAATTCAAATCATTTGATTAAACAAATTTTATGAGCAATGTCATTGTGAACACCCAATTTTGTCCGGGTCAATTTTCTTTTTAAAATAAATACTAAAAAAAAAATATAATAATAAAAATCCAATTTCATTTTAAGCCCAGTTAGGCCCATCTTTTCCTTTAAAAAAATAATAAAAAAATAAAATTATAAAAAAAAACGAAAATATAAATATAAAAAAAAAAATTGAAATTTAAGATAGAAGCAGTAAACCGTTGGGCGTTGATGATGATAAAAAAGACTAAGAGTGATCAAGTTTCAGTTATGCTTATAGTTATCATAATCTTAATAGGATAAGGATCTTTTTGTTTTAAATAGCTCTTCAGATGAGGGAAATTTGAAAAATCTGTTACTCATTCCTTCTATAAATTAGGAACACTTTTGCTGATGAGGGGACCGAAAAAAATCTTCACTGATCGCTCTCCCTTGCTCCTACCTTCATCATTGCTCTTCTGTTACCACCACCTTCATCCTTCTCTTTCCACCATTTTTTTCCTTTAACACCAAATCACTCCCTTCTCCACATCATTTGTTCAATCAAACTCCATCACTGCAATACACAAATTCTTTCACTGCAACAGATCGGCCACCATAGCTTCATCATTCACGTCGGACCGTCGTTGCTTCCTGGCAGAACCACCGCCCTACCAGGAACGCAGCCACCACGTTTACGGGTGTAACTGCGAACCTTACCAATCCAGAGGTGCTTCGCTCATCATCATCCTCGTTTGCATTTGGACCATTGGTTGCCTTTTCTCTCCTCTCGCTATTCAGCTCGTTTTCTAAAGGTCCCTGAGACCATTCTTTTACATTGTTTTATTTGTGTTTCTTTTCTTATTTTTTTTTTGTTCCATTTTTAGTTTAAATTTGTTTGGGTTGAGTCTAATTAGTGGTCTAGGATTTTTTTAGTCTTGGGTCATTGTTTTAGTTTAATTCTATCTGGACAACAGGTAAAAAAAAAGGTATAAAATTATTCTTCCAGTGACGTCTCTGGCAAGACGCTGAGCTTCACTAGTAATCAATTTAGCCGAGACGGCTTGTTGATCCATTTTATTTTGAATTCATTTTAGTCGATACGGAATTAAAATACACCAAATAAAATCAAAAACAATTTTTAAAAATCTTAAAAGGAATCAATTTAGCCGAGACGGTTTATTGATCCCGATTTTCTTTTTCAATCATTTTGGCCGAGATGACTTGATGATTTGAAATGCTTCAAACAAAATCCATTTTTCTAAAAACTAATTAAATGTTTTCATAAAAATTAAAAATCACCAACCAATCAACAAAACATTTTCTACAAGAACTACGTAGCTTTGAGTTTCCCATCGCATCAGGGAATACGTAGGAGCGAAATTAATCATTTCGTCAAGCTAAAATTAAATTTTCCTATTTTTTGTTTGTTTATCATCTCTTTATTCTTTTTTGGGTAAAATAAATATTTTCAAAGTTAATAAAATTTGCACAATTAACTTGAGGTACCGTTCTTAGAACGGGCGATGTAGGGTGCTAACACCTTCCCTACTCGTAACAGACTCCCGAGCTCGATCTCAATCTTTTAAAAAGACCAGTATCCTTTACTTTATGGGATTTCCAATTTTTCCCAACAAAATTGGTGGCGACTCCTCTTTCTTTTCTTCGCGGCTTCCGGACGGGACGGTCGCGACAGCTGGCGACTCCACTGGGGACTTTTGAGAGTCAGGCCTATCATAGTTATTTGTGCTTTTGTTAATAACTTTTATTTATTTTACCCTTTTTTTTATTTATTTATTCTGTAAATATTGTACAATTATAATTTTGATTTAACTATAGGATAGACGACATTTTCATATTAGCATGATCTCCTTTGCAGATAAATGTGGTTAGTCTTAGGATTTCAGGTTTGCATGCTCCCTCCACACACCTCACCTACACATTGTGCACACACTTATGAGTGAGACTCTATACCCGGGTCCTGGTAAACCCTAAGATTAAGAAAGAGGTTGTGTAATGATAGCCACTTTGGATGTACGTCCTGTTTGAGTATCATGAAAACCTCATCTAGAGTGTGACCCTTTTATGATGTCCCACACCTAGTAGATCTCCTACTGTTGTGGCCAACATCATGAATTGGGATCTTAGCTCTAGAGGCCTAAAGAATTATTGGATTTGTAGAGCCACCCTAATGGGAGGTCACGAATTAACATTCCATAGACCATTAGGATAGAATCTAATAAGGTAACTCGATTTAGGGCACAGAGGTGGGCGTACTTTCTCCTTATCTTTTATTTTCTTTTTATCATGCATGTAATTATTTTCTTTTTATCATGCATTTAATTTAATAATGCTTCTTGTTATAGGAAACCAAGGGTGAAAATTTTTGAAATGGGAGATAATATTTTTTTTTTAATACCTTTGAACGAGACGTTCTGGGAATGGTTAATAAAAAATATGTACCATTGAATTATTTCCGTTGAATGAGACGTTCTGGAAATAATTAATATATTCACCAGTAAATTGTTTTATATGAATGAGGCATTCCATAAATAGTTAATACTCGCTAATTAATCAAAGATACTCACCATTAATTTTTCCTTTAAATGAGACGTTTTGGGAACAATTAATATACACCATTGTTTGAAATATTCGCCAATAACTTCATGCCGCAAATTATTTTCTTTGAACGAGACGTTCTGGAGATAATTGATATTCACCATTAAGTGATATTCGCCATTATACCTTTGAACGAGACGTTCACCATTAAAACTAATACCTTTGAGCGACTAGGAATAGTTAATAAAAATATCCACATGAGTCTACAATACATCCTCAAGTAATTAATAGTTGTCATGCGTGATATCAGGAATATTAATCAATATAGTCGGGAAACGAGTACCATTACACCCTTATCGGACCCGATCACAAGCCAGAATCATGGCTGACCTAGAAACAACTCAAGAGATTAGGGATGAAGTGAGTCAACTCAAAGAGCAGATGGCCAAGATGATGGAAATGTTGCAAACAATGCAAAAAGACAAGAATACAGATGAGAATCCTTCAGCCTCAAGCGAAGAACAACCGGCTAATCCTCTTCAGGGCTTCAATCAGCAAGGAATCCTGGTGCCTCTCACCATGTATCCCAATAATCAAGCTCACTTTGCATTTGACCCGAACAATCCCCCATATGGGCTTCCCCGAGGGTTTGTGACACCAGTAGCCACTGTTTTGCAAGACAATAACTCAAATCATAACCCTCACATCAATGTTGGCGAAGAACCTCAAGCACAAACCACTAACTTTCCTCATGCTACCACTCCAATAGTGGTACCAGTCGCTAAACAGCACACTCCACCACCATGTACTGTCCACATAGGTACTCAGGGAACCCAGGCGGTACATAACTTTGTTTCTCCCGATGGGCTGCAATCTGTTCCTCAAAGAATATACGGGGAGATTCCTGTTGAGAATGCTCAGTCCAAAGAAAAGTTAGAAATTCTGGAAGAAAGGCTGCGAGTTATTGAGGGGGCGAACAGTTATGGTCTTCGGGATGCCTCAGAACTTTGTCTTGTGCCAAACGTTGTGATCCCACCGAAATTCAAAGTGCCTGATTTTGACAAATACAAGGGAACCACCTGTCCAAAGAACCATTTAACCATGTATGTTCGAAAAATGGCGTCGCAAGCTCATGATGAAAAGTTATTAATACACTTCTTCCAGGACAGTTTGACTGGAGCAGCTTCAAGCTGGTACACGCATCTAGAAAGGACTCGTATCCGATCTTTCAAGGATCTAGCAACTGCGTTCTTGAAGCAGTATAAGTACAACATTGACATGGCTCCCGATAGAATGCAGTTGCAAAATATGTCAAAGAAAGACATAGAGACTTACAAAGAATATGCGCAGAGATGGAGAGAATTGGCTACTCAAGTAGAGCCCTCACTGTCTGAAAAGGAAATTGTTGCAATGTTCATTGACACGCTCCAATCACCCTTCTATGACAGAATGATTGGAAGTGTGTCATCGAACTTGTCTGATATAGTCATCATTGGAGAAAGGATTGAGAGCGGGATGAGAAGTGGTAAGATTATTGAAAATTCAATAGGGGCGACCGACACAAAGAAATCTCCATTTGTGAAAAGGAAGGAAGGAGAGACATATGTTGTGGCATCTGGGCAAAAGAAGTCTGATCAATGGGTATCAAACCAAACGCTGGTTAACCCTCAACCATCTTTCCAAGCTACCTACATACCATATAACCCATCACTTCCATATCACCAACCCAACCATCCATACATCGTTGCCACCTCACAATTCCCAAATTTCCAACCCTATCAGCCATCATACTCTACCCAACACCAAGCCTTTCCCATTATGCCACCTCAAACAACTCAACCTTGGAATCAAAACCCAAACCCAATTACAAGCCAGAAAAAGCCATCTTATGACCCAGAAAAGAAGCCCATACAGATTGACCCAATACCTATGACTTATACTGACCTGCTACCCCGACTTTTAAAGAGTTCTATGCTAGCACCTGTCTCGACAAAACCAGTGGAACCCCCGTACCCCAAGTGGTTTGATCCCAATGCAAAATGTGATTATCATGTGGGAGCAATAGGTCATTCTACTGAGAATTGTAAGGCCTTGAAGGCTAAGGTGCAAGATTTGATCAATGCGAAGGGGTTGAGCTTTCAAGGAAGCGCTCCTAACATAGGTCAGAATCCTTTGCCAAATCATGATGGTTCTGGAGTCAATGCCATAGAAGACACTGTGGAGCATGCTCTCCCAAGTCCGGGTGATCTTCAGAGAGATGCATAAATATGAGCTGGTACAAATCCCAAAAAGGGAGAATGAGATTTTGAGGAAGGGATAAGATCTGACTTCCATGGGAAAGATGGACATTCAATTGAAGCATGTGGCGAGTTCAAGCAAATGCTGCAACAGTTAATGGATATGCAACTCGTGCAAGTGAGCTATCAATGCGATACTGGTAGAAAATGGTCAAGAAGTTCATGATTTCTCAAGCACCATCTAGAACAATCGGGAGATTGGCAACTTTCCCAGACCTTTGAATCTTGTTTAGAGTAATTCATTAATACTAATCCTTTAGCTTTGCCCAAGGCTTTAGGAATCCTTTTTGGGATGGGCTTACTTGTTTCCATTTCAGTATGAATTATCAATAAACGAATTCATTGAGTTTTTTTTTTTTTCCTTTCCATCTTTTCCTTGATAATTACCACAACGCAGATCTGAAAGTGATTCTCTAAATAAAAAATAAAAAGTGCTAGCATCTCATCATATGGTTTTGATCACCTTATTTATCATGTTGGATTTGATAACAATTGAAAGCTCCCCATGGATATATAAGATCAACTAAGCCAAAAGCATTAAACGAGCACTCTTTTCACAATTGAAAGTGAATGGGGCAATCAAAAGTAGCCAATAAGAGATACTTAGTGAAGGAGAATTCCTTTCCTTTAAGGGTGCTACTAAAGGAGAATCTTAAAGCCCTCATATTCAAGCTGGATACCCAAAAAAAAAAAAAAATTTTGAAAGGGAGCAAATAAGTAATTATTTTAATGAGCACTATCATTTTGTCTTTAATTTAAACTTTTTGAAAATAAAAAATCATGATTTAAAATGAAGATTGGCCATCTTTCTCTACCCTTCACATATTTCCATTATCCCTTGTTACCCCTTTTGAGCTTGAAACTTTTTCAAAGAACCTTGGACAAGAATCACCCCTACACTTGGGGCTAATATGAGAAATGAGAAATGTAAAAAAAAAAAAAAAAAAAAAAAAAGGAAAAAAATTCCTACAAGAAAAAAGAGATGATTAAATAAGCTCACAACAAGGGTGAATGAAAAAGCAAGAAAAGCGGAGAAGTAACCAAAGAAAAAGCACCATTGATGCGACGTAAGAATAAAGATCCTTGGCCCATTCAACCCTCAAACACGCATTTGGGCCTTATACCTTTTCTTTCATACCCCTTAACCCCGACCACGTTACAAGCCTAAAAAGTCCATTCTGATCAATGAAAGATTGTTATCATTTTCATCAATTTTAATTTTGAGACAAGAAGTATGTGCTCTTAAAAAACATTGCTTTCCCCCCTAAAAAAAAAGAAGCAAAAAAAAAAAAAAAGGCTCGCAGGGCTGAAAATCTGATAGAGCGGTCCAGGCAAGAATTAGAGCAATCTGGTCGGAAGATTGACCTACGCAAAAGTAAAAAAAAAAAAAAAAACTCACATCAAAGCAACAAACTGGGGCAGTTTGAATTTAAAAGACAGATCATGAAATGCTCTCAAGACTGGGGCAAGTCATATCCTTGAAAGTTGATTAAAGCGGCGCTCGAGACCATATGCACAAGAGACTAGCACTGATTATCTTAAAGAGCATCACTTGAAGAAATGCGAAATTCATCCCATCATTGTTTCCTTTTAAGGACATCTCAAATTCATATATCATTGTTTTGCCCATCTATTGTTATTGCCTTTTCATTCTCCATCATTTATCTGGTACCCTTCTTGTTGCCACCTACAGAGACTCAAAATACATTTTTTCATGATAAGCATATTCTGAAATGTGAAACATGTGTCAGTAATAAAAGCATTTAGAGTCTTCCTCAAGACTTCAAAGGTCATATAAAGTACAATGATCTCCTGACAAGGGGCAATGTTTGAAAAGAAAGAGCGATCAGGCACTCTCTACCATTGGGTTAGTCATTATGAAACAAGCATATCCTTGGCAAGAAGCAAGGCATCAGTTGAACAAGCAAATGACAAATCAAATCAACGAGCTTTGTTCTAGTTCATCCAAAATCTGGTTGTGATCAAAACTTTAAGGGGCCGATGATAAAAAAAATGGTTTGTGAAAAAGGATAGGATCACAATTTTCATCAATCACTGAAAGCACATCTTGCATCATACATTAGAAAATAAAAGAAAATAAAAAAATAATAATGTTAGAGTAAAAAGCATTGCATACATCATGCATTAAAAAATAAAATCACACTCTTTATCAAGCATCTCTTGCATCATGAATTTAAAAAATATCACACTCGTCATCATGCACCATCTCATCATTTCATGCATCGACAAGGTCAATACCATTACTTTTGATGGCTTTAGCAGGCACAAGACCTCATAGGCTTCATTCTGTTCTTTCAAGCTCCGGTAAATAGTGTCATTGTGAGCTTCTCATCATTTCATACATTGACAAGGTCAATAACATTACTTTTGATGGCTTTAGCAGGCATAGGACCTCATAAGCTTTATTATGCTGTTTTTCAAACTTCGGCAGATAGTGTCTTCAGAAGCTTCTTCTCTTTTAAAGCTCCGACAGATAGTGTCTTTGGAAGCTTCTTCTCTTTTAAAGCTCCGACAGATAGTGACTTCGGAAGCTTTCTTTATTTTCAAAGCTCCAGCAGATAGTGTCTTCGGAAGTTTCTTTCCTTTTAAGCTCCGGCAGATAGTGTCTCCGGAAGCTTCTTCTCTTTTTGAGCTCCGACAGATAGTGTCTCTGGAAGCTTTTTTTCTTTTAAAGCTCCGGCAGATAGTGTCTTCGGAAGCTTTCTTTTTTTAAAAGCTCCGGCAGATAGTGTCTCTGGAAGCTTCATCTCTTTTTAAGCTCCGGCAGATAGTGTCTCCGGAAGCTTCTTCTCTTTTAAAGCTCCGATAGATAGTGTCTTCGGAAGCTTTCTTTCTTTTCAAAGCTCCGGCAGAAAGTGTCTTCGGAAGCTTCTTTCCTTTTAAGCTCCGACAGATAGTGTCTTCGGAAGCTTCTTTTCTTTTCAAGCTCCGACAGTGTCTCTGGAAGCTTCTTCTCTTTTAAAACTCCGACAGATAGTGTCTTCGGAAGTTTTCTTTCTTTTCAAAGCTCCGGCAGATAGTGTCTTTGGAAGCTTCTTTCCTTTTAAGATCCGGCAGATAGTGTCTCCGGAAGTTTTCTTTCTTTTCAAAGCTCCGGCAGAAAGTGTTTTCGGAAGCTTCTTTCCTTTTAAGCTCCGACAGATGGTGTCTTCGGAAGTTTCTTCTCTTTTCGAGCTCCGACAGATAGTGTCTCCGGAAGCTTCTTCTCTTTTAAAGCTCCGACAGATAGTGTCTTCGGAAGCTTTCTTTCTTTTCAAAGCTCCGATAGATAGTGTCTTCGGAAGTTTTCTTTCTTTTCAAAGCTTCGGCAGATAGTGTCTTTGGAAGCTTCTTTCCTTTTAAGATCCGGCAGATAGTGTCTCCGGAAGTTTTCTTTCTTTTCAAAGCTCCGGCAGAAAGTGTTTTCGGAAGCTTCTTTCCTTTTAAGCTCCGACAGATGGTGTCTTCGGAAGTTTCTTCTCTTTTCGAGCTCCGACAGATAGTGTCTCCGGAAGCTTCTTCTCTTTTAAAGCTCCGACAGATAGTGTCTTCGGAAGCTTTCTTTCTTTTCAAGCTCTGGCAGTGTCTCTGGAAGCTTCTTCTCTTTTAAAACTCCGACAGATAGTGTCTTCGGAAGTTTTCTTTCTTTTCAAAGCTCCGGCAGATAGTGTCTTCGGAAGTTTCTTTCTTTTCGAGCTCTGGCAGATAGTGTCTCCAGAACCTTCTTTCCTTTAAAGCTACGGCAGATAGTATCTCTGTAGGTTTTTTTTTATCTTCCTTATCAAAGCTTCAGCAGATGGTGTCTACGTAAGCTTTAACCTTTCATCACTGGGTCTAAGAATTTCTCTTCCAGACAAAATCGTGGTTCATGTCTTTACTCGTGTCTTATAACGATAAAAGGTTAACTACGGTTACACCTATTACCTAATAAGAAACAAGTAAAGAGGGGCAGCTGTGAACACCCAATTTTGTCCGGGTCAATTTTCTTTTTAAAATAAATACTAAAAAAAAAAATATAATAATAAAAATCCAATTTCATTTTAAGCCCAGTTAGGCCCATCTTTTCCTTTAAAAAAATAATAAAAAAAACGAAAATATAAATATAAAAAAAAATTTGAAATTTAAGATAGAAGCAGTAAACCGTTGGGCGTTGATGATGATAAAAAAGATCAAGAGTGATCAAGTTTCAGTTATGTTTATAGTTATCATAATCTTAATAGGATAAGGATCTTTTTGTTTTAAATAGCTCTTCAGACGAGGGAAATTTGAAAAATCTGTTACTCATTCCTTCTATAAATTAGGAACACTTTTGCTGATGAGGGGACCGAAAAAATCTTCACTGATCGCTCTCCCTTGCTCCTACCTTCATCATTGCTCTTTTGTTACCACCACCTTCATCCTTCTCTTTCCACCATTTTTTTCCTTTAACACCAAATCACTCCCTTCTCCACATCATTTGTTCAATCAAACTCCATCACTGCAATACACAAATTCTTTCACTGCAACAGATCGGCCACCATAGCTTCATCATTCACGTCGGACCGTCGTTGCTTCCTGGCAGAACCACCGCCCTACCAGGAACGCAGCCACCACGTTTACGGGTGTAACTGCGAACCTTACCAATCCAGAGGTGCTTCGCTCATCATCATCCTCGTTTGCATTTGGACCATTGGTTGCCTTTTCTCTCCTCTCGCTATTCAGCTCGTTTTCTAAAGGTCCCTGAGACCATTCTTTTACATTGTTTTATTTGTGTTTCTTTTCTTATTTTTTTTTTGTTCCATTTTTAGTTTAATTTTGTTTGGGTTGAGTCTAATTAGTGGTCTAGGATTTTTTTAGTCTTGGGTCATTGTTTTAGTTTAATTCTATCTGGACAACAGGTAAAAAAAAAAAGTATAAAATTATTCTTCCAGTGACGTCTCTGGCAAGACGCTGAGCTTCACTAGTAATCAATTTAGCCGAGACGGCTTGTTGATCCATTTTATTTTGAATTCATTTTAGTCGATACGGAATTAAAATACACCAAATAAAATCAAAAACAATTTTTAAAAATCTTAAAAGGAATCAATTTAGCCGAGACGGTTTATTGATCCCGATTTTCTTTTTCAATCATTTTGGCCGAGATGACTTGATGATTTGAAATGCTTCAAACAAAATCCATTTTTCTAAAAACTAATTAAATGTTTTCATAAAAATTAAAAATCACCAACCAATCAACAAAACATTTTCTACAAGAACTACGTAGCTTTGAGTTTCCCATCGCATCAGGGAATACGTAGGAGCGAAATTAATCATTTCGTCAAGCTAAAATTAAATTTTCCTATTTTTTGTTTGTTTATCATCTCTTTATTCTTTTTTGGGTAAAATAAATATTTTCAAAGTTAATAAAATTTGCACAATTAACTTGAGGTACCGTTCTTAGAACGGGCGATGTAGGGTGCTAACACCTTCCCTACTCGTAACAGACTCCCGAGCTCGATCTCAATCTTTTAAAAAGACCAGTATCCTTTACTTTATGGGATTTCCAATTTTTCCCAACAAAATTGGTGGCGACTCCTCTTTCTTTTCTCCGCGGCTCCCGGACGGGACGGTCGCGACAGTCATCAAGCAAAAAAAAAATCTTCTTTTCTTCTAAAGTAATTTTTTTAAGAGTTTAATTTCTATGCACAGACAGTGTAAAACTTTTTTATACAGACATGCAATCATAAATTGTCATGTCAGCACATTTGTTTGACTCTTATCATAATTACCTTAAAAGTCATATATATCATGATTGATGATTGGTTGATAGTGTAAAAAACTTTACACTCTGGATACGTAGAAATTAAACTCTTTTTTTTAAAACTATTTTACAAAAATGTTTTAAAAAAAAAAACACAAGAACAGAATCAATCAAACTCTTAAAATTTAAGTTTTTCAGTTTTTTTTCATTTAATTGAAGTGGCCCAATTTACTTGAGCTACCAACCTACCCAGATTGGCTCGGTTTGTAAATAACACAAGAAAGAAGCCCCCCCATTTGGCCCGTTTTTATGGTATATACCTCAAAGTTCAAACTCATTTGAAAAACAAGCCTAGCCGTCCTTCTTGTTGTAATAATAAAACAGAAAATTAGAGAAGGTTGTGGAGTTTGCAGAGTAGAGTAGAGGAGAGGAAGATGATCATCCCCGTTCGCTGTTTCACCTGTGGAAAGGTCATACTGCCTCCAATACTACCTTTCTTCCTCTTTTCAGTTTTCAATTCATCTCAATTTAATATAATAAAGTATGTATAGACCTTTTTAGGGTTTTGGTTAATTGATGCTCAAGTTGCTTCCTTTTCTCCCATTTAGGTCATCGGAAACAAATGGGATCCCTATCTGGACCTTCTACAGGCAGATTACAGTGAAGGGTCAGTACCCCCCAATCCCCTTCTCTCTTCCAAATTCTAAAGCTTTTTTCTTTTCATTTTTTAATTTTTTAAAATTTAACAAAAAAAATTAATTTTTAGGTTTTTTTTGCCCTTTCCTTCTATTGAGTGTAGGTGATTTTTTTTAATTGTCGTTGCCTTATTGTGTATGTTGCATACCCGTCTTTGATTCCGACTTGATATGTTATGATTGCTGAAATTGAATATCGGATTGCATGTAGATGTAAGAATTATAAGAATGGTGATTTATTTATAAGAATTATTTTACTTGGATTTTGTTTCTGTGGCTTATGTGAGAGGGTAACAGGTGTGTTAACTGAGACCTTGTGTTTACTTGTGAAGTTGTTGTTGTTGAACGTGATGGTTTCTCAAAATTAAATGAATTGTATTTGTATTTTTCCTCACCATCTTGTAGTTTGAATTAAATTGTGGTTAGAATGCTTTGGCAAACTGACTTTAGGTAAGTTTACTTAAGTAGTAGCTTGATTAGTCTCTGGGTCGAGGTTGTGGTTATGGACATATAATCAGTTTGGTTTGTTACCTTAAAAATGCACTTTTTGTAATATATATTGTGGATGTGCACGGTGCCCTGCAAGTTGTAGATTTTTGCTAGAACACCCCTCCTTTCTGGCCTGGAAGGTGAACAAATTTGTGTTTGTCTCTGATCTATTCAGAAGTTATTTGCCTGTCATAATCGTGTAGGTCATTGCTCATGACATTAATTGCTGGCTGGTATAGACATTACTTGAGTGCTGGAGTACATATTCATTACCTTTTCAATCTTATATTCAGTTCTACATGCACTCATATATGTGCAACATGTCTGATTTTGCCCCTTTTCATTCCCCCATTCCCATGTTTGTAAGCCCTTTTGTACTACACGCCCCTTCCCCCAAAAAACAAATTTGGGGATTAAGAATTTTAAGCATGGATGTAGGCCCTGCTTGTTGCAATTTTTTTATGATTTAAACTTTTCAAAAAGTACTGGTGTATTACTGCATACCAGTGTTGTCAAAAAACGGTTATGGCGGCACCATGGCGGAAATCGGTGGCTGAAATTGCACAAACCGCCATAGGGAGGGTGTGGCGTGGCGGTTTTCGCATGGCGGGGTAGGGCGGCCAAATAGCGGTGGCGGTCCATGGCGGAAAGGCGGGCGAGACTGGAAACTTTTTGGGTTTTCCTGGGGTCTGGGCCGCGCGACCCGACCCGACTCGCAAGTTTTGGGTCTCATCCCTCAATCCCTTTCTTCTCCGCTCGCTGTCCTCCACGCGCTCCATCCCTCTTCCGTGCCGACGTCTACCTTAAGCCACCACCCCGTGAGTCCCTTTTTCTCCCTCCCTTCTTTTTTGCTGCTGGGCAGCGTTTTGCTCCTTGCTGCAAATTGCAGCAAATGTGATGATGGGATCAGGGGCTGTGAGCCCCCCTTCTATTCCTTTATTATTATTATTTTATTTTTTCTTTTTGCTTGACTTTTATTTTTATTTTTTATGGTTTGGGCGTAAGCCCATTGTCTTGTTTTTTATTACTTTAGGTTTAGGCTAATGCATTTGAATATTCATTTTAAATTTCAAAATCATCTCTAAACCCAAGCTTCATCAGGTGCTGCTTCACGGGTGTTTTTATCATTTTATTGTCATTTTCATTTTAAGATCTTGAACTTGATGGTAATTAGCCTTGTTAGTAGCCTATGATAGATGAATACGAGACTTACATGATATTTTCTATCAAATTAGTTATGGTTCTTGACATATGTTGTGGCTTGTTTTAGATTTTATATTTTTTCTGCATTTTTTTGTAATGTGTGTGTATATATATATATATATATTTAAGTTGTCCGCCATGGCATCCGCCATATGGCCGCATCGCCATCCGCCATTTGAATGACTGATTTTGGGCTTTCCGCCATGGACCACAATCCGCCATCGATAACACTGCCGCATACAATATTACTTTCACCAAACTGTATCCCTCAAGGGATATTAGGTACCATTGCATCATTACATGTATCCTTGACGGCATTTTAATGTCTAGCGATTGGTGAATATATTTTAGTGACCCAAGTATTAACATAATGATGGACTGCAGAGATGCACTGGATGCTTTGGGGCTGGTTCGTTATTGTTGTCGGCGCATGCTTATGACCCATGTTGACCTCATTGAGAAGCTTCTGAATTACAATAGTAATCTGTCTCCCTCTATTATTGTTTTTTATGTGAGTCTTTTTTCTATTATCATTTGGTTTTTACCAATAATACATTTGGTTGCAGCTTTGGAGAAGTCTGATCCCAGTTAAGAAGGCTTAAAGAACTACAGATGACCAAGATGTGTCGGTTGTGCTGCATGTAATCTGGCCATGTGTCAATGTTTTTTCCTTTTCTTTTTCCTTCTTCATATTGTTTTGCAAGAAACAGAGGTGTAGTTTGGGTGTTTGTTCAGGTCAATTGTGGTAGTATCCTGTGGTGGACAGAGGCTACGTTAAGTTGCAACTTATGTTAATTACTTTTTCTGAGTCTGTATGATGCAAAAGCGTCATTAATATTAATGTATCATACCATGATTTGAATGACTAAATTTTGGAAGACTTGTGACAGGTAGTTATATGAAAATCTGATTGTTTATGAATGTCAAAATTGATATTAATGCACGTTATAAATCTAAAATTAGGAATATAGCTAGCTGACTTACTCTCCATTCAATTAAGGGACTGTTTCGGAGTTTGGAGGGGATGAAAGGGAAGGGGTTTGAGGTGCAAGGGAGGGGGAAAGGAATGATAGTCCCTCACCTTGCATGAAGGTTTATTTTCTAACAAAAGGATCAAAATCCTCCAATTTGGGAGAAATAAAAAAAAAAAAAAAGAACTAGGGGAGGGTTTTGTAGGGCTTTTAATATTCTTTACATCCTTTTTTCTTTTAAAAAATTCTCAAAATGTCTTTCCTTCCCTTTCCCTTCCAATTTTCGAACAAACTCTTAACCTCTGTTTATATAATGCGTGTAGTTTGTGATGAGCTTTATATGAAAAGGTCGTCCTCAAAATTTCATCCTAATTTGTAATTGAATATTACTCTTAGGAGTTTGATTCAGTTTAGATCGTTGATCTCAGAAACTACATTAATTCCAGTTGATTGGTAAGTTGTGGAGTGCTTTGATTTTCCTTATATCCTGGAGGGTTACTGAGATTTTCTTCCTATATTCAATACTCTCTTGTAGCTGTGTTTGTGTCATGGTCTGTTAATGCTCTGATCTTCGGAGGATTGTTAGTATTAATATTCAATAGAATATGTTCATCATACTTGGTTGTTACTACCTGAAGCTACAGATGATCTCATCCAATGCCTACAAGTCTAGAGTAACTGTTTGCAAAGTAAATGGAAGGAACTAAAGTAAAGCATACAAAGGTAATTGAGCACACCCATGTTATAGTTGATTGTGGAAAAAGATTTGAAACTAGTTCTCACAACAAAGAATCAATTTTAGTCATTTTAGAATTGTATGAGATGTCCTTGTGACTGTATTCTCATTTTCTAAGCACACCTGATTGCTGATATTTTGGCCTTTTTTGCTTTGAGGGTTTTGTCTCAAGTCTCAACCCACCAATCCATAGAAATGTGTATAAATAGAGCTGTAGAAATTCAACCCTAGAGAGGATTGTCTCTGATGGCTATACCTGTGTTCAGAAGCTTCTAAATTCTTGGGAGGATTGCTGGGATTAATAATCCATATAATATGGAGGGACACTATCAATTTGTGTTGTGGTTACACTTCGATGCTCCTTATCTCTTCACTCTCTAATTGTGTATGTCAGTATTTATGTGTATGCGTACACATGTCTAAGTCTATGCTACACTTGGTTTTCTGCAACATAATTATGCAAGTAATGTGTTTACTAGTAGAGAAAGGAATCAAAACAGAATGGGAAGATAGTATATACAAAATTACCTTAACTTATTATTAACTTATTACTATTTGCGTTGTTCCGATAGTGATAATGATCATGACTTACTCTTTTGTTTCAACTTGGAATTCTCCCCTTCAACTATTTAGAGACAACAACATTAACAAATGTGAGGAGGAACCCTACAAAAATATTTTAAGGTCGATTGAGTTATATAAAAACACTAATCAAGCGATAAGAAGTTTCCGATTTGAACTAGGAGAACTGATTTTGACAAAACATGCAGAAAGAATTTGAACAGATTTGAGGTCGGTCAAGCTATCACATCACATATTAGACATAACATTCATGAAATGAAAAACCTCATGAGAAAAAGACTCCTCATACAATTTTATTTTATACATAACAGGTTCATAACATTCATGTTTGGGAAAGCACGCGTTGCTGTAAAACAACAGTGAAACAAGGGTGAATCAACGCCCATATTTTAACTGATTTGGTTGGGTTGCACCAGGCCCTTGCTTTAGTGCAACGCATGGGCGTAAGCTACTGTTATGGACCCTCTCCCTAAAAAATTAATTTAATATCATGTGAGCCATTAACCCACGTATTAGATATTAAACTGATAAAAACAGATACTACACGTGATCTTAACCAAAAGGCCGAGAAAGGTATTCTTATTTACACTGAGGGATTCAACTTTTATACCTGAGTCTTGGCTGCTCGTGGTAATACCCAACAATGTGGGACTTAACCACCAGTGTCAGATGGCTTCAAAAATCCTAAACCAAGAGCTATATTCCAGCTTCAATGATAAGTCTAACCAATCTTGTTTCATTACTGAGATGAATAACTGAGTTCAAACACATAATAATCTTTCCGAAGATACTTTAATTGGATATGTTCTACTAAGGATTCTTCTCCAAACAGGGCTATCGTTAACCACTGACACAGTTTAAACGGTAGGACTGAAAGCTGCTAAAAGGAAGGTTAAAGCTTTACTATGAGAACACGGTAGGAATTTCTTGTCCAAATTATGAATCCAAAATCATTATAGCTATTCTGGATTAAAGCCGGACCACGAGTTTGTTGCTGAATAACACTACTGTCGATGAATGAAATAAAAATGGCAACAAAACAAACAAATTTGCTCACTTTTCTCAAGTACATTTATAAGCTGAGGGAGAACTATGACAATATATCCAGTTTCATGGGATAAACACATCATAGGCATTGTTAGCATGCTAACAAACTTGAAGGGCTGTGAACATCCAGATTCCAAGCTTTGGGTGCAAGTTTATCTAAAACAACATTTTATTTCTAGAAACTGACACGAGGCAAAAACAGTTCGTAGTTTGAGGACGAATAATAAAGCTGCTTAATTTGTATGCTTGCCATTAATCTCCACTAGGGGAGAGATCAAAGATGAGGACAAAGTTTCTAAAGCACAACTTGGGGGCATTTCGCTGCAATGACAATCCATGGATACCTTAAAAATCTAAAAAGCATTTAATACTTTCTTCTTTAAGTAATTTGAATAAGTAATAAATGTTGTTTTTAATTTTGTTAACATGTGCCCTTAAGAAGGATTTCTGATAAATAAATAGTATTTAATATCATGAAAAACTAAAGCCATCATCTGTTGGTTAGCCCTTGACACCAAGCACTGAGCCTGAGAATTAATATCAAGCAAACAACTCTAAACCATTGATCCTGAAGACTAATAGAGTTGGTATGCTGGAGCAGAAAGGTATCAGAAAAAACTATCAATTATCAAGAACTTCCTAAAGTCTCAGATTGTTGTCAGGTCAGAATTCCACCCTACTTAATTCGTTTTCATTCCCAAGGGAATCTTTTCTTAAGAAAGAAAACGATTTACAGGCAACTTTAATGTTAAGACAGTACACAGCTTTCTTGTTATGTCATACACATGCTGAGCTTTGTTCATTCAAATGGAATCCTATCCAAGATGGAATTCCTTGGAACCTTTCTTCCACGGAAACCTTGACCTTCTTCATTGACCTGAAAGCCCACACATGAAGTGATGCAGTCATTACAATAGCAAAGTACTAGACTAAAAAAATGGTAGGCTTAAAGTTGTATGAGAAGTACATCCACTTTACCCTAGAAAGTTAGCTCATATGAAGAAGGACAGTGTCTGAAAAATGGCTAGCTACAGACATTAAAGATTGTGATTTTATGTTAGTATTACAATCTTGTCTTATTTAGTGAAGTGTTACTTCTATTTTTATGTCCTCTTCTTCAAATTTCTTGGTGACTCAGCTCCTAGCACATACTAATTTAATCTCTAACGGTAATTAGTACATTAAATTATCTAAACATTAAAACTTAACCTTTTGAGAATGCCATGTTAATCAATAGGATATACTTTCTTCGCTATTGAATGAATGGAGCCTACCTATATTATTCACCTGTGGTACAAAGAAAGGGACAGGACAAGTAACACTATATTTGCACACAGTGCCAAACCAAATAAGTTCCTACTAATAACAAGTTTTGATTTGCAAAAGTAATTTGTTTCAGTTATAAGAGATGAAGAAACTATTCAGTTTTTAAAATAATTATGCCTTTACCTCTGCATCATTAGAGTTCAAATGGGAATCTAGATCCAGAAGTGGCTCTGTCTGGCTACTGCTCTCTTCATCTCCTTTGCACTGAGTTGGAGGGAAATTGGCCCACTACAAGTGCCAAATATTTTCAGGATTATGCTTACAGAAGTACCCTTTGTGGTTCACCAATCTTAAAAAGCTACCAAGTTTGCAAATGAATTGAACTACTAAGCACTGAGCAATTTAAATAATTAAACCTTACATTTTTTGCAGCTGTACTGAAAGCTTCCTTGTGGGCCATGTCAGGGTTTTCAGCCTTTAGCCTTTTAATCTCTTCTCTGCATTAAACTAATACTGACATTAGAATTCATACTTTGAAGTTTATGGCCTATAATAAAATGCAACTTTGTATAGTGAAACATTACTTGATGAAGCGGTTATAAGCTGATGGTGTTCGTTGTCTCTTCTCTGGGGCTGCAGGTAAATTTATCAACTATGGGTTAATAAAACTTGCTTCAAACTCAATAACTTATCAAAGTTACCACTGCCTTACATACGTTTATTCACAAAATTGTTCATTGGAATTACATCCTCTTCCTCACAATCAGAATAAGTCATCATGGAAGCATTATGGCTGTTCAAAGTCTTGTTTGTATCCTCTTCTGAACTACCTTCTTTTGGCTGGAGAGTGGATACAGTCACAAATGCATTTAAAGTTAAAAATCCAATAAATGATGCAAAAATAAACACTTACCCAATTAAAGATAAGTATGTGGCTCATTGGACTCACTTAAACAACAAAAAGAAAATAAACATGGAATTGGAAAGGTAACCTATCACCTCAAGATGACTAAGAGATGCTAAAAGGTGTATAGGGACAAAAGAAGCTTTCATCATATTAACAGAGAGAAGGCTTGTGCAGTGCCCACATCTGACAGTCACCACCATTGACAAACTGCTGCATGGGACACTTACCTGCATCTCAAATTGAATTGGAAGCAGAAAATAGCAATATATAAATATATAAAGAGTTATTAAAATTAAAACCAATGAACTCAAGAAGTGCAGTTATAGAGCAAGAGACTACTAGATAACTCATTACCATCAAAATGGTGGTACAGAATCCACATTGTACGTAACATATCTGTTCTGGAAGATCAAAAAGATGGTTCAGGGTTGACATGGGAGTCTGTTTGAACGTGTGAAGAGGTTGTGTGTGTGAGAGAGGAAAAGATAGAGAGATAGAGAGTGAGAATGAGAGAGAGATTGAAGATGTAGCTCATTTGACACAAGGAAGCATTTATAGTTGAAGGTGGACATTCATAATCAATCATCATCTTACTTCAATGATTTGTGGTATGAGGGTACTTATGGTGATTTTCATTGCCGGAAAGCAGTCCAACATTGATGCGAAAGATGGGAAGAGTTTAAAATTTTCAAGCCTCTTAGTATTTAGGTGTTGGAAGTCAAATTACAGTCACACCCCTGAGAAGATGGTTTATGATAATTTTATTACTTGGAACATTGTTGTCACTGGCAAACTTCTCCATAGGTTGCACTGGCCCAAAGTTCTATGGTACTTCACAGAATGACTTAAGTACTTGTTTGTTTCATGTGTTGTTTTCTCTTTTATTGACACTCCTACCTCTCCAAAGCCCTCTCTTTGTCCTAGATGAAAATGAAAGTGTAGAAAACTTTTCCATATTAGAATGAAGGGAAAGTTTCCAGAAGGGTACATAGAGAAGGTAAAGAGGCATCTTAGGATTTGTCTTTCCTGAAAGACAGCAAAAGAAATTGACCAATGAAAAAGGATCCTCCCCACTTTCTGTGCTCTCTTGGCATGTGTCACTTCCTATCTCTTTTTGTTTCACATTGAGCTTGGATTCTGCGTCAACCACGTATCAATTTCATTCAAACCTTTTCTGCTGTTTCCTTAACTCTCTCCCATGTGATTTGCAGATGAGTTGGATTTAGAGGTTCCCAGGATCAAGGGTCAATATGAATTCAACAAAATGAAAAACTAGTGCAAATATACTAGTGCCATGAAAATATCAATGCCCCCTTTGGAAGTGCAAAATGGAAAACTTGTTATCAGGAGATTGACTAAGAACTGGTTCAACATATCTTAAACTGGATTAGACTTTGTTTCATCAGCATCATTGGAAGGGGGGAGTTATAGTATGATAATTGCCCTTGCTGCGTTATTGCAGACAACTAACGTTGGCAATCCTATTCCTACAGGCCTAGTCCTACTATCTAGGATTAGTGGGACTAGTTCTTAATACAAAGAACCAATTTTGTAAAAAATCTTAACATCTTATATTCAATGGAACGAAATAAACGGAAGCTGTGTGGTAGGTAGGAATCAAGAACCGCAGATATACTTATCTTGTTGCTGCATTATTTTTCTAAGTCATTTTTGTAATATATAAAGATAAAAGATGTCCTGCAATTATATTATCATTTTCTAAGCACCCTTAACTGTTTATATTTTGGCCTTATCTGCTTTGACGATTTTGTCTCAACAATTAACGATGGTCCATCTTTGTTCCCTTTTCATTTATTACATGCACTGCTACTTTAAAGTTCATTTACAACTCATCAGAATGGGTTTGAGCTGGGAAAAACCTCTTTCATGTAAATGGAAATAATTCACAGATTAAAATAATTTAATTATACATCTTATGAAAAGTTTGAGGTTCTGATTTCCAACAAAAAAACAGCAATAGTTTGCTGAAAGTACGAGACCAAGAGTGCTCCCTAGTTCACTTCAGAAGCAAAACAATAGCATAAGCAAGTGATTACCTGACCTGACAATTGTTTTTTTTTTTTTTTGAAAAAAAAAAAAAAAAAAAAAACTGGTATCTTAGACACATTGTAGTGAGACTAATTTACTATTTATGACAGCATGAGTTTTTTTTTTTTATCTCTAGCCGTATCAAACTGCAATAAGAAGCTTCTTTGCCCATGGCATCTATCTGGAGATGGCAACTTTTGCTCTTCACTTTGAAAAAGAAAAAAATCACTTGTTTTGGTATGTTGCCATATGAACAACTCCACTTAAAGCTGTCACTGCACATAAGGAATGCCTTGGAGTCTTTGACTCACGGAAACTTTTGCTTTCTACATGAACCTGAGAAAACTGTAAAGCGGAAAGCTATGCACCAATTTCATGGCAAAAAATACCATAAAGCAACAGAGTAGGTTGAGCTTTTAATACACATAGCAGAACCCCAATAGGATATATCATAATTGTGGGATGTAGTAGTTCAACCTCAAGAAAGGGACGAGTATTTGAAAGTTTTGAAGTTTGAACTAAATGGGTGAGTCAAATATCAGATCATTAAGCCTTGTAGTGACACACTGAGGTGTCACTGTTGTCAATTGAAGTCGGATCAAAAGTTTCCAACAACTCAGTTGGCAGCTAAACCTTCCCAATAATACTACATACACACACATTACTTCACATTTATACATTTTTATCATTGGTTCCATGGAGTCACACATCATTTTCTGCACACTTACATATTCTGCCACCTAAGCCTAATGTGAGGTGAGGTATCTATAAGATGTGTACCAAACATTATTAAATCCTTAATTTGTCAGACGTATTAGGTCACAATGGGATTTAGAGTTCAATGGTAGTGTAATGGAGTTGACAAGGATAAAGTCGTTTCTTTTTTCTTTTCTAGTTTTATGCTTACTTTCTTTAGAAGTTTGGGTGTGCTTTGCACGGTTTAGATCATAGGAAATGCTGTAAACTAATACCAACCCATTCATGGCAAAAGACTCATAATCCACCCCTCCCCCGTAAAAAAATATAAATATAAATCGAGTACATTAACATTGTGGTCTGCATAGTTCATATTCTGAACTAGTTTGCACTACAGGACAAAACAAATATGCCAAGCACATATATGCTCAAGAGAGAGAAGAGCCAAAAGCAGAATAGTTGCAGGCAGCGATTGAGATGCCTAAAACATCAGTTAATTTTTAAACATCAGCAAAGAAAAACACTAGCAGTAGAAAAGAAAAAACTGATTGTAGCATCTTATGTATAAATGTATATACATTTTTGCAGACAACGAGACATGCCTCTTTTAGTTGTTGTCTTCTCTTTTCACTTTCTTTTATCCTTTTTATGCAAAACTTTGAATAGGGTACAAATTTCCATTTAGACAACAAAATTACTGAAGTTCCTTTTTCTATGGTGTTGAGAAAGAACTACTAAATTAGCTTGTAAAGTTTAGTTTTAATTAAACTCTCTTGCTAAACAATTTATAAATACTACTGCAAACATTTACTGAGATTTATGAGATGATCAGATGAACGTCATCCCAATTATAGAACTCCAGGTGCACGTTTGGTTTGTTGGAAAGGAAATGATGATTCCCAGAGGAATGAGCATATCTACAATTGTACGAGTAAGTAATTTAGTATTCATCCATCACAAAAATGATAGAATCCCTATTCCATTTCACCAAAATATAAGTACACAGAATGGTTCAGCCTTTCCAGTCTACATATTTAGCCCAAATATTTGTTGGCTAATCTATATTTTCGGCCTGAAATTTACTTGGCCCAACTTGGGCCTGCCCGGCTTATTTAACTTTAAAAAATTGTAAATTAATTTTTATCAATTACAACATAACCGACATATAAGTTGAATAAAGTCATCATTTCATTCCAAACCATTACCAAATAAAATATAATAAGAATGCGCCTTCCCTTCCCTTCCCATTGCTACTCCCATTCTTATTCTCAAGCATTCAGAGACTACTCGCTCCTCCATCAGACCAACCATTACCTAGGTGTATTAAGGTGGAGGTCATGTGTTTATACTACCAAGAATAATTGAGCAGCATCTACGCAGGTAGTTGAACTAAAAAGTTTTACGTTCATCGAATGAAATTATAACTAAAACCTTGAGAACTTCGAGCAGCACATTTCTGTTTGTGTGACCTCCGAAACTCATAATAGTTGACTCCCATAAAGAAAAATCATGAGTTATTTTGGGTCGTTTAGAGACAAAAAAGTTACTTCAGTTAAATTACTCATAAATCTTATATATTTACCGAAATCTCATTTTTGCGCAAACTCTGTTCGAATTATCTACCAAAATACCATTCAACTTATATTGTTTGTTCAAACACAACGAAATCACTTAATCGGGCAGTTTCAGACTATTACCTAAGATCCAGTAAACATTGGGAAGTATAAGCCCATTTAGCTATTTATCTATACACACATATCATTGCAATTTCCCCTTTCCAATATTCTTCTCTAATGAAAAACATAACAGCTACTGCAAACAATCAATGGAAGTATAAGCCCATTTAGCTGTACTATCAGCTGAAACAATTTTTGTTAAAAAGCACTTATAATTTTCCGTTATTTGGCCAATGTATTAAAAAGAAATGTTAAACAAATCTACTGTTACGAATCTCACGATAGAAAGGAAATTTAGCACTTGTCTGAACAAGAAAAAATTTGAGATTATTGCATCAGAGCAGCATGGGGCAACAATTTCTGCGGCTCGAATAACTTACGCTAATTTCCTATTCTAGAGCAAGGATAGGAGTTTCAAGGAAAAACAAAACCTAAGAAATGAGCTTAACCTAAATGTTTTTATACAGCATGTAACAAGTGGCTTTAAAAAAATAGCAACTTGTCAGTTATACACCAACATGACCAAGAAGGGTCTCCAGTTTTCAGATCATTCAAATTGAATCTCTAGCTCAAGAAGTATCATATGAACCTCTGCAAATGCTGTGAGTGACAACACAATCATTAGCACAAGCATCACATTCACTTCGCAAAATAATTGAATGCCACATTATCATTAGGGCGAATCAAAACTAGGATTATGGTCTACCACAATAGCAAGTGGCTTAAAAATCAGCAACTTGTTAGTCACATACCAAAAAGACAAGGGAGGGCATCAACTTCGAGATCATTCAAATTGAATCTCTAGCTCAAGACGTATATCATATGCACATCTGTGAATGCTATCAGTGACAACACAAAACCATGGGTTGTACAGGCATCACATTCACTTGGCAAATTAATTGAATGCCACAGTTTTAAGGCATCAAATTCAAAACCAGGATTGTGGTCTATTACAATCACAACGAGTTTTAAAAAAACTTGTTAGTTATATACCAACTGACCAATTAGAGTGTTAAGTTTTCAGGTCAGCATTCAAATTGAATCTATAGCACAAGAAGCATCATATGCACACCCAAAAATACTGTGAGTGACAACACAAAACCATGGGCTCCAGCATCACATTTACTTGGCAAATTAATTGAATGCCACAATATCTTTAGGGCGGGTAAAAACTAGGATTGTGGTCTATTACAATCACAAGTGGCTTAAAAAAGGCAACTTCTTAGTTATATACCAACATGACCAAGGAGGCTGCCAAGTTTTCAGTTCATCATTCAAATTGAATCTATGGCTCAAGAAGTATCATATGCACACCTGCAAATGCTGTGAGTGACACCACAAAACCATGAGCACCAGCATCACATTTAATTGGCAAATTAATTGAATGCCACAATATCTTTAGGGCTTGTCGAAACTAGGATTGTGGACTATTACAATCACAAGTGGCTTAAAAAAGGCAACTTATACCAACATGACCAAGGAGGGTGTCAAGTATCAGGTCATCATTCCAATTGAATCTCTACCTCAAGAAGTATCATATGAATCTCTGCAAATGCTGTGAGTGACAAAGCAGCATCAGGCGCTAGCATCACATTTACTTGGCAAACTAATTGAATGTTCAATTATATTTAGGGACCATTGAAACTAGGATAACTTTCTATTACAATCACCAACATGAGGCTAAAAAAGCCATACTTTGACACCGCTCCCGACACATTTATGGCTATAACCTATCCAAAACTGTACTTATAGACAGCAAGGCGAAAAAGATTCTTCAGTAAATTTTTTTTTTCATAACTTGGAAAACCAAGACCCAATTTAGGCGGACAATATGCACAGAAAACTAGAATATGGACACAAAAAAATTCAAAGAAATCTAGTGGACTCCTTTTCAGATTAAATTAAAGGAAAAAACTAGAGTTCTGTACGACAGCTTTCATTCAATAATTCATACTCTCGGGTCCCTAAGAATGTCATTAGATGCTCCCTATAAATGCCACCAAAATGATTTTGATCATTCAGATTAACTGGTTTATATCGCAAACACCGCATAGTATCAAATCCAGCATGAAAAATACACACCTAACAAACACGGCAGAACATCATAACACAAAAGCCATTCCACTAGCAACATATTGAACTGAATCATATCATAAATAAACCAACATGTAATTGGATCCACATAAATACCAAAACGCATTTTTTAAATACGAAATATTAAGGCAGTCATCATGATAACGCAGAATGTCTACTACCCACTATTCCATAAAGGATAAAAACCAAAACTTTGAAATTAAAATCCAGAAATCCAACACTTTAAATAAAAAACCTAATTATGCATCAGCCTTCTGATAAACATAGGTCAAGCCACACTTGCCACAGTAGTGTCGATCGAAGTGGTTAGCCATGAAGGTTCCAGCGCCGCACTCAGCATTAGGGCACTCCTTCCTGAGCCTCTGAACCTTTCCAGAATCATCGACCTTGTAGAATTGAAGGACAGCGAGCTTGACCTTCTTGTGCTTGTGCTTGATCTTTTTGGGCTTGGTATAGGTCTTCTTCTTGCGCTTCTTGGCGCCACCGCGGAGACGGAGGACGAGGTGGAGGGTCGATTCTTTCTGGATGTTGTAGTCGGCGAGGGTGCGACCGTCCTCGAGTTGTTTTCCGGCGAAGATCAGACGCTGTTGGTCCGGTGGGATCCCTTCCTTGTCCTGGATCTTTGCCTTCACATTGTCGATGGTGTCGGAGGATTCAACCTCGAGGGTGATGGTCTTACCCGTTAGGGTTTTCACGAAAATCTGCATCGTGAACAAGGTAGGGTTATAGGGATTTGGGTTCTGAGGGGGAGAATGACGGAAGGGGGAATTTGAGGGTCTTATATAGTGGAGGGGAATTAGGGTTTCGGAGATGTTTTGGTGTTGGGCCTTTTCAGCCCATCTTTGATTTTAAGCCTATTACATGAAAAAGCCCAAAAGCAAAAATGAAGGGGTTTTGCTAAGGACACCCCACAATTTGCTAAGGACACCTTCCGTGAACAGTGTAATTCCCAAAATACCCCCTCAAAAGTTTTTTTTTTTTAATTTGGCTTATTTGCGAGTGGGCAAATTGTTTGCTCTCTCGCAAATATCATATTTGCGAGTGTGTTAGCAAGTACTTGTAAATATCATATTTGCGAGTGAGTAATTAAAAAAATAACACACTTGTAAAAACCTTTTTATGATAATACGTTTCGGACATCTAGAAGAAAAAAAGGAAAAAAGAACAATGAGTTCAAGACAGAATAATTTATTAATACACAGATCCATTTTCTGATAAATGTGTGAAGGATGTTCCATTTTTTACAAGTACTCATAGTTTTTCTACCAAATTATACGTGACGCTCGTAAATTAGATATTCGCGAAAGAAGATATATTTTCGCAAATTAGTTATTTGCGAGAATGTAAATTTTTACACACTCGCAAATATCTAATTTGCGATTTGTTCTTTTATTTACACTCGCAAATTAGGTATTTGCGAGTGTACAATTTTTTTGTACACTCGCAAATAGTTAATTTACGAGTGAACAAAAAAATTGTACACTCACAAATACCTAATTTGTGAGTGTAATGGATTTTCTTTTTTTACGTTTTACATATATTAGGTATTTATTTTATTTTGTTTGTTTCATTGTAGTGTTATTGGAGATGGAAGACAGCAATATGTTTGATTCTAATGAGATTAACCAAACGAAAGTTGTGGACTGTACAGGAGCATTCAGTACTATGGAGATATTTCCTACACGAGATGATTTATTGTGTTGGACTCGAGAGGTTGGAAAACAAAATGGATTTGTTGTTGTCATTGTGAGGTCAGAGACAGGACAAAAAGGCAGACGTACAAAATTAATTCTAGGTTGTGAAAGGAGTGGGAAGTATAAGCCTAAAAAGCATGCATCTTCTAAAGCAACCGGTACTCGAAAGTGTGAATGCATGTTCAGAACTAATGGAATACCTTTATCGATGACTGAAGGAAAGATTGAAGGATGGATGCTGAAAGTAAGATGTGGATTACACAACCATCGGTTAGCTGAAACATTGGTGGGTCACTCTTATGTTGGTCGTTTAAGCAAAGAGGAGAAGAAACTTGTTCATGAAATGACCAAGAACAATGTCAAGCCAAAAAATGTTCTGTTGACAGTTAAAGGTCGCGATAAGGAGAACCTATCTACAATTAAACACATTTACAACGAACGTCAAAAGTATCGATCATCTGAGAAAGGCCCTAGAACAGAAATGCAACATTTGCTGAACTTAATACATCGAGATCAGTATGTTTCTTGGTATAGAAGATATGATTTAAAGATATATTTTGGGCACATGCAGATTCCGTCCATTTGTTGAATACATTTAACATGGTCCTCATCCTTGACAATACCTACAAAACCAATAAATATAGGCTGCCACTACTTGAAATTGTTGGTGTTACTTCAACAGAGGTGACATTTACTGTGGGATTTGCCTATATGGATTCTGAAGGGGCTGAAAACTATGTCTGGGCACTAGAGAAGTTAAGAGAATTGTACGTGCTAGATGAGTCAATTCCCCAAGTTATTATGACAGATAGAGATCTTGCTTTGATGAATGCGGTTACATTTGTGTTCCCAACAATTCGCAATCTTTTGTGCCAATTTCACATAGGAAAAAATATCTATGCAAAATGCAAAAAATTGGTATCTGATAACAAAAAGCTGGAGGTAGTCAAGGATGCATGGAATAGTGTTGTTTGTTCTGCTGACGAGACTGAGTATGAGCAATGCCTGATGAGTTTTCATGAAGTATGTGCAGAGTGGCCTATATTAATTGATTATGTGCAAAACACTTAGTTGGATCCACACAAAGACAAATTTGTTACGGCATGGACTAACCAAGTGATGCACTTGGGGAATACAACCACAAACATGTATGATCAAACTAGTGTCAAAATTGTTAATGAATCATGTTATGCTATAGCTGAAGTTGTTTTGAATGTTTGTTGATAAGGTTGAGTCTCAACATTGGAGATTGAAGAATTTGTTGCAAAACAGCAAAGGTGACATGTGTATGTGTTGGGAGATGATGAATAACATGCTTACGCTGCAACACAACGAGATAAAGGCATCATTTGAGAGGAGCATAACCGTGATTGAACACTCACACAACATTCGTATGCTTATCAGATTGATTGGATTCGTGTCTCGGAGTGCATTGCAGCATATTGTTCATGAGTGGACTAGAGCGATGAATGTAGGTATTGATAAATCTGCATGTGGTTGTACTCTTAGAACTACACACGGTTTACCCTGTGCTTGTGAGCTGGCTCATTACAGTATGACGGGTACTCCAATTCCATTGGAGGTAATCCATGTGCACTGGAGGAGATTACACTTTGGCCAACAAGAAGATCAACAACAAACAGATGAAACAACGTCAGAAGAGGAACTTGCGCTTCAGTGAGAGGTATTGATTATCCATTTCCGCACACTTGACATTGTTGGTAAAAGGATACTATATCGCAAAGTGCGAGAACTATGTTGTCCTATGACAACTTCAATCTGCCCACCGCCCGGAATGGTGAAATCTAAGGGGGCACCCAAATCCAAAAAGACCAACACGGATGGATTTGATTGTAAACGTGGCCTATCTTATTTTGAGCATGTTGATGCAATATACTCTGCACATGAGAATAGTTATGCGCGTTCCTCGTTGAAATCAACTGCCCAAGCAAATAGGAGACGTTTGCCTTTCTTGAATCAATTTCTTGTGCAGTTTCAACCATACATTGCTAACATAGTTAACGTGAACAGTGATGGAAACTGTGGGTATCGTTGCATTGCAGCATTGCTTGGTAAAACTGAGGATAGTTGGCCTTTGTTTCATCAGGAGTTGCATAAAGAGCTTACGGAAAATGTTGATTTATATGGCCTTCTTTTCAGTGTTCAATTACAAGAATTGAAGTCTTCTTTACGGGACGTGTACGGTGCATGTCACCAAAACAAGTGGATGACACTACCAGAGATGAGTCATGTGATAGCAACCAAATATAGGTTGGTCCTAGTCTCTTTATCATCTGCCAGTATGACGTGCTGGACATTTTTTCCCCCTTAGAGGTGCACCAACTCCAAACCATCCACTCATTTGCATTGGTTTTGTTAGTGGTAATTACTGGTACAGGTAATTGATCTAACATTTTTATGTTTTTATTGTTTATGTTAAGATTAGTCGGTAATTTAATTGTATTTACGTTATTTCCGGTATTTTTGAAGGATAGTTGTCCACTGCCTACCATAGCATCACATTGGCGTGGCTTTTCCCATCCTGAGGCTTATTTATGGCCGAAACGGTATATTAGTCGATTGCAAAAATGGTTTTCAATATTTCCACCGCCTAATCTTTCCCATCATGATGTATACAATCCAATAAACTTAGATGACAATTGACTAATACACCGTCGTTGTTTGTTATACCTTTATATTTACATTTTACTGTTATTTTATTTTGTATTTCTAAGTTCATTAATAATAACCCATAATAACAATAACAATAATAATAGTGATAACAACAACAATAATAGACGTGTGATCATAGACGTGTTATCATAGACGGGTGATCTCATAGATGGGTGATCATAGACGTGTTATCATAGACAGGTGATCATAGACGTGTTATCATAGACGGGTGATTATAGACGTGTTATCATAGACATGTTATCATAGACGGGTAATCATAGACGTGTTATCATAGACGGGTGATCATATACGTGTTATCATAGATGGGTTATCTCATAGACAGGTGAGCATAGACATGTGATCATAGACAGTTTACTTCCGTTGGGTTGTCATAGACAGGTGAGAATAGACGGGTGATCATAGATATGTGATCATGGATAGGTTCCTTCCATTTCCCCAGTATGGATTGTGGAGTTATTTTGCTACAATCACAATGTGTATCAAATTCTATGGTTTATAACTATGTCAATATTGGTATATAATTTACTTTATTCACTTTTCCTAGGTAAAAAAACTGATTAATTTTCAATTTTACATTTAAAAAAAATTGTAATAAGCAACATAGCGCTACCCGTCGGGGGTCAAGTAGACTAAATTTCACCAATTTAAGTTTAATAAGTACCTTAAACTTCTAATGTTTTCAAATAAATATGGCACTTACCACATATCAAAAAGGAATGTCAAATACATAACTAAGGCATTGTTGCTAAATACATAACTAAGGCATAGTTGCCAAAATGTAGACAAAATGAAGTTTCAGACTTCAAAAATGGGACCAAAATGGGCTTTTAATAATAACAATAATATTTACATAATAAAAACGAAGTGTTCGTATGAAAATAAACTACAAAAAAATAAAACAACTCAGCGCTCCTGATCATCCACTATCCGAAGCACCTCCCGAAGGAAGTCACACATATCATCTCCTTCCTGTGCGTAATCAACGACCTGATGCAGCATAGCGACAATTCTATCCAACCTGCCTACCGCATGAACATAAGCCGTCTACAAATGACATAAATACATAATAACATAAGTACATTATATAGAAAAAAAAAATAGATGACGTTACGACTAGACATAATATATACAGTGTAAAAACTTATTATTCCTTA
Source organism: Ammopiptanthus mongolicus (assembly GCA_039655645.1). Lineage (NCBI taxonomy): Eukaryota > Viridiplantae > Streptophyta > Magnoliopsida > Fabales > Fabaceae > Ammopiptanthus > Ammopiptanthus mongolicus. The sequence continues at coordinate 90,868,757 of CM077343.1, forward strand.
CCCGAGGGACACAATCAACATGTGCATCATGTGGAGCCTGCGGAGGTGAAGCCTGTGGGGGTGGGGCCTGTGGAGGTATCAGCAGTGGATGAGAGTGCCTGTAGTACCAATCCAAGTAATCTGGGGCGCACTCAGCTAGATAACTGGCCGACCTCAACCGAAATAGGTATCTAATAGAGTACAGGTGAGGGGACATCCAGTTAAGACTAATGGCCTCAACCGAGGGACGTCGTGGTGGCTGCCGAGGAATCTCCTGCCTGAACTCGAACTGTCGTAGTACTCTCTCAGGCAGGTACGGCACTATAGTGTTCCCACACCGAAGGTACCCCGAAAAGCACCGGATCGAATGGGCAATACTGCCTATATGCGGCCCATGGTGCCCAGCACACGTCATCAGCGGTCAGCGCATCCAATGCCTGCCTGTATGGAAGCATCCTCCCATGACCCCTCTTACTTCTCCAGCGGTTAGCGCGTACACGCGCACCCTCGTAACCCTCAACAAGTCTCCAATCTACCACAGAAGTAGGAAAATACGCGTAGATCCAGGCCTGTCACAAATAACGAATCAGTTACGAAAACACGTTAGAGTTAAAACAATTGTAAATTTAATTTTCTAATTTAATAACACACTCGTACCTGAAAGAGTGTCATGTAACCCGCTAACCCACGACACGCCAACCTGGTGGTGTCACTAAGATAATCATACAAGTGGCATAGGGCTAAAGCTCCCCATGACCACTGTCCCACCTGCTCCAACTCACGCAGCAGCTCGATATATTTGCAATCAATACGAGTGCTAGTCTTATCCGTCAGCAGAGTCATCCCGAGTAGCACCTGTATGAATGCCCTTGCTGCCTCGTCCATCGGACCCTCAATACTCCGTGCATCATAAAGGTCCTGCTGCCAAGATAAACTGACAGATGCCGACCCAGTGCTCGTCACCTCCGCCCGAGTCTTCTCATAAGATACCCCCAACAACGACTATAGAACTGATATAGCAATATCTATGTCCATCTCGAGGGGTATAAACAATGCACCTCTGATCGGGATGCCCAAAAATTCATGACACATCATCCAGCGTGATGGTCATATCTCCAAACGGAAGGTGGAACGAGCTGGTCTCTTGGTGCCACCTCTCGGAAAACGCTGTCAGCAGCGAGTTATCTACCATCGGGTAGCTGTAATACATAAAAGGAGACAGACCAACTCGATCGACATGAGCCTGTACTGTAGGTGGTAGTGGCTGACGCTCGCCAAACCACTTCTGTCACTTTTTCCGGTGTGCAAAAACCCTAAGCGGTTCCTCCCGGTCTTGCACACATAAAAATAAACATCTTGTCATGAATTATACAAACGTAAAAAAAAAAAAAACCTTAAATGTTTTAAAAACAGTAAACAATAATTACCTCTCCGTTCCACAAGCTGTAAGCTATGTGGTCCCTGAAGGAAGTCAGCAGCGATGTATCGGAAGGGCCTCCAGGAAATGGTCCTTCCTCTGCCCGTGCATCAATATGCATCTCGTCCTGTTGTCCCTCGTCCTTAGGTGACTCGTACTGAGATGGCTCGTCGTCCTCGTATTGAGGTGGCTCGTGCTGAGGTTGAAGTCTACGACGTTCCCCTCTGCTTGGGCCAGCTCTACTATCAACCAATCTCCGACGGTGCGAAGCAGTCATAGCATCCCGCTGCTCTCGCCGCTGTTGCTGAGCCTCTGCTCTCGCAGCCTCAGCCTCAGCCTCCCTACCGGCCAACCAACCCGCTCCCTGCTGCGCGGCATCACTGAAACAAATAACAAATTAAAATCAATATTATTAAGATAATCCTGCGAGTGAAGGAAATTTTCTTCACTCCCAAATAAGGTATTTGCGAGTGAGGAAAATTTCCTTCACTCGCAAATAAGGCATTTGCGAGTGAAGGAAAAATTTACTCACTCCCAAATACCTTATTTGCGAGTGAAGGAAATAAAAAAAAAATCGCAATTACCTAATTTGCGAGTGAAGAAGCTATTTGCGAAAACGCAAATGTTATTTGCGAGATTCCAGATAAAATTTACAACTCTCTGAATTTGATAATCTGGGATACACTGTTCATGGGGGGTGCCCTTAGTAAATTGGGGGTACCCATAGCAATCCCCGAAACGGAGTCCTCATCTCTCATTTCATTACTCATTTGATTCCCATAAATCACGATGCAAAGATGAAGTTTAATTCAGCTGTGTCAAAAAAAAAAGTTGTTTAATTCAGCCCATGTATCACACATTTTTTTTTAATTCAAATAGAATTTAAATGAATATAGATTAAAATACAAAATATTTTAAATTATGAAAAAATATATGAATAGTAATTTATCAATAAATAATATAAATGTATATGTGTTAAAATAAAAAAAATTAAATTTTATAAATGAAATGCATAATTGATCAAAACTATAATTTGTATTTAATTTTTTTAACTATTTATATTGTGTTTTTATTTCCCGTTTGTTTTAAAAAAATTTTGAAAAAATCATTTTAAAAAAAAATTCATTTTAACAATTTTCTATTTGTTTGTTTCAGCTTTGAAAAATAATAAAAATCCGAAGAAAAAAATATGAAACTTGTTTATAAGGAGAAGTTATTTGAGTAGCTTGTCATAAAAGGCTAAAAAAGTGATTTTTATTATCTATAAATAATAGAGTAAAGATCCAAATTGGTCATCGACAAAAAATCACGGTGACACTTTGGTCTCTGAAAAATGAAAAATATTAATTTGGTCCTCAAGAATGTAAAATGCGGGTCAAAATAGTCCCTGAGAGGGACTAAAATGTCCCTAAAAATTATCTTAAAAAAGATCAATTTGATCCATATTTTACATTCTTGAGGATCAAATTAGTATTTTCCATTTCTCAGGGACCAAAATGTCACTGTGGTATTTTTGCAAGGATCAATTTGGGCATTTACTCTAAATAATATCTATCTATAAATAATATAAAGCAGTCCCCAATACAAGGAGAATTTGTCAAGTGTCATCATCAGAAAAAAATATTTCAAATTTTAAAAATTGAACAATTTTTAAAAACAAAAAATAAAATAAAAAAGATTAATCAATTCAAATCAAATTACGTATTGATTGAGAATAAAGCAATTAATGTATATATCATGTTCAAATTCAGAATTGATTTTCATTTTCTCATATTTAGAAAGATTCGAACATTTTTTTAAAACAAAATAAACGAAGATAAAATAAAAAAGATGAATAAATTGAAAACAAATTTTGAATTGATTGAGAATAAAACAATTAATCCTGATATCCACAAAAAAAAAAAAACAATTAATCGTGATATCTATAAATCTATATTATCTATAAATAATACAAAATAGTCACAAATACAAGGAGAATTTGTCAAATGTCATCACGAAAGAGGAGTATTTCAAAGCAGCTCCCATAGCATATTACAGTTTGTTATGTTCAATACATACAATCGCGACATATGTTATGAATTGTAATCATTCATAATATAATCTCGTACGGGCACGGGTTCAAAGTCTAGTTATAAACAAACACAAGTTAGCTTTTATGTTTTAGACAAACTAGTCATTCATATACAGTTATGCTATTTGAACATCAAATTTTGGACATCCCATATGACACAATATATATTTACCTTTATTTCTCACTTACTTTTTATATTATTTGTATACACACATTTAAAAAATACATAAAAAAACAAAGGGACACCATGTTGTTATCCATATTTTAATGTTCAAGAATATTTTCTCATTCACATACAAATATTGAAAACTATACAAATCTCAAATGTGAAAGGAAAAAGCTGCTCTAAAGTAGTGAGCTTGTATCGGAAGTGGATAAGTAATGTATGTTTTCGCGATTGATTTAATAAAGGATCCACCCTAAGGGCATTGTTAAAGAAATTCAAAATTAGAAAAAATTTATTAAAAAATGGAACTTTTGAATGTCTAATAAATTGAATACATCATTTTTAATATAGGATTCAATTGATATGTACTGTCAGTATAAAAATTTTTTTACACAGTCAACCAATCAGAAATTGTCATATAAACTAAAACGTTTGACTCTTATATTAACTATCTTAAAAGTCATCCATACCATGAATTTTGATTGGTTGACAGTGTAAAAAACTTTATACTGATAATATATAGCAATTAAACTCTTTAATATAATATGTTACAAACTTTAACAAAATACTAATAGGCTAAAAACTTTATACACTTGGTTAAATCAAAGATAAAAACATTATAAAAAGAATTTAATTTTAAAAGAGCCTTATTGGTGTTGAAACAATTTTGGTGGGAAATCAAGGAAAACATGTTTTACATGAACACAAATTCAGATCCGTGTGCGGTACGGCAGCTAATGCAAGTTTCCTTCAAAGTTGAAACTTCCTTTTAACAATGACTTCAGTACTCTGACATTTTATGAGAAGGCAGCTCATTTGTCCCCAATGTTTTCCTATCCATTGTGGGGTCCATCCTGTTTATGTCTGCTAAATTACATATATCATGACTGCATGTTAACAAAATAATTTTCCTACGGAAGCCTTAATAATTATACATGAAAATATGTTATGAACACCTACTTTTGATATAGCATGTAGATTGATGTAAGTTTTTAGATATTAAAATTTGTCATATTTCAAGATAAAATAAATATTGACAAAATAGATTGATTGATCTTATAGGTTTATTTAATTTTTTATATTGGTTTCATAAGTTTTTTTTTTCAAATTAATCCCACACGTTATGTTTCGTTTTCACGTTAGTCATCGTCGTCAATTTCGACCTTGACGTTAGTCGTTTTCAAATCAAGAGCCACATGTCACGCTAATATCATGTCACATCAGCTCAAAACTAACGACGTTAGATCGAAATTGACGGAAAGGACTAACATGAAAACAGAATATAACGTGTAGGACCAATTTGAAAAAAAAACTTATGAGACCGATGTGAAAAATAAAATAAACGTATAGGACCAATTAATATATTTTATCAATAAATATATATATATATATATATATATATATTATATATATATATAAATATAAATGTGAGACAAATGTCAGTTGAATATCAAATATATAATTATATAAAAATGGAGTGCATAATTATACTAGGGTTCGTGTATTTTTTAATAAGCATTTGACAAACGTGATTTTTGATAGAATTAATTTCAGTAGAATTTAGTTTGAAGTCAAGTGATTTATATGTGGATACATTCATGTAAAAGTGAGTTGAACAATAAATTTGAGGCTAAAAATCACGTTTAGAGATAAAGAGCCCGTTTGGTAAAATTAGCTGTTAGCGGATAGCGGATGAGGTAGCTGATAGCGGATAAACTAAATTATTTTCTGTGGAAGTGTTAGGTAAATCTAGCGGTTAAACTAGCTGAAAAATATAATAGGACATCTTCTTTAATGATTTTACATAAAAGAGAGAGAAGAGGATAAATATAAAATTAAATGAAGATAATAAGGATAAAAGTGGAAAGAAAAATGAAACGCTATAAGTTATAAGCTCAAACGCTACTTCAAGTAGTATCTGAAAAAAATGCTATAAGCTCGTGATAGAGGCGCTTGCCAAACGGGACTACTTTCTCATCCGCTATAAACTATCCGCTATAAGTTCATAGAAGTGACGTGCCAAACAGGCTCAAAAGCTTCAAATCCTAGCTTCAAGTTAAAATTCATACCAGTGGCAAAATCAATTTTACTCGAGAACATCCAAACATATCAAAAATAATTTTATGTCTCTGAAATCACTTTTGTCTCTCACAAAAGTGAATCCAAACATGCCCTTGGTAGTCTTTTTGTTACTAATAATGCGTGGTGGCCATTTGAGTTGTGTCTAGTATCCAAATCCAAGATCACATTTTCTAGTATGCTTACATCTTTTACCTTTTTTTTTTACCACATGTTGAAATTCGTCTCTCTAGTGATAGACTATATATGTAAGATGGTCTGCCTATTTTATTCTTTCCACTTCCTCTACATTTAACTAATTATAAGGTAAAAATTATCATTGATCGGTACAATGACCATCATCGTGCTTTTGACATGATATAATATGTTTAGTACGCGTTTGATATTGCGTCAGAAAACTGCATCAGGACCAAAATCACGATAACAATGACATTATTGTAAAAATTTTGGAACAAATCATGAAAGCTTCAAATTGAAGCTTCCACATCCGGATCTCTTGGGACGTGATTTTGTCCAATTAGAAGCTATACCAAACACGTTATTAGTACCACTGTCTTAGACATGCTTTTGGCCCTCAAAAACAACTATTAGTTGCTTTTTCCGATCAGGGTCGGTCCAAGGGCCAAGCAACTAAAGCCCTTGCTTTAGGTCTCAAAAAAATTTACTTACTCCCTCCGTAATAAAATATAAGCAAAAATTGACTCATCTAAGTTGTAACAAAATATAAGCAAAAGTTGACTTTTTACATCCTATTTAATGATAGTTTACCAATAATGTCCTTCATTTTATTGCATTTAATTGAAACAAGTTTCCATACAATACAATTAATGTGAATAAACAAAGAGGGGTAATTTTGGCAATGAAGTTGAACTTTTAAATGAGATTAATAACATTAAATATGAATAACTAATTATCTTAATAAATGTGAAGGTGATTAAATTTACTTATATTTTATTACGAAGGGAGTACACCATAAAAAAATATTAGCATTGGTTTTAGGCTAATTAGCGTTGGCTGCGGCCGACGCTAACTAGTTTTTTTTTAAAAAAAATCATTTTAAAAGGTCTCATCTCAAAATTCATTTTAGAACTAAATAGATATTGGATCGATCCTACTTCAGGTGGGTTTTGGATGTGGGTCCAAACACCTACACATTATTTTCACTATGTGACTCAAGTCTAAGCATGATCCCACCATTATGAGCTAAATGATGCCTATGTTTAAGCGTGCACTTGAGCACTACTGCAATGTTTTGTTGCTGGATGGACTCAGTCTAATCGGTCCTTGATTGGGACTGACTTTAAGGTTTAATAAAGAGTTGAGTTATTTCTCATAAAAGGAATATTATATCTTAAAAAGTATGTAAAGATGTTAAAAAGATGTCCATACTTTAGAAAGGTGTTAAAAAACTTTCTCAAGACATCATCAAACCACCCTTGACTTCAACTTGATTTTCAGAATTCACAATAATCACGAGAATAATACTTTTTCGATTCATTACACTTACTTTATACCTTTTACTTATTTGAGTGTTAGAACCGCTGTAAATACTAAGTACATGGGGAAACAAGTTTTTTTTAGGATGTTTGGCTCTATGATGGGAAACAATTTTGCATTCTGGAGAATCGTTCTACATGAAATAGTTTGGAGTAGTTTCTACTTTTAGATTAAAAAATTATACTAAATTTTAAATCAAACTTGATTTCAAATTAAAAACATTCAAACATAAAATCGCTTCAATTCAAACTCAATTATATTCAAATCAATTCTATAAAATCAATTTCATTCAAAATCATATTTATCAAATACTTATTCAAATACACACTAAACTCATATTCTCTCCAACGCACTTCAAAGAGATCTTGGCAGTAAACTTATTTTGGTCCCGAAAATCCCAACAACACATAGCAATCCTAATGCTCTCTTGGAAAAGATAAAGCAATTTGAGGGTATTTAACATGCCACAACAGAGGACTCCTATACGGCATTTGTTTTTAGAGTAAATCATTATTTTGGTCTCTAAAAGTATGAGGCGTTATCAATTCAGTAGCAGTTAAATTACGAAAAAGTCCCTGAATGTTAATTTTCTTAGTAAAATTAGTCCCTGACATGGACTAAATTGACTAGCGAAATTAACATTGAGGGACTAATTTGACTGACAAAATTAACATTGAGAGACTTTTTCATAATTTAACTGCTTTCAGGGACCAAAATGATGATTTACTCTTTTTTTTATAAGACAAATACATTAGTAATTAGTAATTAGCAATGAAGTATAAGGGATACCTCAACTCAAATACAAGAATGTAAGTATATAGTACAACAAAAATGACTTAATAGCACCCAAACATCCTAAATACAAAAATGACTTATACCCTACCCAGTTTCGAATATAGTCCCTGCTAATCAATCATCAAAATACAAAAATGGGAAATGAGAACGAGGGAGAAAAACTTTCCGTGACGGGAAATGAGGACGAGGAAAAATGGGGGTGGGGACGGAGAGAGGGGGATACTCCCCGCCCCCGCCCTGCCTAGTTGCCATCCCTAAATATGATTCAAATATCGTAAACGTCATATGAACTTCTATTCTGGTTTCTTATATATCAGAAAATCCTTCATACCCTCACGTAATTAGTTATAAGTTAAAATAACATGGAAAATATAAATTTTGTGATTTTGAAAAGGGTAATTCTAGATGATTTAGTGAGTTTAAATCTCTATGCACTTTATAAAATCAAAGGTGAAAATATTTTTACTTGTTTACTTTAGAAATGATCTCACTTTAAAGGAGTCTTTTCCTTTGATTATAATCACACAAACATAATAAATACAAAAGAAGCATTTTTTAACCTTAAATAAACAATAATTTTATTAATTAGTGCTGGAAAAGAATACAAACTAAGAAATGTTTCATTAAGAATTTGATTAACATGCATTATTGGTGTAAAGATTTTCATTGTTAATCAATTATGAATTGACATATGATTAAAAATGTTGGACTTATATAATAACTATTGTAAAAGTCATATATATGATGATTTGTGATTGATTGATAATATAAAATTTTTTGCATTAATAATATATTAAAATTAAACTATTTAATTAAAAGTAAAACTATATATATATATATTGGGTATCAGATACTGTAACTTGTTTTTATTTAAGGGGAGGCTTGTAGTAGACATACAAGGGGGAGAAGAGAGGGAAGTTAGGAATGAGAAAGAGATAAATCGCATTATGAGGATTTGTATTTGTGCATTCATAATTATCATGTCTCATAAATAACGAGTGAGTTGACTCAAAGGGAACTGGGATAATGCAACTTTTAATTTTGATTGATTGATTGGCTAATTATAATGGTATTTTCTTTGGTACCCCCGATAATTTTGGGGTAAAAGTTATCATATCCAATCAGAATGTGTCACCTCAATTAAATGAGTCATGTTAGTGAGTTAAGTCAAATGGTTCTTACTATCTGATTGAATCCCCTAGACAGGATAAAATTATCCTTGAGACATCGGAGAATTCCCCAACAAATAAGAATTTGACAAATCAGTTGTCAAAATAATAACCATTCAATCTAGTAACATTTGTTTGAAAAATCTAACATAAATAAACAAAAATAAAAATACTTTCAAACTTTTCGTATGGTCACAAAAGTCTGAACTAAATAACTATATGGAGATTGAATTCTCCTACGTGGGTTTTTTGTCATATTGTTACGAGAACGAAAAGAAGGTGAAGGTTATTTTTTTTAGTTACAAAAAAAAAAAGAAGTTATTTTATTAGTTGGTTCAATTAACATTTGGAAAAAAAATTATAGTCTGTGTAATATTACACATTTACACCTAAGGAGGAGGTTTGTCCACGGTCATAGGAAAAGCGTGTTCTGTCTTCTCTTCTACACACATATGAATCTGGATTGTGATTCCCTGCATTCAGTTGGCTGATCCCACACCCTCTCTTTTTGGGATTATTAGTCTCTGATCAATCAACAAAAACATATTATTCCCCATTTCCCACTAAAACCAAATTTGTTAGTTGGGGATTCATCTGTTCAGTTCAGACATCCTAGGCCTCAAAGACCTCTCTCTCTCCCCTACGTGCCCACATAAAATAAAAGGAAGAAGCAAAGCATCTTCTTTCAACATTGACGCCTCTACCCTCTCAATTTTACTTCTCCACTGTGAGTGCAACATCTTTCTTTCTTTCTTTTTTCTATCCATAAGGAATCATCTTTGTTTTTTTTGTTTTGTTTTTTCTTCATTTTGAACAAGTATTGAACTTTTTGGAACTTGGGTGAAACCCATCTTAAGTAAGGAATATGGGTTTAATTGTCTTTAGAGATTGGTGAGCAAGCTTGTTATATATTATTGAAGCTGTTCTTAGTTTGCTTCTTGTGTTGTGCTCTTAATCATAGCTAAATTCTGTTTTTTTTTGCTATGAATGCTCTTTATTGCATTTGTGACGCGGGTGATCTGAGTTTCCAAAAAACATTCTTTTTTTAGCATCAACTAGAAAATTGAAGCTTCCATTTTTATTTTCCTGTTTGGAAGAACTGAATCGAGAATTTGGGATGTTCTTGACTAAATTCCCTTTACTTTCCAAAATTTTATTTGGACTACTAGCTCCTCTGTCATTCAAATGTGCTCAGTTACCAAAATCAATTCTTATGCTTTTCTGGTCGGAGGGTGGATTGTCATTTTGCTGTTAATATGTCTTTTTGTCTCTCATTAATTCTACACATGATTAGTATCTATTTTCTTCACCTGAACTGTTCCTGTTAAAATTTGTCACCCCATCACTCATGCATACTTGGGAGCTTTCCATGTTTAACTGAGTGCTTCGAGCTTAAAGAAATACACCGGGAATTCATATTTAACTAAGCAAGTATTAAAACTCATGGCTTTCTTGACAATAACAGGATCTTCAAGCCATACTTGGCAACCCACCATGACAGCGGATACTACTACCCCAAGTTATTGGTTGAATTGGAGGTTCTTCGTCTGTGCACTATGGATTTTGATCGCTATGTCTCTAGCATCATTTTTGATATGGAAGTATGAAGAATTCAATAAATCGAGAAGTGAGAGGGGTCAAAGGCGGCAAGAAACGGCTGGGTCGCTATATAAGGATGAAGCATGGAATACATGTCTTAAAGGAATTCATCCTGCTTGGCTTCTTACTTACAGAATAATTTCTTTTCTTGTGCTTTTGGCTTTGCTTATTGCCAATGTTGTTTCTGATGGCGGTGGCATATTTTACTTCTACACTCAGTAAGCTACATTACACATATCCTGTATGTTATAGTCTTGTATGCAACTATTCACTCATGAGATAGATTAAACAAGTCATAGACATGCTTGCTTGAATTAACAAAAACTGCCCAAGTTCCGAAACTTTTATGCATGAAAAACTTTTCTTTATTGCTTCATATGTTTACTTTGCAATTGTTTGTTTCATTGCCACCTCAAGTAGCAAGCTAGGGACTTTGCTTATGTATTATTATATTATTTTCAAATCCAGTTTTAGGATTTTTTAAGAGTATCTTCTTTGTAGTTTGCGCTCCACTAATACTGGACTGGATTCAAATCTGTTGTCTCCCTATCTCTGTCCCAAATTATGTGTCCCCAATAAAATGCTACCAACCAAGCAAAAAAATGGCACTTCTCTCTTGAACGTTAAATCATATCCCCTTTCTCTTAGTTGCCCCCCCCCCCCCAATAATTGGAAGTATTTTCTGGGCGGATAGCATTGGGGACAGAAGATTTGAGTCCAACTGATCTCATACGTCAACAATGTAGAGCCTTTGTTAAAGTGGAAGCGCTTATTATGATAAATTACATGTATTGTGGTATTCAATACTCATTGGATGAAAATGTATAACTGGCAACAAAAGGGTCAGATGATTGATTATTACGAGGAAACACCGCTGTCGTAATTACCTCTCTTGGTTATAAAGATGTTGATTCTTTTTATTTTTGGTGCTGAACAGGTGGACCTTTACCTTGGTCACTATTTACTTTGGGGTAATACTTCACATCTCCAAGTCTTCTTATATTGTAGTAAAAGAATTGTATTTCTTTGAGATTAAGTTAACTTACAGGTTAATATCCTCTCCTTTGAGAAAACAATTGAACCTATCAGTCGACTTTCAATTTCTATGTTTTCAGTTCATATCTTCTCTAAGTAACTTCTGCTCTCAATTTCACTTTCAGCTTGGGTCTTGTTTCTCCATATATGGGTGTTGCATTAAGAACAATGAATTTGGGGGCAACTTGGTCAATCATGCTTGTTTAGATACAGAACAGGGTACTTATGTGGCTCCTGCACTTGATGGAACTGTAGATATGCCTAACCTTTACAAGAGTTCGGGTGCCTATCAGGAACCTCACATTCGGAATACTGCTGGTGTATGCGGTTATATTTTTCAAATAACTTTTCAGGTAATTTTTCCTTCATGATTTTATTAATCCATCTTGGCATAGAAGGAAGACTCTTTAATCTGTAAGCAATTCTGCCATATGCTTATATTGGAGTTGTAATTTTCCTATCCTTACCAAGAACGCTAATTAGTCATTACCTTCTAGTTTGAAAGTCCCAGTTAATTATTTGTATTATGAGCAGAGTGCTCAAATTCACACCTAAAGATTATTATGTTTTAAATTGGGGTTTGCAGATGAATGTTTCCACAACAATCACAAGTTTGTAAAAGGCTGTGATGCAGTCCCTGTGCTAGAGTCATGTGTTTTTACAATGTTGATTGTTGTCTTCTTTTGCATCTTGTTTTCATTTTGAACTTTGTTGTGTTATCACTTGGTTATATTCAGGAGGCAATCTATTGATTTGTTTTCATTTTCTTTTAAATATGTAGACTTGTGCAGGTGCTGTAGTGCTCACTGACTGTGTATTCTGGCTCATTATTTATCCATTTCTGACGGCCAAAGATTTCAGTCTGGATTTTGTAAGTATTGATAATCTTGTCCTTGGTCTGTCATTTATCCTTTTGGCTGGGAAAGTTACACTTAATATACCGATAAAATTTTTGGAGACTGTTTGGCCTTTCCTTTCTAGTTTCATATTTTTAGAAAAATTAAAATAATTTGGAGATTTCCATTGAATATCAATGTTTGTTCTCCGGATTGCAACTCATATCCTTGACAACAGCTGTATCATATTTTCCTTAAATGTGAGGGAACAATTTTGCTAATTGTTTTAAAATTTTGCTTCCAGTAATTCTGACTTTTATTTATATGATATTCATCTGGAAAATGTAATCAACATCAAAGCATTTGCGCTTTCCACCATGTGCTAAACATTGACTACCTCAATAAATATGTGATTAATGGGTGGCTCCGTTGCTGTTTTTTGAAAATTAAAGTACCTTGATTAGGATAACAGTCCCTTATTTGTACAACACAAATGGGACGATATTGTACAACACACTCACATTTCAATATGTATCTCTACTTCTCCTCAAAACACGCGACACTTCGATACTCACCCACACTCATTTACATCTATTGTTGTCCCGTATGTTGTCCATAGCTAGTGTCCAAGAAAAGTTTTCTTTCCCGTTATTTGTACAACACAAATGAGACAGCATTTGTACAACACACTCACATTTCACTACGTATCTCTACTTCACCTCAAAACATATGATACTTCGATACTCAAAGCCAATGAGGCTGAAGAAAGATGAACGGGGGTTTATAAATGTAACATTGTTCACTTTTAGCTCTTAAATAGGTTGGTCTTTTGATACCCGTAAGATTTTTCTTATGTTTGCACTTTTCAATTTGCAGTTGGTTGTTTGTATGCACTCCATTAACGCTCTTTTCCTCCTCGGCGACACATCATTGAATTGCATGGTGAGTTTTTTTTTTTTTGTGGTTTATTTTTTGCCTCGATCATATAATTCAAATTTACGGTTTTTTCTTCTTAACACATGCAGAGATTTCCGATGTTTCGATTTGCATATTTTGTCCTGTGGACGGCTATATTTGTGATTTTCCAGTGGATCATTCATATGTGTGTTTCACTTTGGTAAAATCTTGTATCCCATCTTTTAATTATTGCTTTTCAATTGACTATATTCTACTGTTGTTTATAATTTGATAACCTTTGTTACAGGTGGCCTTATCCTTTCCTTGACTTGTCATCTCCATATGCACCCTTATGGTATGTTCTTAAATTCTTTCTGTCACCATCACTGAATAAGACTCTTTCAAAATAAAAAATCAACTTTCCCACTTATTGACATATGCTTATCCTTTCATGTGTGAGCATATTGTTATTTATCAGGGGATCCTGACAAATTGACTTAATATTTTCAATAGAGAAAAATTTTAAGACTACATTGGCCAGTGAAAGTGGAATTGTTTGTGATGAAATTGTGGTCAAAGTCTTCAAATATGACCAACTTTGAATAAATTTGCAAGCAAGGAGCAACTTATTGTGTCACATTGCATGTTTATCTTAACTGTTACTGAATGCAGCAATTGATATGAAGTTAATCTAAGTAAATTAAGGGTACTGGTTCAGATGATTTTACATATCTCTTGCCCTCTTGTTGGAATTTTAGGTACTTAGCTGTGGGTGTCCTGCATATTCCATGCTATGGCATCTTTGCTTTAATAGTGAGGTTGAAGCAGATGTGGTTGTCAAGATCTTTCCCTGAGTCCTGTCAGCTTGTAAGGTGATAATACATTCTACAATATTAATCATTGGAGTAGGGCTGCCTTCATCCTGGCGAAAGTGTTTAGACTTTAGAGGAGTGTGCCATTTTTTAAATGGGGGTAATTGTGGGGATGGATATTTGTATTTACCATTAAGATTGAATCCATTACTGGTCTATGTGGTAAGCTCATGTTTATGATGTTTTGCATCCAAGTGAAATCATTTACCATATCCTACATTGATTAGATCAGCTTAAGTAAAATAAAAGGTATATTTTAAAAAATCCGCTTTATTTAGTATTCAGTAAGCCTATTTATAGCTTTTGCAGAACTATGTCAAGATGAATGCTTTACCTATGAAAAGCAGTGTATTCATGTATAGCTTCCTTAATGCACAACTTTTATATGCAAGATACTGAAAATGGTATGCAGCAATGCTACATAATAAATTCATGTGGACAATGCTACAATAATTATTTGTCAAACAGCCACAGTCAAGTGGAAAATCATTTGAACCAAGTCTGAATTTGCTCATCTGTGAAGATCACAAGCATTTCTCAGATGCCTTGAAGAAGTTTCCATTGGATGATAAAGCGATAAAACAATTACTGTGGTTGCAGGTGATAACCGGGGCCATGTTGCTATTGTATGCGACGTTACATGCTCAAAATTTTGAGCCAGTAACCCACAATTGTCATAGGTGCTAACCATGCATGCTTGGGCTAAAAGCTTGGAGGGGTCTACCACATTAGGGAGGGAGGACCTCTACATCTTGGAATTCTCGTTGAGGCACCATGTTTTAAAATAAATTTGTTTTTATTTGTTTGGTAAGAAATAAAATATATTTAAAATTAAACTAAGCAAAAAAATCTATTAAGACATTGATTAAAATTTAGGAATAAATTGATAAGGAATTAAAGTTGGTAATAGTATTTTACAAATTAGTTAAAGTTAAGAAGTATCTATACTCTTTTCCCTTAAGTAAATCCAAGTACTGATATAATTAGTTGAATCATTACGGTCCAATCAATATAACAGGACACCCCATGTTGCAGATGTCCTCAATGATCCCAACATAGTGAACTACTAAGTACCAAGGAAGAGGAACAAACCATGCCCAACAGATTCAACTCAACAAAAATCTCAGTTTAAACATAATATCAATCTATGGCTTTACATATTCTCCGATAAACTCTTCCAACTTAGATATCTTCCCCGTTAATCCAGAAGCCACTGCACCTGTAACTTTGTTAGAGCACTGGGTAAAAGAAAATGGCTCTCCAGGTATCCCCAGGGTGAGCTCATTTGCAATGTCAGCTGCTGATCTTGATGCACCTATTTTGTCACTGGAAAAAGGATAATAAAATCAAGAGCAGAGTTGACAGATGTGAATCATGAAAAGAATTAGGCTATCGTAGATTGAACAATATGTACATTCTCAAGATCAAAACAAACCAATCAGTTGATTGTGTGTGTGAAGATAAATAACTTTGTGGAAGAAGCTAAAAATATTAGACCATTCAACAATAACAGCATGAACATATGAATGTGCATATATCCCAAGCTATTACACACACACACACACACACAGGGAACATAATCCATCAACTGTTGACAATAAAATGAAATGATAGAGCAGTTGTTGAATGATCAAATGAGTATAAATAAAAGATTTTGGAACTTGAAGCCATACATTTCCTTCTCCATCTGTCTGCGGATAAACTCTTCGGTATGATCAGTGACTTTGTTTTGTTACAGAGAATAAGCAGTGGAATCTTTTTCTTCATAACACTTCCCTTAGTTAATAATTGATCATATAGGTGCCCTAAAAAAGCAAAAGAAAATGTCAGTACCCTTGTGGATACAGAACTACTGATATGTGGGAAATGGTCACTAAAAAAATATTTCAATGCCTCCCAATCCCACCAATAGCTTACTAGTGGCTGACTGCTAATATTGACAAAAAGGATTACTTCATAGAAAGATGGTAATCTAGGAACTAAATGGGGGAATGGGGAAAGGAATAAGTCTGAAGCAGCACGACAATTTGATTATTTCAACTAATTTCAACACCCAAACAAGTTTCTTCAATTAACAAGAAGAGTTAAATATCCTCTTTTGTAGAGATGATAAGCACAATCTTCTATTAACAAGGAGACAAAATCTCTCTTAATATCAGAATAGTGCAAACATGGCGAGTTTCACGCTGGAAAGGACAACAAAATGTGCAAAACCAACTTCATCATATTGGAAAGAAGAATGTGCAAGGATTATTAAATGTAGCAGCTAAAAACATTATGGTGGTGCAACAAAATATTTGTGAGAAAAAGACCTCCAGAAGTATTTCGGCCTGCAAAGGGGGATATGCTTGTATTTGCCCCATAAACTGTAATGAGTCCCACATCGGGTCTACCAAGCCTGGTGTGGGACTTATAAAGGTTGAGCAAACCTCCCCTTACAACCATGGTTTTGAGGTGGAGTTAGGCTTGACCTTATTACAATGGTGAAATGTATGATTTGATTCCATTCTCTCTCTGATATTTTCTTCCTATTCTTCCTCAGTATTTTCTTTCCTTTCTGTTATTGTACTTCTCTCTCAGTTCCAATTTGAGAGTTGCTTACGAGTGATATTCATTAATATATATCCATTCCTTCAGTCCATTCCTGTGTGTGTATATTAGTAGTATTACAATGGTGCTTTCGTTGAGAGGTTGACGGCTCTCGGAGAGGGCTACTCACGGAGGGTTCTGACCAACCGTAACGTTGAGTGAAGTGCCGTGGAGTGAAAGCCGTCGAGGACGTCGGCCTTTGAACGGGGGTGTATTGTAATGAGTCCCACATCGGGTCTACCAAGCCTGGTGTGGGAGCTTATAAAGGTTGAGCAAACCTCCCCTTACAACCATGGTTTTGAGGTGAAGTTAGGCTTGACCCTATTACATAAACTTCAACCTTTGCTCTGCAGTTACACCCCCTTGGAAAACAAACAATAACAGTGTAATCCATAAATAAGAGGATTCTCTATATGAAATTTGGAAGCAGTTATTACAAAGAATGCAAGAAAATATCAAAGTAAAATTTTTATTTCAGTAATACACTCTTACTTCCGAGGATAGAATACAGCAGGGTCATAAGAACATCTTAGTTTGTTGAAAAAACTACCTACATGCCCAAGACTGAGAAAAATGGACACTATGACACGCCTGAGGTGGCATCCATTCTGCACCATGAAGCAAGCAAGATTACATAACAAGATCTAACTGCATCAACAAATAATGTACTCCTGAAGTACCGTGTTCCCATCATAAGATTCCCCATAATGCGTCAATGATCTAACATCAGCAACAAGAGTAGGACATGAGAACCAACTTTATGAAAACATCAACAATAGGGGAAGCTGCTTGTTAAGATTCAGTATTCTACAGAACACGGGCCAGAATCAAATTGACTAATCTGGTTAAAATTTATACCAACACCCCCATCAAATGCAAGGTGATATGCTTTTAGTTCTCAGCCAGTTTCCCTATACACGTGTTGGCCTATTAAAAATGCTGAAAGCATTTCCATGGATTGTCATTGCAGCGAAATGCCCCCAAGTTGTGCTCTAGAAACTTTGTCCTCATCATTGATCTCTCCCCTGGCAGAGATTAATGGCAAGCATACATACAAAGCAGCTTTAATATCTGTCCTTAAAGTTTTCGAGTCTGTTATCGTTGTTCACTTGTTCTGATGTAATCGTGGATGAACATTGAACAGTGGTGATTTGTTATTGGAACTTATGGAGTTGTCCTCAAACTACAAACAGTTGTTAAGTCCCACATTGTTTGGTACTACCACCAGCAGCCAAGACTTCGGCTATAAAAGTTGAATCCATCTGAGTTACTAAGCATACCTTTCTCGGCCTTTTGGCTAAGATCAAGTGTAGTATCTGTTCTTATCAGTTTAATATCTGATACGTGGGCCAATGGCTCACATGATATTAAATTAATTTTTTTAGGGAGAAAGCCCATTACAGTAGCTTGCTACTGGGGTTTTCACGCGTCGTCCATGCGTTACACTGCAGCAAGGGCCTGGCGCAACCCATCCAAATCAGTTAAAATGTTAGCATGATTCGATGTTCTAATTGGGCCTTCTTATTTGTAACTCATTGTTTTGCCCTTATCATTGATAGAAAACGTGTGCTTTCCGAAACCAGCAATAAGCCAGTTATATTGAAAGAAATTATATCTAGAAGGTTAACATGAACACTTCACAGTGAGCTGAACCAACTGAATAATGTACACGAAGTTTGATATGCATTTCTTCAGCCTTGAATCCTTTCTTTCTCGAAAATGTAACATTGGATCCACGGACCAATTTGGCAAAGCAAGGAAAATCAGTGCATTCCTACGTGACACAGTTTGAGGTTACTCTTCCTCTAACTATGTCTTGATATCATCAATGAGATCTGCACATTGTTCACATACAACGAAATACTAATTAGGTTTGTTGTTTTTTGTCAATATAAAAGTACTTCCAATTTGCTGGTGTTTTCTTGTAGCTTGCTCTGCCAATTTAGCAGTGCCTATTTCTTGCAGCACCCATAATTCAGAACGAAATGCTTAACTTTTAAATATATAAAAATCATGCCTTCTGTCCAAAAAAAAAACAAAAATCATGCCTAATTATATAGTGATCATAAATATGATTGCATCTGGTGGTATCCTTTTGTTTTTATGTAAATTAGAAACAATGAAATTTGAACAAATAAGTCCTTTGTGACAATGACATCTGCTTTGAAGCCTAAAGTTTCTTAGAACATTGCAGTTCTGTAACTACTATGTCAATTTTTAGCATTCAAGTAGAAGACATGGCCTAAATCTATATTCTATAATATTGACTACTTGAGAAAGATAATAATTCAGTCAGACTCTTCGACACTTTCTATCAATTTCATAAAATTCAGAAGGCATAAAAATGGTCCAATGTCCAATGGTTTCCAATTGCATTCATTTCCTTCTACTTTGTTCTCTTGCTTTCCTTAAAACATTCACATTCTGTTTCCTGTAATGCTTCTCTATAGAACACATCATTTGACATGTTTCTCCTGTAATGCTTCTCAATAGAACACATCATTTGGCATGTTTCTCTTGCTTTCTGCTTGCCTTATGATGGTAGTATAAGTAGAGATATCATAAAACCAATGACAGCATAAATCCTGCTTTAGGGAAAGAAGTTAGTGAACTGGGTAAGTGAGAAATTATATGATTTCTGCTGAAGTTACATATTGTCATATTCTGATATTCCTAATGCGAATCTGCAATCTTTTAATAGAACGAACATTCGGTTCCCATAAATTAGATGCTTTATCATTCATTCAAGCCTCTTAAGATCAACACCTTGTGATTAAAACAATAAATAACATTCTAGGCTTTCAAAGGGACAAGATGAAAACTTTGAACTTGGAAAATCCTGTGGTTGAATCTTATTGAATACCTAATCACTATATTATATTTTTTTTATAAGCAAAAAATGTATTAATTGGAGTATTAGGGGTACTCTAACCCAATAGACAAGTAACATTTACAGGTCCTATGTGTATACAAAAGAACAGTACCTATAGTCAAAGAATATTCCAACAGCTGCACCAATATCTCAGTAACATCCCAAGCAAAGAAATTTTGACAAACTATCCCTCCTAAAAACAATCCATCCTACCTTCGTAGCCACATTTAGATACAAAAAGCTTAAGTCCTAAGGTGTAGTCCTTAACAGAGAGCTTCTTGCCCAACCAGCCCGTGACAGAAGGCTTCAAACAGCAGCAGTAAAGTTGTGCAGAACATCAAGATTTGTTCAATGGTTTGCAGTAAGATGATAAACATAAAACAGGGTTTGACCACCACTCATAGAAGGATATTGAAGAGTTCCCTACTCTAGCTTTCAGCCACAGCCAACTTCTTACCTTGATCATTTCAATCACCTCACCACAGTTCACACTATATTATATATTGTTTAATACATGTTGTATATTTTCTTTTAACTTGGTGATTTTTACGTATCCTTCCATTTAGATGTTCAAGATGCCCAAATTGGTCGTGGTATGGATGAAAAGACCTGCAATAGTGATGAACTTAGTGGATCAATGGTTGATAGTCATAGACAGGGCAAATATTCATCTTCACTAGAAAACTGCGTATTGTTGGAAATCAAGAGAACTGTATCAAGATGTTGGAAGAGGAACTTGAATAAGAGAAAGTTGCCTATCCTGCTCTATACTTAGAGCTAGAGAAAGAGAGAGTTGCAGTTACAACTGCAGGTGATGAAGCCAGGGCAATGTTATCGTGTCTGTAGGAAGAGAAGGCATCAATGGAAATGTAAACAAGGTAGTATCAGATGATGAAAGAAGAAAGAGTAGCTTATGGTGGAGAAGTGATCAGTATTCTGCTAGAGATACTTATAAGAAGAGTAAGGTAGAATCACTTTCTGGAAAAAAGAACTTGAAGCTTACAGGCAGATGGGTTTTAGAGGAAATGACCAATCAAATGGTAAGCCAAAGGTGTTGCTGGTGGAATTGGGACAAACATCTTCAATTTCACTTGAAATTAATAAGACTCACTGCCATGTCAATTGTAAGCAAAGGTGAAATTGCAAATCTTTCCTCAAATTATAAGATGGTTCAAAACTTGTATTAATACAAAAGATGGAGAAGGGTTGCAGAAGAGCTTCTAGAATTGCATTTAGGCCTGAAATAGTGATAGGAACAATTTCCTATCTCAAATATAGAAATGTAACTCAAACACAATGATGAAAGGAAAACTGTTTTATTGATTGGAATTGAAAGAGAATTACAAGAGGAAAGAAGACGAAATATAGAAGATGTAAGAGCATAAGCTCCCAGCCAAGGTGAACACCTATGGCCCCCAAGCTAGAGAATACTCTCTAAGCTCCAACAACTCAAATTACATTCAGCATACCCCCTCTCCCTCTGAACTGCCCTATGTAACAGATTTGTTCTCCCTCTCTCCTCTAACAAACTTTCCCTCCCATTTGTTATTACAAGTTAGTCTCTCTCCCAAATGGAGAATCAGCCCACATAAGCGAATCATTGGGCTTATCAGGCCCCTACTTGTAACTAACCAGATTAGGAACCTATCAAATAGTTGTTTAGGCAATCATTTATACCTAGTTCATTTGCAGGAGCCAGATTTATTACTGTTGGATGAGCCCACAAATCACCTGGACCTTGACACGATTGAGTGGCTTGAAGGCTATGTTAACAAGCAGGATGTGCCAATGGATATCATTTCCCATGACAAAGCTTTGTTTGATCAGCTGTGCCCAAAAAATTTGGAAGCACAATATGCTACATGCGAGAAACAACAGAAATAAATTGAATAGACAATGTAATTATCTACGGGTTTGATCCCAGGCAGGAAAATGATATCCTCACATGAGACTGACTCAATTGGTAATACATGCTATCCACTTTATTGGGCTTTTGCTACTAGAAGATATAGTTCTATGAAAGTAAAACATGGCTATTGTATTAAGTTATAGAATTCCAATTCAATAACACATTCAAAAAATACGACTAAAACATGCCATCAAATACTATGTATGTATTTTGCTAATCTGTGAAACAAGCATCATCTCAGTAAAGCAGCCCTATTAAGGTTATGCACGTTGGACAAAACCTCATCATCATCATCATAGGTTAATAATGAGGAATGAAGAGGCAGCATGCAATTAGCAAAAGCTAAGTTTGGAGAGCATGGTGCTTCCGAATCTTGTTTTGAAGCTCATCCTTGTTGGCATCAACAACCCTATCAACCTCCTCCCCTTTCTTGAACAACACGAACGTCGGCAATATCTGCACCTGAAACTCGGCCACATCAAATAATGCGCTGACGTCGATCCTGATGAATTCAACGTCAGTGAACTTGTCGGATATGATGTGAATCACGATGTCGTGTATTTTACACGATCCGCACCAATATGTGAAGAAAACTATCATCACGAGGCTAGAGGAGTCTTTTAGATTGCTCAAGTGGAGCTTTAAGCGTGCAGAGGAGTCAAAGGTCTTGTGACGAGAATTCGAGCAACCCTTTTTGCTTGAAAAATTACTAGTATATGTCTGCACAATATCCCCACAAGTTCATACAGTTGGCAGCCACATTTAGCAACCTTTGAGTCTAAATCTACCTCAACAATGAACGTACCTTGAGCATCATAGCAATTAGACACCTGATTGACATATCTAGGCCTGCCTCTTCTAATATTTTTCTTAGTAAATTGATTGATCTTCCCAAGCTCATCTTGAAATTTATCAAAAACATTTCTTGTATAAACAGATGTACCATGCTTCTCAAGTTTTGACTCAAAATACAAGATTTGTGCCTAAATTCGTTATCTCCCCTTCTTTTTGCCTCTGAGAGGCTATTTACCGCTTTTTCAAACTTCATCACAAATTCTTGTAGTGTTGTTGTCGCATCTACAAAAGAATAAAGAAAAGCATTAATAATCTCGCTTCTTTGAAAAGTATACATCCCAGCAAAGAATGTACTCCTATTATGAATAGGTATCCATGATTCTCTAATCTTGTATAATCCCTGAATCTATTCATTTTCTTCCAAGTTATACTCGATCATTAAGCGCTTCCATTCTTCTTCAAAAATTTGGATGCATGCTGAACCTCAGATGCATCCTTTTAGGTCATGCTTGAAAACAATTTTTTTGTGATATATGTGAGCTAACATTTCAGGAAACTTCTTCCTAATGTGCCACAAGCAAAGGCGATGTCACCTTTCTAGAAATATTTTTGCTAGAGCAACTCCAATTACTAAATTCTAATCAATTATGATAAATTTAGGTTTTTTTTCCATCCATTATCTCAAGCCATATTTCAAACAACCATATAAAGAAATTCTCACAATCTTCTAATAAAGCATTGCCAAACAAAATTCACTAGTAGAGATTATTCAATCTAGTAAATGGGGCAAACGGCATACTACACTTATTGGTTTCATATGTGGTATCAAAAGTTATAACATCACCAAACTGCTGGTAAGCTACTCTTCATGTAGCGTCCACCCAAATTTTTTTTACCATCTGAGTATCATCATAGAATTGGATCACATAGAAAAATTTAGGATTTTTAACCTACTTTCGTCTACAATAGTTGAAAACAGCTTAAGCATCTTCAACATTTAAATTCTTTCTTCGAAGATTTCTAATATCATTCAAACAATCTCTATTAGAGAAAGATGAGTCACTATTATTGAAAATTGTAGCAAGCTTTCCGGTAGGTATGTCTTCTTCGTCAATTTTTTCCATAAGACTTTTTGGTAGCAACACTCATCTTTTTATGATACGTCATCATGATTATGATCATTGTTAAATGGTTTTATAACCCAATTGCTTTATGTCGTGCCTCTTGAAATAATAAGTGAAGCCTGACAACCAGTTCGAGAAGTTGAACACTTCTGTTGCATTTGATTAAAACTATCATGAATTTCTTCATTTGCACAACTTTTAACTTCGCACTGACCTAACCAAGACTGCACTCTTAGGTGTTCCTAATTGAACACGTACTCTAAAACCTTCCTTCTTAGCAAATGAATTATAAAATTCTCTAACTTTTTCGATAGAGTCGAATTCCATCCTAACACAAGGTTGGATATTAAATTCCTTACCAACATTTGAAGCATCTGGTATAATCTTTTCAAAGAAAGTTGTTGTATTCTATGGCCATCACATCAATGGTTTCAAATTCTTATATTGTACAATTATCGAAAGTAGCAGTAGTCATTATACTCTTGTTAGACGAATTAGCAACATTGCCATCCATTATTAGATGTTGTACCTGGAAAAAAAAGGAGCAAGTTAGATTAAGTTCTGCCATATGCCACTGCATTTTGCAATAAAATTAATAATCATAATTGTTTTTCACTCACGTGTTGTTGTACGTCTCTGCACTGTGCGCGGCAGCGTTGGGTTTGTGCTTTTACACTCCTACTTTTATTTCCTCACTGAAATGTGACTGCGTTTGGACTATTTACGATGGGCGGCGACCGTGAGTGGGTGTTAAAGGGAAGAAGAAGAGAAGATGATGGTGAGTTGAGAGTCAAGTGACTGTGTGACAGTGTTCCTGTGCAAATGACGCTATGTGAAAGGAAGAAGAAGAAGAAACCGTGAGTGGTGTCAAAGGGAAGAAGAAAAGGAGGGGGTAGTGGGTTGGGTGTCACACGAGTTTCTTGTAACTTCTTTAATAAAAAAAATGGGAGTCGTTAGATTAGATTGAAAGGAATGGTAAGGATTCCAAGTAGGTTTTTAAAGTTTCTTTTAAAGTAATTTGATCCCTATTCAAAAATTATATATATATATATATATATACATATATATATATATATATATATTTTGTAAATTTATAATCTTTACAAAAAAATTAATCTTGTAATAAGATATTAGTAACGCAATATAGAAGTGAAACTTAGCGATAATAAGAAAGTAATCCCCAAATAATTTACATTTGTTTTTCACTTTGATAGAACCAAGAGGGGAGCTGAGCTGGTTCTATGCGTTCAGTAATAGAAAATTTAAAGACTAAATTTATGCAAATGCAAATTACACTTGCTCTCTCTGATGTTCGATCTTTTATTACTTAATGACGAAATCGTATACTCGTAGATTTCATGCATCAACCATCAAATATCTCTCAAATTTTACTTGAAGGAGAGTACATGATGGTTTCTTTCTCTCAACGATAATGGACCTGTTTGGTAAAATTAGCTGTTAGCGGATAAGTTAGCTGATAGCGGATAGCTTATAACGGATAGCGGATGAGGTAGCTGATAGCGAATAGCAGATAAACTAGCTTATTTTCTATGAAAGTGTTCGATAAAACTAGCGGTTGAACTAGCTGAAAAATATAAAATGACATAAAAGGACATCTTCATTAATGATTTTACATAAAAGAGAGAAAAGAGAATAAATGTAGAATTAAATGAAGATAATAAGGATAAAAGTGGAAAGAAAAATGAAACGCTATAAGCTATAAGCTCAAACGCTACTTCAAGTAGCGTCTGTAAAAAACGTTATAAGCTTGTGAAAAAACGCTATAAGCTCGTGACAGACACACTTATCAAACGTGACTACTTTCTCATCCGCTATATGCTATTCGCTATAAGCTCGTTGAAGTGCCTTATCAAACAGGCTCAATATCAAAACCTACCTCCCTCAATCTCAATCATGAAATAAAATATCTAGTTCACTGGAATTACGACCTATATTCTTTTCCTTCTCACTTGAGCAAGAATTTCACTCACAAGAATGTGGTACCTCTTATCAATGAGCTATAATGGCTTTCAATATTTTCGTTAGAGTGGATATGCAATTTTCAAAAACAACTCGTAACAGGAAAGATAAAGAATGAGAAAAAGCCTAGTAGGTAGTTCTCGATCTCTTTCTCTTTTACAGGAATGATTATTGGTCCTCTCCAAGGCTTCCTTTGGGTAGTGGAAGATTTCCCTTTGATTTAGCTAGTCGCTGGTGAGTGAAAGGATTAAGGAAGTTGCTGTTTTGCTTAGTAGTTGCTAGTCTTCTCTTTAGGTATGACAACAAATCAGTATCTTTTGATTGTTGGAAAATAAACTCCTTCTCATTACGATGGAACCTAGTCATGTATACATAGAAGCAATCAGATTCAAAAGTCATATAGTACTGAGCATTTAACATTAAGGATTCAGCACAATCACAACATACATGTTTGGTTGATTGATTGATGATCGCCCAACATAGTCACAAAATTGGGGAATCAATAAGAAGGACAGACACTCTTACCGTCTTCACTTTGTGATTGTTGTTGCAGATGAGATTGTTGTTATGATTGTTGAGTTTGTTGCGCGCTGAGAGTAGTAGTTGTGCATCAATCCCATTCTAATTTTGAAGGACATTTTCAATTGTTTTTTTTATTTAAAATTAGTCTACCATTCTTACCATCATCATTGGGAGGCACACCTGAACTCACATCGTCAACGCAGCAACAATCCCAACAATCACAACAGCAATGCCATTAGCAGCAACAGTCAAAAAATAAGGATGATAGGAGCGTCATAGCGGACAACGCGTATGTTGTCCGTATGAATGTCTTGTCTGTTCCACTATGTCTAATAGAAAAAACACGACAACTTTATTAATATTTATAGACGCAAGGGACATGATAATATTATAAGCACATCTCTCATCTTGATCCTACCACAAGATGTCAGCATCCACTCATAATCATATGATGAAATATTTCTATCGTATCACAGTTCACCAAGAATTGATTTAGAAATCGTATTTCCAATTAGACATGGAAATCATTTAAGGTCTTTAAGGTTTTTCCTTTTTTTAAAAGGATTTTTTTATTTTTTTATGCAAAAATAGTGATATCAGGACACTAGATTTGGCGCTAGATTAATTACAATTATTACAATACTATATAAAGGTATTATATGCTAGATTCGATTACTTAGAAGGAATGGTCTTTTTAGAGATATATACTAAGAGATATATGCTAACAGATTGGATTTTAAAATTAGTACTAGAGTATAATTTCTATGCACTATCAATATAAAGTTTTTTACACTGTCAATCAATCAGAAATTATGATATAAGTGACTTTTAAGGTAGTTGGGATAAGAGTCAAATATTTTAACTTATGTGTCAATTTCTGATTAGTTGACTGTGTAAAAAATCTTTATATTGACAGTACATACCAATTAAATCATTAGTTTTATTTATATGATAGAATTGGAATTGTTACGTAAAATTTTCATTTCAAATTCAATTTTGTCAAAATTATAATTGGTTATAAAAATAAATTTAATTTTTCCAAGAAATAAAAAATTGAAGAATTTGAGTAGGGATGTCAATTTTACCCATACCCACCCGCAATGGGATGAGAAAGATATTAAGATATTCGTATCTGCGAGTATCCGAACCGGATAAGAAACTACTTAAATATCCCTTTACTTGTATATCTCCTGTGGTGGTCATATTGGATAGCTTTTGATGTACCAAATGGTATCTATGTAGCTTCACTAATCATTGGGTTTTGGTGGATAGTGGCCTTTAGTTTTTATCATAATATTCGGATTTAGCTCCTGTGTCATAATGTCCGTTTGGATTGGATGCTTTTGTAGCTTAAGCTATTATGCTACTTTATTTGTACAACTTGTGCATATTTTATATTTTTAAATTTTTTAAAAAAATTTTTTTTAATTTTTTTTTAATTTTTTTGTAGTTTATGAATATCCATGGATATTCGTGGATACTCATGGATATTCATAAAATCCGCTAAAATCCCGACTAACGGATACACGTGCGGGTACGTGGTGGATTATCATCTCGAGGGGCAGGTGGCGAGGGGTTACTACTTGTACCCCATTGTCATCCCTAAATTGGAGGATGTTGTTGGCGACATTGGGTGGTCAATGGGTGCCACCGGTGATAGTAGTTGATAGACACAAATTTAGGACTGTAAATAAAGTGAAATATTCAACAGTTGTACGAGCTCGACTCGTTAAATACATGATCAAACTCATTGTTTCGCTAAACAAACAAGCTTAAACTTGAAGTTAGGCTTGATTATTTAAATGAGATAAACTCAAATTTTGTAAGCTTGACATTAGTAGCTTTCAAATAACTCGTGTATATGTGTATTATCAAGATAGTTGCAATTTATTTATTACATTTACGTGGAAAATTATAATGGAGTATGAATAAAAAAATTATATTTTATTTCTCTTTTTATTTCATCTTCTAGCAAGAAGATGCTCGTTAAATATTAAATTAATAAACTTAAAATTAATTCAAGGAGAAATTTGATAAAAAAATTATGAAACGGTAAATGAGCTAAATGAGTCAAACTTAAGCTTCATATTACTAGGCAAGTCAAGCTCAAGCTTTAAATTTGTCTCATTTAAATAAATTAGCAAAGTTTGAGCAACCTTTTTTTTCATTAGCCCAACATGACCTTCAAGTGTCCGATTTCGCTTGACTCGTTTACACCCCCAGACACAAAGAGTATAGTAGGTGGATGTGCCAAAGGAACACACTAGTGACGATGGTTAGAGGACAATACCAACAATGGTGGTCGAAGAGTGCCACTAATGGTGATGATCAGAGAGAGTTGTCGATGACGGTGGTCAAAACATGTTACCTATGGTGGTGGTTGGCATACGCTCGCAGCGACAATTGTCAGCGGACTCTGTCAATGATTGTGGTTAGAGAACAATGGTTCAACAATGATGGTTTGTCGACGATGTTGATGACACTGGTTGGATGTTGCTGGCGATGGTGGTCAGTGGACGCCATGGATGATGATGGTCACATGGTTTCACCGAGGATGGTGGTTGGAAGATGCCACCAACACTTAGCCAGTATCAGCAACCATTATTACAAGGGACGACAATTTGCACCCATATTTGGGGATCCCCATGAAGACTTTCCCATTTGGGGCCTCATAATCGGGAATTTTCCCACGCGAGGATGGGAACGAGGGAGAAAATTCCTCCGAATGTTACTCGGGGACGGGGGCGAGAACCATGCTCCCCGCCCCGCAGGGTCCCTGTCCACGCTAACATTACATAAATAACGTTATATATTGTATAAATTAATTTTGATAATTTCACACAAACGCACGTGCACGCACGCACGCACGCGCGTGCGCGCGCGCACACACACACACACATATATAATTGATAAAGTAAATTTAAAACTTTCTGGAACCCTAAATCCCTAATTCCCCACCTACCTCACTTTACTTCCATCTTCATTCTTCATGAATTCATCTCCATTTTCTACCGAACCAACTCTGAGTTGTCGCCTCCGCCACCATGGTCTCACCTCTTCCTACTCCTCCAATGATGTCCACCCACACTGCTGCGCCTTTCTCAATTTGCACATCTCTCTCTTCCCTCGTGCGTGTTGTTCCTCTCTCTTGTCTCCTACATTCATCTTTTTCCTCCTCCATTCTTTCTTCAACAGTTGCATTACTTTCTCCCCCATCTTTCTCTTCTTCTCTTCCATTTTCCTTTATCTTTTTTCCTAATATCATTGCTACATAATTTTTTTCTACATTTTCATCTTCCTTACTAATACTCGTTTGGTGTATCTTTGAGTTCCTCATGACATTTATTTATTTTATTTACTATTAATTTTTATTTTTTCATCCATTTTATTTTAGTATCCCTTCTTTTACATTCTTTTGTTTTTATTTTTACTCTAATTTTTTTTTGTCTCATTCTCTGCATTCTGTGTCGTCTAGTCTACACGAAACCAAAGATAAAAAGTAAGCCTTATTATGGCTACAAAGTTATATCTGTTATTTGATTCTTTTTGTAGAACAATATATAGGGTTTGAATATCCGAGGTCCTTGCGGAGATGCGTGGGGATGCAGGGAATGAGGATGGGGAACAAATACTACTCGCGGCGGGGGGATCGGGGATGGAGGAAAAATTGGGGGTGGGGTGGGGTGGGGGTGGGAGGCGAGGAGTCAAATTGGGGGTTGGGGTGGGGAGTGCGGATACTCCCTGCGCCCATCTTGTGGGGTTGTCATCCTTAATTATCAGTGAAGTATAGTACACAGATGATTAATAATAATTATAACATTGTTTGTGGTGATTTTTTTTATCAAGTGTAAAGTACTTCATCTGGGAGCGAATCGACGAATTTTAGGACCCTCAAGTATATGGTGAGTAAGATTTTGGGTCAAGGGATTAGATAACCATCAATCGGTTAAGCATCAGTTGAAAAAATATTGATATTAGAAAGTGAATAAAGGGAAATGATTCGTCAAAATAAAGAGCATGTTGAAATAAATCTACCAGAAGAAAATTTACAAAATGGAAATGACGAAAGTAAACTTGACAAAATGGTAAATGGAAAGTCAATGTCGAGAGTAAACTTGTAAAAAGTAAACAACAAAAATGTAAGTGCTGGAAATGTTAATGTCAATGGAAGTGTTGGCAAAAACATTTAAAGTGTCATGTGTGCATGAGTGAATATTATGAACATTAAACTCGTAAACAATGCAGAAAATGTATGAACATAAATAACATGAAGAACGACGAAATTGCAGAAAGTAAATGTAAAAAAACATAAATTTACATTAAGTTGGAAAAAGCTCAAAAGAAGCTTACAGAAATGTAAAATGTATCGAAATTATTCTAGAAAGCAAGTAAATTTGAAATTGAGAGGATTTGAGAGGTAAACCAACAAGAACATAAAAGAACAAGTAAGAACTTGAAACATCAATAATCACATTAAGTGGGATGTAAATGATACAAGTTACATAAATGAAAATGCTCAAATACAGAGAGGAGTTGAAATAAAAGTGGTGATCATGCTTAACTATAACTCGTCAATTTGTGAGCATCAAACCATGGACTTAGGGCGCATTTGGATAAAAAACTTAATTAGACACTTATTTAATAAGTTTTTTTTTTTTTTTAAATAAGCTAAAAAGAGTTTATTTTCGTAAGCTTATTTGACAAACTTATTGAAATAAACTAAAAAGATCTTATAGGAAGGTCATATGCTATTTCCATTAGTTATTTTCATACGCTTATTATCATAAGTTATTCTTATAAGCCTAAATAAACTCTCTATAAGCTCTTCCAAATGCCCCCTTAGTAACTATAGGAAGTAAAAGGTGATAGAATTATCTTCATTTGGGTTTTTATTGATTGAAGTAATTTGTTTTATTAAAATAGGTTGAATGTATGACCTGATTTATTCTTCCCCGTGACCTCATTTTATTATGTAATTTGTTATGAGTTTGGGAATCACCATGTATAAATAAGATTATTGGGCCAAGCCTAATTGGCAAGTGTGTTGAGGTGATGTGTAAGGGCTTTGCTAAGGACACCTCCAAATTACTAAGGGCACCCCCATAAACAGTGTATTTACCAAAATACCCCCATCAAAGAGGCATTTTTTATTCTTCACTCGCAAATATGATATTTGCGAGTACTTGCTTTACTCGCAAATATCATATTTGCGAGTGAGCAATTCTCAAAAAATAACTCACTCTCAAATATCATATTTGCGAGTGAAGAAGATATTTGCGAAAATGCTATACTTATTTGCGAGATTCCAAAAAAAAGTACCCACTCGTAAATACCTTATTTGCGAGTGAAGAAAATTTTTTCACTTGCGAGTGACGAAATTTTTTCACACTCGCAAATACCTTATTTGCGAAATCATCCAATACTCGCAAATAAGGTATTTACGAGGGAAGGAAATTTTTCTTCACTCGCAAATATCATATTTACGAGTGAGCAATTCTCAAAAAATAACTCACTCGCAAATATCATATTTGCGAGAGTGCAAACATTTTTCCTACTCGCAAATAACATATTTGCGAGTGAGCCAAATGACAAAAAAAAAAATTTAAGGGGATATTTTGGTAAATGCACTGTTCATAGGGGGTGTCCCTAGAAATTTTGGGGGTGCCCTTAGCAAACCCCGATGTGTAATGCCTATTGGGCCTAATATCTATGATGGATGGAAATTAGGCTACAACTTCTAATATAAGGAGGACAGGATCCCCACTTAACTCTCATGCTTGGTAACTGCTCATTGTTCCATCCAAGAGACAGTTTTGATATTGTAACGCTCCTCGTTACAATAGTAATCCAAGATAATAATTTAAATAAAACAAGGTAACTAAAAAAAATTCTTAATAAATACTGAATAAATTCATGATATAATATTAATCGAAAATAATTGTTTATATCAATCTAATAAACAAAATACTTAATAAGTTTTTAAACCACAAAATTGGGCGTCTATTACAACTCGCATAAATAAATAAATAAACGATAATAATAGTCCTCCTTGCATATGCCATGCCACACTAACCAAGCTACTACTAAAACAAATCTTCAAGCGTCTGGCTGCTCAACAGGGTCGTTCTCAGTCTCTGAAAACAACACTGCTAATGAGATTTATAATCCTAATGAATAGAAATACATTTACAAAATATTTTCACAAAAGCGTTATTCTCAGCCGGCGCGATAACCGGAAAAACTAACCATGGTATTCGCTATTTTCAAAATAATTAAATAAATATTATATACTCAAATAATGACCATAAACATTCAGCAGCACATCATAAACAAATACATCATAACTTAATATACATATCAAATATTCTCAACATCATCATATGTCATATGACCATCAAACCGCACATAACAATGGCGTCCCATTGCCTACCTTACTCATGAAGGTATTTCGATGTCACCTTCTTTTCAGTGACATTACTCATTTCGATACCAACCATTGTACACTGGTGGTATTACTCATTTCGACATCCCAACGTGTGGCGATGTTACTTTCGATACCCCATCATGGCGGTATTTCATATTTCGACACCCCAATTCATTGGCAGTGTTACTTTCGATACCCCGATCATAGGCGGTATTGCAGCAGACAACATTCAACATATTAACAGTTATTGAATCATGTCAATATCACAAATATAATCAAATAATGCATATATAACATGTCAATTCAACCAAATCACGTATGTATCATTTATATCATATCACCAATCTCAGTAATAAACATTTAATTGACAGCAGAAACACCTTAGAAGGAAAACCCCCAAATTTGTAAAATCAGGATTTGACCAAAAAAAAAACATGTTCATAAAGCATAACCCAAACCTCATACAAATTGCACCATGGAAAAGTTGAGAAAGAGTATTTCTACTCACATCTCGTAGACCTCCAAAAACTTCAAATATTCCAACGAACAAATCCTAATGTTTGCCGTGAATCCTTAATCTTTTCTTGCTAATGTTCTTGAACCAAAATTGTTCGGTGTTGTTCTGTTTCTCTCCTCACTGCACACACAGTCTCGCATAAAACCTTACTATTATTTTCGTTGATGGAGGTGCTGTCACAGTAGTCGTGATTTGTGTGATATTGGGTATTTCTAAACCCTTATGTGTCTTTTATATGGTGATACTTTTGGTTAGAGCTGATAAGTACAACCCATGTATCTTGTTTTTATTCTTATCCTAATATGCTAATGATAGCCTTGCTTAACTATTCAAGAATTCAAATTGAACTCTGTTACCTGCAAGATTTGGATTTTACTAAAACCAATTATCTATTTGATAACCATCTAGTGTCACTCACAGTGCTTTTGAATTTTGGCACCTTGAGTTTGTTAGCAACGTAAACTCGCCATATTTTTTATCAATTGTAATTGTAAAAAAAAAACCCAAATCCCTGTAGCTTCATTGTTTCTATTTCAATTATTAATTTTGCATTCTTTTAATCACTAAACAATTTCAATTAATTCCTTTACTAACTGTTTTCCATATTAAACCTCATAACAACTTAATATTTTTATTAAAATAATTATAATGAAATTTTAGGATGTTACAGATATAGGAGAGAGTTCTGGTGGAAGACCTTGTTACTGACGTATACAAGTGTGTGCACTCTTCAACACCCTTCAAAGATGTCTTCAAGAGGTATGCAATTTGTTTGCTATTTATAATTGTGATTTAGGTGTTCTAAATCCTAGTATAGATCCTGTAAAAATTTAACAAAAGGTATTTGCAAGTTGATGAACAATCCTGTATAATTTTGTTCTAACCCTTATTTTCAATATTGGCTGACTTGTTTAATTCTCATCTCTGATTTATCCATAAACTACATTCTTTATGCATTCTCGACTTTAGCTTCATGTTCAACGATGGGGATTGCCATGAACTTATTTTCAACTTGCCAACCGCTTCTTGTCAAACATAGACTGCCATGCTGACATATCCTCTCTTAAATGGCTTATAGTTTGTTTGGTTTAGAATTTTCCCACAGCAAACAGGAAAAAATCGAGTCCCAAGACAAGTTTTTCAAAAGATCTAGACATGTCAACGGGATTTAGAACATGATTTTTCAATGAGTGAAATCTAAAACAAACATGTGCTTTTTGTCAAATTTTGCTTACCCTCTTGCATAAGTAAAAAATTTACAAATGTCACTTGATCTTATGTGTTTCATACGTGGATTATATATAGATTATGTAAATTGGTTGAACTCAAGTATTATTCTTTAGTAATCGGCTTTTGTAGTGAGCTATTTTTTACCGAGTCAACGAGAGAAGGTTGCAATAGTTGACCAACTGCTAATTTGCCTTTGTAGAGATGAGCTAAGTTTTACTCCGAGTCTTTTGGCCGGAAGGGTGCAGGTGAAATCAAAAGTGGGAACACTAAAGTATTGACTCCAAAGAGGAGGAGGCATGTGTCAATTCTTCTTTACCTTATCTTCGTTATAAATAGATAAATTAAACTTTTCTCACATCCAAGGTGTGATGAATACCATTGATGGGTTCTTAAGATGTTTGTTATAAGGGCTATTTATGTTACTTGGGTTTATGTATCGTATTCAATTTATTGTGAAATTAATAACTAGCATCGAATTCAACGTGGATTCTTTCTTTTCTTTCCCTTTTCCTTTCTTGATCAGAATTTGCCGGTTGACATATTATTTGACAACAACTGACAGAGAACAAAATAGTACTCACCGCAAGGACGAGGTGTGACCCCATTTATTGTAGTTTAATGGATAATTGTTGTGAATGAGCAAATGTGGAGTGGAGTATATACGATGAGAAATTATGATTGCTGATCAACTAGCGGAAATAAAAAGAAGCATTGGGATGGATAACCAGAGCCGATCAACCTGGTCTACCTACTCCTGGTGGTTATACACTAACGCTTAATGAATAAGCAAGATAAAAGCTTGGTTTATTAGTAAAGAATTAAAAATTAAAAAACTAAAAAGAAGAGGAGAGAGAATTTACTTCTATCATGATAGTACCATAGTCACTTTGCCATTTTCATGTACCTGATTTGAAGCAGCTCAAATATTTATATATTTGTTGAAAAGAATTCAAAGTTTAAATATTTTTTGAACCCAAAATCCAATGACATTCCATTTAACAAGGCTATCAACTTTTACGGTTTCTAATAACTTTATATAATATGCTTTTTAATTGACTTAACTTTTCAATTATAACTATATACCATTTAAATTATTTATATAAAATTCTACAAAATTTGAACATCAATAAAAATTATAATCAAATAATTTCTATTTTCATAAATTGTAAAAGTATATATTACATTTTTGTATATTAATGAAGTAGTAAATAATTTCATATTAATATCAAATTATATATATAATGAAAGTTTCTAGTCAAACAATTAATTTTGTAAAAAAATTATGAATAAAAAGTTATTTAAAGGTGCAAGAACGCCTATGATATAAACGCAATCAATTATATGTATATGAGAGAGAGAGACGATCCATTGACAACAAGTGTCAAACTTTACTCTTACACTAATTTTTAATCATTGATTTAAATTTGATCTAACGGCTTAAATTATCTTTTTTATTGAAGAGAACAAATAATTAACAATAATTACAATATTTAAATAAAAATTAGATTATATTAAATGAAAATAGATATCAAGTATCTTGAACTTTTATTAAAATTGTATATTGGCCTCATGTTGGCATTGGAGAGAGGTTTTAGAAAAGTTATATTAGAGATTGATTCTCAATCTATCGTCCAGATCCTTCAAAAATCTTCAGAATTGATCCTTTATAAGCAACTTCTTCGTATAATCAAAGGCCAGCTCGCTGAGAAGGCAATAGCTGTGCAGATTACCTTGCAAATGCCAGCCTAGCAAAACCATTTGGCTATGGGGAACTTGCAACTCCTCCTTCTGATTTAGTGATCCACTTATTACATGATGTTTGAGGGGCCTTCTTACCCCGCCTAGTTAGAATCTAGTCTTTCTGTTTCTTTCTTGGGTGCTAGCTCCGTCTTGTAACCTAAAAAAAGTAATATTTATTTATTAAATATTTTAGATTTTAATTTATACAAAGTTATTATTTTTATTAACTAAAAATGGATTAAAATGAGCATTATTTCCAACTCAAAACCGTTAGAACTCATTATATATAACTACGTTCCTTCTCTTTCAGATATTTGTTTCAAGTTTCCTAATCTCTTTTGCGCACATCGCACCACTGCAAGATGAGCAAAAACTTGTTAAGATTTAACATATTGAATATTTACTCACTTTACATATTTGAGTAATAAAATTATGCATGAATAATTATGAATTTTAAGTGTATTTTATTCTAGTGTTTAGTGATTCCCCCAAAATTTTTACTCAAGATCTGTCAATGGTGTATTGTCTAATTTTTACTCAAGATCTGTCAATGGTGTATTGTCTATTTTCAAACCGGTTAAACTACATTAATTCTTTTACCGTGAAAGAGATAATAATAATTTGCGAATTTTTTTGGGTACAATACGTGAAAAATGATAATTTATGAATTTGTATGAGTGAAAAGCAATAAGTTATATAA
Organism: Ammopiptanthus mongolicus; assembly: GCA_039655645.1. NCBI lineage: Eukaryota > Viridiplantae > Streptophyta > Magnoliopsida > Fabales > Fabaceae > Ammopiptanthus > Ammopiptanthus mongolicus. The sequence continues at coordinate 90,905,571 of CM077343.1, forward strand.
GTAGTTTAGAAATATATATATCATCTATCACGATCATTCAATAAACTCAGGGGGATCTAGTTACTTGAATAAATTGAGAACTTTTCACATACGAATAATTTTTACTCTAAGCTTCCAAGTCTTCTTATTATTGTTCACATTAACCTTATCAACAAAATCATATCGATCAGTCATGGTAGCAATTAAACGAAATGAGCAGAGAACAAATGTAATTGTGAATCCAGTTTCTGCAAATGTATTAATAAAATTAGTAATGACTAATAGCATTTTTGGTTTGCAGTTTCTTTACATTGCCAACACAAGGAAAACTTGCTTTCACATTTTCTATATAAAAAAAGTTATACTATTATTACGGCCAATGTGATTTTTCCCTGATGCGACACCAAAAACCCAAAACAAACACACCATAAGTAATTGGTCAAAAAAATTGTAGCTATATTTATTTAAATTTCATGCATTAGTCATACCATTTTAATGGTTAAACATGCAACAATTTTGAATATAGGTAGTGTTCAGAGATATAAGAGACACTAAAGTGAGACAAAAATAAAAGTTTTTCATGTTTAATACAAGAGATAAAAAAGCATTCACATGCATAAAAAATGTTCAGGAATAAAATTAATGAATGATATTTGAAAATTTCATTCCATCTGTGAATATGAGAAGGAAATATTTTCGGGGGAATGGAAAAGTTTTATAATGTTAAATTACTCAATTACACCCACTCATCCTTTTTCTTTCTTGGTCCAGTTTAACACAGTTTTCTCACATTCATCGCTATTGCTCATCGCCGACATACAATAGGTCCATTTAACGTTTCCTTCGAAGTTGTGTTTTAGAAAAAAAATTCTTGAATGATGATAATCAAGTAAAGTGGTAATTTTGGAAAGTTTTGTAATGTTAAATTACTCAATTACCCCCACTCAACCTCTTTCTTTCTTGACCCAGTTGAATGCAGTTTTCACACATTCACACCTCGTTATTGCTCATCGCCGACATACAACAGGTCCATTTAAGGTTTCCTTCAAACTTGTGTTTTAGAAAGATTTCATCTTGAATGATGATAATCGAGTAAAGTGGTAATTTTGAAAACTTTTGTGATGTTAAATTACTCAATTACCTCACTCACTCTCTTTCTTGGCCCAGTTGACCTCAGTTTTCACACATTTATCCCTCATTATTGCTCACCATCGACATACAACTGGTACATTTAATATTTCCTTCGAATTTGTGTTTTAAGAAAGATTTCATCTTGAATGATTATAAATAAGTAAAGTTATTAAATATATAGGTACACTAGCTACTAGTATATAAACCACTCTAGGTGGCTCATTTGTATTACTTTACTCATTTGTAACCTTTACACATTTTATCAATGCATTTTTACATTCTCTCTCTAATTCCTTTTCTTCTTCCCTGGGATACCATGATTCTTAACATGGTATCAGAGCCATATCATCCACCTTGAACAATTCTTCCGCTCTTTGTATTTTGTTTATTTTATTTTCTTTCTTCTTTTCTTTTTCGATTTTTCTCCAGAAAATCCAAAAGTTCTTTCTCCTTTTCCCTCCACAATTCTGTAATACTTCCTCTTGCGTCATTTTATCTCGATTCTCTTTGCTGATTGCGATTGTGATCTCTATGTTCTAGATTTCTGGTTGCTGCGTTTTCAGATCTGGTCTTGGATCTGTCTATTTGGTTCTTCATTTTTTTTTCGGGTTCCCTTGCTGCGATGGTGGCCGCCGTTCTGTTGCGGTGGTGATTCAGGTCTTGCGATGGTTTAGATCTGGTGGTGAGTGGTGCCGCCGTTCCGATTTTGATCCCGATCTTGAAGAACCGTTCTCGTCATATCTGGATCTTGTTCTTGTTGCTTTGATAGATCACTTCTTCCATTTTTGGTTTGAGTATAAATTCAAGACATTTGGTTTGCGATTAAAGAATTTGAAATGAGACATCTTTGTGTCGTCGTCGTCGTCTCTGAGCTCCGAATTTGTTTCTCAGAGATCGGTGGTGCCAGAGAATTGGCGATTTGGTGATCTTCGAGGTTTGATGTGGCGTTCTTGGATCTATGCTGATTTTGTTGGAATTGGCAGATTTGGTATGTTGGTTGTTCTTGTTGTTATCTTGTGACGTTAGGTTGGGGAATCCCGTCTCTGTTTCTTGAACCAAAATTGCTTCATAGCAAATCATACTTGTAGTGATATCATAGCAAATCATTGTTGAAGCGTATTCTGGTTTCTTTCAGTTGATCACTTCTGTGGTTGTGAAGGATTTTGGGGAGCAACACGAAACCTACGATGTTGTTCTGTTGTGTTGCAGTATAAGCAATGTCACCGAGTTGCAAGATGTTTAGATTTTGTGTGTTTCACTTTTTCGTTTGGAGTTATTCCATGAGGATAATCTTTGCCATGTTGCTGGAGTATTGCTAGGGATTTTGATGGTCCAATATGTTTGCTCAGACTTTGTTATTTGGTCAATTTGATAAATTAGAAATTGTGCTCACAAATTGTTTGTGCTTCCTCCGCTTTGAAGACAGCTTCATTTCTTTTTGACTGATGTCATAGATTTTTCTTGATTTGGTTCTTCAATTAGCCTAATTGGCTTTGTTGTTAGCTTCCTCCCATGGTGCTTAAGCATTCATATGAGCTTGTGTCATGGATGGTTAAGTATTGATATTGTTGCTTTTCTCTTGAGTGGTTAAGGCTCATCTTTTACCTTCTGCTCTTGATGGTTAGCTTTGGTAGCTTCTATCTTATGGTGGTTAAGCATTCTTGTTGTGGCTTCTACCTTTGATGATTGTCCCAATTTTGGGCCTTTTGATGCTGTGGAGTGAGTGTTGTGGAGACGCTGGAAGAAATTCGAAGGGGCCCAAAAGTAGGTCAAAGAAGTTCTAGGAGCTATGCACTTCAGCCGCTACCACTTTCTTTATTTGCTTTCTTTGATATGTCGATGTGATTACAGTTTGTGGTTTTTTTTTTCTTTTGATCAGTTGTATTGCATTTTTCTTTGATTGTATCCCAAGCTGTTAGTGCTAATCCGCACTTCCAGCTTGCGGGGGCTATTAAATATATAGGTACACTAGCTACTAGTATATAAACCACTCTAGGTGGCTCATTTGTATTACTTTACTCATTTGTAACCTTTACACATTTTATCAATGCAATTTACATTCTCTCTCTAATTCCTTTTCTTCTTCCCTGGGATACCATGATTCTTAACAAAAGTGGTAATTTTATTAACATTTTCTCTCATTGTTAATAATATTATAAGTAACTTAAAAAAATTCTTTCAAAAAAAAAAAGTAACTCAAAAAATTATCAAAATTTCATTGATTTTCTAAAATAATAATTAAATATAAATAAGTTTTTCTTAAATATATATTAAAAATACGGAAAGAATAAAAATTAATAGTTTTAGGAGAAAAAAATGGTTTGAGGCAATGTGCAGCACCACCACGGCATCAACCTGTGGCAATCGTTATGGTCCAAATCCAAAAGTTGAAACGTTGGTACGAGAAATAGTAGGTAGGTGCCACATGTGTCTGTGTTGTGTTGTGTTGTGTTGTTGCCTAATTCCTCTTCCATTTCCCGCTACCCTTTTCTTAATTCCTACCTTGTTCCATAATTCACCAACCAACCACCCATCATTTTTTTTTCTTCTCCAAACAATCTAAAAACATAAAATCAAAGCTTTCATCTATAAATAGAGCCATCACACACTTAGATCATTCGTTCATCTGTTCGTTAGGTCTAACTACCCACACCCACCTTCCTCACCTTCATTATTTTCTCTATCTAACAGTAATTCCCAGATCTCCAATCTTTTGTGTCGTTTGTTTTTTGTTTCAATTTGTTCCGTACAGTCTCCTGAATCTTAAGGCTTTGATTTTGATCCCATTTCCAAAAAGCTAATTTGAGATGGGTGTTTTGTTTTTTTTCATATGGGGTGGATGAGATTTTGTTTTTGAATTTATTGCACATTTGGTTTTGGTAGTTCAGATCTGTTATAAGGAATCATTGATAATTTTTTATTTTTGATTGAAGAAACAGATTAAGAAGAAATGGCCCGCAAGAAGATCAGAGAGTACGACTCCAAGAGATTGGTGAAGGAGCATTATAAGAGACTTTCTGGCAAGGACTTGCAGATCAAGTCTGCACAAGTAAGTACTCTTATCATGACTTAGTAATTATAAACATTTATTGGAATAATCAAATGTGCATATTATGCATAATATAAGTTTATATCTGAACCTCTATCAACTAAAATTTGTTTAACCATTGAAGATAGTTTCACTTTCACTTCAATAAGAAATTCTTAATTTGTCATTTAAGATATGCTTTAATTTGTAATGTATATAAAAATGAAAAAACAAAATTCCATTACTCAGAAATCAATAATCTTCACCATCATACACGTGAGTGTGTGTAGTGGTGCGCATATCAAACTTGAGTGATGAATTTGTTATGTGTTGTGCCTCAGGTTACAGCTTCCACTGATTTCGCTGAACTACAAGAGAAGGAACCTTGGCTTTCATCTTCTAAATTGGTTGTAAAACCTGACATGTTATTTGGAAAGCGTGGCAAAAGTGGTTTGGTTGCCTTAAACTTTGATTTGGCACAGTTGCTTCATTTGTGAAAGAGCGACTTGGAAAAGAGGTGTTTTTCCCATCTGTCCTCCAAACCTTACTCTCATGGTTTCCCATCTTATTTTTCTTTTCAGTTGTTGGGAGTATTTTCCCTTCTACTCTTGATGTATTTTGTCATGTCTTTCTCTAATGTATAGATTGAGATGAGTGGATGCAAAGGACCCATAACAACTTTCATTGTTGAACCTTTCATTCCACACAATGAAGAGTTTTACCTCAACATTGTCTCTGAGAGGCTTGGGAACAGCATAAGCTTTTCAGAATGTGGAGGAATTGAAATTGAAGAGAACTGGGATAAGGTACTACCAAGCATATTTTTCACCTTACACTTACAGATTAAATACTCTATGTTTTGCCCGTATAATCTTCCCTTATAATCCACAAGTTACAAAGTGGTCTGTTCGTATTTCAGGTTAAGACTGTATTTGTTCCAACGGGAGTGTCTCTTACATCAGAAATTATTGCCCCACTTGTTGCAACTCTTCCCTTGGAGGTAAATTCACTTTTAATAACTAATTTGTTATTTTAAAAACAAATCAACTATTTACTTTAATTGTGTTTCTGCATATTGCTTTGATTCTTGATGTAAAACAATTGTACCATGTGATTGAATACCCCTTGCCTTTTTTTTACAGATCAAAGAAGAAATCGAGGACTTTCTCAAGGTGATTTTCACTCTATTTCAAGGTATAAACACACCACTAGATGAGATTGTTCAATCATTACTGAAAAGTTACATTTAAACCTTACCATTTTATTTATTTATTTACTTTTCTTTTTTGTTAGACCTGGATTTCACTTTCTTAGAGATGAATCCTTTCACATTGGTTGATGTAAAGCCTTATCCTTTGGATATGAGAGGCGAGCTAGATGACACTGCTGCTTTCAAGAACTTCAAGAAGTGGGTTCTTTCTCTTTAACGAATGCCGATTGTTATTTTCAAGGACTAGAATATAGATTAGAACTGATGGATATTTTGCAGTTAATATTTTTAAGTGGACATAATTGTTGCATTTGTTGCAGATGGGGAGATATTGAATTTCCATTGCCATTTGGAAGGGTCATGAGTCCCACTGAGTCTTTCATTCATGGATTAGATGAAAAGGTGCACAAATATAACTTTGACCTGTATGTACAATTTTATTCAATTCAGTTAAAACTAAGTCCATAAGATGTTTGTGTGTGAGAGAGGGTAAAAATAAGGGTAAAAACTACAATTCTTACTAAAAGTAAAAAGTAAAAACTATAATTATTTGGCTCCAAGTAATGAACTAGTTTTTATTCTGAAATCCTCCCAGAGGAATCTTGGGTAAGTAAAAATGTTGCAGGTCGTAATCCTTAAGTTCTTAGCATTTTAGTATATAATATTATCACCTGTGTTTGCATATCTTCAAGGTCAAGGTCAATTACATTCCTCATACTAATATCTCAGCATTCGTCAATTAATTTATTGATGAATGCAATAATACTATTGCTACTAGTTATGGTGCTGATAGTTAACTTGTTCACTTATTTAATGTTTGCAGACAAGTGCATCTTTAAAATTTACGGTTTTGAACCCAAAGGGTCGAATTTGGACAATGGTAGCTGGGGGAGGTGCTAGTGTCATCTATGCTGACACGGTGTGTTTCTCTGATTTTAAAACTGAATTCATAGCTAATCTTCATTTCTTGTAGCATTAACTGACAACTTATATACTATGACACTAAAACAGGTAGGTGATCTTGGCTTTGCAAATGAACTTGGAAACTATGCAGAATATAGTGGTGCACCCAAAGAAGATGAGGTCCTACAGTATGCCAGAGTTGTAATTGATGTAAATAATTTTTACCTATGCTATATGTTTTATGTCTATCTATCAATTTAGAGTTTCAACGTTATTGCTTACATGATCAGCCAGTCCTTGTTCGAAGCGTCTAAAGAAAGATTGCTTATGAAATGCATGCTAACTTTGCACCAGATACTATCAAGTATTTTGTATGTATCTCTATGATAATCACATTATTTCTTTCCAGTGTGCAACTGCAAATCCTGATGGCCAAAAGAGAGCTCTTGTGATTGGAGGAGGCATAGCTAATTTTACTGATGTTGCTGCTACATTCAGCGGCATAATTCGAGCGCTGAAGGAGAAGGTAAGCAAGCCTATGATCATAATAGACCTTTGCTCACCTTTATCATCATGATAAACTGCTTATAGCAGAGTTGAATTGATTGTTGAGCTATTGCGATCCAGGAGTCCAAGTTAAAAGCAGCAAGGATGCACATTTACGTGAGGAGAGGGGGTCCTAACTACCAGAAGGGTCTAGTGAAAATGCGAGCACTTGGAGAGGAGATTGGCATTCCCATTGAGGTCACACAACTGATGCCTTTTATTGATAGTATTTAACAATCAACTGATGCTGTTAGGAAAATTTGTTTTGAGGAACAGTCTTTAATCTTTTTCTTCTTTTGGTATCATTATTACAGGTTTATGGACCAGAAGCAACAATGACTGGTATATGCAAAGAGGCAATAGAGTGCATCACTGCTGCGGCTTAATTATCCAATTTGGGCCAATGCCTTATTTTAAAGTATTTTCATGGCAAGTCTGAAGTAAACGTTGATTCTTAATTCCCAGAATTCAAAAATTTAGTTAGAGCATATTTTTACAAAATCGAGTCTTTAAAAAAGAATGTGACCGAGAATGTTATGTCTCATATTTGTAGAATTCTGATGGCAATTTCTTGACATAATAGTGGTTTTGGTTGTTAGTTTCATGTTATATTGTCTCATGTTTTTAGCCGCCTTCTTCTGCACCTTTTCTAATTGCTGAATGGAATAAATCTTGTATGGGCATGGGTTTTCATTCAGGTTCTGGCTTTCATCCGCAAGAATTTACCAAGATTTATTTTATTTTTTTGACACAATTTACAAAGTTTTATGAAGGGATTTACTTTAATACTTTAATTAATTTTATAGAATTATATATATATATTATATATATATTATATGGTCCGGTCCCCAATTTTGCCTTCAAGTATTTTTCTCCCCCATCCGTGCGCGGGAAAAATCCCCGAGAATCCGTATTCACCAAATCTCATGTGGAAAATGTTGAACCTCCATCTTCACTCACCAGAAAAAGCAAGTGATGAATATAGGAAGCAAGCAACAGAAAAACTTCTTTGTTGGTTGATTGGACAAAAAGGGCCACAATTTTGACATTAAAACAAATAGGAGAAAACTTGATGCAATTCTATAGAGGTTTTAATGTTGCTTTCCAATAAGAAAATGATATGTGTAACAACTCATTAATAAAAATATAACATGTGTAACAGACTGGTATATATGTCATATTCTCATTGAAAGACACTACTTAAAACCCATGTAGAATTTCATGACTTAGCAAGGTAGATTTCATTTGAATGCTTCTAGACTTCTCCTTATGCGAAGGGCATTTATGGTAGCAGAAAGTCCCTAAGCCATTTGGGCTTAACCTTATTCCTCTTGGCCCAAGTCTGAGGAATTGAGTCCATTGTGTCTTCTTAGTCCTCATGGGCTGGTGCTTCATCCGAATCAGAGGCTTGGTCCATGACATTCCTTGGGTCTTGAAGAAACACCTTATCCTCAAGGTGGAGATCCGGGTAAGATTGAAGTAGCTCGGGTAGGGACTCCCAAGTGGCATCTTCCGGGTATGAGCCAGCCCACTGGACGAGAACTTTGGGAGGAGAGGAAGAAGTCGTGTCGTTCCAATCCGGAATGGCTAAAGGCTGGTCCCGGGACTTATGCTCAAGTGCAGCCAGTGGCGAGGCCAGAGGAACGGTGGTGGAAGCATGACATGGTTTCAACTGGGAAACGTGGAAAACGGGGTGGGTTTTGCACCCTATAGGGAGTTCCAATTCAAATGCTACCGATCCCAATTGGCAGAGCAATTTGTAGGGGCCATAATAGCACTTGGCTAATTTTTGCACACGGTGTCCAGCTACTGAAGTCTGTCGATAGGGACTGAGCTTAACAAAGACTCGATCACCAGGGCGGAAGGAATGAGGGAGGTGATGTTGACCAGCGTATAACTTCATATCGTCCTGGGCCTTGAGCAACTTCTTTTTGAGCGATTGCAAGATGGAGTCCCGAGTGGATAATTCAGAGTTGATTGCTTCCAAGTGATTGTCCCGGCTATGTACTGCAGGAGGGAGGGTGGTGGTTTACCATAAACCACTTGGAAAGGAGACAACCCTGTGGAAGAGTGAATGGACGTTTTGTAATGCCATTCTGCCCAATATAGAAACTGATCACATTGATTAGGTTAAGAGTGAACAAAGCAACGAAGGTATTGTTGAAGAACCTTGTTGACATTCTCTGTTTGCCCATCACTCTATGGGTGATATGTAGTAGACATTCTGAGTTTGGTGCCACATAGCATAAAGAGTTCTTGCCAGAATTTACTAAGAAAGATGGGATCCCTATCGGACACGATGCTTCCAGGCATGCCATGAAGTTTGCAAACCATTTTGGTAAATAGGTCAGCTACCTTAACAGCCGTAAAATGGGTGGGTAACATACCAAAGTGAGCAGCTTTGGAGAGACGATCAACGACCACCAAAATCAAGGTATTGCTTTGGAAGGAAGGGAGCCCAACAATGAAATCCAGTGAAATGTCTTCCCAAACACCTTTAGGAATAGGGAGGGGTTGGAGGAGGCCATAAGGTGCATGGGTGGAATGCTTGACTTGCTGACAAGTGAGGCAAGAATTGACCCTATCAGTGACATCCTGCTTCATGTTATGCCAGAAGAAATTTTCCTTTGGAGAACGGTTTGGAGGGTGGCGGCAAGGTCGAAGTTGGGAGGGTTGGCTATGGCAATGGAAGCACCAATGTAAGGTCCTGGAATTGAAAAGAGAAACAATATGCAAGAAAAAGCACTCCTTTAGAGGGGAGAGTCCTCCTTAAAACAAAACAAAAACTTTTCTGAATATTCTTCTTTACCTTTTTCATTCATCCAACTCATATATATATATATATATATATATATTTCATACAATCTCGGGCAGATTTGCTGACGTAATACAAGAGGCAAATAACAGAATTCATAACAACTTTCATGACTCAGCAAGGTAGATTCCATTTGAATGCTTCTAGACTTCTCCTTATGCGAAAGGCATTTATGGCAACACAAAGTCCCTAAGCCATTTGGGCTTAACCTTATTCCTCTTGGCCCAAGTCTGAGGAATTAAGTCTGTCGTGTCTTCTTGGTCCTCCTGGGCTGGTGCTTCATCCGAATCAGAGGCTTGGTCCATGACATAGCACATAGCATATTTCTGTATGCCTACTGTTATAACTTGTAGCAGATCACCTGAGATCATAAAAAATAACATTTTTTAACAATAAGATTTTAAATACATAACCAAAACGAAGTGAAATGAAAAGTAAGAGCAAATTAACCCATTTCTAATTATTGTTTTTGTAAATATATTTTTTAAAACAAATTATCCCATGTTTAATTTCTTTTTGTAAATATTTTTTTTTAAACGATTTAAGTATACATTGTCAATAATAAAAAGTTTTACACCGACATCCACTAATATTTTGACATTTGTACTTTTATTTTAATAATTAAGAGAGAGAAACAATAATCATATAGATTTGTCAAAATTTTATTGGATGTCAATGTAAAATTATTTTATACTGACAATGCACAAAAATTAAACTCTTAAAAAAATCTTAATTATTCTCATTCTCATTTTCATGTATCATAATTCATAAATTACAGTGACACACAATGTGATTATTCTTTATACAATTTTTTAAACAATTATTCTTTATATTTGTGCTTATATTTTAGGCTTTTGCCCTCTATTGTATATTTTTGGCTTTTTGCCTTAAAAATACTCCCAACAAAAGGAGTCTTTGTATTTTTACCCCCAATATGCGTGTTTGCTTTTTGAAAAAAAATATTAAAAAAGAAAAGGGAGGGTCCGTTTTATTTATGCAGCCAATCGGATAGAGATTCCCAAATTGGAATTGAGACATAGAACTCTAACGCACTCTCTCTCCACTAACAAAAACACCTGGCAACCAATTGTCTCAAAATGACTTATAATAATAGGTTACAAATAGAATGCACGGGTGCACATGGGTTACAAAAGGCGCCGTGATTGAAGGCTGATTGAATACCCCTTACCTTTTTTAAGGATCAAGGAAGGAATTGAGGAGTTTCTCAAGTTGATTTTCACTGTAGGTCAGAGAAATTCTTAAGATATGAAGTCAATCAAAATCTATAAGATTGGTCTCTATTTTTTTACTAACTAACACCTGCATTGAATTTTTTTATTGACCACTTACATCTGTCAAATCAAATACATCAACCATATCCACTGAATGATTACTTTATTATTATTATCAAGTGTTAACTATATAAACCATAGAAAAGAGCAAGCATGTCCTTAGGGAAGCAAACAAGGTGGCTGACTTTTTTTTTGGCTAAGATGGGTACTACTAGGAGCAACCAACGATGAACTTTATTGGAGCAATCTCCTTCAGAGTTAGACCATGTGCTGATAGCCGATGCCATGTCATTAGCTTTTCATAGAATTTAGTTTTGCTTTCTTTTCCTTTATTATTATCTACCAAAAAACAACAATAGAAGTTTTGTCCCGTATTTCACGCCTCAACAATCAGTACGACGATGAGAATGTCTGGTCTGGTGCGTCACGGCGTTGTGGCCCGTATCAAATAAATTTTATTTTTCTAGAACAAGTAAAAATGAAAAAAAAAACATATAAAAAATATAGTGCAAATATCTTGAAGTAAACTACACTGAAAGATATGTACGGAAAAAAAAAAACCTACACAAAAAGATAGTAATTACTTAGGTGTGAACCACTACAGTGTGCTGTGAAGTTTGACTTAAGTATTACTTACTATAGGTGTTGAACTTGAACCCACTTCCAAAACGGTTTGAAAAGCATCTAAGAGTTGCTTTGAACGGCCAAGACCGTGGTACCAATCAGATTGCACTGAAAGTGAAATCAAGATAAAGAGAAAGAGAATAAGCTTAAAAGGGGCAATTTTCTCACAACAAGGCTTCTCTCTGTGTCTGCCTTTTTCCTTTTCCAACCATCATATTCTTTCTTTCTCCAGCATGGAACTCCAGCATTCTTCCCGCACCCTTTTGAATCCCTTCGCCACCTTTCACCACCAGCACCCCAAGAAAGACAAGGTTGCCGTCATAATGGGCGCCACGAGCTTCAGAAAATCACGCCTCTCCATCTACCTCGCCACACCCTTCTCCCCTTCCTCCGCAATCCTCAAATCAGACCAAAAAGAAGTCTACAGCGACCGCCCCCTCTTCGACGACGACGACCTCGATGCCAGAGAGTTCTCCCCTTTGGACATTTTCTCACCCATTGTCACCACTCTCCCCTCACCCTTTTCACTCCCTCCTCTCCCCCCCCCCCTCCAGCTCAGCTGGCCACTCATGGAAGCCACCACCTTTCACCACCACCGCCAGAAAAAAAAAACAAGGTTGTCGTCATTATGGGCGCCACCGGGTCCGGAAATTCTCGCCTTTCCGTCGACCTCGCCACCCGCTTCCCTTTCTCCGAAATCATCAACTCCGACAAAATGCAAGTCTATAGAGGCCTTGACATTACCACCAACAAGATCCCCCTCCACCAGCGCCGCGGCGTCCCCCACCACCTCCTCGGCGACGTCGACCCTGCCGCCGGAGATTTCTCCCCTTCTGACTTCCGCCGCCAAGCCGGCGATATCATCTCCGATATCACCTCCCGGGGGAAGCTACCCATCGTGGTGGGTGGTTCCAACTCCTTCATTCACGCCCTTCTGGTGGAACGATTCCACCCCGAGTTGAACGTGTTTGCTGCTGAGTCATCACTACCAATATCTTCCGAGTTGAGATACAAATGTTGCTTCCTCTGGGTGGATGTATCGTTTCCCGTTTTGTCAGCTTGCTTGCGGAAGCGAGCCGACGACATGCTTGACTCAGGAATGGTAGACGAGTTGGCTCAGTTCTTCGACCCGAATGCCACCCATGACTCGGCGAACCGAACCGGGTTGAGGAAAGCCATCGGGGTGCCAGAGTTCGACCGGTATTTTAAGAAGTTCCCGCCGGGATCAAAGGCGGATCGGATGCGGAAGGGCGCATACAAAGAAGCAGTGAGGGCGATAAAGGATAACACGTGTAAGCTGGCCAACAGGCAGATCGGAAAGATTTTAAGGCTTAAAAAACGGGCGGGGTGGGACATAAGGAGGCTTGACGCCACCGACGCGTTTAGGGCGGCGCTGATGTCAGACAGTTGGCCCCATATATGGGAGAGGCGGGTCTTAGAACCAACCGTCAAGATTGTGAACCGGTTTTTGACCGAGCTCTAGTGTGTTTGAGTTTAGGGAGGTATATGATTGTGAGGTTGGAGTGAGTGATTCATATTTCAATAATGTATGTATTCTTAAAAGTAGTTTTCCGGTGATTTATAGTTGAATAATATATTGTTAAAAGTAGTTTTGATATAATAAAGGTTGTTTATATCATCCCTTTCAAACTGATTTTTAACAAGTGTAGTTACCAAATTTTGCTTCAAACTTTTAAATGAATCTCTCTCTTTGGAAGGCATTGCTAAGAATGTTCAACATCTTCCAGGTTATTAGCTTTCTTTTGACTGCTGTTACTAATAGATTACCAATTGGTGAAAAAGGTGGCATTATTAATGGTCAAAATGAAACATCTTGTGTGTTCATTTTAATCAAGTGGAAGATGTTGAACATCTTTTCTTTTCTTGCACTTATTTCTATCAAAGTCTGGTTTATGTAGAATTTGTTGCAGATGGGGAGACATTGAATTTCCATTGCCATTTGGAAAAGTTATGAGTCCCACTGAGTCTTTCATTCATGGATTAGATGAAAAGGTACAGAAATATAACTTTGATCTTTATGTACAATTTTATAATTCAGTTAAAACTAAGTCCATGAGATGTGTGTGTGAGAGGGATAGGAAAATTTGTTTTGAGGAACGGTCTTCAATCTTTTTCTTATTTTGGTATCATTATTACAGGTTTATGGACCAGAAGCAACAATGACTGGTATCTGCAAAGAGGCAATACAATGCATCAATGCTGCGGCTTAATTATCCAATTTGGGCCAATGCCTTATTTTAGAGTATTTTCATGGCAAGTTTGAAGTGAACATTGATTCTTAATTCCCAGAATTCGAAAATTTAGTTAGAGCATATTTTTACAAAATCAAGTCTTTCAAAAAAAAAAATGTGGCCGAGAATGTTGTGTCTCATTTTTTGTAGAATTCTGATGGCACTGTCTTGACACAATAAAGAGTGATTTTGGTTTGTTAGTTTCATGTTATATTGTTTCATGTTTTTAGCCGCCTTCTTTTGCACCTTTTCTGGTTCCTGAATGAACGCATATGCGAAATTTGAACCCCAAAATTTTTTTTAAGAAATTCTCGCAAACTATTATGTAATGAACTATTAGTCTGTGAACCATTTATATGTTGTTAACCAATAATTTAGTCATTAGTAATCGGTGTGAGATTGGTGTACAAATTTTGATGTGCAAATAATACAAATGAGGAAAGCAAAAGCAAGCAATAGAAAGATTCCTAAGCAACAGAAAGGATCCTGCCATGTTCCATGGCTGCCATGGCCCGTTTAGCTGCTTCATGGTGCTAGTAATTTATTTATTACCACCTTTCCCAGTGCCTACCAATCTGTTACTCCCTTTCCTACTTCCAGCCAAACTTCCTCTACACTAAATGAAAGTTCCAATTATCATTGAACATATTGCTAAAGTGGACGACCACAACCACTAGTTATGAGACTTAAATCTGTTGAAGATCATGATTGGGACTGAGAGCCTAAGAACCTTACTCAAGTGATACCAATTATTTGATCCCACTAATGAATTGTTTTGCCTCCAGTTCAGCTTACCATTCTCCTTCTTACACTAGCTGCATGTTCGATTCAATTTAAATTTTGAAAATTAACTACTTATTTTTTAAAAGCTCTTGGAAAGCCTTTTGATTATGAAGTATGTTTAACACAATAATTTAATCCAAACACATGCTAGCTCTCATAATTCTAGCTCAAAATTGTTAGTAATTGGTCAAAGACTTAAAAAGAATTCCTTTGTATAAAAATAAAAATGAGACAAATTATATTATTATTATTATTATTATTATTATTATTATTGTAGATTAGAAAACAACGCAAACAACTAACTAGGAAGATGGAATATTTTTAATAAAATAAAAAATTGAGTTAAATACTCGATATAAAGTAAAACCAGCCCATGAGGACTTTTGGGCTTCTTTAAGAAGCCCATCTTTCAGCCATTAGCCCATTGGTTTTGGTTAAATATTGAAGTCATCATTATGGCAACGTATGGTGATCGAGTAGAGGATACAAACCTAGTGGCTCTCAAGATTGGGCTAGAAGGGAGGAATAAAAGGTGGCCCATTTTGGAGCAGAGTCTCCTTCTCAGGGCTTTTATGCACTCTTGATTAGGGCTTCTAGTTATGAGTTCTGATCCAAAACAATCTCTTACTCGTGTGAATACAACAAGGGTGGTTGTCCCATAGTTCTATTTATTGTGGCTTTGATAGAATAAGTGATTGTGAAATTGAGGTTATTGTATGTAGTTTATACAATGTGTAAAACGAACTACTGTAACACGTCTTCATTCGTGTAATCCATGTGCGAAAAAATCAAAGAGGTTTAGTGAGAGATCGAGGAGAAGAAACAGAGGGAACAAAGCTTGGGATTCTTTCGGGTTTTCTATGAAGTGAGGGAAAACAAAAGAAAACTTCGTTGTAATTTATAAAGGCTTGATCTTGTTCATGTTAATTATAGTGGAATTACCCTCTCCCATGAATGTAAATTACATTTGGCTGTCATTCTTCCTTTACTCTGCTCTTGGTTTATCTCTGGTTTAAGTTTCTTATGCATTTGCATTTTTTTCTTTTTCCTCTTCGGCAGGATTGCGATTCTCTATTTTTCGTTTTTTAGTGTGTTGCTGTCGGTTTCAGAGTGAATTAAATCCCAACACCATCTTCACTCACCAGAGAAAGCGAGTGATGCATATTTGGAAGCTGGCAACAGAAGAAGAACTTATCAGTTGGGCTGATTGGACAAAAGGGGCCGCAATTTTGACATTTTAAAAAAATAATAATGTTTTTCATCTCATCTCATTGTGGGACCATTTGGTGACAGACGAGAGCACGGAGGAAAGAGGAGAGAATCGTGTTTGATTGAAAGAATGGTGGGGAGAGATTTTAATCGGCGATAATGAAAGTGGCACTTTTTAATGGTTGGTTAGTGGAGGAAAAAAGAGATTTTAAAATTAATTTATTTTTTCATCATTATAATTATTTAATTCAAAATATATAAATAAAAATATTTTAGTTAATTTGTGTAGAACTATTTAAAATCTCTTTCCTTCTTTTCAAATCCTCCCATATTGAAGGGGAGTCAAAATTGAATTAGGAGGGATTTTGCTCCCCTCCCTCTAAACCAAACATGAAAGATTTAAAAAAAAATTCTATCTTCTCTCCTTTATTTCCCCCCAACCAAACATTATATTAGATTCCTATCCTAGTGGCCAACCTTGATCATCCTCCTAAATCATGTTGTTGTTAAGATGTCCAATGTCTTACCTACTACTACCCACCGATAAAATCCCAGATGTTATTGGTAAACACTGAATTGTCCTGGACGTTATTACCTTTAAGATGGGATAAGATCTAATTTGAATCCACTATTTTTTATATGTATAATTATATAAGAAATGCTAGCAATTCATTCTCTAACACTCTTTTTCTAACATATTCTCTTTTATTGATTGAAATTCATGTGGGTCCTGCAAAATTCAAATAGGATTCCCGTGAATTAATGAGACCAACATGAATTTCAACAAATAGGAAAGAGAGTTTTAGAGAGTATGTTACTAACTTCCTCTAATTACATTCTTAAAATATTTGATTCTTATCCTAATCATAATTAAAGTTATATATGGTGATATATAATTAATTAATAGTATAAAAAACTTTTCACTAAATTGAACTCTAAAACATGACACAATGTAAATGTATACTAAATTTATGATATGTTGTAAATGATTGGTGATATCTAAGGTGCCAATCTAATTGGGATGTCAATTGTCATAGTGATGCTTTTGCATACCATTTTATTTGCTTAAAAAATATATAAAAATTAAGTTGAAATCTAGCACCAAAAAATAAGTTGAAATCAATTGAAATTGACGTATAAGGTGATATATGTGGGTGAGTTATATGGTGATAAATCAATCAATTGAAATGACCTATAAGTTATGTACCCAAAAAAAAAAAATTTGAGGTATAAGTTGAAATCAATTGAAATCCGTTTATTTTATATTTTGATAGAATTAATTTTGAAAGAATTGATTTAAAAAAAAATCAAGATTAAAAAAATTGATTTGTGTTTAGTAACGATATTTTTAAAGTGAGTTTATAAAAATTGATTTTGTTTAGATGATAAAGTAGAATAACTTTTGAGGTGTAAACATAAAGAATTTTGTGGATCTCATACCTATAATCAATTGTATTAAGCGAAAAAGTTAGAAATTGTTGTTTTTTCTTAAAATTAATTTTACCAACTCCAAAATTGATTTTATTGGACGCGCTTTAAAATCAAACAAGTTTAGTTACTGTAGAAATTTCTTTTGTGTCTCAAATCAAATTTAAAATCGCCCAACTCTTAATCAAACATACTCTAAATAGCTATACTTCTAATGAATACTTTCTAGAGAATGCAATGTACGAATTTTGGTCACTTTATTTGAGTTAAGTTGAATAGTCAGTTTCACTAATTTGGTAAGAAGTGAAGGGAGGAAGACACCTACTACTGGAGGGTTGGGGGACAGGTGAGTGTGTAGCAAGCTGACTAGCTAAGAGAAGGAAGAAAAGAAAGTCCAATTTCTCTTGATTGACACTACAAAATTGTGCGTGACCGACCAAATTTCTCCATTTTTATTTATTTTTTACCAAAGCAAACTTAATGTATTTCATTAAAAATCAAATCCATGATACAACAAGGAATATAAGAAAAAGTGTGAAGACTAGCTAAGGAAGTAGCGGCACTAATAGGAGAATGAACAACTACATTTGCTTGTCCGAGCAAACTGCACTCTACAGTTTTGTAAAGATAAAGTGAGAAATTGTGGCTCCAAATTCAGTGTAATCTGACTTTGGTCTATTAGCATTTTCCACCACCTCCTTGCAATCAAGCTCAAAGAAGACCCCCTCCAATTCGAGCTCTCTGATCCAGCGCAGGGCATGAAGAAGGCCAGGTGCTTCTCCTTCACGGACAGTGCAAAGAGTAGGCATCCAAGAAGATTGAGCAACCAAAAAGGATCCATCAGAGTTTCTAATTAATGCACCTGACAAACCCCGTACTTTTTGTATCAAAGAAAAATGCTGCATCCAGATTACATTTAATCATACCTTGGGGGGGGGGGGGGTTTACGCCAAGAAACACTTCTCCCATCATCAACACCAACGACTGCCACACCATCGCTAGTTGAGGAGAGGTGAGCATTTTTCTAGTCCTGCAAAGTGTACGTGCAAAGCCGTCTGTAAAACCTAATCTGGCCCTTCAGTAACCCCTTCCCAGACCTTTAGGTTCCTCCTCCTCCAAATGCTCCAAAGAACCATGGCAAACAGCTCTCCTTTTTCCTTGCACAACTTGCTGAACATGTTAAAGAAAAACTCAATGAAATTTTCTGCATGACTTGTTTCCTCATCAATGGACCTCCAAATATCAGTTGCTTTCCAACAACCTTCACTCGCAGGAAATGTAAGAAACAAGTGCCAACTATTTTCTATGTTCGATTGGACAAAGCACCCCACGCGTATGAAGCGATGCACGGTGAGGAAGACAGCCCCACCCAAGTTGCCACAGAAAAATTTTAATCTTATGAGGAATATCTAATGCCCAGATGGCATTGTAATTCTCATGCAGCAAGAAATCATCAAGTTTCAATAGAGTACTGAGCACTAACTTATATGTAGAACGAATAGTATAGTCTCCATTGGAAGAGTAGTGCCATATGACTCTATCCTCCAACACATCTTGCCTAAGATGCATGTTCAGGACAGATATTGCAATATCATTAGGGAGCACGTTGTGAATGCGCATGCAATGCCAGTGTTTCTCCCCCTGCACCATAACATCACTTACTCTCAAATCCTCATCAAAATTAAGATTGTTCCCAATAATGACAGGTTTATCACCAGTTCGCAGCCACAGATCCTTAAAATATCCAATTCGTGAGTCATCGCCAACACGCCACCTATAGCATTCTTTAACCAACACTGGGGAACTCCAGATACTACGCCATGAAAAACTTGGATTATGTCCAACATTGACATCCAAAAAATCCTCCTTGGAAAATATTTAGCTTTGAAAAGCTTAGAAATAGTAGTATCAGGATTAGAAAAAAAAATTCAACCTTGTTTCCCCAGCATGGCTAAATTAAAGCCCTCTAGGCACCTAAAGCCCATTCCACCAAAAAGAGTTCATCATCTTTTGAAGTTCCTCACCGAGAGAGGGAGGATAAGAAAAATGCTCATACGGTAGGATGGTATCGTCTGTAGCATCGATTTAATAAGTACTTCCTTACCATCCTTGGAGAGAAATTTATCACTCTAGGAATTTATTTTGCGCCACATCCTATCTTTTAAGTAAGAAAAGGTAGCTTTCTTGCTACATCCAATCATAGAGGGAAGCCCCAAATATTTGCTGCTGCCCAAACAAACCCTCACATCTAAGAAAGCCATCAATTGCTCCTTCAAATCATCCCCAACATTCCTATTAAAAAACACCTCAGACTTTTGCAAGTTTATTGCTTGACGTGAAGCTTTCTTGTAATCAGATAAAATATCTTTCATAATCGTTGCTTCCCCTTGGGTAGCTCTAAAGAAAAGAAAGTTCTCATCAGCAAATAACAAATGAGAAATAATATGCGTTCCTCTCTACATATCTTCACACCATGCAAATCATCCCTACCAACCGCAAGTTTAATAAGGGCGGACAAGCCCTCAGCACAGATAATAAAAAAATAGGGGGAAAGAGGGTCACCTTGTCTAAGGCCTTTGCCAGGAATAATAGGGGCCACCTACTCTATCTTTCTAAAGAAATAAAATATCAAAATATTAATCATCAAAAAAAATTTTATATTTTTTTTAAAAACGTAAATACTTTAGGGCTTCAGAATTCGTTTACTTGATGGACACAAAATTATTTATAGGAATATTTTCATTACTTTAAATTATTTTTACATAACTATAAGATAAATAAAGAAGTGTATTATAAAGTAATAACAACCAATGAAGGTTAATCTTATGGGTTTGGGTAAATTACGTCCTTTACAATACTACTTGTGCAATTTCAACTTGATAGATGAATGATACTTGTAATGAATTACATTATGTCATTAAAGCAAGTATATTTATAAAATAATAATATGTTTTCTCAATTTAAAATTAAAGCATATCAATCCAATAGTGATGGGTTTTTTGGTACAATAGTGATGATATAATAAAAGTATATATTATTGTAACTCCAAATGTGTTGGAGTTTGAAACTCACACACACACTTACACTCACAGAGAAGAGAATAACAAGACTGAATTACATTGAATTTGCACTTTATTGATTGAACACACTTACACAATGAAGCACTCACTATATATATAGTGCTCATCTGTTACACCTTATTAACAAACACTAATAGTTTTAATGAACTGCAACTAACTCACTAACTAATCACTTATTGCATATTATGAATTATTTACGACACACCCCCTATAATTCAAAAGCACTCAAAGACACAACACCTAGCATCTTTCTTAGTTGAATAAACTTGTCAAGCATCATAGGTTTAGTTAGAACATTTGCAATCTGATTTTCAGACTTGCAGAACACCACACTCAGCTTTCCTTTGTCCACTTGATCACAAAGGAAATGAAATCGAGTCTCAATGTGCTTGCTTCTGCCATGTGAGACTGGATTCTTTGCCAAATTGATAGCTGAAATGTTATCTATCATCCGCTGCACTGGCCTTTTTTTTTTAGACATTAATTTCTTGAGATAGAGAATCAAGCTATAAAGCTTGGCAAGCAGCATAAGCTGCTGTTATATACTCGAACTCACAGCTGGACAAAGCTACCACTGGTTGCTTCTTTGAACACCAAGAGATTAGTGCACCAAGAAACTTAAACACATATCCAGTGGTACTTTTTCTCTCCACTTGATCACCACACCAATTTGAATATGAGTATCCAAGCAAATCTTCACTTTGCTGACCTACTTCTCTAGGAAACAATACATCATAATCACTAGTTCCTTTTAGATACCTCAAAATTCGTTTAGCAGCTACCATATGAGAGAGTCTAGGATCATCCATGAAGCGATTGATTAGACCAACTCCAAATTTGATCTCGGGTCTGCTGTTGCACAAGTACCTCAGAGAACCCCACAATCTGCTTGAACAGAGTTCCATCAACAGCAGCTTCATCACTATTCCTGATCAGTTTTATATGTGGCTCCACCGGTGTAGTGGCTGGATTACAGTTGAGCATATTATATTGAAAGCACATCTAAAGTATACTTCTTCTGATGAAGTATTATTCCTCTTTTAGTAGCAACAAACTTCATTCCCAGGAAATAGGCTAACACACCTAAATCTGTCATTTCAAATTCAAACCTCATCACAACTTTGAAATCTTCTATTTCCTTGAGATTATTCTCTTTTAACAGCAAGTCATCTACATATCAGCATATTAACAACATAGTAGATTCAGTTTTCACCTTTGAATACATTCCATGCTCAATTGTACACTTGGAAAAACCTTGCTGTAGAAGAAAAGAATTTATCCTTTTGTTCCAAGCCTGTGGTGCTTGTTTTAAGCCATATAAGGCTTTCTTCAGTTTGTACACCTTATCTCTTCTCCCTTCAATGATGAAACCCGGTGGCTGTGTCACATACACTTCCTCCTCTAGTGGCCCATTTAGAAAGGCTCATTTGACATCAAGCTGAAATAGATTCCAACCTCTATTGCTTGCTAATGTAATCACCAGCCTAATAGTCGCAAGTAGCAACTGGAGCAAACACCTCTGAATAATCTAGACCTTCTCTTTGTAGGAATTCTTTTGCATCTAACCTTGCCTTGTATTTGGCACTTGATCCATCAGGTTTCAGCTTATGTTTGTATATCCATTTAACAACAATTGGATTCTTGTTGGGAGGGAATTTCACTAGATCCCATGTTCTATTCTTCTCAATAGCATTCAGTTCTTCCTTCATTGCATCTTGCCACACCTCCTCCCTTACTGCATCTTCAAAATTAATAGGTTCTGCATCAGTGAGCAAGGCAAGGTGCATCAGATCTCTTTCAGCTACTACTGCACTATGAGTAAATAGCTCATAGTCAGCAAGTCGATCTTGCTGGTATTTGCCTTGCCCTTTGAGGTCTCTGATTGTGTGTTTCAGCTGTGGCAGGCTCTTCAACATTTTCCTGAGCATCATCAAGTAACACTGGAACAATTGGAGCGGAAGTGTTGCACTGATTCTTCCAATCCCATGATCTGGATTCATCAACTATAATGTCTCTGTTGATTGCAATTTTGTGCTTTACAGGATTATACAACTTGTATGCACCAGTAGGATGATATCCTACTAATATTGTTGGCTCACTTTTGTCTTCTAGTTTCTTCCTCCTTTGATCAGGAATACGCTTGAAGCATAATGACCCGAATATTCTCAAATGCCTCATTGTTGGCTTCTTGTTGCATCAAACCTCTTCAGGCACCTTTGACTCCAACTTCTTTGTCGGACATTTGTTTAGAATGTAAGAGACAATGAAGACAGCTTCTCCCCAGAATGAGTGTGGCAACCCCTTCTCTTTTATCATACTTCTTGCCATGTTCAACACTGTCTTGTTCCTTCTCTCAGCTAGCCCATTATGTTGAGGTGTATATGGAGCAATCACCTCATGCTGAATTCCTTGCTTGAATAGAAAGCTTCAAATTCATTGGAGGTGTATTCACCACCTCCATCTGTTCTTAACACCTTTAGAAACTTCCTACTTCGTTCTTAACACCTTATCCTATTTTTTTTAAAAAAATCTTATCATGTCAGATATTCAAAATTTAAAGTAATACTTTAGAAAAGTCTTTTCTAACTATTACTTTCGACCCGATATGTAAATAATTTGTCAGGGACAAAAAAAACATGTCACGAGCAGGGGTGTTCATGCATCAATTCGGTTCAGATTTGCATGAAAAAAAAAAAAAACGAACCAATCAAAATTAATTAGTCCGGTTTGGTTTGAATTTGAATTGGTTTTTTAATATATATACTCCCTCCATTACTATTTGTAAGCACCTTTAGACAAAATTACGCATATTAAGAAAAGTAGTTAGCTTTATTAAATTTGTTAATAATGTACTTGTTTTACAAAATTTACCCTTTATTTATAGTGTGACTTGTACTCTCCCAATACAAGTCTATTAAAGAGATAATTTATTACACTAAAAAAAGTGTAGTATTAATTAGGGGTATTTGTGGAAAAAAATAATTAATGTATCTTGTCATTTGAAAATGAGCATATAAATTGTTACAATTTTTTTTCTTTCTAAAAGGTGTTTATAAATAGTAACGGAGGGAGTATATATCCCCAGCCAATCATGATTAAAGATTTCTTTGATTTTCGTATGACCACCGAGCATTAATGTGTGCTCATAACCCAGAATGTACATGGGTGATCAAGATTAGAAATTAGTTGGTGGTCATGTGATCATTTAAAAAAGTCACATGACTTTATGTTCTAATCTTGACCATTCATGTATGATCCAACGGTCCAGATTTGCTCCTCTCATCTCTCACAATAACACATTCCTCTCACTTGAGTCGCTTCATATATATATATATATATATATATATATATATATATATATATGAGTCGTTATCTGTGCCCTAGACCGTGATGCTTATGGGTATGCCGCATCACACTGAATGAAAAAACCATTCTCCCATGCTTTTTTTTTTCTGTTGGTCAACAACCAACCAGTGATTTTCGTCTTCCTGAATTGGGAGAGCAAGCAAGAATCAGTCTCTCTTTTTTTGGGGGAGCAAAGCAGTTATATATATAATAATATAGTTATTAGTTCGATTCGGTTTCAAAATCTTTGAACCTGAGAACCGAATCGATTATCATCAGAACCAATTTAATTGATTTGATTCGGATTTTCGGGTTTATCGGGTTCATTCGAACCAATAAACACCCTAGTACAATAGAATTTAAAATCTTCAATTGATGTAGTTTAATTTTATCAATCAATTCAATCATTACAACAAATTATATTTCATTGTAAAATGAGGTTTAAATGAAATATTCAATATTTTTTTTATCTCTAACAACAAGCATGTAAATGCACTAAAATGCAGTAAAAAAAAAAATTTGGTTTCTCAGAGTATCTTCGTGCGTAACTGCAGAGACTAATCTCTCGAGTAGGATAAGATCACTAGTGCAAAATATGGATTCTACAACAGGTTTCTAGATCGGTTGAAAAGGAACCGATTTAAAAAAAGAGGCGGTGGCAATTTTGAAAATAAGTTCAAAATTATTTACATCGGTTCATAAAGAAACCGATGTATAAAACATTTAACATCGGTTAAATATTTCAACCGATGAATACAATTTAAATAAAAAACTATTTATTTATTCCCGCCAAGTATATACATCGGTTATTACACAACCGATCTCATTAGTAAACTTTCAAACTCGGTTATTTTACAACCGATCTCATTATTAAACTTTCAACATCGGTTCTATTAACTAACCGATTTCAAATCTTCATTAAACCCATTTCTCCAACGTTAATCTTTCATATCTTTCCCTCCTCACTGTTTGCCCTCTCTCTCGTTTGCTCCTTCTCCTTCATCCTTCACCACCGTAACCTAGCACCATCCTTCATCCTTCTCCTTCTCCTCACATTTCGTTGCTGCTCCTTCATCGCTGATACACTGCCCACGGCTCCTTCATCCTTCATCCTTCATCACCTCTCTCTCGTTTGCTCCTTCTCCTTCATCCTTCACCCTCTCCTCTGAACCTTTGTACCAAACTTTGCCCACGGCTTCACCTCTGAGGTGAGTTTGTTTACATTTATTTTTTCGTTTTTGGCTTTAGGTTTTATGATATTATAGTTTATTCGTAATGGCTTTATTTTTTCATTTCGTTTTTGGCTTATAGTTTATTTTCAATTCTACTTAGGACAAGGCAGCACCTGTTGCTACTCCAGAAAAGCCACCTGAAGAAGATCTGAATCCATTCTTGATATTCCCTAACCTGAGGAAAATTTGAAGGTACGTATCTAATATCCTTATTTTGATTATTAATTGCTTCCCCATTCTATTCTGTTGAACCCAATGCTTCACTCTGTTAGTGTGCTCATGTCATATGGAGTCGTTTCCAGTCTTGCTCATGACATTTATATGAGTGTTTCCATGCAGTGGTCTGCTTAGTAAACTGAGTGAAACTTCCATACAGTTCTCTTTCTTTCTCTCTACATTTTTGTTGTTGTCTGCTACCTGTTACTTTGGTTTTGCTATGTAACTTGATTAGTTTTACAGTATGCATATGGCATGTAACTTGATTAGTTTTACAATATCGCATGTAACTTGGCAGGAAATCCATACGTGACATTCTAATGAAGAAAAACACTTCTCCTTCTGATTAGATTTTCTTATGAAATTAAAAGGAGAAAGGAAGAGAAAAAGTATTAATGTATTAGTTTTACTATTTGCTGCTTTAACTTAGGGATTAATTGGACTGTTGGATTATCTTTTAGTGTTAATAAATTAGCAAAACCTTAGTTTCCCGTTTGAGATTCAATATTAATGAGCATATGTGTACTTTATTAAGGTACTACTCATTGTATTGAATCTTGAATTGTCCAAGTTGGACAGTTTGGGGAAAAACTTATTCTTCATTTGGTTAATACTTATTCCTTAATTCTCATATCTTATACTTGAAGAAATTTCTGTCTGCTGCATTTCCTTTTGTTCTCCGGGTGCACACTTTGTCGCGGTGGATGTCACCGCGGTCAAGTCGTGTACGTCGGAGACCAATGGGAAATGCTGCCGAAATTTCGTTAAGTATGGGCATGAAAGTTAAGGACTAATTGTTAACTGAGTGTTGAAGAAGTTTCTTCTCGAATGGGATAGGGCCATACCCTGTGATAAAAAGGAGTTGAAGATCTTGGACTAAGTGAAGTTGGTGTTGTTGTAGTTATGGATCGTAATTGGATCGATGCTAGACGCACAAGTCATGAGTATGAGAATGGAGTGGAAGAGTTTTTAGAATTTGCTAAAAGAAATGTTCCCGATAGTAATGGAAGGTTTTATTGTCCTTGTGTTAATTGTTTGAATGAGAGACGACTGGAAGCTGAGAAAATACGAGAGCATCTTATTTGTGAAGGGATATGTAAGAGTTATACAAGATGGATATGGCATGGTGAATTGTTAGACAAATCAAGTGTGTCCCAAAGAGAGGAGGTTGATGACGTAGATATGGACGATCGACTAGAGGACATGATCCGCGATATTGGACAAGAGTCATTTCAACGAGCAAATGTGTGTGATACTTTGTGCAGTGATGCAGATAAGCCTTTGTATCCTGGGTGCTCTAATTTCACACGGTTGTCAGCGGTGTTAAGATTGGTAGTTGTGAAGGCGAGAAATGGGTGGAGTGATAAAAGCTTCACCGAATTGCTTGAGTTGTTGAAAGAGATGCTTCCAGAAGGTAACACATTGCCGAACCGTAACTATGAGGCGAAGAAGATATTGTGTCCGATGGGTATGGAGTATAAGAAAATACATGCATGTCCTAATGATTGCATATTGTATAGGAATGACTTTGAAAAGATGCACGAGTGTCCAAGGTGTGGGGTATCACGCTACAAAGTGAACGATGGTGATTCAAATTGTGATGTGATCACAAAGGGTCCTCCTGCGAAGGTGTTATGGTATCTTCCATGCATTCCAAGGTTCAAGCGATTGTTCGCTAATGTAAATGACGCAAAAAACATTAGGTGGCATGCAGATGAGAGAAAATGTGATGGACAGCTTCGCCATCCGGCTGATTCTTTGCAATGGAAGAGAATTGATAGTTTATTTCCGGATTTCGCCAATGAGAAAAGAAACCTTAGGCTTGGACTTGCTACCGATGGCATGAATCCGTATGGCACCTTAAGTAGTATTCATTGTTCATGGCCTGTTCTCCTGGTAATTTATAACCTACCTCCTTGGTTGTGCATGAAGCGCAAATACATTATGTTATCTATGATGATTTCGGGCCCAAAACAACCAGGAAATGACTTAGATGTTTATCTAAGTCCCTTGATTGAAGACTTGAGAAAGCTGTGGGTGGAAGGCGTTGATCTGTTTGACGGGTATTGCAATGAGACTTTCAAGATGCGTGCCATGTTATTTTGCACCATCAATGACTTTCCAGCATACGGGAACTTGTCCGGATATAGTGTTAAGGGCCATAAAGCATGCCCTGTATGTGAAGAAGGCACATGCTACCATCAACTACAACATGGAAGGAAGACAGTTTACCTTGGGCATCGAAGATTTCTCACACCTGATCACCCGTATCGTAGATTGAGAAAAGCTTTTAATGGATGCCAGGAGAATGAAATTGCTCCGACGGCCTTAACCGGAGATCAAGTTTATCAACGGGTTAAGGACATGGATATTATCTTTGGAAAGACCCATAAGAAGGCTACTGAGAAAAACATATGGAAGAAGCGGTCGATCTTCTTTGATCTTCCATACTGGTGCAAACTTGATGTAAGACATTGTATTGATGTGATGCATGTGGAGAAAAATGTGTGTGATAGTGTAGTCGGGACGCTTCTTAACATTCAAGGCAAGACAAAGGATGGTGTCAATGCTCGTTTAGATCAAGTTGCGATGGGCATACGAGAGCAGTTAGCTCCACAATCAGTAGGGGTTAAGCGGACTTATTTGCCCCCAGCATGTCATACTTTATCAAAAAAAGAGAAAAAAAGTTTTTGTGAGTGTCTGCGGGGCGTCAAAGTGCCACAGGGTTACTCTTCAAATGTTAAGAGGCTTGTCTCAATGAAAGATCTCAAATTAGTTGGTTTAAAGTCTCATGATTGCCATGTCTTGATGCAACAACTACTACCAGTGGCTATTCGTGACATCTTGCCTAAAAAAGTGAGACATGCCATAACAAGGTTGTGCTTATTCTTCAATGCTATATGTAGCAAAGTCATTGACCTTCAAAAACTGGATGAGTTGGAAACTGAGGCTGCTATTATCTTGTGTCAGTTGGAGATGTATTTTCCTCCTTCATTTTTTGACATCATGGTTCATTTAATTGTTCATCTAGTGAGGGAGATTAGATTGTGTGGCCCCGTTCATTTAAGGTGGATGTACCCAGTTGAGCGATACATGAAGATACTAAAAGGGTATGTGAAGAATCCACACCGTCCTGAAGCATCTATTGTTGAAAGGTATGTTGCAGAAGAAGCTATTGAGTTTTGTACAGACTACATGTCAGAAGCGGAACCTGTAGGGCTTCCTAAGTCTCGTCATGAGGGAAGATGTGATGGTAAGGGTACACGAGGTATTACTGTTAAGAGCATGGGTCGAGAGGAAGTGCTTCAAGCACATTTGTATATATTGAATAACACCGATGAGGTTAATCCTTACTTATGTGATCACAAAACCATTGTCAAGCAAAATTACCCTCGAATGAACGAAAAATGGTTGTTGAACAAGCATAATAAGACTTTCTTAAACTGGTTTAAAGATCAAATTGCGGAGGATAATACTGCTTCTGATACATTAAAATGGTTAGCACACGGGCCTAACTTTGATGTCATATGTTGGAGTGGATACGATATCAATAAGTTTTCCTTCTATACAAAGTCCCAGGATGACAAGAGTACCATGCAAAACAGTGGGGTTATGATTGTAGCCGAGTCTATGCACTTCTCTAGTTCAAAAGATACAAACCCCGTTATGGCATCCATATCTTACTTTGGAGTCATTGAAGAGATTTGGGAGGTCGATTACACTAAATTTAGAGTACCTGTTTTTAAATGTAAGTGGGTTGACAGTAACAGTGGTGTACAAACCGATGAGTTAGGATTTACATTGGTAGACCTTGACAAGGTAGGTCATACAGAAGAGCCTTTTATCATGGCTTTCCAAGCAAGACAAGTGTTTTATATCCATGATCCTTCTAACAAAAGGTGGTCGGTGGTTCTCCAAGGAAAAAACATGCATAATGGTAGTGAGGAAAATCAAGATTCAACTCTCGATATTTCCGATACTCCTTCTTTCTCAACACGGATGCCTACTTTCAATGAGGAAAATGAAGCGGACGATGTACATGCCATTCGTGATGATCATCATGAAGGGATATGGGAGAACATTACTACTTGACCATGGTGTAAGTTATGTTTAAAGTTATATTTATTAGTTAAGTTATGTTTATCTTGATAAATATAAGTTAAGTTTTTTTTGTTATTTAATTTGATATTTATATGTTAAGTTATTGTGTAAGTTATGTTTAAAGTGATATTTGTTATTTATCCATCTTTACTGACATAGTTTATTATTTTTTGTATAAACAGGCATACATGGCAGATCCCTCGGGCATCCCTCCTACACGCAGCGGGTCGGATACCCCATTGACAGGAAAAAAAGGTAGACGCGCCACACGATTAAAAAAATTGGCCATCAACCGTAGTGGTAATCAAAGGTTGAGGGTTGAGTTTGATGGAGATTGCTTACCTATAGGGCCAATGGAAGATCAGTTTAAGAGTTTTGTGGCCGTCCTTGCCAAAAGCAAGGCTAGTATACTTATTGAGGATTGGGACCATGTACCGACGAACGTGAAGGATCAGATATGGGATAGTATCATGGTATTTTACTTTTACCCTCTTTGGTTGTATATATTTTATTTCACCATATTATTTTCATATACACTAATTTCTCCATTCTGTTTTGTAAATATAGCTCACCTTTGAAGTGCCGGATACCGAGCGTATGAAGAAAAAATGGATTTCGTATGCGGGTGAGCGTTGGAGAGCATTTAAAACACAACTAAGCGGGAAATACATACATGGGCGTGCAGACAAATCTCCACTTGAGATGTACCCGTTCCTTGATCAAGAGACATGGGATAGATTTGTTCAGATCCGATTGGATCCCGCCTTTCAGGTTAACTTGAGTTATATTGTTTAACTTTACCAACCAAATTGATTTTATTAATATACTGAATTCAGTTGATGTTATTTATATTAGGAGAAAAGGAAAAAGGCGCAGGAGATCCAGAGTAAGAATCTCTACCCCCATCGTTTGTCTCGTGGGGGATATAAAAAGCTGAGGAGGAAGATGATTGAAGAGAAGAAGAAACAACTTTTGGAACAAGCATCCCAAGCTGATCCTACGACTGATCCACCTCCAGAAGTTGTTGATCCACCTCCACCCCCACGCCACCATACATGGAAGAGAGCCCGACAAGGACCATCGGGACAATATACATCTGAGGAGGCACGTCTTGTTGCCGAAAAGATTGTAAGTATATATTCAATTCTAATTGTAATTGTAACATGCTTATCCATCATCTTACACAAATTAATGTGACAATTGTATGTTGTAGGATTCCTTGGACGAACAAAGCACACAAGGAACCTTTGTGTCTACTGGACGCAAAGATGTCTTGGCTGTTGCGATTGGTAAAGAGGACCACCCAGGCCGTGTCCTTGGTGTTGGATGGGGTGTTGGCATTACCCAATACCATGGGCCATCTTCACATCATCGGAAGAGGGATGATATTGAGTCCATCAAGGCGCAGCTTCGAGAAGAAATAAAACGAGATCTTCTCTCAGAGTTGGCATCTATGGGTTTTTCCCAGCAAAACACAAGTGCCCAACCGTCTGTACCTGTGAGCACTATGGGTTCATGTGATCATTCACATCAGCCTGATAAGGAGGACGATCAATGTGAGTTGTATGTTGATGATCATCATGATCGCCGGGTAGTGGCATTTGGGAGGGTACACAACTTGGGAAATACCTTACACCACCAGACATTAGAGGATGATCATGTGAGGGTGGTGGTGGAAGATGTTCTAGATGTTGATGCTCTAGTCCCTGTGCCCACTGAGGAGGTTATTACAGTTGGCCAGGCCCCCGGTAATTTCATCCCTTGGCCGAGAAGACTTGTGAGGTTTTTTGTTTCAGCCAAGGTATTCATGTAATTGTTCACTTACATATGTTTTTCTATATTTACAATTGAAATAACTTAATTGTGTTTACTTGTGTACTAATGCTTTACCTCTATTGTTTAGGATGATGGAAAAGATCATCGACCCAAAAGGCCTAGGTCGGATCCGAGAAAACTTGTGGCGTCTGGTTCATCGAAGGTATTCATATAATCATTCAATAAGTTAAGTTTTTTTTTTATTTACAATTGAAATAACCTAACCGTGTTTACTAATGTTCTATATTTGCTGTTTAGGGTATTGACAAGGATGTTGAACTTGATGCTCTGGAACGTCTCGCATTAGCTGCCGTGAAACTTGGGAAGGAGTCCGCTTTTATAAATTTGGAACACGATGGCAAGCCCGACACTTTCTATATCCCCCAGAGGGACATTATGGAGATATGCATTGATAGTGAAATGCTTTGCATGACAGTTGTCTCATTATGGTGCACGTAAGTTATGTTATTTCAACTAATTAATTTGTAAGTTAACTAATTAAGTTTTTAACTATTATAACTAATATTTATTTCAATATCTTAGGTATCTGCATCGCCTGTGTATTGATAGGGGTAACCTCCATCTTTATGGATTCCTTGACCCTCAACTAATTCAGGGTGAGACACTTAGGTCAGATGAGATTACTGCGTACATGCGACGTGTGCTTGATGAAGGCAAAAAACAGTTCTACCTAGCACCTTACCTCCATCTGTAAGTACAAGTTTTACTAGTGATTTATAATTATCTGTGACTTGTCTCTAACTGTTTCCAAATGCAGTAAACATTGGCAATTATTGATCATTTGTCGTGGTATGAGTGTTGTGGTCTTCTTTTGTTCGTTGGGAAGGAAGCCGACAAAAGAAATCAAGCTTATTGTTGAAACGTAAGCTTTTAATTAATTTAATTTGTACTACATTTGCTTTATTAATTACTCTGAAATATATAACATACTTTAAATTCATATTTTCTTAATTATGATAGAGCTATGAACGCAAGTCGTGTTTTGGATGGTGGTAGGCCTAGGCCTATTAGGTGGATTTACCCTAATGTAAGTAGTTTATTAATTAGTACCCGAGATTCAATTGCAGTGTAAAATAGTTACTATTATGTTTTTACTCATTATATATTCAAATTGTGTATTCATTTGTAGTGTCATAGGCAACGTGGCGGCTGGGAGTGCGGATATTATGTCATGAAGTGGATGTTCAACATTGTCTCCGCGAGTATTACAGATCGATGGAAGGAGGTAATTAACTAATAACATTTGTAAATAGTTATAGATTAATTATGTATAGTTATAGTTGATTAGTTATAATTAATGTGCAGATTTTCGACAATCCGGAAGCATTTTCTGAAGAGGACATTAAGGACATCAAGGAGCGTTGGGCAAACTTCTTTCTTGAGATGACTTCTGAACATTAATTTATATATGGATGACATTTTATTTCTTTAATTTGTTTAATTTGTTATATTTCTTTGTTGTTTCTTTGTTATGTATTAATTTAATTAATTAGTTTGAATTTATTACATTATATAATTAGTTGAGTTTGTTGAATCAAAAGCTGACTTTTGCATAATCAATAAAGTATAGTTTGGCTTATTACTTAGTATATATAGTGATTTGGATTCTGTTATTGTTGGGATTCTATTTTGGCTGGGATTGTTCTGGTTGTACATATATGAAACAGGGTTAAGGATTGTCACTGATTTAAAACAAAGTATTAAAAAAAAAAATGGACTATCAACATCGGTTACAATAGAGAACCGATGTTGAAATATCAATTTCAATCGGTTCTGAGTTACAACCGATGTGAAAATATACTTTCAACATCGGTTACACTACCAAACCGATGTTGACTTTTAACTTTCAACATCGGTTCTATATTATAACCGATGTTAAAAGATCTTTTTCAATAATTATTAATCTGTTGAATGAGAACTTTCAAAATCGGTTTTGTTTATAACCGATGTTGAAAGTTAACTTTCAACATCGGTTAAAAACCGATGTTAAAAGGTCTTACATTCTACATCATCTGTTTCTACATCGGTTCCATAACCGATTTAGAATGATATTTTTAACCGATGTTAAACATGTTTATTGCACTGGTGAGACCATAAAGGCGGGAAAACTCTCCCTTTAGAGTTTTAGCATTACTTTATTCTTAAGGATTGGATTCAAAATCAAGACTATTGATTAAGTTGAAATAGATTCGTATTATCTTATTCAAACGTTCTTTACTTGAAATGGTGTCAATGGACTCAATGAGAAAATGAATGGAAAATTGATCCGTTAAAGTAGATGTAATGTAATAAGTCAGAAAAGTTAAGATGTGAAATCAATAAAAAATTATAGGATTGGTCTGTTTTTTTTACTAACTAAACACCTGCTTTGAATTTTTTATTGATCTCTTACATTTTTCAAATCAAATATATCAACCATATCCACTTTATTATTATTATTATTATTATTATTGTTATAAAATATATTTGTTTAACTATAATATTATGTTATTATAAATGAAACCATAGAAGTCTTCTTCTTTTTAATGTACTTTCACACTCCTTTTCTAGAAGGTGAACTATATGTTTTGTACCGTATTTCACGCCTCAACAATCAGTGCGACGACTGTACCAAAAAATTGTGATTGCTGTACCAAAAACACAATCGGTGCGATGAGAATGTCGGATGCGTCACGGCATTGTGGCCCCTATTATATAATATAAACTTTTATAGAAATTTAATGTACTTAAGTTAGATGTATATGATGAATTATGAATAAATCATTATTTTAATTTCTGAATGCGAGTTCGATCCCTAGAAATAGTTAAATTATAAAAAAAATCTATCAATATTATTTTGTTAGTCAAGTTAATCCCTCAATATTAATTTCGTTAGCCAAATTACTTGACTAACAAAATTAACGTAATTTGGCTAACGAAATTAACATTGACGTATTTTTTTTTGTAATTTAATTGTTTTAAAAGACG
Source organism: Ammopiptanthus mongolicus (assembly GCA_039655645.1). Taxonomy (NCBI): domain Eukaryota; kingdom Viridiplantae; phylum Streptophyta; class Magnoliopsida; order Fabales; family Fabaceae; genus Ammopiptanthus; species Ammopiptanthus mongolicus. Next base: position 90,939,548 of record CM077343.1, read on the forward strand.
GAAATGACAACGTCTCAGATTTTCAGGAACCAAAATAAAGATTTACTAGATGAATTATATTATTAATTAAAATTATTAGTTAATTAATTATAATTATACATTAATTTATAATACAATTGCCCTAATACACCATATTTACGTATGAATTCTAGAGTTTCTCAACCATTAATAATTGTGGGTATGACCATTGACGTTAATCTTCCGTTTCCTCCCAGGTCAAAACACTTTGGCGCATTTACCTTCTAGAAAATCAACCAAAAATGTTAGATTACTTATTTTATTTTTGGAGAAGAGGAATATTAGTTACACACTATCTAACACTCTCTTTTCAACACACACTCTATGGATCCCACCAATTCATGTGGATTTCACTTGAATTTTGTAGGACCCACATGAATTTCAACCAATAGGAGGGTTTGTAGAGAGTGTGTTGCTACCATTTTTCTATTGAAAAATATTACTAATAAGTATCTTTAGAGCACATGTTAAGAAATAAAAACAAAATAAAATTTTTAATGGGAATTGACTTTTCAAATATTTAAGAAGTGTCATGTTTAGTTTTCCAATAAAAAAGTTGTTCTTATTGAATTTTTAACCAGTATCCTTAGAGTACCCGTTAGCAAGACCCTTTATTTTATTTTGGGAAAGTGTATACACCTGCCTAAACTTTAATCCATTTGCAAATAAGCATCATCAACTATTGATTCTGTCGTATTAATCCTCAAACTTCAAATATCACTAAAATTGGTACTGTTATTAACCCAAAGTCAAATCATTAATAGTGTGAGAATTCAACCCTTCATTTCACTTTAATCTGAACCATTGATTGTATTTATTTTTAATTTTTGATTTAAAAAAAATAAAGAAGGTTTTCTTCGTGTCTCATGCGATTTTTCCCTCTTTGCATTTCTCTGGTTCTTGCCTTCAATCTTCTTCTTATTTGATTCATCTTCACTCAATGGACAAGAAGACTTTTAGTCACGAAACGAGATGGAAAAAGGGACGATTGCAGGCTGGAGGAATTGGGCAAGACAGCGGCTGAGGAGCTCAGATTCGATGGATACGTGCAACCTGGACGGAGTAATGCAGCGGTGGCATAGGATGGGCTCACGGCGGTTCGCGGAGAAGACGATACTGATATGTTCGCAATTGCTGGGTGGTCTTCGTGAAGAAGCTTCTTGTTCGTGATGTTGGGACGTGGTTGGTTGTGAAGGTCGCGGTTGAGAGGTGTGTAGTGTGGTGATCGCAAGGGGCAACGCTAGGCAAGATGATGGGTTGTGCTGGTTAGGACTGGTGCGGTGATGTGAGATGAAGGTGGCTGGGCTTGACGAGATTGACTGTGGAGTAAGAATGAATGTGACCGGAATCAGACTTCGAGGCGATGCATAGAGGTTGATGATGGCGCTTAAGTGGGCCGTAATGATTAGCACATCGGAACAGGGAAACTTTGTTCGTTTTTTCCTTCTTTTTTTTAATAAATTAAAAAATAAATATAATCAACCGTTCAAATTAAAGCGAAATTAACGACTGGATTCTCACACCATTAGTTATTTAATTTTGAGTTAATAGAAGAACCGATTTCACTAATACTTGAAGTTTGAGGATTAATTTGAGAGAATCAATAGTTAAGGATGTCTATTTGCAAAATAGTTAATGTTTAGGGGATATATATGTATTTTTTACTTTTAGTTTTAGTTTTTAGATGGTACTTGTTTTATTCCTCCTAAAACAATTAATAAGAATAGTGTTTGCTATAGCGGCCCTTGAACTTAAGATGGCCCCATTTTAAGGATGGTTGGATTATGGTATGGTCGGCACCGTTTTTTCCTAACAAAAAATGGCATTGGCATGCAAAGCAGCAAAATATGTGATTTTTTTTTATTAAAATATGTGACTTGAGTCATCATATAAAGTCTGTTTGGTAAAATTAGTCGTTAGCGGATAAACTAACTTATTTTCTATGAAATTGCTTGGTAAAACTAACGGTTGAATTAGCTGAAAAATATAAAATAACATAAAAAAATATCTTCATTAATAATTTGACATAAAAGAGAGAGAAGAAGATAAAGATAGAATTAAATGAAGATAATAAGGATAAAAGTGAAAAGAAAAATAAAACGTTATAAGCTATAAGCTCAAACGCTACTTCAAGTAGCGTTTGAAAAAAAAACTATAAACTTGTGAAAAAAAACTATAAGCTTATGATAGAAACGCTTATCAAATAAAACTATTTTTTTATCTGCTATAAGCTATATGTTATAAGGTGATGGCTTGCAAAGCAGGCTCATAGTCTTCCCCCACTAATGACTTCGGACATTAACTTCAATAGTCACATGGTTCAATATCTATTTGTATTTATTTTCAAACCATTCCCCTAAAACCCATCCCAACAAATAAAACTTTCAACTATCCGTCCAACTCGCACAGATTGTGCCAGGAGAGATCAATAAATTGTCGCGATACTCTAATATTTTGAAAGAAAGTTGCAAGCGCTTTTTATCTCCATCAACTTCTGGTGATATTAAGAAACAAATTTTTAACATCAAAATAGGGATATGCCTTTTAATACGTTATTTTTATGAGCTTATAGCAGATAAGAAAGTAGTCTCGTTTGACAAATATTTCTGTCACGAGCTTATAGAGTTTTTTCACGAATTTATAACATTTTTTTCAGATGCTACTTGAAGTAGCGTTTGAGTTTATAGCATTTCACTTTTTTTCTTCACTTTTATCTATCGTTATTATCTTAATTTAATTTTAAATTTTATCATTTTCTCTCTCTTTTATGTAAAATCATTAATGAAGATGTCCTTTTATGTCATTTTATATTTTTCAGCTAATTCAGCAGTTCGTTTTACCAAACACTTTCACAAAAAATAAGCTAGTTTATCCGCTATACGCTATCAGCTACTTCATCCTCTATCAGCTACTCCATCCGCTATCCGCTATAAGTTATTATCAGGCAGCTTATCCGCTAATAGCTAGTTTTATCAAACAGACTCTATATGGTGTCGTTTTGTTTTGGTGGGATGAGAATCTCCTGTCCCATTTTGGTGTGTCACATCATGTTCCAACCAATAATATCTTACCATATATTTTACATTTTCAATAATAAATAAAACTTAACTTATATGGCAAGATATTATTGATTGAGTCATAGTGTGATACACCAAAATGAGACAGATGATCCTTATCCGTTTTTGTGATGTATTTTTGAGATGCATGTATACAAAGAAGATAAAAAGTAAGTAAGAGATAGAGATATACACATACGATGTCCAAATGTTATTGTTCAAATAATATAATTCTTCATACAATAGTTATTTTAAATATATATATATATATATATATATATATATATATATATATATATTAAAATTTTAATTGATTTTAAAAATATATTTTCTTTAATTTGATATCCTTAAATAAAATATTGTTTTGTATTTTCAATAAAAATATTCTAACACCGCGGTATGTAAATTAGACAAATTAAAGTATTCATACTCAATTTTTTTATTAATCATACTTCTCAATTATAATGTCAAAACTATAAGGCTAAGGGATTAAAATAAATAAGAATTATAAATTTGTGATAATAAAACCTTTTTTTTTTTAAAAAGGAAAAGTATATATTATCCTCCTTTTATTTTTTCTTCATTATTAGTTTTTTTTCAGACTTATGAGTAAAGTGTACATAAAGTCATAAGTGCAACCCTAAGCACACACAAGCAGGTAGGAGGAGAATGGAAATCAGGGAGCTCTTTTTAAGGACATGTCTAACACACACCATTGCAATTGTGGTGCATCGATGCTTCATATAGGAGATATCTAACATATGGTGCACCATCACTCGAACCATTCTAACATCCTCCAACCTCAACGTTGAGGTTGGATCCTCCAATTAATTTGATCTGTTTCTACCGGTCATTCGGTAAATGATAATTTTTTATTTTTAGAAAAATTAATAACCTGTTATCATCATGTGGGTCTGAGGTATTTCCATGATGTTTTTCCCTTGTCTCTGCAATCCCAACTCACACTGCTCGTTGCTCCTTGGCGCAGATGAATGAAAACAAAACTCATTTCAATCGCTTGAAATCGAAAGTGAAAGACAACCTCCACAAGAATAGGTGTTGTCGAATTCAACAAGGCGGACGAAGGTGCTACTCCGGCCTTCGTCGTTGCTACCCGAGGTTCACGTCTATAGCATCATATGTGATTCCCTTCATGCTACAGTATATGGATCCTCATTATTTGCGGGATTCACTGTGGTGGTTGAGGTTGGTAATATAAGTTTAATTAAGATAGAGAACAACAATGATGGGTGGCACAAGGGTTAAGGTTGGTTGATGATATGGACGAGTAGACACGCGGCTAGCTTCCATATTAATCGCTATTGATGACAACGACGCAAGCGGTGAGTTGGAAGAGATGATGCAATGGGTTTCAGTGGTGGCTATTGTCACCATCGTCGCGTACCACATCTCAGTAGTGGTTGGCAGTGGAGAACAGAGAGCCAACGCTCCCCGTCAAAGTCGTAGCATCCTCAACGAAACCAGAACCACCTTGTGAACCATTGCAATCTTTCTTTGTGAGACTAGATATGCTAACTTGAAACCAGATTTGCTTTGTGCGACTAGACAATGGTATTTCACTATCGAAGTCGTGTAAACGTAGCCGTGACATAACGAGGACAATTGTACCACGTAGTTCAGGAGCAGGACATGCATGCCATGCAATTCCTCTCGCGGTTTCTTACTCGTAGGCTCGTGTTTGGAACCGAGGAGCAAAAAAAAAGAAGCTTATGAGATTCGCGTGCTTGGAAGGTCCAATATTTTCAATAGGGCATGCTTGATTGAAGTTGGCACCGTGCCCCCTTTGCTTGATCTTTTAGCAACTAATGATATATCCATGTAAGAAAATGCAATCTCTGCTCTGCTAAAACTCTCCAAACTCTCCAAGCCCAAGCACTTGCTGACCAAGCGGCACCCCTCCAGGCCCACTGGCGCTGCTCACGGCGACAGTAGGACGTGTGCCGCTGATGTAATGTGGACGCGGTTCCGACCAAGAATGCATGAAAATAAAAACAGAGGGAGAGAGAGACTCAGGTTTGGGGCTAGCCAGTTTCAAGTCAAAAACAAAAAAATTCTTCATTTAATCTAGTCCCGTAGTTTATTATAATATTAAATCTACGCTTAGAAAAGGTTAGAGGATGGAAACTCACAAAATTGATGTGAGGATGGATGACATTCCCCATCATAATCGCTATTTTACTATGTACTCCTTATGCGAAAAAACTTTAGGACATTTTTAAGAAATTGGAAATGTCTAATTGAAACTCAGGTTATCATAAAAAATCGTTGTAAAAAGTGGTTTGACTGCATTTATTTATAAGTTTATATTACTTACGGAACAGATAATGAATAAATGGCAACAAAATTAATAGCCTAATCTCAGGTACATTGGCATGAAGGAAGAAATGGGCGATTCTAACATCCTCCCCTTTTTTACCGGTTATTCGGTCAATAAAATCGGCCAGAAATTTCTTTTTTTTAAAAAAAAGTTACACCAAATAATCGACTCTCTTGAAAAAATTTAATCGATTATCTGGAAAAAATTTAATCGATTCTCTGGCTATTTATCTCTTTCTCCCTAACTTCTCTTATTGCCTTTCAGTATATATTGTTGTATGAAGGGACGAATTCCATGAGCCATCGTGCACTCTTGGAGGAACCGTTTTGGTGTTGGATCATAGACTCCTCCTCTTCCTCCTCTAGGAGGTACTTGTCGTGGTGGCTACGGAGGCGCCCCGCCTTGATGTGGAGGAAGAAGTCCATCCCGGTCTTGAAACTTGTTGCCCGCATGAAGATTTATATAAACTCTGCAAGAGGTTAAGAGACAGCAGGGAAATGCTTTTTGTGAATTGATTGATTTGTAACAGGTTAAATGGTTGCTAGTTCAGAAGTGGAGAACTGGATGGAGTTATTTGGAAGTGAGAAGTGAGAACTAATAATTGAATTCGGTTTCGATATTGACGATTCGACGAGGTGGACGAAGCTGCTACTCCGGCCTCTACCCCTGCTACCTGAGATTCACCCGTTTCGGGTGTGGCCAATGACAGATTGCATGCATGTCAGGACCCAACTTAGGCATCCCTGACCGGACAGAATGGAACTCCATTGTTCCATTACCAAGACCTTTCAAGAACGTATAAGTCACATCATGGCAACATATGTAGCATATCAACTATAAATATCAGAGTAAACGATTATACAAAACATAAGTCATGGCGGCCGAAAAACAAACCAAAAGAGTTTACAAATCAAAAGGAGATTCAAAACTCTAAAACAAGGAGATTTCCTATATGACAAAACCAAACTAAAGGAACCAACAGCAGTTATCCAAGCACAACATACGTGCGAGGATTTCTTGAGATGGCTTCCTTCATGAAATACCTGAATCTGAACCAAAAACGGCGGGGGTGAGTTCTAGAACTTAGTGAGGGATAAACAAAACATAACATCAAATAGTACAACATATAACCATATATTTAAGCATATGCCAATTTGTAAATTAGAACGTACAAAACCATACATAGCAGATCATTTCTTGCCATGATGTCAATTTAGCATTGGCCAAAATGCTTGTGTATCCCCTTGGAGTTGTTCACTAGAGTCTACCACTCCGATGGTCGCATTTCTATCCCGGTCGAAAACGCTGACCGATAAGTGACCTCGGTCACTGCACAACATCCCTCCAAACTCCGCGGTTCTTTCACTATAGGCCCCTGCTCTGACGGTCACATTTATATACCGGTAGAGTCTGCTGACCGGTCGGATACACCAAGTATTGCTCAGTGTCCAAGAATCAAACCCCTTTTCATACGCATGTCATGTTCATGCAAATCAACTCAATTTCACATGTCTGCTATGTGCCTCAATGTAACTTATATAACCATTTCAATGGTAATCAATAAATTACATAATGACCTGAATCATAAATACATGTAGGTAACATTATAGTCATTTCATTCACAAACTGAAGTATATTACCAATCGGTTTCAACATTTGCTTTGTATACAAATACAAAGTTGAATCAATAAATCTTACCTTGCCGTTTGTCAATAATTTCACAGCAAACCTTGTTCATCACAAAAAGCATTCACTTCGCTTTTGAAACTTAAAACTCAATATAAAAAATTACAACAAACCCATAATTCAATAAACACGTGAATAAAAAGGTCATTGCCCATAGACCATCATAAGCATAGAACACTACAATAATTCACATATTCAAGAACCATTCTTAGATTCAACATGAACATAAACGTTGTTTATCACACTCTAAACAAACACTTGTACCATATAATAATCCTACCACTACATTTATTTAAATTACCATCATATAACTCCATTCCAGTCTTCATATATTCCTATTTAACCCTTTGTGTTTTATAAACTTATATTCTATAAACGTAGTCCACAATCTTGTTCACTCATAGTAACTCATCAAAACATCTCATTAATTCTATAATTCATAATATCATCTAACTATCATAGGTTCTCAATCTTTAAGCATCTCAAATCATCACATCAAAATCCAAGAAACATATTATAATTTTTATAATGAAGCTAGACATGATAATAACTAACCTTACACCAAATTCAACATTTACCTAACTTACCTCAACAAATTTACAACAAGGTATCAAATACATTAGGTTCCACTCTTTAGAACCCTTTTATTATTGTATAATTCATAACAAATAAGCATATTCAACCTTTCACGCCTCAAATGAGCAAAACAACACATTTTTAGAAATAAAAACATTGACATTTGATCACTATTTTGATCATAACTTTCAATATACTTGGAATTTTAACTTGAAACAAGTTTCATATGAAATTAGATTCCTAAAGCTTTCCAACAAGGGGTCATTTATCCCAAAACATATTATGAATGAAAAAGTTATGAACGTTTAAAGTTTGATGTCTCTGTCTCCAACGTCCAGCGCTAGGATACTAGCGCCAAGCACTGATATCATCTTCCCAGACCCCTTTTCGGGTGCTATAGCGCTCCGCACTGATCACAGGGCGCCCAACGCTAGCTGGAAAACGCAAAAACACAGCAGATTCACCATTTTCACCTCAAAGCTCCCTTTTCATGATTTTTAACCAACAAACAACTATAACAACTCATCACCAACATATAAATTAAAGAATAATCAACTTAAACATGTTATAAATGATTTTCATGAAATGGATTCACTCAAAACATCTCACAGACATAATTATTTCAATCATCACCAACATATTTCATATCCCAAACTAACACCCACAAAAATTACTCAAAACAAATCACAAATCCCTCACCTTATTTGAAGTTCATGAATATCTCTTTTCTTTCTCCCTCTGCTGTTGCTACTCTTTCCTCTCTTCTTCACCTTTTCTTTTCTGCTAGGGTTGCTAATGGTTGCCCACCCTAGACCACATTTCTCTAACTATTTAGACCTCATCACTTTTAACGAAAAGCCCTTGATATGTTAAGTTAACTCATAACTTAACACTTGTGTAAAAAAGGAACATGTACCTATCTTTATCATGATTAATAATTTTATTTCATTTTATTCGAATTTCTTAAGCATGTTAATACTTATTATTTACACTCTACTAATATTCTCATGTTATAAATAATTAATAACATGGCAAACAAATATTAACTTTTCCTCTATATTTTTTTTATAAAAATAAATAAATATATATACCTTATGCCATCTTTGGCGGGTTTTACAATGTACCTCTTCGTCGGGTGTCGCAAAGCATGTCAGCTGGGACTCGTTCTCTTCCATCTTCCGCATGAAGAAACTTTCAGTTTATCAGCATAGGCCTCCAATTTCGACCTCACCGACATGCTCCCACCTCCTCTGAACCCTTTAACATCCCCTGTTGACTGGTTGCGCTGCATATCAATGCCTCCGCCGTTTCTGACTTTTTTAGCCAACGACGACCTCCCTTGCAGTTTGATCAAAGATTCTCCTTAACAATAGAGGGATCTCGCCGGGGGCGACCGTTGATGATGGTTTGAACCTTGTCGCAGTAGAAGACGGCGACGTTGGTGTTGTACTTGGTACGATGTCGATTTATTTAGGAATCCCGTAAGTTACGAAAAAGGAATTGATCTGGATATCAGACCGAGCGTCCATGGTAGCAGTGGCAAAGAGATGGAGGAAGAAGATAGAGAGAATCGGTTGCCTGTAATACATCTCGTCCGTTGGATTATTTTAATAGTAAATAAATGGTTCAGATTAGATGAGGACAAATCCTCCAAATATTTCAGTGAGGATGGAAGACATTCCCGGAAGAAAGAATGACGTATTATTTTTTATCACACGCTGAGGAAAGAATGACTCCCAGTTATTGGACTCTTATTTTTACGGATTTTTTTGTGTTTCTATATTTTGAAATCTGAATCATTCACTTGGACTAGTTTTTTTTTTTTGGCTCTTTGGCCCCTTATTTTTACAAAAAAAATAATTAAGAACACAATGTATTTAATATCTTCTGAAGTAAGTTTTTTACGACAAAAATCCCCCATTCAATGCTCGATGAGTAATCTGTTTGCGATACTGGTTATACGCATCAAGTTTTTAATAAGAGTTGTTTAACTAGTTCTAAAAAATAAGAACTTGTTTTTATTAAATTGCACCCTTGGAGCACAATGATGTGATCGGTGACAAATCCATAAATTTTGGTTAGTGAGGGCAAAAAATTGTCTATACATACTTTTACTAAAGGAAAAATTTATAAATATGCATAACCGATAAAAATAAATGATATGAAACACACAAGATATAACGTGATTCAATTTTAATGTAAAACTTACGTCTACGAGTGAGAAATTAGAAGCAATTCACTAATTAAAATATGAGAGAATACAAAAGTAATTTTCGATAGTTTAATCTGTTGTGATTAATTGCTAGGTGACATTGATGTGGTTTATGTGTATAAGGGTTAGAATACCCCTAGTACTCTTACTAGTACAACTTTGGCTTATAAAAAAAAAATGCTCTTATCAAAAGATGAGTGATTATTTGACATATGAGAACAACATCTAAATTTTTATGGGGTAAAATAAAAGTTACTAGATATATTTATAAATATTTTCCTGTTGGGGGCAATTGTCCCCACACCCATTAACATTGATTCGTCCCTACATGTGACGTCCACAAATAAGAATATTTGCTTCTATAAGCTTATGCTTCTTACTGAAGAACCTAATAAAAAAAATCATAAAAAAAGAGAAAAATAAGTTAGAGACCCCATTTGATGAAGTTTTTATGGTTGCACTATTGGAGCGGAAAGTTGTGTATAAAGTAAAAAGTGATAATATGATATGATGGAGCCCATAAAAAGAAGATTTAAGCACCTCCAATTAATTGCACCATTAGAGATACTCTCTAACATTGCAATGGAAGGCCTTTTCTTTTGGCTAAATATTTCACATCACTTGAACTTTTATAGGATAGAGATTCATCGGTAAAATGACACACTTTAACCCTGTGTTTGCTTGAGTTGATTTTGGAGAGAGGGAAGTCGAAGAGAAAGAAGTGGAAAAGAAAGAAGCTACTTCTACCGTTGGGGAAAAGATAGAAAAAATGGAGGAGAGAGAATATTTCATGGAACCCATAACCAGTTGTTTTCTTCTCTCTAGAGGCGAGAAAATTAGAAAGAAAGAGGGGGAAATGGGTAATGACAACTCTAGCCTTTTATTTTTAACTGTGCAAAAATGTTATTAGGGACAAATATGTCTTTAAAATAAAATTCAATTTTTCTTTCTCTCCTACTTCTCTCATACTTATTTCAATCCAACACAACCAAAAAATCTATCCATTTTCTATTTATTCTCCCTTTTCTCCTACTTCTTTTCTCCCATTTCTTTTCTTATCCAAACAATGCATAAAGGAAAAAACTTCTCTAAATTGTGAAAAAGTGTAAAGTAAGAAAGTAAGAATGTATTCACCCTTTATTAATTAAAGTACATTGAGATTTCAACCCATCTTAACTAATCATAATGGATACACTTTTATTTTCTCATTTTATAGTTGCTCACCATGAGTTTAATCATTTATGCAAATACTTGTTTATGTCTTTACGCTACGTTAGAAGCTTCAAGATAATGGATAAGAAAAGTCTCTCAGCAATAGCAAATACACATCAAGTAGGGTCCCCAGAATGAATCTTGCATTACAAAAGTGACACGCACTAGCAGTAGTCTATCGAAGAATTTGAAGTTTAGATCGATATATTCAGAATATATTGATATAATAGAAACAAAAATTATTGATGTACGTAAACCATATAAAATGATTTGATCAAAAAACCATATAAGATGATTTCAAATAATTTGTTGTTTTATTTGTAGATATCCCAAACTGGCATTGCCATTTGAAAATCAATAGCAAACCACATACACATTTTTTTATAAGCTAAAATATATTGAAAAGTTTAAACTCTAACTCATATACAAAAATGAAACAAAAGGACCAATGCAAACCCCATACTCATTGATTTTATACTTGTCCTTTTTCTAAGGCTAGGGGATTGAAGTATTTCAATTTTAGAATAGAAACCAAGTAATGCTATATCAATTTACTATCATTGATTAAAAAAAAAAAAATATCAATTTACTATCAACGTTAAATACAAGGAACTTTATAAATTAGAAAGAGGGGACGGGGCCGGGGTTCCGTTGGTTTATTAATATTATGTGTTTAATGCGTGCTAGTAAGAATTTAGAATGCACAACTGAATTGGCTGGTCCATTTGTCTCTATCGCGGCACATTCTTATTGCATTTACTTAAAAGTAGTTTAGTTTCTTGGTTGTGTGGCTGACATCTTATTATCATTAATGTAGGTTTATTAAAACAATTCTGATATTTGATTTCCACTTCATAAGCTCGACCCAAGCACTCATATAAGAATTGTCTTATAAGTTCTTGCTATAAAATACTGATTCATATTTGGATGAAACAACAAATAATTCTATCCTATCCGAAGCAGTCACAAATCACAAACTCAGAAATAATTTTTAGTGCTTTTATATTTATTTAAAATAAAAAAATATAATACTGTATCTCCCACCGTCATCATCCTCGGCATACCACTACAATCACTAACTTTTTATGGTCATGTTCACCATCGCGGCCTTAATCATGCTTTTTCTACCATCACCGTTGCTGCCACACGACGGTTGCACTATCACCAAAATTCTACTATCATCACCCCTAGCACTACCATATGGATATGGTTTAGTGTAATTTAAATTATAAAAATTGCCAAAATAATAAAGTTTTAATTTATTATGATAACAACTCTTGATCCACATATATGGTTTATGGTTTATTCGATAATTCAATGAGCCCATAACGAGGCAACATCAGTGACATTGTGGGGATCGCAATTGGTCAACATCAGTGCGGAATAATTTTGATAAAACCAAGGTTATTTTATAACTTATATAAATAATGTTAACAACACACTCTTTATTATTGAGTGAATTTTATATAAGGCCCACTAAATAATATGAACTCACTCTCTATATAATAGATTTCATATGAAATTACTCATTAATAAAAAGTATATTAAAAAAAATATATATATTGCTAATATTTCGTCACATCTTATACCATCTTGGAAGGTATACCTTTTGGTAGCAATTGGAATTGACATCACATATCACATGCTAAGAACAAGCACCATACAAAATAAAAAATATTCCTCTAATAAATGGAGAAACAAATATTAAACATTTCTAACTTTGTTTGTCTATGATAATTGTATTTTAAAGATTGTTTCATCTTTCAGAATCCAATATAAGCAAAGATTTCTATTAAAATAACATTTTTGAAAACTTGCTTATAGTATTCCCTACCCCGATTCAAGGTATTAGTTCATTTTTGGGATTGATTTCAGTGAAGCAAATCAACAGTAATGGAAGGAATCCCCACAGTTGGGTGCACCGTGCATGTAGCTAAGCGAATTAACACAAATTTTATATCATTAGGTAAAGGGAGGTTATCACCTATTCACATTCTAACACCCATGAGGTGGGACGTACCCATTGGACAACGTGGAACCTCAACTTTTTAAATTATCTTTTCTCACCACTTATATAAACCCCTCAAATCCCACTCTTTCCCTCTCATTCTATTTTCTGAAAAACACAAAACACAAAAGGTACTGAAAAACACAGAGAGCTATTCCTGTTCCAAATTGATTTTCAATGGCAGCAGAAAGACAAGGTGGAGAAGCACCCATCCATGGTGACATGTTAGAGGCCATATTCTCACACGTGCCACTCTTTCACCTTGTGCCCGCTTGTCACGTGTCAAAGTCCTGGAAGCGTGCGGTGTCCTCCTCCCTCGCACACATCAACCCCATCAAGCCATGGCTCATGGTCCTTACCCAGAGCCCACGCGCCCCGCACGTGACAACAACTCACGCCTACGACCCCCGCTCGCACGTGTGGCTGGAGATTCAACACGAGCCGTCTACCGCAATCAAGCATGCCTCCACCGTCCGATCATCCCACTCCACTCTGCTCTACACGCTTTCCCCCGCGGAGTTCGCGTTTTCCCTCGACGCGCTTCACCTAGAGTGGCACCACGCGCCGCCGCCGCGCTCATGGCGCACGGACCCTATCGTGGCAATCGTCGGAAAGCGCGTCGTAGTCGCCGGTAGCGCGTGTCACTTCGAGGACGACCCGCTCGCGGTGGAGACATACAACATAGAGACAGGCGCGTGGATCACGTGTCGGTCCATGCCGGAGCTCCTAAAGGGCTCCACGGCATCAACGTGGCTCTCCGTCGCCGTCGCCGGAGACACCATGTACGTGACGGAGAAATATTCCGGCGTGACGTACACGTTCGATCCCATTGTTAATCTCTGGCGAGGACCGTATGATCTTCGACCCGATCAGAGCGTTTCGTGGTGCGTCACCGGAACCCTAGGGAAGCGTTTGGCGGTGGCGGGAATGGTGGTGGAAGGGGAGAACGTGAAAGGGGTGAAGGTGTGGGTGGTGAAGGGAGAATTAGGTTCGGGAATGGTGATGGAGGAGTTAGGTGAGATGCCGAAGGAGATGGTGGAGAAGGTGACGGGAGGTTCGGAGTTAGGTTGGGGGTTGGGTTCGGTGGTGGTGACTTGGGTTGGGGATTTTGTTTACGTGGCGAACCCGGTTGAGGTGGAGATGGTGGTGTGCGAGGTTGTGAATGGGACTACTTGTGAGTGGAGGAGTGTGAAGAATGCTGCTGTGAACGACGGGTCACGGATGAAGAGGGTGGTCTTTAGTGGTGCCGATGTGTGCTTCCAGGATCTGCAGATTTTGCATCAAAGAAATGTTAATAGGTTCATAAATTTGAGACTTTGTTAGCCTACCGAGTACTGAGTTTAAGTGTATCTGGCCGTTTTGTTTGAATTTTTATTAGATTAAATATAGGATTTAATAATATTTTAATTGGTATGCATTAGTGTACACCAATTTTAGAAGTCATTCCTACTACCAACAACATTAGTGAGGTTTTTTGACGCATGTGATTAGAGGTTGGATTGTAGTTATATGTATAGAAAAGACTTTATTGAGAAAGGTAAAATTTACTTTGGTGATTTTTATGTCTCGAAAGAATTAGTTTTTGGTTATTGTTTGGGTATATCTTAATACACACAAAAAAATCATTTTATATTATGATTTGTGATTGGTTCAGTGTAAAAGATTTTACACTGATATTGCATGCAAAACAAACTCTTAAGTATATTATCTTCAATTTTTTAACCAGTTAAAAAGTGAAAGAAAGTGGTTTAGTGTTTGTTTGATTGAGATTATTCTTAACGCAAATGTGGAAAAAAACACTTCCCGAGACAATTATTTTGGAAGCTATGTGAAAGGAGCTTTTTCCCAAGATGATTTTGTCTTTGCAGAATCTAAAACAAACAGGTTAAGTTGTGTTATGTTTTTTTTTGGGTTACAACAAGGATGTGACATCTGAAGCTGATTTTGATTTTAGTCTTCATATATGTAAATTTTGGAAATTAGTCTCTACATGTGTTATTTTATCAAATAAGTTTGTCATTAGTGAGGTTACAATGTCGTTAGATACGAATCTATATCGACAAATGGTTGTTCTTGTTAGCATCCTACGAGCCCAATCTTGCGGCTTAGCTAATGTTTTAGTCCTTATATGTAACATGGATTTGGATTTTAGCACTCATACGTAAAAAAAATTTAAAATGGGTCCTTAAGATCACTTTCTGTCGTTCACAAATGTGCCTACGACGTGAGTAAGAGTGGATATATCCTTAGAGATTTAGTAGATTGAGATCTTCATAAACTTTATTAATTCAGGAATGGATATATCCTTACTTACTCACTTTAGAAACAAAGTTACTTTTGAAAAAATTTATCTGATAATGTCATGTTGTGAGCAACCTTATTTTTTCTTGGTTGTGTTGGAAGGAGGCTTGGAGCTCGGGTTACTTCAAATGAGTGGAATTGAAGACACCTATGAATGTATGTTGATGTTGATTGTGGTCTGAAATTGAAATATGGTTTGAACTCGTAAGGATCTAATTGACATTCTATTTCAAATTTATTCTACTCCTAGTATTTTGAAATTTTAAATTAATTATGCTCTAAATCAAAGTTAAAATTTTCAAAAAGTGGATACAAGTTTATTCTTTATTATTAAAATTTACTTTATTTAATATATCTCTGCAAGGTATGACATGTTAGCTATAGTTTATTACTAATTGGAATATACTTCCTGCTCGTAACATAACATTATCAGATAATATTCTTCTAAAGTTTGTCTTTAAAGTGGGCATGTAAGAGTATATCCGCCCCTAGTTTAATAAAGTGCATGAAGAAATTAATCTACTAAATGATCTAAAGCTATATACAACCTTACTCAGTTGTTGGCACCTTGGCTAATGGCAAAGAGTGATTTGGTAAATACCACACATATAAGGATCTATTTCCAAATTCTTTTACATATGGAGACTAAAATCAAAATCCACGTTATATATAGAGACCAAATCATTAGTTAAACCACCGGGATGAAGTCACCTAGGATGCCAACAAGGACAATTGTTTGTTTATATAGGACTGTTACTAACGGCGTTGTAACCTCGCATAACGACATAGACTTATTTGGTAACGATGATACATGAAAGGACTGATTTCCAATTTTTACACGTATGAAAATTAAAATCAAAATCAGCGCCTGATAGAGAAACCACATCCATAGTTTAACCTTGTTTTAAAATTTAATTAGTTGAAGGTGGTTGTTTTTTTTCATAGATGGGGTTTGTTCATTTATTGGGGCTAGTTCTTGAAAATCCGCGGATTAGTGATTATTGGGCTTAAAATGAATCAGATAGACTAAGTTTGGGGTTTTTCTTTTAATACCCCATTATTTTTTTTCTTACCCCCCTTCCCAAATTTTTTCCAATTAAATCTCACAAATACCCTTATCTCTTTCTATCCCTATACAAAAACTCTTCCCCTTCTTTTACAAAAATCTTCTACCTCCCTTAAAACCCTTTCACCCCCAAATTCTTCAAGAACCCGTACCCCACCCCAACCTTTCTTCCTTCGCTATCCCATCATCATTTCTTCATTCTCTAGCCCACCCTTCTACTTAGTTTTTCTCTCTCGTAAAACCTTCCCAACTCCCTTCTTCTTTCTTTTGCTTAGGCTTCCCCTCTCTTACCCAACCCATTGTAACTCCCAAGCATAGATTCGAAGGATTGGAGCAGACCGAAGAGAACAACAAGAGTTGGAGCAGACGTTCACGCGGAGAGGAGGTAAGAACAATGCTCACACGGAAACTATAGTTTTTGTAGGCTTCATTATTTGAAACCTTATGGAAACTATAGTTTCCGCAGGTTTCCACCTTACCGTAAGGTTTCAAATTTTCGTGGGTTTCTATTTATTATATAATTATATATCAATTATATTATTATATAATTATATAATATAATATATTTTATTATATATTATACTATATAATTATATAATTAATTGCAATTAATAAAATTAGTTCTAAATTATATAAAAAATTGTAATTTTAATTTATAATTTATAATTATGTTTTTTTAATTTATATCATTCTAAGTAATTAAAATTTAAATTTTAAAGTAATTAATGTTTTATTTATTTATTAAGTTGCAATAAATATATTATATTTTGGAGTTTGTTAAGTAACTTTATATAATTATAATTTTCACCACATAATTATATAATTATAATTTGTAATTTATCATGAATTAATTAATTATTAAATTTAAATTTACATATTTAAGTAATGTATTTAATTTATATGTATGTAGATATGTCACGTACTAGAGGCAGTGGTATTGTACGGGTACCAGCCATTGGTTTTTCGGGTGGGCCCGAGGATAGATCAGTCCTTAGATCATTTGGGGATCACGTTGCTATATGTATATGGATCGAACGGGTAATGAATTGACTATGATTCAAATTTATTAAATGTTTAAAATTTTGACTCAATAAACTTAAGAAATCTTTGATGGATTGAGGATCGAGATGAGCTGAAATTGGTCACCGGTGGAAGGAAGCTGAAGCAATGCACGATTGAGCATCGTGAGATACAGGAGAGGGTGGACACCTCTAGGTTGGCACCACTCTTGTATTCCTGCTATCTGGAGGTGGACAAGGGCATCTTGTCTGCATTTGTTGAGAGGCGGCACAGAGGCACCAATTGCTTCCACGTGCCGGTCGGAGAGATGACCATCACGCTGGATGATGTGTCATCATTACTTCATCTACCTATCATTGGAGCCTTCTGGACCCATCCTGGCAGTGACAGAGACATTGCACATGCGCTTGTGACGAAGTTGTTAGGGTTGTCATACCAGGAGGCAGTGACAGTGACTGACTTATGCAGAGGTTCAAAAGTTTCGCTACAGTGGCTGCGAATTTTGTACACAAAGCGTTGTCGTGTTCAAAAGTGGGATGAGGCTACTAGGGCCTTTTTACTGCACTTGGTAGGTTGAACCATCTTTGTCGACAAGAGTACGTTTTCAATCGACGTTGCATACCTAGATCTATTTCGCGACCTCCCGAGTTGCGGTAATTTTGCATGGGGTGCAGGTGCCCTGGGTTATTTGTGTGACCATCTAGGTGATGCCCGTTATTGGGAGAGGAAGCAGGTGGGAGGATATATGACCCTTCTACAGGTACGAAAGTTTGATGTTTTTTTTTTTGTTTTCTTATTTAATTTCCACAAATTAAAACTAAGTTAATCATAATTGTTGTTACAGTCTTCGATCTTCGAGCACTTTCCCAATATAAGGAGTCGACGCTTGACCGAGGGGTACATTGAGAATTTACCTCGAGCCTCGCGTTGGACCCCAAAGAGGAGTGACGTTAAGGTGTTGCCCTATCGAATTCATCTAGACCAGCTGACCACATCTGATGTCACATGGATGTCTTATGGTGAGCATAGAGAACATCACCCATTTGAGATGGTCTCGTTGTTCTGGGGGTACATCAGGTGCGGTATGTGGATTCAAGCCCACTTGCCAGATAGGGTCCTACATCCAGTAGGAGGAGAAGGAGGATTGATTGATACTCCTTTATGTCGGGCAATTAAAAGTGTTTAATTAATTTGTAAAACTCTTTATTGTGTGAGTTAAATATAAAAATGTCAAATTAATGTTGCACCATCTTTCTTGGAATATGGAAGAAATTATGTATGTCAAATTAATTAATTTTTACATTATAACCCTTTTACAAAAACCTGTTACGCTTATGTATGTAATATTGCTTTTATGTAGACATTATAAATGAAAAAAAATAATGGGGTATTATAACCTACATAAAATCAATCCTCTATGATGTCTACAAATCCTGCTTGTTTTTGAACTAATGAATGGAATTGTTGAATCCCGCATTTCTATTCTAGGACCTTTCTGACTCCTCTGATATTGGTATCACGCATTATAAATCTGCTTAATAGTCGTGACTAGGGATGGCAAAGTGGGTCAACCCGCCCCGCCATTAATCACCCAAAACGGGGCGGGGCAGGCTAACCCGTTTTAGACATATGGGTTGAACCCCCCAACCCACCCCGCCTAATGGTGGGTTAGCAGGTTGGCCCGCCAAACACATAAAAACATAAATTGGGTTGGTGGGTTGACCCGCTATAAAAATAAAAAAAATTAACAAAAAATCATATAACATTTCCTTTTTTTGGACAATGTTCATATCATTTCTTAAATTATTATTAAAAAATTGAAATAATCTTATCTTATGATATATAATTTGTGTCACAAAAGTAAAGACATTATTTTTGTAGTATGAAATAATTTCAAATAACAATTAAATTAAATTAAATAATATTAAATAATTAATAAATTAATAAAAAAATTATTTTTTAATATGACGAGTTGGCGGGTCAACCCGCCACCAACCTGTTTACGGATGGGTTATGCGGAGCAGATCAAAGTGGGTTGGTGGGTTGAGAACCCCCACCCACCCCGCCGGGTTGGTTGGTGGGTTGAGAATCCAACCCATCCCGCCAAATCCTGGCGGGTTGACCTGCGGGTCACAACCCATTTTGTCATCCCTAGTCGTGACATTACCTTCATTTATGGTCCTTCAGTGTTAGTAAAATGTTTTTTTGGCTTAACATGTTCTTTGTCATGTCACCAAGCAAAGACTTCTCTTCCTCATTAAGTCGGCCGACATATGGATGACCCACTAATGTTTCCGCTAATTCATGGTATGAAACTCACACACCAAATTCACCTTCCATCCTTCACCATTTTTCAAAGGTCTTCCTCTTAATCTGAACGGACAGTCACGTTTCTTAGTTCCAGACACCTTGCGAGTTAACTCTTCCTTATATGATTTATACTTTCCAATCTTTTCACAACCAAAAAGTAGAAATGTCTTCCTTCCTGCACGTCCTTTGCTTGTGTCTGATCGCAAAATAATAATAATAAATCCATTTTCCATTGCAACACATCGAGCCCATTTCAACAGATCATCTTGAGAAGGAAAAACCTGAAAATAAAATTAAAAAATCGGTCGCAAGATATATACATATTCAAAACTTAACAATGATCATTTATCAATTAATTACCTATATAGTGGTAAATACTTCATAACAATCCACTTCATGAGACACTTTGCTTACATAATCTCCCATATTCACTTATAATGATCTACATAACACCACAAACTCACCAAACATCAAAAGTTTCCCTAATATATTCAAAAAATACATTAAAAATAAATAATATAAAATATTATAAATAATATCAAATTATTAATAATAAAATTATTAACTATTATTACAAAAAAAATCAATAATATTATTAAGAATATCAAAATGAAAAAAACTAATTATATTAATATTAAGACCTTCCATAAGGCATCAAAATTTTGGTACCTTACGGAAACTAAGGTATCAAAATTTGGATACCTTACGTAAACTCCTTATGGAATTCTAAATTAGAATCCGTAAGGTAAACAAGTTTTGATACCTTAATGAAACTACGTAGTTTCCGCAAGGTATTCAAATTTAGAATGCTTACGTCATAAGTATACCTCCTACAAAAAAAAAACTTATCGTAATTGTGCTGTGATCACTGTGCTCCACTCAACGGTTCCAACTGAGAATGATAAAGTGATAGATGTACTTCACTCAGCAGCAATCTCACATCAGAATGAGATTGGAATTAAGGGCAGAAAATATGAGAATCCAATAGAAGAAAAGGAAAAAATATTGAAGGAGGTGAAGGAAGAAGTTTAATTAGAGGTAAAAAAAATTATGGAAAAATGGTTAATAAAATAGGAGTTAGGATAAGAGTGGGAAACTCAGAAGGATAGTTATAGGATTTAATAGAATAAAATTGGGAAAGGGGGTAAGGAATGAAAACGATGGAGTATTAAAAGAAAATCTCCCAAGTTTGTCTCTTTGTGTTTTTCTAAATAATGGACCAAATGTTGAATGGGTTAATTTTTTTAGGATAATATTTAGTATTTCAAATAAAAATGAATTTTGGATGTAGATTCAGTTTTTTATATTTATATAGAGTTAATAGATATACACTATCAGTATAAAGATTTTTTACACAATCAATCAATCATAAATTATCACATCATTAAAAATGTTTGACTCTTATCATAACTCAGTTAAAAACTACACATAAGATGATTTGTGATTGATTGATAATATAATAAACTTTAGATTGATAGTATATCAAAATTAAACTCTATTTATATTTCCTTCTAAATTGTATAACTTAAAATTATTTTACTTTGAGTATTTATTGCATGTTTCTTGTTTGAATGTTGCCCATTTTCCGTTTCAAAAGTTAAATTAGCATGTTTTTCATAATAGAGTTAACCAATTCTCATTTACAGATATAAACATGTTAAACGAAACTTGTTTGTCCATAATTTGTTTGTAATATTTTTTCTAATCAATAATATTTATTTAAGCAAGCGAAGAAGACAATGGATGTGTTTGGGTAAACAGCTTAATTAAGCGCTTATTCAATAAGTTCTTTTTCAAATAAGTTAAAAACATCTTATTTTCATAAGCTTCTCTGACAAGCTTATGAAAGTAAGCTAAAAAGTGCTTATGGGAATATCATAAACTATTTTCATAAACTATTTATATAAGTTTATTTCCATAAGCTATTCTCATAAGCTCTTCCAAATGAATCCAATGTGTTCAACATTTCATAGTCCGCACACGTTTGAAAATTATTATTTTAAAAATAATTACTTATTTTTCAAAAACATTCTCAGAAAACTTTAGATTGTAAACTGTTTTAAACACAAACTAAATTAATCCAAACAAAAACTCTTTGGATAATTGTACTGGACTAGCCCTTTAAAGCTTTTAAGTTTATCAAAAAGGGCTTTAATCCAAATATTTAAACTTTTTGCTTTTTGGTTATAGATACGTAGTTCCTCTCCAAACTTGTGTAATCTTGCAGCGCTTGGACTACGCATTTCCTTTTGTGGACTTCAAAAGGTAGCCTGGGCTTTGTTCCCATTTTGTTGGCCTGAGTAAATAACAAATCTCTATCCGGCATAGTGGTCTCAACCATGAGCATTGAGCCCCCATGTGGCCTAGCTCATTAGGATAGACCAGAAATTCTTGGATTAAACTTGTTATAGGTAACCTCAGAGACGTTGACATATAGATGCAAAATGAAAACCAAATAGATAACCACCAAACACATAAACTACAACTTGATGCTGTTAAAATGGGATTTAGTACATAAGCCGACATGGCTCAACCCACTAAGATGGTGGGTTGGGTTGTCATACAAAATGGTTCATGAAGATCTCAGGTTATTTTAACATGTCCTCCTTAAGCTGTAAAATTAAGCATATTCGAGTGAGGTTGAATATGAACTGACTTTGTTGTGTTTTTTTTTGTTCAATAAAAGACAACGTAGCCTAGACTAGAGATCAGCTCAAACTTTGAAAATTGACACCCTACCTGCTCGTTAGTTAGGCCCGTCCCAACGTCCAAATAAGTGAGATCTTTACTTTATATCTTTAAAAAAGTATATTTTTTCTTTAAAAAAAAGATTTATTATGTATCTTTTTATATTATATTTTTAATATGTTTGCTGTTTGGTACATTAATAAACCTAAATCAATCCATTTAGCACGAAAGATTACCAACTTACCATTATATGCAAGATCAAGGGATCAACTCTCATTATGTATAAAATAATTATTTTTGTATAAAAAAATTATTAGGTTAATTTGTTACTAATTTTAAAAAGATCTCGCCACAAAGTTTGCTTCAATCCTCCATAGGTATTGGGTCAATCCTTTCGTTAGTATATCCAATGGAGTTTTATTAAACTCTATTATATGTGATTAGGTGAAACAGTATTTCGAGTGGCATAGAACTCAATTTCACTTAAGTAAGATTCCATATGAATAGAAAAAATAAACACTATGAGAGTTTTGCCTCTTTAAATAGGTCTTTCCGAGTAAACTTGGATTTGTCAAAGGCGAAAGTAACTTCATCCTCATATCAAGCGTCTGAGACAAAAAAAAAAAACACACAATTACAATTTTTTTATTATATAGTTAAAGATAAGATTTAGTTGTGTTATAATGTTAGTGTAAAGATTTTTGTCATTATCAATCAATCATGTATTGGTGCATCATTAAAATGTAAGGCTCTTAAAGTAATTATCTTAAAAGTCACTTATATGTTGATATATGATTAATTAATGGTGTAAAAAAATTTATACTAATAATACATTAAAATTAACTTCTTGTAGATTATCTTTACTTAGCTGTTGAAGTGTTGCATTTAAATGTCACAAATATTCTCGAAAATGTTCTGCTCTTAATGTAACTATTTTAAAAGTTAGATATATAATAATTTATGATTGGTTGATTGTTAAAAATATTTACACTAAAAATTCATCAAATTTAAACTATTAATAATAATCTTTGCTTAGTTTTGAAGAGTTGCATTTAAAGGTCACAAATATTCTTAAAGAAATATGGAGAATGATAACGAGTGTCCTAAGGGCACTATGTAAAAAAGTAAGAAAGAAGTTTTTCATTGAAATTGATATATTTAATATTTAAAAAAATGATATGCTTCGTTTTCCAATAAAAATTTGCTTTTTTTGGTTTCTTTAAAAAGTGCTCTTAAGACATTTGTTAACATGAACCAATAAATAATGCAACATTTTTAAGAATTAAACTAGGGTCATATTTCCAGGTATGGTGGTTAGATTTGGGGGATAGTTATTTTTCCTCACGGGTATGTGAAGCGGGTTTTTTTATAGGTTAAATTATTCTTTTGGTCTCTCATTTGTTTTAATTTATTAAAGTTGCTCCATTTATTTTAAAAATGTTCAAGTTGATTCCTTACTTATCAAACGTTAAACAATTTGTGTCCACACAAACGTGTCCTCTTATTTTATTTTTGTTTTGATTTTTAGGACTAAATATACTAAATTTAGTTTTGAAAATTTAGATTTTTTATTTATGTATGGATTATACTATTAACTTTTAATTTAGGTGAATATGATACTTTAATAAAATTTTGTGACGTTTATGTTTTGATTTTAAATATCAAGAGTTATTAAATTTTGTTTTTTGAGTTTTTTTTGCTTTTTTTTAAAAATTTAATAATATAATGAATATCTGTAGATATGTGTGTGTATCCGTTAAATTTGGAGGAAAATCATAATAGTTTAATTGTTATGCACTGATAGTTTAAAATATTTTTACATACACAATCAATCATCAATTATGATATAGATGATTTTTAAGGTAGTTAGGATGAGAGTTAATTTTTTTTACCGATATGATAACTTATAATTAGATGTCTGTGTATAAATATTTTGCACTATCAATATATAGCAATTAAACTCAAATCAGAAACATACCCGTACAAATATGGACTTGAAGCAGGTATAATTTTTAACTATTGTTTCCCGCTCCATGTCCCGCCTCATTGTCATAGAAAAAAATCCTCTCCATTTTTAATCTTTTTCATTTCTGTCCATTTTCAAAGTTTTTTTCAAATAAATGTGTATTATACTCATGTATATAGTCCCTCCATATATTTATTATCTCAAAACTTTAATAATAACATCTCCATTTCTCATTAGGATCCCTACTCCATTGTCATTGCTACACATTTCTCTCAAATTTTAGTTGTCATGGATACACTAACAACGAAACAACCTTGTACTCGATCTTAAAGTTAATGATAAAAGTCTCAATTCACTCAATATGTATTACTAAAGATTTCTATAAAGTGAATTTCTCTTAAAGTGAGCAAGTAAGATGATTTTTATCCTTGATTTAATAAAGTACATGGAGATCTTAATTCACTTTATTAAATTAAGGATAGAAATACCCTTACTTCATTTTAGAGAGAAATTCACTTTAAATAAACGTTTTCGATATTTTTAATATACAGTGGAATTGATATAGGAAATACATGAACTTATCCAAACTTTCAACGGAATAAATGAATGATGACAATGTTGAAAGTAATGAAAAATTAAACTAGTTTTTCTAGTAGAGAGGTTATGAACGACACGTGAAACGAAACCCCAGAAGAAACAAAAAAGTTGTGTGTTGTGTGGTAGTGGATGGTTGGGTAGGCTTGATGCCACGAACAAATGGAATGAGATATGAGAAGAAGGTCAAACGCAAAATTGGGTGAGCATCGCGTTCAAAGGTGTGTTCCCAATTTAGCAAAGATCATGAGTTTAGTTAGAAAAATAAGAAGAAAGGAAGAACTAATTGAAAGGAAGAATGATCGAGATCTTTGAATTCTTGAATGGAACGTAATGGAATGGGAATCAATGCCAAAGTTGGTCGCCTCTGATCCTTTGGACCACCATGGTGTTGGTGCAATTCCATTCCATGACATCAACCCGGGCCCCACCACTCCATACTGATCACTCGTGCTTTGTTAGGATCCAATGGAATTTAATCACTCATAAGAATATCCCACCCTGTTTCCCATCAAAGACATGCTCCCTGTTTTTTACAACCACCCTGACAAATAATTCTGTGTTCCCTCAGCTCTTACCATATTGGAATCAATTCCTTCTTCTCTAAGCAAGCAGGACATTCCTCATTACTTTTTATTTTTAAATATTTTTGAACAAATTATGTTACTTGCACAACATACGAATAAATAAATTTCATACCGGTGGAGTACATATATATTCATATAATTAGCTCGATAACCTTAAGTGAGGTTACGTGTGTGTTTGATAGTATTTCTCATTCGAAATGCTTTTGTATTTGTCAAACGTGATTTTAGTAAAAAAAAGATATGTTTAGATATATATTTGGAGAAACAATTTTACATCCAAAATCGATTCTATCATAAACAGCCCGTAGTAGCTTCTGCTTTTAAATTGAAAAATTACACTAAATTTTACATCAAACCTGCTTTCAAAATAAAAACATTCAAACATAAATCATTTTACTTCAAATTCAATTATATTGAAATCAATTCTACAAAATCAATTCTATCCAAAATTATGTTTATTAAACGCTCATCCAAACACACGTTAAAAGCACATTTGAGATTCAAAATCTACTCACAATAGCTTCAAGAAAAAACACGTCCACGAAGAACCATTATGCATCCAAACATACGCTAAATCCATTTCAGTTATTTTCCCTAAAAAGTTGTTTCATAGATAATCGATGTGTTTGGCATTTCAGCTTAAATTGTGGAAAAATGTTTCTTGTTTGGAAAAAAAAAGTTGTTTTTGATTCATCTGATGATTAAAGACTATTGGATTATTTCCATCAGATTAAATTTTACCTCCAAATTCTCTTCTCTATTTTACCCCTACAAAACTAACTACAACTCTTTTTCGTAATTTACTATGTAAAAGTGATTTTTTTGTACCATCCAAAAGAAATAGATTATCTTAAAATCGCTTTTCAGCAAACATATCCAAAGAAAAATAGATTTTGATTATAATTCATTATCAAAATAATCAATTACACATATAATTTATTTTTCACAGTTGTCCCAAATACAGCAATATATTATGCTGTTGTGATAATTGATTATAATTGGAATCTGTTTTTGTTTGGGTATGTTTGCTGAAAAGCTATTTTAAAATAATCTATTTAATTTGGATGATACAAAAAAAATCACTTTTAATAAATTACAAAAAAAGGTATGAAAATTATTTGTTTATATTAATAATATTTGATGCTTTTTTAAATATTAAAACTTTGTTAAAATGTTTATTTCTTTTATATATTGTCATTTTTTTCCCTACTATAATAAATTGAATAAAATATGTAAGAGGAAAAATCAATGAAGGCCGGCCCGCCCCTGACCTGCTGGGTTGGGTGGCCGGGTTAGCACCCTTCGTCGCCCCTGTACCCGAAACAGAGAAGCGTCTACGGGTAAAGCACCGTATCCATGTTATTTTGTAATCTCCAGGGTCTGATACCTTATAGCTTCACAGTTACAAGTCATTTTATCATTACTTTGGGCGACGATATAAAGGAAGGGCTCTTTAGCTTCCTACCTTCGTACTACAAGCCAGCCTTTTAAGCTATAGCGAATAGAAGTTAAGAACCTTGGCTCATTCACCAAGGCTGAGACTCTCTAGCTCTGCTGCTGGTGATTCAGGAAGAAAAGAATAAAATAGCTTCAGTAACAATGAAATCACACACAATATAAACTGAATGACTGGGGTAACATTGGGTGGGTGGGAGGGGATAAACATGGAACACACTCTCGGGATAAGAAAATAATCCACCGATGATAATCTAACAATCCAATACATGAGATTATATAAAAAAGCTTTTTTTCATGAAAAAAGCTTTTTTTCAAAATTAAGCTATTTATCAAACACAATAAATTATTTATGAAAACGCTTTTTATGGTAAAAAACAGTTGAAATGGACAAAATTAATTTGTCCCAATCAGCTATGAAAATTTGATTATTTTAATAATCAATTATAATAGAATCAGTTTTATGTTTGGATGTGTTTGCAGAAAAGCGATTATAAGATAATCTATTTCGTTTGGATTGTGTACAAAAGTCACTTATATATAGTAAATTACTAAAGAGGATATGAAGTTATTTGAATAATTTATTAATATTTGTTTGGTAGTTAGTTTTCAGGGGTGAAATAGGAAGAATGTTATTGGTTTCAAAATAATCTAACAGTTTTTTAAATAAGCTTCAAACTTCTAGCTTCTCTAAAAACAGTTGTTCTCTCATAAAAACAGTTGTTTTAAATTTAATCAGTTTATCCAAACATACCGACTTCTACTGAAAAACAGTTTTTACCATGAAAAATAGTTATTTAGGTGAGAATTAATCTTAGTCAAACATCCTCTAAATCATTTTTATAATTGTTGGAAGGATCTTTTAGTCATAATAATGTCTTGGAATTAGTCTCGTAATAATACCTATAAGAATACATGATCAAAAATAAAATAAAAATAAAAAATAAAATATTGTGAAATTGTATCTCAACCATGTTCTTATTTTGTAACAAAAAAACAACCATGTTCTTATTTGCACCAAGTCACAGATTTCAATTATTTATAAAAACAAACCGTTAAAATTTAATTTGAAATCTATAACTTGTGGGCTTTGCCTAAAAGCATAATAATGAACTTATGTCTGAAAATACCTTTTGAAATTGTAAAATAGAAATCCCAGCATCTAAAAATATGCAATTCGTCAACTAAATACTCTTCTATGTTTAATCATCTTCTATGATCAATAAGTGCTGTTATTAAAAAAAAAATCCATTAAGATTATCCTCATGAACCATTTCTCTACCTTTTTTCAAAAAAAAAATTTTCAACTCTCTTCACTTTTCACTCTTGTGTTGTAGACTCTTGGAAAAGTTAAGCTTAAATATGATTTTGGTAACAGAAATGTAATACCCCTTAAAATGACTTATTTAATTATAAGATGGCAGAAGGTGTAATTATTAAAGATAAAAAAAAATATTATATTTATTTGACATATTATAAATACTACAAAAAAAAAGAGATTATTAGTCTTTATAAATAATAAGTAATTTAAATAAGGAATATGAAGAGTTTATAAATAATACATATTTAATGGGATGAAGGAAAACTAGAATTTGAAATAAAATATGCATTTTAAATATTTTAGAGACTTTACCTCTTTTGTCCCTAGCGTCAAGTTAAGAGTAACTTAAGGTTAGTGACGTTTTAGTAAAACATGAGAGTTTAAATAAAAAATGTGAGGATTCTGACAGTCGCTTAGAGCCCTAACATACAAACTCAGAAATCCTCTATAAAGAGGGAGAAGAAGGCGCGACAACCTGAGACCGTAGGAATGAGTTCTTGATGTGAGTGCTGCACCGTAGGTGCGAAGAACGAAATTTCTTTCATATATTTCTTTTCCTTTGCATCAAATCAGGTGAGGGATGTGTGTAATTTTTTTATCTTGAATCGGTGCAATGTAGGGTGTGATTTTTTCATTCTTATATAGGCAAAATAGGTTGATCGGTCCTATACGTTTATTTAATTTTTCATATCGGTCCCATAAGTTTTTTTTTTCAAATTGGTCCCACGCGTTATGTTTCGTTTTCACGTTAATCATTTCCATTAATTTCGACCTTACGGCATCAAATCAAGATCCATGTTTTGCACTAATATCATGCCACGTCAGCTCAAAACTGACGACGTTAAGTTGAAATTGATGGAACGAACGTGAAAACGGAATATAACGTGTAGGATCAATTTGAAAAAAAAAAAACTTATGGGATCGATATGAAAATTTAAATAAACGTGTAGAACCAATCAACCTATTTTACCTTCTTATATACTATGAATATATGATTCCTGGACTGTATAAACAAGTGTATCTCTTGATATTATTATTCTTATCGTTTTGAAATAATTCAATATATGGTTCGTGTCTGGAGTTGTTTGCGCTGAATTTTGGTGGGGATGTCTTGATTTTTATTACGCTAAATCTGGTGGGGAATTACTTGGAGGGCTGTAGCAAATAGGAGGGAGCAGTATATATTGTAAAATTGTTGAAGATCCTGTACGAAATCAAGGTGTTGGAGAATGAAAGGTAATGCTTTTATTTATTAACAAGGATTTAAGAACTGATTGAAATTTGTGGGGTAAGGAATGATTAAAGGGAAATAGAAATATCCCTATTATACACCAAATAGTAGCAACTTGCTGCCATTTTCCCATAACAGAGGCGTCTCCACTCCCCTGTTATTTTGCCAAATGCTACTTGAAGGGATTAGGCCTTGAGGTTTTATATAGGTATATATTCATTTGATCATATGTGTTGATGTGTGAAGCATTTCCTTAGGTGGGTAAATTCTAATCAAGTAAATAGAACAACATGAAAGTACAGGTAATATTCCAATTGTTGCACAGCTACTGCTGCAATTTCTTTTTAACCTTGTTTCGTGGCATGTATGCCTCTCATAGCCGTGGCAGGAGCTTAACAAATGGTTGAGCTGGGTGATTTTTGCAATAAGGGGGCTACTGTATCGATTTTA
This sequence comes from Ammopiptanthus mongolicus, assembly GCA_039655645.1. NCBI lineage: Eukaryota > Viridiplantae > Streptophyta > Magnoliopsida > Fabales > Fabaceae > Ammopiptanthus > Ammopiptanthus mongolicus. The sequence continues at coordinate 90,969,643 of CM077343.1, forward strand.
ATGAATTGATGCTATACATATAATTAGATAAATATCTTAAAGTGAGTTAGGAACTATTTTAAAATTAAATGGGATATATAATAATATAAGAGTGTGTTATGCTATAATGACTATGTGGTATGCATGAAAAATGAGATATATTTATATTTGTGTTTCTAAAGAAGGATGAGTAAGAGAATATGTGCTTGATATGATGAGGTGTAATTGAAATAAAATAAAAGAAGAGATTGTTCATAAATTTAGTAAAGGGATTATTTTCATTGAGCATAGATCTAGCCATCTCTTGCAGAGATCTGTTTTTTCTCTCAACCACTCCATTTTGCTGTGGAGTTCTCGGTGCAGAGAAGTTGTGAGAGATTTCATTCTCTTCACAGAACAGTCTGAATTGCGTATTTTCAAATTCTCCCCCATGATTACTTCTAAGTTGAAATACAGAAACTTTGCTCTTTTTGTACTTTCTTACAGAATACAGAGAAAGCCTTAAAAGACTCATCTTTGTGAGTTAAGAATAGTACCCATGTAAATCTAGAATAGTCATCAATTATGACAAATCCATATTTCCTTCCAGCTAAGCTAGCAACACTAACTGGTCCAAGCAGATCTATGTATAACAACTGAAGAGGTCTAGAGGTTGATACAAGGTTTTTAGATTTGAAACTTGATTTTACTTGTTTACCTCTTTGAAATGCATCACATAAAACATCTTTCTTAAAACTAATATTAGGCAATCCTCTCATCACTAGGTTATCCCTTTTTAATTTCGAAATAAGTTTCATACTAGCATGTCCAAGTTTCTTATGCCATAACCATCTTTCATCCTCTTTAGACATCAGACAGGTTACACTTTGATCTGAGAGTTCGGTCAGCTCAATCTTATAAAGATTTTCCTGTCTATTAGCTGAAAAGAAGGTTTTGTCACTCTTGTCTTTGACTATGAATTCATTCTTAGTGAAAGAAACATCAAATCCACAATCACATAATTGACTTATGCTAAGTAAATTGTGTCTTAATCCTTCAACCATTAGTACATTAGAGATAGAGGGAAGAGGGGGTTTACCACCAGTTGTACCAACACTAGTTACTTTTCCCTTTTGGTTGCCTCCAAAGGCAACATATCCACCGTCTTTAGGTTGGAGGTCATGGAACATAGACCTTTCTCCTGTCATGTGTCGTGAGCAGCCACTATCTAGATACCAGCAAAAGAGTTTGCTTTGTCCTATTAAGGATATCTGCAACAGAAATTATTTTGTCTTTAGATACCCATATTTTTCTAGGTTCTTTTTTGTTAGTTCTAGGAGTCTATGACGACTTCCTTTTCTTCTTGTGAGTACACTTAGACATAACATGTCCAGTTTTTCCACAGAAGTTACAGATAGATCTAGCTTTAACTGACACAGGTTCAACAGATACTGTTGAGATTCTTGTTGATACTTTATGGTGAGCTTGATGATCATAACCAATACCTTCTTTGTTAAGAGAGTGTCTCTGACATCCAAGCAATTTAGTCAGATTATCTCTGCCATTAACAAATATGGCAAGATCAGAAGTGAGCTCATTCACTTTCTGTTGAAATTCAACAATTTCTTCAGAAGGTGATGTTTCACTTGAGATCCTAGCTTCATTAAACTTTTCAGTCTCCAGCTAGCTATTCTCTTTGGCCAGCATTTCACACTCTTGAGATTTTTGTTTATGCTCACTAAGGAGTTTAACATACTCTCTCTTGAGGGATTTGAAAGCCTTAGATAAACCTTTGGATACCTCTACCAGCTCTTCATAAGTTTCATGCAATTCCTTAAATTCAGAATATACCTCAGTTTCAGGTTCTGAATCTTCTTTAGCCATCAGACAGAGATTAGCTTCCTCCTCTGTCTCTTCTTCTTAGACGATGTACACTCAAGATCTTCCATGTGGCCATCATACCTTTCTTCTTCTTTTTGAAGAACTTCTTTTTAGGAGCTTTCTTTAAGCGGGGGCACTCAGATTTGATGTGACCAGGTTTTTTGTATTCATAACAGACAATAAGATTCTTGTCTGTTGATGTGGACTCCCTGTTGAATTTTCTAAAGGGCTTTTCCTTTTGAAACTTGCTCTTTTTCTAGAGTTTTCTCATCTTCCTGGTCATAAGAGATGTTTCTTCATCACTGTCAAAATCCTCATCTTCAGACTCGTCTGCATCACTAGCAGACTCGTCTGTTTTCGAAGCTTTTAAGGCTTTAGACGCTTTTAGATCAGTCGTTAGAGCAATGGCCTTGCCTTTTTTGATTGACACATCTTCATTGAGCTCTTGCTCATGAACAGTGAGAGTGCCAAGAAGTTCATCCATAGTCAAGGTGGTAAGATCCTTGGCTTGAGATATAGTAGTGACAAGAGGTCTCAACTGTCTTGGAAGACTTCTAAGAATTTTGGCAACTTTTTCAGCATTTGTATATATTATACCAAGAGATTTCAAACCATTAGTAATCGTTTGGAATCTTCCAATCATCTGAGCAACAGATTCACCTTCATCCATGGTGAATAGTTCAAATTTTCTTACAAGCATAGAAATTTTAGATTCTTTTACCTTTGCAGTTCCTTCATGTGTGACAGATAGAGAGTCCCACATTTCTTTGACAGAATCACAAGCACATACCTTTTCAAATTCTTCTGGACTGAGAGCACAGATTATAGCATATCTGGCTTTGTGGTTTAGATCTCACCTTGTCTTTTCTGCAGGTGTCCATTGAGCTTTAGGCTTATCTGAGTTATCATCATTCTTAGGAGTGTAAGGACCATCATAATGACATCCCAGATATTAGAGTTTGTTGACAGAATGAACCAGTGAAATCTTTCTTTCCAATAGTTGTATTTTACACCATTGAAGAAAGGAGGTCTGGTCATGGAGCCTCCTTTAGGATCTTTTCTCTACACTGTTAGGTGCTCAACCCAGAGGCTGAGCTCTGATACCAACTGAAATAGATAGATATAAACACTAGAAGGGGGTTGAATTGTGTTTACCTAATTTAAGGGGAAATAAAATCTTTTTCGCAAGCACAACAGAGAGCAGACGAGTGTTTTAAGACAGAGTAGTCAGATAGGTAACTTGTTTGAAGGTTTTTTCGAAAACACACAATCATGCAAGATAAAAAAGAATTGGTCAACACAGTTATAACCTCCTTAGTTAAAAGCCAGTTAGGATAAATAATCAAACTAAAGAGATCAGGGATAGAGAGATTAAACACAAAAGTTTTACGTTCACCCCTTAATAACTGAGGCTACGTCCAATCCTTGGCAGCACCAAGTTTTCTCAACTATAACTGATCAGGTTACAGGACAGATAAGTATTATTTGCTCACCTAGCCTCTTCAGGCTCTAACACAAGTATTGTTTTCTCACCTAGCCTCTTCAGGCTCACTCAGATTGATTTAACAGAAGATGTAAATAGATTACAAATTGCAAGTCTTTTAGAATCACTCAGAGTGTATTAAATGTGAAGGTCTGAAAGACTGCGTATTAACTTCAAATGATTGAAGAATATGGAATGAAAGATTGAAGATATAAATGCACAGAGTAATTGTTCTTTGAGTGTTGTGTTAGTTCTCTTCTATATGTAGAATCTTCAACGTCTTCTTCATTAAATAGGCTTCAAGGGATTAAAGTCGTTAGAGACATTCCTCGAAAGCTTGGCCTTTTGTAGATCTTCATTAAATGCAAATAGAGTCGTTCTGATTAGGCATTAATGCTTGGGAACGTTGCTTGTGCTCTAACATAAGAAGGACGGAGTGTTCTGATACATCTCTAGTCATATCAGCTCTTTACATATGCCTTTTTGTCCTTTACAAGCAATCTTTCCTTTTGTGTGTAACTTGCAGTTATACTCAGGGATAAAGTACTTTTGTTGTACTTTTTTTTAAAGATACGAGATTACTTTGACAAATGGGATTCTGATTTCTTGGTCCTTGTGAGAAAACATTAAGACAAATTCGCACATGAACAAAAGGTCTTCAATACGCTTCACTAATAGTCATCAGACGAGTGACGATCTTCAACTTTAGACAAGTTGATTTTTAACTAGCTTCAGACGGGCGAACTTGCTTGGTCAGACGATTCATATATTTAAATCAGACAGGAAAGCTCCAGTGTAGATGAGCCTTGACTTAGTACAGACAAGTATCAAAAAGCTTATTATATAAATCTGCACACTAAGTAGACAGGTCAGCAACCACATACGAGTTCAATAAAATCATCTGTATAAATGTTTAGTTATCATCAAAACTTAGATAAATACACATCAGACATTTTCGAGACTCAACAATAGGAAATCCTTTTTCCTAATAAGCTAGTTGAACGGAGAAGGCTAAGGTCCTCTAACATTTCTATTGAGGACCGATCCTTATTTGATTTTTACAGGTTATAACTGGTTAACCGATTACACATCCCAATCCTCCTCATCCTTTCTTCATCTGCCGCCATCATTTTCTGACAGCATCTTCGGCGACCAGCCATCCGATCGGTCCCTACAAAATGGCACTTAATTTTGATATTGATTTCTTGTGGAACCTTGATTTGGGAATTCTACATAATGGTGTTTAATTCTACTGCTTTAACAAGTAAATTTGGATACCCATCGTCGCGAACCAGAGCCACCGCACGTTCAACCGTGTGCACCGTTAGATTTGGGCTCCTCTGCATCGTGACCGCACAGAACCAGTTCACTGTCGCCCCTTCCCTGTTCTCGTTTCCTGTGTAAGTGGATAGGCTAGAAGAAATTTCTGGAATGTTCTACATCGAGAGCCTCCATCACATGTTCGACCACCAACAGGACCGTGGGCTCTCCTAGCCTCTGTGGTTGCTGGTATCAGATAGGGTATTGTCAATTTCTTGTCTCTAGTGGTGACTGATTTGCGCGGTTACATTTTATTAATTTATTCCCTTGATTTATTATAATAATAAACCTATGCCTTAAAATGAAGGATAATGGATCCTCCAAAAATTTTAAGGAGGACCTTAGCCTTCTCCAAAGCACTATTTAACACCCTCAAACTGATGTCACTGTTTGTAACCCAAAAACACCAATTAAGCGATAAATAAAACTTGCTGGTTTTACTTTCGGAAAACGGTTCATTTAATATATATCTTATTACGTCATGAAAATCGTGATAGAATTTTTTCTTGTTTAATACTCATAAAACCACAACTTAGAATAATAAACAGAGTACTCATATACAAGTATGTATATTCATCATCAACCAAACTATGGATGACATGTCCTTTTCCAAAAGAATTATAAAAGATAAACTGCTAAAAAGCTAAAAACTAGGCAGCGACAGTCTGGAACCAATTCTCTAAAACTCATGGCCATCAGTAGCCGTTAACAGACTACCCAAAAATCGCTGCCTCAAAAGAAGAGTCTACACCCTAAGCTGGTCAGACTAATGGAAGCCATCGGACAATCCTCCAAAGGAAGGTCCAATGCTACAACTAGGAGAAGAACCCTGGGAACCTACGTTCCCGTTCTCCTGTGGATGAGGCTCGGGAGCATCCATGGGATGATACTCCGGGTCCTTCTGAGGATCCTCCTCAGGGTCCTCCTCCTCCTCCCCATCCTCCACTACTTGCTCGCCCGCTATCAAAACAAAAGGCGGGGGAGGTGTCTGTGGTCGCTGCTGCTGTGGGAGCTGTGCAGCGGGGACGTGATGCTCGATCAGTCCCTGCTGCATAAGAGCCTGCAACATCATCCAAATGGGAGGTAGAGGTACCTGGAGGATCTCCACAGTGTGGGTACTCTCGCGAGGTCCCATCTCCGTCGTCCTTCTCACGGTGCAAATTGGTCCTGTGTACATTGCGCTCTCCACCCCAGGGTGAATAACCCACGCAGCTGGGTCTGTCCTCCGATCAAAAACTAGGAGCGTATCCCTGAGTGTGCGAGCTGATCTGGTATCGGCTCCATCTGTAAACTGGATATAATATATATACCAAAAGGACAGACCAGTCCAGAAAATATGCAAGGGTGAGAAACCAATATATGAATCCAAAAGCGACAACTACATGCCCAATCCAAACAGCAGATTCATATAATATAACTCACAAAAATAATCTCATGCATCACATAGTACAACATATCTAGTCATGTACTAACAGCAATAAATGCACAAGGGCTTCGTATCCCACAACTAACGTCATTCTCTAAACGTGTGTATGGCACTTCCATATATCTCAACTAATATTCAATCTAGATTTACGGAAACCCCATCACCATAAACAACGAGTTGATCAGACTCAACGTCATTGCCCCGCAGGCAACAATGACAAACGCCAGAATTAAAATTCGACAAAACATGAGCACGTAACCTCCCAGGAAATAATACATGGGCGCGCATGTCAGTGGTACTCACGATGTATAAGTCATACTATATTGTCCTCTTCACTGGGCACAATACGCTCTCACATGGCATGTATGACATCATTGTCCATCAAGGCACAATTACATAATGACAATAAGTCATTGCAGGTTCCCCTTGCCTATCAAGGTCCCCTGTTTCACGGCACGTCTGCCCAACACACAAATGCATGAGAAACTATTTAGTTCCCGATAATTCTATTTAGTTCCCGATAAGCGATGCACCAGTCTAGAATTTTGGATTCAAGATCATAAAACATCCTCAAGCTTACAGAACCACAAAGATCGTCCCTAAGCCGACAGGACCACAACTAACACGGATCCATGATCCACGTGTTTCTGCAGAACCCTAGAACCCTGACGTCTCGGTTTCTAGTTTCTAAGCTTTAAAACCACTTTTCTTGAAAACTCAAAAACTAAAAACCCAAATCTTATACTTATACAAAGTCATCGGGATCGGTTTTCCATAAAAAAAAAAAAAAACGTATCCAAAGACTATTTCTTTTTCTTTCGTTGTTTTTCGGTAAAACACAAACCCTAAACAAAGCTTGTAAAAACCTTTTTTTCCTTGGATAAAACCAATTAATTTGAAAATCACGTTTCTCAAACGGTTAACTTTATTAATTTAAAAACTAATAAAGATTTCTAACGCCTTATTTATCTTAATAACATCATTTTCATTACTAAAGCACATTTTCACAACTTTACTCTTTTAAGTTAATTTTCTTTAAAAGCAGCTGTTCATTATATTTTATTTCAAAAGAGATAATTTATTTATTTTCTCTTAAATTAAATTGAGAAACAATAAAACATGTTTATTTTCTCGATTCCACATTTCAAGCTTTTAAAAATTTTAAGTTACACGATGTTGGATCCTAATCGAAATTAAGTCCTCTAATGCCTTAAGTCCCACAACAAGGCACACGATACATCCATACAACTATTTAACAATTAGAGCATATATCCAAATATGTCAACAGTTATGTCATGCATAGTCAAATCAACAGCAGTAAATAAAACAATCACCTAGCAATCAGATGCAGAACATTTAATTACAATACAAATACTGATGCAGCACATAGCTGTCAGAAATGGAATTCCTCAGGTTTATCCCTTTACCTCTTGTAGTCCCAAGGTAAGCTAGAGACACCCGATCAATGTGACAACTGGCTCAGCTAGCTGCCTATCACTACATAGACACAAACCATAAAGGCATTAACTAAAAAAGACAAAGATTTCTCCTACTGCAACACCTCTAGGGTTCGGCCCTATCACACTTGTGGCCGTGGTCGTCAGCGGCTAGGAAGGAGCCTGCCGCATTCCACGATAGCTTAGATTGGGAGCCTGCCTCATTCCTCAACCCTTCCCCTTTCATGGGGTTTGATGGTTTGGGCGATGGATATCAGTGAGTTTATTGGGTTGTCGGTGCCTCGGCTCAACTAGTAGAAGATACTTTACATTTGGGTTGATTGTAGCATTTGGATGGGGTTGATTTTGGTGGTGCATCAGCTTTGGTTCATTCCTCACCTTTGCATCTCAAAGTTTCTAACTTTTTAAGCTAAATTTTCTACCCTTCGCACTCTGATTCAACATTCTTACCCTTCTTTTGAACCCTCTGATCTAATTTGACAAGGCATCTTCGTTGCTTCTAAGATTTAATGCATAAAGTTTACATTTTTATTTCACTTTTTTCATTTTCTGTGTGGGGATGGTTGTAACAATATTTATGTTCCATTTCTTGCTCTGAAATATCAAATTATTTTAAATTTGTTTTTTGTTTTCAAAACATTTTGGGAGAATTCTTTGTCATTTTTTTTTTGTTTCTTCTCTAGCTACAGACATTTGCTTTCATGTTACAGGAAATATTATATTTTTCCATTGTTGACTCGAAGTTTGTGTCCTTCAAACCCTTTCCAATGTATCTCACATTCCACTGATTTTTCTGAACATAACAGCCTAAAACCTTTTGCAAAGTGGTAGGTTGCTCGCAATGTCCGCAGGGCGTATCCAAACCTTTCTTTCAAATCATGAATAAAAACACTAAGATCCGGTGGAGCGAGGGAGAGGAGGACGGTGTCGGAGCGGTGGCGCACGGTGGTCATGTCAAGTTAGATCTGGGTTGCGAGTTGGAGGGATGACAACAGAGGAGTCACGAATGACGACAACGCTAGTTGGTGGGCTCGACAGCGTTTAGGTCGTATGGTGGTGGTGAATGCGGCTTGCGGCGAAGATGAAGGTGCTGCTCTGGTCAGTGGCACGGCTCTTGCCTAGGCTCGACGACGTCTGGGCCGTTTAGCTAACTACTTTACAAGTTTTCTCTAGCTCTTTGTGAAACAAAAGTTAAGCTATGAAAGAAACAAAAGCTTAAAGAGAAACAAAGTACATGAGCTTTCAATTTGCAAAAAAAAAAAAAAAACCCTTATCACTTAGTTATAAAAAAAAAAAAACTTTGACCGATTCTATTTTTCAAATGGTACCATAAAATTTTGGGCACCACCGATGCACCCCAAAACTATGACGATCACCATAAAACTTACCCTGGGCCAGAGAAACCATGGGAAACAAGGGCAGGTGCAATGTCTCTCCTTTTAAACCGCCAAAGTCTAATCACAAAAGAAAACCCAAAGCCTAACTCAATGACAAAAGCTATATATGTCCCCAACTTTAATTGCCCCCCTTTCCATTTCTTCTTTGTTTTATTCAAGTAATAATTGCAGAATTTGACTCTAAAGTCTAAACTAAGACTTTAAGTTATGTGTGCACAATGGACAGAAAATGATTCATATATAATGGGGTGGGTGTGTGAGTGGTTGGACTATATAGCTTGGCAGTCTGGATGGGAGGAAAGATCACACCCATAAGTTATTTAACTAACACAGGTAATTAATACTCCTTTATTATATACATATTCTCCGGCGAGTGTGAACATGTACAATACTAATCAAAAAACATTCCATCCAGGAAAACATATTATGTATGACATACCTAAGGGTCCATAAATTGCATTTTGCATGATACAATGGAATGCATGTGTTTTCTTTACGTCCATGAGTTTTCCAGTTCCTGAGGTTTAATTAAGAAGCACCAGTCACATATGTAATTTATTCATTAATACAACATGAAAAGATAAAAATATAAAATGTGTGACTCTACTTTTAAATGCACCATAACATATCAATAAAGTCTATCACAATTGATAGATAGTTGAGTTCCTTAAGCACCAGGGCCGGCCCTAGCCTAAAGGCACCAAAGCAAGGGCTTTAGGCCTCAAAAAAAATATTTACAACTTATTTTTTTTCTAAAAAATGTCATAAAGAAAGATTAGGCCCCTCAAAAATTGTTTAATGCTCTTCCTAGTACAAGTAATTTAGCTAAAGGAGGTAGTAGGGATTGGAGAAATATTAGCACTAAGTTGAAGAGTCATGAGATAAGTAATGAGCACATTGCTAACATAAGTTTATGGATTGAATTAGAAACGAGATAGTCAAAAAAAATAAAACAATTAACAAACATCTTCAAGAACAAATAAATAGAGATAGGGAACATTGGAGAAATGTATTATTCAAAATTATTGCAGTTGTTAAAACTCTTGGAAAAACTAACTTAGGACATGTTTGGTTTACCGTTGCAAACATACGTTTGGGTCCAAAAGTAAGTTTGCTCCAAAGGAACTATATAGATACTTTGCCTCAAACGTACGTTTGAAATTTCCCAACGGCAAACCAAACATGCACTTAGCCTTCCGTGGAAAAACGAAAAGATTTACCAGGAAAGTAGTGTAATTTTTTTAAGTCTAATTGAAATGATTGCAGAATTTGATCCTATGATACATGAACACATTCGTCAAATTAATGATAATGAAATTCATAACCATTACCTTGATTACACATGCTATAGAAATGGATATAAAACCTATGTTTCATGAAAAACGTATTATTCGTAAAAAGAAACAATTTGATGAGATACTTAATTGCAGAACTAAAATTTTTAAGAGATATTAAATAAGTGGAAAATGATACACCAATAGACATACTTAATTATATAAGAAAACCTGATTCTTTTTCAAATACATATATTACTTATAGAATAATGTTAACGATTCTCATACTGTTGCTTCGGCAAAAAAAAGTTTTTCAAAATTAAAATTAACAAAATATTATCTAAAATCAACAATGTCTCAACAAAGATTAAATGGATTGCCTTTATTATCGATTGAAAAAGAAATTTTAAATGAAACCGATTATAATAGTATAATAAATGATTTTGTATCCCAAAAAGAACGAAAGATAAACTTTAAATAAAAATATAATAATTTTAATAAAATATTTTTATTTACGTCAAAAAAGGCCCTATCGTAAAGTTCGTTTTAGGTCTCAATATGTGTTGGGTCGGTCCTGTTAAGCATGTTGTCAGACGTTTCGATTACTATCGTGTGTGGAAAAAACTTCGTTGAAAAAAGCAAAACTCACTTTGATTACCTGTATGTCTCGAAAGATATTAGTTTCGGACTATCGGTTGGGAATACCCTTGTATACAACAAAAAAAAAAAAAAATCACCATATCATGACAGACTATCTTATTTATCTTTAATCCTGGCTTAATAAAAACTGAGAAATTGAGTTTATGATGATGATACCATTTTCACTTTTTGCCCTTACGAGTTTGTTTTCTTTTTTGTTTTAAATATAGTTACATAAAGGAGTGGACTGGTCAACAATAATGAGTTCCACGTTTTTTCAGTTTATTTTTTTAAAAAAATCATTAATATATAAATAGATTTAACACAACCAAAATACTAAATATGTATTAGTCCAAATAGAAGGTATATATTTCGTGAGTCCTTTAAACATGTATCTTGTATTTGATATTAAGATTCATCTATACGAAGAAAAAAATATTGTTAAGAAGAGTACTTAGGCACCGAACCGAATATTGAAAATATAATCTTTTATCTATTGATCAAAGATACTCTAAAAATACAAAGACGAAAATTCACCCACCAAATACATTATCTACTTTATTATTATTATTTTGATATATGAGGAGAAAAACAAAGCAACCTAAGCAACGACCGGAGAAATGTTACAACCTAGACCATCCTCTCTAAGAATCAAAGCTAACATGGTGGAGCCCTATCAATAACTATCCAAATAAAAGAACTCGAATGCCCTAAATTGGCAAGAAAATCCGCACTACGATTAGCCTTCCGATAAACATGGACCACTGAAGCACTCCAATCCGGTTTTGTCAAGCATGTCTAGAATCTTATTTATGACAAGAACTTCTTGAATTGCAATTATTATGTTCAATCTTATTATTATCATTATTACTATTATATATAATTATGATGATCATATTATTATTATGCACCTTAAAAAAAATTATGTATAAGAATTTATATTCTATGATATAATTAAATTTGTATATTTTATTTTCTTATGTTTTTATTTTATGAGAAGAGCTAAATTTTCTGTCATTATTAAAATTTATATTATTTTTCTCTTTCTTCATTAAATTTATTATTTGTAAATTACTAAACGTCTTTATAGGGGTGACAAAATGGGTTAGGCCCGACGGGTCAACTTGTTTAACCCGTCTATTTTGGCAGGTTGGGTTTGGGTTTTCAATCCACCAATCCGTTTTCACCCGTTTCGCTTAACTCATGAAGAAGGCGGGCCAGAGGGGAGGCAAGTTGGCCGGCTAACTCGCCTATTTTAAAAAAAAATTATATATTTTTTCGATCTACTTCGAGGAGCATCCCACCGCCAACCTGAGACGCAGACTAATCTTCCGCGAAAGTTTGTTCGGCAACCCATTTCAGGTTGACCCGCCAATCCATCAACCTATTTTGGATTTTATGACTATTTTTCGTATTTTATAAATTGTTCAATTTTTTTTATATTTTTTAGCGGATCAACACGTCAATCCAACAACACGCCAACCAATTTTCAAATTTTTTGTTTTTTGGGGGCCAACCCGTTAACCTACCACTAAATGGGGTGGGTTAAGAGGTTCAACCCACTTTGTCCAAGTGGGCCAACCCGCCCGCCCTGCTTTCGTTGGACCAATAGCGGCGCGTCGGACCGAAGCTGTAAGAATTAAACCAAACTTCAAAAAAAACCGCCACACCATAGAAAAAAAAATTACAACTCCTTTATACACTATATAGTTACAATTATCCCCTGCTTCTTCCAAATTTGTGCATTAGTCCCCAATAGTTTTGCAGAAGAAGAAAGTCTATTTTTGAGGCTACTGTTTCAACATTTATTGTTTCCTTCTTGTATAGGTATCATTTGTAATATTTTATTTAAGCATTGAATTAGATATTAAATGGGAGCAGTGGTTTATGTTGAGCAAGATTCATACTTTGGGGGTAGACATTTTGCAAGCCTTTGATTCTCCTTTAAATAAAAACAAACAGAGGTTAGTGGTTTGGACTTCACCTGAGGAGAATTTTGTTAAACTTAATGTTGATGACAGTTCTTTAGGGAATCCTGGCAGGGTAGGTTTTGGTGGTTTATTATGAAATATGTATGGAGAATGGCTTTGTGGTTTTTCTGGTCTTTGTGGCAATTACAATTTTAAAGGTGGAGCTCATGGCTATTTCTAGGGGTTTGGAGTTGGCTTGGGATTTAGGTTACATGAAAGTTGTTTGCGAATCTGATTCTAAGATGGCGTTGCAAATTGTCATGGAGGGTGTTCCTATGTTTCATCCTCATGCTACTATGGTGGATTATATTCAGAGGCTTGTTTCCAGAGTTTGGGTTCTTCGTTTCTTTCATACCTTGAGGGAAGGGAATGAATGCGCATACTGGTTATGCTTTTTCTACACCTCCTCCTTTCCTTTGTCTTCTAATATTCTAGCTTATGCTCTTGGAGTACTGTAACATCCCGATTTTTTCGTGCTTTCTAAGAATGATGAACTCAATTAGTGAGTTTATATTTTTATCTATGCTTTAGAAAATGATTTTAGGAAAACTAATATCATATCCATGTTTCATGTAATCGTAGGAGCCTACGGTTAAAGTTTGGGCCAAAAACTTAAACGGAGCCCGATCTACGTCTTACGGATAATAGTGTTTTACTACTATCAAGACCTAATCTTGACTAACGGACGAGACCATTAGTTTTAGAATTCGATCCTCTATCTTTTTGCTAAAATGCGTCCTGACATCCGAAAATAAGAATAATATATTATATTCAGACCGATAATCAATCGGGGAGACGATTCGAGCTATCTTAGGATTTTTCGAGACCCACGATCAGATAATTTTCATGCCAGAACTGTGTCAAGTTATTTGAGGACTCATACCAGTGTCGTGATGATTTCAAAATGTCAGGACGTGAATTGACCAAATTGCCCTTGGTTAATTTTTTTGTTACTAATTACCTTTTTCTATTACTTAACTCTTAAGGAAAGCCAATAAATATGTCTCAATTTTCACTCTTACCCCCTCACTTTCTCGGCAGCTCCCTCTCTCCCAAAACCCTCATCTTCTCCATTTCTCTCCTTTCTTCATTTCTCTTCATCAAAACTCCATTGTTGGAGGCTTTAAGCTTGAAATTTCTTGAAGCAATCTTCACCAAACATGAAGTAGATCATCATAGGAGGTAGAATCTCACCTCTATCTCTCTCAATCTCCCATTGATCTCCCCAAAATTTCATGAGTAGAGGAGTTAGGGTTTTTATCCCTAAATCTTCAAAAATCCATGAAAAATTATAGAAAAATCACTTCAATACCAAACCAATTTCTATGGCCTAGGTTCATGACATACTTGTATGGTCCAAGAGCTTAGAGCCAAGAAATCTCTCTACAGTATTTAACCATAGAGGGGCCGAAACCCCCTAGTGAATAGGGTAGGGTTTTTGGTTGTTTTTTGATGTTTTAAATTAATATCTAGGGTTATCACACTTAGTTAGGTGTTATCCAAGAAATGAGAATTTTTGGAGCTCCCTAACTATTTTTAGTGTGATAGGGCCGAACCCTGGGGGTGTTGAAGTAGGAGAAATCTTTGTCTTTTTGAGTTAATGCCTTTAAGGATTGTTTGTATGTAGTGATCGGCAGCTAGCTGAGCCAGTTGTTAGATTGATCGGGTGTTCACAGCTTACCTTGGGACTACAAAAGGTAAGGGGACAAACCTGAGGAATTCTATTTCCGACAGCTATGTGCTGCATCGGTGTTTGTATTGTAATTAAATGTTCTGTATCTGATTATTGGGTGATTGTTTTATTTATTGTTGTTGATCTGACTATGTATGACATAACTGCTGATATATGTGATTATATGTTATATTTGTTAAATAATTTTATGAATCCATCGTGTGCCCTGCTGAGGGATTTAAGGTATTAGAGGACCTAATTTCGATTACGATCCGGCATCGTGTAACTTAAAAGTTTTAAAAGGTTGAATTGTGGAATTGAGAAAATAAACATGTTTTATTGTTTCTCAATTTAATTTAAGAGAAAATAATTAATTATCTCTTTTGAAATAAAATATAATGAACAACTGCTTTTAAGGAAAATTAACTTAAAAGAGCAAAATTGTGAAAATGTGTTTTAATACTGAAAACGATGTTTTTAAATTAAATAGGGCGTTAGAAACCTTTATTAGTTTTTAAATTAATAAAGTTAACCGTTCGAGCAAAAGCGTTTTGAGAAACGTGATTTTCAAATTAATTGGTTTTATTCAAGGAAAAAGGTTTTTACAAGCTTTGTTTTAAGGTTTGTGTTTTACCGAAAAACAACGAAAGAAAAAGAAATAGTCTTTGGACTACGTTTTGTTTTATGGAAAACCGATCCCGATGACTTTGTGTAAGTATCGGAGATTTGGGTTTTTAGTTTTTGAGTTTTCAAGAAAAGTGATTTTAAAGCTTAGAAACTAGAAACCGAGACGTCGGGGTTCTAGGGTTCTGTAGAAACACGTGGAACAAGGATCCGTGTTAGTTGTGGTCCTGTTGGCTTAGGGACGATCTTTGTGGTCCTATAAGCTTGAGGATGTTTTTATGATCTTAAATCCAAAATTCTAAATTGGTGCATCGGTTAGGGATGTTTGGATTTGAGTTGTTCTGAACTAAATGTCCTGTTTTAAGAAAATGTTTTTGAGGATTAAAGAGTCTAAGACATTTTGGTGGTTATAAGCGTTGATGCTACAACGGGAAAATATTGATATGACAAAGATCAATTATCGAGAACTAAATAGTTTTTCATGCATTTGTGTGTTGGGCAGACGTGCCGTGAAACGGGGGGACCTTGGTAGGCAAGGGTAACCTGAGATGACTTAATGTCATTATGTAACATTGTGCCTTGATGGACAATGATGTCATACGTGCCATGGAGAGCGTATTGTTCCCAGTGCAGAGGACAATATAATATGACTTATACATCGTGAGTACCACTGACATGTGCGCCCATGTATTATTTCCTGGGAGGTTACATGCTCACGTTTTGCCGAATTTTAATTCTGACGTTTGTCATTGTTGCCTGCAGGGCAATGATGTTGAGTCTGATCAATTCGTTGTTTATGGAAATCTAGATTGAATATTAGTTGAGATATATGGAAGTGTCATGCATACGTTTAGAGAATAACGTTGATTGTAAGGTACGAAGCCCTTGTGTATTTACTGCTGTTAGTACATGATTATATACGCTGTACTATGTGATGCATGATGATTTTAGTGAGTTATATTATATGAATCTGCTGTTTGGATTGGGCATATACTTGTCGTTTTTGGATTCATATATTGGTTTCTCACCCTTGCATATTTTCTGGACTGGTCTGTCCTTTTGGTATATATATTATATCTTATTTACAGATGAAGCCGATACCAGATCAGCTCACTCACTCGGGGATACGCTCCCTAGTTTTTGATAGGAGGGCAAGCCCAACTGCGTGGGTCATTCACTCAGGAGTGGAGAGCGCAGCTTACACAGGACCAATTTGCACTGTGAGAGGGACGACGGAGATGGTACCTCGCGAGAGTACCCACACTGTGGAGACCGTCCAAGTACCTCTACCTCTCATTTGGATGATGCAGCAGGCTCTTATGCAGCAGGGACTGGTTGAGCATCACGTCCCCGCTGCACAGCCCCCGCAGCAGTAGTCACCACAGACACTTCCCCCGCCCTTTGTTTTGATAGAGGGCGAGCAGGTAGTGGAGGATGGGGAGGAAGAGGAGGAGGAGGAGGAAGACCCTGAGGAGAATCCTCAAGAGGACCCGGAGTATCATCCCATGGATGCTCCCGAGCCTCATTCACAGAAGAACGGGAACGTAGGTTCCCAGGGTTCTTCTCCTGGTTCTAGTATTGGACATTCCTTTGGAGGATTGTCCAATTGCTTCCATTAGTATGACCAGCTTAGGGTATAGACTTTTCTTTTGAGGAGCGATTTTTGGGTAATCTGTTAACGGCTACTGATGGCCATAAGTTTTATAGATATGGTTCCAGACTGTCGCTACCTAATTTTTACCTTTTTAGTAGCTTACCTTTTATAGTTCTTTTGGAAAAGGACATGTTGTCCATAGTTTTAGTTGATGATGTATACATATACTTATATATGAGTATTCTGTTTATTGTTCTGAGTTGTGGTTTTTGTGTTTGTTAAACAAGAAAAAAATTTATCACGATTTTCAGGACTTAATAAAATATAGTAAACGAACTGTTTTTCCGATAGTAAAACTAGCGAGTTTTATTCAATGTCTTTATTGGTGTTTTGGGTTACAAAAAGTGGCACCAGATTTGAGGGTGTCACAAGTAGCTAGAACTAGAATTTTCTTAGTTTTTTTGTTGGTTGTTTTTTTTCTTCACTCTGATAAAAAAAGATTAGAGCAACCCTTCTAAATCTAAATTGTTCCCATTTCCCTCTTTTCATTTGTTGCTATGAATTAGATTTTGTCTGTGTAGCTGGAAAAGTGATTTTCCTTAGGATCTCTACCTTGAATGCAAGCAGGGGTTGGACTCAACGATCAATGATGCTAGGTGCGAGTACGATGGGGTCCTCAACTGGGTGGCTCATTGAAGCGCGATGAAGTTTTTTCCGATTATTGGGTCTTTGCACTTAACCAACCCCAGCTTCGCGATTGCAGAATCCATCGCCGCGTTCTTCGTCGTTCGTGGCGGCATCCTTGGGAGGGCACATCATGAAGCAGAAGATAAGAGTTTCCCGGACGGTGAGGTGAGAGGGTAGAGAACGTTGTCTTAGGTGATGAAGACGATTCGCCAAAGAATCGATTTATTAAAAAAGGAAGATGAAAAGGAGGGAGTCAATAGAGAGATGGTGTAGGAAATTTTTTTATTTTTATCTTTTTTTTAAAAAAGATTATGATCGACTTCATTTGACAACGGGTAAAAAAATGGAAGGATTGATCCTCAACCTCCTAATTGAAGAACTCAAAACTTGTCCATCGGAAACCTAATGTTATTTTTTTTAAAAAAAAAACATCGTCAAGAGCGAGTCTTTAAATAATATTTTTGGAGAAAATGATACAAAATTACAAATATATTAAACTTTTGGCATCCAATATGATGTTAAAAGAATATGGTAATTTATTGTTCTTTTATATAGTAAAGGGATGGAAGAAAGTGAAGTGAAGGAGGGGTAGACCCTACACGATGCTTCAATGATTGAGTCCCGACAACTGGGATTTGATTTTAATTGATGGAAACTCCTTTTATCTTTTATTGTGGAATAACGAATCTCATTAAACCAGCCCAAAAAATGGTGGGTAACGAGATAAATAGTCCCATTTTAGCCGCATCATGTTCGTAAGTATTGCACCAAACAATGATGGAATGGACCTAAAATTATTAATAAGTATGAAAAATAATAGTCGTACATAAATCAGTCAGGGTGGGTCAACAATCTAAACGGCCCCGGTGAGAGTTGATCAGCTCTTTTAAAATGTAGAGGATTAACTACCTCTCTTTAGAAAGTTAAGGCTCAGTTTCATTTGAGAAGGAAAGTGAGACGGAAGAAAGTGGACGAAAGGAATGGGGAATGAGAGAAAAAGGGTAAAAAATAAAATGATTGTTTAGTTATTTGATACGAGAGAAAATAAAAGAAAAGAAAAAATAAAAATTTTCTCTTCTCTTATTTGATTGTATAGAAAATGAAAGGAAAGAAAAATATACATTTAAAATGACATAAATATGCCTAACTAAAATTAAGTTGTGATAAAAGGTAGGGATAACATTACTATAAGAAATTTATCTTTTAGTGACAGTCAAAATTTATCACTATATGTTTAACATCGGTAGGTATATATAAAGCTTACATTCACCTACGGTCGGTATATTCATATATTATAAGTGACAAATACCAACGACAATTGACTGTCATTATAAGTTTTACCTACGATTCATATACCTTTACCTATAGTTGCATTTGACTGTCAATAAGTTTTACTTATGCTCCACCTACCTTTACCTACGACTTGGTCAACACTAATACCTATACGTACAGTTTTATCAACTATCATTAAAAATGTCGATAGATATATGAAAAATTTCTTGTAGTGAAAAAGAGATAAAGCTTTTGTCCTTTAGTGGCTATTCTTGTCATTCTAGGATGGAAATATATTTATGTGGTTCTCAAGCGTATGTTGTCTATTCCTTTCTGTTTCCGGTTAATTCCAAACGGCGGAAATGCTTTGTTTTGCGTGTTTTTTTTCCTGCTTTTTCTTTCTTCGTAGATTCACTTGTACCAAACGAACGATAAATTTCAAGCTCTTTTATTTTAACAAACTAAATGGATTAATTCTAAAATTTGATACTTTTTCCAACAATAAAATTTAATGGTGGTAACTGAGGAGCATGATGAAAAACATGAAATTATAGGATGAGGAGTCAATTTAAATTTAGGAGTGAAATTAAATTAAAATACTATGGTGACTACAAAAAAAAAGAGTCATTTAGAGATCGATTTTGGTCAAATCGGTCCCCAAATCAGTCGCACGATCGTTCTGGGGACCAATTTAGTCAAAATCGATCTTTGAACTTGGTTTCTAAACCGCTCTTTTTTTGTATTGATTTTTTTGGCTTCTGTTAATTGTCCAAAACACAATGGTTGAATATCTGTGCAAAGAATCATTTATAATAACTTGACATCCCTCCCTTTATGAGCTAGCTTTTAAAGTGGAGTTAGACCCAATTATTCTAATAGATTTTCAGGGTATCCGCGCATAATTGAAACGATTAATCCTCGAGCTGAATAAGACTACAAGGACGACAAAGCTCTCCCTCAGAATTTTAATGTTGCTACATTCTTAGAGCTCAGATTCAAATTTCAAATCATTGATTAAGCTGAAAGAAATTCATGTCATCTCATCCCACCTTGTTGATTACATACTATGGTGCATTGAAGAGCTTTTTCCTAGTGTTACTTTTTCCTTTTTAACTACTTGAAGATTATTCTCTTGAAATTTTGAAAATATACGAGAATGATTACAGTCCCCCCGTCCCCCGCCGTTTTTTTATTGAAGCTGTAGGGGTATATATTGAAGTAAGAGAAATATGTAATAAAACTTTTTGATTTTACCACGAAATTTTAATTTTAATTTTAAGTTGTTAATTTATGACATATTTTAACATGTTTGTATCTAATACTATTGTGAAAGATAATTTAAAGTATTATTTAATTGGTATTTATTATCATTATAAATTTTTTTATGTGGTCAACCAATCAGAAATTATCATATAAGTTAAAATATTTGATCTTTATCCTAACTACCTTAAAAGTCACTTATAATATAATTTTTTATTAGTTAACAATATAAAAACTTTATACTATCTCTACATAACAATTAAACTATTTAAAGTATGCAAAAATGTAGCCCAAAACATTTAAAAAAACGTTTTTATTATCAAATGTTTTAAGAGTAATAGTTAAGAAATAAAAAATATAATTTTTTTATTGAAGAGTAGTGTTAGAATAATGTACTTAATAAATTAAAGAATGGTTTATTTAATTTTTTAATAAAAAAATTTCTTTATTTTTTTTACCATTGCCCTTAACACCATCAATAACAAAATTGTTAAAAAAAATATCATTGTTCAATAATTTAGACCGGATGTGATAAATATGTACTACTCCGGACCTATATATAAGCAAAAAAAATTAACTTCACAGGTGTTAAGAAAGTTAGTTAGATTAATTTAATTGTCTTGATCTGTGCAAAAAATAAGTTATGGTTACTAAACTATCATTTCTTGGAAGTGTATAGTTCTCTTGGAAGTTGTGTCTTGAGAGTATATAATGTTCTTGAAAAAATAAAAAAAAATAATCAATCAAATGATATTTTTAAAACATTAATATTAAATAAAATTGATTTGATTAACTTTTATTTATATTTGAGTTCAAAAAATTTAAATATTTTTTTATTTATATATAGAAATTAAGAAGTATTGGGACTGCCATTACTCATTCCTGCGTCTAAATGTGAATCCATGCATGTAATCCTCTGCATTCATTGTAGTTCTTCACCCAAATAGGCATTTACTATTCAATTAGGCATTTTTCACTTTTCAATTCCCAAAGCCCTGGCCTTGGATGGGTGTTTGGCAGACTTGTCTTGACCCCACTCCACTTGTTTAAAGCAAAGATTAGTTAAGAAATTAAAAAATACACTAAGGAATATTCAGGTTTCCCAATGCGACAAAAATACCCTTGGGAGTTAGGTTTATAGAGTATATTGGGCATTTCAAACATTATGAATTTATGATTGTGTTACATAAATTAATCTCTCCGATGTTAGTAAACTAATTGCAACTTTCGCTTATATAAAGAATCCGAATTATTAAACTATCACAACTTGCTAGTAGCTGTGCCTAACAGGTTTAGCTGTTGTGGTTGGCTCCTAACCAGATTGTACCACTCATCTTTGAAGGGACAAACAAAAACCTGTATAGTGCATGTGTATACATACATAAAAACAGAGAAGAAACATGGAAGAAAAAAAAAAAATATATATATATATATATATATATATATATATATATATATTATTGGTGTAAAACTGAAAATGCTAGTAATCCAAATAATCATGATTATTTCAATTTAGAAGAAATAGTTGACAAAGATCAGGGCGAAATGCTAATTCAACGCAAAAATGTTGTCTAAAAATAGAGTAAAAAGAAGAATTCATCAAGTATGTATTAGGGTTCAGGTGCCAAATATTATAGGATGATATAATGTGTATTTGGTTTAATGTTTTTTTTAATGCAAACGTGGAAAATTTACATCCTAAAACACTTTTCTTCAAAGTTCCAAATTGGAGAGGTGCATACAAATAAGAAATAGGAAAATATTAACCAGTGTCTTAAGATATTAATTATCCTAAAGACACTGATTAAAAAATCAAACGTAGAAAAATTGTGTTGAAAATTAATGTATTTAATATATTAAAAATTGAAAAGTTTTGATTCCCATAAAAAAAAAATTTCATGTTGATTTCTTAACTAATGTCCCAAGACACTGGTTAACATAATCCTACGAAATATAAAGGATTTTGAAGTAACAACAAAGTTAAACCAATTCATCTTTATTTTTCCTTTTTTATTAAGTAATGATGCCGATACTATTATGACTAGTTACTAATTAGGAGATATTCTTTTATCAAAAAAAAAAAAAAAAACAGGAGATCTTCTTAATATATCTCACTTACTCTAAATTTTAAATTTTGACTTTTTTTTTAGAGGGTGACTTACTTATTCCTTGGGGTGGCAAAGTGTGTTGTAATCCGCGATTCAACCAGTCAAAATATGGCGGGGTGGGTTGGGGTTCTCAACCCAGATGGCAATGGGTAGGGTATGGGTAGGGTACTATAGTACCCTTCCCCATACCCGTGTTTAAAAAAAATATCCGTACTCGGACTCGTACCCGCGTGGGTAGCAACTTAAGTACCCTTATCCGTATCCTCTGGGTAGCAACTTAAGTACCCATACTCGCATCCATTACCCACACTTTAACTAAGAAAAAGAGAAAAAATAACACAAAGAACATCAGCGGCTGCTATTATTGCTTAAGTCAGTAGGTGATTAAGTCTGAAAGGGAAAAATAATTAAGAAACCATAGGTTACATTAATTTTATTTTTAAAATTTGATATATAATTATAATTATATGTATTAATATAAATAAATAAATATATAAATATATATATTTATATACGCAAGGGCGGGTGCGGGGCGGGGTGGGTACTCGAATACCCGTACCTGCACCCATACCCTCTCTTGTTTGCAGGTAATTACTCAGCTCCGCACCCGTACCCACAAAGCGGGTATTTAACATACCCATCATGGGTATTTTTTGGGGGTACCCAACGGGTAGGGTCCAAATTGTCATCCCTACAACCCACTTTGACCGGCCCCGCTTAACCCGCTTAATTGTTATTTGGAATTATTTCATACTAAAAAAATAATGCATTTACTTTTGTAACACAAATTATATTTTATAATATAAGATTATTCTAATTTTTTAATAATAATTTAAGAAAGGCTATGAAGATTATCCAAAAAAAGAAATGTTATCTAATTTTTAAATTTTTATTTTATTTTTATAGTGGGTCAACCCGCCAACCCACCAACCTAATTTATATTTTTATGTGTTTGGCGGGCCAATCCGCCAACCCACCATTAGGCGAGGTGGGTTGGGGGATTCAACCCATACTACTAAAACGGATTGACCCATCCAGCCCCGTTTTGGGTGGGTTAATGACGGGGCGAGGCGAGTTGATCCACTTTGTCATCCCTACTTATTCCTATATCCAACTATACCGAATGATTGTTAATACCCTCCACTTTTCTTTATAGCTTGCAAAGTGATATTGAAAAAAAATATGTTGGATTTTTTTTTTGACTAAAAAATATATTCATTCATTCAAATTGATAAAATACATCGAAAACAACACAAATTCAACATCGCTAAAAACCGAAAAGGATGAATCTGCGAACAAACTCATAACATCGAGGTTAATAGCATAAAACGGCAAAATGCCTACAAATGTGACAATCAAAATGACTGGAATACCCATGCATCCGGATCTGAAACGTTGACGCCCAAATCTTGATTGAATGTATAATGGATCGAAGCTGATCTGTCAATCTGAACCAAACGAACACCGCAACAAGACGACGAACAAAACAACGCCGCACTCAGACGACGAAATCACGGAAAAACACGAAAAAAAAAATCAGATCTATATATATGAAAAAACCACTTATTTAGATAAAAAGATGGGAAAAACGATGTAGAGGGGTGATTCCAGACCAAAAAATGGTCCAAAACCACCCCCCTTCGATGGATGAGGGAGAGAGGAGTAGAGAAAAGGTTGAGAGAGAAGCGACTCTAGCAATATGTTGGATTTTTCTATTAATCTCACTTGGATGCATTTCAAGTGATAAACATTAAGAAAATAAAATATATGAGCAAATTGACTAGAAAAACAATGTATTCTTTCTTAATTACTTTTTTGTTTTTGTTTTCTCTCTTGACATGTATATATCTTCCGCTTTTTCTTCTTTGTATTTTTCCTTATTTTACTATTATTGTTTATAGGGTCTTATTAATAAGGTATGATTAAGGAATCCAAAACAATAATTAATTATTTATAAAAAAAATTAAGTATATCACGTCATAATGTATTAAATACACAACTTCCCAGAGAAACTTACCTTTTTAGATTCCTTAACCAGTATCAGTTCCCTTAGAGTGTGTTTGGGTGTGATGATGTTAGAGGGTAATGTATTTTAAAAAGGTAATTGAAATATATTGTTTGGATATTTTATTATAAAGTATTTAAAATTCTTGAAATTTAATGGGGCATTTGTTTTAGTTAAAAATGAAGAAATTTCAAATTTCTCCTAAATAGGTGAAAATTCTAAATTACTGTCATCTCAACCACTATCCATCACAACCAACCACTATTGATAGCAGCTAGCCGCCAGACCAATGCCATCGGTCGTCGGTGACCGGATCACCGTCGGACGGTCAGCCACCATTGCCGCCGCCTCAAAATTTTTAAATTTTTGAAAAATGAAATTTTATAATTGAATGAAATTTAAATCATTTATCTAAACAAAGAATTTTAAATATAAGGAATTTGAACTACTCTATCCAAACAAAGTATTTTCAAAATAAAGGTAATTCAAATGAAGCATTTCAATTGCCTTATATTTTAAATATCCTAAAATTTTAAAATATCCCATCAAAACACAATATTAAAGAATTGGTTATCATTTGCTTTGTTATGTTAAAATTTGAGCACAAGTAGAGATTAGCTCTTTATACCAAAACACTTTATAAACATAAAGAGTTTGATCCCTTATGAAATTATTGTTATAATGTAGTTATTTTGATGATCATTAATTTTGATATACTGATAGTGTAAAAGTTTTTTACATTGTCAATCAATCACAAATCATCCTATGTTTGACTTTTAAGGTACTTATCATAAGAGTCAAACATTTTTAATGATTGACAATTTATGATTAATTGATAGTGTAAAAAAAATCATTACACTGACAATACATATCAATTAAATTTATTTTATAATATGATAACTAACAATTCAATAATATTATAATTTTATATTAATTAACAAAGAACTATAAATAAATTTTAAGTTCCAGTCAAATATAATATAAGCACATAGAACACCTAAAACCAGATCTCACAACAAGCTACTAGTATGACATAACATATATTGCTTTTGTGATTGGCATATAATCAATCACTATATATTAAATTAGAGTATTTACTCTTGAACATTAGCAATTCTTCAAAATCTTTCTCATTTTCAGTGATCCTTGTGACGTCATTTGTATCAAGTAATTTTTATTTTAAATTTTTATTCTTTATTATATTTTTAAATCTACTAATTATTAATTATTACTATGAAACCTATATATCATTTACTTATTTTTATTTTTATAATATATTTTCAAATTTACTAATTAATAAGTATTACTATTATTAAATTATTTTCATTTAATTCTTTTCTTTTCGGGACAAAGATTTCTAAAAAAATATCCACACCTTATTATTAAATTAGCATTTACTCTCTTAAGAGCGATTAAATATCTTTTACTACTCTCATTTATAGAATAATATGTGTACATTCTTAATTAATATTTTTCAATGTTTTTTTTTTTAATTTATATAGTTTTAGAATTTAATTTTAATAAATGTTCAGTGTAAAAATTTTTATACTGTCAACCAATCATAACTCATGATACGAGTGACTTTTAGGGTAATAAGGATAAGAGTGTGACAGTTTATGATTTGGTTGATCGTGTAAAAAATATTTACAGTGACAATAACAATGCATACCAATGAAATCTTTTTTGTCATTACCTTTATTTTATTTTATTTTTTTAAGTTTACAAATATTCATACAATGCATGAGATATTTGCTTAGACCTAACATCCAGAGCTTAAATTCGATTCATTCGGAGAGGAATGTTGCTTTTTGTATAATTTCATTTAATAATGTATTAATATAATATTAAAAAAAATTATTTTCAAATAATAATTATAAGAAATGATTTTTTTTTTGTACACATGGGGCGAAGCTCGGCCATCTATGATATGAACCATGTGTAAAAATGGAATAAAACTTTTTTGAAGGGAGTTGGAGTCTAAAATAAAAAATAAAAATCTATTTACTATTGATTATTAAAATAAGTTGATATCTTAATATAACTTAACTAATGTAATGAATTCTTGCTTCTGATAACTTAGTCTAGACTTTTCCTTTGGATTTGGAACACGACCATGCAAAAATCCAGAATTGCTTAAGCAACAGATGGTACTGGTCATATTCCGGATCTTATGTAAATATTATACTTGTTTTCTGCACTTGGATGTTTGAGGCCGCCTGATAATTACATACAGTCTGTGTTTTTTTATTTGCATATGAGTTAGAATATTTTTTATATTTAATATAATTTTTATTATATAAAAAATATAATTTAATTGATCGAGATAAAACTAATACAATACACCAGCAAGATCTTGAAGAAGCAAATCACCCAGCTCATCGGGCAGTGTCTACCAAATGTAGCCAATGCAACGAACCCGCTAACTAATCCGTCACACGAATATAGCCCAATAATAAAATGATAATAATAAAATGTTTTACAATAAATTAAAAGTAAATAAAATTTAGATTAAAAAAAAAAGGCAGAAAGCAGTGTAATTCCAAAAATGGCCACATAAGCAAAGGCACGAGGCGGATGTCGCGCATTTTAGAGATTCCAATCTCACGCTCTCCAATAAAGAATAACCACAAATCCTTTCAGTTGCAGTTGCTGCTGCACCTGCACCCTCCGCGTATTTTAGCTCTTCCCCACTTTTCTTCCGTGAAAATTATATATATATATATAAATAAAAGGAGGGATTAAGTTATTCCAAGAGTAACTTTAAGAGAGTTATTCTCAATCTCATCCATCCATTTATTCTAATCCAATGGATCTATATTAATTCATTAAAGAAGTCATATGACCTTTGTTAGATTAGAATAAATGAATGGATGAGATTGAGAATAACTCTCTTAAAATTATTTTATATATATATATATATATAATCCAACGGGTAATCGTGTTGGCCAGAAATTCAAGCAGTGATATTAAGTACGCGTGTATAATAAATTATGGATGTGTTGAAATATAAACTTTTGATTTTCTCATAAATAATTGAGATTACGTACTTTATTATCTCTTTACTTTTAGAGGAACTAAATTCATATGGATCCGACTCATCTAAAGTGAGAAATTCAATTTAGAGAGTAAAGTAAGTAATCTCAATCGTTAATGAGAAAATCAAGGATTTATAGTAAGTGTATATGCATAACAAATCATAGTTTGTTGAAATATAAACCCTTGATTTTTTCATAAACGATTGAGATTATTTACTTTATTATCTCTTCACTTTAGAGGAACCAAATTCATATAGATCCGACTCTTCTAAAGTGAGCAATTCACTTAAGAGAGTAAAGTAAGTAATGTAAATCGTTGATAAAAAAATCAAGGATTGATATTAAGTGCACATACATGACAAATCACGGATGTGTTAAAATATAAACCCTTGATTTTTGTCATAAACGATTGAATTATTTACTTTAATATCTCCTCATTTTAGAGGAATCAAATTCGTAGAGATCCGACTCTTCTAAAGTGAGCAATTCACTTTAGAGAGTAAAATAAGTAATCTCAATTGTTGATGAAAAATCAAGGATTGATATTAGGTGTACATACATAACAAATCATACATGTGTTGAAGTATTGACCGTTGATTTTTTTCATAAACAATTAAGATTTTTTTCCTTTGTTATATCTCCTCATAAATTACTTTATTTAAGTAAATGTTATCATTAACACGTTACATTACTTTTTCTGTCCTATATATTACCAAAAATAAACGAGAAAAATGAAATTTTTATAGGCAAAAATAAGAGAATCCCACTGTTTCATACTTTCATCCTATTGACGTGTGATATGTATGTACCGTGTAATCGGTGCTGCTACTGGCATCTGAAATCTGAATATGCAAGGAAAGGACTAATGCAGTTTTATCTCAATTCTCAACAATAAAAAAAAAAACAAAGGAAAGGGAAGAATGCAGTTCATGTTATTATTATAGCCATACCGTAACCATACCATGTGTATTTGTGTACTATGTACAATGGTCACTCTAGTTGTATAGACTTACTGTAATGCAGGCAAAATTTGAAAATGCGAGCAGTAATGCAGAATTTCCTATTTTGTACCTAAGCAAGATCAACCAAATTAAACAAAAGAAACAATAAAATAAGATGGAAAGATGGCAAGAAAGTGCTAGTTCGATTACCAAGTTTAATGACTAATAAGTATGTTGATACTTGATAGTTCTTTGCTGTTAACAAGGTTTATTTTTTTAACAAAGTTAAGATTGGATTGGTTTTGAATCAAAAAATCATCCGATCCAATGATGGAAATAACTTGCAGTTTGGATGGATCGGTTTGCTTCCTTAAAAAAATCCGATCCAATCCAATCCAATCAAATATGATTTTGGATTGGATTAGATAATTCGGTTTTTACCGATACATCGTTACATAGTTATATTAAGTCAAAAATCAACATTAAACCTATATATACTACAATTAATGTAGTTCTAGTTCTTAAGTATATGCATGACATCTTTTAGTACATGAATAACTATACAAATTCTAATACATCTTGTATTTGACAATTCCAACAAAAATATTAAAAAGAATGAGAGTATTCATTCATAAAAATATGAAAAACAATGCTTAAGTATGAGTAGTACTATAATTTAAAAAATAATAGTATATGTATATAGTAGGTCGGTATGGATTGGATTGGATCGGTTTTCACTAGGAAATCCGAAATCCGATCCAATCCAATGGGAAAAAAGCGGTTTTTTCAGTTTTCGATTTTCGGTTTATTCGGTTTTCGATTTTTCGGTTCGGTTTTTGCGATTTGAATTGGTTTGGATCGGTTGATGAACACCTCTACGTGTAAGTATTTAACTATATCAATGAAAATTAAGACGGGATTATATATTTTTATAAATGGGGTATACTGGTTTAGTTGTGTACTGCTGTTACAGTTGCTTGCAGTTGATGTTTATTCCTTTATAATAGGGTTAAATATGTTTTTGATTCCCGTAAAATGAAAAAAATTTGGTTTCGGTCGCTACAAAAAAATCTCTTTAGTTTTTGTCCCTCTAAAATCTCAAATTACTATTTTTAGTCCCTACTATTATGTGACATCTATTAACTACTTATGTATCTAATAGAAGGTCATATGGTCATCCCAAGTGCACCCAATGACCTCTGTGGTGTCATGTTAGCATATGATTCCCCTAAAATTATCCTTGAACCCTAAAATGAATCATATTTACCTACCCTAAAATGAATGCTAGGAATTAAAAATGATGATATTAAATTTTAGAGGGATAAAAAGTAAAGAAAAATAATTTATAGGGATCAGAATCAAAATTTACTATTTTCTAAGGACTAAAAACATATTTATAATAATAATTGGGTGGTGATGCTTCAACTTAAGTATGCTTACTTTGTCAAAAAAAACTTAAGTATGCTTACTCAAATTCTTGGATTTGTTTAACAAAATTCAACAAATATTAAGAAATGGAGCTAGTTTTTTTTTTTAAATACAGTATAGTAATTTGGAATATAACTTTTCACATATCGTCATAAAGACGTATCTCCCTGATGGATTTAAAACAAATAATTCTAGTGTTCAAATAATAACCAGATGCCATAATTTAGCAAACAAACATAAGGCGCAGTTTAGTATGGTGGGCCATCTTCCGGTGCAGATAGCAGAATGTGATTTGTTTCATACTTCACATATTGATATTGATTTTCTCAAATTCTGAAAAAGTTATATTTTCAAGCCAAAAGCAAACAAAGAGGGAGACAATCCAACCACGTGACCTGTCAAAAACTTACCTGCAACCATTTCTCTTTTCTTTTTTTGCATTACAATACACATCCCATTCCCATTCCCATTCCCATTCCCATTCTTCTCTCTCATCAATCCCATACGTACCTTCCCTTCAATCTATCAATCTCCCAATTTTCTTTTTCAACAATACTGTGTCTACAAATTTAGAAGATAAATTATTTTATATTTATATTACACAATACAATTTATTATCATAAATTTTACTTGAATATATCTCTTTTGTATATATTTGTATTCTTAGTGTGACATCTAAATAATATCAGAATAAAAGTGATGTGCATTTTTTTAAAATAAAAAAACAACCTTTTTATAATTACTTGAGTTGTTTTCTCTAAAAAAATACAAAGTTAATTTGGTTACTGGTTATGCATCTATATTTGTGTCCACTTTGGCATTTTGTTTTGTCCTTTGTTTGGTTCTTTGGTTGTGAGTGTGTTTCTTGCTCTCCTTTTTATTCTCTGCACCTGCAATAGAAAGAAGATAATGGTAGTGGAATCAACAGTGAAGGGCTAGAAACCAAGGACAAACTCACATGAATTTGTGGGGATTGTCCAAACCTTACAGAAACCAAACCAAGCGTTCACAGATCTCAAGGATCTTAGAATTTCAGCCTTGAAGTTCTGTTTGTTCTCGTTAAAGTTTTGCTCTTTTTAGTGTTTTGCTCCTTTGAGCTCATACACCGTTCATTGGTCTCAGTTGGATTCGAATTCTCCATTACCAAGTTGGTTCTGTGGTGAAAAAGAAGCAATTTTGGCATCTGGGTTATGTTGGTTTATGTTCATTGAATTGGTTCTTAAAGAAAGTTGCTGTTTTTGGTGAGAGTGGGCTTGCTTTATGGGAATCTGATTCCAAAGAGTGGCTCTCTTTTATTTTTTGGATCAGATGATACAGACTTGACCTTCTTTGTGAGAATGTTGAGTCCAATTGTTAATTATGGTAGCTTTGAGCACTAGCTACTATACTTGTTGTTAAGGAACATAGAGTTACTGAACTGAGAGTAGAGTATGGAACTTAGTAGTTTGGTTTTGTGGCTACTGTGTTTACTTCTTCTGGTGCTGATGGAGGTGTCTTCTGCTGCTCTTTCTCCTTCTGGCATAAACTATGAAGGTTAATTTTAATTTTCTTGCCATTATTTTTTCCATTTTATTCATTGTAATCTTTGGTGAAACTTGTTAAGAGAAAGATTGTAAAATGATATTTTAAGGCACATAATTGAATCATATTGGCTAATTTAATTATACTGGAAACAACTAGGCATAGTAGCTGGAAGATTAATGTGGATGCTATTTTGTGACTTGTTATTTCCTTTTGGTTTTCCTGGAGAACCTAAGTACTACCTAATGACCTATAACATAGTGGCAGATACCTTAATATGATTCCTCTTCCCCTTACACTCTTTACACAGGGTAGGCCTTCACTTGTGCCTTTTTTTGTTCGTCTTTTTTCTTTTTTATTTGTGTGCTGGAAAAATAAGAGAATTTTCTGGTGGAAGTTCTTACCCTCTTCTGTTTCTTCCTTGAACAGTTGTAGCTCTGATGGGCATAAAGAATGACTTGAATGATCCACACAATGTCCTCGAGAATTGGGATAGTAATTCTGTTGATCCATGTAGCTGGAGGATGATTACTTGTACTCCTGATGGCTATGTTTCTGCATTGTAAGTTGTTTAGATTTTAAGCTAAGTGTTTTTTGAAAGTGACAAACAAGTTTCAAGAGATCTTGATCAGAAAATGAACCCAACAACTTTTGCTAGTTTGATTTTCACTTGAAGGTTTTTTTTTCTTACCAGGGGATTGCCTAGTCAGAACTTGTCTGGTACACTATCTCCTTGGATTGGAAACCTTACTAACTTACAATCTGTGTAAGTCACTGCTAAAATTTATTAAGTTTCTTCATATCTGGGTTTTGGCATCAGTGCCTGGGTTCTTATTGGTTTTGACTCCATCCTTTTTTCAAACTTGCTCTTTGGACTCATGCATGATTCCCAAATAATTGTACACATTGATGCTTCCAAAATAAGCAGACAAAGTGAAGGCAACTACATTGATGCTTAAATAATTGCACACAAATGCAGGTTGCTTCAGAATAATGCCATTTCTGGTCAGATTCCTACTGCAATAGGAAGCCTGGAAAAGCTACAGACACTGGACCTCTCCAATAATGCATTTAGTGGTGAGATACCCAGTTCTTTTGGAGGCCTCAAGAACCTGAATTATTTGTAAGTTACCAAAGTGTTTATATCTTAAGATGTTAACTGTTACCGAGATTGTGAGTTTGATACTTGCTTCAATTCTGACTTATGAAACTGTGTTTCTCACTCTATTTAAATTGTCTTTTGTCCATTTTAGGCGGTTGAATAATAACAGCCTTACAGGAACCTGCCCTCAGTCTCTAAGCAACATTGAAGGTTTAACCCTTGTGTAGGTCTTTATTACCTTATTGCACCATTATTTTCCATTTTTTTTGCCCCATTGTTTTTCTGTTATACCTACCAACCCCAAGGGAAGATTTAAAGCTTTACTTTCTTCTTATAAAATGGTGTATTCACTATTATGAATTGAAAATATTTGTAGGGATCTCTCATACAATAATCTGAGTGGCTCCTTGCCAAGAATATCAGCAAGAACATTAAAGTGAGCTCATTTTGGGTTTCCTGTTGTCTTTAGTTCTATATTGAAGTTTACAAAAAAGTGGTGTAGTTAATCTCTTGCTCAATTATTTACTTCCAGGATTGTGGGCAACCCATTAATTTGTGGTCCAAAAGAAAACAACTGTTCTACTGTTTTACCAGAGCCACTTTCCTTCCCACCAGATGCGCTGAGAGGTGTTAAAGACTTCCATCTTTGTACTCTATTTTCAATTTACTTATTTTAACAATCTCATGACATGCTTGGATGTGGTGATTTTGGTTGTCTAGGCCAACCAGACTCTGGTAAAAAAGGCCATCATGTGGCAGTTGCTTTTGGTGCAAGCTTTGGTGCTGCTTTTGTCATTGTGATTATTGTTGCGTTTCTTGTTTGGTGGCGGTATAGACACAACCAGCAGATATTCTTTGATGTCAATGGTTAGTCATTTCTAATGCTTACCCCGCTATCCTTTGATACTTCTATTTCCTTGTATCTCTAACACACTATTAGTAAATTTTGTGGCAAAATTTGTAAAGAATTTGATGGTCATCCTGCAAAGTTAGGAGCACACAATCATTTAGGAATTCTTTATTCAATGCATTTTCAGTGAAAGTTTGTAACTTGGCAGAGCAATATGACCCAGAGGTGCGCCTTGGTCATTTAAAAAGGTATTCATTCAAAGAGCTTCGAACTGCAACAGACCATTTCAACTCAAAGAACATTCTAGGAAGAGGTGGTTTTGGAATAGTTTACAAGGCTTGCTTGAATGATGGGTCTGTCGTGGCTGTTAAAAGGTTGAAGGACTATAATGCAGCTGGTGGTGAGATCCAATTTCAGACAGAAGTTGAGACTATAAGTTTGGCTGTCCACCGGAATCTTCTGAGGCTTTGTGGGTTTTGCAGTACTCAGAATGAAAGGCTCCTTGTTTATCCATATATGTCTAATGGCAGTGTAGCCTCTAGATTAAAAGGTTAGCTCATTGGACTTTTCATTATAAGTGCTGGTTTTATCTTTTGTGCCCATGTTAATTACATGCTGTTGTTTATTGAACCAGTATCCAAGCCAAGGAACTAAATTACTGCATCCACCTTTTTTATAAAATGACAAATACCAGTTGTATTATCACTCCAACTTTGTTGTGTCAAGAAGCACCATAGTCAGATGGTAATGCATGCATTGTGATGGTGTTAATTGGCAACATCAATGAAAGCAGTAACACTATTTGCTGCAATTATGTCCACAGGGAGAAGGATGTATGCTTTATGTTCCCTGACCACCACTGCTACTCCATTTCATTAATAAGTATCCAACAGAAAAGTGCTTATTGGTCTGCTATGAACTTCCTTGTTCTTTGTATTTGCTAAGCAGCATACTGGGATGACCAGTTATCTGACCTATAACTACCATCTGTGGAACCATGAAGAATCTAATGCATCTATCCAAATTTCCCCCTTTTAACTTCCTACATTCTATTCTAGCATGGAACATTCACACAAATTTTCTTCACTAGCTGAACAGATTCAAAAAGTCTGCTATTGCAGGCTTGCTTGAGGGAAACTTCTTATGCCAAGTTACTATTTAGTCACAGATAACCTATTGCCTATCTTCTATGAAAGTGTTTTTTTTCTCAGTTCTCACTTACTGTCTTTTTGTTTTGTTTGCTAAGCAACCATTTTCTTAAGCTGCTTATGATTGAGATTGATAATATGCTCTAATTCCTCAAGAGTCAAGATCATTTGAAATGTACCTAACCCTGGCTTTGGTTTTGGATTTATATATCAGACCATATTCATGGTCGGCCAGCTTTAGATTGGACAAGGCGGAAGAGAATAGCTTTAGGTACAGCAAGAGGGCTGGTTTATTTGCATGAGCAATGTGACCCTAAAATTATTCACCGTGATGTCAAAGCGGCCAACATATTGCTGGATGAAGACTTCGAAGCAGTTGTTGGTGATTTTGGTTTAGCTAAGCTTCTGGATCACAGAGATTCCCATGTGACCACTGCTGTGCGTGGCACTGTTGGTCACATTGCTCCAGAGTACCTATCCACAGGCCAGTCATCAGAAAAGACTGATGTGTTTGGCTTTGGAATCTTGCTGCTTGAGTTGATCACAGGTCATAAGGCTCTAGATTTTGGACGAGCAGCCAATCAGAAAGGTGTAATGCTTGATTGGGTACTCTTTTCCTCTCCTCTCTATATCTCTTTTCTCCTGTAGTTAGCATATAAACTTACACAAGTTCTAGAAGAAGTATATTTATTTTCACAACTTACAAGGAATGATTTGTTGGCATTATGAACAATTTTCCTTTTATATGACATAGCTTGTCTTCCTTGGAAATTTTGATGGATAGAGGACTTGAGTGTCTCTCTTATTAGTAGATGATATTAAAAAAAAATAGGCCACTTAAACTGCATTTTTTTAAAAAAAATTTCTTTTAGTGATTGTGTCTAAAAGATAAGTTTTCTTTCTCTTCAATCACCATTATTTTGTTTAATGTGAATCAAACAACTTTCAGGTTAAGAAGCTCCACCAGGATGGAAGATTGAGTCAAATGGTTGATAAAGATCTAAAGGGCAACTTTGTCCTGGTTGAATTGGAAGAAATGGTTCAGGTTGCACTCTTGTGTACACAATTTAGTCCTTCAAACCGTCCAAAGATGTCAGAAGTATTAAAGATGTTAGAAGGGGACGGCTTAGCCGAGAGATGGGAGGCCTCGCAGAGGATTGAGACACCAAGGTTCCGGTCTTGTGAAAACCACCCTCAAAGATACTCAGATTATATAGAGGAATCTTCACTCATAGTAGAAGCTATGGAGCTCTCTGGCCCCAGGTGACTAGCATCTTGGTTTTCCACTCTAGCTCCTTGTTTAAAAGATGTAGTTTAAAGGCTTAAAAATGACATTGTAATTGGTGTCAATAGCTATGTAATGCTTGTATTCATCTGTAAAAAGTAAAAGTAAAAGTCATGTATAAGTATCTTCTTTGTTGGAATGTTGATTTAGTTGCTTCAGAAAATTTTTGAGTCAACGATAAAAAATTGTATGTAGTTGCACGAAACCTGTTCTTGTTGTTTGTCTTGGTGGCTTAAGCAATCCCATTTAGCCAACTGCGTTTTGTTGTCTCTAAGCAATCCCATGTATGAGTTTTGATTGGTTGGTGAGTATCGCGTTCAACAACTAGTTCGTCAGGGTTCTTGCTCGTGATCTTTCATTGGTAGGTAATTTATAGGATAAATAACACATTACTTGTGTAATTTTTTGTTTATTTTTACTTTTCTTCTTTAAACTTTATTTGTATTTTTTAACACAATTCTTTTGTATTTTGGTTGAAAGTTTAAATTTGTATTTTCTGTCAATTTTAATAGTGACTGCCTGCACATATTTAAAGGCTGATGACATGATACCATTTAAGAATTAGCTTTGTTATTTAAATATCAAGAATTGGATACCGTATTTACAATCTTATGTGTTTATCTCTATCTTTCATCTACTTTTTATCTTTGTTGTATATACGTATTTTAAAAATACATTAAAAACAAAGGTGACACCATATGTTATCCCAAACTTGTTGCTCAAATATCATTTCTGTTTAAGAATTGATACATGGGTATGTACATAATACCTATATGACATCTATCAATTTAAGAATTTATACATAATACCGTTCAAGAATTTATAATACCTATATAATATCTATCAATTTGTTTGTCATGATTCATGAATTTTTTTCACTCAAATACTCCCTCCAAATCTATATCTAAACAAAAATGTATCTAAATTTTTTGGACTCAAATATAAGTAAAAGTCAATCAAATCAACTTTATTTAATGCTAGTGTTTCAAAAATACTCTTTGATTAGTTGTTTTTTTTTTATTTTTCTAAGAGCATTATACACTCTCAAGACACAACTTCCAAGAGTACTGTACACTCCCAAGAAAGGGTAGTTTAATAACTATAACTAATTTTTTTACACATATCAAGACAATTAAACTAATATAACTAACTTTATTAATACGTGTGAAATTAGTTTTTTTTTTTGTTTATATATTGATCCGGAGTAGTAGCATTTAGCATTTTTCTTTTTTCATTTCAGTTTGTAAAGATAACTCGTAATTGTTGTGGACTGTGGTGTATTCGGCTAAGGAAGGCAGACTCAGTTGTAAGGTGGGAGGCGCCACCTCGGCTAGAGGGGTTGTCACAATCTTGATTAAATAAAAGAATATTCTTTTCATAAATGTTACTTATTGGTCAACATACTAAAAAGGAAAATGTCTTATACGGTTTTATTTTTTTGGATCTTTTGCATGACAAATGGAATGATAAGGGTTTTAAAATGAAATCCGCAACCGTAATCAATGACAGACCTACATGCATTCGATGGTGTACATGCAAACCCTAACTTTGATAAAATTGCAAGTAACTGTCTTAAGTTTATGCATTTTGCCCCCTCTATTTTTATATATTTGAACCCATTGTCCCGAGTTCTAATAAGGCATAAACCCAATTTTGGTTTGTTTTTTCATTCTCATGCATTTGTTGTTTGTGCTGGTTAGTTTAATAATTAGTTAAGCATAGATTTCTATCTCTTTGAGCTTGAAATTGTGTAAATGGTGGAACCTCTATTGTTAGGGTTTGTAAAAGCTTGAAATTTGGGTATTTTGTATATAAGTCTAATTCTATCAAATTGTTTGATTGATTATGCAATTAGGATCATTAATAACATGTTTGTGAAGTCAATTTATGACATTTTCTCTTGATTATGGTTAATTGCAAATATTGATAGGTTAAGACTTTGATATGCCCAAAATTGGGAATTTTGTGATACATGTGATATTGCCCCCACTGACTCAGGTCCTGGATCTGTCACTGACCGTAATTGAGGTCGCAACGTTGAGATTTTGAGAGTCTTCTTAATTCCCATGATTATCCGCAATGGTCGTAAACACAATGTAACCACGACCACAACTGCAACTCCCATCCTCTCTGTCACATTCTACCTCCTACACCCACTAGTTTAAGCGTTGAAGTGCTTTGTACATCATCCCTCACTCAAACACAACAAGGAGATGCAATTATGAGCCAGCCTAAACCATTCCCTTGACTTCAGTATAGAATAGTAATGTTCATAACTTTTAAAACTGTGAATGCATCATAGACTCACCTAGGTGTTGTTGAATTGTCGTGATTAGGAGATCTCATAGTAATGACTTGTCGTGCCCAACCCTTGTTGATACTATACTTGCATATATGTTTCAGTACTGATGGTTATATACATGTCATTAACTAGGACTATGGGTTGGGTGGGTTTTGTGGGATTTTGTCACCCAACTTACACGTCAAACCAATGAGTTGGTTCGATGAAAATTGTTTTTTCATGACTCAACCTATTATAATAGAAGATAATGTTTGACTGAATAATACTTTCATTAATTGAATTTGAAATATAAAGAATATACTTGCATATATACAAGAAAGGAATCCAAGAAGGAAACCAAGAAGCTAGCTAACAACTAATGGATAACTAACTACTGATAGCAAATAGAGAATAGCTAATAGAAAACTAAATTAACTAACTCTCTAGGCATATACTTAATACCTACTCAAACTGGAGAGTGTAGATTTAACACTCAAAGTTTGGAAATCAAATCCTTAAATGGTGTTGGATGTAATGGCTCGGTGATAGGAAATCAAATCCTTACATCAGCAAATTGATTGTTGGTGGTGACAGGCAAGAGATGAAATAACTTGCCTTGCAATTTTTCTCGAACAATATGGCAATCCAACTCAATGTGTTTGGTGCGCTCATGGAAAGAAGAATTGGCTGTAATATGACAAGCATATTGGCTGTCACAATACAACAAGGATGGAGAAATAAATGGTATTTTGAAGGCATGTAATAGGTATGTGAGCCACTGAAGCTCACAAACTGTTGTTACCAAGGCTCTATACTCAGCTTCTAAAGATGATCTTGAAACTGTTGGTTGCTTTTTGGATTTCCAAGAGATAAGATAAGTGCCAAGAAAAACACAATATTCAGTGACTGACTTTCGGGTGTAAGGACATATGGCCCAGTGTGAGTCACTAAAACCCTTTAGTTGAAGTGGTGATGTGCAGGAGTAGAACAATCCTAGATCAAGTGCACTTTTAATGTATCAAAAAACTCTTATGGCTGTCTCATGATGAAGTGTAGTTTGGAGTGGCCATGTATTGGCTTAACCGTTGAACAGAAAAGCTAATATTAGGCCTAGTAGTAGTTGTCAAGTATATTAACTTACCAATCAATCATCTATAAGCTGCTGGATCAGGTAGAGGAGTGCCTCCTTGCTAAGATAGTCAAGTGGCTTTTGTCATAGGAGTGGCAGTAAGCTTGGAAGCAAGTCAACCACATTCATGTAATATATCTAAGGCATATTTGCATTGGCAAATATGAATATCAGTTTTGGATCTTGCAATCTCAAGTCCAAGAAAATATTTGAAATGACCTAAGTCTTTGATTTTGAATGTAAGATTGAGGGCAGTTTTGATGTTGATGATTTCGTGTAGATCATTTTCTGCAATAATAAGGTCACCTACATAGACTAATAAGGCAGTGAAGGAGAGATTGTTTGACTTAGTAAATAAAGTGCTATCAGATGCATATTGTATATATCCTTTAGTGGCAAGAAAGGAAGATAATCGAGCAAACCACTGCCTACTTGATTGTTTTAAGCCATAAATAGATTTCAAAAGCTTACAGACTTGTTGTGAATTAGAGGAAGGTAGGCCAGGTGGTAATTGCATGTAGACTTCTTCCTCAAGATTGCAGTGGAGGAAGGCATTGTGAACATCCAACTTAGGTACCAATTATTGGAAGAAGCAATAGCTAATAAAAGTCTGATTGTAATGACCTTAGCAATAAGAGAGTAAGTATCAAAATAGTCAATTCCTTCTATTTGATTAAATCCTTTTGCAACTAGGTGTGCTTTACATCTCTCTATGGATCCAACATAGTTGATTGCAGAAGAGAACCATCGATGAATTTTATTTTGTTTTTGGAAGAGAGAGCACGTTTCATGGCCCTGCACCAATGATAATAGTTGTCGCCATTGAGTAGCTGGGAGACAAGTATGGCACCTGGATTTTTGCCAGGGTGGAGATAATAAAAATTATTGGGTTGAAGAGATGGATCCGGAGGTTGAGTAATATCAGTGACATTGGTGCCAATATTTGCAACATCAGTTGGAGAAGATGTAGTGGAGTCATCAGCCATGGCTGAGAATATAAGAATGAAATCTGATACTATATTATAATAAAAGAGAATGCTTGACTGAATAATACTTTCACTAATTGAATTTGAAATACAAAGAGTACATTTGTATATATGCAATAGAGGAATCCAAGAAGGAAATCAAAAAGCTAGCTAACAACTGATGGATAACTAATTTAGGTCAAAAAACAACTAACGAATAACTAACTACCGATAGCAAACAAAGAATAGCCAACAGAAAACTAAATTAACTAACTCTCTAGGCATTTACCTAATACAACCCACGACCCAGCCCGAAAGTGGACTAAGTTGGACAAAACTCATACATCTAACACACGTTAAAAAAATGTTCTAAAGTAAATATTAAAATACCAAAACAATAATTTCTTACATATAACATGTTTTAATTAAAAAACAAAATACGTTCTAAATAAACTAAAAAGTTAATTAACCAGTTCTTACACAAACATGATAAGTCTCAATCAAGCTAAATAACATAATAAGTCTTACCAAATTAACATAAATATGAAATAATCTAAAGCAAGTTAACAGGTTCTAAGGATGAATATTTGATTCACATTGAGGTACAAGATAAGGAAAACAACACAGGATAAATATTTAAGTCACAACACAACTCTTTGTTCTGTATATTGTTTGGTGGACAATGGACATCACAAATAAAATAACATAAAATTTATTTAAATATCCTTTATAACATATAATAATTTATATATATAATATATGTACTTAATTGATATATATATATATATATATATATATATATATATATATATATATATATATATATATATATATATTTGAGAGAGAGAGAGAGAGAGTATATGTAATAAATAAGTATGGATAATGTTGTCTTTTTGGGTAATATGTCCATGAGATGGTTTGGTAAGAGACAATTTTGGGTTTTTGTCCAGTCCCTCACCTCATTTTTGTCCAGTCCTTGATAACTTTATAAATCAAACATGAAACAATTATTTTTGTGTTGTCCAGTCCTTTAATTTTTTTACAAATCAAACGCATCCTAAAAATCATAAACAACAATCATTATTAACTAATTGAAGTCAATGCCTTCACATACAACATATAAATTGACATAACAATATACTTCATTCTCAATCCAATATACTCTTTATCATCCAAGTGATCTATTGAATTTTCATTGCAATACTTTGTTAGATATTTCTTGACTTTATCATCTCTGTTTTCTTTGTCACATTCTCTATATACAAATATAATGAAGCACATGCAAGTCTAACTTATGATTTATCAACTATTGGATCAAACACATGCTTTTAATCTAAAAGTTATAACTATTAGTTATGATATAATTTTTTTTAAAAAAATTCATCATTAAGAGCCACAATTTGATTTAACTTTAACCTTACTTGGACCTTGTTAAGGATAGATGCCCCCTCACGAACAACAATTTTCCTTGAAGCACATGCCTCCAACAATTAATCCATGCCTTTCAAGGAATTGAACCGAGAGTTCGAGCAATCATTGTAGACTTCATTTAGGGTCTATTTGGATAAACGGCTTAATTAAGCGCTTATGATAAATGTTTATATATAAACTATTTCTATAATCAAAGAGAAAATATAGTCAAACTATTTTCATATAAGTTATAAGCTGTTTTCATAAGATATTCTTGAGAACTTATCAAAATAAGCTGAAAATAGGTTATTGACATGTCATAAGCTGTTTCCATAAGTTCTCCCAAACATCCTGACAAGCTCTTATGCTAGTAAATAACCCCAAATAAATTGTTTATAAGCCAATTCAAACGGGCCCTTAGTCGACGTCTCCACTAGGATTTATGGGCTTTAAATTTTGGCCCATCCGACATTCTAACATACAATGATACAATAGTGAACGTAGAAAAAGAAAAACATAAATTAGAGAGATTAATTGTTTTGCACTTGTCGGTGTAAATTTTTGTTACACTGACAACCAATCAGAAATCATAGTGTATGTGATTTTTAAGGTAGTTAGGATCAGATTCAAATACTTTAGTTTATGTGACAAATTCTGATTGGTTGTATGTGTAAAAAATCTTTATACTAACAGTATATATCAATTAAATCCTAAATGATATGAAAATTAGTCACTTCTTCTAATGTGCGCTGATTCCCCTCTCCTGTTTTTTGGGCTGCTACGCGGCTTCTTATTTTTCTGAGTATAGACGTAAATTGGTCTTTGACAAAAACTATATAGTGATATATTGGTCTATTAAAAATAAAAAATATTAATTTGATTTTTAAG
Source organism: Ammopiptanthus mongolicus (assembly GCA_039655645.1). Lineage (NCBI taxonomy): Eukaryota > Viridiplantae > Streptophyta > Magnoliopsida > Fabales > Fabaceae > Ammopiptanthus > Ammopiptanthus mongolicus. Next base: position 91,011,653 of record CM077343.1, read on the forward strand.
AATGTAAAATGCAGGTCAAAATAATTTTTGACAGAGGCTAAAATATTCCTAAAAATTATCTTAAAAAGATTAATTTGATCCATATTTTATATTTTTAATGATCAAATTGATATTTTTAATTTCTCAGAGATTAAAATATCACGATATAATTTTGTTAAGGACAAATTTGAACCTTAAATCTATTTTTCTTTTCGTCCAAACCGTGCGCCTCTCATTTTCGTTAACGCTATTCTGGGCATATTATATGCCAATCCCACTTGAATTTGGTTCTCCTTTTCAATCTACAATTGCTCCCATATGGCGTCAAGTTCTGGTTTCACTTTGTCAAGGTCAAATCATATTTGCATTGGAATCAAATTTCCCTCATGTCCCTTTGACGCCCCGCTTCCGTTTCACTTGGTTGAAATGCGTGACTTTTTTTTTAATTGGACTCTAATTCATTATTTTTACTCTAAATAATAATGGCTTTTTACCACACGGCATCTTGAATAAATTGATTTGGGATCTAAAATAATATAATTCAAATTCATATAAATCATATATAATTTTTATTAAAGTATAAGAAAAAATTAATACAAAATAACATAAAATATAAAAAAAAAAATGTACCGACAAATCAAACAAAAAAGTACATAAAGCTAAAATATTGTTGGGCTACATGAGGTGTTGCTCGTTCTCATCCTTTGAACTAAACATAACCTAAAAGAGAATGCTTCAAGGTCTCTTGTATTTTAGAAAATGGTCTTATGAATTTAATTTTGATACATTTTTACTGAAAAAAATTTAATATCCTTAATTAGTTTAAGATTAATATATACATATTTTTTAAGGTAATTATTAACCGAGACAAATATTTTATTTTTTTTTGAAAATATATGATTAAATATCAGAATAAAAAAAATTATAGTGTATATTAAAACTAAATTCTTTAATTTTTATAATTGTACTCCATTTCTATAAAGGTACTCGTATGATTCGTTGGTTGGAAGGATTTTAAGAGGAAAGAAATAGGAAAGAGAGAAATACAGAGAAGTAGGAGTTTTCTCTGATTCAGAAGGGAAATAAATATGAGAGAAGATAAATAAAATTGTGGTGGGTCCTAACAAAAAAAAATCTCCTCCCACCATTGAAGAAAACTTGAGAGAGAGAGAGAGAGAGAAAAAATAAGTGAAATGACAAATCTATCATTTTGTTTTGGACTGTGGATATATGTTATTAAGAGCAATATGTCTTTACAAGAAAACTCGACCTGCTAATTCTTTCAATCCAAAAAATCTAAAAATCTACCTATTTTATACTTATTCTCTCTTCTATTATACTTCTTTCCACCATACTTATTTCTTTCCTAGTTTTTTCCTAATCCAAAGTCCAAACAAAGCAAGAGCCTCGAATCCTAACCCTAGTACCTATACATATGGCAATAAACGCATCGCAGGACATGACCGTGTCTAGAAATTTTGGGGTTTTAGGCAAAAAAAATATTAGAAAGACTTAGTGTAATGTAAATTATTAATCCTTATACTATTCTAACATTTCACTCTCAATAGGTAATATGATTAATCGATTCAATTTATCTTGTAATATTGTTGATCTTGGATAGAATTTAAACAATTTTAATTTTGAAAAATTTCGACAACAACAACTGTTATATTAATTGTCAATAATATTTTATAAGCAATGCGTACATTTGGAAAAGAATATAATATTTTGATATAGTTTAATACTTCTATTGAAGTAATGTTTCCTTATGTTAAGACTTCTCTCAATACTTTGAATTCTGAAAATAAATCAAGATCATCAATATCAATTTTTGCATTTGATAATTCACTTCAAAAGAATATGTAGATAATGATAAAAATAAAGAAAAGGATAAGAGAGGAGAAAAAATTGAAGAGAAAATATTGAAGTTTTTTTTAATAAATAGATAACAAAATAATTAATAGCTAACTTTGGAAATGGTCAATAGTAATTAAGAAGAGTGTGAGTAATAATGAGTGAGAACAATAATAGTTTACTAACTTTGAAAATGGTTAAAAGTAATTAATAACCATGAGAAATTGGGCAGAATAATGAGTAAGAACAATAATGGTTAGCAAATTTTGTAAATGATCAATATTAATAAGGGTCATATTTATGAGTGTCCTAAGAGTAATCTTTAAGAAAATAAAAAAAAAAAAATTTATATTGAAAAACTAACTATATTACCTCTTCAAATATTAAATACATCAATTTTCAATAAAAGATTTCTTTTTTTATTTTCTTAACGAATACCCTTAAAACACTTATTAATATTTTTCTATTAATAATAATGTGCAATAATAATGACTAAGAATTTGGGGTCTTAGGGAATTGTCTCACTTGCCTTATGGTATCCAGACCCTATCACGAGGAAGCTAAAAAGTGGGAGAAAATTTTTCACTACGTCATATTAGTACAAACCATGTTACTAACATTTTTAATTATTTATTTATATTTTTTTATTAATTAATAATATTTATAAAATAAAAATATAAAGAATTAATATTAATAAAAATTATTAAAATATATTTCATAGTACCAATAACATCACACATTCACACAAATGCTAATTAGGATCCAGACTAAAGAATTAAAATGACAAGTTTTTATGAGAAATTAATGTTTATTATATTGAAAAGTATAATCCTTGAATTCTCAATAAAAAAAATTTGTTTTATTAGTTCCTTAATCAATGTTCTTAAGGTATTGGAAGACATACTCATTTTTAAATAACAACACTCATTCTGGGTAGGGGTAGAAATAGATCATACAACACATTAAGATCTATAATCTAACATATTTTTGGCCTATGCAGGTCTAATCTATTTAGCAAACAAGTCTAACATATGCTTTTTAAAAAGGCTATTTAACTATGTAGGTTAAGATTTAAGTTTTTGAAAAATCTATTTATCTTATTAGTCAGGCTTATTTATTAAATATCTATGTAAAAAATAAAAAATCATATAACTGACATGATTTTCTAATTATATATTAATATAATACATTTACTTTGTATACCATATAATAATTTTATCAAGGGTAAAAATCAAAAAGTTTTTTCTTAAAAAAATTAAGATCTTCATGTTACACATACCTTTAAGGGTGTGTTTGGGTATACAACTTATTTAAGCACTTATACAATAAGTTCTTTTTTAAATAAGCTAAAAACAACTTATTTTTATGAGCTTCTCTGATAAACTTATGGAAATAAACTAAAAACAGCTTATAGAAAGATCATAAACTATTTTTATAAACTATTTGTATAAATTTAATTTCATAAACTATTCTTATAAACTCTCCATAAAATCTTTTAAACGTACTTTAAATAAACTATGGGATCAGGTTATAGTTTCATATTTTAATAACCCGAGACTCATAAAATCCCATGACAAGTAACAGGCTAAAAAACATATCGACATGTTATAAAATACTCCGTAAGTCTATGCCTATTGAGGTACAGTTTAATCTAACCCAATTTGTTTTCACCCATAATTCTCCTCCTGACGCCACCTTAAACTTTAACTAGATTGTGACCCGCGCTTTGCGCGGTTGCAACTTTGTTTTACAATTTTTTAAGTGTTAAATGATTGTTGTGAACTTAACATTCATGAAAAACTGTCGAGAGAATTTTAAATAATGCATCCAACCATATGATTATCAAAGGATTTATATATGCAATAGTAATTTAAAATAAACAATGAACCGAGCAATAGGTTGATTGTTGGGGACTGATAATACTTTAGTTTTCAGATGGCAAAACTAAGTTTGGATGGATGGAAGTAAATTATTCTTGCTTCTTCTCAAACCATAGTTTTAAGATCAACTATGTCTAATGTATGCTAAAACTCAAACTGCACCCATCAAACCATGGTTTGGGGAGTGCAAACTGTAAACCAAACATGCACTCTCACATGTTAAGAATGAACGAATGAAGAATGTATTTAAACATAGTTTTATTAAAAATCTCATTACCAAAGAATCAAACAAATGAAAGAATAAATTGGATTTATACATTTACAACTGACTTGTATTGTTAGATGGCAACTACATTCTAAGAATTCATAATCTGCTGCTACACAGATGCGCCCCAACACTAAAATTTGAATATAGGAAGTAGGAAAAAATGCCAAGGGACCACAAATTGTGGACTCAATTATCAGCTTAGACTATTCATTGTGAGTGATAAGGTTCTATTGTTAATCAAAACACCAATTAAATTAATCATGGTTGATCAAACCACTAATTCAATGCATGATTTGATCATGTCATATATCCATTCCAAGGCCCACTATTTGCTTTGATGCTACCCTACCTTAATCAGAACTTGTGTCACATCATACTGCAAAAGTTTCATGTGTTGATCTAGGAAACATACTGCATAACAAACACTTAATACTATCACAGCATCAATAAAAATAGTTATAAAAATATGGGTTGTGAGTGTCAAGTATACTTACAGAGCTTCCTCCAATAGAGCAATAATACAACCAGGTTTCTGAAAGGTTAATGGTAGATAGAAGGAAGTTTTTAAGCCATAGTGGAAGATTTTATGCTAATAGAAAGAAGGAAGAAATAAAAAGAAGAAAAAAGTAGTAGCAATCCAGAATATAGATAGAGAATAAACACCATAGTCATACCTACCACTACCAAATCGCATACCATAAAAGCCAATACAATGCTACCCTTCTAAAAATCGAATCTAAACCAAACAAAGCAATGCTTTCTTTGTTAGTTTAAATGGCAGCAAACACACACCTCCACTGCCAATCCAATTAATCAACAACAAATACACACCTCCATGCCAATAAGAACTCACAAAGGTTTAGTCTATACTATTATACTATTACTCACCCTCCATTTGCAAGTGCAATTGCCATTATAGCAGCTGCCTCCATAACCCAGGACAGAGGATTCCACATAAATCCCAAGAACTTCAAAAATTTGCTGTCCTGAACAACATCCAGATGATTTACCATAAATTTTCATTTTTGTAAAAGTGACTTAATGAATGAGAGAAGCATATAAAAAAGTAAATGCATAAAATACAACCATAAATAATGAACTGCAGCAGCTTTAGACCTTTAAGGCTATACAACAAATGATCGAACATGTTATAGGCACAGTCTTAATATAAAGATTAAATATATAGAATATATAGAAAAACACGTTGTTCTTCCAAAGATGTAGCACGTTATATAAAGTAATGTAGCATAAGTTTTTCATTAAGTTTCATCAATTAAGTAAATTTTCATTTAGTGCACCAGAAATTATATTGTAAGAGTTTCCTTCAATTATCTACCCAATAAAAGCAATAAGTATTTATGAAACAAAGAATCTTTGTATAGATATTGCACATTCATAAGCATCTATTATTTCCAACTATTCAAAAGTCACTTAATAACTCACCTATAGCCAAAAGAAACTCTAGCAGATGGAAGTCTATGGACCTAATGTGTCCTTCATGGAACTTGAAGTCATGCAATAACATTCCAGCTGTTAGATCCAGCACCTGTACATTGGTGGTAAGGTAGATTCATGGTCTATTGATACAAAAACTTGTTAAAGTTAAAATCAATTGCAAGCTACACCCATATGAATATCCATATTACCTTCACGACGTTATCAAATCCACCAGAAACTACCCAACTACCAACGACCATCTAAAGTGAATTTGATAGTACTAATGCACTGGCTATGACCCTTTTATGTATTAATACATCCTTTTTTTGGATATCCCATATCTTTAGATTAGTGTCGATGTCGCCGATGCAAAGAACACACCAAATGGATTAAACTCAACACTATACTTCAAGAATAATAACAAATATATTAGAAGCATACTGATCAGTTTTAAAATGTAGGGATCGTACATTGCACTTAACAATTAAAAAGAGATTTGAGATTTGGAAATTGAAACTTATAATGGCAGTTACAGATTACCTTATGAGATAGTTTAACTCATAATTCTTAAATCAAATAATTGTACAGGGTTATGATTAGCAAGTTTTCATTTCTCTAGCTTACAGTCTAATGTTCTATAAATAACACCATTATAGGTAATATAGCCTAAAGCAATAATGGACTAATTAACTTACTCTTGGCTTCTTCCAAACCCAAAAGTTTTGTCACACATGGCGATGCTCCAGCAAGAACTTAAACTTCTACAAAGTAAAAAGCCACATATTGAACTGGACTATTATGACCAGATAGGCTCTGCACATATTAAAGTAAGATCGCGTCATTAGGTCACAACATGGCATTACCACCATCAAAAGAAAGTCGCACACAAGTCATAGATGAGAATTCAATACGGGAAAAATGATTATAGATGATATATTATTATGATCTAATATGATTCTAGGTGACATGAGCAGAAAGGAATGATACACTTTTCAGCAATTGGTGATTGGTAAAATGGAAACTTGAAAACTAAGTTAATTGACAAAACAGTTTTCTTGGCAGAGATTAACGTGAAAAAAAATGGAAGGAGAAGTTGTGTTGTTTCCCCTAAAGTATTATCATTATACTTACTAATTCACATAACCATTCTGCTTTGACTAAAAATGGAAGTTGTTTGCATTTTATTCCAGCCCACGTACTTTGTCTAACTAAAGGACAAAATATAATCTATATTGTTGATTTTTCATGATATGTCATTTTATATAGCTGTATTTGTATATAATATGATTTTTAGTTGTGGAAAGATCAGTTTATGCAGTTGATAAACCTATGAACCGCTAAAATCTATATTTTAAATACCAAAGCTAAACATACCTGCACTTTGAATCTCATGCCATATCTATACTGCTTTGGTATGCAATTGCTATTGTGGCCATATATCTTAGAAGGATGAGATCAAATAAGGCCAAACATGTACCTATTTAACCGAATCTTTATTTGAACATGGCAATAGCAAAACATAGTTTTATTAATAGTAATAGATAATAGAAGATTGGCCATGTGCTGAAATGTTAAAATAATACAAACGAAACTCAAGAAGCCAAAGGAATCATATGGTGAGACCTTGTGCTTGCACCGCCCCCATTCATTAACAGATCCATCAAGTTGTTGTACCATAAAATTGACAATCTCAGTCTGCTTGGTTGGATCCTGTCAACAAAGTAAACAAATAACAGAACATCATTAATAACAGACAATCTCAGGCCTGATCATATTACTCAATCTAGAGTAATCAGTTACTCAAGTCATTCAATTACTAAATATGTCAACTCTTAGTTTTGTTAAGTCCATTTGTTAGTTTAGTTGACAGCATTAGTCAAGACTTAATTAGCAATGGCTGTCTATAAGAAGCTCTGCTCACTCTTAACATAGACCATTGATATTCGATACACACACACACACGTTCAAGTGTATATTGGACCAAGAACACCTTCTGAAATGGTAGCTCTCAAAACCATGGCAGCCAGTCACTGCCGCACACGACACCATGCTATGCCTCCGTCGGGCGACACCGGCGCTCCGTCGTGCCACCAATGCAGCGGCGGTCCCCTTCTCCACCACCACAGAATCTTGTCTCCCATCCAATGAGCTTTCTTCAATCTACATATGAGCCAATAAAATCAGTGCAATTCTGTTGAAGTATCGACATATTACTTTGAAATTCCTAATCAACTAACGATGCCAATTTTGAGGTTGAAGCTGCTAAGGAATTTGACCTCTAAATCTCAATCATAGTGGAGAGAGAGCGATCAGACCGAGGAGATGAAATAAAATTACCTGATAGTCACCGAAAATCCAAGTAGAGAGCAGAAATCCGGCAGCAACAATGGATCCATTCCAAATTTGGAAGTTGAAGAAATGGAGTGCGAAGGGGGAGGAATGGTGTCGTGAAGTAGAGAATGAGGATGAGAGAAAAAAGAGACAGAGCTCATGGATTTTAAATCTGGAACTTGAAGAGGAACAGGAAATGGTGTCGTAAGAAAAGGATGATATTGAGAGAGGAAAGGTCCTTTTCTCATAAGCAAAGAAGAACGTCGATCGGGGAAAAAGAATTAGGAAGAAACATCAAGTTTTGTTTTTAGCAAGGGAAAAGAGTAGTGGAGAGGTGAATTCTAAAGGTGACACATCAGATAATTAATGACGTGGAAAAAATGGTATGAGATGGCAAGAATTAGTATGAGGTGTCAATGCCAAGTTTTGGGAGTCTATTTTAATATATTATAAATAGATAGATTCTAAAATAAAGGTTGATGTTCTTCAAACGTATTAAACGAGGGGATGAGAATTTAAGATTCAAAATAAAAAAAAATAATATGAAAGAATTATGAAAAAACATAATATGAGAGGATTTAAAGAAATCAAAACAAAGTGATAAATCACGAGGACACGTAAAGTGACACGTCACAGCTCCAGAAGAGAACAATATTTTGGATCAGGATTCCCTGCATTAATAAAAGTACACATTTACACGCATTAAATAATCTCAGCCATTGATTTAAGATCCAACGACTCATATTATACCTTTATAAAATTCACTTTACACATTATTTATTACTCTACACTAACTGCGTGACGCAATTACTGCACCAAATCCAAATCCCAATATTTTGTGTTAGTGATGACTTATGAGGCCCATGTGAATGTGCTGGGGTTATTCCTTGTGCAACGAACGCTACAGTATAGCACCGCGAAGGTAATCGGAATGGATTCTCTTAATTTGTAAAAAATTTAAAAATATTGATAATTTTAATCCTTATTTTTAAAATAAAAATATATTATATAATTAATGATAAGATTATACAAATTGATATTCTTAATTTTTTTTACAAATGTAGAATATCCATCCCCGAAGTTCATCGATTTGATTGTGGTAGTACGTGGCAATTGGGAAGCGGTGAGTGTGATGGGTTGGTAGACGGAAGCACGCCGGTCCGTGCACACAAGCCAACTTTCCCTTTAGGAATTGTTTTTTAAGAATGCTAATAAATAGAAGAATTCAACCCTGATGCGTCAATCATTCGTAAATTATTATATTATTAAAAATATTTAAATTATATCATAATTTAAAAATTATATATAAAATAATTTATAATTAATTAATAATATATTTCATAAAAACTTTAAAGTTTAATTATTATATATAATGTAAAAAAATTTATACTATTAATCAATCAGAAATTATAATATGAGTAATTTTTAAGTTAATTAGAATAAGAGTCAGACATTTTAACTTATTTATCAATTTCTGATATATCTCTTTATACCTCAAAATCATAGTAATAGAGCTTTTTATTTATCATCATAAATGGTATGCATTGATAGTATAAAGAGACTTATTAGAAATTAACAAATAAGTTAAAATGTCCGACTCTTATCGTAACTAACTTAAAAATCACTCATATCATCATTTCTGATTGGTTAATGATGTAAAAAACTTTATACTGTGCATGACAATTAATCTCTAAAGTTTTTACGAAATACATTGTTAAACAATCATAAACCATCCTACATGTAATTTTTAAAATAATTATGATAAGAGTTAAATATTTTTAATGATATACTCCCTTCGTAACACAATATAAGTAAATTTAATCACCTTCACACTTATTAAGATAATTAGTTATTCACATTTAATGTTATTAATCTCATTTAAAAGTTCAACTTCATTACCTAAATACTCCTCTTTGTTTATTCACTTTAATTGTATTGTATAGAAATTTGTTTCAATTAAATGCAATAAAATGAAGGGCATTTTTGGTATACTATCACTAAATAGGATATAAAAAGTCAATTTTTGTTTATATTTTGTTACAATTTAGATAAATCAATTTTTGCTTATATTTTGTTACGGAAGGAGTAATAATTTATGAATGATTAAATCCTTCTACTTATTACTACTCCAAATTTATATGTAAGCAAAAAAATAGCTATATTTTTTGGACTCAAATATAAGCAAAAATCAATCAAATCAATCCTATTTAATGCTAGTATTTCAAAAATATCCTTTGGTTAATTATTTTTTTATTTTTTCAAGAACATTATATATTATTGAGACACAACTTTCAAGAATATTATAAATTTTAAAAAAAAATAATTTAATAATTATAACTTATTTTTTATATAAATTAATATAATATGTGAAATTAATTTTTTTTTATTTATATATGGATGGAAAGTAAATACTTTATTAGCATTCTTAAAAAAATTTCCTAAAGGGAAAGTTGGCTTGTGTGCTCGGACCGGCGTGCTTCCCTTTCCCAACCCATCACACTCACCGCTTCCCAATTGCCACGTACTACCACAATCAAATCGATGAACTTCGTCGGTGCTACGCTATAGCGTTCGTTGCACAAGGAGTAACCCCACCACCACATCCACATGGGCTTCATAAGTCATCACTAACACAAAATATTGTTCTCTTCTGGATCTGCCACGTGTCACCTACGTGTCGTCGTGATTTGTCGCTTTCTTTTGCTCTCTCTCTCATGTCTGTGGGGACAGGAATAGAGATGGTAAAATGGATCAATCCATTCCATCCCGTTATTAACCCACCTAAAATGAGGTAGGGAGGGTCAAACCATTTTAGACATATGGGTTGAACCCCCAACCCATCCCGCCTAATGGCTGGTTGGAGGGTTGGCCCGCCAAACACATAAAAACATAATTTGGATTGGTGGGTTGGCAAGTTGACTAGCTATAAAAAGTAAAAAAATTAACAAAAATCATATAATATTTGTTTTTTTTTTTTGGATAATTTTCATATCTTTTCTTAAATTATTATTAAAAAATTAGAATAATCTTATCTTATAACATATAATTTGTGTTACAAAAATAAAGACATTATTTTTATAGTATTAAATAATTACATGTAACAATTAAATTAAATAATATTAAATAATTAATAAATTAATAAAAAAATTATTTTTTAATATGACGGGTTAGCAGGTCAACCCGTCCCGCCACCAATCTGTTTTCGGGTGGGTTAAGCCGGATGGATCAAAGTTGATTAATGGGTTGAAAACTCCAACTCATCTCATCAAATTCTAATGGGTTGGAGGATTGACTCACGGATCACAATCCACTTTACCATCTATAGACAGGAAGAACCCATTGCTTTGGGGGGCCTTCTATGCATTCACGAAACTACCCTTCAACCTCTCCACATTGTCACTTACCGTGCCGCATTAATGCACTGGTTGGTCCATTACCCATTTACTTTACTACTACTATTTTGGAGAACAAAATGATGAGTACGAACCTTTTTTTAGATACAACAACAATGAATATGAACTTCATCTTATTATCGAATGAAAAATACCACCAACATATTTTTTAATATTTTTTTTAACACATTCTTTTTTATTGATTGAAATTCATGTGAATTCTATAAAGTTCAAGTGAAATCCATATAAATTAGTGAGATCTATATGAATTTTAACCAATAATAAAAAATTTATTGAAAAGAAAATATTAGAAAATATATTGCTAACACTCCTCATATCCAAAAAAGTTGTTTCCAAACCGTAGGGTAAGAATTCAACTTGGCAAATTCGCTTCCTATTCGCGTCACGGAATTATGGATAAAATATCTTTATATGAGCTTATCTTTAAAATAAGTAAATAAAAATAAAATTATATTTTTAATTTAATCAAAAGCATATCATAGTTATAATTTATTAGCATTGAATAATAAAAGAGTTTAATTATTAGCTATTTTTTTCGATATCCTTAATAATTTGGGATAAAAATTATCCTACTCAATCAGAATACACCACCTCAATTAAAGGGATCATGTTAATGAGTCAAGTCAAATAATTATCATTATTTGATTGGACCACCTAAGTAGGATAAATTATACTTGAGGTATCAGAGAATTCACCTAATTATTATGCATCGCCCAATCAATCAAAAATCATGATTGAAAGTTAGAGGAAAGAAAAACATATTTGTGAAATGACATAAATATCCCTACGTAATAATATTTAAGTAAAGAAAAGAATGGATTTTTTAGTATTTTCACCCAAAAAAATGATTGGTTTCTCGATCTCTGTGTTTTCCTCCCAAATATAGAAGAAAAAAATTAAAGTGAGTCCCACATGTCTTTTTTTCCCTTCCCTCCACTTTCCTTCCAATCCAAACAAGGGAAAATTGATTTTTCCCTTCTTTTTCTTTTCTCCTTTTTTCTTTCCCTCATCTTTCCATCATATCAAACAAAGTGTTAAGGTGAATAGGATAAGAGTCAAACATTTTACCTTATGTGGTAATTTCTGATTAGTTGACTGTATAAAAAATCTTTACACCGACAATATATATCAATTAGATCCATAATAAATATAATTTGATTTAATTATTTTAAAGGCAATCTTATTTTTAAAAAACATATCCTGAAATTAACATGACACTTTATTGTATTGAAGGTCAATTTTTTTTGGAATACCCATCACCACTTCGGTATGCATGAGTCATAATGTTTAAATAGATATATATATTTTTTATAAGATAATGTTCAAATAGATTGATAGAACTTGAATTGCATGTTTATACAATGGCAACTATTATGTTCAACGCCAATGTATTATGTATGTAATGTGATTATTAGAGCGTGTAAAATAGGTATAACACTGCAGCTTATATAATTTCAGATAGGGTCTATTTGTTTTTTTTCTTTAGCAAAGTTCTACCACTTGGGTGGGCTCTAAGACTTTGTTTGCAAGCTGATCTTTTAAGGGAAAAGGAAGGAAAATAGAGATTTTAAAGGTTTTAATAAATCCTCCAAAACCCTCTTAGATGCTATTTTCAATGTTCTTCCAATCTAAGATATTTTGGAGAAAAATAATATGAATTTACCAATTTGCCTTTTACTAATTCCAAAATTTACCCTTTACTAATTCAAAAAAAAACTAGTGCAAGAATTTTTGTTGGAGAAATACTTTTTTTCATTAATGTTATTTATATTATTAATATTTTGCATTAATATTATTTATAGAATATTAATTAATTTTTTCATTAATATTATAAAATATAAATATTATTTGATATTATTATTTTGTTGCATTATATTATTTATAGAATATTAATTATGTTAAATTTTTTAAGTAAGGACAAAATTGTAAAAATATATTCAAAACTCTCCATTTCCTTCCTTTCACATAATACATACTTTTAAACAAAGAGAAGGATAATGCTCTTTTTCTCATTCCCTTCCTCCCCTTCCTTTCCACCTTGATCCCCTCTATTTTCTTTCCCTCAAAACTCGCAGGAGGATCCAAGAGGAAGGACACGAGGAAATGAGAAAAGTATAGGGGGTGAGAGCAATTTGGGTGATGAAATCTCAATACTTAGGGCCTGTTTGGTAAAATTAGCTGTTAGCGGATAAGCTAGCTCATGGCGGATAGCTTATAGCGGATAGGGGATGAGGTAGCTGATAGCGGATAGCGGATAAGCTAGCTTATTTTCTATGGAAGTGTTTGGTAAAACTAGCGGTTGAACTAGCTGAAAAATATAAATTGACATAAAAGGACATCTTCATTAATGATTTTACATAAAAGAGAGAAGAGAATAAAGATAGAATTAAATAAAGATAATAAGGATAAAAGTGGAAAGAAAAATGAAACGCTATAAGCTCGTGAAAAAACGTTATAAGCTCGTGACAGAGGCGCTTACCAAACATGACTACTTTTTCATCCGCTATAAGTTATTTACTATAAGTTCGTAGGAATGCTTTGCCAAACAGGCTCTTAATATAATGTTTCACAACTCAGCCCACTTGAGTTGCATTTAGGGGACACATGGGGTTATTGACACTCCATTTTATCTATTCACACTTTCTTAATTATTTTAAACTTTGATACCTAATTAAATTTCTATTTTTATTATTTATACTCAGTTGATTTTTTAATATTTATTTTTTCTAAATAAATTTTATTAATAAAAAATTCTTAATCATATAATCATTATATAAATAAAAAATACAAAGGAAACACGTTATATTCTCTTGTGTTTTTTTTTTGTTTTTTTTAATTCTAATTTATTTACACACAAAATTTTTTATAGACAATTTAAAGATTATAGTCAAATTAATTTCATGAAATTATATTTAACTAAAAAGCCTCCTTTAACTAAAAATTTAGATTCAATGCTTTTATATATATATATATATATATATATATATATCTATTTTGAAAGATATTTAATCCATTGTGTGGTTGTGTGTGTTAATTTTTAAACAAAATAGGTTGATTGGTCCTATACGTTTATTTAATTTTTCATATCGGTGCCATAAGTTTTTTTTTTTTTTCAAATTGGTCCTCCACGTTTCATTCCGTTTTCACGTTAGTCCTTTCCGTCAATTTTGACCTAACGCGGTCAAATAAAGAGACACGTGTCGCATTAATATCATGCCACGTCAGCTCAAAACTAACGGCGTTAAGTCAAAATTGACGGAAAGGACTAACGTGAAAACGGAATGAAACGTGTAGGACCAATTTGAAAAAACAAAAAAAACTTATGGGACCGATGTAAAAAATTAAATAAACGTATAAGACCAATCAATCTATTTTGCCTAATTTTTGTAATGTATCAAGAATCAAGATTTGAAAAGTACTCTATAAAAAGACAATCATAAAATATTTGATCATTGTTACTATTTTAATTGAGAGTTTTTTTTTTTTTTTGTGCTATAACTGAGAGTTTACTAATATCAAACTGCTAAATATTTTATGTCTTGAATGTATTATTTCGGGTACCTATATTTTTATATTCTGTTATTTTTAATATTTTTAATTAATTTTCATCTTTTATATTTTATATGGAAGGTCTCTGTAAATCTTCAAGTCATATATTTTAATGTATGCTTTGCCTTTGTGTGTGAGGTCATGTGTGTTCAGATCCAATCCGATCTAAATAAAAATCGAAAATCGATCCAAAAAAATTGAAAATCGTACAAAATCGATCTTTTTTTATGAAAATCAATCGGATCGGATTGATTTTCGGATTTTATTTTTGAAACTAAACTAAACCAAACCAAACCAAACCAAACCTAACAACATATATAAAATTTAATATTTATTTATTCTATTATTAGTATGAGACGACGTGTTAAACTATTAGTATATTACGGATTACCCTACCATAATGTCGTATTAGACTATTTGTTGATTTTTGTTTTCCTAATAATACTTAGAGTTTAATTGTTATACACTGACAGTGTAAAACATTTTTACACAGACATCCAATCATAAGTTGTCACATCAGTAAAAAAATTGACTTTTATCCTAATTACCTTAAAATTCATCCATAGCATGATTGATGATTGGTTGTCTATATAAAATTATTTTACACTGTCAATGCATAACAATTAAACTCTAATATTTATTTGTTTTATGTGATGTAATTTTTTACTGTTGTTAATGTTTCAAACATCAATTGATAATTGTTAGTAAATAATATTTTAATTTTTAGTATATTTATATATTGTAACATTGTTGACCAAAGGAATAACTTGGAACAATTTAAAATTTCAAAGGATCAAATAAGGACAAATATAAAAAAGGAGCAAAAATCGAATAAAAATAAAAGATTAAAAGTATAGTTTTGCCTAAATGAAACTAATCACCCAAATCCAGCCAATTTTCACCCTTAATCCCAAGTTACACGCATAATTAGTTAAAAACGTGTTCATTTGAAATTTCGAATTACAGGTGTTAGACCTAAAATTTAGGACCAAATCTTGACAATTTGAACCATATTTTCCCCTCAAAATTCATTTTCGATCACTTTCAAATTTCAATTGAGAAATATATCAACTTACTAAACCACTCGTCCACTCATGACTCATTCACACTTCGAAGTTAGAACTTCAACATTTTGATTTATTTTAAACATGTAACATCAGTCTTGGAAAAAAAACACACGCACACACAACGAGATTGTAGAATGATGCATGATCAAGGGTTTGTTTTTTTCTACTGCACATCTGCATGATTAAGGGCTAATGACACTGTAATGGGAAGAGAAGGCTATTCAAGGAGGGTAAAGTTCCTCATCATTTATGATGAGAAATAAAGAGCTCTATAATTATGATTTTGAGATATATAAAAGATATTTGAATCTTATCTAATGTTATATTATCATATTTATATCCCTAAAATTATAGTAATGGAGAGAAGAAATGAAGAAGGGAAATGGAGAGGATCTCAACCCATTCAAAGATGAATCTAAGGAGAATGAAGATGGGGAGGGGTGTTGACATGTATAATTAATTATTATTATTATTATTATTATTATTATTATTATATATAAATATATAAATATATATATATATGTATATATACAGGGGATTCATTTACTCCAAGAGTAATTTTAAGAGAGTTAGTCACAATCTCATCCATCCATTTATTCTAAGCCAACAAAGGTCATGTGGTTTCTTTAATGAATTAATATAAATCAATTGGATTAAAATAAATGGATGGATGAGATTGAGAGTAACTCTCTTTAAGTTACTTTTGGAGTAAGTGGATCCCCTCTCATATATATATAATATTTTTTTATAAAATATATATTTCTAAAAACATTATATATATATATATATATATATATATATATATATATATATATAAAGTTTAATTTTGATACATAATTAGTGTAAAGTTTTTTAAATTATTAATCAATCAAATCACACATATCTAACTTTTAAGATAATTATTATAAGAGGATTTTTTTTATTTTTTTTAGTAAGAGGACATTTTTTATATGAGAGTGAAAGGAATAAATCTAAGTAATTAAATCATATATGAATGATTAATATAGAAGTTAGTTATTGACATGACAATATGATTGTTTAAAAAAATCACATGATTTTTATATTCTAATCTTAATCATGATCTGTGATCCAAGACGCAAACTTGCTAGCCAGTTTTGCTTTACTCATTCGTATATAAAAACACATCTCTCACTATCTATATATATATATATATATATAACCGCTATGGGTAATGCTTTGTAGATCCTTTCGGGAGGCTATTGTAATTACACCTCTGCAAAACGTGCACACTTCACTACTTTCATGACTCTGCTTCTCTCTCTCTCCATGCTGCCTATGTATGTGCAGTGGAAGAAGCCCTTTTCCCCATTCCATCCCAACACTGTTTTCCTTCAAAACGACACAACCTAACTCACTTATCTCTGAATCCTGAAACACACACATTCTTCTTCTTCTTCTACTTGGATTTGTTATGCACGTTCATCATCTCCATCATGGACTCCAACTCAAAGAGACTTGCATTCTCGGAACACTTCATGTCTCAGAGAAGAAAAGTGTTTTCTGGGTTTAGTTTAGGCGTTGGAGCTTCCCTTCTTTTTCTCACTCTTCTCTTCCTCAATAGTTCCCTCATGGTTCCCAAACTTCAACTCTTTCTGCATGGTTATGGATCTGGTGCTTCCCCTCCAAATTCTTCCTTTCCTTCTTGGCACTTTCCCTTTTCAACTTACCCTTTCCCCTCTTCTTCGGCTACCAATGCTTCCGTGAGTTCTCTGCAGAGGGTTGAAGAAGAAGGAACTGCTCTGGGGAAAACCTTGCATGCTGAAGAACAACGTTTTCACCATTTGGGAAATGGTTCCTTGTTCACTGAGAAAGAAAATTCCTCCGATCCTACTAATGGGGTTGTCAAAAATGTAACCTTGTTGGGTGAAAATAGAAGAGTTGATGCAAATACAAGCGTTTCAGATGTTGTGACACTGAAAACCGTGGAAGGAGAATTGCATCCTGATAATAGTGTAGTGGGAAAACATGAAGGGGATTTGGTTGAGAAGAATAATGTAACTGTCATTGGTCATGGTGATTCACAAGAGGAGAAGAAGATGCAGGTTGGTTTACATGGGAAGTGTGATATCTTTGTTGGTAATTGGGTAAGGGATGATTCAAAGCCATACTATCCCTTAGGTTCTTGTCCCTACATAGATGGGGATTTTGATTGTCACCTTAATGGGAGACCTGATAGCGAGTATGTGAAATGGAAATGGCAACCAAATGATTGTGACATTCCAAGGTATGAATGATTACTGTTTTCCATTAACAGCCGAGAAATATTGATCATGCGGTATAGGAAAAAAAGTGCTACTTGTCTATATTCTAATGAGAATAGGGAATAAGAAAGATTCAATATGATTATAATTTATATAAGAAGAATGAAAGCTTGCTGGTAACCACTATTCTGCTGAATTAAACTGTAACTTGGTGCTGCTGAATGATTAGAAAATGGAAAGGGATGTGATACTATAGAGAAGAAAGGGATGGAAGAAAAAGAGTTGCTTTTTCTGTATTTGGATTATTGATAAGGGATGAAAGGAGAGGTAAACGGTTATAAGTGTTACATTGAGTAAAATGGTATTTTGGTCCCTAGAGATGTACCTCAATTCCCTTGCAATTTAGTTCCTTGTTAAAATTATGTGTGCAATTCAATTCTTAATTTGTTCGAACTCTTTCATGTTACTCCCCACAAGAGCAGAAAAAGGACAATGTGAAATGGGTCTGAAGATTTTAAGGGCTGAATCGTACATTAATTTAAATAATTGACTAAATAGCGAGTGAGTTACATACCAAAATGCCAGTTTACTTTTGTTTCAATGTAACCTTTATAAAAAAGAAAATTAAGTAGCTCAATCTATTTTAAATTGAGAGAAAATCTATTCCCCTCCATCATCCATCATTTGGAGGGGAACAAAAAGGGAGAATGGTTTCACTTACATTACCTTCCGAATTTTAAACCAAACAAGGGGAATTGTTCCCTTACCAGTTACCATCCTTCACCCTTCCATACCTCTCAATACCCCTCATTCAAGCAAACTCTCTTTTGGAAATATCAATAATGTTTAGTAGGCTTTGGATTATATGATTTAACAGGTGGGATTATGGGATCCACTGGTGTGCCTGAATAGAAATACTCTGTAATCAGAGTCTGTGAAATTCAATGGGGGTAAATGAGGGATCTTTTACAATTGCAGAGTCTATTTTTCTTACATTGGGCATAGTTCAGTACTTCAGTGTTTTAATCTCAGTTTTGATTTACAGTCACTTTAGGTGTAAGCATTCGGATGAAGTAATTTCAAACTGTAGCATATATAAAGGTGTTCCGCACTTCCTTGTATGTTTTTTAATTATTGATTTGTTCTCTCAGTTTGAATGCAACTGATTTTCTGGAGAGGTTGCGAGGACAGAGGCTGGTTTTTGTGGGGGATTCACTGAACAGGAACATGTGGGAGTCCATGGTTTGTATCCTACGTCAAAGCATCAGGGTCAAGAAACGTGTTTTTGAAATTTCAGGAAGAAGTGAATTTAAGAAGAAAGGTTTCTATGCTTTTAGATTTGAGGCAAGTTTTCGGTACATCTGTAAGATTTTGGGAAGTATAAATCTTGTTATGATATCTCATTGAAAATTTCCTTTGCTGTATATATAGGATTATAATTGTTCAGTAGATTTTGTTAGTTCACCATTCATTGTTCGAGAGTCAACTTTCAAAGGCATAAATGGGTCATTTGAGACATTAAGATTGGATTTGATGGACCAGACAACTACCATGTATCATGATGCTGATATCATAGTCTTCAATACAGGCCATTGGTGGACCCATGAGAAAACATCTAAGGGGTGAGTTCAGTCTATTTGCTATTTAATTGTTGCCTTCAAATTGTCTATGCTTCAAATTTGTCCTGAAAATCCATAGATTAGAATGGCGTTGCCTGAAGATGAATAACAAAATTTTAGCTTGATGTGTAATTCAAGTTCCTGCATACCATATATTATTATATGTTTGCGAATTTTGTAATGTGAGGTTGCTTTTCTGATTAAGATATTATATGTTGTCCTCTTCATTCTTCCCTAATGTGAGGTTGCTTTTCTGCCATATCATGCTTACTGTTTGTGCTTCTCACAAGCATTTGGAATTAAGGTTTTTGATTTTGCTGTCATCTGGTATTGTTACAGAGAAGACTATTATCAAGAAGGCAACCATGTATACCCAAGACTCAAGGTTCTGAATGCATACACAAGGGCTTTGACCACTTGGGCTAAATGGATCGACAACAACATTGATGCCAATCGAACCCAGGTTTTCTTCAGAGGATACTCAGTTACCCATTTCAGGTATTCTTCTTTTAAATGGCTTCCAAGTTTGATTGCTTCTGGACTTGCTACTTTAACTTCCTTTACGTAGACTCTAAAATTAGTAGAAGTAACTTTGTGACTGGAAATTTATGTATTATGTGAAACTAGACATGCAAACTTGCCAAGGTTCCATCTCTCTGATATTGACCATCATTGTGTTTATATATATTAATTAACATGCATGGGTCTTTTGTTGGAAGGTTTAGATTATGAAAACCATATTGTAGTATACTTTGAAATCTGAACAATATTGCGCAAGATCGATTTAGATATTGCAAAAGTCTGGGGATTAACAGAAACTTCTTATTAGTTTAATT
Organism: Ammopiptanthus mongolicus; assembly: GCA_039655645.1. NCBI lineage: Eukaryota > Viridiplantae > Streptophyta > Magnoliopsida > Fabales > Fabaceae > Ammopiptanthus > Ammopiptanthus mongolicus. The sequence continues at coordinate 91,032,108 of CM077343.1, forward strand.
TAAACAAAACTAACAGTTGACAATCTAGTTATTGTGATCCTCTTTAGCTACTTTATATTATTGTGATTGGTTTAATACTTCAGCAGGAATTTATTAGAAAAACCTTATCATCTAGTGGATCAGGTGTCAGTAGTATGGTGCGGGCTTGCATTCAATATTTGATGTCGTAGTCAACTTAATCAATGGCCAATTTAGAATTTTTTTAACTCTTAAAATAATATTGGCTACATATAAAGCTCTTGCCATTTAAATTATCTATTTTATTTGAATTAACAACTTATCAATAAAATTAACCACTTACCATTTACATTTGACCTGACCACTAGCATGAATGGTCTCATAATGGTTAATTAAGTTGTCCTAGGTGGTGATCTCAATTGTATTCATTAGCAACTTACTAATTCATATTCATCTGGTTTGCCTTCATCAATAAATTCTTATACTGTATGTTTCAGGGGTGGGCAATGGAACTCTGGAGGACAGTGCAACAAAGAAACCGAGCCAATATTTAATGGAGCTCACCTACGGAAACATCCCTCAAAAATGAAGGCTCTAGAGCATGTTATCCCAAAGATGAAAACCCCAGTGATATATATGAACATAAGTAGGCTTACAGATTACAGAAAAGATGGGCATCCTTCTGTATACAGAATGAAATATAAGACAGAAGAAGAACGGACCACTGCTGAGCTACACCAAGATTGCAGTCATTGGTGCTTGCCAGGAGTACCAGATACTTGGAATGAATTACTATATGCTTCTCTCTTAAAATATGGAAAAGGCAATTGGAAAAGCTGAGCAACATTCTTCAAAATCGTTCCATAACTGATTTCTGATTCTTTCTTTATACATGTTTAGTTTCAACACGTGTATATTCCTTAGTTTCCCTTTTGGGAGTCCATCACAAAGTGTCTTCAGTTATAGTTTGTGCAGAAGATAATCAATTAGAGTGACAACTTTATATGTATTTTCTGTATTCATCTACTTGCAAGCACATTTGTCATAAGTTGAATACTTCGAAAGCTGTAGAATTTATAGATTGAAAGCTGATTTGATTCTTTGCCTTGGATTAGTTACAGAAAATGAAGGATCCAACTTTTGAAAGTGTGATTTCTCGTGATGTATGGGAAGAGGGAAAGCAAAAGACAGTAACAAATATTTAAAATGAAAGGGCACTCCAATTGACTAATTTGATGAAATGCAATTTTCTCTCTTCCAAAGTTCCAACTTTCAAAAACACCCTATCTTCTGCTTACTACGATAGCATCGAGAACGTTCTTCCATTGAGGTCTTTGCATGAGATGGAATGGTTTGCACCTTTTTAACTTGGCCATTACTAAAACATTAACCAATGGTTGATAATCATCCTTAAGCAAATAAACTAACTGAAATAAAGCTGAATAGATATATGCCACTTCCATCAGTACCCTCTACATACCGGAAACGGAAATGGATTGAGTGACTTTGAGATTTGATACCTTTGGTGTCTTTAGGCATTTTCTTTCTCGTCTTATCTCATTTTTTTCTCCCATTTTTCTCTCTCCAAAAAATGTCTAAAGGCATCAAAGGTACCGAATCTGAAAGTCACCGAATCCAAATCCCCACATCCCCCATCACTATATGGAAAGCCTCTTAACTTTAAAATCAACGTGTTTCTTATGACGACCATATGGTGATATTGTCCTCATTGAACTACTAAATTTTCGGTGGTTAACTTCAACATTGAAATATTACAGTTCAAGGGAGAACAACAAGAAACGTGCCATTTGTTGAAATGGTTTTGATTATTAACTTCAACGCAAGAGATTCTTAAGTAGGCACGGTTTGCTATATGCACTCAAATTAATAGTTGATGTATGTAAAAGTATTGTTTTTCATAGATAATTGTATCTCTAACATGTCTCCCAAAATCTTACATGTATCAACTCTTAATTTGAGTGCCTATGACAGGCTGTGTTTATTTAAGAAATTTTCTGCCTTTGTGTTACTTTTGGGAGATAGAAATTTTGTTTTTGGGGGTACTTTTTATATAAAGAGTATAAACTAGTTTAACATGGAGTTCCCTGAACTACTTCCAATGTCAGTAAATGCAACAACCTTCTAAAGAGGGCTCTGAAGCTTTCCTAATCAAGTTCTATGGAATACAATCCTAAACTTTAAGGAACTACAACATTACTGTTCTTTTATTGCTCATAATGTCATAACTCACAACACAAACAAGCATACACACATGGGAAAAAGAACACAGACACAGGAAAAGATGGGACGAGAGTGATCACAATTACCTACCTACTCATCTGCAGAAACTGAAGAGAGAAACGGATTCTAGTCAGCTGCAAATTGAGTGATTTGGACAGCAAAAGTTGGTAACTTCTCAAAGGAAGGCCATCTTTGTTTATTACATTCTACTGCTAGAAGAACTACATATAGTAGGGGGATAAATAGAGCCATAAGGACCCCTAATGGAGTCCATGCCTTTTTGTGACTTGCCGGTTTGCCAGGCTGTAGCCAAAGAAAGCCTTTGCTCCATTGGAGAATGCTTATCTGCTTCTGCTAGTCATAGAGAATGTTTGTCCATATCCCTTGGTGATTACAGAAGCCAATAGCTAAGCACAAGCAAACTGTTGGAAGTGGGGGAGTGTGACTGAGGGGTGAGGACCCTCTCACACTGTTTATCCATGCTTCTTTAAGAACCATTGATGGATTTTTGCCAAAAGAGCTCCATGCCTACAAATTTCAGGACTTGATAGATTGGTCTTGAGGTTCTCCAAAGGACTCTACAGAAAGCTAGTGGAGAAGTTCGACTCTGACCATTGCTTTAAATAGTTGATGATTGAGAACTATGAAGTGGAATCATTTATTCATTATCCAAAAGCTTTAGTTTTTTTATTTAAAAAAACCATCAAAATTTGCAATATAGAAACTTAATATGAAAGAAAATAGTACAATGTCCTTCAAAATAGTTAATTGAAAATGGATAAAAACATTTATTTGATTTATCTGACAATCTTAACCTTAACCTGATGCCCAACCTTTTCTTGATTTTTTGACACTAAGCAGGATAGACCTGACCTAACTGAATTCTTTTTACCCTTGTATTTCATCTCTACTGGTTTACATGGTAATAAAGTTTTTAGACCCCTACCCCAATATGATAGGAAAGTGCTAGATGCACCAAATTTTTTACACTTTTCTTTACACCACCTTATATAGGAAAACAAAATTGGAGTCTGTGTATTAGAATGTGTATGTATGTATTTTTTTTTAATTACTAAAAAGAAAGTAGTATATGAATGATCTAATAAAAATTATGAGTGATTATCATTGTTCCATTTGATAATCTCACTATTAATTCTTCTGCTACTAAAGCTGCACCCAAATTATATGTATACATTGAATTTGAGACTTATATGTTGTCCTTGCCCATAAACTTCAGCTTAACTTTGACCAATCACGGACACTAAACTACAAATTGTATTTGCTCAGGAAGGCATTTCAGGGAATTTAAAATGAAATAGTGAACCATGCCAATTTTCCATAGAAGAGATACCTAATTGAAATTTTGCAATAGACTGTCAAAGTGTAAATATAAACTTTAAAACACGAGCACCTACCCTTTACTTTTTCATTTGTGCTTGACTTTTGATAATTGGAGGCTGCTTCTATTGCATAGGCGGATCCACTACTCATCCCCACCTTGCTTTCAAGAATAATTTTATATTCTCTTAATGGGTTTCTTATTTACTAAATACTATTTTAGTCTCTGATTAAATACTTAATACTTTATGTTTTAAGTTATATAAAAAAGGTTAAGAGGATTTGTTGCCTTTCTTTTCAATGATTTATTATCCTAAATTCCTATTTCTAATTGTCCACTAACTTCGTTCTTTCGCTCACGCCATGCCAACAAAGCTATACTAGCCATTTTGTTTTCTTCTTCATTATTCGTACATAGAGTAACTGGTTAAAATGAGTTCTATTATTTGTATAACTGATTTGAACACAACTTGCACTATAATTTTTATATTTTCACACACTTATTTATTATTTTCTTTTCTTTCTTCACATCATTTCAAAGTTAAAAATCACCCACCTCTCATACCATGTCATAGTAGTTGTACATCAAAAGTTTTCTGTGTCAAAATACAATGAACCTGATTTGAGAACTCAAAATATAGATACCTTACGTAGCCATCTATATAGCCATACTGGTTTAACTTATCTGTAAGTCCTTTCATATTTCTAGGAGCCATTTTTTCAACTTTCTTTTTGAAAGAGTGATTCCATCATCGCCAAGAAGTGAAGCTCTCAGTTTTTTATAGTCATAAAAAAGTAGCAGTTATTTAGTCAATAGCTTAAACTTACATTGAAGAGTCATTTCTCTTTCTCTAAACGGCTTTAAGGATAACCCAAAGTTCCCTTGATGAGTTTTACATATAATGGCAGTGATCTCCTTCTCAGATATGCATACAATCATAGCAGCTAGACCATCCACTCAAGCTTTTGGCTTGCCTCTTCTTTAAGCAAACAAACAAAATAGTTATCACTTTTTTGTTCCCTTTTAAATTCTGACTTTGCTATTCATTCATAACTGTTGCACCCACTTTCAATTTATAGATGCCGACGGCAAAGCCTATTAAACTTGTAGAGATCACAGCTTGTTTTTTAACTTTTCTTTATGGTCATTATTATGAAACAACAAAAACATTTAATTAACTCTAGCTAGTTTTCAGAAACCTTAGTTAGTTTGATTCTTGTTGTTGTCCTTGATAAATCACAACAGTAACTATCATTATTGTCTACCACTTTGAATTGGACAAATGATGAACAATGGAAAATGTTAGTGTCCTTAAGTTGGTTCCAATTGGTAATCAAGTTTTGGGTCCCTTGTAATCCAAAATTTCCTAGTTTTACTGTGAGTTCAACTTAATTTACGTTCAAACTTGGATGACCTCCCAAGTAGTCATCATCCTAGTAATTATATATGCTGTCTTCCACTTTCCACATGTCATAGGAAGGCTAAGAGGACTGGTTTTTCTAAAATTAAAAGTGAATTTGTTTCAGCTTCCGGGAACGTAGGCATAATTGGCCGAACCCCGTTAACAAATTCATTTGTCTTTGTGCGTTTACTGTTTTCGTTCTCTTATTCGATTGCTTGTTACCAACACGTACGTTTGAAGCAAAATATCTATAAAGTTCCTTTGAAGCAAACGTACGTTTAGATCCAAAAGTACATTTACAACGATCAATCAAACATAGCCGTAAAAACATATTTTTTAACAACTTGAGACATTCTGGTTGCATTTTATCAAATTAAGAATGAATATATACTCTTACTTATTCATTTTAAACACAAAATTACTTTGAATTACTCTTACCCGACTTTTCCATGATGTGACTTCCATTTGGAATCAAACTTATGGGGCCCTTGTTCTCATTATTTTCAGTCCAAGATCATGACCACTTTTGTGTTTAATTGTATATTCCTAGTTTGAATATCTTCTACGATTCTCATGTGGCCACCACTTAACATATCCTGGTCAAAAATAACCATTACAGGGTACTATGAGACCTTCTATTCTTCACACCAGCTTGGCTATAAGGAGGTAATGCCGTCTCAACAGTGCAAGATATTAGATATACTGCCATAATCTTAGGCCCTTGTCATTATATTATATATTATAGTAAAGAGAAGATTCCCCTTTGTACTGAAAAATAAAAGAAAAGAGAAAAGATTCCCAAATTTTTGAAAGTCGATGCTGCTATTTGTGCCCCCTAAGATCTCAAAAAGGGTCAAACAGAGATTTTAAAAAGAAAAACACTAAAAAAATCTCTAATGAGCTTGGATGAGGAAAATTGAGTTTTGAGTCAACATTCATAAATGGAGGGATTACATCAATAACAGTGTTCTTTATGTATAAAAAAATGTTAATGTGGGTTTAGCACTTCAAAACAACCCAACCTTTCTTCTTCAGTTTTGGACACACGGAGATTCGGAGAAAATCTTTAGCTTTTGAGTATAGTGGCCAGTTGGTTATTTCATTCTACTTTACACTGAACTGATAAGCTGGTCTAACAGGATTATGAAAAGTTAAATAAAAAATTAGAAGTAGTTCCCTACCAGCTAATCTTTGGAAGGCACGTTAAGTACTGCACAATTAGAAAACTGAAAATGCATTTAAGGTTTGTTAGAACAACGCACCTGTCTATCGGGTCACACTTACACAGGATAGACGGGTTGCAGGGCATAGACGGGTTGCGCGAGGCACACACACAAAGTATAGACGAGTCGCACAAAGCACACACACACGCACGCGGGCATAGACGAGTCACGCAAGGCACACAGACAGGTCGCGATAAAACGCAGACGTGTTAAACACACACAATAGACTTATGAACAGTGTATAGACAGATTACGAAAATTGCTGAATAATTGCACACACATTTATTAATCCATTAGCAAGTATTTATACACACTTAGGAGTTAATCCCACACGGATTAACTGATTACAGTTACACTCTAACTGCCTAACTAACTCAAACTGAATTAACTAACTCAATACACTCCCTTTAATTCAGTTTACTCTGTGATATGCATAGACACTTAACTGTGATATGCATAGACGCATCACTATGAAGTCTAACATCCCAACTAGGTTGGCACCCTAGACTTCACCATTCATTTGCAGCACATCACACACACTCTACTGGATATTTGACAAAGACACAATTCTCAGCTTATCTCTCAACAATTTGAATTTTTCTCCCTTTAATGCTTTAGTCAGTATATCTGCCCTTTGATCTTCAGTGCGGCAGTAAACTAAGCTCAACTTCTCCTTATTCACTTGATCTCGCAAAAAATGAAATCTAGTCTCAATGTGTTTACTTCTTCCATGTGCAACTGGATTTTTAGCAAGATTGATAGCTGATTTGTTGTCTACTAGAAGCTGCATCTGAACATCACTTTTCAAATGTATCTCTTCTAGTAATGATTCAAGCCACAAAGCCTGACATGCACCATAAGAGGCTGCAATGTACTCTGCCTCACAGGATGAGAGTGCAACAACAGGTTGCTTCTTTGAACTCCAGGAAATAGAGGCATTTCCCAACATGAATACATATCCTGTTGTGCTTCTTCTATCACTTTTATCTCCACACCAATCAGGGTCAGAATACCCTCTGAGTGCAATCTCTGAAATAGGCAAACTGTTAGAGTACAGTATACCATAATCAAGTGTACCTTTTACATACCTCAAAATTCTTTTTGCAGCCAGAAGATGTGAGGTTCTAGGACTTTCCATAAATCTGCTAACAAGACCAACACCATAAGTAATATCTGGCCTACTGTTGCACAGGTATCTAAGTGAACCAACAATCTGCTTGAAGAGAGTGGAATCAACTGCTTTCTCACTTTCACCTTTCTCAAGCATAAGGTTGTTTTCAACAGGAGTGTCAGCTTGATTGCAGTCAAACATATGAAATCTTCTCAACACGTCTGATGCATACTTTCTTTGATGTAGCAATATACCTTTTCTGGTAGTCACAAACTCCATTCCCAGAAAATATGAAAGTATGCCTAAGTCAGACATTTCAAACTCAGCCATCATTTTTCTCTTGAACTCTTCAATTTCTTCACTCTGATTTCCAGTCACAAGCAAATCATCTACATACAGACATACTAGTAGTAGATCCGATGTATTAGAGACTTTCACATACACTCCATATTCCACACTGCATTTGCTGAAGCCTAACAATAAGAGAAAATTATCTATTCTCTTGTTCCAAGCCCGAGGAGCTTGCTTCAATCCATATAAGGCTTTATACAGCTTATACACCTTTTCTTCACTGCCAGTTATCTCAAACCCGGGAGGTTGACACACATAGACCTCCTCATCAAGGGATCCATTTAGAAATGCTGACTTGACATCCAACTGATGTAAGGTCCACCTTTTTGCACTTGCAAAGGCACAACAAGACTTATTGTCTCAATTCTAGCCACAGGAGCAAACACATCTCCATAATCCAGCCCTTCCTTTTGTAGGAACCCTTTTGCCACCAACCTAGCCTTGTATTTGGCTACTGAACCATCAGGGTTCATTTTGGTTTTGAAGACCCATTTCACTGCAATTGGCTTCTTTTGCTTGGGGAGGGCAACCAACTCCCAAGTGTCATTTTTATTAATAGATTGTAGTTCCTCCTGCATTGCTGCAACCCATTGAGGTTCCTTAACTTCCTGCTCAAAAGTCACAGGTTCCACATCTGCATACAATGCTAACTGAACCAGATCACCTTCTCCTGCTATTGCACTATCAGGAAACATCACAAAGTCAGTCAATCTGGTTGATGGTTGCCTATTCCTCTGTGGTCTTGTAGTATGAGTTTCAGCAGGAGCAACATCTTGCAGTTGTGTAGCATTCTGATCAGGATCTGCCAAAGTGACAGGGACCCGTCTATCAGTTATGCCTCTCAGTGGGGTTTGGTTCCAATCCCAAGTATTGGACTCATCAAAAATCACATCCCTGCTAAAGATCACCTTCATGCTGACTGGATCATATAGCTTATAAGCCCCTGTAGGATGATAGCCAAGCATTACCATCTTCTCACTCTTGTTCTCCAGCTTGCTTCTCTTTTCATCTGGGACATGTCTATAGCAAAGAGAACCAAAAATTCTCAAATGGCCCACAGCTGGCTTCTTCCCTGTCCAAGCTTCCTCAGGAGTAGTGCAATTCAATCTCTTGGTGGGACACAAATTTAGGATGTATACTGCAGTTGCTACTGCTTCACCCCAGAAGCATCGTGGCATTTTCTTACTTCTCATCATGCTCCTTGCCATATTCAAAATAGTTCTATTTCTCCTCTCAGCAGTGCCATTATGCTGTGGAGTATAGGGAGCTGTCACTTCATGAATTATGCCCTCTTTTTCACAGAAATTCTCGAGCTCTCTTGATGTGAACTCACCTCCACCATCTGTTCTTAAAATCTTTAAGAACCTACCACTTTGTTTTTCAACAAGAACTTTAAATTTCTTAAAAACATCAAATACCTCAGATTTTCTTTTAATAAGAAACAACCATATTTTTCTTGTATAATCATCAATAAAAGAAACAAAATACTGGTTACCTCCAAGAGAGACTTCTTCAAATGGTCCACAAACATCTGAGAAAATGACTCCAAGAGGTTCAGTAGCTCGTGTAGCAACATGTGACTTGAAAGAGTTTCTCGGTTGTTTCCCTATCATGCACCCTTCACACACTTGTTCTGGTAGATGAATGGAGGGAAGATCATACACCATCTGACTATTTTTCAGCTGACACAGGCTTCTGAAGTTGAGATGGCCAAATCTCAGGTGCCACAGCCAGCTTTCATCTTGGACAGCTGCTGACAAGCTGAGTAATTCAGCCACCTGAATATCAATCTTAAAGGTCCTATTATTGGACAAAGGAGCCTTCAAGATCATCTTTCCCTTGCTGTCATAGACACTCATCTGATTATTTTGGAGATTCATAGAGAATCCCTTCTCTAGTAACTGCCCCATGCTTAGCAAATTATTTTGCATGGTTGGTACATAGAGAACATCAGCTATGTAGGCTGGTTTCCCATCTTTCCTCTTGATCAACACTTTCCCTTTTCCTTCTGATCTTATGGAACTGTTGTCAGCAAACCTCACATTGCTCTTGACTGCCTCATCAAGTTCTACAAACCAACCTTTATTCCCAGTCATGTGATTGGAGCACCCTGTGTCTAGATACCAAGAACCAGAATTTGTGCCTTCTGTTCTGGTAGTAACCATCAGAAGAACTTGATCAGAGTTTGAGCTTTCACCATGGGCAGCATTTGCTTCTTGTTCATCTCTGCTGGTAGAAGCCTTATTGGTTCTGCACTCATCAGCAAAATGGCCATATCTTTGACAAGCATAACACTTTACCTTGCTTTTGTCAAATTTTCTCTGACCTTTCCACCCTTTGCCACCTCCTTGTTTGCTGAAACTTTCCCTTGATCTTGACCAGAATTGGGATTCCCATCAGCTCTCCACTTGCTGCTTTTAAACTTTCCTTTGCCCTTCCACTTCTTGCCAGTGTCCTTTCCTCCTTTCTTGCTGATCTGAGCTTGGAGTGCTTGCTCAGAATTTCGCTCAGCACTTCTTTCATTCAGCCTTTGTTCATGAGCCTCCAAGGACCCTTGTAACTCTTCCACCTTCAACTCCTCAAGATTCTTAGACTCTTCAATAGCAACCACAATATGATCGAATTTGGAAACCAAGGTTCTAAGAATCTTTTCTACTATCATTACATCAGTAAAAGTTTCACCACAAGCTTTCATCTGATTAGTGAGAGTCAGTACCTTTGTGAAGTAATCAGCAACATTTTCTTGCCCCTCCATTTGCAACAATTCATACTGTCTTCGTAAAGTCTGGAGCCTCACTTTCTTGAGTCTATCACCACCCGCATGACTCCTCTCAAGAATATCCCAGGCTGCCTTGGAGGTCTTCGCAGCAGAAATCCTCTCATAATTGGCTGAGTCCACACATTGATGAAGCAAGAACAGAGCTGTGTAGTCCTTCTTCTTGGACTCCTTGAATGCCAATCGTTGTGCATCTGTGGGGTGTACCCCTAATTCTTGGAGGCCAATTTTCACCACGTCAGACACATCTTTGAAGCCAAAGATTACCTCCATCTGGTTCTTCCATCGGTCCCAGTTCTTGGAATCAAGAACTGGTAGGTTGCCACCCATAATTCCATTTGATTTCTCCATTGCAAGAAAAACCAAATCAATTTGCACACCACACTAATTACCAGAATCACACTCCTGATCCCAGGGCCGTAAAGCTCTGATACCAAATGTTAGAACAACGCACCTGTCTATCGGGTCACACTTACACAGGATATAGACGGGTTGCAGGGCATAGACGGGTTGCGCGAGGCACACACACAAAGTATAGACGAGTCGCGCAAAGCACACACACACGCACGCGGGCATAGACGAGTCACGCAAGGCACACAGACAGGTCGCGATAAAACGCAGACGTGTTAAACACACACAATAGACTTATGAACAGTGTATAGACAGATTACGAAAATTGCTGAATAATTGCACACACATTTATTAATCCATTAGCAAGTATTTATACACACTTAGGAGTTAATCCCACACGGATTAACTGATTACAGTTACACTCTAACTGCCTAACTAACTCAAATTGAATTAACTAACTCAATAAGGTTAACCATCCTTATGGGTATGCTAGCTTGATATAGGAGTGTAACTCACATGCAACTGGGGAACCACAACTTGGTTCTGATAGAGTTCCAAAACTCTTTTTCTTAATGAAGTGGATACCCTCACGACAGATATGCAAATATGCAATGAGTCAATAATAACAACTAACGTCTTTTTGCAATGAATATTAGGAGAAAGAAAAAAAAAAAAATCTTTAACACACCTGTTTTCTCTAAATTGGAAATCTGACAAAGAAAGGCAATTAAAAAGGTTTAAGTTTCTTCTTGTAACGATTTTCATAATAAATGAAATTCACGAGATAATAAAGAGTGTGTTGATGAAGATGTGGCAAATATTGTGTTGCTAACCTTGCTCTTTTAGTAGTACATTTCATTAGTCTAGAAAAAAGTAATTATTTACAATAGTGAATTATGACTATTGATTAAATTCACAGCAACTTATTCAATTTTATAAAACCTCTTACTCTTTTTTTTTTGGTGCTAAAAAGTTTAGATGAGTTCGACAACGGAATTCGACCTCATGTCTTTATGAGATATGGGTTATATCCTTATCAACTGGACCAATCTTCTGTGACTAAAATTTGACACTCAATTCAAATACATCAATTATTTCGTTAATGTTCGGCAATACATCTTGCTGTAATGAATTTTTTTTGAAATATGAACACTTTTTTTCCGTTCAAATAGGATGATATATCAGAAATCTTGCAGAATTCAACTGATAATATAATACACTTGTATATCAACGAACACACTATACACTTAGAAAGTGTTAGAAAAATAATATATAAAGTTTACACAATCGATTACAAGAAGGAATACATGAGTCTAGATGGTAAAAAAAAAAAAACAGCAGTTTTAGACGTGCACACCGTCACACCCATCATATATTACTACTTTACTAGCCAATTACGTTAATTTCGTAATAAAAAATTCAGAAAAAGTCTTTTAGTAAAAATTAAGCATTTTCCATCCTAATTAAACACAGAAAGCTATTAAACCTTTATTCTCTAGCTAACTTTTTATGGTGGAGCTACAGTAGGTAAAAAACACCTATATATATAATGGGGTCATCTTTAGAAAAATAAATAATAAACAAAGAAAAGCATTTGAGAATTATGTAGCATCTTAAAACTGCTTTTTATCAGAATAGGGTTGTTTGTAAAACGTCAGTCCAACTGACGTTTTTAAAGACACCAGTTGGATTGACGCTTTTCACCGAGAAATGACGAGTGTCCTTTCCCTGAAATTTAAAAAAAAAAATAAAAAAATTAAAGCTGCAGTCAACACTGCGCGCGCCAAGTGGCGCGACGCAGTGAAGGCTGCCCCCCCGCCCCAAGCACCCCACCCACCCTCCCCCTATAAATACCTCCAGCCCCCCGAGAATCCTTGCATCCAAATCTCCTCCTCCCCAAAAATTTCTCTTCTAATTTTAACCAAACTCATCCCTTCAAATCTTCTTTCATCTTATATTTCATACTTTCTATTTCTGCTTACATTTCATTTCTTCTTCTTATACAATATCTTTTCTACTTCTCCTTCTTACATTCTACTTCTTCTCTTACACTTTAATTCTTCTACTCCTTGCTTTTTACGTATCAAATTTTAAACACGGTATTATTACTATAATTATTATTGCTATCATTATGATTAATTAGTATTATCTTTATTTTTATTATTATTACTAGATTTCTAATTTATAGTTTGTTGTTATTTATTATGATTATTATTATTGTTATTGTTATTGTTATTGTTATATCTTTATTTGTTACTATTTTTTAGTGTTATTGTTATGATTATAATCTTTATTAACACTAATCTTAAATTTTTGTTATTGTAGTGTGAAAAAAATGACTTCAAATATTGTAGTATTAAAGAAAATATTATGACTAATATTAATTCAAATATTGTTTAATGTTATTGTTGCTACTTTTATTTTGATTATTATTACTATAAATTTGTCATTATTATCAATCATTAATATTGTATATTGTTGTTATTTTTATTGTGATTATCATTATTATTTTTATTTACACATGATTTCTATTATTATTGCTATTATTATGATTAATTAGTATTATTTTTATTTTTATTATTATTGCTGCTATTATTAATAGATTTCTAATTTTTAGTTTGTTGTAATTTATTATGATTATTATTATTAGTGATTGTTGTAATTTTTTATGATTATTATTATTATTATTATTAGTGCTATTATTACTATAATTATTATTGTTATTGCTATGTTATTGTTAATATCTTTATTTGTTACTATTTTTTAGTGTTATTGTTATGATTATAATCATTATTAACACTAATCTTAAATTTTTGTTATTATTTTAGGTCACAAAATATGTCTGTAATTGTAGTGTTCGTGTACTCCAATGGGAGAATATTTGATGGAGAAGAAGGAATCACATTCGAAGGGGATAAAAAAACAATGCAAATAAAACGTGGAGTCGGGTATGAGCTTCTGAGGACAAAGATTCATGCTAAGTTGAAACTTCATCCAAATCAATGTGTTTCGAAAATTGTCACCTGATTTATGATATCGCAAAATCCGACAAAATACATCGTTTACCAAATTAGTGACCATGAGGATGTGGAGTGCATGATTAACGCTTTTGATCAAACTTCGTGGATGACAACATTGGAGTTATACTGTGATATCGATGTTGTCGGTTGTTCGACAGTCCCTGTGCTATCATTATGTAGTAATTTTGAGGTACAACAGTATGATGTAAAACTTGGATCATCAGATGAAGATCTGGATTGGAATAGTGAAATGAAGCTCGATTCTAGTGGAGATGAAGACGAAGATGAAATACCAGATGATGATTCGTCGGACGCTGAAGATGAAGCTGATCTAGGATCTAATCAAATCGTATCTTCAATGGCACCATCGGTGATCGTTGCCTCTCCTGTTTCATCTGTAAGGCCTACGGCACATTGTGTTCCACAACAAACAAGTATGATATTATTGTTACTAATATTGATGGTGTTATTTATTATTATTATTATTATTATTATTATTATTATTATTATTATTATTATTATTATTATTATTATTATTAAGGTTAATACTGTTATTGTGCAGGCCAATCACATGATACATTATTCAATTCATCTCCTCATTACAGATATATTAATTGGGATCACCCCGACGAAGAAATGGATTTTCAAGGGTTAGATGTTCAGGGGTCATAGCGTGTGGGTCAAGAATTATATGTCGGTTTACGATTCGACACTAAACAGGATGTTTAGCTAGCTGTGAAGCATTACTCAATGAAGATTCATCAATCATTCATAGTTGTTGAATCAAAACCAAAATTGTTTTATGTTAAATGTCCAAAACATGCACAAGGTTGCCCATGGAGGATGAGGGCAATTTTATCAAAGAAGACAGACAAATGGCATGTTACAAAATGGGGTGGCCAACACGTTTGTGTGAATCCTATGCTGTCGCAAGATCATACAAAGTTGGATTCTAACTTTGTTTGCTCAGTCATACTAGGTATGATCTTTAACCATAATTTTCTTTTCTACATTAATATTTAATTTGGCTCATTTGAATTGAACTTATAAATGTTTTTAGGCATGGTCCGAGATGAACCATCAGTACAGATTTCGCTTATCCGAGAAAGGATCCAAAGTACGTTTGGATACAAGATATCTTATAGGAAGGCATGGAATGCCAAACAGAAAGCCATCGTACGTGTATTTGGAGATTGGGATGAATCGTATGCACTATTGCCTAAATGATTGGAGTACATGCAGTTGCATGCTGATGGTTCCTATTACAAAATCGAGACCAACGATGTTGTAGTTGGTAATCGGGTGAACACCCAATGCCGAAAGTTTCACCGAGTTTTTTGGACTTTCAAACAATGTTGCGATGCGTTCAACAACTGCAAACCAATAATACAGGTTGATGACACACATTTATATGGTAAGTATCATGGGACGTTGTTGATTGCCACAACACAAGATGGAGACAGTCACGTGTTGCCGATTGCGTTTGCAATCATGGAAGGAGAAACTTTAGATGCGTGGTCATGGTTCTTGGCACTTATACGTGAACATGTTACCAATAAAAGAGGAATATGTTTGATCTCTGACCGTCACCAAAGCATTAAATCAGCTGTGGCAAATCCACACCTTGGTTGGCAGCCCCCAAACGCGTACCATGTATACTGCATTCGACACATCGCCAGTAATTTTAATCATAAATTCAAGAATGCAAAGTTAAAATCTGAATTGCTAAAGCTAGGTAACATATTATTATATTCATTTGTTTAAGGTATTTTGTTTTGAATCATTAACAATTTATATATGCTTTGCACCGTTGTAGGGTATACAGTCTGTATTCAACACTTTCAGCTGAGGTTGGAAAGATTCTACGAATTAAGCCCAGAAATACAAAGGTGGATTGACGGCATTTCAAAAGAAAAATGGAGTCAGGCTCATGATCACAATGGTCGTAGATATGGTTACATGACACCAACTTGTCGGAGGCTGTTAATAAAATTTTAAAGGGCATTCGAAATTTGCCAATTACAGCTTTGGTCAAGTCCACATATGGGCGGATGGTGGAATATTTTGCTCAAAGAGGTGCAACCACTAGGGCTCAACTTAATTCCGGTCAAGTGTATTCTGAAAAGGTAATGAAAGCGATCATGAAACATCAAGAGGAGGCTTCTTCCCATCGGGATCGACCATATGACTTTGAGAATGAAAAATTTGAAGTTGAAGAGGCTTTCAATCCACTCACGCAACGAGGGGGCCAGTCTTGGGACGTCAATTTACAGAGGAAGATGTGTCAATGTGGAAAATTTCAAGCATATAAATATCCTTGCTCACATGTATTAGTGGCTTGTGCGTCCGTGAGTATGGACTATTATTAGTACGTCGATCCTAAATATAAGCTACAGAGCATCATCGAAGCGTACTCAGGTCAGTGGTGGCCCATCGGAAATAAGGAAGACATACCGTTGATGTGGGTGCCTTGGACTTTGGTCCCGGATGAGTCGATGCTACGTCTAAAAGGACGCCCTAAATCAACCCGCATTCGGAATGAAATGGATTGGAGAGAGTCACAACCAAGCCAAAGATGTGGGCTATGCAGAGCTCAGGGTTATAACCGGCGTCATTGTCCTCAACGTGAAGGAGGATCGGCGGTTGAACCAAATGATGGGGATCGTGATGTTTAAAATTCACTTCTTGTAACATTTTAAGATTTGATTAGAGTGTAGTAATTACATCGTATATGTGGTTTATTTTTTATTATGTTTAATATGTTGATTTACTTTCCATAATTTCTAATTAAAAATAATAATTATTGTCTGATACAACTACACGTTTGCTAATATACTTAAAAGGAGTACACATCATTAAAAATAAACTAATACAACTCAACTGAATATAACATAAAGGAGATATACAATGACCAACTACAAAAGTCAACATCAAGATAATTATTATTTACATCAGTGTGCCTTGTGTTCATTGTCATTCAATGGAGTTAAATGCATTGTCGAGGATGATCTCTAGCACCACGGTGCGGATTTCTTCGGATGTCTTGTTGGGTCCCAGCAGTAGGATCTGTATCACTCGGCCAGTGTGTGGTCTCGTGTACGCTTGATTCCATGGCGGCGGAGAAATCAGCATTAAGATCAATTCCCATACCACCGTAACCCGGAGATAGTAATTGAGCGTTTTGTTGTTGGTTTATCCACTGCCCAGGTGCATCGGGTGTGTAAGCAACTGGTATATACGGTGATGGGGTAAAGTACTCATGTGGTGAATATGGTGGGTGTGTGCTCGACACTACAGGTGAGGGTGTTGAAGTGGTTGATGGAGGAGGAGGCATATATGGATAGAAATATTGTTCGGGTGGTTCTTGTGAACCAGATGGGATATACTGGGATGGGACAAAATACATCCCCGCTTCACGCTCTGGGATTGCTGGAGCGTGGTATTGTTGTTGATTTACCCGTTTTCTTCGCCGCTCAAGTCCACGTCCCTCAACCGATGATTCCCTGATAGTGTTAATCACATTTGCTGGTTCTACTTGTCGCGTTGGGAGTGGAGCTTGTTCAGTGGGGACCATAATGCGCTCTACCTCTTCCAATGCTAAAAGTATTTGTTCAGTCTCTTCCCTCACCTCGTCCATCGAGAAAGCCGAATTCCCTTCCGGCGTGCAAAGATAATTTATCCGCTCAACCCCGTCAACCTTTAAAACAAATAAAAAAATCAAATTATTACAAAAAAATAATTAACTAATTCAACTTAATAGTTAAGTAGGTATAGGTATATCGAATTTTATATTACTGCAGAGCAATGATGTGCGCCATATCTGCTTATCCACCTCCGTGTACGGCGCAAGTACCACTGCATGTACTCTGATTGCTTACTTGATGGGCGTTGTTGGGGTTCACCTATAATTATCTCGTTATATCTATGATTCCACGTTGTAATAACTGGTTCCAATCTCCTTTCCCAATTATCACCCGCTTTCCCCCTCAGCGTCAAATCATGGAGTCTCTTCGATTGGGATGGACGGCTTGGAATATGTTGCTTCATTCCAAACTGTCTCATGACACGGTCCGGCTGGTGCCACTCCACAATATGGAAGCATATCATAGGAGCAACTGCCCTCCACACATGTATACCATCGAGGGAGATCATGGGTAATGTGCTCAAGATCTCTGCAGTGTATGGCTCCCAAACAATCTACAAATATTGAACAATATTGAATTAAAAAAAAAAACAACTCTACTGATCAAAAAGTATTGAATCACGTTTAAACTCGACAAAACAATCTTACATCTCTTTGCTTCATTTGGTCAAACGCCAATCGATAATGTTTCAAACTATATGATGAGCGAGCAAAATTAACACCGCGGATCCACCTATTATTAAAATGTAGCATTCCAATTTCAATTAAATAAACAACTATCGTAATTAATATAAGCAATTAACAGAACATCACAAAATAACATTATACTCATCGTGCACCGTAAGGGGTACCGTATTGTCGATTATCATCACGAATGGAGGGCGCAATGGTTGGAAATCTTACCCACGCCCATAACTGAATTAGTGGGCTGAAGCCGCATATCTCATTATACTAATAATTTGTTGACTTGCAAAGCTCACGGTACAAGTAACTTAATATTGCAGCGCCCCAACTATGTTCACCAGCCTCTCCAAAATTTTCTAACAAGGTAAGGTACCTTAACGACACGTATGTGCTTGAGTGATCCGTGAACAATAACCCACCAAGCAACCTCAATATATAAGCACGAACATATCTTACGATATGCCAGTCTGAATGACGATGTTCATCAAAATTGCCAAATTGTTCATCGAGCCATTTCATCTTAATTCGACTTCCATTAATGACTCCATCAGGTGGGATCACACCTAACATATTATCCGCAAGTTCTACCCAATTGCCCGCGGTTTTATCAATGACTGCTTTGCCATCCACCCGGACATCCATAAGAATTGCTACATCCTGCAATGTGATTGTGCACTCTCCGAATGACATGTGAAAAGTATGAGTCTCCGGTCTCCACCGCTCCACCAGTGCACTGACTAATCTCATGTCAACTTGGAACAACCCAAGCTGTGCAATTCCCAAGAAGCCGGCTTGACTGAGATAGTCTACGATCTCCTCCGGAATATGAGCAAGTCCATGATGACCACCTGCAGCTAATCGACTCCTCAATAATCGATCATTTTCTCCATTCCATATACGTGTGGAAATATGGGTTGCTTGCATCCCTAGCAATGACATATTACTTGGGCCGGGATTAATCAAACGTCCACCTCCAGTCGAACTTGAAGCCATATTTTCAGCTCTAAAATAACAGTGTTAATAAGTAGTGTTAATAATGATTATAATCATAATAGTAAAACGAATAACAGTAACACTAAAAAATAGTAACAACGAACAAATATATAATAATAACAATAACAATAGCAATAATAATAATAATAATAATAATAATAATAATAATAATAATAATAAAATTATAACAAACTAAAAATTAGACATCTAGTAATAAAAATAAAAATAATACTAATTAATCATAATAATAGCAATAATAATAGAAATCATGTGTAAATAAAAATAATAATGATAATCACAATAAAAATAACAACAATATACAATATTAATGATTCATAATAATGACAAATTTATAGTATTATAATCAAAATAAAATTAGCAACAATTAAATTAATATTAGTCATAATATTTTCTTTAATACTACAACATTTGAAGTCATTTTTTTCACATTACAATAACAAAAATTTAAGATTAATGTTAATAATGATTATAATCATAACAATAACACTAAAAAATAGTAACAAATAAATATATAACATAATCATAATAATAACACTAAAAAATAGTAACAAATAAAGATATAACAATAACAGTAACAATAGCAATAATAATAATCATAATAAATAACAACAAACTATAAATTTGAAATCTAATAATAATAATAAAAATAAAGATAATACAAATTAATCATAATGATAGCAATAATAATTATAGTAATAATACCGTGTTTAAAATTTGATACGTAAAAAGCAAGGAGTAGAAGAATTAAAGAGTAAGAGAAGAAGTACAATGTAAGAAGGAGAAGTAGAAAAAATGTTGTATAAGAAGAAGAAATGAAATGTAAGCAGAAGTAGAAAGTATGAAATATAAGATGCAGGAAGATTTGAAGGGATGAGTTTGAATTAGAAGAGAAATTTTGGGGGAGGGGGAGATTCGGATGAAGGGAGAATGGGGGAGGGGGTCGGGGTATTTATAGGGGGAGGGTGGGGGGGTTGGGGTAGTTGGGGCGGGGGGCAGCCTTCACTCCGTGTGCCACGTGACGCGACGCAGTGGAAGGCGTCACCGCAACTGGTGCCTTTAAAGGCGCCAGGAGCAGTGGCACCTTCCACTGCGTCTCGCCACGTGGCGCGCGCAGTGTTGGCTGCAGCTGTAATTTTTTTTTTTTTTTTTTAAGTTTCAGGGAAAGGACACTTATCATTTCCCGGTGAAAAGCGCCAGTCCAATGGAGCCTTTAAAAGCGCCAGTTGGACTAGCGTTTTACAAACAACCCCATTCTGGTAAAATGTTACAAAACAACCCCATTTTGATAAATTATTTCTAAAAAACGCTACTTTGGTAAAAAAAAGCCTTGTATATGTTGGAGAATAAATCTAACATTGCTTGAAATAAAGAGAACTAAAATGTATATAAATTTGAAATGCAGTCCAAGTTGTTTAAATTTTTTGGACAATATGACCACTCTCAAGCTTAAGACAAAGTTAACCCAAACTCTCTCTCAATTGGACATGCACTATAATGATAACAATATAAGTAATTCAATTGATTAAAACTGCTTATAAAAAATTATATTGCATCTCAAAATTCATATATAAAAGCATTATAAATGAGAGTATGTTATCTTACAGTATTTACATACTGTAATCATTTATGTCATTATCTTATAGTTTTATGTTTTTATTCTATGGATTTATTCTACTGCCAGTTGCTAGCAATTGAGTCATGCGAGTCTCTAATTCTATTATGCTTTTATGATTAGGTGGCTTTGAGTAGAGGGAAGTTTGTTAGAATACTCCCTTGTAGGTTTGCATTGTAATTACCTGTGCTATTTATAGTAAGGCCAAGTGGCTAATGAAAGGATATATCATCATTTCAAAAAAACTAATCTCTTATTTCTCTAAAACTCTCTGTTATCATTCTCTGACCTTTAGCATCTGAATTCATTCTTAATTTTGATTTCCCTGCTTCTGGTGTATTGGGCTTCTCGATGTTTTATCCCTGAAATCCAATTTTCTGCCACATATTATTGATAAAGAAGGTAAAACTATAAGAAAAAGGATGAGCTAGTGAATTTTAAAAAAATAAATTGATTTAATAAGTAAAAGTTTACAATTTAAAAACTATTTATATTTTTTTAATAAGAAAAAATTAGGGTGAGGAGATGCTCTCGATTTTAAAGTTAGGGTTTACCACCAAGCCATTCTCATTCAAAATTTATAATTGATTACATATCATCTATCAATAGGAAAACCTAATCTAAGTCATCTTATTATCATGAGCGGAAGGTGAAACAGGCAAACCAACCTCCGTATTCATATATTTATATATAAAAGTAAGGTAGTTTAGGGTTAACTATAAGTAATTTTGTAGATTGTCTTAGGGACAACTTGGTAAATTCAATAATAATTATTATTAAAGGGAACTTTGGTAAATTCAATGATTATAATTATTAATCTTTTTTAACAATCTTAGAGTAGGTAAATAAAACTAATTAATATAAAAGTAAGGTATCTTTACATATAAAAGTAAGGTAGTCTAGGGTTAACTAGGGGTAATTTTGCAGAATGTCTTAGGGACAATCATTAATCTCTTTTTAAAAAATCTTAAAATAGACAAATAAAACTAATAGAAAAGTCTTTAAAAAAAATCAATATAAAAGTAAGGTACCTTTTTTTAGGAATCCATGTGGGTTTTTTGCAATTAAATTTATTGATATTTTAAGTTAAATTTTGAAAATGTTTCTTTATATCACAGGAATGGTTAATTTCTTAACACCGTCTATTATATAAAAATATTAAATTGTTAGTTTTTATTTTATTATGATTTAAAATTTACAAACAAAATTTATCTTTTCAAATAATATATAATAATATTCTGTAAATATTATTTATTCGTGCATCGCACGAGTCGATCGTGTAGTTGAACTTGAAAAGAAGAGAAAATACATAGAAATAGATAAATGAAAGTGAAAAAAATGTGGATAATAATAGTTATTATAAGTGATAGTTGGCTGATAAAAAAAGAGACAAAATATAATAAAGAAAGTTATCTAGGCATCAACTCAAGAAAGTGAGAGAGTATGTGATTTTTTTTTATTAATCATAGTAATTATTATTATAAATAATTTTATGTATGAATTATACATTTACAACTAAAAGATAGAGTTTAATTGATATGCATTAACAATGTATACTATCAACAAATCACCAATCATGATATAAGTGACTTTTAATTTTTAAGGTAGTTTGAATAAAAGTCAATTTGTTTACTGACGTGATAATTTATTATTGGATGTCTATGTAATAGAGCTTTACACCGACAGTATATAACAATTAAACTCAAAATATATATTAAGTTTTTTAAATTATAGAAAACTTAATTAAGTATAATATATATTTTTTTTAAAAAAACTCACCTTTGACTTTGAGCCGGCACTATACCTTTGGTTGTAGTTTGTACAAAAGCAAGTTTGTTTATTGAGACCGATTGGTCCTTATATTTATAGGAGAATGCTAACCAGTGCCCTAGTCAAAAAGGAAAAATTTTTATTGGGAGTTGGTGCATTTAATATTTTGATGAGTGATAAACTTAGTTTTTCAATGAGAGTTTGTTTTTTTTGTAATCCTTAACCAGTGCCCTTAGGGCATTGGTTAGCATGACCCATATTTATATACACTAATGTAGTAAGCGTTGGCAATTGCTACATGCCTACATGTAGGAGTGTTCATGGTTCGAGTTGGGTCGGATTTAATGGGTTTTAGAATCCAACCCAAGCAAAAGAGAGTAGATTGAGTTGGGTCGATTTTGTAAAAAAAAAATATGAAACCCGAACCAACCTAGCCCGACAACTTCTGGGTTGGGTTGGGTTAGGTACTTGAGTCTGACATAAAACACACAAATGCCCATTCTCTGGTTGGCGTCGCCGCTGGTCTCTAGTCGTCGCCGTCGCAGGTCTCTGGTCGTCGTCGTCGCTAGTGCTTGAGTAGATGAGAGAACATCAGAAGAGTGAAGCTGAAGAGTGAAGACTATCGTGTATTATTCGTGAATCTTGAGGGACTGGGTGAGTATATGAAAAATAAACCTAATTTAGTCATTAGTGTAGTGTACTGGATTGAGTCATGTTCAGTGGGTTTGGAAATCTGAAAGTCAATATCCAACTCATACTCTATGGATTCTATATATGTTCTTTTACTCAATCCAATCCAATCACCCGAACCAACCCACAAAATATGGGTTGTGTTGGATCGGGTTGATCAGGTTATTGGGTCTATCCAGATCCATGGCCACCCTTACCTACATGTGAAGCATAAAGCCATAAACACTTTAAAAGAAAAAATATATATATATATATATATATATATATATATATATATATATTTGTATTTTGTAAAAATATATTAGAATTTCAAATTTTAATGTTTTGTAACATCCTTGTTTATTAATTTATCATAGGCTTAATTACACTTTTGGTCCCCCAGGTATAACGATTGTGCACTTTTAGTCCCCCACGTTTTAATTGCGCCAATTGGATCCCCCAAGTATCACGATTGTGCAATTTTGGTCCTCCAATTTTCAATTGCGCCAATTGGGTCACCTAGGTATCACGATTGTTCAATTTTGGTCCCCTAAGTATCACAATAGTGCAATTTTTAACGTCAGTAGCCTACGTAGGGCACGTGGGGCTGATTTGACACTTAGTGAAGTCAATTTGACAGTTTACGGGACATTCTTATAAGAGATCATTGACATCTCACACAATTTAATGGTCAAATGCACATCATTAAGTGTCACATAAGCATGACACGTAAGCTGCCAAACCAGTCTCATTAAGTGTCAAATCAGTCGCACATGTGCTTCGTAGGCTATTGATGTTAAAAGTTGCAAAATCGTGATACTTGGAGGACCAAAATTGTAAAATCGTGATATTTGAGGGACCAAAATTGCACAATCATGATACGTGGGGGACCCAATTGGTGCAATTGAAACTTAGGGGACCAAAATTGCACAATCGTGATACTTGGAGGACCCAATTGGCGTAATTAAAACCCGACGGACCAAAATTACACAATCATGATATTTGAGGGACCAAAAGTACAATTAAACCTTTATTATATATCTTTTGGACTCGTGGTCATTTTCTTTAAGTCATGTTGTAGCAAGTTACCAATGATGCACTTCATTGGACCGTAGTGGGCTTGAGGGCCGAGAGAGCGAGGTACATCGTAGCAGAAGCCGAAAGCCTTCAGGCCTCACAGACCCATATTAAAGCAGACCAATTTTAAATATTAGAGTGCTGAGTCCAAATGAGGCCTAACACTTTTCAAAGTGATCATTCAGCAATGGTGGACAAGGACCATCAGCCATTTCTTTCACGATCATACATAGAATAGGGGGTTGCTCCATGCCAAACAAATGAACAATGTCAAACCAAAGTTGCCTTTGAACACCTGATTGATTTACTCATTGTGGCTGTTTCTTCCTTCAAAGATTGTTTAATGTTTTCCGAAGCAGTCCACCATGCAAGTCATGAAAATAGAATTTGCATCTGCATGCATGGACAGATATGCAAGCTAAGGAGAAAGAAACCAAATTGTAGTATATTTTGGACAGTATGAATAAGAGCAATCAATTTCCTGCACATTGGCATGGGCATTTTCATGTTTCGTGTGTTTGTCTGTTTGATTTCCGAGAGTTTGAAAATTGAGAAATAACAGAAAAGGGAGAGGAAAAAAAAAAGAGAAATACATGGTTAAAATATGACTTTTAATGTTATGTATTAATATGTTTTGAAACATATAAACTTTTTTTTTTTTATGATCTCTATATTAAATGGATAGTTAAATATGACAAGTTTTTATTAACCAAACAAAATTGGGGGAATAAAAAAGGTGATACTTAGGTCTACAGCACTCCAACCTCTCTTTCTCTCGTTTCCCTCACACTCTCACAGACGACGGCAGGGGTGGTTTTGGCCTAAAAGCACTCATTTACTTCGTTTTTCTCTTTTTTTCTTTTCATAAGTGGGTTTTCCATATAGATTTGGTTCTTTTGTGTGGGTTTTCCACATAGATCTGGATCTTTTTGTGTGTTTTTTTCCTTGTTCTTCGTAGTCTTGGTATGGCTTTATTTGGTTTACCGTCTTGGTGCGGTGCTGTTTGACTCCCGTCTTGGTGCGGTGTTCGTTTATTCCAGATTGACAAATATACTTCGATCTATCACAGATTTGATTAAGACTTGAGTCTCAATGCTACAGATCCGGAAGCATGGATATTCCGGTGACTTTGATGGTGTCACTTTTGTAGGCAATTTGACTTTGCTGTATTATGCTTTTAACTTGGATGCTGTGAGTTTGTTCGCAGTTTCATCATTTTCGGTTTTTAGCAATTTTGGATCTGTATTGTCATCGATGTACTCTATCAATTTGAATGAATGAATGTCTTTCCTTGTCAAAAAAGAAAAGAAAAGAAAGGTGATACTTGTGATACTTGAATGGATTGAAAGGATTACTTGTAAAAAAATTATAAATATGACAACCCATTATTGTTTAATAATGATATAACTCGTTAAATTATATATTTACTACTTTTTAAATTAGTCAATAATTAGATCATTGAGAAATTCTACAAATTTAATCAGTAAATGACTAGCACACTTTGCCTTTCACACATCAACATGCACGTGCTACACTTGGGAGGGAGAAATCAATTTAAATTTTGCTGGCATTACACAAAATGAGTGAAGCCAAAATTTAATGCCAAGTCTTTATAATGAATTATAGAGAAATTTACCAATTTGATCTGTTCGAACAACTTCAAATGATAGTTGCTTAACTGTATAAAAAAAATGATAGTTGCTTAACTAATTCTTAAAAATAAGAAATGGTCTTTAATGGAACTGAATTAGTAAAATATCAAATTAATGGCCACGTGATTAAATTGAGAGGAATATTATTTCCGGATAAACAAAATGGTGAAATGATTTATACATTAATAGATGTTGAATGAACTTCACCATTTTTTTCTGATTTAGATATTTAATATATTAAAAGATTAAGAATTCAAAGAAAATACAGTTAAAAGAATTCAATTAAAACAAAAGTTGTGAAAATCAGACCGGTCAAAAACCCAGTTGGATCGTGTTAAATAAGATCTAATTGGTTTTCTAGGGGGGAAATAAATTTTAAAAACTGAAAAAAACATAAAAAAAGTGAAACATAAAAGAAAAAAATTAATCAACCAACTAATTCTCTATTCTAGATTCAGTATTTCTTCCTTTGTATCTGCAGCAGTACAGAACACCAGAAGTTCTTGTTCTATCTGGTCGTCCGTCCCATCACTTAATCTTCGCCCGAGTCAACCCTTGTAGTCTGCCTGACCCACCGTCTCAAACCTTGCCTCCGTCCCTACGCAGCCGTTCTCGATCATCATCGGTTCATCCGTGCGTAGTTGCTCATTCTCTCGCCTCTTCGGTCTTCACTCACTTGACTTAAGTTAGAGTTACAAGATAGCGTGAAACTGAGAAAAACTTCTCAATACTCACAAAAATAAATTTTCAAACGTATAAAGTTATAAACTTTATTACGATATTATTATATTATAGAGATTATAAGTTCAATTTTTGATTTCTTGTTTTTTTTTTGTAACAATTGATTTCTTGTTTTAACTTTTAATAATTGTAATATTTTATTAGTATTGCATGTTATAACTTATGAGAAAATTTTATGTAATACATAATCTAATTTGATCATCCGGTTGAATCGATCGAAATCTTTTTCCTATTTTTTTTAGGTCGGGCTTTAACAACATTGAGTAAAACACAAGTATATAATATCATGACTTCTTTTTGTCTATTATGACTCATATCTAATTATTCTTTTTTGTGTTTTTTTAAATACCATTTTTTTAAAAATAGTTGCATAAAATTAACTGTCTATTGCCACAAATATGCGCTAATCGAAATTTTCAATTAACAATTATAATCATTAATTTTAAATAAAATCACTTCCTAATTACAAAGCCAATGAAAAGTTTTTTGGGTTCCAAAGCTTAAGACTTAAACCAGCATCAAAATATACTAGATGGATGTGTGGGCGCATCTTAAATATCCATAGAGAAAAGAGTTAGTAGATTGATACAAAATTATGCCAACAAAAACTCTTATAGTAAAAAATAGGCAAAATTAGTGCTTTGGTTTTAACTTAATTGTTTTTTCAACTTGATCTCGTAATATTTTGTGACAACAGGTCCTTATTGTTTACTTCATTTACCAACGTTTGCCTCAACATCAGTTTACATCCAAGTTCGTTAGTAACGTTCCTAGCTATGTGATCCTTAGTAATTTTGCCTATTATCGTCTATAATGAAAAGTGCATCAATTTGAGCTCGAATGTATGGTCGCTTGTGTGTATGAAAAAATGCAAATCTGCAAATCCTAACACATGGAGGAGATCGAAGAAATCGATATGACTATGAAGTTTGATGGCTTGATTCCATATTCAACTGCATCCATCCGTCCCACACTTTGCATTACGAAGTCCATTCCAATCAACGCATTCATCATCATTTTTCATTCACACACACAGGCATTACAACAATGAAAAACTTGCCTAGAGGACAAAAATAAAATCAATCCCGACAAAAACACTCGATCCTGTGAAAAAACATTAAATCAGCCTCCAACGGAACCCCGAAAGTCCCTTACTCTCATCAGTGCATACCAGAACTATCATCCTAGAACCAACTGGAAACCCATTGATTGCGTAGAAAAATAGATGATCGGTACATAATTAATACCTGCAACTTGGTTAACTGGTGGTATCTTCCAAAGATGTATTTTACAAATTCTTGCCCATAAGTAAAAGAAATTGTATGAAATAGCATTTGTAAATGGGTGGATGCCAAAGATAGGGGGCTGCACGACCACTCTATAGTTTGTCACACAATAAATGTAAGGGACCAAGTTGAAAAGTAATGGATGCACTGGTTTTGCCTTAAAAATAATATGCTCACTAGACAAAATTTTGTAATCTTCTAGGACATGGTCAAATTCCCTATTAATATGATTGGATCACTATGCAAAGCAGACAATGGCATAATAGACAAATCACAATGCCCACTTAAAATATGCGATTAATATTCTGGCACCAAATTGTTTAAACCTATGTTGGTATTAGGTCAAATTGTTAATGGCAAATTTCTTGATTCACTTAATGGTGGAGGAGATAAGGCCTTGCATTAAAACCCTCCATGTGGATATATTCTATTTTGGTCTCCCGGAATGCATTATTAAAAAAGATTATCCCTAAATGGCCAAGAGAACCTGCTAGTTACAATTACCACATTTTGACCACAGCCCACAGGGAGCCACTTTTTAAGCTAAGCTAAATTGTGCATTCGGTTGGAATGCACTCATGTGTCTCTTATTAGTCTCTTTTTGTCTACCATGTTAATCATGAAGCTATTTAAAAGTGAGATTGCGTGTAAACTAAGTAATTAAGAGTAAACTTTACTATTCTTAAATTATTTTATATGGTAAAAGTTAAAACTGTGATGCACTTAAATAAAAGAAGGATAAAATTATCTTTACTTCGTCACTCAAGACACTGAAACTTACAGAAAACTTTTCAATCAATCATTCCTAGTTCTATGCGCCTGTAGAGGAAATTAAATTATAATTATAAATGAAATTGGAGTAAGTTTAAACTAAAACCATGAATATGTGTTGTAATAAATGTTAACTTTTCAAAGCATTGAAGTTTTTTTTTTTTTTTTTTTCCGACTACAAAAGATATTCATTCATTCAAATTGGTAAAATACATCGAAAACAACACAAATTCAACATCGCTAAAAACCGAAAAGGATGAATCTGCGAACAAACTCACAACACCTAGGTTAATAGTATAAAACGGCAAAATGCCTACAAATGTGACAAAATCAAAGTGACCGGAATACCCATGTTTCCGGATCTGTAATGTTGACGCCCAAGTCTTGATTGAATCTGTAATGGATCGAAGCTGATCTGCCAATCTGAAACAAACAAACACCGCAACAAGACGGAAAACAAAACAACGCCGCACCAACACGACGAACAAAACAACGCCGCACTCAGACTAGGAAATCACGGAAAAACACGAAAGAAAAACTAGATCTATGTGGAAAAACCATTTATTTAGATAAAATGAGAGAAAAAACGATGTAGAGGGGTGATTCCAAGCCAAACACCACCCCCTCCGGTGGATGAGGAAGAAGGAAGAGAGGAGTCGAGGGAAGGTTGAGAGAGAGACGGCTCTAGGTTTTCTTTCTGTATTACATTATTTCGTGACAATGCTAATATCATTGAAGTTAAATAACCAATTCTGGTTGATTTTACAAACCAATAAGACCTAACACAATTGATAGATATCTGAGTCCTTTAAGTCTGTTGTTATGATTTGATTCTTGTCGTGTGTATGAAAAGGACTTTTGCTGGAAGAGACGACAAAACTCACTTCGGTGATCTCTACGTCTCGAAATAAATTAGTTTTCGATTATCGGTTGGAGGATACATTGGTGTACACCAAGAAATATTAATGAAATTAGATGAATGAAATTAATTACAACTTCCAATAGTAGTGAACTATCTCTCCAGGGATTGTGAAAGATGTTCCACTAGAAATATTCTTGGTATTGCTTTGACTCATATTCCCCAAAAAGTAGATCCCGCTCTAATAGCTCCGAATAAATTAAACACATGCATTAAGATACGAAGACTTCTTATTCCACAACAACGAAAGCACTTTTTCACTTTCATATACTAGGGGATTTCATCACTTGGAAAAGAAGGTGTTCCATACTAATGGATTCGAGTCCGTATTCCATAACTATGGGTTCCAATGTACGAGATCTTGTAGCACTTACCAATGAGGGCATTCGACGGTGAACACTAACCATCTTGTAGCAATTACCATTGTTGTTATTTATACACTTTATGCCTCTATTCAATAATGGAACACTTTGTGGATTTTAGAATCAAATAGATAGATTTGAGCTAGCGAACAATTATTTAGGATTTGGATTCAGTGGCTTTGAGATTCGATATCTTTGGTGACTTTAGACATTTTTCGAAGAGAGAAAAAAATGAGATAAGATGAGAGAGTGTGTCAAATGAGACAGAAAATGCCTAAAGACGCCAAAGGTATTAAATCTCAAGGTCATTGAATCTATTTCCAATTATTAGATCTCAATGTGAGAGGTGCGAAGTATCCACCGTCGTTAACAGTGACTAATTTCTGTCGGTGAACCTGAAGGCACACAAGGTGAGTAGTCCCCTCCCAACAAGATTTTTTCCATTCGCAAGAGTCAGGATTCGAACCCCTGACCACTTGTTTAAGGGGTCCAAACCCTTACCACATGGACCAACCTAAGTTGGTGGTTACAATTGTTTTAAATATATATATATATATATATATATAATTTTGACCTTCCTTATTTTTAGCTGGAGTTTCTTTCTTGCATAAGCTCTTGTTTCTTAAGGGTTGTGTCCTCCATGTAACAAAAAGTAATATGAATCTAGTAATTGATTCTAGTTTACATTATTTTTTTGTGTTTGGATAAGCTTTTGATAAACATAATTTTGATTGAAACTGATTTTGTAAAATTGATTTGGTTATAATTGAGTTTGAAGTGAATTGATTTACGTTTGAATATTTTTTTAAAAACAAGTTTGATGTAAAACTCAGTGTAAAATTTTTAACTCAACGCAAAAGCTACTTTTTGTAGCTTCTACTATAATCACATTTGAAGGCAAAATCAATTTTGTCTGACAATAACCAAACATATGTATTTTTTACTAAAATCATGTTTGACAGAGACAAAAGCATATCTGAGTGTTTCCACTGTGGAACCAAACACAGTACTTGTCTATTTCCATAAACTTCTTTAGTGAATTGTGTTAGGATTGCGGGAGTGGCAAGGATTGGAAGATCTTCTTTCCCGAGGATAAGTTGCGAATCGTATAAGTGAGTTTGACACCACATTGATCCAAAACCTTGAAGCAATGAGTCTTTTCCACTTATATAGCCTTCAACTTGTCATGTTTTTTTTAAATGTGAGATTTCTTCATTCACATCTTATTCACACCTGGAATTCCCAAAAAAATGTCGACAGTCAACAAAAAGGAAGAAAATTCGTTAAAGTATAGAAAGATGTTTAATATAGCAAATCTTGCAAGATACTTTAGGTCCTGTTTGTTTTAAATTGATATGAACGCAAACCAGCGTTCAAACCAGTGTTGAGCAAAAGCTTCAATTGGAAACTTTAAATTTTTTTGCCTCGGGATGACAAATTCTTCCTTTTGCGGCAAAAAGTATCTAAACCAAATAGAACATCATAAAGAAGAAATAATTCACTAGCTGTTATTAGGGTTGCAAAAAAATCTAATTGTCCACCGTCCATCCAGTCCATCCAAATGAAAATTCATCCAATCCATCCATTGCAAAAAAAATAATGGACTGAATGGATTGGATTATTTTATTTTATGGATGGTTGTGATACATCCACCATTATTTTAAAATCCATTGGACCACTTTATAAAACAAAAAAATAATCCATTGGATAAAAATGATAAAAAACCATAACTTCAAAAATTAAGCCAATTTGCTGCTATTATAAGCAAAACAATTTATTTTTTGATGTTTTGCTATCACGATTTGTATTCCTTATGCAGGTGGATTTGTGATGAATTGTTAATTAAAAAAAATAGGCAAAAAAATTATTTTGGATTTTTTTTGTGGATGGATGAGAGATATTATTTGAAAATAGTCATAAAAATTATTTAATTTTTTAAATATTTTTCATAGATGGATTGGATATCCATCTGTAAAAAAATTGTTAATGAATGAATTTGATAAATTTGTTTAAATGGATCATGGATGGATTGGATTTTTTTAATGAAATTTTAATGGATCATAATGGATTAATGTATTGTTTTTAATCCATCTATTATAATCCAAATAAAAATTTATCTAATCCATCCATTTGCCAGCCATATTTTATAAGAATATTGTCACATGAGAAACAGGGATCCTCAATTCCTTGCCAACAAGATTCAGGGCCCTTAATCATTCTGTCCATCCAGTCAGGCCAATGCATGGGCCTAGTTCACCCCATGCAAATTTATCCCCCTCCTCCTCTTTAAATTGTCACAATTTACAACTTTTAAAACGCCTAAATTTATGCCAATTGGGACATTATTATACAAAATAAAATATCGTAAAGGAGATCTAAACCAGTAACTCATTTTAATGGGAATAAGCAATACTAAATCCCTAAGTGACACGAATATTTATTTTGACATTTTTTATACATTCTTTTGACAAGTTTGGTACTTCATCTTTAAAAGGAAACATAATGAAAGGAAAAAAGGGAATGATTTGATCCCTCTTTTGTTTGGTATAATTTTTTAAGATGACGAAGGGAGTTAGAAGAATTTTGTATTCACGAGTCCCACAAGTTAGTTTTGAATCCGTTCCTTTAAGGATGGAAAGGGAGGGAAGAAAAAAAATTAGTAGGTCCTATCAAAATTTACATACGTCTTTATTTGTTTACATACACTTCCATTCTTTTTCTTGATAAAACCAAACAAACGAAAACAAACGTCATTTCTTTTCTATTGGGTGATATCAAACAATGCGATTACTCCTCCACTATTTCTTCATTTCTTTTCTTCTCCATTATGTTCCTTTTTTTTCTTTATTCCTCCATGATAACAAACAGTTCAAATCATATGGTATGTTTGGTATTCATTTTTGAAAAGAAAAGGAAATAAAAAAAGGGAATGATTAAGTCTTTCCCTTATTTGGTATAAACTTAAATAAATGAGATGAAAGATTTTGCAATCACGGGTCTCACTATTTTTTATCTCCTTGTGAGATGGAGAAGGAGGAAATGGAAAGGGAAGAGAATTTTTTTTGTAGATGATGTGCGCAAATTGCACTTAAGGCAAATCTACTCGTCGCTCAAGTAATAATAAAGTATAAGACATCTCAAGATATCGTATCCAAAAGAATTGTTGGCAACTACCAATTTAATTAATTTCTTATGTTATTCACACAATCAAGAATTTTATATTTAAGGGCAAAATTATGAATTAAAAAGATATTAAAATAAAAGCAAGGAAATCAAGGAATCACATTTGAAATGCTTAATTAAGGAAATCCCAAGGCGTCTCGTTTCACCTATACCAATGTCTGTAATATTACCTAATTTCTTTATAACATGTGTTCCTTGTCAATTGTCAATCATCTACTCTTATGCTATTAATACTCAATGGTCATGCAATATTAACAATTTTTCCTTAATCTGAAACCCTCAATATTCATGCAAGACAAACAGTCAAGAAAAACATAAAGTTCTACCGGGTCTTTTAATTTGATAGCTAATTAAAATAAGGGGAGTTTGGTCCTTCATAGCCTCTAATCTGATCTATCCTATAGTTCCAATAACTAATTGTGGTATGATTGTCAATTAATTAATTAACGTAACGGCAGGTATAAAACTCCCCATCCCTATGTTATAATTAGAGGTGTCAAAATGCGTTCAGTCCCATGGGCCGACTCGATTAATCCGTTATAAAGTATGATTTAGATTTTAAAAATTCAAATCCAATACTATTCCAGTTGAACCCGACTCGCAAAATTTAGTCAGCTTGGTACTGGCTGACCAGCAATAGGCTAGCCAGACTGCTAGCCCAATTTCAATTTTTTATTTTTATTTCAATTACTTGATGTTATTTTGGCTTGTACTTCACTTTAGCAACGTATGGATAGAGTCATAGCTAGCAAATTTATTTTATATTAGAGAGACTTAAAAAAATTGAATGAATGATCAATGTGTAATGTAAGTTTTTGTTATAACATTGGTGCATAAGAGACAAAATGACCTTAATTATTTTTTTAAGGTTATTTCAGGTCACCTTCCCGACTTTATATTTAAAAAAATACTTATTTTATTTGTTTCATTTTATCATGGTTTTAAAGTAAATTTTCAAAAAAAAAAAGACTCAATTGACCAGCTCGTTTGATCCGCAGTCCGCAAAATGTTGAGCTAAAAAATTATCGACTCACAACTAAATTGAACCAGGTTAACCCAACTCAAAAATGTATTAACCCGTAATGAACCAACACTAATGGGTTGGATTTGCCCGCTTTAACAGCCCTAGTTATAATCCCTCTTTGACGGCCCTCCGGTCCAAACGCAAAGAGGACCATGACAAGAGTGCACAGAACCAGCATGCATCTTCTCGTTGTTGTGCTTTAGTTAGACAAAATGCTAAAAACATCGATTTAATTAACATAAAGTTTAAAAGTTCAAGAGGCTACAACCACTTAACAATCATTTTCCAAAAGTCGAGCAGATAGTTTGGAATTTGCATAATGTGGAAGAAAGATTGGGATGATAACTCAACACAATTATTGAACTAATTAAGCAAGCTATGACATAGAGTTCCCTTTCAATTAGTGGGCTAACATGGCCAACCAAAGCTTATCATGTCAAGCTGCTTAGCCAATTAACGCTATGCTGCACGAGCACCTTGTCGGCCGAATTTGTTATGGGCTATATCTTGATAAGGCACTTCTGAAAATTTAAACTTTACACACCAATTCATTTTCGGCTCCTTTTGACTGTTATATAGTTTTGGTATGTCCGTCCAAGTGAAAAAGTATTATAGAACAAAGTTTTCTAGGCTAATAAGAGAGACTTGGACCCATATTCTTTGCTAATTGGTATTTCTAGGAAGTGACTGAGATTGTTTTACTTTTTTAGCTTTTGGGTTTGACCTTTGATGATGATAAGTTTCTTTACTCAGACGTAATGCACTGTTTCAGGTTGTGGTTTATGAATCTTTTTTCCCCCCCGACAAATCTAACTTTCTATACTCTTTTAACGTCTATATATATTAATTAGAAAGATTATGATAACGAATTATGATCTTTGACTACTAATTGGGATATTGTTATAAACACGTGTCCTCTATCAAACCTTAATAAATAAAATCATCATTTCAGTCGTATGTATCTATGTTGTTTTCTGTTTTTTTTCTTCCAAAAATTATATATATATATATATATATATATATATATATATATATATATATATATATATATATATATATATATAGCTAATGGATCCGCACATGGTGAGGTGGAGAATGAAAAATAATGCTCACCACTAAATTACCAACTAATTTCCATTGACAATTATATTATATATGCATATAAACTAAAAAAATGATCGATGATTATAATAAAATATTAAATAATTTGAACATTTTGTATAATTTAAAGTATAGTTCATGTATAGCGATTTAAAGAAAGAGAAAAGGGTGTGAGAATATTGTAATTTTAGTTTAAACTTACTATCATGTTATTAGTTTTCCTCTAATCATCATTTAGAAATATAAATAGATATAGCTTGTAGAAAAAGAAATTCTATTCTTGTGTTCGCAGTTATTTTAAGAACAATTGCTAAATTTGCTTGCAAGTTTTCTTATCATTATTTAATTCGTCGTGAAAGAGAAGCCTCCAGAAACGGGAAGGTGAATAAATTAGAAAGTGAGTAGAAAGAAGACCTAATCATATGCAAAGGTGGTTGCACTAAAGGGACGAAATTAATAATTGAATAAACTAGGTCAACTGGAGTTCTCTGACTTTTCTTTATATTATAGAAACAAAACAAAGAGTAAAAACCAAAGGAGTTCTAATTGATCGCATAGATAATCAGGGATGTGGAGTTCGGACCACATTATGTACAAAAACTATACTAACTAGTAATTACTATACGTGTGCGAAGGGGAAATATACCTTTCTTCGTCATCAATTTCGAAAACAAAGGCAATTTTATTTTTAAACAATCAACCGAAAATTAGTAGGTATAAAGGTTGGGTCCTATGGCGTTTGGTTGATGAAATATTTTGATGGTGTTTGTTTCCAATTATGTTTACATATTCCTGGGAGTATTGAGGTGGGAATGAGAACTCCTATGCTTGTTTCAAGCTTTTGAAAAATATTCGTGGGAGTTAATTGTTCCCAGCAAAAAAAACTTTCTTACTTTTTAGTTTAATGTCATTCCCATGAAAGAGGTTGGGAAATTTATATTCGGATGACTATGGAATAAGGCTTATAATATGAAACTATCAAAATATCCACTTCCCACCAATAACTATCCCACTCCCATATGCCATGACATTATTTAATTTATTCATTTTTTATGTTTTAACTTTTTAATAACCATTTTGATTAAAAAAAACTTTTTAATAACCATTCAAAGATATGTTATATCAGCAAGTGAGTCTTTACTTTCGTCAATTCATCACTATTAAACTTGTATTGATAAAAAAAAATACAACTTTACTTTTCATATTAAAGAAAGCAGTAAACTCGATTAATAACATATTAATTATAAAAAAATCATAAAGGGTAAAAAATCATTTAAAATTAATATATTTCTTTTATAGTATAAGTATGATATAGCTTAATTAATATTAATTAATAAAAATAAAAATTAATTTTTTAAATTAAAAATTAATATATAAATAGTATTTTATATAACAGGGGTATTTTAATAATTATGACATGTATTCCGAGCAATATACATCATCAACCAAACGAACTTTTAAGTTATTCTCAGCAATCTCAAAAAATATTCCCATGTATTTTTATTGTTAATCAAACATGTTTTACAAAATACCTAACAATGATATTCCCGGATATGTGATTCCCAGGTATATAATTTTAAACCTTGAAACAAACGCACTCTTTGTTGTCAGGTAAATTATAT
Organism: Ammopiptanthus mongolicus; assembly: GCA_039655645.1. NCBI lineage: Eukaryota > Viridiplantae > Streptophyta > Magnoliopsida > Fabales > Fabaceae > Ammopiptanthus > Ammopiptanthus mongolicus. The sequence continues at coordinate 91,069,010 of CM077343.1, forward strand.
TCCTGGGAATGACATTCCTCCAAAATATCAATAAAATATGTTTGATTAATACTTTACTCTCTTAAAAATAATATATTGCATTACTAAGGGATTTCATTCCCACGTTCGGTTCATGTGAAATATTCTCAAAAGTATAATTTTCATTTCCAAAAATACCATAATAAAAAACTTTCAAAATAAAAGAAACCGTGATCTATGGAGCAAATGTCATTTATGGACTCCCAAACAATTCCTTTTTTTTTATAATTTAAAAGGTAGGCGGTGAAGGACTATGAAAGGGGCAAAATTATTTGCCAGTTTTATGATAATTCAACAGGGACTTTGAACTTCAAAATTATAATTTAATAATAATCTTTTCGCCATACTTTTCTCGCAACTCAGAGTTCACGGTTTCATCAACAAGCCTGCTTTGGGGGTAGAGTAAAAGGCAAATTGCCTTCAAGGCATAAATTTGTTCATTCTTCTTCGCTATCTCTTCATATTGTGGGTATCTCTGATGATACTGCTTTGTCTTATAGATGTACAAGAGAAATTTGTTGAATTCACAAATTGCTTCAACATATATCTGTACAATAGGTTAGAGGTTAGATCATGTAATAATAAAATAAATAAGGGAAAGACATGGTAATTTATGGTGATCTTTTCAGGAAGGAAGAAGAAATGAAGGTTTTGCAACCACCTATCTTCGGTTCAGGTGACGGTGAGGTACCAGATGTGATGCTCTGTGATGATGGCAACGGTGTGTATGTGAAGGAGGAGAGGTGCGATAACAACCTCTGGTCGTTGGGGAATACTTAGTTCAGATGGTGAAGGATTATGAAAGGACAAACTTAAAAGGGGTGTTGTATGGATAATTAAGTAATTTAACATAAAAAAAAATCCTATTCTGTTTAGAATATTTCTTTCACATTCTCACATATCGAAATAAGATTTTAAATTTTTATTTATACAATTTTTATTCTCGGACATCTTCCATCTTTTATGTCTAGACATGATTTTTCATATCATATATCCAACATGAGAAAGTTATATTTCCAATTTATATTCCCAACAATATCAAAGCATAAGTTGTACCAAACCTCCTCTTAGTATCAGGGCGGGTACTCCAAAGCTATTTTGGTTGGTTTGATTTCATTAAATTAAACGTTTTTTTTATAAGCTTCTATAAATTAAACGTTATTTTGTTTTCAAATTAGTTACTCATATTAGTTAAAGATTACTTTTTTTTGTACAAAGTTAAAGATTACTTTAAATAACAGAATGTATATCCAAAGCCCTTAAAATAATAATAATAATAATAATAATAATAATAATAATAATTATTATTATTATTATTATTATTATTATTATTATTATTATTTATGTCAAATAATAATAATAATATTTTTTTGAGCAAATAATAATAATTATTTAATAACTAATATGACTGATATTTTATTTTTTATAGACTAAAGTAACCATTTATTCATACGGAGTGTGTAACATGAACAATATGCTCACCTCATTCCTTTTTCCCTTTTCGCTGTCATTTTATAATTTTTTTTATTTTTTTTATTATTTTTTTAAATTAGTGAGATGTTACTTTTTTAAAAATTATTCTTAATATTAATATGTACGAGAAAACGATAAATTTTAAAAGTTAAAGGACAAATTTAATAAAAAAATAAAAAAGATTAAAGGACAAATATATATAAAAAATTAAACAAAGTCAGAGGATGATTGTCACTAAAATATTCCAAAATCAACTTAATGTGTGTTTTGATAAATGTTTGACAAACGTGATTTTAGATGAAATTGATTTCAATAGAATTGAGTTTGACGTAAAATGATTTATAATTAAATACATTGACGTCAAAATGAGTTGAACAATAAATTTGTGGCTAAAAATCATGTTCGAGGGCAAAAGTTCCAAATCGTAGCTTCAAGTAAGAATCCATTGGAGGCAAAATCAATACTCGAGAACACCCAAACATGTTAAAATCAATTTTTTATCTCTGGAACCACTTTTGTCTCTCACAAAAATGAATCTAAACATACACTTAAATATTAATTAATTTTTTGATTTCTTATAGTATCATCTCACTCAATAAGAGATTAAGCAGAAGTCACCTTTTTACCATTAAATATAGATTATGATTATCGATTAGAGCCTGTTTGGGAAAAGTGAAAAAATAGATTATGTTGATAATCGATTATATGTATAACTGATTATTGTGATAATCAATTATAATCAGAATCTGTTTTTGTTTGTGTATGTTTGCTGAAAAGCTCAAAATCACTTTAACATAGTAAATTACAAAAAAGGGTATGAAGTTATTTGTACAATTTAATAATATTTGTTTTGAAATTAGATTTGTAAGGGTCAATAAGGAAAGGAGTTTTGAGAATGAAAATAATTAAATCACAATAATTTTAAGCTCAAACAAATTCGATGATATAAAATAGTGTTTTTTTCCAAAAAAAGTTTTTTTTTATAAATTTAAGCTAATTGTCAAACATGATAGATTATGCATGAAACAACTTTTTAACAAAAAAACAATTGAAATAGGAAAAATCAATCGAAATAGAAAAAATTAATCTTTCTCAAACACGCTAATTTGAGCGGCTATGTAATAAAAAAGACCTACAATTTGGAAAGTGACTAGAGGGAATCTAACAATATTGAGAGTGTGTTTTGAAAAGCTAAAAAAGTAGATTATGTTGATAATCGATTATAATCAAATCTGTTTTTGTTTGAGTATTTTTACTGAAAAATGATTTTAAGAACATTTATTTCGTTTGGGCGATACAAAAAAATCACTTTTATATAGTAAATTATAAAAAAAATGCATGAAGTTGTTTGTATAATTTAATAATATTTGTTTGGAAGTTAGATTTGTAGGGATAAATAGAGAAGAGAGTTTTTGTTACCAAAAAAAAAAAGGGAAGAGAGTTTTGAGAATAAAAAATAATCAAATCACAACAATCTTAAACTAAAACAAATTAGATTACATAAAACAACTTTTTTTTCCAAAAAAACCTTTCTTATAAATTTAAGCTAATTGCAAAACATTATAGATTATGGGTACGTTTGGGTATACAGCTTATTTAAACACTTATGCAATAAGTTCTTTTTTAAATAAGCTAAAAATAACTTATTTTCATAAGCTTTTATGGCAAGTTTATGAAAATAAGCTAAAAACAGCTTATGAAAAGATCATAAATTATTTTCGTAAACTATTTGTATATGCTTAATTCTATAAGCTATTTTCATAAGTTCTTCCAAACGCAACCTACGTATGAAATCGCTTTTTAACCCAAAAACAAAAACCGGAAAGATTAATATTTCCGAAGTATATACTCTAATATTGAGAAAAAACAAGGGAATCTAACAACGTGTGCGCTGGAACGGTGCATAAACGATTTATTCATCCCTCCCTTTTTATACCTTGGACACACGGGAGAATCGGTGAAGAAGATCGAAATGGTGGATTAAGCTTATAAAGATATAAGCAATAACAATAATAATAATAATAATAATAATAATATGCGGAAGCATTTTGAAAAGGTTGTCCGTAGAAGACAAGTGAGTTTAGTTGTTCAATTAGATTTGGATTCTGCAATCTCCACGATAATTATTTAAATGGGGATCCTCGTTCTTTGGCATTTAGCATCAAAAGTCAAAACTATAGCTATCTTCCACAGCATCCTCATACCCTTTCAGTTCAATTCATGTTCAAGCAATACTATCTATATATAAAGGAGGATAGATCCCATTTCTCTTCCCAAGTCCCAACCATGAAACTGTATTCCCATTTTTGTGTCTGTATAGCCTTCTATTTTTCATTGTATCACCAAATTGCCATTTACCTTCCCACAGACAAACTTTTGGCAAGCAAGTTCTGAATAGAAGCAGTGATTAGCTAGAAGCGTAGAAGTAGAACATTGCAAGGCGTGCTCAAGCTAATTAGCACAAACTAATAGTAGTATGCACTTTTGGGCCTCTTAACAGGTATGTACGCTGTTTCATGTATACTAGAGGCGTGTCCTGGGGTTCAATTTGATGAAAAACTGTTCTTGTTGGTTGGGATTGTGCATTTGTGCTGACTGCTGAGAATATTTTAATATTATATATACAAAAGAAAAATAACAGATATACAATGAGTGATATGCTATTATTGCTATATCTTTTTTTTTATATATATATATTCTCAGTAATTTTTAGCACTATTTGTATATTTATTTATTTATTTATTTTTGAATTCACTATTTGTATATTTATTATACACTGCATAAATTGCATTGATATAACTATATTTGAATTTTAAGAGTTATAAGTGTACTTCATTAATTGTATAAGGTGAATGAGAATTGAGACAGCGGTAAAAAAGAAGTTAAGTTAATCGCTTGATTTCTTTATTATTATTTTGTAATAAAAAACTCTCTCTCAAATTGGAAAAAAAAAAAAAATCAAATATCTATAGGCAAATAAAACCTTTGTACATAATTTGTCGGAAACAACAGAGTTCATGTATAGACTCTTTCTTTTTTTCTTTTTTGATAAGATAGATACTAAATAAACTTTAAAAAAAACGGAACCAATTAAATTAGGACAAAACTTAGATGTAGTTAGTTACTGTGTGACATGATAAAATTGGTGAACTATACAAACAATACATATTGAACAACGCGTAATTTTTTTCCTTATATTTAATATAAATATTTTTTTGGTAAGCAAATATAGAAATTTGTTAAAACTTGAATTCAGCTTAATTAAAAAAAAGCTTATCACTAAACTATAACATCAAGATCCAACAGTAGTTGATTATAATGGAAGTGGACTGCAATCCCAGACGATCTTTATCTATAATGTCAGGGTTCGAATCCTGGAGTCGCTACTCTGAGAAGAAATTTACCTAACCACCACCTCCAGCCTGAGAATTAGTCTCACAACTTGTTTGTGTGGATACCCAGTCAAAAGATAAAAAAAAAAACTATAACATCAAGAATGATTATAATGTGTTCCATGTGTTTGTTTGACATTTGTCCAGCCAAAATATGATTTTGGATTTTTCAAAACATCTCTCATTATTAGAGCTCAATCTAGTTAGTTAGCTAGTTATTTGGTTGTAAATCAGTTATTCCAACTGTACAAAGTAGTTAGGTAGTTACCCCTAACTCTACCTATATAAGGGGTATTTTCCCTGTAAAGCTAATTTAACCAATTCAGTACATTCATACTGATTTGAGGAATATACAAAGAAGCAATTTCTCACCGCTCTCTCTCTCTTCTACATTTGATATGGTATCAGCAGTTATCGATTAAAATTTCGCGCCCTAATCTTCTCGTCCCCTTCTTGTTCGTTTGTCGAAGTTTTGTTCGATCGTCAACAATGGAGGATCCTCATCTCAATCCCTATTTCATTCATCCCTGTGACAGCCCTGGGAGCAATCTTGTTTCTCAACAATTGACGGGTGACAATTATCCTTCATGGAAGCGCGCAATGTGCATTGCTTTGAGTTGCAAGAACAAACTCGGATTTGTCGATGGCTCCATTCAAGCTCCAAACCCTGATGCAGGACTTGCATACCTTGCTTGGCAACGCAACAACAACATTGTGCAATCTTGGTTACTAAATTCAGTATTCAAGGAAATCAGTGCAAGCATTATCTACGCAGTCTCCACAGAAGCAATTTGGAACGATCTCCAGGATCGCTTTGGTCAACAGAATGGTCCACAAATCTTCAATCTCAAGAAAGACCTCATGAGTTGCAATCAAGGATCTTTAACTGTACGTTCTTATTTTACCAAGTTCAAAACTGCCTGGGAAGAACTTAGTGAATATAGACCTATTCATACATGTACATGTGGTGGAGTACAACCACTTCTTGATTACAACAAACACACGAAAGCCAACATAGTTGGGAAGTTTGTTGTACAAGAGTTCATAAGGAGAAGCATCCTTAAGAGCTGGGGAAGGAGTTCGGTTGATGAGGAAGGCAGCAGTTGTGGGACATTCTCCCCAGTAAGGAACTGGTGCCTTGGACTGAAAAAGGAGGGATCTAGCCACATTTAGGAGGTGCCGATGCTTCCTTTCAACCACTGAATTTTGTTTAGGTCTATAGGGACACAAAAACTGGTGTTCAGCACCCAGTGATTGGAAGAACTCTTGAAGACTGAGTTCCCTTGCATTGTCGGATCTGAACTGCTTAATGGACCTGTCAAAGTTGGTTCTCACAAAGGCAAAGAAACTCTTGATCAGGGAAGCAGCTTTAGACTTATGGTGCATCAAATATACCCATGTAAAGCGGGTGCAATCATCAACAATAGTGAGAAAGAATCTCTTATTGTCATGTGTGGGATGATGGTAAGGTCCCCAAGTGTCACAATGTACAAGATCAAATGGATGTGCAAAGTAATGATTATTAGAGATGAATGACAATCTTCTAAATTTTGCTAAAGGGCATACATGACAGTATTTAGAATCAAAGGAAGAAGGAACATCAACTGGAATTTTATTGCATAGAATTCTTAATACTTTGTCTGATACATGTCCTAACCGTGAGTGCCAAAGACTCAATATATTTGATACACAAGTATGACCTATAGTGTCTATTATGGAGCAAGTAATGTTGGAGACATGTGACTGGGGCAGTGAGCCAACAGAAGTCTTGAGGAGGTAAAGGCCCTGGTGTAATTCACCCTCACCAATCACCTCTCCTACAACAAACTTTCTCCTACATATAAAACCTTCCTTTTCCACATAAATGACCACTATGAAACCCAATTTTACCATCAAGCTGTTAAACTTGCTGAGCGGCGACAAGCAATGCATGAGAAAATCACTGCCCTTGAACCAAACAATACCTGGACTATAGTTCCACTAACCCCGGGAAAATAGAAAATAGGGTGCAGATGGATCTATAAGACTAAGTTCAAGGCAGATAGGACAATTGATAGGCACAAGGCACGGTTGGTTGCAAAGGGCTACATCCAACAAGCTGGAATCGACTTCCTTGAGACATTCTGACATGTGGCCAAGCTTACAACAGTCTGCATCTTGTTGTCCTTTGCAGCCCAGAAACATTGGTTCATGACTCAATTGGACATCAATAATGAGTTTTTAAATGGAGATTTATTTGAAGAGGTATATATGGAACTGACTCTGGGCTATCCGAGGCAGGGGGAGCACCTAGCTTGCAAACTCAATAAGTCGTTATATGGGCTCAAGCAAGCCTCCCGACAATGGTTTGCCAAGTTCTCCTCTGCCCTCACAGCTTCTGGTTTCACCCAGTCTACTGCTGACTACTCTTTGTTCACCATGGGCTCAGGCCATCACTTAGTCATCCTCCTTGTCTATGTGGATGATATCATCATCGCTAGTCCAGACCCTTGCATGATCAAAACGACAACTCAGCTGTTACAAGCTACTTTCAAACTAAAACTAATTGGTGATTTGAAGTACTTCCTTGGCCTAGAGATTGCCAAATCCAACACGGGAATCCATCTATGCCAAAGGAAATACATTCTTCAGCTGCTTGAGGACACTGGTTCTCTTTCTGCCAAACCTGCTCAGGTTCCTATGGACTCCAATCTCAAGTTAAATGAGACTGATGGTGACCCCTTGACTAATGCTTCTCAGTATAGACGGCTTCTTGGTAGGTTAATGTACCTCACTATATCAAGATCGGATATCACTTATGTTGTCAGCAAGCTCAACCAATTCATGGCTAACCCGCGAATACCACACCTCCAGGCACTTCGCCAGGTCCTTCAATATCTCAAGTCCTCTCCTGGCCATGGAATTCTCTTCCCTGCTCAGTCATCCAATAAAGTCACTGCCTATGTGGATGTTGATTGGGGCAGTTGCCAAGTCACCCGCAAGTCCACCACTGGGTTTTGTGTTTTCCTTGGAGGTTCATTGGTCGCATGGAAATCCAAAAAACAACCTATTGTGGCCCGATCTTCTGCTGAGGCCGAATACAGGTCCTCAGCATGCCTGGCCAGTGAACTGTTATGGCTGCAGCAACTTCTCAAGTCATTTGAAGTTTCCATTCCTACCATTATGGTGTTCTGTGACAACAAATCTGCAATCCAACTTGCCACCAATCCTACAGCCAATGAAAGGACAAAACACATAGATATCGATTGTCACTTCGTTAGGCAACATGTCAATATCGGGTTCCTCAACTTGGTCCATCTTCCATCCAGCCAACAACTAGCCGATGTGCTCACTAAGGCTTTTCCTCATTCGAGATTCTCAGAACTGATCTCCAAGTTAGGTGTTCTGGATATTTACCTCCCAACTTAAGGGGGAGTATTAGAGCTCAATCTAGTTAATTAGTTATTTGGTTGTAAATCGGTTATTCCAACTATTCAAAGTAGTTAGGTAGTTACCCCTAACTCTACCTATATAAAGGGTATTTTCCCTGTAAAGCTAATTTAACCAATTCAGTACATTCACACTTATTTGAGGAATATACAGAGAAGTAATTTTTCACCACTTTCTCTCTTCTACATTTGATACTCATCACTCGATAAATAAAAAAATTAATCTTTTAAAATACTGTCAGTCATCTTCTTACTTTTTAGATGAAGATTCTAAATATAATCAATTAACTGTAAATTAAGTTTTTATCAAACTTAAATTTGCATAATCAATCTCATACAAACACATAACATTCCTTGTACATACTTTTCAAGTTTGAATTTTGGATTATCAATTTATCATCCTAAACACATTTAGACTAGTGTTGTACCTTTAACGTGTTAAATTATTCTATGAAGTTCTATGACTTTTGAATTTTTAAATAAGTTTCTATAGTTTTAAAGTTTTTTAATAAAATCCTTATATTTTAAAAAATATCAAATAGGTTTTTACTTATTAATGAACGTTTAAACAAGTTATCTTGTATTTCAATTGCAAATTTTACACACTTACAAAGTTTTATAACTAGTACTTCATAAAAAAAAAAAGTTTTTAACTAGTAGGAATGTAATTAAAGACTTAATTAAGATTTAACATTTCATTTTACAAATTTTAAAAACATAAAACTTTAAGTTTTATAAATAAAAAAAGTTTAATTGATATGTAGTGTCAATGTAAAATTTTTTACACTATCTATCAATCACAAATCATGATATGAGTGCATTTTAAGGTAATTAGAATAAGAGTCAAATATTTTTAATAATATGATAATTTATGATTGATTGATCGTGTGAAAAATATTTATACTGACAATGCATGTCAATAAAATTCAAATAGAAAATAGAAAGAATTTTAGTCATCATTTGGTTGAACTGATTTTGAAGAGAAAGAACTTGTGAAGATAGAACTCTGAGAGAGGATGAGGACTTCAGTCTGGTTAGGGAGAGGAGTGAGCGAAGAGAGAAATTAATCTCTTCGCATGTGCAGAGGGAGGGAGGAAAAAATGTGAAAAGATAAAACAATTTTTTTATTTTACTAAGCAAATATGTTATTAGAGGCAAATATATCTTTATAAGAAAACTAACTTTTCATTTTTTTCTACTTTTTTCATACTTCTTTCAATCCAAATAATCTAAAAATACACTCATTCTCTGGCTTTTTTACCAACTTAGTGTATTTTGATTGGAAAAATACGGAAGTAGTGTAAATTTTATAAAAATAACGTGATTGGAGTAAGTCGTAATGGAAAAGTACAACTTACATATCAAAGTGGTACATCTAACACACGACTTTGCTTTATATTGTTTAAATTAAAAAAAAAAATCCTAATTACACTGAAGTCGTAGATACAACCCACGACTAACTCACTTTTTTTTTGTAAAAGTTGCACAAGTCGTAGGTGAGACCTACGACTCCAATATTTTTAATTTCATGGAAGTCGTCCTCCCCATATACGACTTCCTCAAAAAAAAAAAAATTGGAAAAACAAAAGTCGTATTCTACCTCTACGATTTTAGTATAATTAAGATTTTTTTTAATTTAAAAAATATAAAATAAAGTCGTGTGTTAGATGTACGACTTTGGTGTGTAAGTCGTGCATCTCTATCACGACTTACCCCAATCAAATTATTTTTATAAAATTTACACTACTTTCATATTTCTTCAACCAAATTACACCACTTTCGTGAAAATCCCTCATTCTCTCCTCCCTCCTATTTTTTTCACTCTAGTTTACACTCTACTTGTTTCCTCGCTATTTCTTTTCTTCTCTACTCATTAGTGTTAGATAGATTTTTTTATTTGATTTGAATCTGTCACGATTCAATATATCTTTTATATATCAAATGTTTAAGAAAAAACAATATAGGACTTATTTGATTGTATATACTCTTGTTTTTTTATAAAAAAATAAAAAATCTGAAGTAGTTTTTAAAAGTTATTTTTAGAAGAAAAAAGAAGGAGAAGAACATTTTGCTCATTATTTTGAAAACGGTAAAATTCTCTTCACTAAATTATGGAGTAAATCCCCAATTTGTTCATTGAAATTGTAAGATAGTATTAATTTAGTCCTTGACATTTTCGAAATTTCAAAAACATCCCTGAAATTATCAAATATTAATCAATCTAGTCCCTCCGTCAAGGACTAAGTTGATACGAACCTTATAATTTCAGGAATTAAATTGACAAAAAATTAACACAAGGACTAAATTGATACGACCTTATCATTTGAGGGATTGAATTGAAGATTTACTTCTAAATTATGTAACATGGTGGGAAGGAAGTACGGAAAATGAAAAAAATAATTTATTTGTAAAATTGTCATTAATGAAGTTAAATTATTACAAATTTACTATCGTGGAATTAAAATATATTAAAATATTTTTTTAAAAATTTAAAAGGTATTGTGATTTTTTTAAAATTAAAAAAATTAAAAATTAACCAAAAAAAGGATTGAAGTATATTAAGAGTGTGTTTGGGAAAGATGAAAAAAATAGATTATGCTGATAATCGATTACAATCAGAATCTGTTTTTGTTTGGGTATGTTTGCTGAAAATCGATTTTAAGATAATCTATTTCCTGTGGTTGGTACAAAAAAAATCACTTTTACATAGTAAATTATGAAAAAAAGGTATGAAGTTATTTGTATAATTTAATAATACTTGTTTGGAAGTTAGTTTTGTAGGGATAAATAGGAAAGAGGGTTTTGAGAATGAAAAATAATCAAATCATAATAATTTTAATTTAAAACAAATTAGATGACATAAAACAATTTTTTCCCCCCAAAAAAGTTGTTTTTATAAATTTAAGCTAATTGCAAAACATGATAGATTATGTATGAAATAACTTTTTAGCTAAAAAACAGCTGAAATGGGAAAAATCAATCTTTCCCAAACATGCTCTAAGAGAGAGTCTGGGTGAGATTAAATCTTACCCAAACAACTGTTTTTTATGGTAAAAATTGTTTTTTGGTAGAAGCTAGTATGTTTGGATAAACTGATTAAATTGCAAAGCAGCTGTTTTTATGAGGAAAAAAATTGTTTTTAGAAAAGCTAAAAATTTGAAGTTTATTTAAAAAACTGTTAGATTATTTTGAAACAAATAACATTTTTCTCATTTCATCTCTATAAAATTAATTATCAAACAAATATTATTAAATTATACAAATAACTTTATATCTTTTTTAGTAATTTACTTTATATAAGTGATTTTTTTATATAACCCAAATAAAATAAATTATCGTATAATCATTTTTCAATAAACACATTCATACATAAAATTGATTTTATTATAATAGATTATTATTATAACAATAATTGTTTATAATAATAATTTTGATTATTAAAATACTCAAATTTTCACTTAATCCGTTAATCCTAACACACTAATGCTTTGTTTGGAACTCCAGAACTCCGTGAGAAAGAAATTGGATCAGAGAAGTATAGTAGATAATACTGATTTGTACCGTTTGGATACACAAGAAAGGAAGGGAGGACAGAAAAGTTGCGGGTGGGATCCATCAAAAAAAATTCTTCCCCCAACAGACGAGAGAATATACAGATGGAATGATAAAAATTTAAATACTAAACTTATCCTTTTATTTATAATACTGAGATAAAATTATTATTATTCTATATAAAAATAAAAAAGTCTTTATATTAATATTTAACTTTTTGGATTTTATTTTTTTTTTAATTCAAACAATTTAAAAATTCACATATTTTTCATTCATTTTCTCTGCTTTTCAATTTCTTTCTATTAGACTTCTTTTTCCAGACTTGTTCTTATAGTCAAACATACGGTAAATTTGAAAAGACTTAACAAAAATTACTTCTACCAAAAAAAAAAAAGTATAAGTACGCTACATCATGTCATTGGTGAGGAAGTGGTGTGTTTGCACCAAACAATCAATCCATCCATCAATCAATCAAATTTGAAAACTGAAAAATAATTAAACAGTTGCTTAGTTGCAGTGTTTTGGTGTTACCCCTATAACTATCAGAAATACCAAGCCAAGTGTAAGACACCAGTCAACAGACAAAATTTGACAAGTAGGATCCGTAATCGAGTACATCTAGACATCTTATGCGTGTTCGTTTGTTTCACTGTAGCTTTCGAAATACTCAAATAAGTACGAACCTTGTAGTGAGGTAATGTATTAGATTAAGATTTTAAATAATTATTTTGATATAAATTTTTTAGTAGATTTTAAAAAAATTATATAGGTTATTATAAAAAAAATTATATAGAAATATAATGACATATAAATTTTTTTAAAAAGATTTTTATAATTAAAATTTTATAATTTGAATTTTAATAGATTTATATCATAAAAATTTATAAATTTAAAAGAATTATATGAATTTATAAGATTTAAAAAAAATATTAGATGAAAAATAACTACAGTTGAGATTACATAAATCCTTTTTATTTTTATTGTATCGTTAATAAAACGATTATGATGATAACTATAGTTGAGAAACAAATTTTCTTAGTAAAGTCTACAATTATTATATGGTTTAACGGAAAACATTCAGTTAGTAGGATGAAATTATTTCTGACATTTTACTAATGACCTGTCACTGGTGTTACTAACTTATCCTTAACACTTTGTTTGGATTACGAAAAAAAGTAGGAAAAAGAGAAGTATGATAGAAATAAATAGGAAAGAAAAAAAAATGAGTAAATTTTTAGGTTGTTTGGATTGAAAGAAGTAGAAAAGAAATAGAAGAGAAAGAAAAGTTGAGTTTTCTCTCCACTCGTTTGATTGGATAGAAAAATGAAAAGAAAGAAAATAGATTTTGCTTATAAAGACAAATTTGTCCTTAATTATATATAATATTATATAATATAAAAGAACATCAAATAAAAAATACATATTTTTGTAATCTATATAATTGTATTTTTAGATTTTTCAAATCCTAGGAGCAAAGATGAAATAATAACAATAATTAGCAAAAACCAATTCTACATATATTTGCTATTTATTTAGAATTTTCTCGATCTTTGATAAAATGATACATAATCATTTTGTTTAGAACTTGTAAAATGCAGCTACTTTATCATAACTCCATGTTTATTATCTACGGTAATTGATGAGAGTCATGAGCATAAAAAATGGTGTGAGAAAAAAGCAATAACAAGGTCTGAGATGTAATTTTATACAAAATACTCTCTCTTTCTCCAATTTTCTCTTCAATGAGGGAGAGATTTTATTTTTAGGTGGGTCCCACATTTTTTTTTCCTCTCTTCCTTACTTCTCCTCTTTCCCAAACAATAGAAAATCCTCTTTTCTCTCTTCTCAACTTCCATCTTCTCCACTTCTCTTGAAACAAACAGAGTGTAAGTATAACTTAATTTTCATTGAAACTTATAACATGTTCTTACTTTAAAAGTAGGGTCCTTTTACCATACACAGCCTCCTCTTTGTAGTTGTCCACATCGAGGTACACTATTAATCCAATGGTGAATAAAAAAAGTAAAAAAAGTAAAAAAAGAAAAAAAATGAATGACTGAAATTTTATACTTGATAATAAAAGTTCTAACTTATAGGTTTAAAAGTATGTTTGCAAACATATCCCTCTAAAATGGAATTTGCAACTTGGTTCCTCCCCTCTCGGTTGCATATTCTTCCCCCTCCTCCTACCACCATTGTTGCCCTCCACGAATAGTCACCCACCCTCCAACGACTGCTCGTTGCTGTCTGTACCACCAAACAACCACCATCACAGATCTAACATCACCACCACTTGTTCTATATGACGGAGAAGACGAGATGAGTATATGATAGAGAAGACGAGGTGGTCATCTTAGCTAGAGTGTCTATGCGAGCCATGATGGCGTCAAGGCAGGAGGCATGGCGGAGGTAGTTCATCTGCTCCATATGCTTAGAGTAGATTTGCATATATGGAGTTGCAAAAGGATGAGATGTGCGAGAGAGACGAAGTACCACCACATCGTCCAAGCTAGTGGGACGCAACCACTCATATAAGGGACAACAGATCTAACAAGGGAGTACAATATATCTAAGAAGATGGGATGGCAGATCAAACCAGGTGGAAATGAAAAGGGATAAAGACTAAACTAGAAATATCAATAGTTAATATCATTAAATTTTATTTTAAAAAACTTGGTGTTGTTGGTCGAAAAGAGTGGGTATCCATACTCACAAATTGGGCCTGCATACTCTTCTCATCCTAATCATTCTTTGAAAAAATGATGTAAATAAATTTTATAATATAAATAAAATAATATCCAACTTTCCAACAAAATGTAAATTATAATGTTAAAAAGAAAATTTTGATTTTGAGTGGGAAAAGAAAACAAATGTTGGTCCAATGTTAGGAAATGAAGACGCATGAAGGTTTCAACTGCTACTTTGTAGCGTTTGCTTTTGGAATCTTGGAAATATACTTACTTCACTTCCCGTTCTTTCCGCACGTGAACTTGGCCCCCATTCTCTTTCACTTTCAGTTTTGTTACAAAAGACTCAATAATGATGAATATGATACGCGATATTTTTTTTAAAGTAAGGTATTTATATTTGTATATTTAAAAGAATTAATACTACTTGATGCTAATATAAGAAGGTTCAAGCAAATAGCTAAAATAAAGAGCATACTTCTTTAATTAAGAAGCAAATACTCTAAACTTCTAATAAAAAAGTCTATTGACTGAATTTCTTAATATTTAGGATTTTATAATTTCTTCAAAAGTTATGGTACATTATTTTTTAACCTATGTAATAAACTTCACACTTAATAGAAGAAAAAAAAATTTGTTATAGACTTTTGTCCCCAATCCTATAGACTTTTGTCTTTAGGGGTCTCTCTTCCCACAGTGCAGCAAAAGCAGCCAGAGAATAGGTGGGAAGTAGAGGTGATACGAGTGTCACATGATTTTTTAAGTGAAGCAATTTGACCCTTTAAATATAAAATAAAATGAACAGTCTAGATTGTGAGTAACATTTTAAAGTTACTTTTGGAGTAACTTGATTCCTTTTCTTTATCTTTCACCCATAAAAAGATATGGTCCAAATAAAATATAAATTTTGTTTATTTTGTAATAAAAACTGGAAACGAATATTAGATAATTAATACATAATCCTGAAATTTGTATTAGTAATTAGAAAAATTTGTCTAAAAAATATACAGTGTCAAATGGAAAAAATAAGTAAGCGGAATTAATCATTATAGCATTTAATTGATAAAATTATTATAATTATTATAATTTTAGTAATTCAAAATATTTATCCAGTAAAGGAAACAATTAAATAGAAAAGATAAGTAAGCAGATTTGAATTTGTATTTAAAAAATGATATGTGACACATCGAGGAGTAGATAAATTGTAGAAAATGGATGAGATTCAAGAATCAAGAATAAGGACTCAAATTTTTCAATATATAATGATTGATAAATATGTGTGTGTTTGAGTCCATGGAATCGTCGAGTGAACAAGATTGAGTTCCTTGTCTCGTAACAAATCCGGGAGAATGAGAGACAATAAATGAAAACCAAACAGTTAAGAAATAAATCCAATAATGTTATAAAACTTGGACTAATCATCGACTCGGTCAAGACACTGGGTTAACGGGTCACCCATCGAATTAGTGAGTCACTAGTTGAATCGTTTGACTCAGTAGAAATTAAAAAATTTCAAAAAATATATTGTATAAATTATTTAATAATGTTAAAACATTTATATAGATATGAAGCTTTTTTGCCCTACTATATTTTTTTATCTAATAGACATATTGAGGTCGGGATAATTAATGTCGTGAGTAGTGATTTTTCCATTGAAAAAGTAGGCAGTATACTATAAAGCTACTAGTCTCTCTGTTTTGTTTTGTTTTTCTTGGACCACGACTCTATACAATCATGTTTTTTATGAAGCCCAGGTGTCTTGTCTTTTATAAGCCCAATATAATTCTATTTTTTTATTTCGAAACTCTTTGAGTCTTACTATATAAGCCCAAGTGTTTCGACTTTAGGTAGACCATCTATAAACCCATTTAGTCTTTATGTATAAACCCACTTATTTCGAAGCCCAATATAATTTACAATGTATACACTCATTTATTTCGAAACCCATGTATTGTTCCTGAACCCTAGCACTATTGTGCGAGACAAGGGCTGTTGCAGAGAGGAGAGGACCAAAATGGAGTTGCGCGGAGAGGAGAACTAACCAAAATGTGACAGCGCGACACATGATGAACGAAGAAGAGGTGACATCAATTGTAGTGTGTAATCCCGAAGAAGAAGAGAAACGACAAAGAAAAACCTCAACTTTATATTTCTTTCTTTTGTTCTGTTTTGGCCTAGTTCTTAATGACTCGTCCAGTTCACCAATTTTTTCCTAAACCGGTCGAGTTGAACCAATTCTCTCCAAGTTGCTTGCATATGTTCAATCCAATTAGCCACTCGAACCTGTTATATGGTCCGCTTCCGAGTGAACCGGCTGAATCGACCTGTTTGATCCGATTCTTAGAATATTGAATAAAGCAAAGGCTGAAAACCTCAAACATTTGTGAGTGTGAATGTTTAACAACAAAACTATATATAGATTGAGAGAGAATGATAAAAATAATAATATATCACTAAAACTTTCAACGACAGAACTTTTTAGATTATAATTCTCTGATATTAGTAACTAACTTGACAAGTCATATTATGAGATAGAAATAGACAAATAGTAGCAGAGTTTAAGTAAAAAAATTAGGGGGTCAAAATAAATGTTTATTGTGAAACTTTTTTTTTTTTTTTTTGGCTTATCGATCTTTTTATTAAAAATGAACTATTATTTTATTATTATTAGAACTATTTTGAAAACAAAATTTTTACGCTCAAAATAGTTTGAATCTCTTTTATATTAGCCAAACAATTATTTCAAGTAAATTGATAAACAAATATAACGAAGAAATCTAAAAAAAATAGGGGAGTGTGACTACTATCCCAACGAAGTTCCGTCGGTAGTAAGGGGTTTAAGCGGATCTAATCTGAACTGCGAATCCGATGGATTTGAATCGATCAAAATCGAATTTGGCAATTTGGATCAGATCCAAAAAGGCCAAATCCGATGAGGTTCGGTTCAGATCTCGTGTTTGGAAATTAGAATCGATCCTAATCGATAACTTTGACAAAAAAATATTTATTATATTTCATCATATAATAATTATTTTGTTATTATTTTTCTATTTTAATTTTATTGTACATATTTACCTACACTAAACCTAAATCACTAAAATCAGTATCAGACCCTCACCCTCACCGCGCCAAGAGAATGGATTTTCTCATGTTGGATTTTCACTTGGATTCTATTATGTTGAAATCCCCACCCTTAAAAAATCCATCTCCCCTTTTTATATTTTGAAGTTTTTTTTTCTCTTCTTTACAATTGATGGCTCAGATTTAACTGGATTCTCATGTCACATGAGAGAATCCATTCCCCCTCACGAGACACACGTTCTTCTTCCTCACGAGTTCGTGCGGCGTCTCGTCTTCTCAAATCTCACCGTTGCCTGTCGGAGCCGTGTTGTTATCTCCCTAGACATGGTCTTCTCAGTTTTCACCGCGCACCTGTCGTAACGCCTTCTCTCCTCCGTCTAGATCTAGACCCCACCTCCATTGTCACCACCCCATCCTTACCCCGACCACCACCACCCTTCTTCCCTTCACATCTCTATCCCCACTGTCCTCACTTTTTTGTTGTATTTTGATCCCACAACCATGACTGCTAGGCTTTGAACCCAAACTCCAACCACTGCTTCTCTATAGCCATTACCATCCTGAACTGCTAGAGCCACCCCAGCCACCCCAGCCACCACCTAATCCCACTAAACCCAGTCAAAAACTGAACCCATGTCGCCAAAACCTCTACCAAGCACAACCGATCTGAATTCTAAACATACTGATCCCTCGTCTCCCAAAACCGAACCTAATCAGATGAGCTTACAGTTATGTACAAAAACCTAAAAATAAAAAATCCAAGAACTGATGAAACACTATATGCAAGAATGGCGCTATGGGATCTACAGGTGGCATCGAAGGATGGTGGTGAGGTGTTGATGGCTTGTTTTAGCATTGGATTTTTGGTGGTTGGGGTTAAAGTGGTGAAAGGAGAAAGGGGAGGTGCAAGGAGAAAGAGGTGGTGGTGGCGATCGAGGTGAAAGGATTTCTGGAAATATATTAAATTTTTTTATATTTTTTTTGATTTTTTTCTATTTATTTACTACTTTTTGAAATTAAATTAAAAATAAATAAAAAATAATTGGATAATCCGATGATCCGATCCAAACCAATCCGATAATCGGATCTGATTGGATCCATTGTTCAAATTTGACCAAATCCAAACTGACCAAATTTGATCGGTTCGGATGCTGAAATGCTTCAAATTCAATCCAAACCAACCTAGCCGGTAGACACAATGTAAAATTAATAAACTCTATATATATATAAAAGGTGGATTCTATTATAATTTCATTTATATATTTACATTCTCATGATATTTAGAGAATCTCCAATTACAAGTCATTAGAGTTGGTTGACTTCACTTTTTATGAACTCTACCATATCAGCTTTATATTACTTTAAATAACTCTACATTCCAATGGTTTAACTCTTAAAAATTCACTAAATAAGTCTTATAAGTTACTTGACATCTTTATCTATATTTATTTTTGTTTCAATTTAAAATATTAATTTATTAATTTATGATTGGACTGTTAAATATTGTACGTCTCTCTATTTTTTTATTGGTAGTCCTCATATAACATGTTGCTTATAAAAGCATTCGTTTTTACATATACATCTATATTAGATTGCTCTAATGATATAGCTCAATAAAAAGTTGTCTTTAACTTTAAGAACATCTTAAGCAACTCCCTTTACTAACCCCTTATTGAGCTTACAACTGTAACAGTTGCCTAATAAATACAATTTTTGATAATTTGATGCAAAATGAAACAGACAAATGGATAATATAGTTCTACTTGTTTAATTCGTGA
Organism: Ammopiptanthus mongolicus; assembly: GCA_039655645.1. Taxonomy (NCBI): domain Eukaryota; kingdom Viridiplantae; phylum Streptophyta; class Magnoliopsida; order Fabales; family Fabaceae; genus Ammopiptanthus; species Ammopiptanthus mongolicus. Next base: position 91,088,419 of record CM077343.1, read on the forward strand.
ATCTCATAATGAACTTGTGATCCGATTGTCAGCAAGGATCTGTCGACCACAGTTCGAAAACGCATCCAACACAAGTATTGTACACTCTTTCTGAATACGAAAAACTTTGATACAATTCTATAAATATTTTTGATATGATTTTCTAATTATAAGGATATAATATGTATAATAACTCATCAATAAAAATATAATATGTGTAAAAATTGTTATATATGTGATATTTCGATTGAAAAGCTATACATATAGAAATTACAGCTAATGTTTCTCTTTTCTATTTTGCCAACTATATAAATATGTAAAACATAAAAAAGAAAATCTTCAAAGTTCCTTACCCTTACGGGAAGATAATGGAAGTGCTTTACTATTGTGAGAGAATATAAATGATTCTAGGACATTTTTTTTGGGCACAGAAATGATTCTAGGACATTTATTAAACTTAATTTGTACTTTTATTTTTCTTTTCTGAAGATATATGCAGCAGCTTAGATGAGATCCAGGAGCAACTAAACGACATATGCGAAGGTGCCTTCATTCCTTCCTCTTTTTTTTAGGTCTTTTCATGCCAATTTGTCAATTGTTTATTTAATAATTAGGAATGTGGGTCTTCTTTTTTTTATAAATTATCATAATTAGGATCTTTGATTTTATAATAACATTTCAAAATATCTTTACGCACTTCAACTCTTTGTATTGACTATTTTTATGAAACTGAGGATTAAGAGTACGTGTCTTTGAATGAATGGACTGATTCCTTTTTTGAACAACTAAGTAAATATTCCTTTAATTTATTCACAAAATAAACGAACTAAGGAATCAAAGATTCGTCTGAATTAGGTAATGCGGGAATTTGAATTCCGTTTTAGGCACGCTTACTTAAAAGAGTATAGTAATAAGGTTGATTGTCCTTCTATCCCCCAACCCCAAATTCTATCTTCATATTTAATTAATTTCATTTATCATGCCTGTGCTCTGTTTACTAGTATGGATTGTCTTCTTTTTAAGAATTATGGAGGTGTTCCCCTAAAAAAAAAGAATTATGGAGGTGTTAGATAATTTAGTTACTAAAATTTCGTGGATTTGTTGGTGATTTGACTGAGTGTTGTTATAACCTTAGGTTGGCTTTCATCTTGATAAATAAGAGAAGAACTGTGTATTTTAAATTAAATTTGATTTATCATCAGCATATTTTTTCCAAGAGCATTCGGTAAATGTGTTGTCGATATATGAAATAATTTTAATGAGAATGATAATATTAAATATTTTATGATATATTAAAATAAAATTATTATTTAATCAAATTCTTGTTTTTTGCTGTATGAAACATATCGCAATTAGATATAGGTATACGGATCGGTCCGGTCCAGTCCGGTCCGGTCCGCAATAGTCCACACTTAGACGGATCGGATCGGAATAGACCGCAAAATAAATGAACTTGTATTTATCAAGTCCGCGTCCAGTCCGCATAATTCACGGGTTAAATGGACTGGTCCACAGACTCTAAAAAATAGAGGAGCAAATTTTATTGGTCAGTTCTAAATAATATTTATTTGTTTATTTTCTTTAGTTAGAGATTGAAATTGGTAAATATAAAGTCTAAATATGACTTGCTTTAATAGCCTGCATCATTTTCATGTAATTTTATCTAAAAATTCTCCAAAGCAAGTAATATTTGACTAAAGTACATCAAACATGAGTACATCAAAAACAATCCAAAGCAATCTGGTGGATCACAAATTGGGCCCTAAATTCTTTGGGGCGTAAGTCCTCCTAATTTAGGATTTTTTTTTTATTGTGTAAGTCCGCGGACCAAGTCCGTTTAGTTCACGGGTTAAACGGATCAGATGTAAAAAACCCGCATTTAAATGAACATAAATTTTGCCTGATCCAAGTCCGCGCGGGCTGCTGGCTAAACGGACTGCCTGCGGACTGAGGTCCATATACCCGACTCTAATCGCAATATATAATACTTTTTTGTTTTAAGATCATATGGTGTCAATATCTGTTCTGGCATTGATAGTCACAGGATGTTTTTAGGTGGGTTTCAAAACTTATATGTGGTAGGTAAAGTTTGTCTATATAAAATAGCTTGTGAACTGATATGAGTTATACCTTTTGTTTTTTATAAACAAAAGTACATTAATAAAAAGTGTTAGAGATATTCTAACCCAAATATAAGAGAAAAATAAAAAAAAAAACTTACCCAATGTAAATGGAATACTAATTCAAAAGAAGCAGTATGCTTTTTACACTTTAATTATATAGTTTACTTAATTTATCATAAAAAAAGAAACAAGTCTGAATAGAAAATTAAATTAACGGTGTAATTAGACACCATATTCAAAACTCAAGTTTTGAGTTAAATAAATTAGTTTAGTTTTGAATAGATCACCTCAATAGTTAAGCACCTGAATTACAATTTGATAGTTTTGTATTCATCTTAGTGAGAGTTACAAACTAAAAGCCAGATTCCCAATTTTGTAATTGATCAGAGCATGGCTTGTTAAATTTTTTTTTTTTTTTTGATAAGTCAAATATGCATTGATTAAAGCATAAGGGGTGTTCGAACCCATTTAGATAAAACAAGACTTGTAAAGCAGAACCAGCAAGCAAAACCAAGATTAAAGGATTAAAAAATCCCTGTAGCTAAGCCTACCATCAGCAGATCTTAAAAACCAACATCGATCGACATTCTACACTATCATCTCAGTAACTATCATCCTCTTGTTTCAGCCTTCAGCAGCCAAAAGATCATTATAACCAGAGCATGGCGTGTTAAAATTAATCCGTAATCGTAGTACAACCTCAAAGGTAAGATGTACATGCATAAATAAATATATACAGTCACATATTGAAATATTAATTGTGTTGATTATTAAATATTATGTTTTAAGAAATATCCTTATAAATTATATTGTTTGATGTAAATGTTTTGTGCCTGTTTGGTTGAAATTATTCTCAACGCAAACGTGAAAAAGACATTTTCTGAGGCAATTATTTTAAAAATCATGTGAGAGAAGTTTTTCTCAGCATGATTTTTAAACATGATTTTACATTTGTAAAATCTAAAACAAATAGTTTTCTTTTGGTACAACACAAAAGTGAATTTTTTTTGGTACAACAAGATGAATTATTTAAAATGGCCATAAGCTGCTTCCAATATCAATTGCTAGCTTTCTTTTGTTTTGTCTATCATGTGCGAATCGGCCGAAAAGAATTCGTCTGTTTTTTTAGATGATAAAAGTTGTTCGTCTTGGGTTTTGTAGCTTACTAAACACAAGATATGTCAATATGGGTAAAAATTGTTTTTAAAGTAACAGGTATACGATATTTAGTTATTTCAATTCATTTTTTTCTTAAAAAATATAATTAGAAAAAAGGAAAATATACCACGAATATGTTTTTTAGATTTCCCAGGATATCTTGCGTATAACTGCGGAGAATAATCCCATGAGATATATATTGGACAACAGTTAAAGGCCAATATCTCATAATCAAGTTTGGATCGAACACCTGATCACTTACTTAAAGAATCCAGACTTATTACTATTCGAATCAACCACATGTTAATATATCACGAATAATGTGACACTCGAGAAAAGAATGGTGGTTCAATATTTTGTTATTGGCAAGACAAACCAATTTTTGACAACAATACCTTCAACAAGAGACACATGTCACCACCCTTCAATAGATTTATCACTATATATGCACTGCCCTCCTTCCAATCGAGCAAGAACAATGTTAAGCGAAAAAGAGGAAAAAGAGAAATAATGAAAAGGGGAAAAAACCCTAACCTGTGGAGAATGCTAGCTTGGATGCCATTTATAGAGAGAAGAAACCATCTTTCACACGAATACATGGTTTCAATTAGGTGGTGAGATACCTCCATTTGAACGAGCAATGTTAGATTCGACAAGGGAGGAGTCTCATGAACTGCGGAAGGGAGGAGTAAATTAAGGGCTGAAAACGGGTTAGAGAAATTTAAAAAGTTTTCTCATTCATGATTCACCGATGCTTTTAAAGATAAGCATTTCAAAAATCAAATTACTGTTATTTTTATAATCGATAAATTAAATCAATATCAATCTTATTTGAAGCAACAATGTGCATTTATAAGTACTTTTAGAGGCCAAAATAATTATTTAATCGTTCTATTTTGTTTTTATGATGTCTTTCATATTTTTTAAAATCGATTCTTAGTTGTATTATTATAACTGACTCTATTTATAATGTTTTTTCACAGTTAAAATGACTTCAACTACTAAATTTATTATTTATTTACACATGTGTTATCCTATACAGATTATTAAATAATAAATATTTAATTTTAAAACTATTAAATGACTCAAGCCTCTATATTTCCTACTAATAAAATCTTAATAAATAAATATTTATTTTTTACTCAAGCGATTTTACATTTTTACTCTCGACCTACATTCTTTTTATATGTAAAGATATATTATCATCTTAACATCTAGTGATTTTAAACTAATATACACTTAGTGCTTGTTTGGGAATGCTGGATTTTTCCATTTTAGCTATTTTTTGGCTAAAAAGCTGTTTCATACACAATCTATCATGTTTGGCAATTAGCTTAAATTTATAAAAAAGCTTTTTTTGGGGGGAAAAAACTGTTTTATGTCATCTAATTTGTTTTAGCTTAAGATTGTTATGATTTGATTATTTCTTATTCTCAAAACTCTCTTCCCTATTTATCCTTACAAAACTTACTTCCAAATAAATATTATTAAATTTTACAATTAACTTCATACCCTTTTTCGTAATTTACTATATAAAAAGCGATTTTTTAGACCATCCAAATGAAAAAGATTATCTTGAAATCGCTTTTCAGCAAACAGATCCAAACAAAAATAGATTCTGATTATAATCGATTATCACAATAATCGATTATTCATAAATCGATTATCAGCATAATTTTTTTTTTCAGCTTTCCCAAACACACACTTATTTATTCATTTTTGAGCAAGAAGATGCCACCGGAGGTGGATCGACCTCCCTGTACACCTACATTATATCTATATATTATGTTTAATACAATGAGGGGAAATCAAACCAAATTTATATCTCATATATGAATACATGATACATCTAAACTAGTTTGGTAATTTACATATCCATATTAACATCCTTAAAACCAGATTAAAAAAGTTTAATTCTTTGGTTAGTATAAGATTTTTATATTAATCATACGTCATCACATGTATAATTTCGAGATGATTATCGCAAAAATCAAATAATTTATATAATATGTTAATATATAAATAAATAATAATATAAATTTTTTTTATATTAACAATACATTCAAGTTTAGACAGGTGCATTCATATTAATATTAGGTACATCCAAGCTTATTCTTATTATTTTTTAAAGCTTAGGACAGGTGCTGAAAAGTGACCATTCAATACACAAAGAGAGCTAGGCTTCTAGCATACAGTATTTGGTTAGCTTCGCCTGGGCAACCCAAACCATGTTTCCGAAATTTAGGAAGTGTCCTAAGGCCGCACGCACCTGATATTTTCTTAAAAAATTATCGTTTCAAGAAAACTAGAAAAAAATATTAAAAACGATTGAAAACAAAGGAAGAAGAAGGAAGTACAGAAAGAAAAGACTTGACCCTTGAGAAGGTAAGTCCACAGTGATCTTCCTACATCTTACACTTACTCCTTAGTTCTATTCTTCAATCCCACCCTTATCTTCTATTCTTCTTCTTTCTCTGCTCAGTGCTCATACCCCAAACCCAAAGTTCAAACACCAGAATTAACTCAACCAAATCAAATCTGAATTTTATAATTATAATTAATGTCCTTTGAAAAAGTTACACTTCATTAAATTATTATTGTAAAATGATATAATCTTCTTCATCATCATCTTCTTGGGTAAATATACTATATATATGTTACTACTAGTATTTAGTAATTAGTAGTAGTAGGATGATGTTTCATTTTGTGTGGAATAAAATAATAATAACAAAAAGCTAGGGAATTGTATTGCTACTTGTTACTGCTAGTATTCTATTGTATTTTTTGTTCCTTATTTTCTTCTCCTTCTAGACTGCTGGCTGTCTCTGGCAGCAGAAACAGAAGCTGCAAAGTTCCGATAAGGAAGATACGCAGCGTTTTATTGTTATGGAGGAAATGTACGGCGTGCCGTCGTCCACGGCGGATTACGCTGACAAAGCCTTGCTGACGCCGGAGAATCTGATCTTCCCGGCGGACTACCACAGCTACCTCATGTCTTCCTCCCTCCGGATTCCCATGTTCGGATCCGACGAGTTCATCTCCGCCGCAGAACCCTCCTCCTCCGCCGGAATTCAACGGCAGCAGGAGCAGCTTAACGTCGACGCCTCCACCGTGATGAAGGCCAAAATCGCATCTCATCCTCACTATCCTCGCCTCCTCCAAGCTTACATCGATTGCCAAAAAGTAAACTGAAAACTCATTTGAATTTGTTGAAATTGTAACCGTTTCAGAAACGGTTACGATTATAACAAACTTGTAACAACTTTGATTCTGTTAATAAACAGGTAGGAGCGCCTCCGGAAATAGCGGAGTTGTTAGAGGAAATCCGGCGAGAAAACGACCTGTGTTATAAGAGGGAGGTTGTTTCCACGTGTTATGGAGCCGATCCCGAGCTCGACCACTTCATGGTAATTGGTCCCCCCTTCTCTTTCTCTTTATTTATATTTATTTATTTATTTATTGAACCAATTAAATACAACTTTTGTCACAGATTGTGTTGTGTCTTCGATTATTATTATCCATTTCGATATTCACATAATTGTGTTTGTTTCAGGAAACCTACTGCGACATGCTAGTAAAGTATAAATCAGACCTGGCTCGCCCTTTTGATGAAGCTACTAGCTTCCTCAACAACATCGAAATGCAGCTTAGTCATCTTTGTACTGGTTCTAATTCAGTTCCAACCATTAATTCTGGTCAGTTTTACTTCTACTTCTCTCTCTCTCTCTCTCTCTCTCTCTCTCTCTCTTTAGTATGAACTACCACACTCACTGGTAGTAGTACTATATAATTTTGGGAGCTCGATGCTCGTTGATATTTGTGCTACTCTACTGCTATGTATGCCTATAACCCCTTTTTTTCTTCTAGTGCTTTTATGGAGAAACAAAACAAAGGATCAAAACGTTTCTGAGGTTGTTATTATATTATAGTACCATGACTTGGGAGATGTATTCCCAGCGTTTAAGAAACTCTGCATTCATGTATTTATACATGGTTGGATCAATTTTAGGCTTCCTTACACCTTTTTAGTGATTGATCCAACATGTGTGAATGCTTGAATATAGAGTTTCTTAAATGTTAGAAATGCGGATCCAACCACATGGTGCATCATGTCTATGTTATTGGTTACTTTCTTTGATTCTGCTGCCTGCTTCTTATCCGCTTAGATTTTTTTGTTGTCATTTTTCGATTGTTATTTTTTAAAGAAAAAATCTGAAGGAAAATCATTGGTGGTGGACATAAATAATTGTCGCAGAATAATCTAACTTCTTGTTAGCAGCAAATAATGTGGTTGCAATTATAAGACGTGACACCACAGCTTTTGAACTAAAATAAGGAAAAGAAAACCCTAACACACCATACCCACAAGACTCGATCTTTCTCTCTCTACTTGCATGACGGTGACTTCACTCTCTTCTGCGCAGTTAATCTGTAACTTTAAGAGAATCCCTTGTTTTTTTTTTGTATGCTTTCACTGTTAGACCGTAATCCTATGCTTCTTTCGTTATAGGAGAAATAAAGTTTGAGTTGTTTGGTCATTCATAGGTTACCAGCGCTGAACGAGCCTTTCACCTTTTTCAGTTCCTTCTTTATACGGGTCTCTCTCATTTAATTACTAGTTTCCTTTGGTCTTGTCTTGTTTTATTTGTTTGTACTTTGGAGCTGTTCTCTTCACACACTACTCTTTTTGATATCCCATTTTTCTTTTCTGCTTCTTGCTCGTGAATGTTACTAAGTTTGACGAACAATGGACTTTTGCATTTGGCTTTCTAATTTTGACATTGCAGACGTTATTAATGGCATTTCAAATAGTAGCCTCGATACTAGTTTGGCACTGACAAAACAATAGATGATGGTTTTCCAAACACGTCTTAAATGGGATGCTTGCTTTTCTTGCATCTGCCACCCATCAAATGGTTTTTTCGTGTGGTATTTCTATTGGCTTCATTTTAATTTTGGTTTCCTACTTCCAGCTCATTAGCTGACTGGCTGCACTGGCATCCATCACTCTCATCAATATGCTCAGTGCACGCTTATTTCGAGCAATTTGCCGTTTAAAAAACTTCCACAGAAAAATTTATTCAAGTAATGCTTATTCCCGCTGTAAGTACTTGGTTTCTTGTTATGTGAGTTGTGACATGCTCACAGTCAAATTAATTGTTGGTCTTCTTTAGAATTCGATGAGCTTAACATGTTTTATTGCGTTTGTAAGAAAATTTATGGAAATAATTGAAGTTGAATACTTGCCATCATTACCTATACCTTTTAATTAGTCTTGTGATAAACGTTTGATTTAACATGCATGTCTAATATTTTGGTCTGTTAATTGTTTGAGCGAGCATTTCTCTTGTGATAATGACATTGTTTTGATGTGCTTCCTAATGCGACAAAAATAAACAAATGTTGGTAGTGAATATTTTGAAGATGATGCAATTTTACTAGCTTTTATACCTAAAAAAACCAATATGGGGATGATTTTTATCTCATGAAGTTAAGAGTTAAAAGAGAGGACGCTCAGGCTTAAATTATTGTATGATTCCGGAAGAATGTAGCAGAAATACTATATAAAATCTGACGTAGTGGAAACTAGGGAAAAAAAATATTCTTCAATATCAACATTTGCAATTCATCGGTGTGAATTAGTCCTTCGCAAAGTTATCAATTACGGATGGCGGACCATGGCAGAAGGCCAAAAATCCGTCATTTTAAGCCGCCTCAAAACGCCATTGCGGCCATGGCGCCGCCATCCTTCATAAATTGGCCATAGCGGTTGGCCAAAAATCCGCCACCGCAATCCGCCATGGCGGCGCCATGGCGGATTTTTGATAACACTGGTCCTTCGGCATCAAAACACACTTCCCATGTAATCTTATATCTATCCCTTTTAAGGTGTGTGCAACCCTCATTATACAGATGCAGAACTTTCTTTTTTCTTGCTGCACACGTGAAATTTACATGCTTTAAAGTCTGGTGATGTCTAATATAATAATAACCTTCCAATCTACTCATTTTGGATTGGACGAACATAACATGATCTGACAGTAATGGCACACAATGATTCTGCTTTCATACTTTATTAGTGTATCTAGTTCCAATAGAGCACAGATGTGTATTGTGAGATAAAAAAATAGTCATTGGGAATTGTCTATGGGGCTGATAGTCTGTCTGCAGCAAAAGCAATGTCAGATTTTCTTAAAATAAATAAATGGAGAGTAGCTTTGGGTTAGTAAAATTAGAAGAATGAGCACAACATAATTGTAATTAAGTTTATCCTGTTTAGCATATTGCTTTCGTACAAGAAAATAAATTTTGTGAATTTACTTATTATGTGATGCAAGGTTTTATTTTTGAGTCCGCTGATTAGAAATTGATGGCTTGCTTCTTCCCTTCTACTTCTTCCACATCAAGTTCTTTCTGATATATTGTCTGTTAATGTGTCTCCTTGCACCCTATATAATAATCACACATCCTAAATTGAAGTATATTTTGCATTTTATTTTTGAGTAATGGTTATGAGTTTTTTTTTTTTGTTACTGAATTGTGTCCATGCTTGAAGGTCAGTTGCAATTCCCATAACCGATTTTCTGACTGTCGAGTCTGGCATACTGTGGATTCTAATAATATTTTAATTTTGAAAGATTTTTTTTTTTTTATGTTGCAAAGTAAGCATGGTCAGGTTGGCTATAGTTGGCAAATATTATTGTTTATGCTTGAAAGTACAGATTACCTTTTTAGTGGTGATGTTTTAATTTGTAAATGGCTTTGTATTGCATCCTTTGATGGATTCTCCTTCATCATCCTTTTTGGATACCTATATTCCTTTTAATGTTTGCTTCAAAAGCAAAGTTGACAGGGTGTGAAATCGATTGTTTCTAATTTCTTCTACCTTCTTGGCTTCCTTCTTTTTCTTTCCATATCAAAGTTGACAGGGCGCCAAATTGGATTGTGTATTTATATAGAAGCGACTTTTCAACTGCCTCTGTGGCAAACTTATGTTTATTCTTAGCATCAATGGGCCATTTTCTTGTTTGGAATGATAGTTATTGCTGTATTGAAGCTCTTGGATTTTTGAAATATGCTTTTCTATTCGATCGTTGTTGAAATTATTTATGCTAGGAGTGGTGCATAGTTGTTGAATGTAGTAGCTATAGTTACTCTGAAATTTTTAAAGTTCCAGTTTTTCACAAGGAAAATCTTCTAACTCCGCCTCTGATTTATGCCATTTTTCAAATCTTCACAAACGACTTCAATATCTAAATGAGAAAATCTTTTAGATGCGAGATGTGATATCACTAAATGACCCATTTAAATACAAAGATGTACTCGTCTATAGTTTTAAAACCATTCTAATCAATCTTTGGGATTTCCAATATTCTTGCATTTAGAATCCTTGGGATAGCATGGTTGATTTTTAGTTTCCGTTAGGCCTCTAGAGGGACTTGAAGATTGTAATGTGCTGCACACTGATTTATGTTTTTGGGTGATATGATTGTTGGAATTTTGGGTTGATGTCTTTCTGTGTCATCTTATTGTAAGTGTAATGTAGGACAATCAGAATAATCTCAATTTGAAACCGATATAATTTTATTTTCTTTTTAATCTGATTGAAGGCATCAGTAGTACTTAAAAGTGATGAAAAAAATCAATATAATCAAGCCTGCATATATGAAGTCATTGCTTGAGATTAAGTCCAATGTTTGGATCTGAAGAAAATAGAGGATTGATGTGAAAAGTAACTAAAGCATCAAGTCTAATGTTATCTTTTGCAATCACACACTGATGAATTGTAATAACATGGTTATAAAAAAAAAAAAAAAAACCTGATTTTTATTGATAGTAGGTTTACTTTGCACTTCCCTTGCATGTTCATTATTTATGGTGTAGTGGAGAAATCAAATTTGGTTTCCACCGTTCCCGCCTTCGGTGATTCCACATGAAATGAATCTATGGTGTGCTTTACAGATTTTAAGTGGTGGGTGCATGAGATGTTAGCGTGCGGGGAAAATATTGAGAAGTTTCATTTCACCTTTGCTGATTAATGTTTGAATCCATATTTTGCCATAAGTAGGGCTATAGCGAACTGTGTGTACATATATATAGCAGGAGCAGATTGGATGTATTGACTTTTGAGTACAAAAGATTAGATTATACGGAGTAGAGTGGTGCTGCTTTGTGCAGTCTCTCTTCCAAGTTGCTACGTAGTGCAGCATTGTCATTTTTGTAATTTGCCTTACTGTGTTTACATTCTTTCCTATGGGACTGATATTGAAGGATTAAATAAACCCTAGGTTTTGCTTAAAGCCTTGACATGTGCATAAATTGAAGTCATGTAGAAACTATGTAAAGAAATGGCATGCAAAATATCATGCTGCTGGATGGGTGGTATTGGTTACGCGAAAGGGCAAAAATAAGAAAATTCTAGCCTCCTTTAGAAGTGTGCATAATGAGATTTACACATTGAAATGCATTAAAGGGAAAAAAAAACCAAAGTTCTCGAATCTCCAAAATAATCTGCAGTCTGGACTTTTCAGATTGTCATGCATGGTTCCTTCCTAAAGCTTATATTTTGGATAACTGCATAAGCAGGCAACAATGTGAGGGGGAAGACCTTGGTATGGTGGCCGATTATGGGGGCACTTATTATATATATGTATATGTATGTATATATATAATATTTGGGGGTGTTGAATAGGCCCTTTAAGAAAAATCCCGTTCACAGCGGGTGATCTAAGAGTTAAACCATTCACATGCACTCCCGCAGATTTAGCTGTGATTTGCAACAGCTTTTTCTTTGAGAGAACGTTCAATGCCATGTATGTATATCTTCCCTAAGCACTCTGCCCTGGCCTCTATGGCTGCCCACTGCTTTGCTTCTGCGTGGGTTAGTGCTTGTCCTTGCCATTTTTCCATATTTTGTTCTCTTGTGGCCCATTATGGCCCTCTATCTCTGTCATTGACCCTTAGGACAATTGCACAACGCATAACACTTGTCGATCTCCAAATGCCTTTCCTTTTTCACAAAGGGGCCCCCTCCTCCTAAAGAAAGCATTCTTATTCTTTTGTGCCTACTTTCAAGCCTATACTTTCTCTCGATAGTAGAGTTTTGGTTGAATATTCATTTTTGGGGACACTGCTCTTACTAATGCCAATATTGGCATATTGGAAGGTCTTTTGCTGTACAATTTTATTGTAAAAAATCGGGGAAAGAAAAGAAAGGTGAAACATCATTGATGGATGCTAAAATAATGGAGAAAGTGAAAGGAAAAAAATCAAATATATATTTATCACATTATATACACAATTTGTATTATTTAATTACATTATATTTTTTTTCCACACCTACACTTTACCCTCTAACCTTGTCACTTTAAGTTATTATAACCTAATGTCAGCTGACGGGCATACACAAAATGTGTCCAAAAGCATTATTCCACACGTTTATCCAATAATTAAGGACTGTGATTATGTGTTGGAGTTGGGAATTAAGATCTGTTATTATGACTAGGGTAATAGGGTTGTGGCTTACGACTGGGGAACGGGAACTTGTGGTTGCTCAAGCCTGTTTTGATGATGGCCGTACCGTTTGCTTCATTGTAACACTTTGAGTCTCTCTGGTTTGGGTCAGGGTGAGTGACAATGGATGGAACCAGGCACTGACACTGGTGTGTTTTCTTTTTCTTTACTTTCTTTCTTTCCAACCTAGGTCTGATGTGGTCTGGTGTGTACAGTGTACTCTCATGCGACGGTCAAATCCTTGTCGGATATTGAGTGGTGTCAGAAGCAATTTGGGAGTGCTCGTGGGGGCACTCAACATTATTCGCCAGTTGAGATAAGTTGCTCGGAAATGATAAAAGGCTAAAGTTTCACTCACGATTAATTTATGTTTGGGTGACATTATAAAATAAAATTTTACATTTTTATTTATCATGTTTTTTAATCTTGCTTATTATTTATTTTTTATATATTAAAATATAATTTAGCGATTTTATATATTATTTTGTATTTCCTTTTGTATAGTTCATATATTGTTTTTATATTTATATTTTACCAAATTAATAAACATTTTTGTATCAGTCGTAAGAGTGTTTCAAAGTCTTATACAAAGGTTTTGCTACTATTTGGCTAGATGATGGGGGTGTGTCTTCAGACGAAGATTTTAGTACTGGAGATGTTGATGCTCAAGATGGTCAATTAAAGGGTGAAGATCGTGAGCTTAAGGATAAGCTTTTACGTAAGTTTGGGAGTCACATTAGTACTTTGAAATTGGAGTTTTCTAAAAAGAAAAGGAAGGGCAAGCTACCAAAGGAAGCAAGACAAGCACTACTTCAGTGGTGGAATGTTCACTACAAATGGCCTTACCCGACGGTAATGTTTCATTGCCAGTGTTTGTATTTGGAAACTGTTGAATTTCATTCCCATACAAGCAATTACTGAACTTCATAATTCTAAGCTTTCAAATCAAAACCTTGTTTTCTTTGAACATACAGGAATCTGATAAGATTGAACTGGCTAAGTCAACAGGGCTAGACCAGAAGCAAATTAACAATTGGTTTATTAATCAAAGAAAACGTCACTGGAAACCATCTGAGAATATGCAGTTTTCTATGATGGAAAATCTCACTGGACGGTTCCTTGCTGATGAATGAGGTGCATCAGTGCATGTACATGACATTCTCAAATGTATATCCTGATTAATTAATTATTGCTTGTATTTTATTTTGTAAATTCTAAATTAAAAGCAGATTACTGACAGTAAAATGCTACTTTCCCAGAAAGATAAAGGGAATGATCACAGTAATTTGGGCGCGTCACTTTTAATTGTGATAAATAACTTGACATTGTGAATGAATGCTCATTCCTTGGATCATGGTCCTACCTAGCCCGTTGCATTAGTTTGTCATTTTGCATATGGGTGTTTAAATATAATATCTAGGCAGCCTAAGAAGAATTTTAGCCTCGACATTAACAAGGTTAATTGCATTTGGAATCAAGCTCTTTCCGAAGAGATACTAAAGAGTCTTTTCAGCACATCCATTTACGAGTTTATAGTGGATAGTTTATAGTGGATGAGAAAGTGATCATATTTGACAAGTATCTCTGTCACGAGCTTATAGCATTTTTTCATAAGTATATAGTTTTTTTTTTCAAACGCTACTTGAAGTAACGTTTATAATTTATAGCGTTTTATTTTTCTTCTTTTTATTTTTATCTTTATTATCTTAATTTAATTCTATCTTTATTCTCTTCTCTTTCTTTTATGTAAAATCATTAATGAAGATTTCCTATTATGTCATTTTATATTTTTCAGCTAGTTCAACCGTTAATTTTATCAAACACTTTCACACAAAATAAGTTACCTCATCCGTTATCCGCTGTCAGCTAGATTATCCGTTAACAGCTAGTTTTATCGAATAGGCTTTAAGTGTCACTTAACTATTGTTCTTGGCTAAGGGGAACATTTGTAGATATCTAATTTTGTATTGATATTTGTTTATGTTTTAAAAACATATTATGTAGTGCTAAAGTAATTAAAATATTATCAACAACTGTTAGCATAAGTGGTAAGGAGGATTGTATCAATTAAGTGGAATGATTCACCTCATTGTGATGCATTTTACATACTGCTATCTCTTATATATAGGTTATAGTACTCCTTGTATTCTTTATGAATAAAATTTTACTTATAAAAAAAGGTTTATTGGTGTTGGAATCCTGAGAAGGACTCTTCTTAGTGGGTTAGTCACATTTTTGGAATGTGGCAGTTATCCATGACCTGAATTTTTATTTACATCAAGAACTAAGGTATTAATTTGTTTTTCAACTTGATGAAAGTTTATATTAGATCATATAACTTTCTGAGTTATCTGGAGTAAGTCAAGCCTTGCATACGAAGAATCGTTCTTGGTGATCATTGATACAAAATTTAAGATAAGTCATAAACCATCCGTAAAGATACAATCTTCCAGGATATTGTCAGACGTCTAAGTGGAGATCTAATATTTTTTGGTTTTCGGAGTATCCTCTCACTCAATATGTGAGAGACTAATCTCTCGGAATATTGTCAGACGTCTAAGTGGAGACCTGTCCCTATAGTATTTTTTTCATAAGCATGAATTTAGGGATTGAACCTAAGACCACATGCTTAAAGGGACTCAAATCTATTTCACTTGGATTAACACACATTAGTATTCAGTAATATTGTAGTTAAAAAATAATGTAGTTAAAAAAATAATTTTTATCTCATGAGAACTTTTAAGTTTTACTTCAGTAAATATGAGTAGCTATTATATTTTATAAGATTTTAAGTATATTTGGATTAATTTATTTTGCATCATAAAGTTTTTGTAATCAAATGTTTTCTTTGTAATATTTTGAATTCATTTAATGTTTTCACTTTTTAACAAATACCCTACGTCAAAATCAAACTCACTTTAATTTGACTAGATATGATACTCGATTTAAGACCTGTCGGGTAAATTTTATACTTCTGTAAGCAAATAGCCCTGTGTCTCACAAAGCGATGAGAAACATCAACAAGGAAGCCCCTCTTGCCTTTTTATAGAAGTTTCGCGGTTAGGTCCTTCGCTCAGCACATAATGTGGGACTTCATTGTTACTGTGTCCTTGGGTTACACATTTTTTAGGGCTCTAATCGGTGGTTTGGATCAAATTTGAAATAATTTAACATCTGAACTAATTAATGTTAGCTGGATTGGATTTTATTGGAATTTTGACTTGAACCCGAACGAAACCAATTTAGTTAAATTCGGGTTGGTTCGAATCGTTTTAGGGGATTATCCTTTTTTTTTAAATTAAATTAATTTTAATTTTTGAAAAATAAAAAAATTCTGACAAATCAAGAAAAATAGGAAAAAAAAATGAATACACTAACAGAAATTTAATACCCGTATGTAACCATATTACAGATATGAAACCATTCATGTCTGTGCACTTAACAAGTTGTTGAGATAACTTGGTTCTTGACATTATATCTCATTGTACATATGTTATGGTTTCTTCTCAGTTCATGTTACCCATTCAAGCATGACGTAAACCAATATCATAATTTCAGCTTAAAAATCAATAGCATGTTGCAATTAGTTGATCCAAGCATTGGATGTTTACCATCTAAAGGGAGAAATTGGGTCATCACCCATAGCTAAAAAAGGGTCGCTCACACCACTTGCGGAACATAATTGAAGGAATCAAATTAACAATAAATACTTTTCCTAAGGAGAGACAGTGACGACGAGATTCAGGAGGAGATGGTGACATGGGCTAGCTGCGAACTTGCGGTGGTTGAGGGAGGGAGTGGGAGACGCTAACGGGGTTAGGGTTCTTTTGTTGTGCGTATCATGATTCGAGGGGGGAGGAGACGAGACGTCAGACGCGGTAAGACCGTAAGGAAATAAGGGTTGAGGTTTTTTTTTTACTTTTATTATTTGAAGGATATGGTAAGGTTCTTTCGTCTCAAAATTTTTAAAAAAAGTGAAATAATAATAATATAATAATTTTATAGTAATTAGTTCAGTTCAGGTTGTACGAGTTAAAAATTTGGATCTCAAACTCGAACCGATTGTCTCGAGTTCAAGATCTGAAATCCAATTCATTTCGACAAACCATATATCTAAAAATATAACATATTTTATGTACATCTTCATTTATTTAATATTGGATTGTTTGGCCATGTTTAGGAGCTTACTTTAGAATTCATTTTTAAAGAAAGTTAACAAATATTCTTTCCTTGTATTTTATGAAGAAGTGCTTTTTTTATTTTTAAATATAATGTTTTAAGTAAAATATTAAATATAACAACAACAACAACAGTAATCTAGCCACTTTATGAACAAATGAGTTAAAGAATACTTAAATCAACTTCAACTCACTACCAAAAAAGTCAAGTTCAACTCATTTATTTAACGAATTCAAATTTAAGCCCAAGTTGAACTCATTGACGAGTCTCGAACTACTTTGACTCACTTCCAACCTTATTTGATTCATTACTTGCCCAACTTTGTTAACAAAACTCATTATTATATACAAATAGTTGTTGAACAAAAATACTATGGAGCTTGACCTTGGCAGATTCCATACAATCGACGCACTCATTCTTGAATCATCTAAACCTGGTAGAATTGATCGAGCCATAGTTAGGCTTTAATATGTTTGGGCAACCATCTTTCTAGCCCAACCCAATCTGTTGCCGATTGTAGTTGGGCAGGTCGGTCCACTTGCCTACCTATTATTTTGTTTTGTTTTTATAATGAATTTCATCTATAAAAAATTTTAATCAATAAAAAATAAGAAATTTGGTGTACTTAATTTTGGACCAATGGCAAATATATTAGGGAAGTAGTCCAATTACAAATTAAGTTTTCCGTTTTTTATTAAAGAAAGTAGTATACTATTAAGTATAGCTTGTTAAGTTTAAAAAAGTAACTAAAATTCTAAATTATAGATTGTATCCGTCTGAAATGGGTTAACCTGATTTTAGGCCGAGTCACAATGGCTAAATTAAGTTTGACGTATAGTTTGGCAATTTGATCCACACTTTTTATCATACTATTCAGGTTGACCCATCGAACCTGATTCATTTCGACAACTCAAAGTTGAAATAGACAGATGCAAACATTAGAAGGGTGGTTGAATGTTGTTTGAAAAATTTATGCGAAATTAAGAAACTTTTTCGCAAGCACAGACGTGTGAGAATAGACGAGTAAGCTAAGACAGGTCAATCAGACTAATAACTCGTCTGAAGGTTTTCACAGAAAACACACAATCATACAAGATGAAAATAGTTTGATAAACATAGTTAAAAACTCCTTTAGTTAGATGATAGTTAAGATAAATAATCAAACTAAAGAGTTAAGGGAAAGAGAGAGATAACTCAGCAGGTTTTATCCTGGTTCGCCCCTTAACAAATGAGGCTACGTCCAGTCCTTGGTTGCACCAAGTTTTCTTCACTATAACTGAATCAGGTTACAGAACAGACAAGTATTATTTTCACATCTAACCTCTTCGGGCTCCAGACAAGTATTGTTTGCACACCTAGCCTCTTTAGGCTCAGACGAGTATTGTTTGCACACCTAGCCTCTCCAAGCTCAGACGGGTTTGTTTGAGAGAAGTTGTAAAATAAATTACAATTTGCAAGTCTTTCACAAGCACTCAGACGGGTGTATTAAATGTGAAGTTCTAAAAGACTGTGTAATAACTTCAAATGATTGAAGAATAAATAATGAAAGAATGAAGATATAAATACTCAGAGTAATTGCTCTTTGAATGCAGTGTTCGTTCTCTACTTGAATCTTCAAAGTCTTCTTCATTAAATAGGCTTCAAGGTTTTATAGTCGTTAGACACATTGTTTGAAAGTTTGGCCTTTTGCAGATCTTCATTAAATGCAAAAGAGTCATTCTGATCAGCCATTAAAGCCTTAAGAACTTCGTTTGTTCTCTCTCATCAGAATGGTGAAGACTTCTGATACACCTTTGGTCTTAGCAGGTCTTTATACTTGCTTTTTGCCATCAGAGAAAAGACTTTCCCTTTTGGTGTAAGATGCAGTTGTGTTCAGGTAAAGTTCTTTGTTGAAATTCCTTTTTAGAGACGTGACAACTTTAATCCAATATATTCTTCAACGTTAGTCACCAGACGGGTGAGTAACTTGATTAGACGGGTTGACTCTTAATAAAGAGAATGATATCAGTTGCGTAGTCTTTCAGACAGGTGAGTCTTCCTTTGATCTGACGGTTGATTTCTTAATTAGACGAGTTGAAGGGATTTCTTCAACGCTGGTCAACAGACTGGTGAAGACTTCATTAGACGGGTGAACTTTTAATAGTTCAAATGAGTGAACTTTCTCCTAATGTCTTAGATCCAGACGGGTGATAACACGCTAAAGCACAGTTCATATAGACACTTAATGTTTTAATCTGCACACTGAGTAGACGAGTTAAACACCACAGACGGGTTCAATTAAATCATAGAACAACTATTTTAATCTCATTAAAACTATGGCAAATGCACATCAGACATTTTGGAGACTCAACAATCTCCCCCTTTTTTATGATGACAAAACATGTTAAATGATTTAATGAACTTAAGAAAAATTCACATAAAGCAGTCATGTATATGTATCAGACAATTGTAACATGATAAGACATGTTAAACGTTGTTCCATTATTTAACATCCTCAGACAGATAAGCATTAGACAGATAAGCATTGTTATAATGATCTCCTTATCTTAGTCTTATCTTAGTGGTTTCTCCCCCTTTTGACATTATCAAAAGCAATAAAATATAGACAGAGAGAAAAGAAAAGATATATATTATTTATCATATTTCCATATCAGACGGATAAACAATTGTTCATATCAGCTTATAACATTAAAACATTTTTCATTTAGCTTTCTCCCTCTTTTGACATCAGCAAAAAGGATAAACAGAGAAACCGAGGAGGTAATTGTATTTAACCATCATTGGCTGTGTACCAGGTAATTTTAAAAAAGAATTACAAAAAGGTACTAAGAGAACAAAAAGAGTTAAAAGCAAGTTTGTCCTTTGGTTTTGCCGAAAGGCTTCTTCAACTGCTCCTCTTGAGCAGATGCATCCTCTTGATGGTTTTAAAAACAAAGAGAAAGATTTGAAAACATAAGAACGAAATACCTTTTAAAAGAAAAAAAAGGTTTCCCCTTTTTAAAGACCAAAGACGGTTTTAATTTTAAATGAAAACAACAAAAAGATGAAGGTTTAAAAAAAACGATTTAGATTTAGAATAAAAACAGCTATGTACACATTTTGCCTCAGATAAAGAAATGACATTAAACATAATAACCATTTAAAAGAAAATTATTTCAAATAAAAGTATGACTTATAGAGTCAGACGGTTAAACACAGACAGGTAATGCAATACACATTAGACAGGTTATTCAACAATGCACTGTATGTTTAAGTTATCTCTTATATACTTAACCCTATCCTCAGCTAATGGTTTTGTAAAGATATCAGCCCATTGATTTTCAGTTTTAACAAACTTAACATCAAATACACCTTTTTGAACATAATCTCTTATGAAGTGATGTTTGATTTCTATGTGCTTAGCCTTAGAATGTTGTGTGGGATTCCTAGTTAAGCAAATAGCACTTGAATTATCACACCAGACAGATATATTATGCTCAAATATAGAGTAATCTTTGAGTTGATGTTTTACTAGCAGCAACTTGCAGCAGAGACATATTCTGCTTCTGCAGTTGAGAGAGCGACAGTCGTCTGTCTTTTGCTTGACCAGGAGACTAAGTTTGCTCCAATGAAGTGACATCCTCCACTGGTGCTTTTCCTTTCAATTCTATCTCCAGCAAAGTCAGCATCACAAAAACCAACTAATTTGTAATATTGTATTCTCAAGTACATTAAACAAAGATTAGTAGTTCCAAACTAATGACACAGCTGTATCTGCTGTGTCTCACAGCTGTACCACAATAATTCTGCAGCGCCCAATTAGAACAAATTGGAGCACATATCTTGCAGCGCACAATCAGAACAATTGGAGCACATATCTCCTCTCTTTATTGTAAATATTATCTAGCCAAATCAAGATAGCAAATGAATATATATGAGCTACCATAGGAGAAATTGTAGGACACGGTATTCCCTGCAACAATGTATATATGTGGTAGCTTTTCAATGAAATAGTAACGGAGATTCTCTCCCCTCTTTGTTTTGTTATGGTATCAAAGCCATCACAGTACTGCTAAGAACGTGTGAAAGAAAAATGGGAGAATCACCGGAAAAGAGTGAAATAGAAAAGAAAACAGATTTGGTGAAGAAGAATCCTTCACCCTATGACTTGAATTCGAATGACAATCCAGGAAGTCTGATCACTCAGGTTCAACTGAAAGGAGAGAACTATGATGAGTGGTCTAGAGCTATGCGCACCTCTCTTCGCGCAAGACGAAAATGGGGCTTCGTGGAAGGAACGATCAAACAGCCACCAATTAAGTCTTCTGAATTGGAAGATTGGTGGACAGTGCAGTCCATGCTGGTGTCATGGGTATTGAACACGATAGAACCAAGCCTGCGTTCTACCATTTCCTATCAAGAGAATGTGAAGGTCCTGTGGGAGGATATTAAGGAGCGGTTTTCTGTCGTGAATGGACCAAGGATTCAACAGATAAAGGCAGAGTTGGCAGAATGCCGGCAAACAAGGATGACCATGGTGGCATACTATGGAAAGTTGAAGAGCTTGTGGGATGAACTGGCAAATTATCAACAAATTCCTAACTGCACTTGTGAGGGATGCAAGTGTGACATTGGAAAAAAATTGGAAAAGCAGCGAGAAGAAGAGAAAGTTCATCAATTCTTGATGGGACTAGATGACACTGTGTATGGTACAGTCCGCTCTAATCTTCTTGCAACTGACCCCCTGCCTACGCTGAATAGAGTGTATGCAACTCTGGTGCAAGAAGAAAGAATGAGAGCCATATCTAAGGGAAAGGAGGAGCGAGGAGAAGTGGTTGGTTTCGCTGTTCAAGCCCGTGGAAGAGGAACAAGAGGACCTGCTGAAATAAAAGACAAAAACTTGATCTGTTCGATTTGTAATCGAACTGGACATGAAGCTGAGAATTGTTTCCAATTGATTGGCTATCCCGAATGGTGGGGAGATCGACCACGCGGGGAAGAGAGGGCCAATGGTCGAGGAAGAGGACGATATAGAGGAGGAGCTGCACAGAGCAGAGGCAGAAATGGAGGAGTTCGAGCCAATGCAATACATACCAATGGAGAAACTAGCATTGCAGCAATTGATGCCAATAAAAATGCACTGAATGGACTGAGTAATGAGCAATGGCAAACGCTGGTAGATCTCCTAAGTAGTCATAAAGGGAACACAAATGACAAGATGACAGGTAAAAATAGTGCATGGATTATTGACACAGGAGCCTCTAACCATATGACAGGGAACCTCAAACTCTTGTGTGAACTGAGAGAGATAACAGGATGTCCTGTTGGCCTTCCGGATGGAAAACAAGAGTTAGCCACTAAAGAAGGGACAACAGTGCTAGATGGAGGATTGAGAATTGGGAATGTCCTTTACGTGCCAAAATTAAACTGCAATTTGATATCAGTCTCTCAATTGAGTGATGAAACAAATTGTGTTGTACATTTCACTAATATCTTATGTGTTATGCAGGACCGCACTTCGAAGATGCTGATTGGAGCGGGTGAAAGCAAGGATGGGCTATATTTCTTCAAGGGTATCCGAAATGAGAAGGCACACAAGGCTAGTGGAATGTGTCAGTTGAATCTGTGGCATCAACGCATGGGACATCCGTCGTTAAAGATCACTCAGTTGGTTTCCAATAGAGGTCGTGAAAGTAGCGAGTTGGAGAATAAAGCATGTGATGTATGTTTTCGGGCTAAACAAACTAGGGATGTTTTTCCGTTAAGTACTCATAATGCTACTAGTAGTTTTGAATTAATACATTGTGATTTGTGGGGACCTTATAGGACTCCTTCTTCTTGCGGTGCATCATATTTTTTGACAATAATGGATGATTTTTCTCGTGCCATATGGATTTATCTACTTGTTGATAAAAGGGAAGTGTCACGTACATTGATAAATTTTTTCGCCTTAGTTGAAAGACAATTTGATAAGCAGGTCAAAATCATGCGTAGCGATAACGGAACTGAATTTACATGTTTGAAAAGTTATTTTCAGGAACATGGAATTTTGTTTCAAACTTCTTGTCCTGGGACGCCTCAACAGAATGGAAGAGTAGAAAGAAAACATAGGCACATTCTTAATGTTGCCCGTGCTCTGCGATTCCAAGGGAATCTTCCTATCTCTTTTTGGGGTGAGTGTGTCTTAACTGCTGGATACTTAATTAATCGTACACCAACTCCGGTGCTGAATGGAAAAATGCCATATGAGATGTTGCATGGTCAAGTTCCCTTGTACGATCATTTGAAAGTCTTTGGTTGTTTGTGCTATGCTCATAACTTGCGAACTACAGGTGATAAGTTTGCTAGTCAAAGCCGAAAATGCGTGTTTGTTGGATATCCTTGTGGTAAAAAGGGTTGGAAAGTGTTTGACATAGACACACAACGTTATTTTGTGTCCCGTGATGTTGAATTTTTTGAGGCAGAATTTCCTTTTTCTCATAAGAACGAGGAAGGTAGTGAGTTATCTGTGAATCCATCTGCAGTGTTGGCTAGTAACAGTGAGGATGAGCCACGAGATCCAATTGACTCAGGAGAAGAAATAGACCCAACAAATAATGTTGAGATGAGCTCAAACGTAAGGGGGGGTACCAGAGATTTTGGGCCCAGCAATTTAGAAAGAAGCGATGATCCAATGTCTCATGAAAATTCAAACAATTCCAGTTCCCCCAACGCACAATCAGAAAGTATTAATCATGAGAATGTAGAGGAGTTGGGAAGAGGCCATCGCATCAAAATTCCTTCAGTCAAGCTACGAGAATTTGTGTCTCACACAGTGAAGAAATTAAGCCCATCTCCAAGTTCACCTCCTTCACAGCATGCTTCAGGTACTCCTTATCCTCTAACACATTATGTAAATTGTGAAAAATTCTCTATGAAGCATCGCAGGTTTGTTGCCGCTCTTGCAATAGAACGTGAGCCTGTTCATTTTTCCGAGGCTGTAAAAGATGCTAAATGGAGACTCGCAATGCAGCAAGAACTTCAAGCTTTGGAAAATAATGGAACTTGGATCCTACAATCATTACCCGATGGGAAGAAACCTCTTGGTTGTAAGTGGGTGTACAAGATTAAGCATAACTCAGATGGCACTGTAGAAAGGTACAAGGCGAGACTGGTTATCTTTGGGAACCATCAAGTAGAAGGGATTGACTATACTGAGACGTTCGCGCCTGTAGCCAAAATGGTTACCGTTCGTCTTGTTCTTGCTATCGCTGCAACAAAGAAGTGGGAGATTCATCAAATGGACGTCCACAATGCTTTTCTCCATGGTGATCTTCATGAGGATGTATACATGAAGTTGCCCCCAGGCTTTCGTACTTCCCAACCAGGACGAGTATGCAAGTTGCAAAAATCGTTATATGGCTTGAAGCAAGCTCCTCGATGTTGGTTTGCCAAATTGTCATCCGCATTGACTAATTTTGGATTTCACCAGTCATGTTCTGACTATTCCCTCTTCAATCTTCTGGCTCATGGGGTGCAAATTTGTGTTCTGGTGTATGTGGATGATTTGATTGTGTGTGGAAATAATTCCGATGCGATCCAACGTTTTAAGGCATATCTCAGCAAGTGTTTTCACATGAAAGATTTGGGGCCCTTAAAGTATTTTCTTGGTGTAGAAGTTGCAAGGAATCCTAGTGGGATATTCTTATGTCAACGCAAATATGCCTTAGACATCATTCAAGAGGCAGGTTTACTTGGTGCAAAACCTGTTTTCACACCTCTCGAGCAGAATCATCAAATCAGTCTTGCTGCAGGACGTTTTCTTGATCAACCTGAACAATACCGTCGTCTAGTAGGTCGTCTCATTTACTTGTGTTTTACCAGGCCCGACCTATCCTACTGCGTTCATATCTTATCACAATTCATGCAGCAGCCTCGAGTGGAACATTGGAATGCAGCTCTTCGCGTTGTTAGATACCTTAAAGGAAGTCCTGGTCAAGGCATTCTTCTTAGCAGTACAGCTAATTTCCAGATACATGGATGGTGTGACTCTGATTGGGCGGGATGCCCTTTGACTCGTCGCTCAATTACTGGCTGGTTTGTATTTTTGGGTAACTCTCCTATTTCTTGGAAAACCAAGAAACAACACACAATCTCTCGTTCCTCCGCCGAAGCAGAATATCGCTCTATGGCAACTACCACGTGCGAACTGAAATGGCTTAAGAGTTTACTATCAGATCTTGGTATTCTGCATAAAGGTCCTATGCTTCTTCATTGTGACAGTCAAGCAGCGTTGCATATAGCGAAAAACCCGGTCTTTCATGACCGCACCAAACACATCGAGGTAGATTGTCACTTTATACGTAATGAGATAGTTCAAGGTAATGTTCAGCCGTCTTATGTCCCTACACATGTGCAACTGGCAGATCTGTTTACCAAGGCCTTGGGTCGACATCAATTCTAGACTTTGCTTGGCAAGATGGGCATTCAAAATCCTCATGCACCACCTTGAGGGGGGGTAATGACACAGCTGTATCTGCTGTGTCTCACAGCTGTACCACAATAATTCTGCAGCGCCCAATTAGAACAAATTGGAGCACATATCTTGCAGCGCACAATCAGAACAATTGGAGCACATATCTCCTCTCTTTATTGTAAATATTATCTAGCCAAATCAAGATAGCAAATGAATATATATGAGCTATCATAGGAGAAATTGTAGGACACGGTATTCCCTGCAACAATGTATATATGTGGTAGCTTTTCAATGAAATAGTAACGGAGATTCTCTCCCCTCTTTGTTTTGTTAATATATAAAGATTCTTTTAACAGCCTTAAGATGAGATTCTTTGGGATCAGATTGGAATCTAGCACACATACAGACACTAAACTGAATATCAGGTTTGCTATATGTTAAATAAAGAAGAGATCCAATCACACCTCTGTAGACAGTTGGGTCTACCTTTTTACCTTCCTGATCTTTGCTTAGATTAGCATTAGTTTGCATGGGAGTTTTCATGATCTTTGAACTATCCATTTTGTACTTCTTTAGTATTTCCTTGATGTACTTTTGTTGATGGATGTAGATAGCATCACTCGTCTGCTTGATTTGCAGTCCAAGGAAGAACTTCAATTCTCCCATCATGCTCATTTCAAATTCTGCTTGCATCAGCTTAGAGAATTCTTTGCACAATTTTTCATTAGTAGCTCCAAAAATAATATTATCAACATATATTTGAACTACTATGAAGTTATCTTTTGAGGATTTCTTAAATAAAGTTGTTTTAACTTTTCCTCTTATAAAGCCATTATTCATAAGAAAAGAACTAAGTCTATCATACCATGCTCTAGGCGCTTGTTTTGAACCATATAAAGCTTTTTTAAGTTTGAAAATATGATCTGGTTTTTCATTATCTTTAAAACCAGGAGGTTGTTTAACATAAACTTCTTCTTCAATTATTCCATTTAAAAAAGCACTTTTATATCCATTTGAAATAAAGTAATTTGATGTTGTGCAACATATAGCATGAATATGCGAATAGCTTCTATTCTAGCTATAGGTGCAAAAGTCTCAGTATAGTCAATACCTTCTTATTGGTTGTAGCCCTGAGCTACTAACCTTGCTTTGTTTCTGACGACTTTGCCATCTTCATCTGGCTTGTTTCTGAAAACCCATCTTGTTCCAATAACAGACTTGTCTATTAGTTTGGAGACAAGTTTCTAGACATCATTCCTTTTGAACTGATTAAGTTCCTCTTGCATAGCAAGAATCCAGCTTTCATCTTCAAGAGTTTCCTCAATATGCTTTGGTTCAATTTCAGATAAAAAACCATATTGCTTGACTCTCTTAAGACAGATCTGGTTCTAACACCTTCAGAGGGACTTCCAATGAAAAGATCTTCAGGATGATGAGCTCTGAATTTCCAGTCTCTTCATAGATCATCATGCTGATGTTGACTTGACAGATGACTCGTCTGCTCCACTCGTCTGACAGATTCCTCCGCAGATTCAATTTTTGATACGTTTGGCTGTTGACTCGTCTGCTGGGTAAGGTCGAGTCTTGCAAGATCATCTTCTAGATCTGATAGTTCCCTATCAGTCTTTAAATTATCATTGAATTTTACATGAATGGATTCCTCAACAACAGAGGTTCCAGAGTTGAAAACTCTATATGCTATAGACATTTCAGAATATCCAATGAAGATACCTTTGTCTACCTTGGAATCAAACTTTCCAAGTTGATCCTTGGTATTTAGGATGAAGCATTCACATCTAAATGCATGGAAATAAGATATGTTGGGTTTTCTACCCTTCCACAATTCATAAGGAGTCTTCTTTAGGATAGACCTTTGATAATCCGCTGACTTATCATGTTTTATCTATTATTTTAGAGTGGATTTCAATAAATTAAGTTGAGTTGAATGTTTGATTTTATCCAAATTAGACTTTGTTTGTTTATTTTAGTGTTTAGAGTTAATTTCTTATTTTATTAATTATATTTTAATTAGTCTTTTCTCATATTTTGAATTTTGTGATTTTTAGGAAACTATTAAGCATGAAGAAGAAAGAAGAAGAAGCAATGCAATTCAATTTGGAATAAAAAGCCTAAATGCACCTTGGCCCACGTGGAAGCACTTAAGATTTTCAATTAATGGAAGTGAAGGTAAAATGGAGAATTGAAGAAAAGTTCCAGGTGTAGCAAATGTGAAATGCAATTCAAAGGATGAAAAATCAATTGAATTATGCTATGCAAGGCCCACGTTCAAAATAAAGGCCACAGGAGATCAACTTTAAACGAGATTGGCCGTTGCACAACTGCTTCAGGGCTGCCAACGTGAACTGCAATTGGAGGTTTCAAATTGGAATTGAGATAAAACATTGCAATTGAAATTGGAATTAAGATAAAATATTGCACTTGAAATTGAAAAGAAGATATGCAGGTTGAATTAGAGATTGAAGAAGATAAAGTGACTTCAATTGATTTTAATCAGATAAGGCAAATTCAATTAAAGATTGAAGGAGATAACAAATCAGTTTGCACACTGCTTATAAGAAGTGCCTCAGTGCCGTACAAGAGGATATTCACAATTCTGATAACTCTTCACAATTTTATTTTATTTTTCTTCGTCTTCTTTCTTTTCTTTTATGATGAACTGAAACCCTTTTTCTAGGGTGACGATGTAACCACGCCATGACGGATTGATAATTTTATTTCAATTTTTCTTAATTTATTCTTCTCTTCTATTTGTGTTTTATTTCCGTTCTTAATGCTTCTAATTGCTTGATCACCAATTAGATGATAGGCTAATCATAATGAGACCGAGAGGAGATTTATGTGTCAAGGGTATTGAGATAAAACCATAGGGTAACTTGAGACCGAGAGGAGATAAGAGCCTTATGCAACTGTTATAGAGAATCATAGATCTTAATAAATTCTTTGATAAATAATCATCATAAAGATATAGTTGATTAGATATCAAGGGGTAAATTTTAGTGTGCTCTAACCCAGACATTAAAATAAATTAGGATTCTTGGTTGACATTAGAAATTGATTAAGAGATTAGGATGAATTGATATAATTGAACCAAACTAAGTGGGATTAGGATTCCTTATCTATGAGGAATCTATATTCATAGCGTTAGTGAAATCGGATCCCTATAGTTTTCTTTCATTGTTTGTTCATCATTTTATTTTTTGTTTTCTAATTAATTAATTTAAAAACTTAAAAATATTTATTTTCTTTTAGTGTTTCTTCATTTTCCTTTCAAACCAATTTATTGAAGTCTAAATAGTTGTTGATTTTGCGAAGTGGTATTTGGTCTCCCAATCCTTGTGTTCGATACTCGGTTTCTCACCGTTTTAATATTACTTGTTTCGATCCGGTACACTTGCCGGAGCCCATCAACCTTATAAGTATTCTATTTTGCACATAACATGCAGTGTTTACTGCTTCAACCCAAAAGCATTTAGGGAGATTATTTTCATTGAGCATTGACCTAGCCATCTCTTGCAGAGATCTGTTCTTTCTCTCAACCACTCCATTTTGCTGTGGAGTTCTAGGTGCAGAGAAGTTATGAGAGATTCCATTCTCTTCACAGAACTGTCTGAATTGCTCGTTTTCAAATTCTTCCATGATCACTTCTAAGGGTAGAAATACAGAAACCTTGCTCATTTTGTACTTTCTTACAGAATACAGAGAAGGCCTTAAAGGACTCATCCTTGTGGATTAAGAAAAGTACCCATGTAAATCTAGAATAGTCATCAACAATGACAAATCCATATTTCCTTCCAGCTAAACTGGCAACACTAACGGGTCCAAACAGATCCATGTGTAACAGCTGAAGAGGTCAAGAGGTTGATACAAGGTTTTTTTTTGATTTGAAACTTGATTTTACTTGTTTACCTCTCTGACATGCATCACGTAAAACATCTTTCTTAAAACTAATATCAGGCAATCCTCTCACAAGGTTATCCTTTTTCAATTTCGAAATAAGTTTCATACTAGTATGTCCTAGTTTCTTATGCCATAATCATCTTTCATCCTCTTTAGACATCATACAGGTTACACTTTGATCTGAAAGTTCAGTTAGCTCAATCTTATAAAGATTTTGCTGTTTATTAGCTGAAAAGAGGGTCTTGCCACTTTTGTCTTTAACTATGCATTCATTCTTAGTGAATGAGACATCAAATCCACTATCACATAATTGACTATGCTAAGTAAATTGTGTCTTAGTCCTTTAACCATAAGCACATTAGAGATTTAGGGAAAAGGAGGTTTACAACCAATTGTACCAACCCCAATTACTCTTCCTTTTTTATTGCGTCCAAAGGCAACAAATCCACCATTTTTAGACTGGAGGTCTTGGAACATAGACATTTCTCTTGTCATATGTCGCGAGCAGCCACTGTCTAGGTACCAGCAGAGTCGTATGCTTTATCCTATCATGGATATTTGCAACAGAAATTGTTTTATTTTTAGGTACCCATATTTTTCTGGGTCCTTTTCTGTTAGTTCTAGGAGTCTGTGAAGACTTCCTTTTCTTCTTGTGAAAACACTTAGACATAACATGTCCAGCTTTTCCACAGAAGTTACAGACGGGTCTAATTCTAGCAGGAGTGGGTTTAACATAGACAGTTGAATATTTTGTTGATACTTTATGATCAGCTTGATGATCATATCCAATGGCTTTTTTGTTAAGAGAGTGTCTCTGACATCCTAGCAATTTTGTCAGATTATCTCTGCCATTAACAAATCTAGCAAGATCAGAAGTGAGCTCCTTCACTTTCTGTTGAAGTGTGACAACTTCTTCAGAATGTGATGTTTCACTTGAGATCGATGCTTCATCAGAATTTTCAGTCCTCAGCTGGCTATTCTCTTTGGCCAGCATCTCACATTCTTGAGATTTTTGTTTATGCTCACTGAGGAGTTTAACATAATCTCTCTTGAAGGATTTGAAGGCCTTAGATAAGCCTTTGGATTCCTCTACCAGCTCATCATAAGCATCATGCAATTCCTCAAGTTCAGAATGTATCTCAGTTCCAGGTTCTGAATCTATGTTGGCCATCAGACAGAGATTGGCTTCCTCTTCTGTCTCTTCTCCTTCAGAAGATGAACGTTCAAGATCTTCCCATGTGGCCATCATTCCTTTTTTCTTCTTTCTGAAGAATTTCTTTTTGGAAGCTTTCTTTAAAAGAGGGCATTTAGGTTTGATGTGACCAGGCTTCTTGCACTCACAGCAGACAACAGGGCTTTTGTCTGTTGATGTAGATTCCTTGTTGAATTTTTTGAAAGGCTTCTCCTTTCTGAACTTCTTCTTTCTCCAGAGCTTTTTCATCTTTCTGGTCATGAGAAAAGTCTCTTCATAATCATCAGACTCGTCTATGTCACAGTCAGACTCATCTGCCATTGAAGCTTTTAAGGCTTTAGCTGCCTTTAGATCAACCTTTAGAGCAATGGCTTTGCTCTTTTTTATTAACACATCTTCATTGAGCTCTTGCTCATGAACAGCGAGTGTGCCAAGTAGTTCATCCATAGTCAAGGAGGTGAGATCCTTGGCTTGAGATATAGCAGTGACAAGAGGTCTCCACTGCCTTGGAAGACTTCTGAGAATCTTAGCAACTTTCTCAGCATTAGTATATATTTTACCAAGAGATTTCAAACCGTTAGTAATAGTTTGGAATCTACCAATCATTTGAGCAACAGATTCACCTTCATCCATGGTGAATAATTCATATTTTCTACCCCACTACCCCGCATATAAAAAGACATAAATAAAATCATACATGTCTTTTAAAAATATATAACAATTAAATAAAAACATATCCTCAAGGGTAATGTGCATCACATCATCTATAACGTAAAACATAGGAATCTGAAATAATCAAAATCCTTTCAAAACGAACTGCAGAAAACATAAATAATAAACATAACCCAAGTCCCGATGTCACATATCAGAGCTGGTATACATATACCGATAATACATCGGAATAAAACCGAAAAACATAAATCATAAATCCTAACTACTGAGAGAGATCTCCTCGGGATCACTTCTCGTCAGCATGCTCACCCTCCTCTGCATATACCACAACATATGCACAAGAATAACAAAGAGAGGGGTAAGAAACACAATCATGAATATATGTAAACGGAATGGAATAGTAATTAAGATGGTATACAACATACATCAATCAACACAGATATAATCAATATATATCAAAGATGCATGTCAATGCAAATGCAACATCACTACTCCGTATGCATGTGGCCAACAACTCTAACTCTGGAAAGACGATTAGGAGTACATGCCCGGTTATCAACGTGGATGATATGCCAGACCATGGGCCATCCCCGAACACTCTCACTAATCCTGATAACGTATAGTGGCTAGTCAGGGTACTCAAGCTTATTCTTTAGGTCACTCCGACAATAGGTAGCTAGCCTATGTCACCTGGAACTTCCATACCCAACGTACCTGCAAGGCCGGGATAACACCCATCGTGGCCTCCACTATCGCGATTCATCGTTTGCTTTCCACCCAACATATCAACGTCAACGTATGATGCATGCTATGCTCAACAACATGCAAACACATGTCCAACCATCCACCATCAACACCATTACATGGCTATCAACTTTGACCAACAAGCATCAAAGATGATTTAACAACATCAAACTTGACCAATAAGCATCAAGAATGATTTAACCAACAACATCGGTAACAGTACGTCGTTACCAATAACATCATCGTCTTATTAATTGTTCTCTTTGTTAAGTCTTAACTTAACATTATCTTTGTTAAGTATTATACTTAATCTTATTATCTAAACCTCAATTCATATTTTATTAAGATTATAACTTAATCTTAATAACCTCAAGTCATATATTTATTAAGATTATAACTTAATCTTAATATCTAATCCTCAATTCATATCTTATTAAGATTATGACTTAATCCTAATATTTAAACCTCAAGTCATATATCTATTAAGATTGTAACTTAATCCTAATATCTAAACCACAATTCATACCTTATTAAGATTATAACTTAATCCTAATATTTAAATCTCAAGTCATATAGTTATTAACGTTCTTTTCTATATTATCAACCTTGAATTATGACCTCACAGTCTTTTTCCCATTACCCTAACCATTATCCCTTCACAACAGAATCTGGGTGAGAAACCCAGATTCGCTAGGCGAATCGTGGCTCGCGAGGCGAGCCCGAGAGCTCCTAAACAGGTTCTCAGATTCGCTAGGCGAATCCTGGCTCGCGAGGCGAGCCCGAGAGCCCCACTATCTGGTTCTCTCATTCGCCTCGCGGAATACAATCCGCTAGGCGAATTATGTCAGACCATAAATGGTCTCTCTGTCTCGCCTCGCGAATGGCTATTCGCCAGGCGAATCATGACAGACGTGGGAATCTTAAGAATTTCTCTAAATTATCCCTATGCCTATCATCCCATCTCTCAAGGATCATTCCTATGGATTTCCAAGACTAATCCAATATTATCAATCTCACCTCTCATAACAACTCATTCATTATGGGGTGCCAAACATTCTAAAGCTATGTTCTTTTATTAATCCTATTTTCTTCATTGTAACGCACATCATCATCAAGTCATCATTATCAATGCACATTATAAAATCTCATCAATGCATATCGTATCTATATTCATACTATTCATCGCACATCATAATATTTCAATCATATCATCAAGACAAACACCTATAATCATAATCATAGAACCATAAACATATATATTTATACAATATTCACATAGGCATATAAATGGCATATACATAACATACACATAATTACACTCATAGCATACACATAGGCATTTACAATGCATATAGACACACATATAGGGGTCATGGGTTAATCCCTTCATCTTAACCTATCCCAAAACCCACATACTCATGATCTATTTCTTCCCCCCATACCTGGTATGACGATCACCACGAACAAAGGAAGGAAAAGGTCCGGAAAAGGTTGCGTCTACACGAATGCTCAATCTTACGACGCTTGACTTCACGATCACAGCCCCAAAAGGTTCAAGAGCAGCAACTAGGAAGAGGGCTTGTGATGGCAGTGATGCTCTTCAAGCGAAAAAGATGAAGAACGATGAACTATGGTGCAATCTCCTTCAGGGATCCTTGGAAAGGGTTTAGAAATCCTTGTTTGGAGAGGAAGAGGCAGCTTCTGAGAGTTTTTCGACTTAGAAAGTAGGTTTAGGTCGAGTCTTAGGGTATAAATATGAGTTAGGGTCATTATGGGCTGATTAGAAGCCCAAAAACACGATTCTGCTGCGTGAAGATTCGCTACGCGAATACATTTTCGCTAGGCGAACCAGAGAGCCGCAAGAATCTGTCTGCCAGATTCGCTAGGCGAAGTACTTTCGCTACGCAAAACTATAGAAGCCGAATTTGGCCTTAACACCTGAAATAAGACTTGTAGATAATTCTCTAAGCTTTCCAACGCATCCAAGATCACCTCAATCGGATGTCTAGAACTAAAGATATGAACAAAACCGTAAAACATGTTTCTTGGACTTGAATGCATTGACCATTCCTTAAGGCTAAACTACCCCAACTATGAACTTGGACATCAAGAACAATCACAAACAACATATATACAACATATACAAGCAAATATTAACACGTATAAGCATAGTGTAAAAAAAACAGGATGTTACATCCTTGGCTTGAGATATAGCAGTGACAAGAGGTCTCCACTGCCTTGGAAGACTTCTGAGAATCTTAGCAACTTTCTCAGCATTAGTATATATTTTACCAAGAGATTTCAAACCGTTAGTAATAGTTTGGAATCTACCAATCATTTGAGCAACAGATTCACCTTCATCCATGGTGAATAATTCATATTTTCTAACAAGAATAGAAATTTTAGATTCTTTAATCGTAGCAGTTCCTTCATGTGTTGATAAGGAGTCCCACATTTCTTTACCAGAATCACAAGCACATACCTTTTCAAATTCTTCTGGACTGAGAGCACAAATTATAGTATATCTGGCTTTATGGTTTAGATCTCATCTTGTCTTTTCTGCAGGTGTCCACTGAGCCTTGGGCTTGTCTGAGCCATCATTATTTCGAGGAGTGTGAGGACCATCAGTGATGACATCCCATACATCAGAGTTTGATGACAAGATGAACTAGTGAAACCTTTCTTTCCAGTAGTTATAATTTGCACCATTGAAGAAGGAAGGTCTGGTCATGGAGCCTCCTTCAAGTTGGGGGTTCCCACTTGAGCTTGCTCCAGAATTCATTGTCTATTCTTCAGGATCTTTTCTTTACACTGTTAGGTGCTCAACCCAGAGGCTGAGCTCTGATTCCAACTGAAATAGACAGATGCAAACACTAGAAGGGGGTTGAATGGTGTTTGACAAATTTATGCGGAATTAAGAAACTTTTTCGCAAGCACAGACGTGTGAGAATAGACGAGTAAGCTAAGACAGGTCAATCAGACTAATAACTCGTCTGAAGGTTTTTATAGAAAACACACAATCATGCAAGATGAAAATAGTTTGATAAACACAGTTAAAAACCCCTTTAGTTAGATGATAGTTAAGATAAATAGTCAAACTAAAGAGTTAAGAGAAAGAGAGAGATCACTCAGCAGGTTTTATCCTGGTTCGCCCCTTAACAAATGAGGCTACGTCCAGTCCTTGGTAGCACCAAGTTTTCTTCACTATAACTGAATCAGATTACAGGACAGACAAGTATTATTTTCACACCTAACCTCTTCAGGCTCCAGACAAGTATTGTTTGCACACCTAGCTTTTTCAGGCTCAGACGAGTATTGTTTGCACACCTAGCCTCTCCAGGCTCAGACGGATTTGTTTGAGAGAAGTTGTAAAATAAATTACAATTTGCAAGTCTTTCACAAGCACTCAGACGAGTGTATTACATATGACGTTCTAAAAGACTGTGTAATAACTTCAAATGATTGAAGAATAAATAATGAAAGAATGAAGATATAAATGCTTAGAGTAATTGCTCTTTGAATGCAGTGTTTGTTCTCTACTTGAATCTTCAAAGTCTTCTTCATTAAATAGGCTTCAAGGTTTTAAAGCCGTTAAACACAATGTTTGAAAGCTTGGCCTTTTGCAAATCTTCATTAAATGTAAAAGAGTCGTTTTGATCAGCCATTAAAGCCTTGAGAACTTCGCTTGTTCTCTCTCATCAGAATGGTGAAGACTTCTAATACACCTTTGGTCTTAGCAGGTCTTTATACTTGCTTTTTGCCATCAGAGGGAAGACTTTCCCTTTTGGTGCAAGATGCAATTGTGTTCAGGTAAAGCTTTTTGTTGAAATTCCTTTTTAGCGGCGAGACAGCTTTCATCCAATATATTCTTCAACGTTAGTCACCAGATAGGTGAGTAACTTCATTAGACAGGTTGACTCTTAATAAAGAGAATGACGTCAGTTGCGTAGTCTTTTAGACAGGTGAGTCTTTCTTTGATCGGAAGGTTGATTTCTTCATTAGACGGATGGAAGGGATTTCTTCAACGCTGGTCAACAGACTGGTGAAGACTTCATTAGACGGGTGAACTTTTAATAGTTCAGACGAGTGAACTTTCTCCTAGTTCAGACGAGTGAACTTTCCGTTGTTCAGACGAGTGAACTTTTGCCTTAGATCCAGACGGGTGATAACACGCTAACGCTCAGTTCATATAGACATTTAATGTTTTAATCTGCACACTGAGTAGACGAGTTAAACACCACAGACGG
This sequence comes from Ammopiptanthus mongolicus, assembly GCA_039655645.1. Lineage (NCBI taxonomy): Eukaryota > Viridiplantae > Streptophyta > Magnoliopsida > Fabales > Fabaceae > Ammopiptanthus > Ammopiptanthus mongolicus. Next base: position 91,124,578 of record CM077343.1, read on the forward strand.
GTTCAATTAAATCATTGAATAACTGTTTTAATCTCATCAAAATTATGGTAAATGCACATCAGACATTTTGGAGGCTGAACAAAAGTTGTGACAATTTTTTTCGTTATTTTATTTTAGTAGCTTTTATATTTTATTGAATAGAAGTAATATTAGTACCATATATTTAATTAAAATTAAGTGAATTAAACTAACAAGGCCCAACACAGTTGGTAGATAGCTGAGTTCCTTAAACATGTTGTTAGAGATTTGATTCTTCTCATTTATATGAAAAATACTTTGTTGGGGGAGACAAAACTTACTTCGATGATCTCTACGCTTTTAAAGGGATTAGCCTCCAACTAACGGCAATGGATACCATTGTGACACCAAAAACTTAAGCGAATTAATCACTTGAAAGTTGAAATTATATAATCTCTATCAAAAAGATTACATTTAAAGGCAGAATATTTGCATTCCAGCTAAAAACAATTATAATGAGTACCAATTACCTGATGGTTATGATTTGTTAAAGAACAATAAGAAAAACTAATTGTTTCTCTCAGAATTGGTCGAAACCCAATTCCACACTAGTTACACGCAAGATACATACAAAGTCGGGAAAAAAGAAAGGAGGTTACTTTTTACACCACAAAATTCTTATATACACCACAAAAAAAATTTAAATTTTTTTTATACCCTAAATACCCTTTTCTTTTTTAATATTTTTTCCCCTAAAACCTCTTCATAATTCTATACCACCATTCATCCCAAGAAACCCTTTTCTTCCCACTCCATGCTATTATTTCTCTCTTCTCCCTTATTCACTCATTCAATTTATATTTGATTCAATTCATTGGGAATGTAACACCCCGATTTTTTTAATCTTTTATTTAAATAGTATTTAAGTTATCGTATTTTATTAGAGGGTCTAGAAAATTAAATAAATTATTCCGAGGTCATAGTCACACTCTACGCCATCGTAGGAAGCCATGGTTAAGTTTTGGGTCGAAAACTCACACGGAACCCGGTCTGCGTTTTTCCTTGACAGTAGTGCTTTACTACTATCGAGACCTAATTTGAACCCGTGAACGAGACAGTTAGTCTTAGAATCACGTTTCCAATATTTTCGAAAAGTTCGTCCTGACCTTCGAAAAAGAAAATAATATTTTATATTCGGGCTGATAATCGTTCTAGGAGATGATTCGAGCTGCCTTATGGTTTTTCGAGAACCTTGAGCCAATGATTTTCATACCAGGGCTATGATAAATCATTTGGGGACTCCTACAAATTTCGTGAGGATTTTCAAATTATCGGGACGTGAATTGACCAAATTATCCTTGGTTAGTTTTTATTAATTACCTACTATTACCTTTACTTATTCCTTAAGCCTTAAGTCACCTATTTAATACACTATTTTCACCTTTTCTCCCCCCTCATTCCCGCTGGCTTCAGCTGCTGCTTCTTCTTCTTCTTCTTCCTTCTTCTTCCTCCGTTTTCAACTTCATTTTTCTCAAGCTTTTTCAAGAAGGTTTGTGAAGCAAAGTTGCTCCCCTCATCCTCCTCTATCACCTAGAAGGTATAAATTTCATCATTGAGCTCTCAATCTTTATTTTCTTCATTTTTTTCATGAGTTTCAATTTCTAGATCTAAACTTCAAAAATCTCTAGAAAATTGTAGAAAAATCATTTTGAGACCAAACCAATTCCTATGAGCTAGTATCATCCCCTACTATCATAATCCAAGAGCTTGAAATGAAATAAGCTCTCTAGCCTATTTTTCTAGGGAAGGCCGAATGGGTGCTTAAAGGGGAAAATGGGTTTTGTTGTTCATTGTTCTTGATTTCACCTATTTCATCCCTTAATCATGTAATCCAAGTGATTAGGAGGCCAAATCAAACTCTCACCTATTTTTCATGGTGATGGCGGAAACCGTACCATGTGGGTTTAAGGGGTTTTGGTTCAAATCTTTGATAATTGATCATTGATTATGCATTAGGTATGCTTAAGGGTCATTGATTCAGGAGTCGGTAGAATTTCAATATCCCTAGCCTATTTAATTAATTAAGGGCAGTATCTGATCCTAGAGATTGGTAGTTTATGGTTTCATTATTTTAATTTCTGGCTGTGTTTTACTGTATAGAATCTGACAGGACTCGAACGCTCGATCGCGCACTTGATTGACTGCTGCGGAGCCGCATTCGGAATCTCTCGGGAAAATCACTAAGTTGGGGGAAAGAACCACAATATCGTCGGGGAGGCAAGCTTTAAATAATATATATTGATATGCGTAGGGCGACCCAAACCCTACTAGATGTCGTTTGACCGTTAGGTTGATTTTACTGCATATTGAGGTTGTCTGTGCTGTGATTGGATATTTGATATATTATATGTGATATGTGTATGATGTCTATTGTATGCTATAACTGATTAAATGTTTTTTATTTGTAAGTTGATTTTACTGTTGAATATATATTCTGGCTGTTGTTGATGTCTGTTGTGACTGCTGATGTCTGAGTAGAACTAGGCAGTGATTTCTGATAAATCAGGTGATGAATGTGTGGTGAGAAAGTCGAGGTTATATATATATGTCGTAGTGTTCAACCTAGTGATATAGTTGATCTGTTGCTGTTGTGATGTGAGTTGATACCCGGTTAAGCCAGATGAAAGTTGGTCGTGGTTGTATATAAGTCGTGGTTGAGGCACTAAGTGTTGATCCTGAGATGAGTCGGTGAGATTCATGTTGCATAGTTGTTATTCATCACTGTGTTGGCATACGGGCGATTTCGATCTTACCTATGGGGAGATAGTCATACCGATTAGTTTGGCGTAGGGGCGATTCCGATCTTATCTGCGGGGAGGTGGTCGTAACCATTAGTCGAATTGTAGACGGACGGGCGAATATCTCGACCTAGCCTGCGGGTAGGGGGATATGTCGTTACCAAAAGTTGAGTTGTTAACGAACGGGCGAATGCTCCGACCTAGCCTGCGGGCGAGAGAACATATCGTTATCTTAAGTTGCGTTGTTGACGGACGAATATTCCGACCTGACCTGCGGGCGGGGGAATATGTCGTATCCAAGAGACGATGCGGGCTTTAGACCGAACCCTACTTTATGGGGGTGGCATAGTGATGATTAGGACACCTTGATCCGTTGGGGATGTCGCGTTGTGATCGCGTCCATATAGTCTTTAGTTGCATGAGTGTGAGAGACAGTAGTTAAGGGAAAAAGTATCCGGAAGTTGTTTGGTTGTCACTGTTGTGATTTGGTGTGTTGCTATCTATATACATTATTTATATCGCTATTTTTCCCATTATGGTATATTACTGTTTCTTATCCCCTGCACTTTCCTATGTTGTATTTCTTTGTTCTCGACTGTACGAGAAGACCCTGATGAGGAGTTTCCAGAGGAGATTGACGGTATACCTGTTGAGCCTGATGCCGGCGGGAGAGCCTCGGATCCCAATGCTGGGGGACCTTGAGCGCTAGGAGAGGATCTCTAACGTGTCTTTATTTCCGTTGTTATGTTTTTAGTTTTATCCACTGTATACTCTGAAGTCTTTTATATTTGACATCAGTTGTTGTAGGCTCTACTGATGGAGCCGATACTTTTATATCTGTATATAGTACTATGGTATCAATATGTATTGTATGTTTTAATATTTCTGCAAATTTTATGCTACTACGCTACTCTATAACGCTAATAATTATAAGTGGGGTCACCAATGAGACCTCCTAGGAAGGGATTGTCTCAGGGAACACATTATTTCTCACAAATTCTTCATCTTTTTCTGCCGCTGATCAGGTACGTAACTTTGATGTTACACAATTTTTTTATCATATCTGAAATAAGTTTCCGGAACACAATTATTTCACCAACCGGAAATAAGCTTCCGGAATTCTTTGTACACACTACCGGAAATAAGAATCCGGAATACAATTTTGTTACTTCCGAAAACATATTTTCGGAGTATATATATATATATATATATTTGTGAATATCGGAAATATGAATCCGGAATGCATATATCATTTGCTACCGGAAACATGTTTCCATAGACAATTCTAAATAGCTTCCGGAATTAAGTTTCCGGAATAAGCCAGACTATGTTCTGGAATTAAGTTTCCGGTAGCAACAAAATTTCAGGTGGTTTGGTATTCCGGAATTAAGTTTTCATTGTTGTATGTATTTGTATTCCGGAAACTTAATTCCGATAAGCATGAAAAAATTGAAAAAAAAAATAAAGATTGAAATGTACCTGATGATGAACCAACAAAGAAGGAGAGCAGAAGAAGAAACCAACAACAGTGCAACTACATAAGCGATCTTCGAGCAACACACTAGCGAAGTGGAGGAAAGGGATGAAGATTTTTGCATGAGGAGTAAAGGTTTTTTTGGGGAGGAGTTGGGATTCTTTGTAAGATAGAAGGGAGATATCTGATAGGGGTATTTCAGAAAAAAAAAAAAAAAAGCAAAAAAAATTAAGATTAATGATATATTAAAGATTTTGGTGTTATAAAAAGTAACCTCCAAAAAGAAAACACAAGTTTAGGTCCAACCAGTGGTAACCCAATCTAGTTTTGAAGCCCCAATGGGTTCATATGCCTAAGCCCATAATATGTATGTTGACGTTGTTGGTGTGTTTTTTTAATCATGTAACAGTGTAACACCAACTTATGAACACGTTTCTGTTTATAAATAAGAGGACGTGTTTTCTCCAGCACCCTCGTAGTTTTGGGATCAAAATTACTCTCCCATAACATAATATGTTATCTCAAATAAATGCATCATATTAATGGATTATGTTAAATAATTATTACTATTTGATCAGATCATTTAAATAGGATAAGTTAAACTTGAGATATCAGATAATTCATCATAAGAGAAATATTATTAAAACATTCTTTAACACTTTCATATAAATCTTATAAAATTTAAGTAGAATCAATATAAATTAATGAAAATTACATGAATTTCCATCGATTAGAAAAAGTGTATCCGAAATAGAGTGTTGTCAGCGGCACTCCTCTTATAAATAATATTGGATGGGAATCCGACGTGGATAATGTAGCAGAGATGGCAACCTTGCACCCAACACTCCCTCCTCCTTCCACTTTGCGACCAAGAACCGTTCGCTGCGCCAACGACCGTCAGGCGCTGTTTAGCCGAATTGCTCCTGTCTATGATAACGTGCGCCCCCATTCTTCCACTGCTTCTTTCCCCTTCTTTGATAACTTACGCGGTATCTTTTTGCTTTGTTGGCAGCTGAATGATTTGCTGAGCTTGGGTCAGCATCGAATTTGGAAGCGAATGACAGTTTCTTGGTCTGGGTATGCATTGCATTTCATTCCAAACATCTTTTTTTTTTTTGTTTTTTTATTTGTAATTTCGTTTTTTTCTTGTGAATTTTGGAACAGAGCGAAAATGGGAGACCGTGTTTTAGATGTGTGCTGTGGAAGTGGAGATTTGGCGTTTCTCTTGTCTAAGAAAGTTGGGTCTGATGGAAAGGTGTTTCTTTTCTTTTCTTTTCTTTTTTTGAATTTATTTTGAGTTTAATTGATATGGATTTTGTACGTCATAAATCAATCACAAATCATGGTAAGAGGGACTTGTAAGGTACTTAGATAAGATTCAAACAATTTTGATGATGTATTAATTTATGATTGGTTGATAGTATAAAAGATCTTTTACACAATACATACCACTTAATTTTTTTTTTTATTATGTTAGTGAAATTACAGTTGTGTGAATCTTTTGAGTTGTAGGTTATTGGTCTTGATTTTGCGAAGGAGCAGCTATTGATTGCCTCATCTCGGCAGCAGAGTTCAAAGAACTGCTTCAGTAATATTGAGTGAGCATGGGTAATTTTAGCAATAATGCCAACATTACATAATAGCCTGGGGAACTTTTTTTTCTTTTGTTCTTTTTTGTTTCCTTTCTGTTAAGTGTCAAGTCTCACTCCAATTATTTTAATATGGTATTAGAGTGTATCATGATGTTATAGTGTATCATGATGTTCGGTAAGGGGGTTGATTGAGTATACGAGGAAAGAACTATTTATAATGACTTGGGCTACCCTTTCTTTTGAATTAGTTTTTGGGATGGAGTTTGTCAAGACCCGAAAACTCAAGCCGTGACCGGCGCACAGGCTCATACTTCTGGCCTGGCAAGCCTATTAAAAATTGCCACATACTTGGCAAAATAAATCATACTCTCATAATTTCATGTGACGCCTGAGGCTGACGAAGGCAGGGAGTGATCGCCGGTGCATGAGGCACGGACAAGGAGCAGCTCCTGGCAGGCTTCTAGGCAAAGGGACACGTGAATGAACCGAATTCATATCGGAATGAGAGGGATCCTGAAGCTATGCAGGTATGAGACTGTACAGTTGAAGGAAGGCTTATAAGAATTGATTGTTACTACCTATACCAACAAGATGCATCTTCGTTTCAGGAGTCCAGAACATAAGAACTCTATAGTTAAGCGTGCTTAACTTGGAGTACTTGTGAGATGGGTGACCTTCTGGGAAGTTTCCTAGAAAGCGTGTGAGTGAGGACAAAGCACGCTGAAAAGATTCGTGTTGGTTTGTGGGGACAATCGGCAATCCTAAAAGCAGTCCGGGTTGTTACAGAGTTAGGCCTAGTTTTTCTAATATTTGCCACCTTTAATCCTTCAAAAGATTTCCCATGGTCTCTAATACAAAGCTGTTACAGAAAACAGTCCTTTCACTCCTTAAGCATTGGTGACAAAATATAGGAAGGCAGTAACCACGACACTAACCATTTGTTGCATCATAGGTGGGTTGAAGGGGATGCTCTTGACTTGCCATTTGCTGATGGGTGGTTTGATGCTATCACTATTGGCTATGGTCTTCGAAATGTGGTTGATAAGCATAAAGCCATGCAGGAAATTTTACGTGTCCTAAAAGCTGGTAGCTTTTGTCTCAACTCAGTAATATGATTGTTGTTTCTTGTTGTATAAACTTTGACACCTACTATGGTTTCTTTTGCTTGCAGGCTCTACTGTGTCTGTCCTTGACTTCAATAAAACCAATGCTTCACTGACTTCTTCAATTACGGTATCTCTCAGTCTTTTAAGTTGCTGCTTTGTATGAGATATCTTAGCTAAGTTGCTACTTTGTATGAGATATCTTAGAATTTGGGTTTGGTCTAACTCAACCCTAGAAAACCGGCTTGTAAGGTAAGGACTGCCCTAACCTTATAAGCACTACTTAGGCCATATCTCCAGGCGATGTGGGAGTAAATACACCCACTCGCACCCAACACAATGAAAGTGTTGGAGGTTGCAATGAAGGCAGCCCAAAGTTGCCACAATTAAGACGGCTAGGGGAGGACCGCAATTAAGGCGGTTTCCAACAAGATACAATAATAATATGCACACGAATGCTCTTTCATTTTGTTCTAGTTACCCTTCTCGGCAAATGAGAGGACATGGATTGGGATTGAAAACGAAAGTTATGTGAAAGAGAAAAATGAATTTGTTCTTTTCAGCAATGTCCTTGTGTTCATCCGTTTTACAGGACCGATGCCCATAGGCCATAGTATGTTTGGCACTGCTTAGGGTTAGAGAAAAATTTACAGTCTATATATGTAAATGAATATCAGATTACCATATTTTCTACAATTTTGATTAATTTGCTTTTGTGTCTTTGATTTTCTGTTGCAAACTAAAGGTTTAACCCCCCATATGCTTTACTTCTGCTAGGAATGGATGATTGACAATGTTGTTGTCCCTGTGGCCTCTGGTTATGGCCTTTCAGAGGAGTACAAATATCTCAAAAGTTCAGTAAGAGATTTTTTAACAGGTTTGTTTTCAATTGCAGGCTTGTGGCAGGTCAAACTCTTAATTAAAAGTGGCTAATTATTTTTTTAAACAAGTTATTTAATACATTCATTATGTTGTGTCCTCTCACCTATCTTGTCTATACTTTAGATATATTGAAAAACTTGCTTCGTAAATGATTTATTTTTGGTGCTATAGAGTGAGAGGAGTGTGGCTACATACTTTGCAAAAACTGCCGTGGCTTGTGATTTGCCTGTTTCAATTATATTGATTCTTTCATTGAAGGATGGGCGAGATTCATGCAGTTCATAATTGTGCTTAATTTTAGGAAAATACTTGACAAACAGAAGGGTAAATAAGTAACTATGTCCATAGATGGTAGAACTTTGTCATATTGATAAACCTAATTTAAGAATCCTCCTTTGATGCAGGGAAGGAATTGGAGAATCTTGCTTTAGAAGTAGGATTTTCTACTGCCAGACATTATGAGATCAGTGGAGGCCTCATGGGGTGCTTGGTGGCTAAACGTTAGATGGATTATCTTTGCCTATGCATATATTTTTCCCTCCTGGTGTGGAGTGTGTTCAGGTTGTAAAAACAAATTCTGCTAATCCAAGTGCATTACTATTAATTTAATTGTAGCTCTCCTACTTCCTGGCATTTTGATGTTTACTGAATGACTAATGGAGATTTGTAGTCTTGTACTAATTCTATTTGCAAAGATAAATGTTCCAACTTCCAAGGGAATTCTCCATTCATATTTTCTTTCTCAAGTTATGGTTCTGTCAAGGTTGTTAAATTGTAAACTGCTGTATTTCAGTGCATTATCACCAAAGCCATCTTCTCCTCTTGATCACGTTCTGAGTATGCATGAGTTTATAATGTCTAATCAGTTTGCCTCACGAGACAGATCAAAGCGCAAAATATTAAAGCTTGTAATCTTTCTTTTTCTTTTCTGCATTCAAAACCGGTTTTTCGTCAATCTTTTGTACTTCTCTAATAAAATTTCTTTTATTAAAAAAAAAGGTCTTTCTGAAATAATAAGAGTATCCAAACGTAGTAATTATGAGCTGTTACATATATTAATCTAAAATTCTGTATGTTAATCATGGCACTATACATTATACACAATTTGCTTACCACTGCATTGAAAATTTAGCTTAACAGCTCCCCTTATCTTAAGTATACATTTTAAATAGCAATTGATCAGATACATTGTTAGAAACCTTCTATGTCATAAGTCAGAGCCAGGCCAAGTTTGTTGCCAATCATAAGTGAAGCTGTGCTGCAGTGCAGACTCGCTGTAAGGAGTTCTTTTCTCTGCGTTCTCATGGTCACCTGGGATAAAAAGAGCTATGGGACATAGTAGCGATTGAATCTGCTGCATTGAGAAGATAAAATGGATCACCACTAGTGTCATGGAGTTCCATGGTACTCTCATCTAGGAAGGGTGGATTAGAGGGAGCAGCAAGGTGCTCCTCCTTCTTTGTTAGCATCTGTAGTGCCTTTGACATGGTTGGTCTCAATGAAGGGATCTCTTGGGTGCATAGAAGTCCTATGTGAACCACTCTTAAAATCTCATTCTTAACATTGCCATTGTGGTCGTCATGCAACTCTAGATTTGGATCAAGTAATTGTTCTGCAGTCCCTGACTGAAAATGCTTCCATGTCTGATGTTGCAAGAATATATTAGATAAAAGAAAGAAAAGGATGGTTAGTTCAGTACTTAATCTTGTCTCAACCATGATCAATGTATGCAGTAGAACAAAAATTATAACAAATCAACTTAAGGAATCTGCAACTGACCACCGTAACTAGGCTATCTGAATACTCTGATGTTTTGCTCATGTTGTTCTGTCTTCCAGTGACTATCTCTAGCAATAACACTCCAAAACTATATATGTCTGCCTTTTCTGTTAACTGACCATGGGCTAGGTACTCCGGAGCCATATACCCCCTACATGTCCAGGAGACAGAGTATATGAGTATTTCAGATGTAATACAAACTCGTTTTCTGGCGTTTCTGCAATAGCACTTGGCTCTTACTCTACTTTGTTCAAAATTCTATTTTACTTGCCAAAAGAATGCATTATGATTGAAGATGCTGTTAGATACCCAAGCATAGGGATTCCTAGTTCTGTTATTAATAACTGTCTAACTGACAGTTAACAGAGTGCCAACTGTTATTGAGTGAGTAGTTGAATATAAGCAGGAAGGGGGTCAAATGGTAGGTTCAGGTCAGTTTTGGAGTTAGGAGAGAACTGGGAGAGCCACAAGACTCTCGAATGTCCTGAGCAGAGAATGTTCACAGCAGTGTCTCCATTGCTGTATTTTCTGTAACACTTGTATTCCCTCTCTGATTCAGATTCAGGGAAAGGAGAGTTTTATCAATAAAAATCATCTTTTACTATCTTTTCTGATCCATTTATATTAGATGCTTACAAAGTTCCTGCGATAGCTGTGCTTATGTGGCTCTTGTCATCTTGAAAGGACCTGGCTAAACCAAAATCTGCAATTTTAGCACGAAGCTTTGCATCCAATAGGATGTTGCTGGCTTTTATATCTCTGTGAATTATCCTGATTTTGGAGTTCTGATGCAGATAAACTAATCCTTCAGCTGTTCCGATGATAATTTCATATCTCTTTTCCCAGTTCAATTCTCTGCCCTTGTTTTTATCTGTCATGAAAAGATTGAGAAATAGTATATTTAGTTCACATTATGATAAATTGATAATCACTTGACGGTCAAAGTGAGGAATTGGAGGTAATAGCTTGAACAAGCATGAATTAGTTGTCTAAATTATTGCCCATGAAATGGAGTCATTTTCAGATATGAAAAGAGACAGCCTATTGTATGAGTTTGGTAATTACCAAAAATGAAGCGATCGAGACTTTTGTTGGGCATAAATTCATATACAAGCAGGCTTTCAGGTCCTGAACAACTACATCCTAACAATCTGACTAAATTCTTGTGTTCCACACTACTAATTATGTTGACTTCATTGTAGAAATCTGCTGCTCTATGCCTGTTGTTGAAATATAACCTCTTGACAGCAATCTCTCTTCCATCAGCTAGAACTCCCTGCAATACCAAATTGTTAGAGTGGCTTTGATATGTAAAATGGTGGGGATATAGGTCTTCTGAGAAGAGAACTACTTTATATACTGTTCCAAATCCTCCTTGCCCTAACTTGTTAGTGTCATCAAAAGATCCAGTAGCCTTGTCAAGTGTAGAGTACTTGAAGTTCAAGCTACTATGGTGAAGGGTCTTCGCAAACTTTTCTGCATCACCTGAACCTGAAACCGGACAACCATTGAGATCAATAAACATCCTTAACATAGTTGTGATATAACACATGATGATTCCTCCATTTGTGCATAGGACAAGGTGAAGCCCTTTGAAGAAAAAAGACTACATTATTTAAGAGGATAGCCACTATGGTATGAATACATGGTATACATAATTAGTTTCATCTATCTACCTTTGGGGTAATGGGAATAGTGTGATTTTCTGTGTTTGTCATTCTCATAAGCAAATAGAGTTAAGTTAATATGTAAATCACTTACCTCTTCGTTTCTTTTGAATGTAATTCTGTTTCCAGATATAAACCCCAATAGCTACTCCAACCACCAAAACAATTACTGAACTGACTACTGCAACCACTATCACCACTACATTACCTGCGCAAGACAGCAAAATGAACTCATACTAAGTGTGTAAATTTTCTTGATGCTGGAAGGTGGATACTAGCACAATTTGATAGTAAACTATAGGGTGTGAAGAATATGGCAATTTGTTTACCTGTTGAACTCCCATTTTCCGGTTCCTTGTTAAGAAAATCTCTATCTGAGTATCTCATGAAGCACCCGGTGTTAAGTGCCCGCCCTTCTGACCAGGGTAAGCATCCCAATATGGAAGAAGTTGCATTCTCAAGACAAGCTTTACAAGAGCTTGTGTCCAAAGTCTTCCAACAATCAGCCAGAACATAAGCAGATTCGTTTAATGTTCCTGGTACAGCAACCTTCCCCCTGGCATAGCCTTTGTTGTTGGGTGCATCTTGAACTGCACTTAAAACTGCCTGCTGTGCTGCTGTTTGAAAACTTGAGTTCTTCTTAGTTGTGTTCCCACATACAGCTCTTTCTCCTGGTCCTGTATACTCATTAAAGAAACTATAGTTGTCAGCTCTCATGAAGCAACCATCAAGGTAAATTCGACCAGCACTATAAGGGAAGCACTGAGGAAGAACCGTGCGTGCCTCAGCATAACATAATACACAGTCAAGTAATGAAAGATCGCCATAGCACTGAGCCAGGCCATAGTTAGTATCAGGTCCTGTCCCTGTAACAGCTGTTCCAAAGCCAGTATAGCGCATCTGTTCACTGATTTTCTCCATAGTGGCAACAAAATTTGGAACAAAGATAGTGGTGTTGTGCTCTAGTTGATGGCCACATGTTATCAGGATTGTCTTCGCCCTTGGTTCTGCCATTGCAGTTTGTGATAGTAATAGTGACTTGATGAGAAGGAAAACAAGGCACTGAGAAGAGATGAGAGGGAGTACTTTCTTCATTTTTGGGATGATGATCCGTTCTGAATCACTTTCTCTGGTAGGCTGTTCACAAGGAACCCTGGAAAAAGAGAGGAGAGTTTAGAATCTTTGGGTGGTTATATCAGACAAAAATATCATTCCATGTTTATGATTACATTGTTTATTAGGAAGGGATATATTCGTTAGTGAATCAAAGCAAATTGCAAGCAGTATGAAGTTTATATATTTGGTATAATTGTTTTTTATGCTTAAGCTAAATGGTCACACCATGCTTCAAAACCAACCTAATACGGTAATACCTATTTTTGGGGGCATCATTAGCATACTTCCTATTTCATTGATGTGAGATTTCAAAATTTTTCTATTCATGAGAAGAAAGGCACTTGAAGACAAAGAGGAGCTTCTGGCAGAAAAACCTCCCTGAATTGTAACAGCTACATGTGTGAAAGGAGGGAAGGGACCCAAGTCGGCACCTACCATTTTTGTTGCCATCTTTTAAGTTTTAAAAAAGTGCTGCTCCTTTGGCCGTCACTATTAAAAAGGCCGACATTGTTTTTTTTTTTTTTTTTTTTTCTTTCCCTTGTTTATACAGCAGTGTAAAACTTCAGTTTCACACTTGCTCAGACCTATTACCATGAATGAGAGTGAAAAACGGAAAAGTCACAAAGCAAGTGTAAAAGACTCCATTTTTGGTTTACATAAGCATCATTTTTGTTATTCTTACACCTGGGATTTCTCACCTCCCATACACCAATTAACAATAATTAAAATTATTATTTAACGTGTATGGACCGATTAAATAGACTCACAATATTTTTTGCCTTAGAAAAACAAGTTAACCAATGTGTAAACGTTTTTCATTAATAATTTAATCATTATTAACCTTTGTAGTTGAGGTTTGGGACTACAAGGCTCTATGAGAAATAATCAACATTGGTCCAAGAAAGCTTTTCAGAGTCTTCATGAGCTTCAAAAGAATATGAATATCAACTTCTGATGCTTGACTTCGCCTTTCAAAAGCTTCTAGTCTTTACTCTTACCCCCACAAGAAAACCTACCCCATTTATTATCCTTGGAAAATAGGCCCCACAACAATCCCACACATGGCAAGTGGCATTGCCTTTGCCGTACAAACCCGATTTAGATTTACTGTTGTGAGACATTCAAGCATTGGTTCATATGTATTTCTTCATATATATTGTTGGATACATTTAAATGTACATTAAAAAATGAAATAATACTAATCTAAAATGTATGAAACTCATATTCACGCATTCACTCAGATGCATTTGAATACACATTAAAAAAAAACTGAAACAACACTAATCTAATTATGCATCTGCGTGAATGCGTTGGTGCATTGAATCCAAATCCATAGAAACCAAACCAATTATCTTTGAGAAGGAAAGAAGAAAGAGAAGAAATAGAAAACAAAAGAAAGAACAGTGATTAAGGTAAATCAATGATGTTAGTGTCATAGATAGTTACCACTACCAGCAGAAGGTGCAAACCGCGTACCAATTCATGGTACTTTAAAAAGTCTCACAATTATACAGTTAAGACTGCGAAGCTGATAGGTATGGTTTGTGTTTGTTTAAGATTTTTCGGGGTTTGTAGTAAGAGATAACAAAGCAAACATTTTTACATATGTAATAATATACTACAACGTGGGAAATTCGAAAGAGAATTGGCTAAGGGTGTGAGTAAACTAAAGTTGCGGAGAGTTTTTCTTACCTTTGCTGTGCATAGAATTGAAGTTGCGTGTGAGATCTGAATTCCGTAATGGGGAGGGTGAGGTTTTTATTTTGTCTTTGGGCAAGTCAACAAGACAGAGACAAAGCTCAAGAGCGAGTCAAGCACGGATAATGCGGTAGCAACTTGATCATGAAGCTTGATTTCAAATTGAAGATTTAATTTGCTTGCCTCGTTGAAAAACACACAACACAACACACACAACACAAGTATGATTGACTGACTGCTCACAAAGTCTTTCAAACAGAAAGAGAGAGAGTGCGGTGCAGTTACGCGGTAACATCCTACCTTTTCACACTGGGTGTGCTGTGCGTATTTATGTCAAATTTGAATGAATGTATATAGAAAGATGTGAATAGTATGTGTTATTCTAACATCATCATATTCTCGTGTCACACTAAAAAAAAAAAAAAAAATTAAATATGTTTTTAGTCTCTATTCATCAATTTCGGTTTTAATCCTCATAAAAAAATTTCATAGAATTTCGTTTTTATAATTTCAAAATTTTTAAAAATAGTTTTTATTATTATTTCTTTCCATTAACTGCTGACGTGACATTCAAATAGAATGTCACTTCAGCCTACACAAGAATCGTGTTTTTCATGTTTGTCTTCTCCGTTGACTAAAAAAAAATCAGGTTTGTTCTTCAAGTTTTTAATAATTTATTTTATATTTACTATTTAATTGATATACATTGTCGGTGTAAAGATTTTTTACATAGACAATCAATCGGAATTTGCCACATAAGCTAAAGTGTTGGACTCTTATCCTAACTACCTTAAAAGTCACACACACCATGATTTCTGATTGGTTGTCAGTATAAAAAAAACTTTACACTGACACTGTATAGCAATTAAACTCATATACATATATATATATATATATATATATATATATATATATATATATATATGTATTAATTTCTTAATTTTAAAATATTTTAATATATGGGTAATATTTTAATATTTTCGAGTCCAATCCAAACCAGTCGGTTCTTGTGTGGGTTGGTTTGGTTCATATTTCCTAGAAAATATCTGCAAATCTGAATCCAATCAAACCAATTAATTTTGATTGGTCCAAAAAAAAATTTCATGCAAAATCGAATCAGACCAACCCGTGAACACGCATAATGGAAAAGGCTTTGTTAGGAGAGACAAAACCTACTTCTGGTGATCTCTTAAGCCTCGAAAGTGATTAGTCTTCGTCTATCAACTGAGGAATACCTTAGTTCACACCGTAATTAACATTTTGGAACATATATTTATGAATATTTTGTATAAAATTTTATGGGTGTATATTTGTTGGATGAAATTTAATTTTTATAATTGGTCCCTCCCACCATCCAAGTCTGACTCTGTCCCTAGTTGAACTCAAAGACATGTTATATATCCGTAAATTGCAAGTTTGTCGATTAACGATTACCTATTTAAAAAAAAATTGTCATGCAAAAGTTAAATAAAAAATAACTAAAGTTGTATGTCTTGCACACGACATTCTTTTTACTAAAAAAATGAAATAGGGAAATTGTACATTCTGTATACGACTTTCTTGAATATTGATTTATTTTTTTTGGTTAATGATTATAAGAGTTAGTTGTGGGTCGCACATATGACTTTTTTGGTCTCGTTAATTTCAAATACGATTTACTCCAAATGGGTACATTTTTTTAAAACTATATCAATCCCGTAATTTTATAACCAAATTGCACTAGTCCCGTAAAAAAAACCCTCATTGCTAGAGCTATTATAGAACATTTGGGTCGGATACCACAAGTAACAACCAGCATTCAGTCTCCTCCCTACTTCTTTTGGTGTACATGGATGAATCTTATGATCCTATTAACAACTTCAACCAAACAGTTCTGGCACGTGTTAGGAAACCCATGTTTTCTATTTTAATTTTGGGCATCATATTTAACATAATTATATTAGCTCTTTAATTTAATGGGCTTAATTTTTATGTGTTTTAATTTGGTCAGCACATAGACTTCAGAATTGGTATGAGTTTAATGAGTAGATATCAATATTGGTCTATTAAGAGATTATGAGAACCCTAATGAATCGATATAAGAGGAATTAATTGGTTATAGTCCTGATATACCAAATCACAACATAACTTTCCCCTCTCATATGGAAGAGAGACGACAATCCCATTGGAAGTTAAGGCGATTTGGTTGAGAAAGGTCACAAGCCACATCCCCTTGCATGTGAAAGATTTCTGCAATAGTTGGCGATCAAATTGCAATAGATCAAGTTACTTATCTAAATTCATAAATCCTTGATAATCTGGTATGATTTAGATCCTAAGTGACTAGTATAGTTAACTTTGTAAAGTTGAAAGAGAGTTTGCCTTATGACATAAAGAGCAGTGGCAGAGTGGCACCAACCGGTCCCATCTTGCCCCTCCCGCGTGCTAGAACAAGACAAACACAGCCCAAGTAGCTGGACACTATTTGCGGTCCATATAGCCAGCTATATATCTCTAATTTAGGCTCACTCTACAACTTCAGCTTGAAACCTTCCCGGTTCTTAATCATCTTTTTTTGGTCCTTGATCAGGAGTATCCCCGTCGAAAGCGGGAACTAATCTCTTACGGGAAAGTGAATATTAATGGTCTTAATCATCTATGTATACGTGTAAACCACCTTTTGAATATTCATAATAGCATGAAGTTACCATTAAAATAAACCATTTTTGGGATGGAACGTGGAAGAGTCTTCACAACATGGAACTGCCATGTAATTCCTACCCTTCAAGGCTCATCATACCTTATGAGAAAGAATTCAATAATTTTATTATGAGAAATGCTACAAAATACCATCTGTTAACTGCACAACTTTATGAACTCGTTGTTGATGTTGTGGCTATTGGTACATATATTATATAATATAATGAAAAGTCGTGTCTTTACCAAGTTGTTTACGTTTTTGGGAGAGTTAGTTCATGGTATGGTATTATAATTTTTATAATGAAGTGGTCTAAAGTTCAATTTTTATCATTCGCATTTTTTGAATAAAATGTTGAATTTTAAAATAAGATAGATGAATTTGTGCATTCTTCGAGTAATAGAAAAAATAAAAATACTTAATGACACTTCTAAGCGCTTTTGAATAGATAGTAATACTAAGATGCAATGTAGCATAAACAATTTTATTATTATATATGATTTATGTTAGAGTAAATCTCCAATTTGATCCCTGAAATTGAAAGGTGATATCAATTTGGTCCCTGTGTCAATTGTGTGCCAAGTCGGTCCCTGAAATTATAAGGTTCGTATCAACTTTGTTCCTGACAGAGGGACTGAATTGATTAACATTTAACAATTTCAAGAATGTTTTTGGAATTTCGAAAATGTCAGGAACCAAGTTGATATGATCTTACAATTTCGGAGATCAAATTGAGGATTTACTCATTTATGTTAATTGTGTAAATGACATTACGTTTCTATATTTTTTATGATAAAATAATGCTCTTTTAATAATGAGTGCTTTAAGTGGCACACTCTGATTTGTCTGCAACAAAAAAAACCTAGGACCGCCTAAAACCGGGTTGGGCTTATTCTGTAATACATACATTGTTACACTATAAATGTAATAACAAGCACCTCTCTGAGATAATTAAGGCAGTGCTTTGAAGAAGATAAGGTTTTTATTTAGTGGGCTTATTCTGTTATCCATTACTGTTTTATTATTGGGTAACCCGCCTTTATCTTATTGCCATTGACAACCAATTATTCAAATGATTACATTATCCTTATCCTTATCAAGCTTATAATTATGACCAGGTGGTGCGATTAGGGCAAAAGGAGCATATGTAAACAATAAAACTAAGGCTTATATATAAATTATGCTATCCCATTTGAAACCACTTTTTTTTCATCCATTGTCCACCATACCAAGTGTGGCAAATTTATCAGAATATCACTGTTTTAATTTTTATTTTCCAAACTACCACCCTTTCCAAATTATATACCAAACTATCACCATTTCCAAATTACATTGAGAAGTCGTCTTTGGAGGACATGACTTCTTAACATGATTTGGGAAAAAAAATTTGTCACAGCTAGTTGTGAAGTCTGGTTTTTTAACCACGACTTCTCAATGTGGGTTTTAATTTGGAAAAATTTTTTTGTCACACCCAGTTGGGAAGTCTGGTTCTTTACCCGTCTAAGCTTTCATGCTTTCATCCGTCTAAGCCTTCGTTCGTCCGATGATTTTCACCCATCTAAACTTTCAACCGTCTAATGAAGCTTTCACCCGTCTAAGCTTAGACGAGTGAAAGCATGAAAGCTTAGACTGATGAAAGCTTCATTAGACGGTTGAAAGCTTAGACGGGTGAAAGTCATCGGATGAACGAAGGCTTAGACAGGTGAAAGCATGAAAGCTTAGACGTATGAAAGTTTCATTAGACGGGTGAAAGTAATCAGATGAACAAAGGCTTAGATGGGTGAAATCATGAAAGCGTAGAAGGGTGAAGAACCAGACTTCCCAACTGGGCGTGACAAGAACCAGACTTCCCAACTGGGTGTGATTTAAAAATTTCCCCAAATCATGTTGAGAAGTCGTGGCCACCAAAGGGGACCTCTCAATGTTATTGAAAATGGTGATAGTTGTAGTTTGAAAAATAAAAATTGAAACAGTAATATTCTGATAAATTTGCCTACCAAGTATAGCACTATAATATTGCATTATGAAATTGCAGCAAAAAATGATTGCCATCAATAAATAACCACCGAAAATGGTAATCATAAAAATATGGTATATATTTCAAAACAAATAATATTAATAAAAATATATGCATTTAAATGGTATACAGTTGGGTGGTGCGGGTTTCTCATCATGTTTATCACGAGGCTAACAGAAGTGCTGATGTGTTAGCTAATTTGGGTGTGGGCATGGCTCCCGGTTGGTGATTTATGAGTTTCCTCCTGTGCAAGTTGCACAAGTATTGCTCTCTGATGTAATGGGAGTTTCTACTCCCCGCTTAATTGCGTGTAATTCTCTTTTCTTTGGGCTTTGCCCCCTTTTTATCACAAAATATGATTTGTGATTGATTGACAATGTAACAAACTTTACATTAATAATGTATCAAAATTAAACTCAATATATTACCATGTTATGCAAAAAGTTATTGATAAAGTCAAGAACTTATTACTTATACCTAATTATGAAAAAGTGTAAATTTTAAAAGACGTGGGACACTGGATTGAGTTGGGACGACCATATATACAACATGCCAGTCTAATTTCTAAAACCCGAACCCGTCAAAACTAGCTTCGAGCTGGGACGGGTCATGAACACCTTCAATAACTAGTTGTTTCTCTGTCCTCTTTAGTAAAAACATTTTTGCCACAAACTAGAATGTTCAACTGCTTCTAAAATCGTTTTTTACGAAGTGGTTTTTTTAAGAAGCCTATCCAAACATGTATTAAAAGGTCAAAAGTAATTTTTTTATAAAAAAACATTTTTTTAAGAAAAAAGTTTAAACAAATCATACACCAATCATAGTTAACACTAAGCAAATCAAATTCTTATGCATATAAGAATCTCTAAATCGATTGTCCTTGGTTTGGGTGAAGGTGCTTTTGCTATTTTGTTTTGATAAATTACATACGATAATGGTTTTACTCAATTGCTTTTCCATTTCAAAATTAATTCTTAACATTCTTTTAAATGCTTAATTACAGTGTTGATGTTTAGCAGAGATAGAAAAAGGCGAATATGGATTCTCTCCTGCCCTCCATCCTCTCCAGCAAAAAAATTAGAGTAGGAAGAAACAGAAAAGGGGGAGAAAATTGGGAAATGAAGAAGAGAGAGAGAAAAAATAAGAGAGAGATAGGAAAGATGGAGAGGGGATAGAGAGGATCCAAATTAGAAAAAGACAAGAGCCAAAACAGTAAATTTTTTGACATGCATGCCAAACATTATATAAGATGACAAAGTCATCTTCGCCATGCCTTATGCAGTCTTATTGTCATCCTTTTCCTTTAAACTATTTTACACAAGCAACCAGAATATTAATTAATTCACTGCAAAAGTACAACCATAGATAATTAATAAATTCTGGTTATCAGCACCTTTATTGAAAAAAGTATGCAGAAAGAAAGCATAACCATAAACAAATATGACTTTTGCAAAGTACACAACCCATCTCAAACTATTGGGGAATCTTCATATTATGTGACCTAAGGGCATCGACCTCCCTGTAAATGGGCCCAATCTTGTGCATTACATGGAAGATGTTTTTTTTTTGGTTAAATATATTTTTGATCCTGATAAAATAGCAAAAATTCGTTATTAGTCACTCATTTTTTAAAAGTCATTTTTTGTCCCTCAATTTTCAGAATAACTCACTTTTGCTTCCTAACGTTGGCTCAATTTTTAAAATAGGGACCAAAGATGAGTTATTTTGAAAATTGAGATTAGAGACTAAAAACGAATTTTCACTATTTACAAGGACCAAAAACATATTTAACCCTTATAATATTTTTTTTTGAAATACCCTTATAATATTCTTCTTCAATACTTTTTTTGTGAAATTTAATCAAAAGGATATACAACTCATAATTGTTATATGTAAATAGCAAATAATCATATAATGCAATTATTATATAATTTGAGTTTTAAATTAAATAACCATATCATAAACTTATTAAATTTTTACTAATAAAAAAATAAAATTTCAAATATATATATATATATATATATATATATATATATATATATATATTGTAATAAGTCAAAATTATTATTTTTTTGGTTCTTTACTTGATTAGGATAATTTCAGTCTTTCTTAGATGTTTATTACCATTCTTTTTCATCTAACTTTTTTCTTATTTTTCAGAAATGCACTTTATTAAATAATTTATTTAAACTAATTACCTATTATATATCACTCCTACCTACCTCAATTTATAATTAAGAATTATAATAATTATTTCTAGTATAAAAACCACATCCAAATTATAATGGTAGATTTCTTTTAATTCAATGTACCATAAACCCAAACAATAAAACTTAACAAAATAGAGAGAATTGATATTATTCATCCATACTATTATAAAAAAAAGGCTTAATTGCACTTTTGGTCTCTCAGGTATCACGATTGTTCAATTTTGGTCCCCCAGGTTTTAATTGTGCCAATTGGATCCCCCAAATATCAGGATTGTGCAATTTTGGTCCCCCAGTTTGCGCATTGGGTCCCCTAGGTATCACGATTGTTCAATTTTGGTCCCCCAAGTATCACAATAGTGCAATTTTTAACGTCAGTAGCTTACGTAGGACACGTGGGACTGATTTGACACTTAGTGAAGTCAACTTGACCGTTTACGGGACATTCTTATAAGACATCATTGACATCTTACATAATTTAATGGTCAAATGCACATTATTAAGTATCACATAAGAATGACATGTAAGCTGCCAAGCTAGTCTCATTAAGTATCAAATCCATCGCACATGTGCTTCGTAGGCTATTGATGTTAAAAGTTGCATAATCGTGATACTTGAAGAATCAAAATTGCACAATCGTGATACTTGAGGACCAAAATTGCACAATCATGATACGTGGGGGACCCAATGGGCGCAATTGAAATGTGGGGGACCAAAATTGTACAATCATGATACTTGGAGGACCCAATTGGCGCAATTACACCCGGGGATCAAAATCGAACAATCGTGATACCTGAGGGACCAAAAGTGCAATTAAGCCTATAAAAAATGATTTCTCACCTCAATGTCTTATTTTTGTTTTTTAAATTATCATTGTCAATTATTCATTTAATAATTTAAAGTAATATAAAAAATATAATTATAAATATATTTTATTAAGGATGAAAAATTTACAAATAAACTTGTAAATGATAATGTTATAAATAAATTTTGCTTACCTATCAAATAGTTCTCACCTATTTAAATATGTTTTTGGTCCCGGTAAAGTATTGAAAATTCGCCTTTAGTCCCACATTTTCAAAACGTCCTTTTTTAGTCTATAATTTTCAAAATGTCATTTTGTCGTTCCTTAATTTTCAAAATAGCTTACATTTGGTCCCTATTTTGAAAATTGAGATAACGTTAGAAGCCAAAAGTGAGTTATTTCGAAAATTGAGGAACCAAAAAAAGACTTTTTGAAAATGAGGGACTAAAAACGAATTCTCACTATTTTACGGGGACTAAAAAATATATTTAACCCTTTTTGTTATATCCAGACTACATCATTGGGTGAACATCATAGTTATGTATAAGTGTGACTAGATATGGTCATATATAATATACAAAACTTAAATAAATAAATAAACCGTAAATAAATATGAGTGTAGTAGCGTCTATTTTAGGTGTTCAAATAATAGAACTCATTAGTGATTTAACAACTTTTCCATGTTATGACTGGGCAAAATACACCCTTATGATTTGTTTAATGCTCCCCTTCTATTCAACTTTTGGGATTTAGTCCGGCCAATTAATTCTCAATTTTAATTTGACATCATAACCTATCCGAGTCTGGGACATAGGGAGGTGTATTAAGATGCCACGTTGATTGAGTATATTGCAAAGTACCTTTCAATATTCTAAAAGGGTACCCTTAAAAATTAAAAGAAAACCAACACAGCAATACTGTTTCTTCTGTATTTCACTATATAAACTGTCTATAACTACCATACTACTTCCCAATATGAAGCACAATACCACCTGAAGTTCCTAGAATTCAACTCTGCTAGTGTTGTTTCTATAAGTGACAAACAAAGGGCCCTTTGAAAGAATGAAGAGGAACACAAGTAGTTCTCTAGTCTTTTTCATGTCCTTGTTCGTGATTGTCTTTGTCACCTTCTCTATAATTTCTGTGGAGGCAAGAAATAAGAATCACATCAAGAAAAAACTTCACAAACCTCACAAAGATAGTAGCAATGGCTTACCTTCTCCATGTCCTGCCCCAGCACCTCTTCCTCATTATGGTCCTCCTCCAACCCAAAGGAACACTTTTGATGTTTTGTGTTTTGGCGCCAAG
This sequence comes from Ammopiptanthus mongolicus, assembly GCA_039655645.1. NCBI lineage: Eukaryota > Viridiplantae > Streptophyta > Magnoliopsida > Fabales > Fabaceae > Ammopiptanthus > Ammopiptanthus mongolicus. The sequence continues at coordinate 91,147,659 of CM077343.1, forward strand.
GGCAATGGAATTTCTGATGATTCAAAGGTAAAGCAAAAGCACTCAGAATTTCAAGATAAAAATGAGTTTCAATAGCTAGAGTTCTAACTTTCTTGAGAATGTTCATTAACCAGGCACTTCTAGCTGCATGGGAAGGTGCCTGCAAAGTTGCTGGTGCCACAGTTAAAATTCCAGCAAAACTCAAGTTCCTCATCAAGCCCATTACTTTACAAGGCCCTTGTTTGTCTGACCTTACTCTTCAGGTTCACTTTCACTTCTTTTTATGGTATTTAAGTTAGATTGTGTTTGGATTTCCGTTGCAAACTGACATTTGCCAACGCGAGAAAAAAGTTGCTTTCACGTTGGATGAGAATTTTATTACATTTGTCTCACTCCAAACTTAAGTTTAGGTGAACAAACGTTAAACCAAACATGCACTTAGTCTCAAATTCAAAAATACGTTACGTTAACGTCGGGGTAACGTTCACTTTCACTTCTTGTTAGGGTAACGTTGCAAACGTATCTTTACCCCAAAAGCATGTTTGATGAAGAAGCAACTACTTGTTGCTTTTGGGCAAACTGTAACCAAAAGATAGCAAAAATCTTTGTTTACCAAAGTGAAGAGTAGAAACTATATTCTATTGCATAGCATTTTACAGTACATATTTATATTGTATTTGACATTTTCAAAGTTAGAATGTTTAACGTAGAATTGTAGAAATACGAAGCTAATGCTAATTAAATTCTAACAGATAGATGGGACTCTATTGGCTCCTTCTGAGGCATCTTCCTGGCCAAAATCCAGTTTGTTTCAGTGGATAAATTTCAAATGGGTGCAGAACTTCACCATCAAAGGCTCTGGCACCGTTGATGGCCAAGGCTCTAACTGGTGGAGCTCCTCAGAATCTTATGATATGCAGGTAAAATTAGGCAAAAACATATTCAAGTATCAGTAACAAATTAATAGAAATTTCAAAAAAAAAAAAAAAAACTAACTTTGTTTAATTCTTGCAGAAGAGCTATTATTCTAAACATTTTCCAGACATGAAGCCAACTGTAAGATTTTCCTTTATCTCTAACAGCCTAACATATTAATTAGTGCATAATTTTTTTTGGTTAGTAACAATTTCTCATTAGTCTGGTATGGCATATTGTTCATCTCCAGGCTATAAGATTCTACTCCAGCAACCACATTACAGTTCGTGACATCAAAATCATAAACAGTCCTCTGTGCCATCTAAAATTCGACAGCTCAAAGGGGATTAAAGTTACTAACATTACAATTTCTTCCCCTGAGAATAGCCCAAATACTGATGGCATTCACTTGCAAAACACACAGGATGTAGAAATTCAACATTCTGATATTGGAACTGGTAAACCATTATTTTAATTTAATTTAAATGATTGTACATTCCACTTCTACCTGGCAAAGTAGAATCTTGGTAAATTGTTAAATCATGGCCTGTATGGTGCATTGGCCACTTAGAATTGCAGAGCTTAAAAGATGTCTACTTTGACAAAGAATGATTGGCAGAGAGACCCTTTTCAAGCTTAAACGGTTAACTGTCACCACAACTAACTTTTGAAACGTGCAGCTTAAAAAGATATACTAATAACTGAACTGACTTTAACTTTTGTAACACTGTGGGCATAGCAGGTATCCAACTAAAACCAGAACTACACACTCACAGACATATATATATATATATATATTAAATTTATATATATTTTCTATCATAAGCTTATAATATTGATAATTTTTATTTTTAAATATTATCAGGAGATGACTGTGTATCCATCCAAACCGGTTGCTCAAATGTTCATATCCACCACATTAATTGTGGCCCTGGACATGGTGTAAGGTAAGAAGAAAAAATAAAACGTATACATCCTAGCCAGGTACAACTTGGCATCCTTGTTGTGATTGTTATAGAAAACTAATGATCATTATAAATTAAATTTTCTGAATATAGTTTAGGAGGATTAGGGAAAGACAAGAGTGTGGCATGTGTATCAAACATCATCGTTGAGGATATCTCAATGAGAAAAACTCTATATGGAGCAAGGATCAAAACATGGCAGGTATTAACTTAATTACTCGTGCAATTAAACCTGGTTTATAATTAAATATGGTTGTTGTCAACCATATAATTTTATTAGCATTAATTTGAGTCTTTTTTTTCTTCAAATAGGGAGGCATTGGCATTGTTAAAAATGTGTCATTTTCCAGAATCCAAGTGTATGATGTTAAGTATCCAATAACGATAGATCAATACTACTGTGACAAGCATATGTGCAAGAACCAGACAGGAACAGTGGTGATTTCAGGTGTTAAGTTTGATCAAATAAGTGGGACTTATGCAGTGCAGCCTGTCCATCTAGCCTGCAGCAATTCCATACCCTGCACAGATGTTGATTTAACTGATATTCAGCTGAGGCCATCCCTCAAATATGGAGGTTTGCAACAAGCTTTGTGTTGGAACTCTTATGGAAAATCGCAAGGCCCCTTGCTACCTTCAAGCATTGATTATTGCTTGAGAAGTGGTGGTGGATCAATCAAGAGGATAGCAAGGTCACATGATAGTGTATGTTACTAATTATTAAAGATGTCAACTTTAGTTTTGGCTGTTATGGCAGCTTCCCTTCTACAAAAATATTTTAACTGTGGGAAGGTGATGGCGTAATTTAGTTCTTTTTACCATTGGGAATGTACTAATAGACTTGGTTTATTTGGTCACTGTTGAGTGAGATAAAATATTTGGTTTTCCCTCTTGTTAACCAAAAAATATTTGGTTTTGTTCTAATTATTACTCTTTTGTCAGCTGTTGAGGAAAGAGACAGATAGCTTTTCCTTAAAAAAGGACAAAGAATACTATATGTAGGATAGTGGGGAGGACAGAATAGGGTTGTGGAAATGGAAGGCACGATTCTTTCTTCCATTCTAGGAGATAGGTGATTAAAAAATCCAAAGCAGAGCAAATGGCTTAAAGTATTTTTTTTCTTTTTTCTTTTTTCTTTTTGGGTCTACAAATGGCTTCAAGGTTCAAATAGTTAAAATAGTTCTGTTATTTGAACATCACAATTTTGACAGCAATCGACACCTGGTTAATTACGTTCAAAATCGTGGATAATGGCATATTGAATTTGATTAATGGGTGCACCAAGATTGGGTAACTAGTTAACCATCCACTGAACTTTATTAACCAAGATTTTGTACATCATTAACCAAGTTGTCCGTTAACAAATTACTCATCTACCACAAGTGTATCCATTAACCAAACTCAACATATTATTAATCACGATTTTGAATGTCATTAACCAGGTCGTAATTGTTGTCAAACTTGTAATGTACAAATATCATTATTGTAGCTAAAATGGCCTCTAGCCTGAATGTCAAAAACTGCAGAGTACATGCAGGTGATAAATCTTGTAGGATTAAAATTTTTTACCTTAATCAACCAAAAAAAACAATGAAATACTATGTTGTGAGCGACACTATTTTTTCAAGTCATGCGTAATAAATGACCAGGAAAGTAGTTTGTGTCAAGCACCTTAATGAGTTATCTTCCACAAGATTTCAAGGCTGCTGCTAAACGATATCTTAATTAAACATAACACTATTCAGCCATATTATATAACTAGAAGCAGACCCGCCCGCGCAACAGGAATTTATTTTCATATTTTATTTAGTTACAAAACATACTCTAATTCTCTCTATATTTACATGAAGAGTTGTCATGTGGAAATTTGTTATTTTTATGCAACAAAGTAAAATAATAATTACTGTTTTTATGCAACAAAAATAAAAGGGAAAATGAGTTTTTGGTGTTACAGGTAAAAGGAAATGAAAGAGTGCAGAAATATGATGGAGCTAATGATAGAAAAACTGAGCCTGTGGTATCAAAAGGGAGTTGTTTTGCTTTTGTGAACAGGATAGAGGTAGAACAAGAGAATACACAAACAATTACTGCTGAAATATATTCGTAGAAACCTAGAGATAAAGGACATGGACTAGTGTGCTTGCTGGAAAAATGAATGAGTTTTAGTTTACTTTGGTATTGCTATTGGAGTATACCTTAGCGAATATTATTATGTCAGTTCTTTCTATATTTGGGTTTGGTATACTTCCATTTGGGGAAACCGTGTAGCTTCTGAAAACATATGAGTAAAGGTATATGTAGCGAAAGAAACATATGAACATAAAAAGGATGAGATTAAAAGGCTAGCAGTGGCACAGATCAACATAGCAGGAAATGGAGAATTTTGTAAAAGCAACAGTGTCAAAGGTGATCTTTTTTAAGATCGAGTAGTGAGGCAAGGAGTCGACTTTTTGCCTTAGCCCAGAAACCGTAATTATATGTTGAAAGTGGGTGGGTGCTCAATGTTATTATTCTGGGTGTTTTGAGACAGTAGTGTGCATAATAGGTGGAGAAAGGTGTTTGTTTTAGTTTTGAGCCAAACTAGGGCTAATTTTAGGGGTATTTGTATTGGCAGGGAGGATCCTCTATGGATGAAACTCCTTATGATTTTAAGTCTAGCCTCAAGCAAATGATAGTGTGGGTATCCTTCAACCCTTTCTAAAAAGTGGGAAGGTTGTCCATTGTGATGTTCTAGCTAGATTTTTTAAATAATTTTATAATTATCAGAAAAAAACAAAAAAAAAATATGTGATCAATTTCAATTTTTCATATTAGATAGAATTTTGTCATGAATAGTCGGTTAGAATTCATTCTATGAACTCACCAAGGTGAGTAAAAGTGACCAAAGAATGAGAGTTTACTTTAAAAAGTTAACGTATATTTGTACTCACTGCTGCTACAAAAAAAGTCTTAGATGTGTAAAGTCAATCTTTTAAATTCCCAAAAGTTGGATACATCACCAATAACCCGATAAACCCAATCTAAAATCCCAAAGCTGTGTGTTAACTATGGTAGCATTAATGGTAGCAAAAAATCTCATGGCATGCATGTACAAAATGCTAACGATATGAAGGGCCCATCAGCCCATGTAGTGACCTACAAATTGAAGTGGAGCTATAATTCAGCCCACTAAAGACATAAGGAAAGCACTAACGATATGTATAATTCAAACAAATAAAACATGAACAAAAGTACAATTGAAATCAAAAGTAAGGTAACTAACCTCATTTTATCATCTTACAAGACCTCTACCATCCACTTCATGAAGGAGTTTCTCTATTTTTCATTCTTGTTCTATCTCTCCTCCAATTATATATTCTACAATAGGCATACTGTTAAACTGATGGCCACCCAACACTCCAGATAGTAAACATACAAAGAGAAAGAAGAAGAACAGCAAAAACAAAACGATTTACGTGGTTCACCACAACTGGCTACATCCACGGGCAGAGGAGCTTCGAACTTCACTATATCAAAGAATCTAAATTTACAGGTATGTACCTCACTTTCTCTCAATTACAGAATAATATATTTCTGCTGCTAAAATGCACGTCTTATTTATAGCCTTAACCAACATAGAAACAGTTAGGCATATTAAGATGACTATTGAGACAAGTTAGTTACTGACCAACCGAAACCAAATATAACTAACTTATAGAAGTCTTCAATAAGCTGTTATATTAGCTTTCTGTTAAGGAAGGTTCAAGCCAAAAACAACACAAACCTAGAGACACCAAGAAAGCCTAACTTCCTCACTTCGATGGGCACAACCGCACAACAGGAGATCCAGATAACATTGCATCGCAAACTTCCACAACCTTCAACGTATATTAGACGCACTATCTCCTATTCTTGAGATTATTTTGCAAATTCGTTGATCTAACCAAAAAATTTCATGGATTGCATGCTTGTTGATGAGGCATCCTCGGACAATTATGAAAATATATAGTTGATTTAAAGGAATGGTCAAGCACCCAGATGAGCTATCAGAAATCTATATCAAAGAGATGCGTGAAGCACAAAAAGGTAATAAAAATAATGGCCTTGCGAGTTACGAAATAAAAAAGATATAAGTTTATATTGGAAAACGAAATATATGGTTTAACAATATCATTCCCTCCTACTTATCTTTTTTATCCCTTAACCATTTCTACCACCGGTTAGTATTTACCTAAAAATTATATCTTGGATGGTTGGCATAGCCACTTGAAGGGGTCAAATATGAAAATTGCTTGGAAGAAGAAAAAGACAATGTCAAAAGAGGTTACACAAAAGGCTTCTAGTTAACTTTTTTTTATCATTAATACCCATTTAATTGGAATACTCAAAAGAGGTTACAACATTAATGGAAAAAAATGTTACAACATTGGTAATTATGAGTTTGATGGGGGAAAGGTTACAACATTGATCATTATAAGTTTCATATGAGAAAAATAAAAAAAAAAGGAGGGTTACCGCATGTCACAGTCCCCCAAATGTGTCATCTCTTCATATTCTTTGTTAACCCTCAAATTAATTTTTTTATGTTATATATGTGGTTTGGAGTATTATTGGAGTTTTTTAACTAGATATTCCAACAAAACTTATTACAAAATTAATCTTTCAGAAGTACTATTTCTAACGAAGCGGTAGAGTACGAAAATGACGAATTTATTTTTTAACCAATCAGAAGTGTCCACACCCATATAAAAGGATAAATAACGGTTTTAAACTTTCTTATACATTACGATTCCTATATGGATTCGGAAATGATTCATGTGTCCTATGTTGCTTAAGAGAGGGATTTTTCGAGATGAATCGAGTTCTGATTTTTATGGGGGGTAGAGTTCTCCTTGATTGTCGGCCCTTCTTTCATCCAACTAGGTATTCTCCCTGAATGCTCCTTCTTGCTGGTTGCAAATAGGGGATTGTGTGTTCGGTGGGCAGCTTCGATGTCGAACGTCCTGTTGAGTCTCCAAATGTCTGATGTGCATTTACCTTAGTTTTGATGAGATTAAAACAGTTATTCAATGATTTAATTGAACCCGACTGTGGTATTTAACTCGTTTACTTAGTGTGCAGATTAAAACATTAAGTGTCTATATGAACTGTTCACTCGTCTGAACTTAGATAAGTTCACCCGTCTGAACTAACTTAAGTTAACATGTCTGAACTAACTAAAAGTTCACTCGTCTGAACTGAGATAAGTTCACTCGTCTGAACCAGCTAAGGTTCACTCGTCTGAACTAAGAGAAGTTCACTCGTCTAATGAAGTCTTCAACCGTCTGATCAAAGGAAGACTCACTCGTCTAAAAGACTTTTGCAACTGACGTCATCTCTTTGTTAAAGAGGCAACCCGTCTAATGAAGCTATTCATCCGTCTAATGACTAACGTTAAAGAATACATTGGATGAAAGTTATCTCGACTCTGATAAGGAACTTCAACAAAGTGTTTTGCCTGAACACAACTGCATCTTACACCAAAAGGGAAAGTCTTTCCTCTGCAAACAAAAAGCACATATACAAACTTGCTGAGGCCAAAGGTATATCAGAAGTCTGCATCACTCTGATGAAAGAGAACAAGCGAAGTTCCCTATGCTTTAATGACTGATCAGAACGACTCTATTGCATTTATTGATGATCTGCAAGAAGCCAAGACTTCAGACTTTGTGTCTAACGGCTTTAAAATTTTGAAGCCTATTTAATGAAGAAGACTTTGAAGATTCCAGAAAAAAGAGAACGATCAAAGCAATCAAAGAACAATTACTCTGTACATTTATATCTTCATTCTTTCATTATTTATTCTTCAATTATTTGAAGTTATTACGCAGTCTTTTAGATCTTCACATTTAATACACTAGTCTGAGTGCTTGTGAAAGACTTGCAAATTGTAATCATTTTACAACTTCTTTCAAACAAACCCGTCTGAGCCTGAAGAGGCTAAGTGTGCAAATAATACTTGTCTGGAGCCTGGAGAGGCTAGGTGTGAAAATAATACTCATTTGGAGCCTGGAGAGGCTAGGTGTGAAAATAATACTTGTCTGTCCTGTAACCTAAATCAGTTATAGTGAGAAAACTTGGTGTTGCCAAGGACTGGACGTAGCCTCATTATTAAGGGGTGAATAAACCTGCTGAGTGATCTCTCTCTTTCCCTTAACTCTTTAGTTTCATTATTTGTCTTAACTATCATCTAACTAAAGGGGTTTATAATTATGTTTATCAAACCTTTTTTATCTTGCATGATTGTGTATTTAACTAAACAATTTCAATTTTATCCTCCAAATGACCTTAAATTATTATCCCCAAAGGAACATTTCTTGGATAGGCATTGCCTTTCATAAACACTTCATTTAATATTAAATATATTTGAAGCCGTGAGGCTCATTAATAAGAATGCACTAATCTTTAAACATTACTATACAAAACAACTAAACAAGATAACACGGTAGGTAGTGCTTAACTGCTTATCTAAGAATTTCTCATACTCTTGGTTCTGTTGGTATGTCCAATAAGCTAGTTTATAACTAATTTGACTAGCTTATAAGTTTGTTTGATCAAAGTAGAAGTGTTTGGTAAACAAGCTTATCTCATTAGCTTATAGCTTTTCTTCATAAGCTAATTTATTTAGCTTATGGCTTATAGCTTGTTAACTTTTCTCTCATTTTTAACCTTATTAATTTAATGAAATTTCCACTTCATCATGTCTCTCATAAATATGTTCTTTTATGTCATTTTACATTTATAAGCTCGTTCAATCGCTATTTTCACCAAACACTTTAAATTCAATCAGCTAACTTTTCAGCTATCAGTTATAAGCTTTCAGCTAAAAATTAGTTTATCAGCTATAAGCTAGCTTATCAGCTATTTTTGCCGAACAGAACCTCTATTTTATTTAGGAGAAAACTTTGGTATCAATAGGTACTTATGGTGTTGTTTTTGAATGAGAATAGGACATGTGTAATAACTGATACACATATTATATTTTTATTGATGAATTGTTTCACATATTTCCTTCTCAATAGAAAACATGCAACGCTATAAACACTTATCGGATTGCACCTACGTTTTATCTTTTTATTTATATGGCAATAACTTCGTCAGTCTAATGAAAATGCCATGAATACATTTTCATGAGCCCACATCTTAATTGTAGCCCTTCTACAAATTCATATCCCGTTTTGTCACTTTTTTTTTTATCAGAGGTTGTAAATCTGCCAGTAATTAACTTGCACACGATCAACATAAGACACTTAATTAAAAGAGTGAATGCCTAAATTGGTCCCTGAAAATTTTTGGAGACTCACTTTTAGTTCCTGAAAAAAATAAACTAATCATTTAGTCCCTTAAATTTACAAACGCGGGACAAATTAGTTCTTAGATTTCCGACGTCCATTTACTTGTCTGCGTATCCCATTAACCATCATACCTAATTTGTTAGCCTATGTTTGGTTTAAATTTTTTTTAACTCTAACGTGATTTATTCACGTCTCGAGGCTGTATTATTCACTTTTTTACAAAGCTCAATCTTTCAGCTTTCTATAAACGGGATTTTAAACGTGAATTGAGTTGAGTATAATTTAAAACAAACATGCTGTTAGTGATTCTGCGTTACCTATGACGAAATTCCTTTGTGAAAAAGAATAAAAAGTGAAAAAAAAAACATACACAAATTTAAAATCCAAATACCTGAAAGTTATACACTTTTTTCACTTTTCATTCATTTTCCATATTAGAAATTCGTCATAGGCCACGCAAGACCACTAACAAGTTAAGTAGGATGGTTAATGAGTCACATAAACAAATAAATAGACGTCGGAATTAAACCTCAGGACTAATGTGTCCCACATTTATAAATTTAAGGGACTAAATAGTTAATTTATTTTTTTCAGGAACTAAAAGTGGGTTCCCAAAAATTTTCAGAGACTAATTTGGGTCTTCACTCTAATTAAAAATACGTGAATTCTCTGGTACCTCAAGTGTAACTTACTTGCTTAGGTGGTCCAATCAAATGGTGATAGTCATTTGACTTAACCCATAAACATGACTCATTTCTTGAGGTGACACATTCTGATTAAATAAGGTAATTTTTATCTCAAAATTATTAGGGGTGTCAGGAAAAGTACACATACCAAGGCACATCACATATGCTATTCTTGGAGAGGGAGAGAGATAAAGGCCCAATTCGATATAAGTTTTTACACCCACATGTAAAGGACTAGTAATGTTACAATTTTTTTTTTTTTTTTATAAAAGTAGAATGCTAAGGGTATGTTTGGTTTGTATTTTTATTTTCTGTTTCTATTTTTAGAAAATTATTTTTGTTTTCAAATTTTGAAAATTTTGAAAACATGTTTATTTTGACCTTCTGTTTTCTATTTTCATTTCCTGTTTTTAAAAATTTGGGAAGGAAACACGAAAAACAATTTGTTTTTTTTTCTAGATTTGGGTCCAATTTAATAGATGTTTTCAGTAAAAATATTTTCATTAAACTCAACCAAATAAAGAAAGAGAATTTAGTACCTCTTGATCGTGAATATCTGAATAGGACAAACCGTCCCGTGGATATCTTTGCTTCGGAACAAAACAATTAGAATTAGGCTCAGTAGTAGTGGTGGCTATCTCCCTATGAAGTCTGGGATCTATTCCAACTTGACTAGCCGATTGGGTTTGTTTTGTTCCTGATTACTGCCCTAAAATAAAACTTTCGTTCAGTGACATCACAAGGGTTGGTTTGAACGCTTAGGGCAATTGGTAGGGGTCATCCGGAGTAGTTGGGTGCAGGGTCGGAGGTGGTGGTACAACATGGTAGGAGGTGTTTACTTGATTGACCTGCGAGTTGATTACTCGGCTTCTGCTCTAGTGGTTGAACGCTTCTCCCTTTCATTGGCTTCCACCGGCCTGAACTGTCCTAGTCTGAACTCTTTCAAGCTTCCTTGAGTCAGCTCGGTAGCTAGTCTAGTAAAATAGCCTTTCTTCTCTTCCCTTAACTTAAGAGGGGTTGCAGTTTCCAGCTGAGGGAAATTGGCTTCGATTGGTCTTAGCTTCGACTCGTAGTCTTCTTATCGCCAAATGTCTCTTCTATTACGAAGACCGCCGGGGCGCGAAGCTTATCCGGGAGATGTTTTTTATTTGCATTCACGTCTTTTGGAAAGAGCCGTCACTATCTTGTACGGTTCGGGGGGTAATCGGCGTACTCCGATCAGTGGGGGGGAATCTTTGGCTCTATCGAACATAAAGGGAATTGGAGGTAGCATTACATTTTCAAATCCACTTTCTATTTTCATTGAAAATGAAAATAGGAAATGATAGAAAATGACCAAACTAAACAGGCCCTAAGGCATCAAGAAAAGAAAAGTCATCCCAACTAGATTGACACCACTAATCACATCAATCATATGCAGCAAACTACAATATTATTAATAAAGATTAAAAGAATAAAAACAAAAAAACATGGGGGACATTAACCAATAAGCATGGATAAAACAAAAATAAAGAATGATCGAAATCTATATTTAGAAAGACAAGTCTATATCCACTAAAATCCTCACTAATAAAAGATGGAATAAAATCCCACTGTACAAACCCCAAATGATGAATAACATGATTAGCAAGTTTGTCAGCACATGCATTACCCTCTCTGTAGATATGAGAAACTCTGAAATTCATCTCCTTAAGCAGATGCATACAATTAAGTCACCTATTGTGTAATTTCCAAGGAACCAAATCAATAGAAGAAAATGCTTCAACACAACTAACTTTGAATCACTCTCCAGCCAAAGTCTACACCAACCTCTTTTGCTAGCAATCTCAATAGCATACATTGCTGCATTTAATTCAGCAGAGAAAGAAGATGAAATACCAAGATTAGAAGCAAAGCGTCCTAAAACTGCTGTGTGATAATCACAAAAAATCCCTCCATAGGCTGCCATTCCAGGGAACCCTCTACCAGCACCATCAATGTTACATTTCACCCAATTGCAAATAGGAGGATGTCAATTCACTTGCTTAATGACTGGTGCCTTACACTGATACCCTGTAACCTTAAAAAACAAGACAGATAACTCTTCAACAGAATTGAACATGTTACCATTTGATAAGTTACCCGAGGCAGATGAGGCAGCAATAATTAACCATAGAATTCTAGTAATGTTACACTTATAATTCGTTTCGGACATTAGAGATATTGACGTGGAACCTCCAAAATTCTGATACTGAAGCTCGTAAGATATTATGCCAACAAGATTCAGAAAGTTATTATTTTTGTAATGTATTCCAATTAAGTCCTTTTATTTTATGTATCTCCAACATCTCTGAACAGCTTTCTGCAAGGAGCAGTTTTACATCCATGCACATGTGCAGTGCAGGGACGGATGAATTAGCACGTGATTAATCATAATTATTTGTCCCAATAACTAACGATTTTTTCACCGTCCTATTCAAATATATGTATATGGTTAGAGCAACATCATCATGATGTAGATGATGATGTATTACAGTATTAGAGAGGTATGGCCCAAGAGATGATGCTAGCATGCATGCAATACACCACAAGTACTAAAAAAAAAATCGACAGAGAAACATTCTTTCCCAGCTATCCCACTCTCCCAAATTATGGTTTATGAAAACACTCTTTTGGAGCTATGATATGGTTGACAACATCTTTCAATCGCTATGTCTCTTTGCAAACCCTTTCAGGATTTACTTTAATTTTTTTCATTTTGAACATGGAAAGCTGTTCATGCCCCTTAAGCTCCACAGACAAAATCATTGCTTAACACCACTGTTCCATGCTTGGAATCCTTAATAAATTTCTATTTGGCCGCCTTTTAAGAACTCTTTGGGTTTTAAATATTATACTATACACACAAATTCAGAGGATCGACAGGGTATCGAATTAACCTTATTTTAGAAGGATATTCATCATTTAAATCCAGACCATTGTTTCTCATGATTCTATACTCTTCTTTTTATAGAACCACTTTATTTACATCCCACTTTTTAAACAGAAAATTTTCTAACGTTAGATGCCTTAGCTTGATGCTAATCTTGCATGGTATAATTTGTTGGGAAAGGGGTCAGGGAACGTGGAATAAAATCTGTGGTTACTTTTTTTTTATAAGCCAAATATATTAATAGAGTACATGAGTACTCCTATATACAAATAAAATACAACCAGAACAGTAGAACCTCTTAGAAGAGTCTTACAAATTACATTCAAATATCCAAATTCAAACCCATATTTAAGGAAACCTAAACAGAGAACTTGTTAGAGCACAAACAAATACCATTAACTACATAGCCTAATATAACCTTCTGGATTTGTACATCAATTAGAGAAAGAAAAGAAATTCTCCACTTTAACTGAAAACCATGATCAAGACCTGCTTTTAATTAAATCTAGCAGTCTAATAAAACTAATAAGTCCATTCTGTGGCTACTTCTATCTATAAGATATGCCATGGGTGCATTTTAGGTTTAATGCTTTTGTGATTTGCTCGTCAGCTTATAATGTGGAGGAAAATGCTGATTTTTTTGCCTATCATGTATCATTTTGACTTAAAAAGCCATGGAGGTGATTAGAGGAAGTATGTTTTGGACCAACTGTGAAAATTTGATTATTTCAATAATCGATTATTGTTATAATCGATTATAATAGAATTAGTGTTATGCTTGGATGTGTGTTTTTTTTAAGCAAAAAATTGATATGCAAAGGCATCGCTGTAATGGAAATTATCCCAACTAGGTTAGCACCATAACTACTACCAATCATTTGCAGCATACCAAAAATTTATTCATAAGAAAATAGAAAAAATACAAAAAAGCATGGGGACATAGACCACATAGATCAGTTTTATGTTTGAATGTGTTTGCTGAAAAACTATTATAAAAATAATCTATTTCGTTTGGATTGTCTAAAAAAATCACATATATATGTAGTAAATTATTAAAAAAATATGAAATTGTTTGTATAATTTAATAATATTTGTTTGGTAGTTAGTTTTCTAGGGATGAAATAGGAAAATGTTATTGGTTCCAAAATAATCTAATAACTTCTAATTTCTCTAAAAATAATTTTTTTCTCATAAAAACAGTTGTTTTGAAATTTAATCAGTTTACCTAAACATATTAACTTATACTAAAAAAAAAATTGCTTTTATTATAAAAATCAGTAGTTTGGTAAGACTTAATCTTACCCAAGTAAAAGATTAAAAGAAATATTTTCGTTGAAATCTATGTACCTTATTCTAGAATCTTACACTCTCTAGCCTATATTATACATTGAGGCATTTTCTATTTTAAGTGGGATCTGATGTAATTATGCCGTAATGTGGAAGTAATTATTTTAGACTTTGAATTGAAGCCCCCACAAGCTACCCAGAGTTAGCAGCTTGTAAGGACCTTTTCCCCCGAGTAAATAACAATTTTATATAAGGATTAAGGTGATAAAAGAAGGTCAAGGAGTTACAGCCACGTCAATATAACAACAGCTAACTACCCTAATTTCTTGAAGATGGGACAAATGAAATCAGAAAAATAAACTAAGTGGGTTTAAAATAAAAAATTAAATAAAAAATTTAAATAATTTGTCAATTTTATCAGAACTCAACAAGCGATTTAACTTAAAAAGTTAAGATTTATCCCAAATTTATAGTTCCCTATCACATCATATCATATTATATGTAAAACGCGACACTCACTTTTCGAGGTTTCTAGGAATTGAGCCATGAAAAGCTCATCCTAATTTGTTGTTTCTGAAGTTGTTGGCCCATAAGAACAAACGGAATGGGTCTTATAGTCAATGTTGCCTCCAAAGCCATTATTTCGGTCAAGTGACTTTAGGGCGTTATGGGTCTTTGCCGACCTGAAATTCTGATTGAATTTTTGGTGTGGACTAAGCATGACCCGTAACAGCTACATGTCAAGCCGATGGAGTCAGCAGTTAGACAAAGTGGTCTCACGGGTCGGGGCCCTGGCGGCAAAGAATTCTCTGAAATCTCTTTAGTGCTTTTACTTTTTCAGCTCTTTCCTCACTCACAGCCCCTTCTATCAACATTTTGGTTCTAAACTTCTAATATGGGCCACTTTTATGGTGGTTCCCTCCAAAGGGGGACACTGGTGGTGTCCTCTTACACATCGTTAGATTTGTTATCTTGAAATATCAATGGTGTAGAAGGCTTTACCTTCCACTCGCCAAACAGGTAATTCAGTCCACTGTTATAATTTATTTTATAAGTGTTGTAAAGTATAATATTTATTTCTAAGTCCCTTTTATAATTTATGTACAACACATTTGTTCAAATAATGCATCACAATTAAATCATTGTTAAAATTCTATGGATTTAATTGGTATAAACTGTTTGTGAAAAAGATTTTTTATACTAACAACCAATCATAAATTATCACATCATTAAAAATGTTTCTTTTATTATAATTTCCTTAAAAGTTACTCATAGAATGATTTGTAATTAGTAAACAATGTAAAAAAAACTTTGGATTAAATATGTTTTTGGTCCCCGTAAATTACTCATAAATTATGTTTGATTTTTTATTTACCCGCCTAATCATTACTATAAGACTAACTTTCCGGATTATTATGATTAAGAAATCTTCTCAATAAAATTATATTTAATTTGAACCAAACCAATTGAAATATTAAAAATTAGATTGCTTAAATAAATAATGGTAAAATTGTCAATCTAAGCAAATTTAGGTGAAATTCTAATAGTTTAATTGTTATGCACTGGCAGTGTAAAGTTTTTTACACTGTCAACCAATCAAAATCATGGTATGAATGACTTTTAAGGTAGTTAGGATAAGACTCAAACATTATAAGTTATGTGGCAATTTCTGATTGGTTGTTAATGTAAAAACTTTTTACACTAATAGTGTATACCAATTAAATCCAAATTCTAAATACACATAATTTAAATTAGAAGAATTAAAATTAAATCAATTCTTATTTTCATGACCCAAAAATTTCGAGAACTGTGGCCGATCCATAACATGCTTCCAAGTTCCAAGCCTAATGGAACCAATAAATAAAATGAATCAAACACATATATTTCACCTCAAATCCCCTTCCCCCAGTAAATGCCATCTTTTCCAAAAACAACTCAACCTCTCATGGATCGGGTCCCTCGACGGCTCGTCCAACAATTTACAAATTACAGTATTGTTTTGTGCATTTATTTCAGATGATAACTTAGCTAACTTTCTATGTTCCATATACTTTTTCAAAATCACAGAACCCCTTGAATCACATTCCTTATCGATCTGAAGGAAACCCTGCACAACCTCGCAGCAGATTCGTAATCCTCGCACTCAAGCGCTTTGTGCCTACCTTCCAAACAGTTACTACCTCTCTCCACAATGGCGTCGATTCGGAGGAACGTGGATCTGACACGCGATTGTGCAAAATCGAGCTCGCAGACTTTGCGGCTGACGTCATCGGCGAGGTCACAGGTGGAGGAAATGTTGGAGAGCATAATCGGAGTCGGAATTAACGTTGGAGGAGTTGAAGAAGTTGAGGAGGGTTAAGAAGTAGGGAACGAAACTTGGATGGAGAAGGGTTTCAGTTTTCATTAATTTAATTTGAATTTGAGTTGCAGTTTGGGATGTGAGTTAATGAATTTAATTTGCAAAAATACCCTTATGAAAAAACTGGGTGAATCGGTTATATTTGACAAAACCAACCAAAACTCACCTATTAAGAAAAAAATAAAAAATAGTCAAAGGGCAGTACCAGTGCTGCCCAAATTGATGGAGTGCACCATAAAATTGGCCTCTAATATGATTATGTATGAACACAAACAATAAGCTACAAAAGAGTAAAATTAATTACTAATCACCTATTTTTTATTCATTTCTCTCTATATGATATTATTATTTAAATTTTAGAGTTTAATTGCTATGCACTATCAGTGTAAAGTTTTTTACATAGTCAACCAATCAAAAATCACAATTTCAATGACTTTTAAGTTAGTTAGGATAAAAATCAATCTTTTTTACTAATTTGATAATTTCTGATTGGTTGACAGTATAAAAAAACTTTACATTGTCAATGCATACCAATTAAATCCTAAATTTTATTGCAATTTTCATTAAACATTTCACATTTTACACTGTCACACATCTTATTTATAGGTGCAACAGAATTTTTGGTTTGACTCTATCTAAACCCCAAAAGTTAGCTCATGGGTTGAGGGTTGTCCCACACTTATAACCATTATTCAGGTTATAACATTGTTCAATGTGGGACTCTCAACACCCCTCATGCTCAAGACTGGACATCTGGAGCATGAAACTTGCAGGACTAAAAATCTGCGGATGATCCAACGAATCTTTGATAGGTTGTGATACCAACTTAAAATTTTTGATTTGGGCTTAACTAAACCCCGAAAACTAGTTCATAGAATGAGAGTTTGCCCCCCAATGATTTGTCTACATATGCATGAGACTAAGCAAATATCACAAATAATGATATTTATGCAGCGTTGTGAATGCAACTATTGTATATATAATACATATAAATCACAATTTAAACTATTGCTTTAGCAAGCTTTTATTTAATTAAGAAAGTTCGAATTGGGTGACCTTAATTCACATGGTACAATTAATTAAACAGTGATGTGAAATTCATTCAACCCTATAACCTTGAGTCAATGCAACCCTCCAGCTGCTGCTATTAATAATGATGTCAATAAAGAGGAACTTCGGCTC
The DNA here is from genome assembly GCA_039655645.1 of Ammopiptanthus mongolicus. NCBI lineage: Eukaryota > Viridiplantae > Streptophyta > Magnoliopsida > Fabales > Fabaceae > Ammopiptanthus > Ammopiptanthus mongolicus. The sequence continues at coordinate 91,165,256 of CM077343.1, forward strand.
CCACTCTGAAATGCCAATATAAATACCACACAAAGTGGCCCTTTCTGCCCCTCTTTTTCTCTTTTCCATATGCCTCATCCCTCAAGCCAATCCCACAGGTTCAACTGGGAGACATCATCATTATACCTTGGCCCGAATTAGAGTATTAGAGTATTGCACAAAAGAATTTCCGATGAATACAAGCGTTAAGGAAGTGAGTAGACTTGTGACAAGCCATCACCAACTAGCACCACAACGCCGACTACGTAATATAATGCATTGAAAAGTTAACTTATGTAGCACTATATACGGAACGAATGAAAGAAAACAAGATTTTGATGTAATCTAGTACTGAGACTTCAAATCAATGGGGGATAACGACGCATCAGAAGGTTCAGAAAGAATCATTATTTTATAATTAATAGTTTGATTTTTTGCCATGAGAATTTTCTATTACTTAGATTATCGAATGTCAATTCCTGCATGAGATACTGACCCAATAAATGTTCAAGAATGAAAAATTATGGAAATATTTTCCCAGTGAGGAAGAGGGCGTCAATTTGGGTAAATAGTATAAGAACTCAGATTACAGGGACAGAAAGAAAAGAACTGAGAAATTCTTTTTTTTCTTTATAAGAAAGAACTGAGAAATTCTTACTTGCAGCGCGGGAATTCTGAGTATATATTTCATCAGTGGATGGGTTCCCCAATCCATTTTTTTTTGTTTTGTTATAGCCATCGAGATTTTTTTAGTGGTCGCAATGCTTGTACGTTGGAATTGATCCCTATTTTTAATTAAAAAAAGTTTTTTTTTTTTTTTTTTTTTTTGTGTTCTTACTTAAAAAAGATATTGTGATAGTTTTCTATTCTATATAGGTAGAATCATGTCTTGCAACTAACGAAGGGTCGATCGAGTAGTAAGCATCTTGACCCCATAAGGAGTTGAACACAAGTTCGAATTTTAGTGGCACACACTTTAATTGGAAAGTTGCAAAAATCAATGGTTAATTCCCTACTCTAAGCAAATTACGATCGAGGATTAGTTTCATAGCCGATACAAAGGATCGAAACTCGTGGGGATATCCCATGATGCTACTGAAAAGCCAAAGACCCTAATAACGATCGTTCATAAAAAAAATCATGTCTTGCAATTAATATTGATATATAAAATTTATGTAATAAATAGGGAAGATAAGAGATACTCCCTCCGTTCCATTTCTTTAGTCTTTTTAGCATTCTACACATAAATTAAGAAATCATTAATTTATGTATAAATGTATCAAAATATCTAGTGAAGAATTAAATGAAGTATTCAACTAAGAAGCATAACCTAGAAAGACGTAAAACCAATTGAGGGCATATATGAGGAAAAATAGGGAAATTATAACTTGGGTTTATAAAACCCCAATTGTTTTGAAACAAAAATAAATTGCCAAAGAGACTAAAGTTATGGAACGAAGAGAGTATATAAGATATAAAAGAGATTTACAGGAAAATGGTTGTTACTTGTTAAGTAAGTTGTTTATGTAAATGCTTCTAATTGGGGATTGGAAGAGTTAGGGGTGCAAACAGGTCGGTTTGGTGCGGTTTTAGATGGGGGGAAATCCGAATCAATTAAAAATGGTTGGTTCAGTTTTGTTTGATTTTAAGCGATTTTTCCAACAAAACCCGAACCAAACCAAGCCGATGAAATATGAGTTGGTTCGGATTGGTTCATCGGGTTTACTATTAAAAATATGAAAAAAAATCAAATAAACAAAAAAATTGAAATGCACTAATTCACTAACGCAAATTAGAATAACCCTAGGTCTGACACCTGTCCCTCATTCCCTCTACCCACTCCATCGCTACCCCTTCTTTCTTCTTGATCTTCATCTCTGATTTGATCTATGTTCTTCTTATTATCTTAAACCCAAACTGCTTCTTGCCTTCTCCTCCCTGTGAAATGCACAGTGTTTGCCTTCTCCACCTTGCATAGGATGGTGCGACGGCTTGGACGAAGCACGATGGAGGACGCTCACACCATGACGAAACATGACGGCCTGGATGGAGGATGCTCACGTTGGGACGGAGGAGAGAGCACGACGATCTCCAACGGGGGGTGAAGGAATGGTTGTGAATCAGCGGCGGAACCCTACGGTTAGGGTGAGATAAAGGAAGAAGATCAGAGTTCTGGGGCTATGAGTGAATGAATGTGAGTACTGTGTTGCGGACTTGTGTGAGGCAGAGTGAGTCTTAGTTAGGGAAAAAATGCTCAGTGTGCTGCACGTTCGGGTCGGGTGATCGGGTTTGAAAATTCAAATCTGTTACCCAAACCTATGGATATCGGTTCAGTTCGATTTTTTTACCTGATCCAATTATCGTTGGATTTTGTATGGGTTGGATCGGCTCGAGTGGTCGGGTTTAGCTGGTTTACCCAAACCACTTACACCCCTAGGAAGAGTTACGAGAATGAGCGTGAAAAATAAAGATTTGGTATTATTGTAAGGATAATGGATAGGAGTTGTGGAATAGAGAAGATTGAGAATATTCACAACATTAATTATCTTGTGATCTTATTTAGGATCTTTTTGTTTAGACTTAAAAAAGTGGTTCTACTATTTTTTAGAAGTGATTTTACAAAAAATATTTTTTTTAGAAGCTTCAAGTATAGTTTTTCCTAAAAGCTGAATTTCAATTTTTGTTTTTTTTTTTTTTTTTCAGTTTTACATTTTAAAAACCAAGCAAATATGTAATTGTCAAAAAAATTTTTTATAAAAAATTATATTTTTATGAAAAAAATCGTAGCAAGCGAAGCTTAAACTGTCTGCGATTATTTATGATATTTTTCTTTAATTTTAAGTATTTATGCAATTTTTTCAAACTGAATCGGTCATCGAACCGGTGAAGGAACTGGTTCAAGATTCAATGGTTCAACCGTAATTGAACCATGGTCAAACCGATGATAACTAAATATATACTTTTAATATTATATATTATATTAAGTAATAAATTTAAGCCAAATTAAATTTTAAATTAACATAAAATAATCATATTATATATTTCATAAGATAAAAAATCAACAAAAAAGGATAAATAATAAAAATCCATGTATATGTATTTTTATAACTTGTCAATGGACCTTTATTTGACCAAATATATATATTTTTATAATTTAAAAATAAAAAATTCAAAAAAATTGAAAAATAAAAAAATGACCGGTTTAAATCAGTTGTCACCATCGGTTTTTTGATCTACTTTCATCGTTTTGGACCAGTTTGAACGGTTCTTGACCGATTCTCACCGGTTCTGAAACCAGCTGTCGATTTTTTTGGGTTGAACACATTAGACACCTGATCAGCTTTCGGTCCAACCGACCGGTCTGATCTGATTTTCAAAACAATGTATTTATGTACACATCACCAATAGGATAATATATTCCCAACATTGTGGTCTCTCAACTGGAAACTAATATAGGAATCCCATCATTTATATTAGAAAAATGCAAAAATATAACTAAAACTTCCGTGCAAACTTTTGTGGTTTTTTTATTTAATTTACTCGTTTTTTTTGTCTTTTAAAACAGTTTTGCTTCGTGATAAATGCACATCAAATATAAATTTATAGTATCAAACATAAGTAATAGTGTAGGAAATGAGTAGAATTTGGTAGTTTTAGTAGTAGGAATGATAGATATAGTGTGTATACTCACATTCTTTGGTCTTTACGAGATTTTATGTAAATACTTCTGAAGTTTGAATGCTCTTGTCGAGGTTTATTCATCAAGGAGATGAGGGTTTCTTTCGTCCAACGATACGGATCCATCGCCTACCGAATTTGGATGAAAGTGACATCCCTTTGTTATTGCCGAACAAGGAGATTCCTTGCTCACCAAAGCACTATTTTGTGTTTCATCGTCCAATGATGGCGATTTTTTTCTGACAGTCATAAATATGCGATTTCACTCAATTCTCAACCTATTGATTAGAAGACCTTAACCTTGCTTTCGCACTACATCTTTGTTTTCAACATGTTTTGTCTTTGTTTCTGAAGCCTTTCGGTGATCACCCTTTCAGCAAAACCATTTCTCAATGTTTTGTTTAATCACAAATTTCTCTTTCATGCACATACAACTAACACGGATTAGCAAGCAAAACCAGTGGCAACCCTGGTTGTTATATTTTAGTTTTCTCAAATAAACGTCAGAGTTGTGACATTTGTCTTAAACCATGAAAACCATAATTTATACTTTTATAGTGTGTGACAAGTGACAACTTAAAAGATAAGCAGCAATTATTTAAGGCATACTTATTAAGGGACCGTCTTAATTTGGTTGTACAATGGTCCATATCAAGCTATAAATTAAGCCTTTTGTTTCAAATTGTCCAAGAGTTTGTTAAGTGTTAACTGTACTGTATCTTTTCACTAAAACAAAAGGATGATGAAACAATAAACCATCTTTGGCTTTTGTGTTTGTAGTTTCTCTCCAAGCATGTCTTGATTCTCGACCTTCAATTAACTTGTATAAAGTACATTGCTGAATGTTTCTGGATGTAAGAGACATGGGTTTCTGGTTTCACTGAGATTGTGTGATTTATTTATGCCAACCAATAAGCTGTAATGAGAGTGATACTCACAGGGGACCAGATTCTCTGTCCACTTTGCCTTTTTTTTTTTTTGCTGCTGAAGTTGGTGGGTGTGTGAGCGAGATCTTTCTGAGAAGTAAGAAAATATGTGGATTTAAAAATTAAGAGCTAGAAATAAAGGAACTGCTGACAAAGTGGTAGGCATCATTGCCAGAGCCCTAAAAGAAGAAACGAGGGAAACACTGTGAAAGAAAGGTAACTCCAACTTTGGTGCTCTCATAAGATGATTGAACCCTTTAATTATTACTCCTTAACTTCTGGTAAAGTTTTAAACTATGGACATCACTACATCGTGGGAAAGGATGGCAATGGATACTGAACCCATTGGGTACCCTCAAAATTTATTCATTATGGATAAGATAATTACTCGCTAATTGGGTATGAGTTCGGATACGGGTAATTATCCTAAAAAATTAATGGGGACGGGTGCAGGTACCCACCCCGTCCCATACCCGCACAATGTATATATTTATTTATTTATTTATTTTTTATATATTTATTTTATATGTATATAATCTGAATATCTGATATAATATATTATCAGATAATATATTATATTCTGATATTAATTTAAAAAATTAAAAAAACTTAAGGAAAGTAAGAAACCCTCTAACCTAACCTATTTCACTCTCACTCTCTTAATCTCATTGTGACCGGCGTCGCTAATTCAGTATTACTGCACCTTGCGGTCCTTAATTAAATTTGTGTTTTTTACTTTTAATTAGTTAGACTAATCATTTACTTTCTTGTTATGTTCTAGCTTCTATTGATATCATTGGACCAAAACAATATTTACATTTAAAACATAAGCATTTGCAGTCTTTTGGGGACTCTAATTCAGATGATGAGCTAATGTATGATTGTTTACTTTACAATGTGTTATTAAAAAGTATCTTTACAATTACACTTAATTAGTTAAAAATATCTTTTTTAGCAGATTTTGGAGAGTGCAAGTAGCTTAGGAGCTCCAAGTTTATGAATTATTGTTCTTAGAAGTTTATTGTAATATTTACTTGATGTTTTGGAGATTAATTATTGAATATTTTGTGTTAAAACCTTTGAATTTCATGTTCACAAATTGATTATTAGATCCATAGATTTCATTCTTTAGTTTGGAATGCAAGAATTTACAAGAGTTTAGGCATTTTATTGTTTAATTAAAATTTCTTATATTAAAATGCGGGTAACGAGTGCGGGTACGGATACTTAGGTACCCAGAGGGTAAGGGTACGAGTATTAAAGTTACTACCCACGAGGGTATGGGTCCGGATACGGATACTTTTTCAAAACACGGGTACGGGAACGAATACTAGAGTACCCTACCCATCCCCTACCCATTGTCATCCCTACAACATCCCCTACAAAGGGAGTTGTGTGTATAGCATACTTATCTTTGTTCAAATTCACTATGTATAGTTACTTATATTGATCATTTTGATTGCGGATATAAGTACTATATTGATCAATAGTTTAAATTTGCAAAGTAATATATATAATTAGTAGTTTTACTCAAATACTTTTTTTTTTGTTGCATTCAAGTACTAATATTGTGGTCGTTGTTAATATTAGCTGGTGGTTACATAATATTTGGTGTTTTTTCATATCAACCAAAAGATAATATTAAAAAAGAAGTAGAAGGAGTACTCCAAACTCTTACATCAGAATTGTCAAGTCCTAATATATTCCCTAAAGATTATACCATTCCTCTGCAACCATATTGTCTATCTAACTGTAAAACATAGTAAAAATCATACCACCTTAGACATCTTGCACAACTGATATCTGTATGTTGAAAAATGAGACTTGCAATCTTTAGGACCTTGAAGTCAAGCCAAACATAGCACTGAATCCATACAGCATAAGAAAACCTCCACGTGAAAACAGATGAACAGTGGACTTCTATCAGGACCCAACTTAGGTGTCCCTGACCGGCCAAAATGGAACTTCGTTGTTCCATTTCCAAGGCATTTCAAGAACATATAAGTGTAACAGTCCAGACTACTTTTAGGATTGTCAACTGTCCTCACAAACCAACACGGATCTTTTCAGCATGTTTTGTCCTCACTCACACGCTTTCTGGGAAACCTCCCAGAAGGTCACCCATCCCACAAGTGCTCCAAGTTAAGCATACTTAACTACGAAGTTCTTATGTTCTAGGCTCCCGAAAAGAAGATGCATCTTGTTGATATAGGTAGTACAAATCAATTCCTTTAACCCTTTCTTAACTGTACAGGCCCATACCTATACAGTCTCAAGATCTCTCTCATTCCGGTGTAAATCGGTTCATTCATGTGTCTCTCTGCCTAGAAGCTTGATAGGAGCCGCTCCTTGTCCGTGCCTTATGCACCAGCGATCACTCCCCGTCCTCGTCAGCCTCGGGTGTTACAATAAGTCACATCATGATAGCAAGATATGTAACATATCAAAAGTAAATATCAGAGCAAATGATTACACAAAACATAAGTCATGCCGGCCCTGAGTTAACATACCAAAGTTTAAAAAAAAAAAAAACAAACAAACCAAAAGAGTTTACAAATCAAAAGGAGATTCAAAACTCTAAAACAAGAAGATTTCCCATAGGACAAAACCAAACTAAACGAACTAACAACAGCTACCCATGCACTACAGACGTGAGAGGATTTCCTGAGATGGCTTCCTTCATGAAGTACCTGAATCTGAACAAAAAAGGGTGGGGATGAGTCCCAGAACTCAGTGAGAGATAAACAAAACATAACATCAAATAGTACAACATATAACCATATATTTAAGCATATGTCAATCTGTAAATTAGAACGTACAAAACCATACATAACAGATCATTTCTTGTCATGATGTCAATTTAGCATTGGGAAAAATGTTTGTGCATCCCCTTAGAGTTGTTCACTAGAGTCTCCCACTCCGACGGTCGCATTTCTATCCCGGTCGAAACCGTTGACCGGCAAGTGACCTCGATCATTGCACAACATCCCTCCAAACTCCAGGGTTTTTTCACTAGAGGCTCTGCTCTGAAGGTCACATTTATATACCGGTCGAGTCCGCTAACCAGTCGAATACACCAAATATTACTCAATGTCCAAAAATCAAACCCCTTTTCATACACATGCCATGTTCATGCAAATTAACTCACAATATCACATGTCAACTATGTGCCTCAACATAGCTTATATAACCATTTCAATGGTAATCAATAAATTACATAATGATCTCAGTCATAAATACATGTAGGTAACATTGTAGTCATTTCATTCACAAACTAAAAGTATCTTATCATTCGGTTTCAACATTTGCTTCGTACGCAAATACAAAGTTGAATCAATAAATCTTACCTTGCTGTTTGTCAATAATTTCACAGCAAACCTTGTTTATCACAATAAGCATTTACTTCGCTTTTGAAACTTAAAACTCAATATACAAAAGTACAATAAACTCATAATTCAACAAACACCTGAATAAAAAGGCCATTGCCCATACACCATCATAAGCATAGAACACAACAATAATTCACATATTGAAGAACCATACTTAGATTCAACCTTATCACACTGTAAATAAACACTTGTATCAAATAATAATCCTACCACTACATTTATTTAAATTACCATCATATAACTCCATTCCAATCTTCATATATTCCTCTTTAACCCTTTGTGTTTTATAATCTCATATCCTATAAACATAGTTTGCAATCTTGTTCACTCATACTAACTCATCAAAACATCTTGTTAAATTCTATAATTCATAATATCATCTAACTATCAAAGGTTCACAATCTTTAAGCATCTCAAATCATCACATCAAAAACCAAGAAACATATTATTATTTTTACAATGAAGGTAGACATGACACTACAAGAAAAACAGAGATTAGCGTCGGCCAAAAGCCTACGCTACAAGCAAAAAGCCGACGCTAATTGACAGTTTAGCGTCGGCTATGCGACGGCGTCGTGGCCTACGCTTTTTCGTTCGTCGATACGTTTAGCGGAGGGCCTAAACGGCCGACGCTATTTTAGCGTCGGCTAAACCGACGCAAATTGGCAGCTAGAAAAGGCCGACGCTAGCTTAGCGTCGGCCAAAACCGACGCTAAACCAACGCTATGGCATAACTGGTTAGCGAAGGCTAAGCCGACGCTACAATTAGCGAAGGCCTGGCCGACGCTAATATTAGCGAAGGCTTAGCCGACGCTAAACGTAGCGAAGGCCTGGCTAGACCAATGCAAAACTTAGCGAAGGCTAGGCCGACGCTAACCTTTTTTTTTTTTGGCACAGATTAATAAATTATTAGCTGTTGAATTACAAAACCTGGAAATGTAACATAAAAATATAAACCTCAACACAGACATTAAATACCAAATCAACATAAAATTTAACTTTAATAATAGTATTTCAGAGAAAAGTACACATCAAAGTAAATTATGTTTTACACAAAGTACATAAAAGTACATATCAAAGTCAATACTACGTGAAAACAAAATCAACGGCGTCGACCATGTGACGAATCATCATCCACCGAATGGTCGTCAAGATCATCATCATAATCGGGATGTGGACGGTGCTGGTGACCACTACCGCGCTCCAAAGCTGCTAGGCGTTCCATCACAATCCGAAACTGGCCCTCAATATTGGCGCTGTGCTCCCTAGCTCTAGCGGCCTCGTCCGTTGCTCTCGCAGCCTCCTCCGTAGCTCTGATAGCCGCCTCCGTAGCTCTGGCAGCCTCCTCCCTGGCTCTGATGACCTCGTCGTTATGAGACTCGCTACTGCGACTAGATGGTGCCCGAGACTCCTGAGTCAATGAAGATATACCACGACGGACATTCAAAGACAAGTCTGCAGTGCCATAACATCGGCCTCGGGTCCTGCCACCAGCAATCTCCCGCCACAAATCAAGCTTCTTCTCCCCATCCACCTCTTGCGTCCCACCCGCTGAGGACTCACCAACCTGTGTTTGTATCTGGCTGAGACGTTCGCGATACTCCTCCTAGTAAAAAAAAACATAACCTACTCATATACATATTTTGTTTGATAACCAAGTTATATAAAAATAATATATTACCAACAACTTACATATGCTCTTTGAGAGCGGCTATCGACCCATTCGCCAGTCTTTTTCTGGTGGGTGATCTTGAAGAACTCAGCAGGATCCACGGACCCCCTGTGTGATTCAGCCTATCCAAACAGCCAACACATATTTATAAAGAGCACACAATATATGATAATAGACTGGAGAATGTTGAATGAATACATACTATGTCTAGCGCCACCTCATGGTGAGGTCTGCGGCCTGTCGTGTGGACTGCTCCACCTCTGGTAGAAGCCCGGTTGGTCTTATTTTGTGTTGAAATCTTTTGGAAGTCAGGACTCCTCCAATAGTCCAGAAGACCAGCCCATGCCTCGTCCCCCATCCAACTAGGCTTCTTCCCCTCCTTCCTCGCCTTCGAGAGGATATCGGAAAGACGTTTTGCACATTTCTGTGTAAATGTCTTATAGATAGTGTCATGATGACAAGGATCCCATGAAACCTTTTCCTGCAATTAATCAAAATAGTGAGTCAGATATAGCTTTACTTTATGAGTTAATTAGGAATATCTGAGCAAGACAGGACCCTTAATTGGAAGAAGACATGTAAAAATTAGAGTTTCACACCAAACTAATGCACCATAACAAGTTGACATATAAAGTTATATAAACATAATACAACAAAGGGTATAGTAATTGCAACAAGAAAACCAGATTCATCATACTCATAATCAATAAACGAGAACACTCTTCAATGTATTGATATATACAATAGGTACGAAAAAACAGAGAACATGTTTTGATGTAATGGGTTCCAAAAATGTGAGTTAAGTGAGGATTCACAAAGATAAAGGAATCAATCCATCAAATCCAGTGTGTTGAAGACTAAGAGAGACCAAAGAGGATAACAATATATAAAGTTATAAAACATAACACTAACTAATGCACCATAACAAGTTATGCAAGTTTCTTGTAAATACTACAGCCAAATGATACATTATCAGTTTACAATGTACCTATGCATGTTATGCAACTTCATCCCCCAATATAGAATGCTTAAAACATGAATACATTATTAGTGCGTTATATATACAAAATTTACCTTAAATCTAGCCCACCAAAAGTTCCTCACTGCGATAGGGGTCACAGACCAGCAATGATGAGGACCTCGAAATTGTGCCTCAATGGCACACCTAATCGCGTTAGTAGCAAATGATGATGGAGTCCACCTACAAACAATTACATGATCAATGACAAATGTCAAATCAAATGCAAACATAAAACTAAGTGCTTAACACATATATATAGAAACAAAGAGAGTTCAAATGTACCCTCGACCAAAAGGACGTATGATGATCTTCCCGTCCGCGTCCATCTGGTACTCCCTCGGACCCTGATGAAGAGGGTCGTGCCTGTCCTGCTCCACCTCCTCGTCGACCTCTTGGTCCTCCTCTTGTCGGTCTACCTCCTCATGGGGAGGCTGCTGCAACACAGGCTCATGTGGACTGCGGTATGAAGATGAACCAAACTCAAACTGTCCAGATGGCACATAACCCGGAGTAGGCACCATAGTGAAGACGTCAGTGGTAGGCTGCACTGCTGGAGGTGTCGGCTGGGACGGTGGTGGTGTCGTGCTCGGCTGGAGTTGTGGTCGGTTAGGATGGACCACTGGTGATGTAGGATGGGAAGGTGGTGGTGGAACTGGTCTCTAGCGGCGCGTGCGCTCTGTCAGTGCAGCAAGATCGCCAGGTCTGATAAGCCTCCCTCGACCTGATCTTTTGACAGGCATCTTGTCCCGACCTTGTCCTGCCATTTACTGTAGTGCAAAATATAACATATAGACACACATACCATACATATAATATAATCATACACATTAAAATAGTTAGATAATATTCTAAACATACATATAAAGTTGACTTGTGCATATTAGGATACATATTAAAATATTCAAATACATTTTATCAAAAAAAATAGTCAAATACATATTATAAAATTGACCTAAACTAATCCTCGTCACTATCCTCATAATTGCCCTGATCCTCATCCACCCCATTCTGCACATCTTCATCACTACATTCTGATTGACCATCCTCGTCCATTGGATCGTTATTAGGATTAATTATCTGTTCAAACTCATTTACGGTTTCATCAAGTAAGCCATGTAATGGTTCAACTTCTGTAATTGGTGCAACTGGTGACATCTCATCAGCCTGATAAGGCACTTCATCCTCTATGTCCTCAACTTCCACATGACCCCGTGGTTTTGTGGTGATTGCTGCAGACCAACCACGTAAATCTTTACACATTTCTGGATAATGGACATAATATACCTGTCTTGCTTTTTCTGCAAGGATGAACGGATCATATCGACCATACCGTCTATTCATCTTAATATCAACAATATTATACTGTGGATGTACCCGTGTGCCTCTATTCCTTGTTGGATCAAACCATTCACAGTAAAATACAGCAATCTTATTACTCAAACCATGGTATTCCAATTCCATGATATGTTGGATGATGCCGTAAAAATCATCTTCTCCTCCTTCGGTAAGACCTTTTACGTGCACCCCACAATTTTTGGTTTTTTTACCATCACTCCAAGCATTAGTGTGAAACTTATACCCATTAACAAAGTACTTATGCCATGATATTGCCTTGGATAAAGGACCCCAAGCTAATGCCCGTATATCTGTGTTGATCACCCTATTCCTCTCATCATGAACCTATATAGAATATACAAATATGTTTAGAGAGTGTGGTTATCAATAATTATATTAGTCGTGTATATTATACTTACATATGCCTTCAACCATTCGGCAAATTCGGCATGTATACGACCAGAAGCATCTTGTTCATCGTTGCAGTGATATTGCAAGAATGCACTAACATCAAGCACATAATTGATAAGTAAATCTACACTATACAGTGCGTCAAGCACATACTTGATGTGATACGAATTTTACTTACTCAAGATATGGTTTAATCTCATGACAATTGATCAGAACATGTATATGAGCGGAATTCCATTCATTATCTGTCAGATAATAGGGTTGAGGCTTCCCGCTAGGACGACCGGATTTGTTCAAGAGTGACAACGTTGGGTGGACCCCCTCATGTCCCGATCGAGGATCGTTCCTAAAACTTGTGGTTGGCAACAAGCTGAAGGTCTTGAAATAATGAGAGCAAAAATAGGTTGTCTCACGGTGTAAGTAAAAAGCGCATATGCTTCCTTCTACTCTAGCCTTATTTTTCACTGACCGCTTTGAGTCTCCCATGAATCTGCTTGTAAAATGACCATACATCTCAAGTTCTAATAAATCAAGATGTGAATATTTAAAAAATAATAATTTAATTACCTTTCAAATGGATACATCCATCGATATTGAACCGGACCACCAAGGATTGCTTCAATAGGAAGGTGAATCGGGAGATGCTCCATTGAATCAAAGAAACCCAGTGGAAAAATCCTTTCCAACTTGCATATGATGATGGGAATATTTTGCTCTAATCTAACTAGGTCGTCCATCCTCAATGTATTACAACATAGATCTTTGAAGAATCGACTTAATTCAGTCAGTGGCTTCCATACACATTCTGGCAAGGAACGAAAGGCAATTGGCAGTAAACACTCCATGAATACATGACAGTCATGGCTTTTCATCCCCTGCATCTTACCCTTGGATACATCGGCACACCTAGCAAGGTTTGAAGCATAGCCATCCAGCATTTTCAGTTCCGTAATCCATTTACACACTAACTTTGCATCTTCTGGTGACAAAGTGTAGTTTGCCTTTGGCTTTCCCATCTTTCCGTTAGGTAAGATTTGCATCTCCAAGTCCCTGCGTGCACAGAACACAGATATATCCATTCTTGCCTTTTCATTGTCCTTTGTTTTACCTTTAACATTCATGACAGTGTTAAACACATTATCAAAGAAATTCTTCTCTATATGCATCATATCAAGGTTGTGCCTTAACAAGTTGTCCTTCCAGTATGGCAAATCCCAAAATATACTTTGTTTGGTCCAATTATGAAACTCACCATACCCTTGCAATTTGCCCCAATCAACCTCTGTCACTTTTGGAAAATCACGAACAAATTCCCAGATTTGTTGCCCTGTTAACATGTAAGGTGGACCATCCTTCTCATCCATGTTTCTTTTAAAACCCCTTTTACTTCTTCTGAAAGAATGATCTGCTGGTAGGAATCGACGATGACAATCAAACCAAGAATTTTTTCCACCATATTTCAGGGTGAAAGCCTTTGTGTCTTCCATGCAATAAGGACATGCCAATTTACCCTGTGTTCCCCATCCAGATAACATACCGTAGGCCGGAAAATCATTGATTGTCCACATTAAGCATGCTCTCATGACAAAGTTTTGTTTCGTGGAGATATCGTAAGTCAAAACGCCATAACTCCACAATTTTTGCAAATCATCAATCAAGGGCTGCAAGTAAACATCTATCTTTGATTTCGGGTTAGATGGTCCAGGTATGACACAAGTCAAAAACATGTATCGTTTGGTCATGCACATTTCAGGGGGAAGATTGTAAGGCGTAACTATTACCGGCCAACATGAGTATGGAGAAGTAGACGCTTGGATGTAAGGTGTAAACCCATCAGCACATAGACCCAGTCTTACATTTCTTGGCTCACTGGAAAAATATGGATAAACATCATCAAAGTGTTTCCATGCCTTCCCATCAGATGGATGGCGCAAGACGTTCGAATTCTTCCTATTCTCATGATGCCATCTCATTTGAGCCGCAGATTCCATTGATGCATATAATCTTTGTAACCTGGGAATGATAGGCAAATAGAACATTCTTTTCACCGGAACATCATTGTATTTCCCCATCCCATTCTTTCGAGGAACATATCTCGCAGCATGACAAAAATTGCATTCTCTTGATTTGTTACCTTCTCTATATAACATGCAACCATTCACACAACAATCAATCTTCTCAGCCTTCAACCCTAATTTAGACACCAACTTTGTTGCTTGGTAATAGTTTCCGGGTAAATATTGTTTTGTTGGAGCTACATCAACAAGCATTTGTGCAAAATAATCTATACACTTTTCAGGAACAAGGTAGTTAGATCTAGCTGCCAAAAGTTTAACAGATATTGATAACTTAGATTCGGTAGCTCCTTCGTAAATGGGCTGGTTTGCAAAGATTAGCATATCATAAAATCGTTGAGCCTCCTCATTGGGTGTTTGTTCCTCAGTTAATGTCTCGTTTTCTATGTTAGCATTGACATGCGAGACATCGGGAAATGGCCTAAAAGCATCATACACCATCTGATGCATTGACACAAAGTGATCTTCATTATCCATATGTCCACTACTTCTTAAATGGCCCCCTTCATCAATATCTGGCTCCACTTCTCCATGAATAGTCCAGATCCAATAATTTGGTTTAAACCCACGCTTGTACAAGTGAACCTTCACCTCGCTTGGAGTCAATAGCTTCATGCACTTACACTTTGCACAAGGACACCTGATCCCTCCCTCAGACAAAAAGTAGGGTTGTTCCTTAGCCTTCTCGACAAACTCATCAACTTCTTTCAAACCTCTCCTATCAGGATTGACCCTATCATACATCCAGCTACGATCCATTTTCTATGTGGCAAACATATAATTATCAACCATTTAGTATAAATAACAGTATATATAAGATCAAATAAAATTGGATATATGATAAAAATAACATTATATTAACAACTTATCCTATTGAGCTCTGCTCTCCACTAGGAAACAACAATTCAATCAGACAAACACATGCATAGTTTCTAAATTACCAGCACACAATCCGGTATCCAACATCTCAGACAGAATCACACTTATTGAGCTTTATGCTCCACTAACAAACAACATATCAATTCATATAACACATTACATAAACATAGCTAAATAAAAAAAAAACTTGGCCTACACACCTCAAACTCCTAATGTAATCTTCAAGTGTCACGAACAGTCCTGCCAAAATAAAATTAGAAGCACATAAGTTACCTACATGTTTGACGTCTTCTTCTACCATAATGATACTATCAATTTAGCATTATCAACTTATCACATAAACCTCAATATTGCAGCACAAAAAATGTAACATAAAAATAAAGAAAGGGAATGATCAGCTTTCTATTTTTGGATGAGGAAGCCAGTTTTGAGCTGTTTCTCATATCAATGGAGGCAGACGTTTAATAAAATTAAACACATGGTTATGAAGTATATATTCCAAAAAGATAAAATGCTTAGACACTCGACTCATCACTGACACCCGAAGTGATGTTACTAACAAAAAAAAGCCAAGTAATAGGAAATTATCCTGTCTCACATTAGTAGATGGATATCATCTACTTAGTCCACATTAGCCAGTGAAGAATTTGTGCATAATAAGCGGCAAGGGAACAAATTATAGGAAAATCAATATCAAGCATCATACCCTATATTTATATACAAATCATCAATTGTAGAAACAGAACATAATGATTTTTTTTGTAGAGAGAGCACAATGATTATAATGAACCTATGTGACAATACCAAGGATTTAAGGAAATTTGATCCAATTCTATGAAGGATCAGAGAGCAGGTCATCAAAATAAGCGTTTTTAAGGCACTTAAATGGTTCTTTGGATCAGCTTGTTGGTAAAGAAAAAAACAAAATACACAAACATAAAGAGCAGTGTTATGTGGTTTATGGTAGGCTTTATTCTGTTTTGCTTTTTCTGAATACATATTATCCATCAATGAAAAGTAATAGTTCTCAATGTTTTTATGTCATTCCTTATTACCTCAGATTTGAATAACAACACACAAAACCAACACCGCTCCAAATTAGAATTCCATCAATGAAAGAGATGAATGCCGCTGCTATGCTACCTAAGGCTTGTATCAGAAATTTAGTTTTTCAAAAATAACAAGAAACAGTTTCAGTTTCTCGCTTCTCTCATTCAATCTCTCTTCTCTTATCTCATTCTCAAGATCATATAACAAAGAAATGTAAGCACTTTCTAATCATGAACAAAGCACTCTCAATAAGAATCTAGACATTAAGAAATGAAAATATCTCCTTATGCTATTCTAATCATGAACAATGGGATTTATGTAAGAAAGAATAAAAGGGTCAAAGTTGGGCAACTCTCTTATTACTACTTTACTAGATTTTTTTTATAATAGCTTTTTTTGCCAGTAATGCTACACTAAAACTTGATTTTGAAGGGTCAAATCCCAATTGTTTTACGTCATCCACAGCCTTCCATAAATCAGTAGAGAAAAGTATAGAAGGCCTTATACGAAAAAAATGGTGAATGTTTGATTTATGAAGGCAAGCGATGATAAAAGGCAAAAGAACTAAAAGGACTCCTACTTTCTCGAACATTGTTGTGGAATCTAACTATATGTTGCAGTATCAATATTTAGAAGAAGGTATTAAAAGGGATTGAATGCTTTGGCTGAAATTTTCTACACAGTGATATCTAAAATCATTGAGATTAAGTTGGGTTGACTGGGTTGTGAAGTAAAAAAGACTTTGCTTCAAAAATTGTTGCATCAATTATTGAACACCAGTAGTATTTATAGGCTATAGTATTTTTCTTTGGTAACTTTGCTTGACAATAAAGGGAGGATTAGCTAGGGCACAAAATGACAGCATCCACCAACTCATCTTTGCTTTATTTATTGCAGTTGATCTGTTTCATAAGCAAAATTGGTTGTAGTGAGGTTGCCTGAGTTGTTCCATTTCCATTGATATGGTTATTGCTTAAAGAAAACCTATCTAAAAGAGACTGAACACTATCCATTCATTTGATCAAATAATAGAAACTCCAATGCTCCAAATTGAGAGAAAAATGGTTTCATAATATTTGAAATTAAGGGGAGAATAGATGTTTACTTGGAAAAGAAAAGGTGAAACATTTGAGATTATCAAATAATCACTCCATACTCAAGCAACAACTTGACATTGAGTTACACACGAGCATCAAAAATTGAACCTCCACAGGGCAAGCAATGGCTTTGAGACAGAGAATGATCAGTCCAGAACCTCCACGCCAACCCACCACACACCACCGTACCGTGTGCGGTCGTTAAGCACCGCCGAAACCCAAACCCAAACCCACAACACCCGAAAACCCAATAGATCCACAACCGCGAATAGAAAGAAAAGAGAGACAGAGATTGAAAAGAAACAGTGTGTGCTCTAATAATCATAGTGTGCCCTTGTTACTTTAGGCCACTACTATTTCTTGTTTGAGCTCAAACTACAAGCCAAAAAAAATTGTTTTTTTACACTATTATCACTTAAACTGAATGTAACACCATTAACATTTTCCTCTGTTGAGAGCAAAAAAAAAAAATCGCAGAAGTTATATTTCTTCAGCATCCCTAATCCCTAAATCCCCAAATCATTCTTAAATTACAATAGCCAAATTTTAGGGTTCATTACAATTTTTCTTTAGCATCCCTAATCCCCAAATTCAATAGCACAACCCAACCCTTCAAGTGGATAATCGAGCTTCATGACTAAATAAAATCCAGCGAACCCAGCGAATATGAAAGGCTTATTTTTAATTTCTAAATTAAGATTTAAGAGTTATAAAATGATTTTGAAAATGAATGAAGGAGAATTGAAAGGTTACATATATAATAATTCAATCATTTTAAGAAAATCTCAAATATAACGAATGCTTAATGAAAATGAAGAATAAGCCTTCTGATATCAAAAGGATGCATCCAAATAGGATATATACTCACCAAACTAAATCATTAAGGCAGGGTGTATTTCTCAAAGGAAGCAACATGCCACCAAAATTAAGGATCCAAAAGAAAATTGCATTGAAATTGAAGTGGCAATCAATCCTACCATGAATTCTGCAACTCAAGTGAATAATAAGACCACCTCCTCCTCCTCCTCAGCTTGTCATTTTCAAACAAAAATTGTAATATAGAATTAAGAAGTATGAGATTTGAGATTTGAGAAGTGAAGTCAAATAATAAGTGCTTGTTTATTCGAGACAGACAGATAGATATAAGAATAAACAAACAAGTAATTGGGAAAGCAGAAGAGAGTAACAGTAAAACATGAAAATGTTAGTACATGCTACGAAACCTTCAAGAGTTATCTTTCAGAGAGAAGAAGAACTTGAATTGCGAGTTGGAGGAAAAGAAGCAGCAGCAGCATCTGAATTTGTTCGTTTTAGAGGTAGAGGTAGAGGTAGAAAAAGAGAATGAGAATATGAAAGCAGAGAGGAGGAAAATGCGATTGGTAAGTGGTAACTTTTGCCTTCATTTAATTATTAATTAATAGTAATAAAGAGGGAGGGGGGAGAGAGAGAGACATACCTGAATGCGAACTCGGCTGGAGTTGATGGCGTTATTGTCCTCGGAGGTGTCCTACGGATGACGACGCGCGCAGGGAAGGGGAATTTGACCGAGAAGGTGCGGCGAAAGAGGACGACGACGACGGGCGCGTAGCGGATGGTGGTAGAATGGCGGAGCGGCGGCGTCAGTATGGTGGTGAGGCGGCAGCAAATAGCTCAAGTGGAGGCCGTAAGGGGTGGTGCGGCTGTAAGGGGTGGGAGCTTTGTCCAGACGAAAGAAAAGAAAAGGGTTGCAAAGTTATTTTCAAACATAGCGTCGGCCAGCCGACGCTAAATAATAAAAAAAAAAATTTTATTTTTCTCAAACATACCGTCGGTTGGCCGACGCTAAATCTGAAAATAAGCCTAGTGTCGGCCTTTAGCGTCGGCCTGACCGCCGCAAAAGAAATAAAAAAATTAAAAAAATATATTTGTGTTCTAGCGACGGCTTAGCGTCCACACGGCCGACGCTAATTCAAGAAAATAGCGTCGAAGTCGTGGCCGACGCAAAGTTTGCAGCTACGCGGCCAGTTTGTTGTAGTGTGATAATAACTAACCTTACGCCTAATTCGACATTTACCTAACTCAACTCAACAAATTTACAACAAGATATCAAATACATTAGGTACCATGCTTTAAAACACTTTTATAATTGTATAATTCAAAACAAATAAGCATATCCAATCTTTCACGCCTCAAATAAACAAAACAACATATTTTTAGAAATAAAAACATTGACCTTTGATCACTATTTTGATTATAACTTTAAAAATACTTGGAATTTTAACTTAAAACAAATTTCATATGAAAGTAGAGTCACAAAGTTTTCCAACAAGGAATCATTTACCCAAAACAGATTATAAATGAAAAAGGTATGAACGTTTAAAGTTTGTTATCTCTGTCTCTAGCGCCCAACGCTAGGATACCAGCGCTAAGCGCTAATATGACCTTCCCAGACCCTTTCGGGTGTTCCAGTGCTCAGTGAGGAGCACGGGGCACCCAATGCTGGCTGAAAATCGCAGAAACGCGGTAGAGCGCTACTGTTTTGCCATTTTCACCCTAAAACACCATTTTCATGCTTTACAACCAACAAACAACTATAACAACTTACCAACAACATATAAATTAAAGAATAATCAACTTAAACATGTTATAAATGACTTTCATGAAATAGATTCACTCAAAACATCTCACAAACATAATTATTTCAATCATCACCAAACTATTTCATATCCCAAACTAACACCCACGAAAATTACTCAAAACAAATCACAGATCCCTCACCTTGTTTGAAGTTCATGAATATCTATTTTCTTTCTACCTTTGCTATTGCTACTCTTTACATTATTAATAATTTTATTTTATTTTATTTTATTCGAATTGCTTAAGCATATTAGTACTTATTTTTTACACTTTACTAATATTCTCATGTTGTAACTAATTAATAACATTGCAAACAAATATTAACTTTTCCCCTATATATATATATACCTTATGTCATTTTTGGCGAGTTTTACAACTTCACCATATTTTTACAAAATACACATTTGAGATTACTTCCCGCATCAAGGATTCCTCTCCTCCTAAGAATAGATTAATACTTGATGTAATGCATGGCATGATATATATAAAGACTTGTTATTAAGGAAATTAAGTGCTTATTGTTTTCTAAAATTGAAACAATCTTGTGATACTAATGAAAATTAAAACATAATCAAAATGGAAATTAGTTTAGTTTCACATACAAAAAGCAATAGACTTTTCACATACCAAAATGAAAAAATCATAGGAGAGAAGGAACCCTTGACTGATGTGTCTTTTTTTAATATGATAAACACTTGCCCTCTTCTAAAAAAAAATTGTGTTTACTTTTTCCTCTCATATATATAGCATACCCCATCTAGTTTAAAATTTTGTCCATTTAGAAAGTAAGATTTGTTTTATTTATTCTATAATTGAACAAATTTTGCTCTCCCAAAAAAATGGTGTTCGATCTCCCTTACCAATCAAATGTCGTGAAAGCATGAACACAAATATTAATAAGTTGTGATTTTATTTTCTTAAGCGTCAAATTGTTATTAATGAGGGATAGAGAAGGTGACAAAAAATTGGGGCAGAAGATCTCTATCCTCATATAAATTAACATTTCCATGCTTTTAATTCAAATAGTAATAATAAATAACTTTGTCATAAAAGGACTTAATTTAATCGAAAATTAATAAAAAAGTCATATTAAAAATATAGATTATGAGTTATATGAATATTTTTCAGTGGCTGCAACAGGTGTTTGAGTAGAAGGAAAATGGGAATGGCGGTTGGAATGGAGAAGGCGTTTGCTAGCATGGGAAGAGGAACAAGTAGCGGAATTAAAAGTATTGCTTACAGAATTATATCATTCACTTACTCATCCTGACTTTTGGATTTGGACTCATGACTCAACAAAAATGTTTACTCTAAAGTCTGCTTATTTTAATTTATTAGTTCATGTGGGACTAAATGTTGATCAGGTGGATGCAAACTTAGCAAAGGCATTGAAGGGGTTGTGGTCTATTGCTATACCAACCAAGGTTTCAGTTCTGATTTGGAGAATTATGCTTGGATGAGTCCCTACGCGTGATGCTTTACTACGCCATGGCGTTTTGAATGCAAATCACAATACTTGCTGTGTTTTCTGCTTTCGGGGGGAGGAGACTGTGACCCACTTATTTTTTCCTGCTCTTTCTCATAATATTTGGGCTGCAGTATTTGCATTGTTGGGTATATATGGTGTGTGGTACTGTAGTCTAGTGGCCAATTTCTTGCAATTTGGTGAGTTTATAAAAGGCAGAGCTGTTAGTAAGATGAGACATTTAATTTGGAGTATGGTGGTTTGTGCTATATGGTCTTTGAGAAACAGGATTATCTTTAGAAATGGGGTGGCAGAGTTTGCTACCATCATGGCACAAATTAAGCAAGTATCATGGCACTGGTTTATGTTAAGGGAAGGTTGTAATTTAGATTGGGATTTTTCTAAGTGGTGTATGAACCCTTTTGGGTGTTTTCAAGTTGTTAATCATTAAGAACAAATTGTAACGTGTTAGAGTATCCCTTGTACTCCCTTCAATAATATATTTGCTTATAAAAAAAAGGTTAAAGTAATATTTTGGTCCCTATACGTGACACCGATTCTTCATTTAGTCTCTATAAGTAAAAAGTTATTAAAAATATCCTCATACGTGCAATCGTTACCCATTTGGTCTCTCCCATTATGTTGTCGTCTCTAATGATCCGTTAACTACTAAGTATAGGGACTAAATGAAGAATTTGTGTCACGTATAGGGACTAAATGAAGAATTTGTGCCACGTATAGGGACCCAATAATTTAGGTTAAAGTAATAATCTGGTCCCTATATATGCCACAAATTCTTTATTTAGTCCCTATACGTAGTAGTTAACGGATCATTAAAGACGACAACATAACGGGAGGGACCAAATGGATAACAATTGCACGTATGAGGACCTTTTTAATAATTTTTTATATATAGGGACTAAATGAAGAATCGGTATCACGTATAGGGACCAAAATATTACTTTAACCTAAAAAAAAAACTATTAGCACCCAAAAAATGTATATAAATATTACTAATTAAAATCTATAAAAAAATTGTGGACAGAGTTATCTTCAAAAAATAAAATTTAAAAAAGAGAAGAGTAAAATCCAAATTAGTCCTCGCCAAAAATTCATGGTGACATTTTGGTCCCTGAGAAATGGAAATTACCAATTTAGTTCTTAAAAATGTAAAATGCAAGTCAAATTGATCCCTGACAGGGACTTTAATGTCTCTAAAAATTATCCTGAAAAGGATCAATTTGACCCACATTTTACATTCTTAAGAATCAAATTAATATTTTTTATTTTTCAAGAATTAAAATATCATCGTTTTTTTTTTTTTTTTTTGTGAAGGATGAATTTGGACATGCACTCAAAAGAGAAATAGGTGATAGAAGATTCGTTTCTTTTCAAAGAAAGACGGTCCGGTCAACACAATTTTTTCAACGAAAGTAAGCCTTGGCTATATCAATGGCGTCATCTGACCCTACAGTAACGTCATAATTTAATCCAACTATATATCCAAAATCTACATTTTCCTACGACAAAAGAAAAGATTGAGTCCCCAAAACCTTAGACAAACCATGATACGCATGAAGGGTGCATGAGCATGAGTGTGTGCATAAACATGCAGCGCGCAAAGCCAGGTGCGCGCGTGCCAACCAGGCTGAGGGCCATCCCTACCACAAATACAATTTGGCTTCATTCCCATATCTACTACTATATGAAATGCAGTGCCAGGGATACTGCCGTACTATACCTAGCATAAGAACTAGGAGAAATAACATCACTATTCTTCCACATTTTGTTTAAATTATAATTAGTATTTTTGTTATGTCAAAAGTTACATTTATTTTTCCTTAGGACAGGTGTTGTCATCATCTTCATGGGGTAAGTATAATAACAATAATATAAACCTCAAGTAAGTTTATATAATTTCTGAAACAAGATGGGTATCAAGTATTATTAAACCAAACCTCAAAGAATATTAGTATAATTTTCTCTAAGAACTGTTACTACTATTACCATTTCAATGCATGAGTTGATTAGCAGTATCAATATGTAGTATTTGATGTATGTAAAAGTACTCTTTCATCTTGAGTTTTTGGATTGATCGATGAGAGTAGAACTAGTTCTCACTACTACACCGTCCTTTAAGCTTTAATGTTTTGTGGGTTGGGTATGTTGAGAGAATAGTGATTTGATTTGAATAGTAGTTATAAGTGGGGGGCAACCCTCATCCTATGAACTAGATTTTGAGGGTAAGATAGCTTTTGAGATTGAGTTAGGCCCAAACCCAAAATTCCAATATGGTATCAAGCCTATTCCACTAGTAAAAAATGTTTCATCTGAGGGAATATATAAAATTCAATGCTCAGACTTCAGATGTGTTGGGAAGCTTCTCCCAAAGCAAATGAGATGATCGAATTATTCTTCGCTCTCAAGACTCACTCCCCTATAAATAACTACCATAACAATGACGACAAGGATTTTTTTCTCTCATTATGCTCATCTTATACCCTCAATTACTAAAGCATCAGAATTCCAGTAGGTTTCCAACCCCCTTCTCCAATGCATCAAAGAAGTTGCAATAATGGGCTCGCTCTAATCTCAGTAGCCCAACAACTCAGGACAGAACATTGTGGCTTCTATGATGCAACACACATGAGTGAGGTGTATAAAACACCCCACTTTTTGACTTGGAATAGCAAGTTTTAACATTTTTTCAAAAAAGGCCTTCAAATATTAATATTTGCAAGTTATTCAAAAAACATTTTGACAACTCCAAGGTCAAGATTCGAGAAACGCAACATCGCTTCGGTGGTTACTGCCCCTACGCCTTCCAAGACACCACCGAGCTCAACCACCAACTCCTTAAGCGTTTCATCCTTAATCCAGAAACACCGCTCACCTTCTCCGTAGAACCTAGCCAGAAGAGCAACCACCACCGCCATTCCAGAAGCCACCACTCCGACCAGATCCATGAACCCACGACCATCAACCATTCCAGAAAGCAGCGCGACGGTGCAGACGAACAGAACGACGACGAGCGTGGTGGGTTGCTGGTCGCTGGTGGTGCTGCTGTTGTTGCCACTGTTGAGTCGACGAAGACAGAGAGGGCTGTCGATGAAGGCGGAGAATTTGTGGTGGTAGTTGTCGGGGACTCGGAAGGCGAAGGGAGGCCAGCAAAGAATCTCTCACCACCGGTAGGCCACACCAGATCCGGCCACCACGTGACGCCTCCTCCCACCGCTAGCTCGAATGCCAACCACAACCATCTCTTCTGCACATTCGAAACTGCCATATGTCAGAACCGCCAAATGGATCAGATCTTCTGGATCGTCGATGATGGTGGTTAGCGGTTGGGGTGGCAATGGTGATGTGATGGGCCTTCAACCGAAGTGGTGTGGGATGAGGTAGGAATGAGGAAAGGAGAAAACACCACCTCTGCAAATAATTCTAAACTAATACCCTTTTTGCAAAACCTATCAAAATCTAATCAACGGGTAACCAGTTAATATGTGATCAATTTTATAACAATCCAATGGTCACGATAGGATGAGCATTGATACACCCTATATTAGGGGTGGATAGTAGAAGGCACCAACATATCAAAATGAGGTATATGTATAAGTATATTTATATAATGCAGAGAGAGACCTCTGCAAGTTACAACTTATCCAAATCCCCCTAAAAGATTTAGGATATAGATTTAATTAAAAAAAATATAGGAAATTAGCTCTTGAGTAATGAAAGTGGGTTAGCTTTATCATTACTAAAGAAGATTATGGTCGTGGAGTGGTATATAGTAAGAGTACTATACATACATAAAATCAAATAAAATAAAAGTCGGGTAGCTGACTCAGAATAGAACATCTTGGGAAGTGAGAAAGCCAGACCCTTAAAGCAAATAGAGAACTTCGGAAACCCAATTTTAATTCCAATCTGTCCTGAGAACCAAAGTAAAGAATAACAGAAATCATAAGTCCCATTTTGCCCTAAAAAACTAACAGCACAAAAGCTAAAGTTTCAGTCTTTGTACTGGAGACCGGAAACATATCCTCTTACATCCTCTCTTTCTCTCTCTCTTGATGCTTCTTCGTTCACTTTCCTCTCCCCCTAACTGCCTTAGCACGAATTTTGGATGGTTTCAAGTACAGTGTGTGTAAAATTTATAATTCTTTTCATTATAAATAGTTACAGATAATCTTTTTCATAAATGAAAAAATATCAACAAACAAAGTTTTCATTAAAAAAAAAATAATGCTACCGAATGTCCTTAAAGCACTTGTTAAGAAATTAAAAAAAGAAATTTTTCATTAAAAATTGATGTATTTAATATTTAGAGATGTAATATATTTAATTTTTCAATACAAAATTGCTTTTTTTTTTATTTTCTTAAAGGCACTCGTTAGCATTATCCTTAAAAAAAACTATCACAAGTGACAATTACAAAATGACACTATCATCTCCTAGTCTTACCCTTTTGAAAAGCTCATGTTTTGGTTAGAATTGGCTAAGAAAAATTTATTTGCGTTTTCCTCCTCGGAACACAAACTATACGAAAAATGCTTACATAAATTTGATGTACTTATATTTGGTTTTATGTTAACATATCATCAACATTATTAATTAACTATATTTATTGGTCTAATAGACCTACCTTAAGTAGATCAAGTTTATCCAAGTATTTTTGCAATCTCTTATTACTTCTCCTTAAAAAAAAATATTTTATATTTAGTTTTTGTATTTAGAGGTTTTTTTCATTACATCTCAATGATCTCATCAACTATTTGAGCTTAAATTTGCCTACAACTTAAGCCAGTCATTCTTAATCTATTTGCACTTTTTAACAAAATATAATCATTATTGAGATATGGTGTATTTGACAAGTACTATATAGTTAAAATTATATTAAGATTTTTTTTTTGTTAAAAACAAGTATTTTTAAAAGTTATGATTCATGCACTCCTTGTATATTAATATTAGTATTCATCGAAATTTTAAAATTTGGCATGATTTCATCACTATTGTGGCATTTATAAGTACTCCTCCAACCCACATGGGCAAAACTTGAAGAAAACCCCACCGAGACATGTATTTTAATCACCTAGCGCCTGGGAGTTCAAGTTGTCAGCAATAAAACCCAAGTTTTAAGCACAAGACCCGAAGAGAGAGAAAGAAAATAGAAGGACTTTTATTGTTATTCTGTGCTTCCAAGGCATTGAAAATGGTGAAGGAGTAATGAAGTTTTCTTAGAATACTCATTTTGTGTTGGATGGATTTAGTGGGAGATGTGTTTCCCTTGACAGAATCAAAAAAATCTAGGAATGCACAGTTTTGTTTTGTCCATGGAAGAAGAAGAAGAAGAAGAAGAAGAAGAAGAAGACAAGGCCAATGTAAACAAATACACACGGATTTGGCAACAATAGAAACAAGCAACCGAAATTTCTCAAGCATGGATTTTAGCTGGTGTCTGTGCTCTCCAATCATTTCCACCCTTGTACATTTCCTTCTTGTTGTTTCTTTGGTTTGTCCTGTTTGTTCCTCAAAGTTTGGCAACCACCCAGTTGCCAATGAGACTTTTCGGCCACAGGAAGAGGTGCACAAGTTGAACATCATAAGAAATCATCTTCAGCAGATCAACAAGCCTGCAATTAAGACAATTCTGGTATCCCAAAGTTCTATTTTTATTTTTATTTTTCACTTCCCCTGTTTCTTCCTCTGTTTTCTACTCTGTTTTGGATCATAACATGGTGTGTTTTTTTGTTATAGAGTCCTGATGGTGATATAATAGATTGTGTTGTATCTCATTTACAACCAGCTTTTGATCATCCTGTATTGAAAGGACATAGGCCACTGGTAATTGTTAATAATTGTATCAAAAAACTTCTTCAGAATTTATAATTTGAAGTTAAGCTAGTGAGAATTTGAACTTTCAAATAAAAAAAGTGGAAATTTTCATGCATGTGCAGGATCCTCCAGAAAGACCCAAAGACCACAACCAAATGGAAGAATTGAGTGAGAATTTTCAGCTGTGGAGCTTGTCTGGGGAATCATGTCCTGAAGGCACAATTCCAATTAGAAGAACAACAGAAGAAGATATGATAAGGGCTAGTTCTGTTAGCAGATTTGGAAGAAAAATAAGAAGACGTGTTAGGAGGGACACGAACAGCAATGGACATGAGGTATGAACTTCGGAAAAATCACAGGAAAAAAAAAAAGCAACAGAATCCCAGACTTTCTTTTCTTTTTCTTTTATGTTTTTTATAAACAAAGTAAAGTAGTTATCCAAAAACTCAAGCAGATACTGGTAAAACAAGGCATGACAAATTACTGCTTTTTCTTTTTCATATTTTATTGTGTATTTGTCTTCTTTATATGAAACTGAGGATAGTAATGAAGAAAATTTCTCTAGTAATGAAAGCATAAACAATAAATTTTGAGTAGTTGGATTTCTATTCCTTTCTTTCGATTATGAACCTTCAACCTTTTCCTATTTATAGTGTGATCACTGAATTTCATGGTTCCTCAGCTAGTAAATGTTTCACTTACTCCAAAGCAAGTGGTCTTTTCATTCATTCATATGTGTGCTGCACTGCAACTATCATTATCTTGTATAGAAATACTATTTAATAAAACAATCCAACTTGAAACTTAGTTTCCTCTATGAACCTTATGCCATCTTCAAATTTCAAAAAGGCCTAACAAACAGTTTTTGGTGCTGCACAGCATGCAGTTGGGTATGTGAGTGGAGATCAGTATTATGGAGCAAAGGCTAGCATAAATGTGTGGGCACCTCGCGTGGCAAATCAATATGAATTCAGCTTGTCCCAAATGTGGGTCATCTCTGGTTCATTTGGAGACGATCTCAACACTATTGAAGCTGGTTGGCAGGCATGTTTCAGTTCAGCCATTACTGCATCTTAATTAATTCTTCATTTACAGAAACATATTCTTTTCTTTTTTACTTTTTACTACTACCATCTTCCAATAAATTTCTTGAATGCATCCTGTTTGGTTAGCATTAAAAATTGCAGTTAGAATGCCCAACTACCTACCACTCATTTTCTTCCATGGATATAATTTTGGAGAAGGCTGATCAATGGTCTAAAAAAAAAAAAAGGAGAAAATTTTCTTGGAAAAGTGATGATTTATTATTTTAAGAAGTGATATATTTAATTTTTATAAAAAAATGTTTTTTCATATTCCTTAATCGGTGCTTAACCTTTAACCTAAACACACTGGTTAGAAAGATCTAATCTTTCTAATCGGGTAAGAAAAAAATGGTAAATTTATGTGGAGAAATTAAATTCAACATTTTTCAATATATTAAATGCATTATTCTACCTAAAACTTAATTTTTTTTAAATCTTCCGTCAATGTTCTTAATGCACTTATTATTGTTTGCCTTAATAAAAAAGTAGTAGGGAGTAATGTTCTTAATTTTGTATTTAGCCATTAAACCTAAATTCAATTACTTTTTTATGCAGGTCAGCCCGGAGCTCTATGGGGACAGTTACCCTAGATTCTTTACTTATTGGACGGTAAGTAAACTCATTGAAGAAAGGGAGATAATTGTGTGCTATAAATATTATATTATATATATATTATATCTAACCAATAAAAAATGGATATTATATATTATGATCTTTGCTTGAAGTGTAAGATAGCTGGTAATAAGAATTTCGAAGAAAGGTAATAACGATAATTATAATTGATTATTATTTGCAGAGTGATGCGTATCAAGCAACTGGGTGCTACAATTTACTGTGCTCAGGCTTTGTTCAAACTAACAATAGAATTGCAATTGGAGCTGCAATATCTCCAACTTCTTCCTATGCTGGTGGACAATTTGATATTAGCTTGCTTATTTGGAAGGTAATTTTCTGCTCCATTACGAAATTGACCTTAGAAAATTATTGACAATGTAATATATAAGTCTCCATTTTTTTGGTTTACTTTTGTCTTTATTTTTATTATTTCTTTTACGTAGCTATTAGCGGTTTTTACGGTTGATTGAAAACGTTAAACTTTGTCAAACAAGTCACATAAAACGGATTAAGGGTTAATTTCTCTCTTGATTTGGAATTTAGATTAAATCTTTTGTAACGATGCACGTTTAGTTGAAACCCAACAACTAATACAGCCACGTCAAAAAAAATAAACACCAATTACAAGTTCACCTAGAAGGGCCCTTCCTAAAGGAGAGAAGATCTGATGATAGACAGATAGAGGACTGAGTGACTGATGCCTACCGTTGATTTGAATACTTTGTGTGGTTCAGAAAAGTCTTCAAATTTCTCAGTCAAGGGCTCAACGAAGCTCAAAAACAATAAAATAAAATAAAATACTAAAATGAAAATGATGGTCAATGGTGGGCTCTCCACTATTTCGGAAGTCTCTCATTGCCATTGAATTTTGTGATGTAGAAGCAAGGTTATTTTAAGTTTGAATTTTATTAACATTGTTTTTACGGTACATGTTAAGAATTCTAAATAAAAATTGTTAAATAAAAAATATATCTTTAATCTACTTTAAGAATTTAAAAGCATATAATTTTTTTTAGTAACTTTGAATACGTAATGACTGTTATTTTAATTTCTTAACATGTGTTCCTAAGAGCACACTTGATTTTTTTCATATTGTGACAACATTTTTTCATAAAATGTCAAAATTTGAAATATAAAACGGAAAACCAATATCATAGTGCAAGTTTTGTACAGTGTCCCGTCTTAGTTAGATGCACACCTTTACTTTAATACTTTGGGACATTACACGCATGCACTGGTGAATTCGAATAATGAACTGTAACTCCCTTATGCTTTCCTTCTTTTCAAGATTCTCTTCCTTTTTCCCACCAAAGAGCTTCTCATTCTGAGCTCTTCACCTTTATTTTTTTTCCCTCATTTTACTATTTTTTAAACAAAATCCAAGAACTTCATTCACCAACTTTATTTCTCCTCTTTTTGACCCATTTCACTTACCAAACTGGCTAACATGTTGCTCTTCATAATTATGTCTATCTTTGAGTAGTTTTGCCTTGTCACAATACAAAAAACAATAAAGATGTGGATCTATATATGCTTCTTTTTTGTGCAGGATCCAAAACATGGGAACTGGTGGCTTCAATTCGGATCCGGGATCCTAGTCGGGTACTGGCCATCATTCTTGTTCACCCACTTAAGGGATCATGCAAGCATGGTACAATTTGGTGGAGAAATTGTGAATTCAAGGCAAACAGGGTCTCACACTTCCACCCAAATGGGTAGTGGGCACTTTGCAGGGGAAGGTTTTGGAAGAGCTTCTTACTTTAGGAATTTGCAAGTTGTGGATTGGGATAACAACATGGTTCCCTTGTCAAATCTCCGGGTTCTAGCGGATCACCCGAATTGCTATGACATACAAGGAGGGATTAATAAGGTTTGGGGGAATTACTTTTACTATGGTGGACCTGGGAGAAATATGAGGTGTCCCTAAGGGAATCAATGGTATAGAGGTGAACCTTTTTTTTTTTTTTTTTCGCTTTTGGCATTTTTGGGTTTGGGTGATATTGGTTTTCCTAAGGTCATTTAAGGAGCTTGGGTCATTTATTCCTATAGTTAAATTATATTTCTTTGTTCATCAGGATTTTTTTCCTTCTATTTGACTAACAGGTCATCCATTGATTATACCATTACCACCTGGACTCTTGTGTAAATCTTGAAAGAGAAATAGTAAATATACTACCGTTCTTGCTATCCCTTCTAATTTGGTTCCCCACAGTTGGGTGATTTTTTTATCCCTTGCTTCTACTTATATTCAATTATATGTTTTTTTTATAAGTCAAATATATTAAAAAGGAGTATCAGAGGTAGTTGAACTATACATAAAGTTTTGAGGGAAACCTCAATACCCGCATACATTTTAGAGGAACTAAGCAAGTAAGCAACACAGACAAGGAAAACAAGCTAACAAAATGTGCAAAAAAAATCAGGACCAAGACCACACCTTAATGAGATCTAGCAAACCTAAAAGTCTACACACACATTTTTAAAAAGACGTTGTTATGGTATCCTTACAAAGTAAAGGGTTTGGTTATCCTATTTTCAATTAGATTACGTCACCTAAATTAATTAAGTCATGTCAATATCACATGAAACTAAGTTTTCATAATTTGATTGAACTATATAGACAAGGGTATGGTATCCTAGAATCTTCCATTCTAAACACCACTCCATTCTGCAGCAACCAAATTGACCATATACTTGCGTGCCAAATAATTAAACCAGCATGTTTCGCTTTTTTACCAGAAAAAACTCTTATTCTGAATATAAAGTTGGACCGGAGATGCAGCCAAAACTGAATCAAAACCCAGCAACCCATAGATGTTATGCCAAACCAGCCGAGATTCCTGAGATTTTGGGTGTCATGTGAGAATCGAAAAATTGATATCCTATTTTTTTTATAAGCCTAATATATATATACATATATATAGATA
This sequence comes from Ammopiptanthus mongolicus, assembly GCA_039655645.1. Taxonomy (NCBI): domain Eukaryota; kingdom Viridiplantae; phylum Streptophyta; class Magnoliopsida; order Fabales; family Fabaceae; genus Ammopiptanthus; species Ammopiptanthus mongolicus. Next base: position 91,197,311 of record CM077343.1, read on the forward strand.
GATTATCAAAAGTGCATAGAGAGGTGCAAAAAACTAGCCATTAATTGTTTTAATTCAATCTCAAGTGAAACAAAATATTAGATAAGTTCTACAAATAAAATTTTACCATCAAGATCATAAGAATTACCATATTTTAGATAAGTTTCAAGATTTTTGTAACATAATTTCAAATCTTTATCAGAGAATGATTTAAGCCTTTCAATATTAAACAAAAACCCAAAAATCTCCTCATATGTGCTATATTGCTCAAATCTTCTATTAAGTGAGTCAATTGTTTGATCTACAATATACAAAAAATAGTGAAATCTAAAAGACTCCTTAACAGACTCAACAATAGAATGTGAATGAAGCAATGCATCACTGCCAATAGAGATACGTGACACACAGGGACTATCCGACCGAAATCTTAGGTCAGAGCGTCAAACAAAGAGAGAGACGCAGACGTGAGTCGGTGAATGAGGGAGAGTGAGTCTTTTGGCTTCTTTTTAATAAAAAAATTGTTAAAGTAAGGGAGGGAAAAACGGATAGAGATACGTAATGGAGGAAAAAGTTGAGAGTCTTTTGTGTGGCTGTTAAATTTTTTTTTTATAATTTTTTTTTTTACTAAAATAAGTAGTAAAAGGATTTGGCCCTAAATTTTAAAAAACAATTGGACCCTCAAGTTTCAAATATAAAATTTTTAACTACATAAATTTTTATTATATAAATGTTTTATTTTAATGTATACATATATATTAAGTACAAAAAAATTTGGTGCCCCCTAATAAATGAGGTCCTGTGCGATCGTACCAACAAATCATGCTCAGGCCACCGGTATCTGAAGCCTAAGCTTGCCACCAAACTAGCTAGTTATAAATTGAATTAACCATTCCAACGTTAGAGACATCTTTCCACCATATAGATGACCTCAAAAGACAACCCAAATCCTCCATGACCATACGCGAAGAAGAATACAACTCATACCGAGATCTCAACACAGATTAATTTCCACAAACTATAATCTTTTAACAAGAGCCGCCAACACCATTTTGCAATAATGGAAAGAGTGAATTTTTCGAGATTTTTCACACCAAGGCCAGCCTCTTTTTTGGGCTTGCATACTACATCTCGGCTAACCCAAGGAATTTTTCTACCTCTCTCACCAGCATTGCCAAAACCTTCTTTGGAAGTTTAAAAATGGATAAATAGTAAGGAGGCAAACTGTATAATATTATTTAATTATTTATCTTATACAATAATTATTATATATAATTTTTTATATATGATATGATTAATCTATAAACTGTATAATTTTCACATAAATGTTTTAACATTAAATGTTAACAGATCAACTATTAAGATGAATAATATGATACATATATTATATTAAACTATATTTTACTTGCATAATAAAACTTCTAATCCATAAATAATAACTAAATAGATATTAAATATGGGCATCCCTCATCGTACTAACTAATTGTTTTGGGCCACGATCCTAGAGTACCATAGGCCCAATAGACCGACCACTTTGGGCCGAGATTTGGCCTAACGCTGAAGACAACATTGGTCGGAAAGTGGCCCAAACACCAAGTGGATAAATCTTCAGCCCAATCCCAACCTAGGTATGATCGAGTTGTCGTCTTACCCAGGTAGCCTCGCTGCCTACCTCTTCCGGTCCATATACCCCTGCCACACTACACCTACAAAATAGTAACAAAGCTGACAGAGTAGCCCCTTTACAACCAAGTGGTCAAACAGAGTGACTGGTCGATGTACAACCAACAGTCCTTTCATCCATTTGCCAGGCAACTTATAATTATCAGGGGTTATCTGTGTATCACCACATCTCATTCACCTGTTATTCATTATATACTTTTATACTTTAATTATTGCATTACTCTTTGATAACTTAAGCATCAGAATGACTTTGCAAGTTAGAAAAATGATAAATAAATAAAATAAACAAATAAATAAAATAAATAGAGATAAAGATGATGAACACGGAAAAATAGTTTATAGTTTGAGACTTGTGAAATCACACTGTCCTTAAGGATTATTTCGTCACAATGATAATAATACTGTGAATAACCCCCATGATTTAAAAGACTCTTCCAGAATAATATATTATTCTGGGTATTCATAACAACAAGAATATTATCAACTCTCCCACATAAAAAGAGTTGAAGAAAAGTTTTTAGAAACAAATAAAAAAAAGATAAAATTTTTGCCCTCTGTCTTTTCTCCCATCAGATGCTTTTCCAAGCTTTACTAAAAAATTGTTTCAACCTCTTTCATAGGCTGCTTGGAGCTTTCTAAATAAGCTGATGGAAAAGATGATATGCCTAACCGAAATAAAGAGAATCAAAGCCATTGAATGCCAAAAGTAAAACCATTGTTGCAAGTTCTCTTTTTTCTAAGAGCACAAGAATGTGGGTTTAAAAGAAATAGTCAATGATATTAAAAACATTAAAAATCAATTAAAGATAATTAAAAGGAAACAAAGCATTAAAGGAAATGTTATAGAAAATTAATGACAATAAAACATAATAAAGTGTGAATTTAAAAACCTTAATATCAAATTATTTTGAAATAAATTTTAAATAGATTTTCCAACAATCCCCTACATATTTCAAAATAATTTGTGAAAAGAATAATACTTTAGAGTTGATCACATGGATGTTAATGGTTCAAATCTGGTGTCTTTTGGACTATGAACTAGACCTAGACTGATAGACATACCATACAAGTGAGTCGGTGAAGTATACTTCTATGAACCAAAACACTTTTGTGTTTGTTAGAGGTCTACCAATCACATTACACCCCCCAAAATTCTTGTTATTGCGCTGTTTTGCGCTAATAAGCCATGCGCGCGTCTGGTAATTCATGAGTGCTCTAGAGATATAATGTCAAAATCCCATACAAGCGGCTCCACTTGACACTCATATAGGTGATTTTATCAAGTGTATGTTGCATTTCATATACCACCCATAAGGGATATGAAATTCATTAAAAGCTTTTGGCTTATCCCTCAATAAATGCAGTTTAGCACTTCTCACACCATAGGAAGGGAAAAAATTATTGGTGCTAGCAGAACTAACAAGTGACTTGTTTTTACCCATATGAATCTTCTTCATGGGATCTCCAATCACAAAGGTTGAGTTACCATCACCGTTAATTTCACATTGGCTCAAGTCTCATTCCCCTCCATGTTTTACTCACTAGCTTTTTGCTTTGTGAGAAAATCGGTCAAATTCATTTTTGACCTCTCAAAAATTAGGCCTCATCATTTTGTAGCTACTTTCCAGAATTGTAACACATACATATGTCTCTCTTTTCAATTATAAAATAAATTCTCTATTGTCAATTGACAATCCCATTGTATAGATAAGGAAGATACAAGTTTCTTCCATTAATAAATATTAGCTAAGCAATCTCTTAGTCACTCAATCACATATCTTACCAAGTCTAAAGTAATAAACTCGGTCATCTTAATAGGTTATGATATACAGGTCTACTTAGACACCTTCTAAGCAACAACACCATAGATTGTGATATACAGGTCTACTTAGATGACTTCTAAGCGACAACACCTCTACTGAGGATAAAAGAAATCCACATATAAATTTGTTACATAAGTCTGCTTGGATGACTTACAAACGACAACTCCCCCACAAAGGGTAATAATAAATCCACTTATAGATTCATTCTCAAATGTGAATCAACTCCAATTAACATCACTGTATCCTTTTATATCGTGGGAAATCAATTATATATGTTATTAAAGTTTATCCCCTACAGAATTGTTGAAGATAAAACATTTTGTATGTACAAAAATGCTTGGTAGCTTCAAATTCTACCACCCACATTATTTCACATTTATCATACGATAAGCCTCATAAAAAATCATAACAATTATATCATCTCCTTAAACCAATTTTAACTTTGGCCTAGGAGGATTGTCATTCCTCTTCATACATTTATTGAAATGCAAATCATATATGACTTTCCACTTATAAATTATAACCCCACAGATAAAAATATTGTAATATATTCAATAATTGAACCATCATTACATCATTCACAAGCATCTAAGCTTTTTCATATACACATCACAACAATTTTAGCATAACACATATATGGAATATCATTATGCTTATATTCCATTTCATCTAGCAAAAGAAATTTATATCACAACATATAAAAGGTTCAGATACATAAACTAGCTTTAAAAAAAATCATTATCATGATGAATTTCCATCATTAATTATTTGTATCAAACATATTTTCCTCGCTATTGGCTAATAAAGCACCAGCGAAGTCAACCATATAAAACAACCTCAATCAATCTCATTATCATTGTAATTTCATATGTAATCGTAATCTCATAATCATATAATAATATCTCAATTTTGCTCAAAGCATCAACATAGAAATAGACAAATATATCTGTCACCACATTAAAAGCATCAATCCATATTTCTTCGGTCATCAGGGCAACAAGTTCATATAATTAAATATCACTTTTGATTATTGCATATTTACCGCATATGAAGAACTTCAAAAAAATTGAGTTATGCAAGATAAAAATGCAGCAAGCAAAAGGCCACGCCTCTGGGACTCTCATTTCATAGTGTATTTAACATACATCCATACTACATTCATACAAGCAAATCAAGCATATATTATGTTCAAATAGCAAATCAGAATATCCCACGCAAAAAACTATAAGCAGGAACACATAGGGTATTTAAAAACATGTATCCTTACCCCATTTAACCCAAACATACTCATGCCCATGAATTCCATAATTCCATACACAAACCCCTCGCTAAGTGTATGATAAAAGGAACAACATACCTGTAAGCAAGCGCTCTGACAGTTGTAGCATAACCAACCAAAAATGGTGTCTTTCGATATCTCCGTCGCGTTGTCGGCGACAACAAAATGATGACGGCAATTTCCATCAAACTCCTGTCAACTACAGCGTTGTTGACCAGATAAATCACATCAAATGTCTTTGTAAGTGCAACATCTTCTTCTGTTTTCTACACGATGGTAGACTCATTTCCCTCCACAAATTTGATGACCTTTTAGTATCTGCACATAATTCTTATGAAGCAGAAAATCAATATCCATCATTGCAATCAAAATACTAATAAATATACCAAAAGTATAACAGTAAAATTCCTGTAAGTTTAATCAAAGAAAACATTTTTCTTTCATTTCCACCTTTAGTAAAAAGAACCAATTGGAACAACTCTGAAAACTAAAATTATCGAAACTGTGCTCAGAGATAAAACCATTTAGGCACATATCAACTCTGAATTTTATTAATTCCTTTCACAAATTATTTTAAAATAATTTCTTTTTGAAATTTAAAAGGTTTTAAATTTTCTTTATTACTCTCATTTATCATTATTTATTTACCATAATTTTTCTGCTAATGTTTATTTTGTTTCATTACTATTTAATGTTTGGATTATGATTTTATTACTATTTAATGCAATTGATTGCAATTCCAAATGGTGCAAGTTGTTAGCAACGTCGAGATGCCTATTTTGCTATTTAGTGCTTTCATCTATATGACTAGAGGGGTTTTGTACAAAAAATGAAAAACAGAAGTTAGTGTATTATAAAAGCTTAAGAAAGCTTCTCATGTAGGTGTTGGGAAAATGTTTCTATTTTGTTTATGAGGATTTCTGGGGCTTTCCAAACCATCTCTCCTTTTCTGAAGTGTGTCAAAGAATTGATATTATTCTTGCTAATTGTTGGAAAATCTATTTAAAATTTATTTCAAAATAATTTGATATTAAGGTTTTTAAATTCACACTTTATTATGTTTTATTGTCATTAATTTTCTATAACATTTCCTTTAATGCTTTGTTTCCTTTAATTATCTGTAATTGATTTTTAATGTTTTTAATATCATTGACTATTTCTTTTAAACCCATGTTCTTTTGCTCTTAGAAAAATGAGAACTTGCAACAATGGTTTTACTTTTGGCATTCAATGGCTTTGATTCTCTTTATTTCGGTTAGACATATCACCTTTTCCATCAGCTTATTTAGAAGGCTCCAAGCAGCCTACGAAAGAGGTTGAAACAATTTTTTAGTGAAGCTTGGAAAAGCATCTGACTGGAGAAAGACAGTGGACAAAAGTTTTATCTTATTTTTATTTGTTTCTAAAAACTTTTCTCCAATTCTTTTTATGTGGGAGAGTTGATAATATTCTTGTTGTTCTGAGTACCCGGAATAATATTTTTATTTTGGAAGAGTCTGTTAAATCATGGGGGATATTCGCATTATTATTACCATTGTGGTGAAATAATTCTTAAGAACAATGTGATTTCGCACGTCTTAGACTATAAACTATCTTTCTGTGTTCATCATCTTTACTTCTATTTATTTTATTTATTTGTTTATTTTATTTATTTATCATTTTTCTAACAATCTTAAGGATTATGCCTATGAAAAATCACTGTTTTTTGATACACCCAAGTTTTATTATTTTATTTACCTCTATGCTTGGCTTTTGTTGTAACCATTCCTTGTCAAGTCTGATTAGTGGGTGGACATAAGTTTCACCACGTGGTGGAAGGAAGTCTAAAAAATAATTTTTTATTTTATTTTATTAACTTTTTTTGCTATTTGACTCTTATTTAAGTCTATTATTATGATTTGGTGTTTTGAATGTGTTAAATGAATTTTAATTTCATTTCAATTCAATTTATTTATTAATTTTCTAAGACTCCTACCATGTAAGAGTCAGACCACCAACCAAGCCGAGCAACGAACCAAACAAACAAGAATCCAGGAAACTGCAAGACACCAGTTGAAGAAGTGTGTTCATACTAAACATTAATGTTAATCAATCGCTGTTTGGAAGCACCTATTTTCTATGCTTCCCACAAGCCCGGTAGATATATACAAAGTAGAAAATCAACGAGGGATCTTTGGCTGGTCGTTGCACTTTCATAGATCAAACTTTCGAAGTGGTAGGCAGATCTTAGATCTTACAACTATCCTCTTTATTTTTTTAGAGGGAGATCTTTACAAAATCTAAATCGCTATCTATGTATTGCTTATTACGAATTTAATGGCCTGTTGACTTATTTGAGGTTTACGTATTTGAACACCCAATTTTGTCCGGGTTAATTAATCTTTTGATTAGGTGATCAGAAAAGGAAAGAAAAATTAAGTGGGCTTTGGCCCATAATCCCATTTTTTGTTTAACCTACTTAAAAGCCCTTTTCTTGTTCAAAAAAAAAAAAAGAGAAAACGAAAATAAAAATAAAATAATAATAGCAAATTGCAAAGGGGAGGGACGTGAGTATTCTCCTTCTGGAAGTCTTCCCTCCCCCTTTCTTTCTCTCCCTTTTGTTTTGTTTCACTTTATTCCCTTATTCTCCTAAGCAACAACAACAATGGCAGCTCTCTGGCACCTCTGCCTCCCCAAGGACACTGCCCTCCTCCCTGTTGCAACACCAAGCAGAGGGACAAAGCTGATTTGCTCCCTCTTGAGGTACCCACTTCCTGCAACAAGCTAAGGACAAATTTTGGCATCATCCTCCTATCATTTTGCCTATAAAATCAACCTCTCACAGGGAGCCAAAGAGAATTTTTCGGTGGGGGCAACGGGGAGGGAACCTGAAAGAGAAACAAAGCAGAAACAAAAAAATGCATAAAGCTCACATTCCTCCTTAACCACAGCTTCATCCCCTTAACCACATTAGCATAAACTCAGAACTCAGCTCTACCCATACTGAAAGAAGAAGAAGAGAGTGAACAGTAACAGAACCAGCACCCAGCTCCACCGAGCTCACACCGCGCGCTCCCTCCACCACCTTAGCACCGCATCCCAGATCAAACCCACACGGTCCAGAGAGCCACCGTAGCAGCACCTCCCACCAGTAGACGCACCACCACGTCCTCCGTTCACCATTTCAGGCCGCGACCACCACCGGTCCAAGCTCCGCCCAGCCGCGTGACGCCGTCTGCCTCTGCCACGAGTACCACCGCGCCTCAGCCGCACACCACCGCTGGTCCAGCCGCAACGTCCGTCCTTCACGCGTCGTTCAGCCAATCCTCTGGCTCTCTGTTCTCGTGGGTAAATGAAGCTTCCAGCTTCTGCTTCCTTTTATTTATTTATTTTTTTCTTTTTCTTTCTTTTTTAATTGTTAGTTTTTGTGGATTTGTTTCTTTTCTTCCTTTGGGTTTTATGGTTAATGGGCTGGTCTTTTAGTGGGGCTAGATTTAGTCTTAGGCCCTCTTATGTTTTTTTTTTTTGAAAAAAATACGCAAAATTAAGAAAATGTTAAAAAAACAAAAAAAAATGATGAAAAACCTTTTTAAAACAAATTAAAAATAATCTAGCCAACCAATCAAATATTTTTAAGAACTACGTGGCTTTGAGTTTTCCATCGCACCGGGGAATACGTAGGAGCAGAATAATCATTCTGTCAAGCCAAAATTTTATTTTTCTTCCTTTTGTATTTATTTCCTTTTTTGTTTTAAAAATGGGATAAAATAATACTTTTAAAGGTTATTAAAAATTTTGCACGATTAACTTGGGGTACCGTTCTTAGAACGGGTGACGTAGGGTGCTAACACCTTCTCTACTCATAACCGATTCCCGAACTCAAATCTCTGTCTTTTTTTAGGACCAGTTTTCCTTAAGTAATTGGGTTTTCCAAAGTTCTCCCAAATAAAAATTTTGGTGGCGACTCCTCTGTTTTTTTTAATCCCTTTTCTCTTTTTTTTTCGCGGCGCCCGGACGGGGCGGTCGCGACAACGTATATACTAGACTACTAGTGTAACAATTTATGATAGTGATTGGAATTCCGTGAAATAAGAAATGGAATAGAAATAAGAATGAAAAATCTGTTCTGATTTTAAAACTAGATATTATATAATATGAATGCGCATTTTTTAAATAATATTGTATTATTTTTTAATAAAAAAAATTATGATAATATTTTCCATCAATTTTAATAATATTATTTTACATGGCAGGAGCAAATTAAAGCTTCTATAATCTCCTTTCAAATGCAGTGGCACTGAAGCTTGAAGGATAAGTTAAAGTTAGATGGAGTTAGATAGATTATAGAGGTGTAATCTTTATTTATTTGTAAATTAAACAATGGTATATTAAGTAAAAATTATGAAATATGATTCCACAAAAAAATGTAATTCTATTTTTTATTAATTAATAAACATAAATGTAATATATTCCACATTAGTAACATTGAACAAAGCCACTGAGCAAAGCCAAGATTTGTAGAACAATAGCTGGATATTAATATATTTCGTCGTTACTAGTCAACGAGAGTGCTTCCACGTGAATCTGTCCAAGTTCTTTTTAATGTTTGCCTGCATCAATTACCAGCTATGAGCGATCCTTTCCTTAAAGCTTACGCTTCGTAATATTTAGCTGTTATCATTCATTCATGCATGCAATTTATCCCATCAATCGGTGGAAAAAGGCCTTATATATTGTATGCTTTCACACAACTGGGATTTTCTAATAATGACTTTTTAATGCTCCATACGTATACGCAATCATGTTTTGGCACAAAATACCAAAGAAATAATAAATAAAGAGTAAAGGCGTAGCAAAATAAATAAATAAATAAATAAAGGGTAAAAACTTAAATTGGTTTGTGAAAAATTTCGGGACCTCTGAAAAAATAAATTAATCATTTAGTCTCTTATATAAATTTAAAAATACGGGTCACTTGAGTCCTACATTACAGTTCCAACAAGTGTTTACTTGCCTACGTGTCTCATTAACCATCCTACCTGATTCGTTAGTGATCTTTTGTAACCTATGACGAATCTCCTATGTGAAAAACGCGCACAATTTTAAAACCTAAATACCTGAAAGTTATGAATTTTTTTTCCACTTTTTACAACCGACATTCAACATATATAAGCCACACAGGATCACTAACGGACCAAGTAGAATGGTTAATGAGACACGTAGATAAGTAAATGAACGTCAGAACTAAATCTGGGCACTAATATGTCTCACGTTTGTAAATTTGAGAAATTAAAGGATTAATTTTTTTTTAGAGATTAAAAATGAAATCCTAAACTTTTTGAGAGACAAATTTAGATATTTACTCATAAATCAAAAAAAGACACATTGTCTAATTGTTCCATTAACTACTTATTATACCAGCAGCGGTTGATTGTCAACTACTTATCCTATAGCTCATTATAACAAACATTTTTTTTCTATAAAAAATATGACATCTGTGTATGTTCTAATAATCAGTGCCCCAAAGGTGTTATTAAAAAAAATCCAAAAATAAAATTTATTTATTGAAAAATGTAATTTTTGTATATTCAATATATAATATATTGAATATATCACTTTTCAATATAGTTTTTTATCATTGATTCCTTAATTAATTTCATTGGACATGGATTAGCATATATATATATATATATATATATATATATATATATATATATATATATATAATACTGGTTAAGAAATCAAGAAAGACAAGTATTTACTAGCTAGGAAGTAATGTATTCAAAAATTTAAGAAGTGTTATATTTAATTTTCAAATGAAAATTTGCTTTTCTTGGATTCCTTAACGAATGCCCTTAACACATTCGTTAACAAAATCCTATTTACATGGTAGACATCATATTAAATATAGTAAGGCGTATATTAACAATGAATCAAACATGACGAAATGAAATACGCAATTAATTATATGTACGAGTATAGAAATGGTTGACTTGGACCGTTGGATGCCAATTAAGAGTCCGTTTGTTTAGATTTGATAGAATTGGTTTTGAAGAAATTGATTTTGAAAGAATCGATTTTAAAAAAATTAATTTATGTTTGTTAATGATATTTTAAAAGTCAGTTTAGAAAAATTGGTTTTGTTTGGATGATAGTGTAAAATCACTTTTGAGGTATAAATATCACACCTAGAATTAATTATTAACGGGAAAACTAGAAATTCTTGTTTCTCTTAAAATCAATTATACCCAACCCGGAATTGATTTTATTGAACGCTAAATTTAAAACAAACACTTTCAGAATCCCAAAATCACTTTTACTAGAAGCAATCGTGATTTTGGGTCATCCAAAATCTAAACCAAACAGGCACCAAACCGGTGGCATCCAACTCATATGATAAAGATTATTGACAACAAACGGTCAGACAAAGGGGTAAAGGACATCTAAAAGCGCATTTAAGTTTAGGTGAATTCTAGGGTACACAACACCAAAAACATGGCACAGGTGCAAGACCACATTTACCTGCTGTAGCAAGTTTCAATAGGTTGTCGTAAGTTTGGAATTTGTCAAATGGTACTTTTATAATAAATTCAAAAAATTGCATAAAAGTCCCCAAGAAATAAAAAGAACCAACTCTAACTTTCTTATGTTTGTTCTCTTCTTCACATCTCAGGGTCACCAGATTCCAGCCACCAACACCCAACAGAAGAGTGTGACATGCCATTAGCAGAAGGTGACATAGGTGGAGTGAATAGTGAAGGAGACATGACATATATCAACGAAGGAGAGCCTGGCAACATGCTCACGGCAGCAGCAAAATCCATGGCAAAAGATGTGTGTAATGAATCTGAAGAGAACTTGAAATGAATGATATTCTCATTAATGAATACATAATACAAGTGTGTATTTATACAAGGAGAAGTGAGGGAGTTAGAAGGTAACTAACTAACTAACTCCAGCTGTTGCTAACTGTGAAGTAACTAACTAGCTAACTACTCAATCAATTACTATATTATAAGAGCCCCCTCAAGCTGAAGGTTGGTAGATATCGACCAGCCCAAGCTTGTAAAGAAACTGATGAAACTGATTAGGATGCAGTCCCTTAGTGAAGATGTCAGCAGTTTGATTGTGAGAGGAAACAAGCAACAACTTCATAAGTCCAGCAAGGCTTTTTTCTCGTACAATATGGCAATCAATCTCCAAGTGTTTAGTGCGCTCATGAAATACAGGGTTGGCAGCTATATGTAAGGCACTCTTGTTGTCACAATAGAGCACAAATTGCTTAGAACAAACAACATTCAAGTCGTGGAGGAGGAAGTGCAGCCACTGCAACTCACAAGTGGCAGAGGCTAAAGCTAGATACTCGGCTTCAGACGAAGAACGAGCAATAGTTTGTTGCTTCTTGGACTTCCAACAGATGAGAGAGTTTCCAAGAAAGAAGCACATGCCACTGATAGACCTTCGAGAGTCTGGGCACCCTGCCCAATCTGCGTCGCTAAACTCAGCTAGATTCAATGAAGAAGATCTAGGGAAAAATAAGCCTTTCCTGGGGGTGCCCTTTAAGTAGCAAAGCACGCAGAGGGCAACAACATGGTGAGTGGTAGTAGGCTGAGCAAAAAATTGACTCAACTGTTGCATTGCATAGGAGATATCGGGTCAGGTAGTAGTGAGATAAAGAAAACGGCCAATGAGCCTTCTGTACCCAGCAGGGTCTGAAAGAGGTTCACTGGTGTCTTGATGAAGGTGAGTATGAGGATCCACAGGTGTGCTTGCTGGTTTACAGCCCACAGCCCCTGCATCAGTCAAAAGATTAAGGCAGTATTGCCTTTGGCAGAGAGAAATGCCTTAGGAAGAATGGGCTGCTTTGAGACCTAAGAAGAATTTGAGTACTCCTAAGTCCTTAATCCCAAAGTGGTGGTCCAAGGTGGACTTGATGGAACTAATGGTGGAGATATAATTGCCCACTAAGACAATATCATCCACATAGACCAATAGAGCAGTGAAAGAAGTGTCACAGTCTTGGTGAAAAGGGAGTAATCGGCTGCAGCCTGCCTGAATCCGAGCTGTATGAGCAAGCTGGACAATTTCTCATACCACTTCCGACTTGCTTGCCCATAAAGGGATTTGATGAGCTTGCAAACTTTGTTTGGCCCTACAGAGGGAATGCCTTGAGGGACCTCCATATATACATATTCCTTGAGATCACCATGAAGAAACGCTTTGTTGACATCTAATTGGTGCACAAACCAATTATTGATGGATGCCAAAGCTAGAACGACCCGGATGGTGGTTAATTTGGCCACCGGAGAGAAGGTATCAAAATAATCTACCCCTTCGGTTTGGTTGTACCCTTTGGCAACTAAGCGGGCCTTAAACCGCTCAATGGTGCCATCAGACTTCCTCTTAATTTTGTAGACCCATTTGCTGCCGATGGGAGCAATGCCAGAGGGTAAGTCTATGATTTTCCAGGTCTGGTTAGCCTCTAGTGCGTTCAACTCAGTGTTCATAGCATCAATCCCACACTGTTCTTTGCTGGCCTGAGCATAGGTAGTAAGTTCAATGAGGGTAGAAATAGAAAGGGTGTAAGTCTTGTGTTTAGGAGAAAGAGAGATTGATAGGAGAGATATGAGCTGATAAGGTAAAGAGACTTGAAGGTGGGATGTGTGGTATTGGACAGGCAGTAGTAGTCTTTAAGATGGGCAGGTTTAGTGCAAGGTCTGGTGGACTGTCTAGGTGGTGTGAGACAACCCGTCGTCCCATCAGTAGAACCTAAGATATTAATTAACCCTAATCGCATTATAAACGTTAGCGCGCCTTATTAATACGAAGCGAAGCGGAAAATTGAGCGCGGAAGCAAAACAAAACGGCACGCCATGCTTCAGAGTACACAGCTTTAAAAATATAAATAAATATATCACATACATCAGTTGCCCCGTCAGTGGGACTACAGTATTAAAGTAAAGCATACGAGTATATTAATATAGACCAAAATAAAAGCATGAAAAGTAGGCCGAGAGACAATCCTCCGCCTAACCACGATCACTGTCCAACCTCTCGAGGCTAGGGTCCGTGGCACGTCCTCCGACGTCAGGCTCGTATGGAACGCTGTCCAGCTCTTCAGCAACTGGTTCCTCCTCGGGGTCTTTCCACAAAATAGAAATAACATATACAGAAAAATGCGGGAGATAAGAAACATAATTCATCAATATGGGAGAGGGGCATCGGTACAGCATATATATATATATATATCACACAACACAGATAACATATACAACATAACATCACCCATCTCTTAAGTCACCCATCACAATCATCTCAAACATCATTCTCTCAAATAAGCCTATAAGAGGGATACTAGTCCCTATGTATATGTTGTCTTTCCTATATTCATGTTGGTCGATACATCATGTCCCCATTTGGACATCCCCGTCGGGATTACATCACATCACATCACATCCCGCCTCAGGATTTTAAGTAATATCCCCAATTGGACATCCCTCTTTGGGACCAAATGCTGTGGTATGAAATGATATGAAAATGCAACAAACATCCATCGCAGGTTGATATCGGAACCTCACGCCTAAACACTCATCCACGACCACAACACATCGCATCACATCAACATCACATCATCATCAACATCACATCAGCATCATGACGCCTTGCGTCTACGAGCCACAGCTCCACGGTCGGGACCACAACGATATCAACCCAAACAACATCAACGCTCACCATACTCTCATCAACACTCAACCAACCAATCACAATAAACATTGCAACAGAAGATCTTTCCAGTACAGTTATCATCATAAATTCAGACAATAGTTCATCAAACAGATAGTTCACCAAAATAAAATCAATAGGTAATCAATTAAATAATTCAACACAATCAACCTCAATCAGTCTCATCATTTATAATATCAACTTAGCGGTGATAGCCCAAAGGTACCTACACCTAGGGTCTAGGCACTTTATCCATGGCTCAACCTCTACTAGGGTTTTAGGGTTCCCTTACACATATATATATATATATATATATATATATATATATATTCTATATTAAGCTTGCCTTCCCGACGATATTAGTTCTTTCTCCCCACCTTAGTAATTTCCTCGTGCAGCTCCGGCTACGAATCAGTAGCTGTCAGTCGGGTGCGCTGACGGATGTTCGATTTTATACAACAGAACACAACCAGAAATCAACACAGTTAAATCAAAAACTCCCTAATTCCTTAGGATTAGTTACTGCCCCTATTTAATTAACTAGGCTAGGGATGTCTAAAAATTCCTAACCTTTGGATCAATGATCCTTAGGTATCCCTAAACATAATCAATGAAGGCATCAACTCAAAAAGTAAAGATTTCTCCTACTGCACTACCCCTAGAGTTCGACCTTATTGAATGAAAAACATGAAAAATAGCTATGGAGCTCCAAAAATTCTCATTTCTTGGATAACACCCTAACTAATTGTGATAACCCTACATATCAACTCAAAACATCAAAAACCAACCAAAAACCCTACCCTGCACAATAGGGGGTTTCGGCCCCTCTATGGTTAAATACCCTAGAGAGATTTCTTGGCTCTAATATCTTGGATCATACAAGTATGTCATCAATCTAGGCCATATAAATTGGTTTGGTATCAAAACGATTTTTCTGCAATTTTTCATGGATTTTTGAAGATTTTACGGACAAAACCCTAACTTCAATGATCATGGAAATTAGAGGACAAAAATGAGAGATTGAGAGAGATAGAAATGAGATTCTACCTCCTATGATGATCTACTTCAAATTTGGTGAAGATTGCTTCAAGAAATCTCAAGGTTTAAAGTTCCAAAAATGAAGAAAAATGGTGAGAAAGAAAAGAGAAAGAAGAGAAAAGAGAGAAATGGAGAAGATGAGGGTTTGGGGGCTGCTGGCTGGTTTGCTCGAGAGAGAAAAAATGAGAGAGTGAGGGTGAGAGAATAGAGTATTAAATAGGAAATGTTAAGTGAAGGCGAAAGGTAAAAGGTAAAGAAAGTAATTAGTAAAAACTAACCAAGGGCAATTTGGTTAATTCACATCCCGATATTTTGAAAAAACCTCACGACACTGATAGGAGTCCCCAAATAATTTAACATAGCCCTGGTATGAAAATTATTGGCTCAAGGTTCTCGAAAAACCCTAGGACAGCTCGAATCGTCTACCCGATCGATTTTCAGTCTGAATATAAAATATTATTTATATTTTTGGACGTCAGGACACATATTAGCAAAAAGGTAGAGGATTGAATTCTAAGACTAATGGTTCTGACCGTTAGTCAAAATGAGGTATTGATAGTGGAAAAACACTATCATCCGAAAAACATAAACCGGACTCCGTTTGAGTTTTCGGCCCAAAACTTAACCGTAGCCTCCTACGATGGCGTAGAGCATGACTATGACCTCAGAATAATTTATTTAATTTTCTAGACCCTTCAATAAAATATAATTACTTAATTACTGATTAATTAGAAAAATCGGGGTGTTACATGGTGAAGCGGTAAGTATGGTGGTTTCAGGGTCTGGGAGCTGAGGATTAGGATCAGGTTCTCTAGGTATGGTGGTTTCAGGTTCGGGGAGCTAAGGAGTAGGGTCAGGTTCGATTAGGGTGATGTCAAGGGGGTCAGAAGGGTCAGTTAGAGGAGCATGGACCATAGTCTCAGCTGTAGGGGCATGCTCCAAATATTCCCACTACACCTTAGAGTGAGAGTTGGATTGTGCAATGCAGGGAAAGACCAGCTCATAAAAGGTGACATGCCTAGAGATAAGAATCTCTTTAGTGTGTAGATAATAGGCTAGATAGCTCTTGATTCCTGCTTTATAACCAATGAAGGCACATTTTCAAGCTCTCTCATCAAACTTACCTCTATGTGAGGTTAAGGTGGAGAGGTAACATAATGATCCAAAGACCTTCAGAGAAGAGAGGTCGGGTAGCTGATTGAACATAGCTTGGTAGGGGGATTTGTTCCCTAATAGTTGTGTGGGAACTCTACTGATCAAGAACACTGCGTGGCATATTGCATAAGACCACAAATACTTTGGAATAGAAGACTGAAGCATGAGGGCTCGTGCCACACTGAGAATATATCGGTGCCTTCTTTCAACTCTACCATTCGGTTCCGGGGTTTCAACACAACTCCTTTGATGAACAATGTCTTTATCTGCATAGTAGGCTGGTAAGAGAAACTCAAGACCATTGTCTATCCTTATTATCTTCACAGAGGCAGTGTACTACTTTTCAACCAGAGAAATGAAGTTCTTCAACTGCTATTGAACCTCATATTTCCCTCGAAGCATAATAACCCAAGTGAATCGACTAAAGTCATCTACTATAGTCAAAAAATACCTATGATGATGAATGGAATGCACTGAGTATGGACCCCAAATGTCCATGTGCAATATTTCAAAAGCATGAGAGGCTCTACTATTACTCACTTTAAAGGGAACTTTCTTCTACCTTGCAAAGTGGCATACATCACAAACTTCATTTTTATTAACATGTATGGAAGGAAAATCTTTAGACAAAACTCCTAATCTGGCAGAAGATACATTGCAAATCTAAAGTGCCATAAAGTTGAGTTTGAAATAGAATTCAAAGACGAAACTATATTGCTTACAACACTACTGGTGCTATGTGGCTTGTCCAAATAGTAGAGACCTCCTTTAAGTCTGCCCGTACCAATCTTCTTCAAGGCTGAATCCTGGATTGAGCATATCCCATTAGAAAATGTGAATATGCATCGGGAAAGTAAATTGAAGCTAAATTGGGGCAAATAAAGGACATCAGTGAGAGTCAATCCATCAAAAATGGTAATCTGACCAGCTACCTTAGCAATTGTACTGTTACCATTTGGCAGCCTGACTGATAAAGGGGTTATTTTATCATAAGAGCAAAACAAATCTAGGCAAGTACAGATGTGATCAGTTGCTCCCGAATCAATAATCCAATGAAGATAATCAGCTTTGGAATTACATAAAAAGGCAGATGATGTTATACCTTCATTGTGAGAAACAGAACTACTTGGTAAGAAGCAAGCTTGATTGACAATATGTGTTAGTTGGGATTGCTGAGAGTCCTCTAATGGTTTCTGCAACCCAGTTTTCTGCAACAAACCAATAAACGCCCGATATTCTTCAATTGTAAGGGCTGGGGCAAGAGAGGTGTTGGCCAATGACAAAGGATCCGGGTGAGGTCTTTGAGGTGCATCATCACTCATTGAATTATTCACAACTGGTCCTGGACCATTCTTGAATTTTCTCACCAAGTCAGGAGGGTAGCCATGCTTCTTGTAACACACATCCTCAGTATGTCCAGTCTTGCCACAATACAGATACTGTTTGCCACCTGATTGTGGCTTTCCTTTGCTATAGAACTTTCTGCCATCAGCAAGATTAATGGTTGATTGAATGCAAGCGAATATTGTCTCTCATGTTGCAACATCATCGAAAACACCCTATTCAAAGGTGGCAAGGGATCCATTAATAGGACTTGGGACCTAACCATGGCAAATTGATTTTGGGAAGGATCAACCAGGGGAGGCTGAGAACTGGTTGAGCTTCCATTGTTGGTGTGGCGTGGCATGACGGAATACAGAGAAGCGCGTAGCGGAAAAAAAAATTAGCTCTTTGATACCATGCAATGAATCTGAAGAGAACTTGAAATGAATGATATTCTCATTAATGAATACTGAATACAAGTGTGTATTTATACAAGGAGAAATGAGGGAGTTAAAAGGTAACTAACTAACTAACTCCAGCTATTGCTAACTTTGTAAAGTAACTAACTAGCTAACTACTCAATCAATTACTATATTATAAGAATGTGCTTGAATCTGTGACCTACTAATTAGTTTTTTTTTTTTCATTTTTACCATCCCCGCCATCTCTCTCATCTCTTCCTTTCTCTGTCACCCCCAATCCCTCACCACCACCAGCGCTGCAACCACTGCCACCTCCACCCCCTCAAACCACCGTTATAATGCGTTTTTAAAATCAAACGATTTCGACTTATACACTTTAAACTTTCAAGCAATTTCTCAAGTCCTCTTACTCTTTTTGCAGAAAATGACTTCCATTCCACCAGAAATTATTCCATCCCCGATCCTGTCCATTTAATGGTCTCACTTTTGTTTGTTGTACAAGCACTAAATTTTGGGTCCAACAAAAAGAAGGGGAAGGAAGGGACTTTCTTCGGTCCCTTCTATGAGCATTTTCCCCCGGATGCGCAGGTTGAGATAGGGAAGGAAAGGACAAAATGAGGGCAAGCATAATTCTTACAAGGGTCAGATTGCAATTTTCAAAAGGGTCAAATTGCAATTGCACAAAACTGGTCTTTGGACCCTTGAACTATATGCAACCCATACTCTCTCTCCAAATCTGAGCCATGGAATATATTATCATTAAATCTAACGGCTATTAGGGGGTTGTGCACCGATACACTTTTTTTCTCTTAAGCACCCTAGAATTCACCTTAAGTTTAACTGCAAGCGAATGCGTACGAAGATATTGGTACATAGTAGTTATACGAAGGAGTAGATATATAATGTGTATACATGATAGAAAAATGTTCTTTCCACGTTATTGAGATACATGTAGGGGTGTTTACATTACGGTTCGATTTTAGAGAAGAAGTAAATTCGAACTAATCAAAATCAATTGGTTCATATTTACAAACTTTTTTCAAAAATCTTGATCGGGTTGGTTCGTTTATACAAAAGAAACTGGTTCAAAAAATATGAAAAAAGTGCATTATTATAAAAAAATAAATGACCGAGAGGGAAATTTTCAAACTAAACAATATATAAAAATTTCTCATATATGAAAATAATATTATAATAGAATTATATATATACTTTTTTTTCTTTCTTTGTTGATTGTCTGGATGTACTCAAAAGTTTGAGAGTATAAGAAAATTTGATAGTATAAGTTGGGGGTTCTCGACATTAATAGCTTCGCTTTGGACTAGCTAGAAACTGAGAATCAATTAAAACATAAACAGGAAGGAGATTATCATATTTCTACAAGTCAATTAGATGTGAAATCTATATATATATATGGAGCAACTCAAGTGAGAGAAGTGTATTATTGTGAGAAGTGAGAGGAGCAAATCTGGACCTTTGGATCATACAGGAATGGTCAAGATTAGAACATAAAATCATGTGACTTTTTTAAGTTATCACATGACCACCAACTAACTTCTAATCCTGACCATCCATGTATGGTTTAATGACCCAGATTTATTCCTCTCACTCTCACAATAACACACAATATATATATATATATATATATATATATATATATATATATATATATATATATATATATATAAGTTAAGATATCAGGGACCTAAGAACCAAACCAATTAATATTCGATTTAATTGGTTCGATTCGAGTTCAACCGAGCATGCAAAAAATATGAATCAATTAAATTAATTTGGTTCGGATTCTCACATTGATGTTTAACAAATTCAACCCAATGAACACCCTTAACCAGATGACATGCAAAAAACAAGATGTCGACATCATCTTAATCAAGTGATAGAAATTGTACATAAAAGAAGTAGGATTTGACTAGTCTAAAGTGAGAAAGTAAGGATGTATCCACCCTTAATTCATTAAAAATGATCTAAAGGTGAATACACTCTTACTTTCTCACTTTAGAGGAGTTAAATTCAATAAAGTAATATATGCATGTGTAGTGTGAGTAAATGTTCTCTACATAATTTATCTTGGTGTAATTAAAGATGAAGTGTCGCTTGCAGGCACTTATGGACTCAACTTGAAGGGGGAGAGCACTTTATTTTAATTATTATTATTATTATATTATTATATTTGTGGATTCAAAACCGGTCCAATTTTAGCTGCAATTCTGCGGTCTCTTAATTAAGCACAACAACCATGTACGTGGGTGGCATTGGACAATGGTGGACACAACTACCTGTATAAAAGGTAGTTGACAATGGTGGACACAGTGGAGGACAAGTGGGCCTGCCGCTTATATACACGGGTGGAGGTCCATTAAGAACGACCATGTACGTGGGTGGCATCATCGTTCATCATAAAATAGTAATACACATTATTTATCAGTAGCACTAATATTTTGGTAGAGAAGGTTTTCCTTCCATAAACGATTTTAATATTATTCTAATAAACAATAAAATATTTTTATAAACCATGTATGAGGTAAATCTAAAATCAATGTATATGCCCCTTGACAATCAGTCATGATTTGATTTTACACCTTTCCTCATGTCTAGCTAATGAAAAAGATTCAAACAATTCGGCCCTTAAAGAATTCACATATTCTTAGGAGATGTTTAGGGTGTGTTTGGAAACTCATTCGCTTAATTAACTTTTTGATGAATTGAGTTTTATAAAATGAGTTTATAATAATTCATTTATATATGTTTAAATATTTTATTATTAAAAATAATTTTGATAGAATGAATATTGTTTGTATTATGTTATTCAAACCGATTTTTAAAAGTGTAGTTATTAAATTATCGTTTTAACTTTTAAACGAATACGAGAAGTAATTAATTTTTAAGAGTAATATAATAAGGATAGAAAACTAAAAATTGAAATGTTAGTTTTAACAAACGCAAAATCAAGAATTTTTTGCTATCACCCAGAAGTGAATTTAGGACTAAAACTGGATTTACATTCATGTTTGAACGTCTAATCAAATAACATATGCTTAAGTGATTAAAATGGTTGAGGGCCACCCAAAGACTCTACTATGTGGCGTTTGATATCGGAAATATTTTTTTGTCAGATAAACTATATTCTTTGGAATGAGATTCTCGGAAATGATATTAATAGGAATATTAACAAAATATATTTGGTTGATACTTCAGTTTTCTAGGAATAATATGTTGCATTCTCAATCGCATGTTTGGTTCATTTGAAATATTTCCAGGAATATAATTTATTTTTTCAAAAGTACCCTTATAAAATAAAAACTTTGAAAATAAAAGAAATAATGATTTTTTTATAAGCAATGAAAGTATATTGATAAAGACGAGAAGGATACTCAAACTCATATACAAGTAATCAAAATAAAAAGAAAAAAAAAAAAAACTTAACACCTGCACATATATGCCACATCCAAAATTATGATAAGAAAAAACACTCCTAGTTGGAGTTCATGCTACAAGAACAAAGGCAGATGTGTATATATGCACCACCTGCACATATATGCCACACGACACCCAAAATTATGATAAGAAAAAAAAAACTCCAGTTGGTGACGATGACGCTTGCAGGAGGAAAGGTGGGTGAAGATGGGTGGGAAAGGTGCTCTCATGCTAAGCCTTGGCAAGCTCATGGATGGGTGAAGGGTCTGTTTGGGTAAACGACTTAATTAAGTGTTTATAGGATAAACACTTATTATACAAGCATTTATATATAAGCTATTTCTATACTCAAAGAGAAAATATAGTCAAACTGTTTTTATATAAGTTATAAGCTGTTTTTATAAGCTATCCTGAAGAGCTAGCTTATCAAAATAAACTGAAAACAGCTTATGAACATGTCATAAGCTGTTTTCATAAGCTCTTCTAAACACTATGATAAGCGCTGATGCCAGTAGATAAGCCCAAATAAACTGTTTATAACCCAATTCAAACAGGCTCGAAGTCTCGAAGGAATGGAAACTCTAGTTAGGATGAGTGGGGATAATTTAGTAATTTAACATTATAAAAGTTTTATATTCCCTTCGAAATACTTTATTCCCACCCTTGTATATGAGAATATAATTTTTACTTTCATTCAGAAATTTTATTCTATGTTTTATATCTGAGATCATAATTTTTCATCTCTTGTAACAAATATGGAAAAGTTTTATTCTCACCTTACATTCCCAAATATATAAAAATATACCTTATACCAAACACCACCTTGGCTCTCGAAAAACTTGTGCACCATCAACAAGCTTCTCTTGCTCAGAATGCCTCATCATATAAACTAGAAGTGACAAATAGATGAATTAGATAAATTTTTATTCGGATTATAATGAATAGATTAATAACAATCCATTAATCCATTATGATCCATTAAAATTTCATTATAAAAATCCAATTCATCCATGATCCATTTAAAAAAAATATATCAAATCCATCCATTAACAATTTTTTTATGGATAGATATCCAATCCATCAATGAAAAATATTTTAAAAAGTTAAATACTTTTTATGAATATTTCCAAATAATATCTCCCATCCATCCACAAAAAAAATCCAAAATAATTTTTTTGCCTTTTTTTTTTGTAATTAACAGTTCATCACAAATCTATCTGCACAAGGATGCAAATCATGGTAGCAAAACACCAAAAAATATATTGTTCTGCTTATAATAGCAGCAAATCGATTTAATTTTTGAAGTTATGATTTTTTATCATTTATTTATTTTTCCATTTTTATCCAATGAATTAATTTTTTGTTTTATGAAGTGGTCTAATGGATTTTAGAATAATGGTGGATGGATCACAATCATTCATAAAATAAAATAATCCAATCCATCCAGTCCATTGTTACATTTTTTTTGCAATGGATGAATTGAATGGATTTTTATCTGGATAGACTGGATGGATAGTGGACAATTGGATTATTTTTTTTGCCATCCGTGATATAAACTACCAATGATCTCTGATGATTGGACCCACTTCTCACCATTACCTCCTCTACCAGTTCATATTGCTTAGGCCAGACAATCCACTACCAACTTGAAAGCCTCCTTTTCTGATTTTCAAATGGTAATCAAAGAAGATCCCCGGCCCAGGTAGTAGCATTAGGCTTGGCCCCTCTCCTGCAACCCCGTTTCTTGGGCTCCTCCCCCATCTCCACCGCATCTCCTTTTTGCATAAGGTCCAATATAATAGTAGGAACATTTTCAACTCCAATATCGTAATTAATTAAGTAGAGAAGCCAGTTACTCCTGGAAAAATTTTATGTTGCATAAGGTCCAATGGGAACAGTTGCAATATGTTGCATATCAAGACACTCAGCATCTCATTAGTAACCCTTTCAACTCCATAAATATCATTAGCAGTAGCAACAGTTCTCGTACAGACATTCTATGTCTACGAATGCATCACGATATTGCTAGCTAGCCTTTATTTCTTGTATTGTATGATGGATGGAATCTTTTCGGGTTGCCCAATTAATTTTTGTGTAAAAGAGTCATAAGGCAGTTGAAAGGCAAAGAACTTAAAGGAAGATTGCGCTCCTTCGTCTGTTCCATGAGTCCTTCTGTTTTTTTAGTCATCAATTCATTGCAGTAAGAGTTGAAATTTGCCCATTCAGGATTATCAACGAAACAACAGTTGTTTTCAGCATGCAGGAGCAATGCCTCTAGCTTCTGTAAGCAGAACTAGCTAGACGATGTATACCATGGTGTCTGATACATAGCTGTAAGAGAAGAAAAAGAGCATTTTTTTTTCATGAAAATGAAGAAGTTAGGAGAACCAATGATGTGTGCTTGCATAGTTTTGTGGGACTTCACGCATAATCAACAACACATGCACTAGTGGAAATATGGATTTTACGACCGGCTTTAACATCGGTTAAATAAAACTTGACGTTAAAAAAGACGCGATGGCAGAATGATAAATAATTAACTCATTTAAATCATCTTTAACACCGGTTGTATGAATATCTGACGTTAAAAATTTTAGTAAAACTTTTAACGTTGGTTGTTAAAACAACAGACGTTAAAAGTAACATTTTAACGTCGGTTTTTGAAACAACTGACGTTAAAAGTTTTACTAAAATCTGAGTAAAACTTTTAACGTCGGTTTTATAAAGAACCGACGTTACAATTTGACTTTTAACGTTTGTTATGTTAACAGCAGACGTTAAAAGTTTTATTCAAATTTTTTTACCGTTAAGTCACGCCTTAAGTATTAGTTTTGCGCGCACTCACTACAATTTATCTTCTTCGTTTGAAAAACTCTTGTCGCGCCCTAGGTTCAGTTCTGTCTCTTCTCCGTCGCACCCTAGGTATGCTTCTTCTCCCTTTCTCTTCTCGCTTTCTCTTCTCCCTTTCTCATTAAGCTTCTCCTCTCATTAGGTTTCCTATTGCACCATCGCAACACCACCTGTTGGGCTTCTCCATTCTCTTCCTCAAGCCACTGCTCCTCCAACAGGTAACCCTCATTAGGTTTTCCCAATCCATTATCATTTTCTTTATCCTGCTATTCCTCTCATTAGATTTTCTCACTGCTTGGATCTCTGTTGCTGCTTGTGACACTTTGTTTAGATTATTTTTCTAGTTCTTTGGCATGCTCTCTTATACTAAAGCAAATTGTATAGCTGTCAGGTTAAGATGTTGAAAGTATTAGAGGGTATATATATGGGGTATATGATGTTGAAAGTATTAGAGGGTATAAGGTATATGATGCTGACGGTATTAGAAGGTATAGGGCATTTGAAATTTAATGCACATATAGTTTCTCAATTTTGTGTACTATTTGGATATGTTAGGTTATAGGGTATATATGGTTGTTAGGTTTTTAAATACTAGTGCTTTTTCAATCTCCCCTATTGTGCTTATGTTGGATATATCTGTGTATATATCTACAGAACCTCTCTAGTTATGGATCTTAGTTGGATGGTTAGTAAACGCACAAGTGATGAGTATTTGAAGGGAATGAAAGAGTTTATAGAATTTTCTCAAAGAAATCTTCCTGATAGTAATGGAAGGTTTTGTTGTCCTTGTGTCAAATGTTTGAATTTAAGGAAATGTGCAGTGAAGGATATACGTACTCATCTTATTTGTAATGGGATTTGCAAGAATTATACAAGATGGATATGACATGGTGATGTGTTGTTAAATAACAAGCCAAGTGTGTCCCAAAGTGAGGAAGTTGACGTAGATATGGAGGATGATCCACTAGAGGACATGATCCGTGATATTGGACAAGAGTCTTTTTAGCGAGCACATGTGTATGAAACTTTGTGCAGTGATTCGGATAAGCCTTTGCATCCGGGGTGCACTAAGTACACACGATTGTCAGCGGTGTTAAAATTGGTCACTGTGAAGGTGAGAAATGGTTGGAGCAATAAAAGCTTCACTGAATTGCTTGAGTTGTTGAAAGAAATGCTTCCCGAAAGTAACACATTGCCAGACCGTAACTATGAGGCGAAGAAGGTATTGTGTCCGATGGGTATGCAGTATAAGAAGATACACGCATGCCTTAATGATTGCATATTGTATAGGTTTGACTATGAAGAGTTGCACAACTGCCCCAAGTGTAGGGTATCACGGTACAAAGTGAATGATGATGATGATGATTGTAGTTGTGATGTGAACAAAAAGGGTCCTCCTGGGAAGGTGTTATGGTATCTTCCAATAATTTCAAGGTTCAAACGATTGTTCGCTAATTCAAATGATACAAAGAACATTAGATGGCATGCAAATGAGAGAAAATGTGATGGACAGCTTCGCCATCCGGTTGATTCGTTGCAATGGAAAAAAATTGATAGTTTGTTTCTGGATTTCGGAAGTGAGCCAAGAAACCATAGGCTTGGATTTGCAACGGATGGAATCAATCCGTATGGTACCTTAAGTAGTATTCATAGTTCATGGCATGTTCTCCTGGTAATTTACAACCTACCTCCTTGGTTGTGCATGAAGCGCAAATACAAGATGTTGTCTATGACGATTTCGGACCCAAAATAGCCAGGAAATGACTTAGATGTTTATCTAAGTCCCTTGATTGATGACTTGAAAAAGCTGTGGGTGGAAGGCATTGATATGTTTGACGTCCATTAAAAAGAGACTTTTAAGATGTGTGCCATGTTATTTTGCACCATCAATGACTTTCCAGCATATGGAAACTTGTCCGGCTGCAGTGTTAAGGGGCATAAAGTATGCCCTATATGTGAAGAAGGCACATGTTTCACTCAATTGCAACATGGAAGGAAGACAGTTTACCTTGGGCATCAGAGATTTCTCAGATGCGATCACCCATATCGTAGATTGAAGAAAGCTTTTAACGAATGCAAGGAGAGTGAAATTACTCCGATGGCCTTAACTGGAGAGCAAGTTTATCAATGGGTGAAGGATATCAATATTATCTTCGAAAAGGCCCAAAAGAAGGCTACTGATAAAAACATATGAAAAGTCGATCTTCTTTGATCTTCCATACTGGTACAAACTTGATGTTAGACACTATATTGATGTGATGCATGTGGAGAAAAATGTGTGTGATAGTGTAATCGGAACGCTTCTCAACATTCAGGGCAAGACAAAGGACGGTGTGAATGCTTGTCTAGATCTGGTTGCGATGGGTATACGAAAGCAGTTAGCTCCACGGCCAAATGATGGTAAACGAACATATTTGCCTCCAGCATGTCATACTTTGTCAAAAAAAAAGAGAACAAGCTTTTGTGATTGTCTACGGGGCGTCAAAGTGCCACGTGGTTACTCTTCAAATGTCAAGAGGCTTGTCTCAAATGATCTCAAATTAGTTGGCTTAAAGTCTTATGATTGCCACGTGTTGATGCAACAACTACTACCAGTGGATATTCGTGATATTGCTCCTTAAAATGTTAGACATGTCATAACTAGGTTGTGCTCATTTTTTAATGTTATATGTAACAAAGTCATTGACCCCCAGAAGTTGGATCAGTTTGAAGATGAGGCTGCTATTATCTTGTGCCAATTTGAGATGTATTTTCCTCCTTCATTTTTCGACATCATGGTTCACTTAATTGTTCATCTTGTGAGGGAGATTAGACTATGTGGCCCTATTTATTTAAGGTGGATGTACCCAGTTGAGCGATACATGAAGATCTTGAAAGGGTATTGAAGAATCCACACCGTCCGGAAGTATCTATTGTTTAAAGGTACATTGCAGAAGAAGCTATTGAGTTTTGTTCAGACTACATTTCTAAAACGGATCCTATAGGGGTTCCTACGCCTCGTCATGATGAGGCAAGATGTGAAGGCAATGGTACACATGGTGTAATGGTTAAGAGCAAGGGTCGGGAGGAAGTACTTCAAGCACATTTGTATATATTGAATAACACTGATGAAGTTCAACCTTACTTATGTGATCACAAAAGAGACGTCAAGGTAAGAAACCCTCGAATGAGCGAAAAGTGATTATTGAACATGCATAACAAGACTTTCTTAAAATGGTTTAAGGAAGAAATTTTGAAGGATGATGGTACTGCTTCTGATACATTAAAATGGCTAGCACGTGGGCCTAGCTTTAATGTCATATGTTGGAGCGGATACGACATCAATATGTTTTCCTTTTATATAAAGGAATAAGATAACAAAAGTACCATGCAAAATAGTGGGGTTATGATAGTGGCTGAGGCCATGCAATTCTCTAGTTCAAAAGATACAAACCCCATTATGGCACCGATTCCTTACTTTGGAGTCATTGAAGAGATTTGGTTGGTCGATTACATTAACTTTACGGTGCCTGTTTTTTAATGTAAGTGGGTTGACAGTAAAAGTGGTGTACAAATCGATGAATTAAGATTTACATTAGTAGATCTTGGCAAGGTAGGTCACACGGAAGAGCCTTTCATCATGGCTTCTCAAGCAAAACAAGTGTTTTATACCAATGATCCTTCCAACAAAAGGTTGTCGGTGGTTCTCCAAGGAAAAAGCATGCATAATGATACTGATGAAAATCAAGATTCAACTCTAGATATTCCTGAGACTCCTTCTTTCTCAATACACGTGCCTACTTTCATTGAGGAAAATGAGGTAAGCGATGTACATGCCACCCTTGATGATCATCATGAAGGGATATTGATTTAGCTAAATTAAAGTTGACCATAGTGTAAGTTATGTTTGTCCATGGCGTGAGTTTTGTTTTTTAGTGTTATATTTCTATTTATCAATACATGTTTATTACTAACCTAATTTTTAGGATATTTTTATTTATATATGTTATACTAACCTAATTTAGCAGACATCCCTCATTCACAGGATGAGTTGGTCACAGCTCCGCTAACTGATAGTGTAAGTTTTATTTATACATATAATGTTAATTAAGTAGGCTAATTATATTTTTATTTATCCATGTTAAGCTAAGGTTAATTTATTATTTTTTTGTCTAAACAGACATCACACTGGGTTGATTCAGCACTGTCGAGTAGTCGGCCTGCCAAAAAAAGGGTAGGAAAGCCACAACTTTGAAAAGTTTGTCCAGATCCAGGATTAATAACCAGAGGCTTGAGATCGAGTTTGATAGTTGCCTGGAACCCATGAGACCCTATGCTAAGAAATTCACCAATTTTGTGGCTTTGGAAGCTAAAACCCATACTAGCATTCTGTTTGATGATTGGGGTCACGTACCACAGAACGTGAAAGATCAGATTTGGGAGTCAATCACGGTATTTTCCAATGATATCGTTGTTTGTACTTACATTATTTAAGCATATTATGATCCATGCATTACTAATCCCTCCTTCTTGTTCTGTAATTAATGTAGATCACATGGATCGTGCCGAATACACCTGAACATCAGACAAAATGGCTTCAACTTGCGGCTAAGCGTTGGACGGGGTTTAAGTCTTTTCTGGGTAGTAAGTAAATATTTGGAGAGAAGATCGATGAAT
The DNA here is from genome assembly GCA_039655645.1 of Ammopiptanthus mongolicus. Classification (NCBI taxonomy): domain Eukaryota; kingdom Viridiplantae; phylum Streptophyta; class Magnoliopsida; order Fabales; family Fabaceae; genus Ammopiptanthus; species Ammopiptanthus mongolicus. The sequence continues at coordinate 91,226,653 of CM077343.1, forward strand.
CTCCTCTTGATGTTTACTCGTTCCTTGATAAGGATATGTGTGATAGATTTGTTTTAAGCCGAGCCAGTCCTGAGTTTCTGGTTAAAAGGGAAAAGGGTAAGGCGAGTCAGGCGAAGAATGTCCACCCCCACACCATGTCTCAAGGTGGGTGTAGATCGGTGGAGAAGAAGTTGATGGATGAGAAGTTGAGAAAGAGGGAGGAAAAGTTGAAAGAGCGGGTAGAAGCAAAAGCAGAAGTATGTGAAATTGTTGATACTCCGTCTCCACCCCCATGCGAAGACACATGGGTGGAAGGCCGAAAGACTAAATCTGGAAATTTTAAAGTTGAAGCCACACACGTTGTTGCTGAAAATATTGTAAGTAACAAATTAAACATACTACATTTCTACTTGTAATTGTAACACATTGTCTTATACATTTTTTTTTAAATTTTGTCGTTGTAGCAAGAGCTGAAGGAACAAAGCTAGCAAGGGTCCTTCGTTCGATAGGGACGTTTAGATATCTTGGTCGTTGATTTAGGGAAAGACGACCACCCTGGCCGTGTTCGTGGTGTTCCAGGGACGGTGGGCATTAAAAAAATTCATGGAACACGCGGGTCATTTAGGAGGGTCGAGCAGGAGATCAATAAGGAGGAGCTTAAAGAAGAGGTTAAACAGGACGTTATTTCCGACCCAGCTTTTAGATAAGAGCTTATGTTTTCGCTTCTAAAAGACCCAACCTTCACGCAAACGCTTTTGAAGGAGTTTTCATCTAGGCAATCTCAAGAAGTTGCTCAACCTTCACATATGGAGGTGGAGTTGTCGAAGCGGGAGTTGGAGTTGTCCCGAGTATTCATAATCATTCTCAATTATTTATGTTTTCTTTATTCTCAATTACTTATGTTTTCTTTATTTACAATTGAAGCTGAAGCCGAAGCCGATAACACATCATCAGTTTTCGTTAGCTCGTCTGTTTGTATTTGGTGTGGATTATCCTAATGATATTTTTGAAATTCCGTTGGAAAACGATGGCTTTGTGGTAGAGCCTCATATTAGCATCGCTGGTGACGATATTGGTCAATTTTGCACTGATGGTGAATGGATAGCCAACACAATTCTAAGTATCTGGTGCACGTAGGTACATTTTGTGAGCTTATATTGCATCTTAAATTAGGTATTACAATTTTATAATTTATTTCAATATATTACGTAATTAACATCAACTTATTGCATATCTTATGTATCTGTATCGCCAATTACTTGAGAGGGGCAGCGATACTGTTTACGGATTCTGAGACCCTACCCTCACTCTTTGGTAATTTTAAGGACTGATCACACTAAAGTCAGTGAATACAGGTAAACCCTAATGGAAAGAAATCGGAAACATATATATATAGCACCATTCGTAAGGAATGACCATTGGCAGATGCTCTTACTTATTCCTAGCAAGCATATTGTCGTCTTCTGCTCGTGTCACTATGATCCGGCGAAGGAGGTGGTGGCCTCAATCAATTCGTACGTAAACTTTTATTTAATTTAATTTATAACATTTGCTTTTAACATAAATATTTTGTTTATAGTAGAGCTATGAATGCATGTAGCATTTCTTGTGCAAATGGGAAAAGTAGATCTTCCAAGTCAAAATCAAATCCTGAAAGGTATATCCTAAAGGTAAGTAGTTTATTAATAGTATTTATTATTATTATTATTATTATTATTATTATTATTATTATTATTATTATTATTATTATATATATTAACTTAATATCCAATTTCATATTCATTTGTAGTCTCGTAGACAATTACACGGTTGGGAGTGTGCTTTCTATGTGATGTTTCATATGTTGAACATTGTCTCAGCGTCTATTACCGATGGATGGACGAAGGTAATTAATTTTCAAGTTAATTAATTATATTTTGTTTTTGTTGATAACTTAATTTAATGTTGAGTTTATTTGAACTTGTGCAGACTTTCAATGATCAGTCTCCTCTCACTAAATAAGAATTCAAAGACTTGAGGGTGCTCTTTGCAACCTTCTTTTTTAAGTATGCTGCAGAGAAAAGAGTAGAAAAGATAGATCATCATACTTAGAAGATATTGATTAGTTTATATATTTATGAATTGTGTATAGAATTCTGAATTCTACTTACTAGCTTGTTGCATAATTTTGCATATATAAAGAATTCTGAATTGTAGTTGGACTAGTTGAGTAAATAATATTGCAAAATCTGTATTCTGGAATAGTATTCTGAGTAAATAATGCAAATTCTATATTCTGAACTTGTTAGAATTCTGATTTTATGAGTGTACTGAATTTGTAGAATTCTGCAGGGAGCTGGGAAATATAACCAGCATCAAAAAATATATATATACTTTTAACGTTGGTTGTCTATGAAACAGACGTTAAAAGTTTACTTTTAAATGTTAACTTTTAACATCGGTTGTTTAGGAAACTGACGTTAAAATTTAACTTTTAACATCCATTGTCTAGGCCAACTTTTAACGTCTATGGCCTTTTAACGTCTGTGGCCTACGTAACGGACGTTAAAGATATATAATTAACGTCGGTTGAGGACGGACGTGAAAGTTCACACTTTTAACGTCTTCTATATTAACGTATGGCCTTAAACCAACGTTAAAAGTCACTTTTAACTGACGTTAAAAGTGTTTCGTGCACTAGTGATGATAGAATTCAAATCATAAAAACACATTTAAACACTTTCATACTTGAGTTTGAAAGAAATATTACAAACTGAAACATCTAAAATTATTTTCATTTTCATTTTCCTTATAATAATCCTAGCAGTATATATGTTGAGCTCCAAAACATTGCAAATGGAACATAACCCATAAACAGTTGAGCTTCAACTAGCAAGTCACGTATACTCAGTAACTTTGAACTCATTCAATTTTTTCTTAAATCACCGAGTACTATACCATCTTCTCGGATTCTACAGAATACAAATGAAGAAGGCGACTCAAAAGCTTGTGTTTGCAGGGGCCAATGGGAGATGTGGACAGAATAATGAGAACAAGAAAATAAGATGAGAGGCTTCCTGTGAATGAATTGCGCTACGTAATGGGGCCTTTGGTTTGGGCGGATGGGGAGAGTAGATCTGAAGATCCAAAATGGATCGAGCTTTGGGCTCAGGGGGACCACTTGAGGTTCGTCGCGAGGCCACTTTAGGCTATGTTTGGTTCAAAGAAGGTAAAGAGAGATACGAGATTTTAATTAGTTATTGTGTTTAATTAAGAGGGGGGAGGTGAGGGATATTAATGAGGGAAGGAAAAATAACACTCTTCATGTTTGGTTCACAAGGAAAGGGGAAAGATTTTAAAACTAACTTACTTTTATACTCTTATAATTTTGGATTTTAAAATATATAATATATAAGTGAGGATATTTTAGGCAATGCATTCAAAACGTTTTAAATTATCTCATATCCCCTCCAAATCCCCCCAATATTGAGGGGAGCCAAAATTAGGTGATGAGGGATTTTGTTCCCTTCATTCCCTCTTCCATCCCCTCCTAAAAAATGAACCAATTAAACAATAAATGTTAAAAGAAATTTCTCTCATTTCCTTCCAACCAAACACGATGTTATAGTCTTAGTTTTGCTTTGCCTCTGGGTTTTGTATAATAAAGACATGGAAGATATAATAGAGTAAAATAATACAAGAAATGGTAACACTCTTTTTTCAACACTCTATTTAATCTAATCTTTATTATTTGTTTAAATTTATGTAGGACTCATAAATAGAGAATCGACCCATACAATTTAGTAGGTCTTATATAAAATCTATCCAATAATAAAAAATGTGTTAAAGAGGATAGCGTTGAAAAGAGTGTATTGTTAGCATTCTCGTAACAATATTTCTATATCATTCACTCAATAAACCTAATAATCCTCATATTTTTTTTTTTTTGATGTTGAAATAATCCTCATATTTACTAAACAAACAAAGAAAATATTGAATGCATTTATATTTTCAAGATATTAATTGTATTATTATTTTTATTTAATAATTTATTTATCGAGTATTAGAGGAATAATAGGAGGATTTTGCGGAAGGTTTTAGCAAAACTCTTCTCATAAACACAGTTGTGAGAAAAGCTCTTAATTCTTTGAGAAATACTAGCAATGCATTTCTCTCAACACATTTTTTTATTATTAAATGGAATTAATGTGAGACTCACTAAATAAATATTGAACCCATGTGATTTAGTAAGATTCAATGAAATTCACCCAATAATAAATAATGTATTAAAGAAAGTGTTGAGAAGATTGTGGTGCTAGTATTTATATAAATAAAGGATAAAACTTCTCTAAAATGGGCAAATATGTAAAGTAAGAAAGTAAAAGTATATCACCCTTAATTAGTTAAAGTTATGTTTGATGTACTGTTACAAACGTACGTTTGAGTCCAAACATACATTTTGTCCCAAAAAAAACTCTATACATACTTTACATCAAACATTCATTTTCAATTTTTCAATGATAAATCAAACATGCACTTATAATGTATTAAAATCTCAACTCACTTTAACTAATTAAAAATAGATATATTTTTACTTTATCACTTTATACTTTTGCATAATTTAGAGTAACTTTATTCTTAAATAATACTAATAAATAAGAGTTCTATATCTTAACCAGTAAATAAGCTCGAATGGATTTGATTTTTTCAAATTAATTTTTCTCTGTATTTACATTTACGGTAACAAATAAAACATTAGAACACAAATCAAATAACAAGAAGCCCATCGCAAAGGGGTTTCACATTACTTTCCAATATTATTAATATTTAAGATGCAATTTGATATAATATTTATTTATTGTGTATGTTAAATTGAAGTGTTCATTTTAAATTATTTTTAATTTAATATGACAAAATTATTGTCACTTTTAAAATCAAAACTAAATATGATTTAATAATTAAAAAGAAAAAACTTAAGCATGCCCATGCAAAACACGGAGTTGCAGTGAGACAAACTTTTTGTGGTTAAGACCCTTTAGCTGTTGGGACTTGTCTCCATCGTCTGCAATCTGCATGTTAGCTCGGGATAACGTTTGTTGTCTCACTTCCTAGTTCCTGTGTCATTTTTATGGCAATTTCGACGGAGTACTTATTTAAGAAATAAGAATTGATTACTACCTGATGGTGCATTATTTGATGATTTCTATGGTTTTAGGATACGTCCATGGTGTCTAATAATTACCTCTTATAATGAATAATTTTAGGACCATTTAAGAAATATAACTGGCTTAGGACTTTTTTTGTAATTAATTGTTTGATAAGGATCAATTAAATGGATTTGTTTGCAAAAGTTACAATAGCAAATAAAACCCTTCAAGTTATTTGTGTTTGCATCCCATTCCTTCTCCCTCCACTACCACCACCCCACCCCACCCCACCATCATTCTAAACACCTCCTTCACCAGTCACCGGAGAAGACAACAGCGACAATGACAGCATGGTGGCAAGACAAGGCACGACAGCGCCCGATGGTGCGGCTATAACGCTGTTGTGCGCGGGGATTGATCGGATATGGTCTGGTGGGTTATCGATTCTGCGTTTGGATGTGATGGTGGCTTGTTCTTGATTGATTGGATCTATATGGCGTGGCTTGAGGTGGAGCACGAGGTGGCTCACAACGTTGCTGAGATAGTGATTGAATGTGGTCGAAGTCTTGTGGCTAGTCTTTGTAGACTGTGTTGTGGCTCTTCCCAAACTCGTGAATGTGACACCCTCAAACCCAGTGCCACTTTCGTAACTCAAAACCCTTAATGAAACGATAAATAAAATTTCGCTGGTTTTACTTTCGGAAAATGTATCTTTTGTGTAAGCAGATTCTGGAAATCGTGACCAAATTTTTTCTCATTAATACATAAACTCGCCACTCCGGATAACAGAACTACTCATATACAATAATTAGAACAAGATATATATATATATATATATATATATATACATATATATAATGGACAACAAGCCCCTTTACAAAAGAACGAATGATTACTAAACTTTCTAAAAAGCTATAAAACTAGGCAGCGGCAGTCTGGAACCATATCTCTAAAACCTATGGCCATCAGTAGCCGTTAACAGACTACCCAAAAACCACTGCCTCAAAAAAAGGGTCTACACCCTAAGCTGGTCCGACTAATGGAAACCATTGGACAATCCCCCGGAGGGAAGTCCAATGCTGGAACCAGAGGAAGAACTCTGGGAACCTACATTCCCGTTCCCCTGTGGATGGGGATCGGAAGCATCCGAAGAATGATCCTCCGGGTCTTCCTGAGGATCCTCCTCAGGGTCTTCCTCCTCCTCCTCCTCTTCCCCCACATCTTCCACGACGTGCTCGCCCGCTACCAAAACAAAAGGCGGGGGAGGCGTCTGGGGTAGCTGTGGCTGCGGGGACTGTGCAGCGGGGGCGACCGACTCGATCACACCCTGCTCCATAAGGGCCTGCAGCATCAGCCCGATGGGAGGGAGAGGCACCTGGATGGTCTCCACTGTCCGAGTACTCTTCCGCGGTCCCGTCTCCGTCGTTCCGCTTACAGTGCAAACTGGTCCAGTATACGCCGCACTTTCCACCCCTGGGTGGATAACCCAAGCGGCTGGGTCTGTCCTTCGGTCAAACGCTAGGACGCGCATCCCGGAGTGCGCTAGGTGATCCGGCTCTGGCTCCATCTGTAAACACGATACAATATATATCCAAGGACAACCCGTCCAAAAACATGCAAGGGTGAGAAACCAATATATGAATCCATAAACAACAACTATATGCCCAATCCACACAACAGACTCATATACTGTGACTCACTCAAATCGTCATATAACATGGCATATATCATTAAGTATAAATGGCAATAAATGCACAAGGGCTTCGTACCCCACAATCAACGTTATCTCCTAAACGTATGCATGGCACTTCCATATATCTCAATATTCACACTAGATTACTAGATTTCCGGAAATCCCATCACCATTCGAAACGAGCTGATCAGGCTCCAAATTTTGGCCCAAAAACGAGTACTTTGAATCCCATGACACTACGCGATTCTCACATGGGGGCGCAATCAGAAGTACTCCACAAGAATATGGTCATACTGCATTGTCCAACTCAAGGCACAATACGTTCCCAGAACACGTATGACACCATTGTCCATCAAGGCACAATGTTATGACAAATAAGTCATCTCAGGTTCTCCCTGCTTATCAAGGTCCCCCGTATCACGGCACGTCTGCCCCGCATTTAATGCATGAGAAACCTATCTAGTTTCCGATAATGGATCTTTGTCGCATCAATATTTCCTCGTTGTAGCATCAACGCTAACAACCACCATAATGTCTTAGACTCTTTAAGCCTCAAAACATATTTTCTCAAAACAGGACACTTAGCCCAAAAACAACTTAAATCCCAACACCCCTAACCGATGCACCAGTCAAGGACGTTGGATTCAAGATCATAAAAACATCCTCAAGCTTACAGGACCACAAAGATTGTCCCTAAGCCGACAGGACCATAACTAACACGGATCCTTGATCCACGTGTTCTGCAGAACCCTAGAACCCCGACGTCTCGGTTTCTAGTTTCTAAGCTTTAAGCTTTAAAACCACTTTCCTTGAAAACTCGAAAACCAAAAACCCAAAATCTCCGATACTTACACAAAGTCATCGGGATCGGTTTTCCATAAAACAAAACTTGGTCCAGAGACCATTTCTTTTTCTTTCGTTGTTTTTCGGTAAAATACGAACTTAAAACAAAACTTGCACAAACTCATTTTTCTTGAATAAACTCAGTATGACTTCGGAAACCACATTACTCAAAAGGATTTTCTTATCAAATTAAGACATATTGAAGGTTTCTAATGCCCTATTTGCTTTTAAACTTCACTTTTTCTTATCAAAACACATTTCAGACTTTTAAAGCTTTTAAGTTACACGATGTCGGATCCTAATCAAAATTAGGTCCTCTAATGCCTAAATCCCACAGCAGGGCACACTATACATCCATATAACCATTCAGCAAGTATAACATGCATTCAACTATATCAACAGTTACATCAATACATCAGCACATCAATGCATATTCCAATCAACCACAGTCAATCAAGAAATTAACTAACATCATGATATAACTATTTAGATACAATACAAATACAGTACAAATACAGTACAAACACCGATGCAGCACATAGCCGTCGGAAATGGAATTCCTCAGGTTTATCCCCTTACCTCTTGTAGCTTCCAGCTCAACTCGGAACACCCGATCAACTTGTTTCTCTTCCCAACACGCTGCCGATCACTACATACACGTAAAACATATCGGCATTAACTTACAAAACAAAGATTTCTCCTAATGCACCACCCCTAGGGTTCGGCCCTATTACACTAAAAATAGCTAGGGAGCTCCAAAATTTCTCATTTTCTGGATAACACCCTAACTAAGTGTGACAGCCCTAGATATCAGATCAGATCATCAAAAACCAACCAAAACCCTACCCTACACCCATAGGGGGTTTCGGCCCCTACCTAGAAAACATAGCTAGAGGGATTTCTTGGCTCTAAGCTCTTGGATCATACAAGTATGTCATGAACCTAGGCCATAGAAACTGGTTTGGTACAGATACGATTTTCCTACAATTTTTCATGGATTTTCAAAGATTTTAGGGACAAAACCCTAACATCCTTGATCATGAAAATATAAGGAGAGAAAAGAGAGATTGAGAGAGATAGAGTTGAACTACTACCTCCTATGAAGCTTTCCTCCAAGATTGGTGAAGATTACTCCACAAAAACTCAAGCTTTCGACCTCCAAAAATGGAGATTTTGAGAAGAAAAGAGAAAGAAGAGAAAGGAAGAGAAAAGAAGAAGATGAGGTGACTTTGGGGGAGGGGGCTGCCGAAAATGAGAGAAGAAAAGTGAGAGGTTGAGAGTAAAAGTGGTTAGATATTTAGGTTTTATTAGTTTAATAATAGGAAAGGTAAATTGGTAATAAAATTAACCAAGGGCAATTTGGTCAATTCACATCCCGATATTTGGAATCGTCCCGACACTCGTATGAATTCCTCAAATTACTTGATACAATTTTGGTATGAAAAACATTTGATCGTGGGTCTCGAAAAACCCTAAGACAGCTCGAATCGTCTCCTCGATCGATTATCGGCCCGAATATAAAATATTATTTATATTTTGGACGTCAGGACACATTTTAGGAAAAAGATAGAGGAATATATTCTAAGACTAATGGTTTCGTTCGTTAGTCCAGATTAGGTCGTGATAGTAGAAAACACTATCATCTGAAAAACGTAGATCGGTTTTCGTTCGAGTTTTCGACCCAAAACTTAACCGAAAGATCATACGATTTTATAAAACAAGACTATGATCTTAGTTTTCCCAAAATCATTTTCTAAAACACAGATAAAAATATAAACTCATTAATTGAGTTTATCGTCCTTAGAAAGCACGAAAAATCGGGGTGTTACATTACTATCCCCCTTAAAATAATTTCGTCCTCGAAATTACATACCTGTGAACAGATAAGGATATTGTTCTCTGATGTTGTCCTCAGTTTCCCAAGTTGCTTCTCCAGTTGTATCATCCCAAATAACCTTGACTAAAGAGATTTGTTTTCCCCTCAGTTGTCTGACTCTCTTGTCCTCAATCCTTACAGGTGCGGTCTCATAAGACAGATTCTCTTTCAAGGGTACTTGATCAGGTTCAATTACATGAGATGGATCAGGAATATACTTCCTCAATTGTGAAACATGAAAGACATTATGTAAATTTGAAAGAAAAGGAGGTAAAGCAATTTGGTACGCTACTGGACCAATACGCCGAAGAATTTGGTATGGTCCAATGAATTTAGGAGTGAGTTTTCTGGATTTCATTACCCGACCTACCCCAGTCGTTGGATTGACTCTCAGAAACACATGATCGCCTTCTTGAAATTCGAGAGGTCGTCTTCGCTTATCCGAATAACTCTTCTGTCTGCTCTGAGATGTCCTCATTCTTTCCCGAATCTGTTTGACTTTATCAGTCGTCTCTTGCACAACCTCGGGTCCTAGAATTGTACTCTCTCCATCCTGATACCAACAAAGAGGAGTTTGACACTTCCTCCCATACAGAGCCTCACAGGGTGCCATCCCTATGCTTGAGTGATAACTGTTATTATACGTGAATTCAATCAGAGGTAACAGTTCATCCCAACTTCCTCGATTATCCAACACACAAGCTCTTAGCAAATCTTCTAACGATTGAATCGTTCGTTCTGTTTGTCCATCTGTCTGGGGATGGTATGCTGAACTTAGACGTAACTTAGTCCCCAAAGCTTGATGTAAGCTTTCCCAAAAACGCGATGTAAACTTCGGATCTCGATCTGAAACAATACTCGAGGGTATTCCGTGTAATCTAATTACCTCTCTTATGTACACCTCAGTCAACTTTGCTACTGTGTAGTTTGTCTTCACAGGTAAGAAATGTGCCGATTTCGTCAACCTATCCACGATTACCCAAATCGAATCAAAGTTCCTTGGTGTTCGGGGTAAACTCACTACGAAATCCATAGAGATACTCTCCCATTTCCATTCCGGTACATCTAGGGATTGCAACATCCCTCCAGGTCTCTGATGTTCTACTTTTGCTTTTTGACAAGTTAGACATGATGCAACGTATTCTGCAACTTGTTTCTTCATACCTGGCCACCAAAATCTTTGTTTCATGTCCTGATACATCTTGGTTGCACCAGGATGCATACTCAATCCACTCTTATGGGATTCTTCGAGAATCATCTTTCTCATCTCCGGGTTGTTGGGTATACAAACTCGTCCATTACACCTTAAGATTCCATCTGCTCCCAAACTAAACTCACTAGCTCTCCCTTGTTCCACCAACACCCTTTTCTCTTGAAGAGATTCATCATTAGCTTGTTGCTCACGTATCTCTTCCATCAAACCATTAGAGATCTTAAGCATTCCAAAGCTTAGTTTCTTAGGACTTATTCCTAATCCCAAGTTCAGATCACGGAACTCTTCAATCACTTTCAATTCTCTCACCATCATAGTTGAAATATGAACGGCTTTCCGGCTCAAAGCATCTGCCACGACGTTCGCCTTCCCTGGATGGTATTGCAACGTGAAGTCGTAATCTTTTAAAAACTCCATCCATCGTCTTTGCCTCATATTGAGCTCCTTCTGGTCGAACAGATATTTCAAACTCTTGTGATCACTGAAGACATCGAATTTTGCACCATACAGATGGTGTCTCCATATCTTTAGTGCAAAAACCACTGCAGCTAATTCTAGATCATGGGTGGGATAATTCTTTTCATGAATCTTTAACTGTCGTGATGCATAAGCCACCACTTTGCGGTGTTGCATCAGCACACAACCTAGACCTTGATGTGAAGCATCACAATATACTTCATAAGGTTCACTCGGTTCTGGAAGTATCAGCACTGGTGAAGTAGTCAGAAGTTCCTTAATCTTTTGAAAACTTTCTTCACACTGATCAGTCCAAACAAAAGGTTGATCTTTCCTCGTCAATTGAGTCAATGGTGACACAATCTTAGAGAATCCTTCAATAAACCTTCGGTAGTAACCGGCTAATCCAACAAAACTTCTTATCTCGGTTACAGTCTTTGGTTTTTCCCAAGAAAGTACGGCTTCTACCTTAGCAGGGTCCACAGAAATTCCTTGTTTTGTGATAACATGACCCAAAAATCCGACTTCTTCAAGCCAAAACTCACACTTAGAGAGTTTCGCATATAACATCTTTTCCCGCAAAACATGAAGGACTTGCCGTAAATGCTCCTCGTGTTCTTCACGATTCTTAGAATAAACTAGAATATCGTCTATGAACACTACAACAAACTTATCAAGAAACGGACGAAAAATCCGATTCATGTAGTCCATGAAAACAGCAGGTGCGTTTGTCACTCCAAAAGGCATCACGAGATACTCGTAATGTCCGTAACGAGTTCTAAAAGCAGTCTTTGGTATATCCTCCGTTTTCACTCGAATCTGGTGGTATCCTGACCTTAAGTCGATCTTTGAGAAAACAGCAGCTCCTCGCAGTTGATCCATCAAGTCATCAATCCTAGGCAACGGATACTTGTTCTTGATCGTAACCTTGTTCAGCTGACGATAGTCCACACAAAGTCTCGAACCTCCGTCCTTCTTTCTCACTAAGAGAACCGGCGCTCCCCATGGCGAAACACTTGGTCTGATGAACTGCTTGGATAACAAGTCCTCGACTTGTGTCTTTAACTCAGCAAGCTCAGTAGGCGACATTCGATATGCAGCTATCGATATCGGTCCGGTTCCTGGGATCAGATCGATGGAGAATTCTATGTCCCTCACAGGTGGCAAACCTGGAACATCCTCTGGAAACACCTCGGGAAAATCTCTCACAACAGGCATCTGACTCAGCTCGGTCTTCCCCTCGACTTCAAAGTTGGTTAAAAGCACGTATTTCGGATCTCCTTCTTTCGAAGAAGTTCTAACATGGTTGGCGGTTAAAAATCCAGAAATCTCAGTACTAGGAAAAACTAGGGTTTTATGTGCACAATCTAATAGGATCTGGTTGGAAGATAACCAATCCATGCCCAAAATTACATCTAACTGTATTAAAGGCAAACATATTAAGTCAACAAGAAAATGTCTATCCTGGATAACAATAGGACAGTTTAGACATATAGAATTCACAACAACAGGTTCAGCAGTGGGTGTAGAAACAATTAAATCAAATGGCAAGGAAGAAACAGATAACTCTAAACGTTTCACACAATCCATAGAAATGAATGAATGGGTTGCACCTGAATCAAAGAGCACTAATAAGAGATTACCGTCTATGTCACACACACCCTGTATCAGATCTTCGGAGTTCGAAGCCTCAGCACCACTCAGGGTATAAACTCTTCCCCTAGCCGTCGGTCGTTTGGCTCCAACACTCCTGTCCGCAGTTTGGACTGGATTCTGGGCTCTACAATCCCTGGCAAAATGACCTGGTTGTCCACAACGATAGCAATGGTCATTCCTCACAGTACAGTTGTTTGCCAGATGCGTTGAATCCCCGCATTTGAAACACTTCCTCCCTTGGTTTTGCCCTCCTTGACCTCCACTGCCCGATGCACGAGCAACAGGCCGATAAGGTTGTTTCTGGAAGTTCCCAGGTGGTCGAGAATGTGGTTTCTTCTGAATCTGTTTCCCTCTCTGGTCCTGAGATTGACCCTTGAATCTGAAAGGTCCTCCGACGTTTCCTCTATTGTCTCTCCCACGCTTCATTAGTTCTATTTGTCTGCTTTTCTCAACGAGCGCTTGAAAATTTCTAATTCCTTGCGGTAGGACCGACTCTTTTATCTCATACCGCAGTCCTCTCTCAAAAGCTTCGCATTTCCATTCTTCCTCAAGGTTATTCTGAAAGAAACGGAAATACTTGGCCAACGATTCGAATTTAGCTGCATATTCTCCGACTGACATATCTCTCTGTTGTAGTCGCAAGAATTCTTGCTCTTTCTCTGCTCTTGCACTCTGAGGGAAATATTTTCCCAAAAAGCGATCCTTAAACAGCGTCCACGAAATCACCTCGTGATTTACCTCCAGTAGTTGTTTCGTTCCCTTCCACCAATATTCCGCATCTCCTATCAGTAGGAATGTGGCATATGGCACCTTCACTTCTTCGGGACTACGTATCAACTCAAAAATTTTCTCAACTTCATGAATCCAAAGATTAGCTTTCTCAGGATCCACGTCACCAGAAAATTGTGGCGGATTCTGACGCCTGAAAGTAGTCAAGCTTCGACCCTCAGCGGCCTGGTCAGCACGGAGTTGTTCCTGAGCATTGTGGGCGTTCATGGTTGCAGTTTGGACAGCAATAGCTGCAGCCATGTTAGCCATTGCCTGAGCAGCAAAATCCATCCCAGTTGCTCCAGCAACATCCTCAGCTTGGACACCAGCTCCCCGACCGCGACCACGTCAACGGCCACGTCCACGGCCACGTCCACGTCCCGCTTCTGCTCCAATTTCTAGTTCCATATCTGACCTACAAGGCCCAAATTCAGTCAAATGGCAACCAGAAAATAAAGCAAATAAGCAGTTATAAACATACAACATATCCAAGAGTAGTAACATCTCAACCCTTGGTTTCGCTACGCGAAACAGAGAGTCTGCCTGAGAAACAAGGAACAGCTCCTCGGATTCGCGACGCGAACACTCATTCGCCTCGCGATCCTGGAAGCCTACATAACTCTCGGCCTCGCGACGCGAAAGTTCCTTCGCCTCGCGATAAGAAAACATGCCCTCTGCTTCGCGACGCGAAATCCAGTTCGCTACGCGAAACAGGGGTCCTGTCCGAGACACCACTCCTCTGCCTCGCGTCGCGAATCCCATTCGCCACGCGATGCAGAGAACACATCTAGAAAGCTTCTCTGCCTCGCGACGCGAAATACATTTCGCTTAGCGAATCAGAGGCCATGCAACTCCACTCCTCTGTCTCGCGACGCGAACTCAATTCGCCACGCGACGCAGAGGACCTACCTGAGAGACAGAGCACTATTTCTCTGGCTCGCGACGCGAATTTCGGTTCGCTACGCGATCCAGAGAACATGCAACTCCCCCCCTCTGCCTCGCGACGCGAAATCCATTTCGCTAAGCGACGCAGAGAACATACTCGAGGAACAGAGCATCATCTCCCTGCCTCGCGACGCGAATTTCCATTCGCTACGCGAGACAGAGAACATGCCCTAAGAAACTTCTCTGGCTCGCGACGCGAATCACTTTCGCCTCGCGAATACAGAGATCACACAACAGCAAACACAACAGACCTATTCCCCAAGGATTCCCGAAAGACTCGACCGGCTCTGATACCACTAATGTGACACCCTCAAACCCAGTGCCACTTTCGTAACTCAAAACCCTTAATGAAACGATAAATAAAATTTCGCTGGTTTTACTTTCGGAAAATGTATCTTTTGTGTAAGCAGATTCTGGAAATCGTGACCAAATTTTTTCTCATTAATACATAAACTCGCCACTCCGGATAACAGAACTACTCATATACAATAATTAGAACAAGATATATATATATATATATATATACATATATATAATGGACAACAAGCCCCTTTACAAAAGAACGAATGATTACTAAACTTTCTAAAAAGCTATAAAACTAGGCAGCGGCAGTCTGGAACCATATCTCTAAAACCTATGGCCATCAGTAGCCGTTAACAGACTACCCAAAAACCACTGCCTCAAAAAAAGGGTCTACACCCTAAGCTGGTCCGACTAATGGAAACCATTGGACAATCCCCCGGAGGGAAGTCCAATGCTGGAACCAGAGGAAGAACTCTGGGAACCTACATTCCCGTTCCCCTGTGGATGGGGATCGGAAGCATCCGAAGAATGATCCTCCGGGTCTTCCTGAGGATCCTCCTCAGGGTCTTCCTCCTCCTCCTCCTCTTCCCCCACATCTTCCACGACGTGCTCGCCCGCTACCAAAACAAAAGGCGGGGGAGGCGTCTGGGGTAGCTGTGGCTGTGGGGACTGTGCAGCGGGGGCGACCGACTCGATCACACCCTGCTCCATAAGGGCCTGCAGCATCAGCCCGATGGGAGGGAGAGGCACCTGGATGGTCTCCACTGTCCGAGTACTCTTCCGCGGTCCCGTCTCCGACGTTCCGCTTACAGTGCAAACTGGTCCAGTATACGCCGCACTTTCCACCCCTGGGTGGATAACCCAAGCGGCTGGGTCTGTCCTTCGGTCAAACGCTAGGACGCGCATCCCGGAGTGCGCTAGGTGATCCGGCTCTGGCTCCATCTGTAAACACGATACAATATATATCCAAGGACAACCCGTCCAAAAACATGCAAGGGTGAGAAACCAATATATGAATCCATAAACAACAACTATATGCCCAATCCACACAACAGACTCATATACTGTGACTCACTCAAATCGTCATATAACATGGCATATATCATTAAGTATAAATGGCAATAAATGCACAAGGGCTTCGTACCCCACAATCAACGTTATCTCCTAAACGTATGCATGGCACTTCCATATATCTCAATATTCACACTAGATTACTAGATTTCCGGAAATCCCATCACCATTCGAAATGAGCTGATCAGGCTCCAATATTTGGCCCAAAAACGAGTACTTTGAATCCCATGACACTACGCGATTCTCACATGGGGGCGCAATCAGAAGTACTCCACAAGAATATGGTCATACTGCATTGTCCAACTCAAGGCACAATACGTTCCCAGAACACGTATGACACCATTGTCCATCAAGGCACAATGTTATGACAAATAAGTCATCTCAGGTTCTCCCTGCTTATCAAGGTCCCCCGTATCACGGCACGTCTGCCCCGCATTTAATGCATGAGAAACCTATCTAGTTTCCGATAATGGATCTTTGTCGCATCAATATTTCCTCGTTGTAGCATCAACGCTAACAACCACCATAATGTCTTAGACTCTTTAAGCCTCAAAACATATTTTCTCAAAACAGGACACTTAGCCCAAAAACAACTTAAATCCCAACACCCCTAACCGATGCACCAGTCAAGGACGTTGGATTCAAGATCATAAAAACATCCTCAAGCTTACAGGACCACAAAGATTGTCCCTAAGCCGACAGGACCATAACTAACACGGATCCTTGATCCACGTGTTCTGCAGAACCCTAGAACCCCGACGTCTCGGTTTCTAGTTTCTAAGCTTTAAGCTTTAAAACCACTTTCCTTGAAAACTCGAAAACCAAAAACCCAAAATCTCCGATACTTACACAAAGTCATCGGGATCGGTTTTCCATAAAACAAAACTTGGTCCAGAGACCATTTCTTTTTCTTTCGTTGTTTTTCGGTAAAATACGAACTTAAAACAAAACTTGCACAAACTCATTTTTCTTGAATAAACTCAGTATGACTTCGGAAACCACATTACTCAAAAGGATTTTCTTATCAAATTAAGACATATTGAAGGTTTCTAATGCCCTATTTGCTTTTAAACTTCACTTTTTCTTATCAAAACACATTTCAGACTTTTAAAGCTTTTAAGTTACACGATGTCGGATCCTAATCAAAATTAGGTCCTCTAATGCCTAAATCCCACAGCAGGGCACACTATACATCCATATAACCATTCAGCAAGTATAACATGCATTCAACTATATCAACAGTTACATCAATACATCAGCACATCAATGCATATTCCAATCAACCACAGTCAATCAAGAAATTAACTAACATCATGATATAACTATTTAGATACAATACAAATACAGTACAAATACAGTACAAACACCGATGCAGCACATAGCCGTCGGAAATGGAATTCCTCAGGTTTATCCCCTTACCTCTTGTAGCTTCCAGCTCAACTCGGAACACCCGATCAACTTGTTTCTCTTCCCAACACGCTGCCGATCACTACATACACGTAAAACATATCGGCATTAACTTACAAAACAAAGATTTCTCCTAATGCACCACCCCTAGGGTTCGGCCCTATTACACTAAAAATAGCTAGGGAGCTCCAAAATTTCTCATTTTCTGGATAACACCCTAACTAAGTGTGACAGCCCTAGATATCAGATCAGATCATCAAAAACCAACCAAAACCCTACCCTACACCCATAGGGGGGTTTCGGCCCCTACCTAGAAAACATAGCTAGAGGGATTTCTTGGCTCTAAGCTCTTGGATCATACAAGTATGTCATGAACCTAGGCCATAGAAACTGGTTTGGTACAGATACGATTTTCCTACAATTTTTCATGGATTTTCAAAGATTTTAGGGACAAAACCCTAACATCCTTGATCATGAAAATATAAGGAGAGAAAAGAGAGATTGAGAGAGATAGAGTTGAACTACTACCTCCTATGAAGCTTTCCTCCAAGATTGGTGAAGATTACTCCACAAAAACTCAAGCTTTCGACCTCCAAAAATGGAGATTTTGAGAAGAAAAGAGAAAGAAGAGAAATGAAGAGAAAAGAAGAAGATGAGGTGACTTTGGGGGAGGGGGCTGCCGAAAATGAGAGAAGAAAAGTGAGAGGTTGAGAGTAAAAGTGGTTAGATATTTAGGTTTTATTAGTTTAATAATAGGAAAGGTAAATTGGTAATAAAATTAACCAAGGGCAATTTGGTCAATTCACATCCCGATATTTGGAATCGTCCCGACACTCGTATGAATTCCTCAAATTACTTGATACAATTTTGGTATGAAAAACATCTGATCGTGGGTCTCGAAAAACCCTAAGACAGCTCGAATCGTCTCCTCGATCGATTATCGGCCCGAATATAAAATATTATTTATATTTTGGACGTCAGGACACATTTTAGGAAAAAGATAGAGGAATATATTCTAAGACTAATGGTTTCGTTCGTTAGTCCAGATTAGGTCGTGATAGTAGAAAATACTATCATCTGAAAAACGTAGATCGGTTTTCGTTCGAGTTTTCGACCCAAAACTTAACCGAAAGATCCTACGATTTTATAAAACAAGACTATGATCTTAGTTTTCCCAAAATCATTTTCTAAAACACAGATAAAAATATAAACTCATTAATTGAGTTTATCGTCCTTAGAAAGCACGAAAAATCGGGGTGTTACAGTGAAGATATTCACCACAATGGCTCTTCTCCTCTCTCTTCTCTTGTTGTTCTCTCTCTCCTTCCATGTGGCTAGCCTCGTTCCTGAACTCATCATTCACAATCACAGAGAGTCAGAGAAAAGGTTTGAAGTTCTGAAACCAAAAGGTGTATCCACAAAATCAAGAAAACAAGAGAACTTTGAACGAGATTCGGGTAAAAACAATGAATAAATATCTGCGTCAATGAGAAATTGAATAAAAGAACAAAGGTGTGGTGGAATCAAAAGTTGAAGCTGGTGTCAATTTAGGAAGAGTGTTGGGATAATGGAAATGGTAAAGTTAGAACATTTGGTGGATTTGGAGGTGGTTCTGAACGGTGAGTCGCCGGAGTGTGATCGGTGACAGAGAACTGATTGGAAAACTGGGAATGGTGTTGATGGGAATATGAGAACCGTTTTCGTCATTGCATAGACAGTTAATATTCGTGAATGTTATTTCAAAGCAGTTGTAATCTGATCTTCATTAAATCTCTATAATCTGAGAATCCTTTCTCGCATTGCAGCTCCGTCAGAGAAAGAAGGAGCTTCATGTCCCTTCCATGGTCGCACCGTTGCAACATAAAGAAGATGATGATGAGGGACTTAAAATTAAATAACAACTTTCATAACAACTACTTCCATAAATTATAAGAAGGAATTATGTAAAGATATTATAGTTTAGAGCAACTTCTATCACAAAATTATAAGAATGGCTTAGACTTTTAATGGTGACCGGTTTGACAAGTTTCATGTGAAGATGTGCCTCAATAATAGAAGCTGAGTTAGTTATTTCTGTTTTTAGTTGTAACTGCTTCTGGCCAAAGATTAGTTACAACAGAATTGTTTAGCTTGTATCTTAGCTTGCTGATGTACAGACGGATCGCATAGACGGGTCGCATAGACGAGTTGTACAGACGATAGACTATAGACGAGTTGTACAGACGATAGACTATAGACGAGTTGTATAGACGATAGACTATAGACGAGTTGTATAGACGATTGACTATAGACGTGTTGTATAGACGAGTTGATGAGGTTTTTCATGTACATTCTTCAGAGGTGACTCTTAGCAATTAGAGTATAAAAGAGATCGAGGGGTGTGAAAGAAGAAACAGAGAGTTTTGAACAGAGAGTTTTGAACAGAGAGTTTGAACACAACAAGGCTTGCGGTACTGGTTTGAAGACAGTGATAGTAACAAGGGTGTAATGTTGTTCAAATGAAAAGGCCTTGATCTTGTAACTTCGATTATCATAGTGGATTCATCTTGCTCTCTTGCCCGTGGATGTAGGTCTTCACATTGAAGGCTGAACCACGTTAAATCTTGGTGTTGATTCTTCCTCTAATACTTCTTATAGCTTTTGTATAATTCTGATCTCTTGCATAGATTCTGGTTGTGGTTGTTTATTGATTGCAGGTATTATTCTTAACAATTGGCACCGTCTGTGGGAAAAGGCAAACGGCAATCATGGGAACTACCAAATTCGACATTGAAAAGTTTAATGGAGCAAATGATTTTGGTCTTTGGAGGATAAAGATGCGCGCAGTACTGGTTCAACAAGGCTTGGTGAATGCTTTGAAAGGTGAATCTGCTCTCCCTGCGACGATGCCTGATCAAGAAAAGCAAGATCTCATCGAGAAGGCAAAGAGCACAATCATCTTGTGTCTTGGAGACAAAGCTCTAAGGGAAGTTGCAAGGGAACCTACTGCTGCGGCTCTATGGCTCAAACTTGAATCCCTCTATATGACTAAATCGGTTACCAATAGACTCTTCTTGAAACAGCAATTGTTCTCTTTCAAAATGAATGGAGAAAAATCTGTTATGGATCAGATTGCTGATTTCAATAAGATTCTAGATGATTTAGAAAATTTAGAGGTGAAATTAGAGGATGAAGACAAGGCTTTAATCCTTTTAAGTGCCTTGCCTAGCTCTTATGAACACTTCAAGGATGCCATACTGTTTGGAAGAGAGCAGCAATCCATCTCTCTTGAGGAAGTGCAAACTTCTATCCGCACCAAAGAAAGTCATAAAAAACAAGAAATCAAGAATGACAATAATGCTGAGAGCTTGAGTATTATCAGAGGCAGAACTGAAAAAAGGGGATCGCATGGAGACAAGCACAGATCCAAATCGAAGAAGAAAACTCAAGGGAAGTTTAAATGCTTCCTCTGCCATAAGCAAGGACATTTCAAGAAAGATTGTCCAGAAAAAGGGGGCAAGAATTCAAAGCAATTTCAAGATTCTGGTAATGCTGCATTAGTTGATGCTCATTATGAATCAGCTGAGGCTCTGGTTGTTTCAATCTCAGAGATTGAAAAAGACTGGGTGATGGACTCGGGATGTACTTTCCACATGTGTCCTAGGAAGGATTATTTTGAATCTATAGACCTAAGTGAAAGTGGAGTTGTCTTTCTAGGCAACAATAAACCTTGTAAAGTTCAAGGCAAAGGATCTATCAGATTCAAAATGTTCAATGGCAAAGAAACCTTGCTGGAAGATGTAAGGTATGTACCCGAATTAAAAAGAAATTTAATTTCCATTGGTATGTTTGATAGCCTAGGATATTTCACATACATAGAGCATGGTATCATGAAAATAACTTCTAATGATACTGTCATTGCTAAAGGTATAAAGAGGAATGGGTTGTATATTTTAGATGGTTCCATAATAATAGCACAAGCTGCTGTTGCGAGTTCCAGTATTCATGCATCATCTAGATTGTGGCATATGAGGTTAGGTCATGTAAGTGAAAGGGGTTTAATTGAGTTATCAAAACAGAATTTGCTAAATGGTGACAAAATTGATAAGCTTGATTTTTGTGATCATTGTGTTCTAGGAAAATCTAAGAGAATCAGTTTTGGGGTGGGAATGCATACTACCTCTAGACCTTTTGAATATGCTCATTCTGATTTGTGGGGTCCTTCAAGGACCATGACTCATGCTGGTTGCTCATATTTCCTAACTATCATTGATGACTATTCTAGGAAAGTATGGATTTTTGTAATTAAGAATAAAAGTGATACCTTTCTGAAATTTAAGGAATGGCACACACAAATTGGAACACAAAAGGAATCGAAATTGAAATTCTTGAGAACTGACAATGGCCTGGAATATCTTTCAGAGCAATTCAATAAGTTTTGCAGGGATTTAGGTATTCAAAGGCATAAAACGGTTGCAGGCACTCCTCAACAGAATGGAATTGCTGAAAGGATGAATAGAACAATCTTAGAAAGGGTAAGATGCATGCTATTGAGTGCTGGTCTTCCTAAGTCCTTTTGGGGTGAGGCTGCTGCTACAGCAGTGTACTTGATCAATAGGTGTCCTTCTTCAGCAATTGGATTTAAAACACCAATGGAACTATGGTATGGAAAGCCGGCCGACTACTCAAATCTAAAGGTTTTTGGTTCCTTGGCGTTTGCTCACACTAGGCAAGACAAATTGGGACCAAGGGCTATTCAATGTGCATTCATAGGATACCCTGCAGGGGTAAAAGGTTACAAGTTGTGGAGGATTGATTCTGGTGAGCCTAAGTGTATTATCTCAAGAGATGTTGTATTTGATGAAAGCAGAATGGCTATGATTGATAAGAATCAGCAGCAAGCAAGTGCTTCAGGTAGCAACACTGAGAGTGTTCAAGTTGAGGTGGAGTTTACTGGGCAGCAAGACAGCAATCCTCAAGACACTACAGAGGCAGAGGCTGGATCAGAAATGGTTACAGCAGAACCAGAATTAGCCAATTACAATTTGGCTAGAGACAGAGAAAGGAGAACAATTAGAGCTCCTACTAGATTTGGTCAAGCTGATCTAATCTATTATGCTCTAAGTGTTGCTGAGGATCTTCAAGCTGATGAGCCAAGCAACTACAAAGAGGCTATCAGCAGTGAAGACAGTGAAGCATGGATGACAGCAATGAATGAAGAGATGTTATCACTTGAAAAGAATCAGACATGGATCCTAATAGATAATCCTAAAGGCAAAAGGGTTATTGGATCTAAGTGGATATATAAAAAGAAGGAAGGTATTCTAGGTGGAGAGAAACCAAGATTTAAAGCTAGACTTGTTGCAAAGGGCTTCTCTCAACTAGAAGGAGTAGACTTCAACGAAATTTTTGCTCCTGTGGTGAAGCATTGCTCGATCAGAATCTTGCTATCCATTGTCACTCACTATGATTTGGAATTAGAACAACTTGATGTCAAAACCGCATTTCTCCATGGTGATCTTGAAGAAACTATTTATATGCAGCAACCTGAGGGTTTTGCCAAAGGTCATAATAAGGTTTGTCTTCTAAAAAAATCTTTGTATGGTCTAAAGCAAAGTCCTAGGCAATGGTATAGAAAGTTTGATGACTTCATGATAAGTCTTGGTTTTCAAAGATGCAATTTTGACAGTTGTGTGTATATTCTAAAAGAAAATGGTGCAGTCCTCACTTATCTCCTACTTTATGTGGATGACATTCTTCTAGCAAGTTCAGATAAGTATCAGATTAACAAGCTTAAATCTGATTTAAGAAATGAGTTTGAGATGAAAGAACTTGGAGAGGCCAAGAGAATTCTTGGTATGGATATCAGCAGAAACAGAAATCAAGGAGAATTATTTCTGTCTCAGCTTGGCTACTTAAAGAAAGTTGTCTCTAAGTTCAGAATGCATGAATCAAGACCGGTCACTACTCCTTTGGGGCAGAATTTTAAGTTGTCTACTCAAAATGCTCCAAAGACAGATGAAGAAAAGAAAAGAATGAGCTCTATCCCATATGCTAGTGGAGTTAGCAGCCTAATGTATGGGATGATTTGCAGCAGGCCAGATTTGGCATATGCTGTAAATATAGTGAGCAGGTTCATGGCTGATCCAGGGCCATTACATTGGTCTGCTCTCAAATGGATTTTGAGATACTTAAATGGATCTTTATCAGCTGGCTTGAAATTCAAAAGGAATCAGGATAACAGTGAACCAATCAAAGGTTATGTAGACGCGGATTTTACTGGGAACATTGATACTAGAAAATCCCTTTCTGGTTATGTTTTCACTTTGTTTGGTACAGCTGTGAGTTGGAGAGCGATTTTGCAATCTGTAGTGGCTCTTTCAACAACTCAAGCTGAATTCATAGCACTTACTGAAGGTGTTAAAGAAGCCATATGGATGAAGGGGTTAATTGATGAACTTGGGATAAATCAGGACTGCGTGACAGTGTTTTGTGATAGCCAAAGTGCTATCCATCTATCCAAGCATCAAGTGTATCATGATAAATCAAAACACATTGATGTCAAGCTTCATTTCATAAGGGATGTAATTGATTCAAAGCAGATTTCAGTTGAGAAGATTGCAACAGAGGATAACCCTGCTGATGCTTTTACGAAGTCTCTTTCACAAACTAAGTTCAAGCATTGCTTGGATTTAGTTGGTTTCTGTGAAGAGTAATTTCCTGGCAAGGGAGCATAGTCCATGGAAGAAGTAATCTAATATTGAGTCAAGGTGGAGAATTGTGAAGATGTGCCTCAATAATAGAAGCTGAGTTAGTTATTTCTGTTTTTAGTTGTAACTGCTTCTGGCCAAAGATTAGTTACAACAGAATTGTTTAGCTTGTATCTTAGCTTGCTGATGTACAGACGGATCGCATAGACGGGTCGCATAGACGAGTCGTATAGACGATAGTCTATAGATGAGTTGTACAGACGATAGTCTATAGACGAGTTGTACAGACGATAGACTATAGACGAGTTGTATAGACGATTGACTATAGACGTGTTGTATAGATGAGTTGATGAGGTTTTTCATGTACATTCTTCAGAGGTGACTCTTAGCAATTAGAGTATAAAAGAGATCGAGGGGTGTGAAAGAAGAAACAGAGAGTTTTGAACAAAGAGTTTTGAACAGAGAGTTTGAACACAACAAGGCTTGCGGTACTGGTTTGAAGACAGTGATAGTAACAAGGGTGTAATGTTGTTCAAATGAAAAGGCCTTGATCTTGTAACTTCGATTATCATAGTGGATTCATCTTGCTCTCTTGCCCGTGGATGTAGGTCTTCACATTGAAGGCTGAACCACGTTAAATCTTGGTGTTGATTCTTCCTCTAATACTTCTTATAGCTTTTGTATAATTTTGATCTCTTGCATAGATTCTGGTTGTGGTTGTTTATTGATTGCAGATATTATTCTTAACATTTCAGGTAATGGCTTGTTCACCGTTCATTTCTCAAGATACCAAAATCAACGTTGGACAGGCAGGGCACCACTAGTGCAACCCGTTTTATGGGCACTACCATCAAAGCCGCCTTACATGATAGTACCATTGAAATATCAGTGACATGACATCCAGTTATAACTTGTAAGTGTTGTTGTTTATAGAAGTAGCCACCATCTATAAAAACATTCTAACCTTTTTAGAGTTGCATTATTAAAGTGAAAATTTGCTTAAAGTAATATAAAATAAAAAGAGATTATGTGACATGATGAAGTTCATATAAAAAGAACTTAAATAACTCTAATAAGTTGCACCATTAAAAATGCTCTTATGTTGATCAAGAAAATAAAATTTAATTTAAATATTAAATAACTTCATAATTTTTGGACCAAGTGACACTAGCAAATGACATAAAACTTGTTTGTTTAGCATTCTAAAGGCCTCCAACGCGCTTTAGAAAAAGGAAGGAGCAAGGAACTTTGAAAAAACGCTCATTGAAAAATGTGTTTTCCCGGCATAGAAAAAGAGGCAACAGAAGTTATCTCGTTAGCTTGACGGGTCAGTGACCTTACTGACCGAACAAGTGCTCCCTCCAAAATGATATTAACTCACTTCCACTTGTATTATGTTCTTTTCACGTTGTTTGTTAATTCCTAGCCCATTTGTTTACTTATTTCTTTAAAAAAAATTAGAGAAAAAATCATTTTCTAAATCGCACAACTGAAGCTAAAATACTATTTCGCATCCAACATGCAGCACTATAGTCATTATTGTTTACCAGCAGCCCGTGACGCTCTTAACTCTAAATCGCGCCTCTCCAGGCTTGGACCCCAACCACCGCCTGCAGAGTTGCAAGCCACCACCCACCCATCCCAGACTACCGCCACAACGCAAACTCGATCCGTCCAAACTCGCTGCCCAAACCACGCGTCGTTGCGCTTTGCTCAAAATTTGAAGGAATCCATTGATGTAGAGTGCTTGAAGGAAGCCGTTAATGGACTTTAAGGTTTAGGAAGAAAAAGAAAAAGAGAGAATCGAGAGAAAATTTAATTTTTATTGACTTTTAATGATTTTTTGGCAATGTTATAATGTACGGTTATACTAACGGTGTTACTTGTTGAATAATATTTACTAAATTAAAGGATTAACTTAACACAAATAAAATTTAGAGGGTCAACTAACTTAAACAAAACAAATAAGTTACGTGATAAAAAGACTAATGTTGTCATTTATATATTCTTTTTGGTTAGACTTTTATTATAAACATTTATCTGAAAAAAGCTTAAATTCAACAGCTTGTTACACAAAAATATTTGCCAAAATCTGGACAATCACTCTATTTAAACCTAAACAAAGGAGCGTGTATAACGGAATGAGTTTAATTGTTATATATTGTTAGTGTAAAAGTTTTTATATTATCAATTAATCAAAAATCATGATATGAATGACTTTTAAGATAGTTATGATAAAAGTCAAATATTTTAGCTTATATGATAATTTTTGATTGGTTAACAGTGTAAAAAATTTTTACACTGATAATATATATCAATTAAATAGTAAGAGAATTGCCTTATCCGAGAAAAAAATATGAAATTGATTTTTCTTTTCATGAATAATAGTAGGTCTGGTTGAAATTTATTTTGTATTTTCCTTTTTAATGATATAACTTTTTTTGTTTTAATAAAAACATGAGAAGATTTAATTTCTTTTAATTGACGGTCCGACATCTTTATTATAATCCTGTCTAATTTATTTTTAATTTTTAAACATTTTTCTTATAATATTTGGATTAAATTGATATATATTATCAATGTAAAGATTTTTTATACTGATAATCAATCAGAAATTGTCACATAAATTAAAGTGTTTGAATCTTATCTTAATTATATTAAAAGTCATACACATTATGATTTCTGATTGGTTGTCAGTGTAAAAAATTTTATATTAATAATACATAATAATTAAACTCATAATATTTTTACATGAGATTTAATGTATATAGTAACAATAACATTTTTACATTAATAACTTTGTGAAGGCCACAAAATAAAAATGATGTAAGTAGAGAGGTGATGAAAAAAAAACCACACTTTTGAAATATAAATAAATATATGAAGCGTATACCAATAAAATAAAATAAATATATGACGTAATCAAGCCTGATATAAAGCTTAACTTTGAAAAACAAATTTTACTATTTATATATAAATTCAAAAAATTTAATAAAAATACAATTATATATAAAGTAAACAAATATTTATATGGCATCCGCGGTGACACCAAAGCACACGGTTGACTTCATGGTTTAGTGATGATTGATTGGACTGAGGTGGGTAGGGGAAGGTTCTAGAGTTTAAACACGCAAGGGCTGACTCATCAAATTCACCACTGCCTACTGCTGCCTGTTTTTAATATTTTTCACTGCCCTTTCACGTGGTCCACGACTCCACGGGCTACGCCACGTACAGCAATTCGAACATTGATTTTTTTTTTCTCCGACAGAGTTTAATTTATTTGATAATATAATTTGATTTAAAATCTTAAAATTTTATGTTGATAAATAATATGTAATTATCTGATAAATTTTAGAAGTTAATTATTCATTGTGAGTGTGGTGAATCTAGGACTCTAAGCCGGTGAATGTAAATCTATTTTTAAAAATAATCAATGTCAATTGTTACTTATTTGATGTTAATTTCCTTTTTAAAAAAATTTTTATTATCTCGTGCAATTAAAAGAACAAAATTAATAAAGCACAAAAAAAATTTAATATATTTAATTTCATGTCTAGCCAAACAATTTGGTGAAATAATACAATTATCACAAAATCCTCAATCTTGAGCATATCAAAAGTCTAACCTATCAATATTTGTAATTAACCATCATCAAGAGAAAAATTCATAAAATTGACTTCACAAACATGTTACTCATCATCCTAATTGCATAATCAATCAATCAATTTGATAGAAATAGATCTATATACAAAAATCCCAAATAAATCCTAACAGGCGGAGCCACGAACGAATGACGACTTGATAGATGATAGAGGGAGCGAAACTGCGAACGAACAGCTACGGTGTAACATGCTCATTTTTTTGAAGACAAATTTTAAGAGAAAAATAAAAACAACCATAGAATAAATCAAAAATATAATTTTTGCTATAAATTATTGATTTATTTATTTATGTATATTTGTGTATATGTGTGTAATTAATGTTTGCATATTTGAATTAAAAATTTATCAAAGAAAAACACTATCCTAAATAATTTACTATATATATATATATATATATATATATATATATATATATATATATAACCGATTAGGTTTTTTTTACTACCTGGAATTAAGTATATTATTGAAACATTTACCTTGTGTTTTGTGTATGTGTGTGCAATGTGTAACTCTAAGTGTAAAAGGTGAAAGTGATGCCCTGTAATAAGGTGAAGAAGTGAAAGTTTACCCCAAAAAAAAAAAAAATTGAAATGGATGGGACAGGAAGTGGAGGGTGTATGCATGATGGGAGGGGGAGGAGGAGGAGTAAGAGTCTATTTGGTAAAATTAGCTGTTAGCGGATAAGCTACCTGTTAGCGGATAGCTTATAGCGGATAGCGGATAAGCTAGCTTATTTTCTGTTGAAGTGTTTGGTAAAATTAACGGTTGAACAAGCTGAAAAATATAAAAAGACATAAAAGGACATTTTCATTAATGATTTTTACATAGAAGAGAGAGGATAGGATAAAGGTAAAATTAAATGAAGATAATAAGGATAAAAGTGGAAAGAAAAATGAAACGCTATAAGCTATAAGCTCAAACGTTACTTCAAGTAGAGTCTAAAAAAAACGTTACAAACTCGTGAAAAAACGCTATAAGCTCGTGACAGAGGTGTGACGCCCCCTTCTAGGACATCAAATGACAACCTGTTATGGAAACTAAAAAAAAACTTTTTGAACATCTAATACCAAAGTAAAACAGTAAAGCAGAATAATTATATAAAACAAATTTTCCATCAATCCAATGTTGCCATAAGGCGTACATCCTTTTCCTGATCTTTAGTATGTCATACGTACATCAAAACCTAAGAGCTGGTCTAATAAAGAAACATCCAAAGATAACATATGTGATGATGTGCCTCAATGATAGAAGCTGAGTTAGTTATTTTGTTTTTAGTTGTAACTGCTTCTGGCCAAAGTTAGTTACAACAGAATTGTTTAGCTTGTATCTTAGCTTGCTGATGTACACTCTATATATAGCAATAGGTTAGCCTTTGCTGTATAGACGATAGACTATAGACGAGTTGTATAGACGATAGACTATAGACGAGTTGTATAGACGAGTTGTGAGGTTTTTCATGTACATTCTTCAAGGTGACTCTTAGCAATTAGAGTATAAGAGAGATCGAGGGGTGTGAAAGAAGATACAGAGTTTGAACACAACAAGGCTTGCGGTACTGGTTTGAAGGCAGTGACAGTAACAAGGGTGTAATGATGTTCAAATGAAAAGGCCTTGATCTTGTAACTTCGATTATCATAGTGGATTCATCTTGCTCTCTTGCCCGTGGATGTAGGCCTTCACATTGAAGGCTGAACCACGTTAATCTTGGTGTTGATTCTTCCTCTAATACTTCTTATAGCTTTTGTATAATTCTGATTTCTTGCATAGATTCTGGTTGTGGTTGTTTATTGATTGCAGGTAATATTCTTAACAATTGGCGCCGTCTGTGGGAAGGCAAACGGCAATCATGGGAACTACCAAATTCGACATTGAAAAGTTTAATGGAGCAAATGATTTTGGTCTTTGGAGGATAAAGATGCGCGCAGTACTGGTTCAACAAGGCTTGGTGAATGCTTTGAAAGGTGAATTTGCTCTCCCTGCCACGATGCCTGATCAAGAAAAGCAAGATCTCATCGAGAAGGCAAAGAGCACAATCATCTTGTGTCTTGGAGACAAAGCTCTAAGGGAAGTTGCAAGGGAACCTACTGCTGCGGCTCTATGGCTCAAACTTGAATCCCTCTATATGACTAAATCGGTTACCAATAGACTCTTCTTGAAACAGCAATTGTTCTCTTTCAAAATGAATGGAGAAAAATCTGTTATGGATCAGATTGCTGATTTCAACAAGATTCTAGATGATTTAGAAAATTTAGAGGTGAAATTAGAGGATGAAGACAAGGCTTTAATCCTTTTAAGTGCCTTGCCTAGCTCTTATGAACACTTCAAGGATGCCATACTGTTTGGAAGAGAGCAGCAATCCATCTCTCTTGAGGAAGTGCAAGCTTCTATCCGCACCAAAGAAAGTCATAAAAAACAAGGAATCAAGATTGATAATAATGCTGAGAGCTTGAGTATTATCAGAGGCAGAACTGAAAAAAGGGGATCGCATGGAGACAAGCACAGATCCAAATCGAAGAAGAAAACTCAAGGGAAGTTTAAATGCTTCCTCTGCCATAAGCAAGGACATTTCAAGAAAGATTGTCCAGAAAAAGGGGGCAAGAATTCAAAGCAATTTCAAGATTCTGGTAATGCTGCATTAGTTGATGCTTGTTATGAATCAGCTGAGGCTCTGATTGTTTCAATCTCAGAGATTGAAAAAGATTGGGTGATGGACTCGGGATGTACTTTCCACATGTGTCCTAGGAAGGATTATTTTGAATCTATAGACCTAAGTGAAGGTGGAGCTGTCTTTCTAGGCAACAATAAACCTTGTAAAGTTCAAGGCAAAGGATCTATCAGATTCAAAATGTTCAATGGCAAGGAAACCTTGCTGGAAGATGTAAGGTATGTACCCGAATTAAAAAGAAATTTAATTTCCATTGGTATGTTTGATAGCCTAGGATATTTCACATACATAGAGCATGGTATCATGAAAATAACTTCTAATGATACTGTCATTGCTAAAGGTATAAAGAGGAATGGGTTGTATATTTTAGATGGTTACATAATAATAGCACAAGCTGCTGTTGCGAGTTCCAGCATTCATGCATCATCTAGATTGTGGCATATGAGGTTAGGTCATGTAAGTGAAAGGGGTTTAATTGAGTTATCAAAACAGAATTTGCTAAATGGTGACAAAATTGATAAGCTTGATTTTTGTGATCATTGTATTCTAGGAAAATCTAAGAGAATCAGTTTTGGGGTGGGAATGCATACTACCTCTAGACCTTTTGAATATGCTCATTCTGATTTGTGGGGTCCTTCAAGGACCATGACTCATGCTGGTGGCTCATATTTCCTAACTATCATTGATGACTATTCTAGGAAAGTATGGATTTTTGTAATTAAGAATAAAAGTGATACCTTTCTGAAATTTAAGGAATGGCACACACAAATTGGAACACAAAAGGAATCGAAATTGAAATTCTTGAGAACTGACAATGGCCTGGAATATCTTTCAGAGCAATTCAATAAGTTTTGCAGGGATTTAGGTATTCAAAGGCATAAAACGGTTGCAGGCACTCCTCAACAGAATGGAATTGCTGAAAGGATGAATAGAACAATCTTAGAAAGGGTAAGATGCATGCTATTGAGTGCTGGTCTTCCTAAGTCTTTTTGGGGTGAGGCTGCTGCTACAGCAGTGTACTTGATTAATAGGTGTCCTTCTTCAGCAATTGGATTTAAAACACCAATGGAACTATGGTATGGAAAGCCGGCCGACTACTCAAATCTAAAGGTTTTTGGTTCCTTGGCGTTTGCTCACACTAAGCAAGACAAATTGGGACCAAGGGCTATTCAATGTGCATTCATAGGATACCCTGCAGGGGTAAAAGGTTACAAGTTGTGGAGGATTGATTCTGGTGAGCCTAAGTGTATTATCTCAAGAGATGTTGTATTTGATGAAAGCAGAATGGCTATGATTGATAAGAATCAGCAGCAAGCCAGTGCTTCAGGTAGCAACACTGAAAGTGTTCAAGTTGAGGTGGAGTTTACTGAGCAGCAAGACAGCAATCCTCAAGACACTACAGAGGCAGAAGCTGGATCAGAAATGGTTACAGCAGAACCAGAATTAGCCAATTACAATTTGGCTAGAGACAGAGAAAGGAGAACAATTAGAGCTCCTACTAGATATGGTCAAGCTGATCTAATCTATTATGCTCTAAGTGTTGCCGAGGATCTTCAAGCTGATGAGCCAAGCAACTACAAAGAGGCTATCAGCAGTGAAGACAGTGAAGCATGGTTGACAGCAATGAATGAAGAGATGTTATCACTTGAAAAGAATCAGACATGGATCCTAATAGATAATCCTAAAGGCAAAAGGGTTATTGGATCTAAGTGGATATATAAAAAGAAGGAAGGTATTCTAGGTGGAGAGAAACCAAGATTTAAAGCTAGACTTGTTGCAAAGGGGTTCTCTCAACTAGAAGGAATAGACTTCAACGAAATTTTTGCCCCTGTGGTGAAGCATTGCTCGATCCGAATCTTGCTATCCATTGTCACTCACTATGATTTGGAATTAGAACAACTTGATGTCAAAACCGCATTTCTCCATGGTGATCTTGAAGAAACTATTTATATGCAGCAACCTGAGGGTTTTGCCAAAGGTCATAATAAGGTTTGTCTTCTAAAAAAATCTTTGTATGGTCTAAAGCAAAGTCCTAGGCATAGAAAGTTTGATGACTTCATGATAAGTCTTGGTTTTCAAAGATGCAATTTTGACAGTTGTGTGTATATTCTAAAAGAAAATGGTGCAGTCCTCACTTATCTCCTACTTTATGTTGATGACATTCTTCTAGCAAGTTCAGATAAGTATCAGATTAACAAGCTTAAATCTGATTTAAGAAATGAGTTTGAGATGAAAGAACTTGGAGAGGCCAAGAGAATTCTTGGTATGGATATCAGCAGAAACAGAAATCAAGGAGAATTATTTTTGTCTCAGCTTGGCTACTTAAAGAAAGTTGTCTCTAAGTTCAGAATGCATGAATCAAGACCGGTCACTACTCCTTTGGGGCAGAATTTTAAGTTGTGTAATCAAAATGCTCCAAAGACGGATGAAGAAAGGAAAAGAATGAGCTCTATCCCATATGCTAGTGGAGTTGGCAGCCTAATGTATGGGATGATTTGCAGCAGGCCAGATTTGGCATATGCTGTAAATATAGTGAGCAGGTTCATGGCTGATCCAGGGCCATTACATTGGTCTGCTCTCAAATGGATTTTGAGATACTTAAATGGATCTTTATCAGCTGGCTTGAAATTCAAAAGGAATCAGGATAACAGTGAACCAATCAAAGGTTATGTAGACTCGGATTTTGCTGGGAACATTGATACTAGAAAATCCCTTTCTGGTTATGTTTTCACTTTGTTTGGTACAGCTGTGAGTTGGAGAGCAATTTTGCAATCCGTAGTGGCTCTTTCAACAACTCAAGCTGAATTCATAGCACTTACTGAAGGTGTTAAAGAAGCCATATGGATGAAGGGGTTGATTGATGAACTTGGGATAAATCAGGACTGCGTGACAGTGTTTTGTGATAGCCAAAGTGCTATCCATATATCCAAGCATCAAGTGTATCATGATAAATCAAAACACATTGATGTCAAGCTT
This sequence comes from Ammopiptanthus mongolicus, assembly GCA_039655645.1. NCBI lineage: Eukaryota > Viridiplantae > Streptophyta > Magnoliopsida > Fabales > Fabaceae > Ammopiptanthus > Ammopiptanthus mongolicus. Next base: position 91,259,984 of record CM077343.1, read on the forward strand.
CATTTCATAAGGGATGTAATTGATTCAAAGCAGATTTCAGTTGAGAAGATTGCAACAGAGGATAACCCTGCTGATGCTTTTACGAAGTCTCTTTCACAAACTAAGTTCAAGCATTGCTTGGATTTAGTTGGTTTCTGTGAAGAGTAATTTCTTGGCAAGGGAGCATAGTCCATGGAAGAAGTAATCTAATATTGAGTCAAGGTGGAGAATTGTGATGATGTGCCTCAATGATAGAAGCTGAGTTAGTTATTTCGTTTTTAGTTGTAACTGCTTCTGGCCAAAGTTAGTTACAACAGAATTGTTTAGCTTGTATCTTAGCTTGCTGATGTACACTCTATATATAGCAATAGGTTAGCCTTTGCTGTATAGACGATAGACTATAGACGAGTTGTATAGACGATAGACTATAGACGAGTTGTATAGACGATAGACTATAGACGAGTTGTATAGACGAGTTGTGAGGTTTTTCATGTACATTCTTCAAGGTGACTCTTAGCAATTAGAGTATAAGAGAGATCGAGGGGTGTGAAAGAAGATACAGAGTTTGAACACAACAAGGCTTGCGGTACTGGTTTGAAGGCAGTGACAGTAACAAGGGTGTAATGATGTTCAAATGAAAAGGCCTTGATCTTGTAACTTCGATTATCATAGTGGATTCATCTTGCTCTCTTGCCCGTGGATGTAGGCCTTCACATTGAAGGCTGAACCACGTTAATCTTGGTGTTGATTCTTCCTCTAATACTTCTTATAGCTTTTGTATAATTCTGATTTCTTGCATAGATTCTGGTTGTGGTTGTTTATTGATTGCAGGTAATATTCTTAACAACATAGTATACTATACTTCAAACCCATGAGACTGTGCCTCGTTGTCGCCAGTTCACACATCTTTGCCGTCGACGCAAAGAGACTTTAACTTCGAGGTTCCGAGATGACCAAGAGATTTGCTGAATTACATCTGTACATGTGTTCAAAAACACAATAGGCATCCACATGTACAGGCAAGGGTGAGATACCAATGTATGGATTTAAAATATGATAACTACATATAGAACACTATAGCAACGTAAAATCACCGTTTCAGCGTAAAATCACATCCATAAAAAAATCACCATTTACAACCATCACAATCATCACCGTGTATATCATAATCATCACCGTACATAAAATCATAATGTGTACACACATAATGTATCACAGGGTTTCATACCCGACAGGCATTAAAATATGGCACTTCAATATTCAATGTCTAATGCCTAATCTTCGGAGATCCCAACACCGTAACATCGTTTTTATAAAAACTGAGTTGATGATGCTCGATTGCCTAAAAAGGCACACCGTAATAATTGCCTAAAAAGGCAAACCGTAATGAAACCATTGAAACCTGTCCAACACAAGGCACAGGCAAACACCGTGTAATGGTTTCTCATTGTCCATCAAGGCACAATGATATACACCGGCTGAATATCCCGACCACCAAGATATCCAGATTTGAAAACATCATTGGCACGTCTGCCGCAAATGCATGTGAAAACATTTTATTTTTTTGTCACTGTTCTTTGTGTTCTTTCTTTCCTTGTCGTAGCAGAAGGCTTCCGACCCGTCTAAGTCTTTGATCGTTTTAAAACATCATTTATCAACACAGGACGAAACGTCCGAGTGCTCAATCACGAAGTCTCGAACTGGTGCACCAATTCGATGTTCGTGGTAGTAGAAAAACAATATTCACCTTTATTCATGTCCATCATTGATATGAAAAAGACACATAGATCATAGATCATAGGACACACAGTCCACAACGTATCATAGGACACATAGTCCACATCACATCGTAGGCCACACATTCCACAACACCGTTTTTCTACATGTCTTTATCACAGAACACTAGTAACCCGACGTCTCGTTTACTAGGTTCACGTTTCAACATTTCCATCATTTCGTTCTGTGAAATACAAAAATCAAATCAAATCTCCGCAACTCTTCTAAGTTGTCGGTTTATCAACATTGTTGTAAAATCATTTACAGACAAAACGTTTTCTGTTTAAATACGATTTAGAACAAAACCAACGTAATTATAATAAAATTTCACCTTCATTAAATAAATCCCTTCCCCAAAAATTCATTTCTATAAGAACGTTTGAAATCAAAATTTTCCACTCAGCATAAAACACTGTTTTTAAAATGGTGAAACGGTTTTCGTAAATTTCTTGTAAAATGCTCGTTTTTCACATGAAAAGCATTCAAATCCACAATTTTGGCATTTTCCTCTTATGATAACATAATGTACACTTGAGACAATTTCATCATAAATATTTCCCAATGTTTTCCCCCAAATCAGTCTATGATTTTTCTGCAAGGCTTTTAAAAGCTTATCTTATTTATGGATTTCAATGCAGCAAACCACAACCACACAGTCATCATATCACAACGTTATAATATTACACATAATCAATATCACATTTATTCACATCAATATAGCCAATCACATCATTGTCACATAATAAATTCCATCATCACATTCAACCACATTCAACGTTCACATAACAACATATAGCCACATTCAACTTCTCATCAAATCACTTCATTCAATAAATTCATCAACCACATCACATGTAGTTATCATGAATCCCTCAGGTAAAACCCCTTACCTTTTGTAGGGTCTTCACGTCTCTCGGCCTCCGGTTGCCGAATCTCCCGTGCCACAAGGCACAATCATAAGTTTAGCTTGTTGAATAGCCTAACATTACTCCTATATGGTTTCAGTTATGACTAGCTTAGGTGACTAGAATTTTCCAAATTTTTACATACTCTTGGATTTGTGATCTAAGAGTATTCTAGCATGGATTTGAAACAACATCATACTCCTCTCTTTTAGCATGGATTCGATTCACTCTAGGTCTATAGGCTAGGGTTTTTATTTTGTTTCAAGCTCTTGAATTTAAGACATTTAAACAATAGAAAGGTAAAATCCATGGTTATTTTCCAATACTTGAACCAAAATCTCATCCACCCACCACCTTAGGGTTTCGGCCTCAAGATAAAAAAACAGGGCAGCCATGTGATGTTCTTAGAAAATGAATCTAGAGGTCTTCATGAATTCATAGAAATTAGTTTCATGAACATAAGATTTTTCTACAATTAGTTATGAATTTTTGAAGTTAAAACCCTAACCTCCACCTACATCTTCACCTACATCATAAACATGTATGGTCTCTAGAGAAGGAGAGTGAAGCTTACCTCTTGATTAGTAGAGATTGAAGCTCCTCCTAGTCACCTTGTTTGAACTTTCTTCTTGAGAATTAGGAATTGTTGTAGAAACTTGTTGATTTCTATGGAGGATTTTAGAGAGAAATGAAAAGAGAAGGAGGAGGAGAAGGAGAGAGAGAGAGAGAGAGAGCTGCGAAAATATGAAGGGAAAATGGGTGAAAATGAGTGTTTCTAATCTTAGTAATTAATGAGGGATAAAATGGTAATTTTGCTAAAAGGGTAAAATGGTCATTTTTGAATATTTTAGGGGCATTTAGGTCATTTGCCCTCCAAAGTCATGATGACTTTGGTGAGTCACTAGGTGACTCACTAGGGTGAGGTGTCTTGATGGTGACATTGGCTTTATCCGTTAACGGGTCCCGGTAAATCCATATTCGGTTCCGTAAAATCACAATTTTCACTCTTTCAGTGAAAATTATTAAATTTCCCAATATCGTAGAAAATTTAATTTAAAACTTAACTGTTTCATTCCCGAGGTAAAATTACGTTTTCTGAGCAGTAAAATTATACTGTCAGTGTAAAACGTAAACCGGGCTCCGTCTAAGTTTTTGACCCAAAATTTAACCATAGCTTCCTACGATAGCGTAGAGCGTGACTATGGTCTCAGATTATTTTATTTCACTCTCTAGACCCTCCAAAAAAATACAAATACAGAAATACTGTTTAATTCATCTTAGAGTGTAGAGAGTGTAAAAAAATCGGGGTGTTACAAGAGGCGCTTACCAAACGGTACTATTTTCTCTCCTGCTATAAGTTCGTAGATGACTTGCCAAAGAGGCTTTAAGTAAATACTTGAAAGAGTGAAGTGAAGAATGAGTGACATTCGTACAAATAAATCAATAATGAAGACAAAAGTAAAATATATTTGGTAATTATAGTTTTGTTTTTTAAAAATGAGTGGGTGCGTGTGTTCACCCTGACTAGCATGTGATGTCTGCCCATGATTGTGACTTTTATAAATAGTAAATACTCAATTTGATCCCTGAAATTGTAGGGTCGTATCAACTTAGTCCTCTACATTATCAATATTCTAAAATGATCCCTGGAATTGCAGAAAATTAGTCAGATTCGTCCCTCCGTTGAAATTTGCATGGACTATAATGACATTAAGTTGGTAATGTCAGGGATTTATTTGAAACTAAGTGGATAATATCAGGGATGTATTTGCTACATTTTGTAATTTCAAGGATCATGTTGGAATATTGATAATGTGGGGGACTAAATTGATACGATCCTATAATTTCAGGGACCAAATTGAGTATTTACTCCTTTTATAAACAGAGAAATTTTCCTTATCTTAAATTATTTTTAAAAAACAAAAAGAAGTATTGTTATAGTTTTCTTCATCTTCTTTTTCTATTTTTGTTGCTCAAAACTATATTTCTTTTAAATGACATATTATCATGTGCATGTGTATTGGAATAAGTTATTTTTTTAATATGTTGGATGAATGTACCAATGTGTTAGTTGAGCCCCTCTGGCTTATCCTTGAATTTATGTATATTAAAAAAAAAAATACTAGTATGAGAGATATTCACTTGGAGGTATTTGGACCGAAGTGTAATTCATAACAGGTAGAAGGTTTCTCCTATCATCCAAAGTTAATTTTAAGGTAAAGGTTCAAATTGATTATAAACAAAAAATATGATAATATTTTGATTCTTGAGAAATAAAATTATCAATTTGATCTTTAAGAGTATAAAATAAAGGTCAAATTAATCATTTTTAGAGATATTTTAATCTTTATCAAAAATTATTTTGAGTCATATTTTACATTCTTGAAGACCAAATTATTATTTTTCATTTCTAAATGATCAAAATGTTGTTGTGTTTTGTTGTCAATGACTCATTTAGGCTTTTACTTTTACACTTTGTTTGGTATGATGGAAAAAGGAGGGAAAGAAAAGGGAAGGAAAGAAAGAGAAGGGAAAAATCATTTTTCCCTCGTTTAGATTGGAAGGAAAATGGAGGGAAGGGAAAAAAAAATATGTGGGGCCACTCTAATTTTTTTCTTCCATATTAGGGATGAAAACACGCAAACCGAGGGACCAATCATTGTTTTGGGTGAAAATACCAAAAAACTCATTCTTTTATTTATTTAAATATTATTATTATGTGAGGATATTTATATCATTTCATAAATATGTCTTTTATTTTCTCTCATTTTCTACTCAAACAAACAAGAAGAGAAAAAAATTTTAATTTTTTTTCCTTCTATTTTTTCTCATACCAAATAACTAAATAATCTTCTTATTTTTCACCTTTTTGCTTTTCTTCCCCTTTATTGTCTTTCACTTTTTTTTCTCTCACTTTATTTCCTACAATCAAATAAAGGGTTAATTTTATTAATTGATGTACAACACTTTTTTTGCATAAAGTAGCGTATCTCAATGTACACGTCAATATTGTTTTTTATGAATGTACACGCCAAGTGAAAATAGGCCATTTTTCTAAAAAATGAATAAGAAATGGGTTAGGCTAGACTTTTGCCTAAATTGGCTTAGGTTTGTCTCATAACATGTAAATTCGATTCTGGTTTCTTATCTATCATAGATTTTTTTCCGCGGTTCAGCTTGACTTGTTTAAGAATATGTAAAAGTCTGGTCTCATCCACATGTCTAATTAAGTGCATATGTTACATTTTTTCTTTAACCAAAACGCTTAATCAAATATTATGATACAAAATCCTTCTTAGGGATAAAAATATTAATAAAAAAAAAGAGTGTCCTTAATATTATTAAGAAAACCAAAAAGAAAAACAAAAAAACATGGGGGGCATGAACCTGATCCATGAGAAAATTATCTAAATCTAAAATTGGGTAAGCTCAATCTATCCCTAAAAAGCTCAACTCTAAGAAAAGGGGGGATAGACCATGAGAGGCCACTACTAGAAGTGTCATAAGTGGCTAACAAATCAGCACAAGTGTTTCCTTCTCTATATAAGGCGAAGAAGCCAGAATAACCAAGAGAGAATCACACTCCAGCTATAAGTGATTCCATCCTTTAGCAAAAGCAGATCCAATAGCAAAAATAGCTCCCATAAACTCAGCATTCAAAGCAAAAGAAATTCCATTATTGAGGGAGAAGCAACCAACAACCGCAGTTGACTTGTCCCTGAAGATACCTCCACAGGCAGCAATTCCAAGAGCACCAAGGGCCGAGCCATCAGTGTTACACTTTATCCAGTTCAGGCTAGGGGCTTTCCAGATAACTTCCACAACAGCAGGAGCCTTAGGCAAATTTGAAATAATGGAGAGGTTCTGAAAAATTTTCTTCTCAGTGGCCGAGATAAAGGAGCATCTCTTTGATAAGGAATCAGCCAAAGAAGTTGCAGATCTAGCCAATGTAATGGCAACCTACACAGAAATAGGCTTCCCATCAGACCGGGCCAAGTTCCTACTATACCAAATAAACCAAATTGTATTGGCAATTCCTGAGATGAAGACATCCATGAGCTGAGGACTGAGGTCTAATGTAAACAGGCCAACACTGTAAATATAGAATCAGGGACAAGAGGAATATTTAAGTAAGAGCTCAACCAATTCCACATTTGTCTAGCAAAAGTACAATTGAAAAATAGGTGCTTCGTAGATTCATAATCCTTGTATCATAAGCAGCAAACTGAAACAACACAGCAACCTTTGTTCCAAAGGGACTCATCTGTTGGTAGGCAATTATTGATAATTCTACAGATTAATAGGGACCTAGATGGGGGAACAACAACACACCAAATAAGTGTACTCCAGTCAACTATAGGATCATAAGGAGATAACAAAATAGAAACCTCCTTCAGAGATAAGGTTCCTGAATTTGATTCGGACCAGATCAGCTCATCAGGGACAGGCTTTTCAGGAATGACATATTCGGAAATCTTAGCAGTAAGGACATTAGACTTTTGTATCAACAAGTCAGGGATTGTCCAAGTACCATTTACTATGAAGTCTTTCACCTTACAATGAGGCCAAGGGTCAATTCTTTTATCAATTTGAAGAAGGTCAGTCACAGGTTTGCTAAGCCAAGAATCAAGCCAGAAATTAATCTTCTGGCCATCACCAAGGATCCACTTACAATTGTCTAGAACAATGCCAATGAACGGTCTCAAGTCAGGCCAAATAGATGAAGCAATATGCAGATTGGAGAACTTGGATTTTACCAAAACTCTGGCTTTAAGAAGCATAGCCCACTGGCTCTCAGAAGAAACAAGCTTCCAACAGAGCTTTAGCAAGGCAGATTTATTGAGGCACAAAAGTGACTTGACACCAAGGCCACCAGCTTCTTTTGGAATGCAGACCTTGGACCAAGAAGCTACTGCTACTTTTCTGATAAGCACATCCCCAAACCAAATGAAATTTTTGATCCATCTCTCCATCATTCGAACCATAGAAATAGGCCAGACATAGACATGGAAAGAATGCAGTAACATACTATTAATAATAGAATGAACAAGTTGAACTCTTCCCATAATTGACAGCAAAGCTCCGTTTTAAGATGACAACTTTTGTTTGACTCTGTTAGCAATAGGAAGTAGGTGCACTTTCCTAGGCTTGCCTTTGAACAATGGAACACCAAGGTAAACAAAAGGAAGTTGGCCAAATCCAAATCCAAGAATATTAGCAATATAATTGATTCTATTTGCAAATTTTGGATTTTTCCTTGCTAATGCATTGACCAGAGGCATGGCTATAAGTGTTGAGTAATTCCATAAGAGCTTGCATATTCCTTTTGCTGCCCTTGCAGAAAATGAGTAAGTCATTAGCATACATAACATGAGTAGGAACAGTATAGCCTCTAGGACTAGACATAGGAGAAAGCTTGCCATTTTCAGCTAATTGAGAAATAGCTCTGCTCAGGACATCTTCAGCTATACAAAATAGGAGAGGAGAAAGAGGATCTCCCTGTCTCACACCTCTCTTACAAGAAAAGAAACCAACCACATGACCATTCACAAGAATTGAGACCTTTGCAGATTCAAGGATTACCTTAATCCAGTTGCAAAACACAGAATTAAAACCAAAAGCTTGGAGGGATTTGAGAAGGAAGTTCCAATCCAAGGTATCAAAGGCCTTTTTTATATCAATCTTAAGAGCAACATTACCTCCAAAGCATTTCTTGTCCAGCAAGTTAACTGCTTCTTAGGCAACACCTATGCAATCAGTAATCTCCCTTCCTTTGATGAAGCCCCTCTGATGATTAGAAACGATGTTGGGGGCAATGGAAGCCAACCTATCAGCAAGGATTTTAGTTATAATCTTGAATTGAAAGTTAGCAAGAGCAACATGCCTATATTGGGAAATGATGTCAGCATTAGCAGCTTTTGGAATCAGGACCACAACATTAGAATTCATATTAGGAAGGAGCCATCCTTACCTAAAGAATTGAGAGACACCACAGAAGACATCATGCCTAACAATATCCCAGAACTTTTGGAAGAAGATTCCCCCAAAGCCATCAGGGCCGGGAGCACCATTAGCATTCATACTAAAAACTGCATGTTTGACTTCTACACAAGTTGGCATGGCAGTTAACATACTGTTATCTGAATCAGAAACCATAGGCTCGATCACATCATCAATTAAACCATTATCAATACAAGAATTAGGAGAAGCAAACAAGATTTGATAATAACTTAGCACATGATTCTCAATATCCAGCTGCTTGTCATATAACCAAAAAACTCAAGCTTTTATTTTTATTTTATCTATGTATATAATATTTAAAAATTATTATATTTTATATAAAATAAAGATATTATATTCTATTCTATTTTTTTGACAAAATTATATTCTATATAATCTATAAATTATGTAAATATTATAAATTTATAATTATATAAATAAATATTAAATAAATATGTCAGATTTGTAAATTAGTTATACTTCTTCAAAAGGCTAAGCCTTAACTTCCCTATAGCATATTTGGGAAAGTTGGATTAAATCCATTTCAGCTGTTTCCTCCCCTAAAAAGTTGTTTCCTAGATAGGGTGTGTTTGGCATTTCAGCTTAAATCATAGAAAAACTTTTTTTGTTGGAAAAAGTTGTTTTTGATCCATCTAATATATACTACTTCTGGATTATTTTCATTAGATTGATTTTTACTTCAAAACTAGCTTCCCCATCTTACCCCAACCCAATCTCTTCCTCATCAGCTTTTCATTGGTCCTATCCCATTTTCGTGGGTGCTTAATGCTTGTTATTAGTCAAGAATTGCCACCAATGTTACTACGTACATAACTGCTACTGAACAATTTTCTTAAGATAAATATAATTGTAATAAATAAATAAATAAATATCTAAATAAAATATTTATTATTTTTATTTAACTATTCTAAAATTAATATATTTCCACACGTTTGTCAAGAAAAAATATTAAAATTATAGTCAATTTTATAATAGAAAAAATGAAGACAAAATATAAAAAAAGGCATTTCAACAAATTTATTAAATAAAACATTAAATATTATTAATACAAACAAATAACTTCATACCATTTTTCGTAATTTACTATGTACAGCATGTTTAAAAAAGCTGGATTATTTGGCTTTCAGCTGTTTTGGATGAAAAAAGTTGTTTTTGAAATAATCTTTCTTGTTTGGCACCTTGCTTAAATTTATAAAAAAAACTTTTTTTGGGGGGAAAAAGCTATTTTATACAATCTAATTTGTTTTAGCTTAAGATTATTGTGATTTGATTGTTTTTCATTCTCAAAACTATTTTCCCTATTTACCCTACTAAACTAACTTTCAAATAAATATTATTACATTATACAAATAACTTCATACCCTTTTTTGTAATTTACTTTGTAAAAGAGATTTTTTTGCACCACCCAAACGAAATAAATTATCTTAAAATCGTTTTTCAGCAAAGATACCCAAACAAAAACAGATTCTAATTATAATCAATTATCACAATAATTGATTATATATATAATCGATTATTAGCACAATCTATTTTTTTCAGTTTTCCCAAATAGACCCGTAAAAGTGATTTTTTTGCACTACCCAAATGAAATAGATTATCTTAAAATCGCTTTTCAGCAAACATACCCAAACAAAAGCAAATTCTGATTATAATCGATTATCAAAATAATCGATTATACATATAATTGATTATCAGCATAATCTATTTTTTTCAGCTTTCTCAAACACACTCGAACAATGTAACTATTCTTCATTGATGATGATATGAAAACAACTTTTCATCCCAAAAAAGCTTTTTAAAAAATATAATCTAAATGCCAAACAAATCAGAGTATGTTAAACATGCCTTTCAACATGAATAGTCTTGTTTGCTAAATAAATTATATTTATGTAGGCCCAAAATAGTTAGGTCATAAGTAGAGCTCTTAATTCGGTCGATCCGGCTCATCCAGCCCAACACTTTTCATGTCGGATCGGGTTCGGCCAAAACTAGATCGAGCCACTATTTTGTTAGCCCAGTCTAAGCCTCTATGAGATATGGGCCAAATAGGCTAGTTCGTAGGCCAATTTTTTTTAATTTTTTGTTCTTGTTTTTTAAAATTAGTTTTTTTAACTAGAAAATTCCGTTCATGCGGTTATGAATTACATTTGACTTGTCATTTATTAAAAATCTTCATTATAAAATAGTGATCATAAAAAATTACATTTAACCATAACACTAAAAAGTTTCTTTGTTCTCTTTGTTCTTCAAAATCATATGGCATAACTACTAGAAGATTAAAACATTTAATCAAACTTCACCCACTGACAAAATACTAACATTAACACTAACATTTGTCTATAAAAAAATGTAATCAACATTAAAAATAGGATTTCAGTAAAAGTGATTTGTAGTAGCTAAACACAAGAGAAGTATGAAGGCATGATATAGTTATGGTATTATCAGCATAGTCAATCAAAGTGAAGCGTTATACTATTATAGTATTTAGCAACTAACAGTAACTAAACTATGCTACTAACAGCATGATATTAGCAACCCGCTGTTAAAAATGTTTTTCCCTTTCAAATTAAAAATGGCATAGTTATGTTCCCTTTCCAATTCTCGTCCTTTTCATTTATTTTTTATAAATAATTTTTTATTTATTTATTTTTATTCTAAAAACATTTCGGGTTAGCGAGTTGGTGTGACCCATTACGGGTCAGCCCATGATGGGCTAATAAATTTTTGGGTTGGGCTAAAACCTGTTTGGGCTTGAATTTTGACAACCCAACCCACCTTTTATATCGGGCCAAATTGAACAAACTATCGGATCAAGTGCATTTTGACACCTCTAGTCATAAGCCTTCCTTGGGTGATCTAACCTATTCCCACATTTACATAGTGTTTGCTTGGGAGAAAATGTAGAGGAGATTGAGAGATTTTTATAAATTTTTATTGTTTGGTTCAATATTTTGGAGGGAAGGGGAATAAAGGGGATCAAAATGTCTCCTTAATTAATTTTGGCTACCCTCCAATATTGGGAGATTTAGAGGGGAGGAGAGGGGTTTAAAATATATTTAATATATTGACTAAAATATTCTTACTTGTATTTTGAAATCCAAAAGTATAAATGGATAAAAGTAAATTAGTTTAAAAAATTTCTCTATTTCCCTTGTGAAGCAAACAAGGAAAGGGTTATTTCTCCTCCCCTATATTAAAATCTCTCTCGTCCCCTCCTCTCAATCAAACAGAATATTTAAGTAAATTCCTTTTCCTTCCTTTTATCCATTAAAATCTCTCTTCTTATTTGAACCAAAAAGAGCATAGGGAAAAGATAGTAAATAATCTTTCATAGTTTCTTAAGAATTAATTCATGAACTCCATCACCAATATATGGTTGGTCCGAATGGTAAGAGACTCGAACATCTTAAGCAAGTGGTTAGGGATTCAAATTCTACTTTTTGTATATGGAGAAAATCTGGTTCGGGGGGAGAACCCACCATGTGTGTCCAACAGGTTTCTCGACTGAGATTAGTCACTGCTAATTGTAATGGATACTTCGTATCTATGTTATGATTATAAAAAATAAAAAAAAAACATGAACTCGAAAAAGGAGAAAAAGAGGACTTGTTATAAATTTTAAAGCTGGAGTAATCTTTGCACATTGCGTTATTGACTACCAACAATGGACCCAATGATATTTCAAAATTGGTGACCTAAAACTAGAAGATTTGAATGCATTGAATTTCAACTGTCAACGCGTGCAAGACAATGTTATTACCGAATAAAAAAAGAACCAAATCAGACACATATAGTTAATTCCATTCAACAGTACTTCCGGTGTTTAAGATGCTAAACAGCTTTTTTTAGGGTAGAAAGATGCTAAACAGCTTTGTTTATGCAGCAAATTAAGTCAAATCCTTCGAAAGTTCCAAAATTCCCAATAAAATGAGTGCTTGTTTTAGCTGAACTGAACAAAGTATAATAATACATCAAATGTGTTGAATTAAGTGAAAGGGATTTAGATTCTTTTTCCATACATATAAAGTTTAGATTAGGGAAAAACATGTCCCTCATGTAAGGTCAGAGAAGACGATCAACCTCTATAAAAATTTATATGAGAATTTATATATTGCCTACCAACAGAGGAGATATGAGAATCGAACCCAAGCCACAATGAATACGGACGGAAGATTCGACTAGATATGTCAACTCTTGTTGGTGAAAGAGATTTAGATCTTTAAACATGTGGTGTTGGATTTGATACATAGATTTATGTATATGAAAAAATAATGGCATGAGAGATTCCCTTTAGACGTTATATTATATTATATTTCGAGAGATTAGCCTCTATTTTTCTTTGAAAAAAAAAACTAGGGCAATGCAATAGGCACAAGTGACAAAAAGATTTACCAAACAATTTATTTATATAATAAATAATACTCCATCAGTCACATTATATATGTTATACTTAACTAAATCATAAGATTTAAGAAAAAAACAATAAATGAAAAAAAAATGAACAACAATTTTATCAAATTAACATTGTTTATATTTTTTTTTATTTTTACAAATTATGTTATCATTAATGATAAATTATATTCAATGAGAAAAACAAATATTTCAAGATATTGATAACTCAAATGTTTCACTTTGAAAATAAAAAAATGATGACTTTAATTAATATATCACAAAATAAAATTCTAAAAATATAATTAGGGATAAAATTGATAAAAAATAATCAATATTACATTAGAAATATAATTATTATAAATATGACATATATAACGGAAGGAAGAGAGTAACTAATTAGAGAGGCACTATCGAGAGCTGCGGGGGCAGACTGTGCAGCACCACGGCTTCAATTTGCACGCATTTTGTTTTGAGAAATGTTATTTTGACACTGCTTTTGGACACCTACGGTTGACACCGTAGGTGTAAATGGCAAAATAGTAATTAAACAACTCAACAATCATCACTTCCAAGACACATAATTGCTTTCCCACTTATTTATTGTTTTCTTCTCTCTCATCGTGTATTTCATCACTCCCAAGACACTCACCTGATATTTCTCTCATCTCAACACTCGTCTAAGCTGATCTTCACCCGTCTGATGGAGATATATGACCCGTCTGACCGAGAAAGCTCACCCGTCTACTCTCACCCGTCTGAAGCTGAAGATCTTCACCCGTCTGATGTCTCTGAGTGAAGAAATGTTCACCCGTCTGATGACTCTCTGTGAATAACCTTTTAAATGTTCACCCGTCTGATGACTCTCAGTGTCACCCGTCTGAAGCTGAAGATCTTCACCCGTCTGATGACTATCAGTGAAGAAATGTTCACCCGTCTGAGAGTAATCAGACGGGTGAGCATTTCTTCACTGATAGTCATCAGACGGTTGAAGATCTTCAGCTTCAGAAGGGTGAAAGTGAGAGTAGACGGGTGAGCTTTCTCGGTCAGACGGGTCATATATCTTCATCAGACAGGTGAACCAGACGGGTGAGCATTTCTTCACTGATAGTCATCAGACGGGTGAAGATCTTCAGCTTCAGACGGGTGAAAGTGAGAGTAGACGGGTGAGCTTTCTCGGTCAGACGGGTCATATATCTTCATTAGACGGGTGAAGATCAGCTTAGACGAGTGTTGAGATGAGAGAAATATCAGGTGAGTGTCTTGGGAGTGATGAAATACATGATGAGAGAGAAGAAAACAATAAAGAAGTGGGAAAGCAATTATGTGTCTTGGGAGTGATGATTGTTGAGTTGTTTTATTATTATTTTACCATTTAGACCTACGATATCCACTGTATGTTGTCGATTTTGGGTGTCAACCTAACATTACTCTTTTGTTTTCTTCTCAAAAAGTAATGTTTATTATTGTATGTGGTATAATAATACAAATAACTCGGAAATTGCATGTGCCACACAATCATCACATGCCTTTGGAGATGCACTGAATGATCAACTATTCAACCCAACTTGTATGTTGAAGCCGTGCAAGCTACGCTCTAATTATTTGTAGATTTATCTAAGATTCATCTTTAAATTCTCTTATGTGATATCACTATAGTGAAAGGGAAAAAACTGTTCTGTTTGGTATAGATGTTTTTAAATATTTACATTTTGATTTATATATCATTTACATTCATTAATATTTTACTGTTTTTTTTTTGTTAACAATAATATTTTACTGTTAACTGTATATTTAACAGTATTTCAATTAAGCAAACAAATATTATTTATAAAGAGTCACTCAAATACTAAGTTTGCTCAAGTCCAACAACTTAATGAGTTTATAATTCGGATTTTTTTGTTTACAAAAATATTTGTGAAAACAACGTATATGATTGATTTTCTTCTTGATAAAAGTATTACATAGACTCCAATAATAGAAATTTTACGATAAAATATATTTTTCGTTATTTATCTTATTTCTAAAATTTGATTTGATCATTTATCTTTAAAAGATCTATTTTAATTTTTTATCTTACAAACGTTAATTACTTTTGATTTTTTTCGTTAGATTTACACTAACGTAGGATATTAGTAAATCACCGTTAATTATCGAAAACCATTATCTATCATCATATTCTGATTTTTCTGACTGAAATTTGGGTTTCAAAAAGAAAATGAATTTACTTTTCATTTTCCTCTCTTCCTCTTCCTCTTGCTAGATAAAAAAGTGTAAGAAATCTCGTAAAAAACTATCATAGACGTATGAATGATAATATGTTACCCGCCGAAAAACTATCATAGATTATGACTTGATAAATCCGAGACCATTTGCAATTGTCATGTCTAAATTTATGAATGGCTGTTAGTAACAAAACATAAATAACATCAAAAAGAACAAATAACATCATTTAAGTCACACGGAACATGTCACCAGTCACCCACCAGAAATTATTGCCTATAACTAAAAATTGGAACATATATATGTGTCCTAACGGAAGAAACAGCTCATTCACAATCATTGGATAAGATCTAAACCTATCCATCGGATCCCATCTCATATCTCTAGGTTAATGGGGGATCCGGATTCCCTCCCCAGGGAATTCACATATTTGACACATTTGTGCAATCTATCATTATTGGATTTGATTCTCTCATATTTTCAATTCTTGATTTTTTTTTTCAAAAAAATAGCAAGAAAGTACAAATAGAGAGAGATAGAGATACCCTACTACAGGAAATCCTAATCCGTTAAGGGGGTATGAAATCCAATCCCTAGTAAAACTCCACCATGTTAGGACTTAAATGAGATGAAACTCCTTTAGGTTGTTTTTAGAACCCAAACAAGGTTCAACTACTAAAAGAATGTTAAATCCATAAAATATGTTGAATGTGTACAGGAATATTCTCCATTGAAGAGAGACCCTACTCATGTTGCTCTAGACATGAGAGTGATATCTCACTTCCTACCATTTTAGTTACAAAAAAAAAAAATTGTTTCTAGAGTGCGTAAATAACGCTATATGTATTCTTAAATCATTCAATTAATTGAAATCTCTATTTAATTTATCAAATCAATAGTGATCAAGCTAATATTAAAAAAAGTTGGGTTTTACTAATGAGTGCCCTAAAGACATTGTTTAAAGAATCAACAAAAAGAATGTTTTTATTGGGAAAGTAAGTATAACATTTTTCAATATATTAAATACACTATTAACCCATACAAAATTTCCTTTCTTGATTCTTTAACCAATGCCCTAAGAGCAACTTTATCCTAGCACCGTATTTTTTCATTTTTTGGAATTCTTAAATAGGTCCCACATTTACACATAATTTATTCTTATTTTTTACAACTTAAACAACTTATCTCTCCAATCCAACAATTTCTAAAAAGTTCCTAAATGGGCTCCACCAATACCACCACATTTTTACATTCCGTGTGCATTTGGAAGAATTTATAGAGAGCTTATGAGAATAGCTTTTGAAAATAAACTTATGCAAATAGTTTATAAAAATAGTTTATGGTCTTCCCATAAGCTCTTTTTAGCTTATTTCCATAAACTTGTTAGAGAAGCTTATGAAAATAAGCTATTTTTCATTTATTTGAACAAGAGTTTATTGAATAAACGCTTAATTAAGCTACTTACCTAAACGCACCCTTCATCAATATGTGGTGAGTATATCCACTTTTTTAGCTACAAGCACGGGTGCTTGAAGGACCCCTCCAAACTTAAGTGTTTAATAGGAATGGTCTCCAACAATGATTTTTAAATAAGGACCGACGCTTATTAGGTAAGCACCCAAAATACTGCACTGTTAAAGTTGCTTTAAGTAGGGGTGGTAAAACGGGTCAACCTGTCCTGACCCGTCATTGGCCCGCCAAAAAGCGGGGGGGGGGGTTGAACCGCTTGGACAATGTGGGTTGAACCTCCTAACCCTCCACCTCGTTTGGTGGTGGGTTGGCCAGCCAAAAACAAAAAACAAGAAAATGAGTTAGCGGGTTGACCCGCTAAAAAATTTAAATAAAAGTTCAAACCAATTATAAACTATCAAAAATAGCCATAAAATCCGAATTGGATTGACGGGTCAACCCGCACCGACCTGGTTCTAACCCTATAAAAAATTAAATACAAATAAAATATAGAATTTTTTAAAATTAGGCGGGTTGGCTATCAACTCGCCCGACCCCGTCTTTTTGGTGGGTTAAACGGGTTGGTGGGTGGAGAACCCAAATCAACAAAATTAGCGGATTATACGGGTTGATCCGTGGGTCACAACCCACTTTATCATCCCTAACTTTAAGGACATTCGGGAACATTCTTTAAAAAAAAAATAAGGTTTTATCCATAAATCCATATGGATGTATGTCATCCGCGGTCACCAAAGCGCATTAAATCTCAACCATCAAGAGTTAATATTAGATTTAGTTTTAGGTAAATGTTAATCAGTGTCCTAAGAATATTGATTAAGGAAACAAACGTAAAAACTTTACATTAAAAATAATATATTTAATATATTAAACCATCAAAAATTATATTTTTCAATAATTTTTTTTTTTCTAAAGATTCGATAAAGAGTACCGATCGTTAGGGTATTTGTTAGCTAGATACTTCATTTTATTATATGGGGTGGAATATTGAATGTAAATAAATACGTTACAAAGATTGAGTGGATAAGGTGAGCACAGTTGGGGCTGGATTGATTACTGGGGAACCGTCCAGCTCCGTTACAGCACACTAGACCTGGAAAGAAACGCCTAGAATCATTTCCCACCAACTTTAATCTATTTTTATCTTTGGTTTTTATTTTCCCATAATTCATAGTTGGAAATTTTGTAGTATTTTTTTGGATATAGATTTTGTCCTATTCAGTGGTGACCACAATGGTACATATTTGGGGTAAGGGGGCATTTTTTTTATGATGTAAGGAGGCATTTGTAACGCCAAATGTCACAATCTTAGAGGAACTGTTTTTTCGAGACATTATTATTTTCTTTATAAGAAAGCTTAGATTAGGAGAAAATATGTCAACATGCAAGATGGAGAAAATCATCGGATTCAACGAAAATTTATAATAAAATTTATATATTATTTATTAATAAGAGAAATTCGAGAACCTAAATCATAATAAGTGTGAGCGAAATATTTGATCAGATATATCAATTCCTATAAATAATTTTTTAATATTCTCTATCACCTACTAATAGAAAAAATCTTAGAACCTAAGCTACAAAAAGTGTGACCAGATCTGTCAATTCCTATAAGTTACTTTTTAACATTTTCTTTCACACTTTTTCATTAGGTGAATTTTAGATAAAATTTATTAAATCACATGAATCTATTATGTATTCCGCCAACTTCTTCTAATAACATAAGAATTTAATTTTGTTATATTAGGGTGTGTTTGGTTTAAATGAGAGAAGGAGATGGGAAGGAAGGAGAGAGATTTTAATGGAGAAAAGAAAAATAACATTCTTCATGTTTGATTCAGGAAGGGATAAGAGAGATTTTAAAATTAATTTACTTTAAAATTCTTATTATTTTAGAATTTTAAATTTTAAATATATAAATGAGGATATTTTAGGTGATCTATTCAAAATATTTTAAAGAAAATATGTTACTGAAAGTGTTAAAATAATGAATAAGAATATATTAAAGAAAGTGTTAAAAACAATGTATTATTAATTTTTTTAGGTATGTTATTAATTATTATATTATTATTATTATTAATAATTAATAATTAATAATTATTAATTATTAATTATTGTTCTAGTTTTGTCAGCCCGGTGGACAAATAAGATAGGAGGCATGGTAAACCTTTTGTGATTGGGCATTGGCATTTGTGAGGTAGAAAAACGAAGAAAATGTGGGAAAACAAGACCGCGTTCTTCAAAGTCTGAAGCGAACAAATATATAAAGAAGAAGACACCTTTCAATCTTTCTCAAGTTTCATCATTACCATACCATATATATGGTTTCACCATAGATCAACTTTTGGGTTGAAACGGTTTTTGATTTTAACCCTTTAAACCAAGTGCTGCAAAGAGCCTTCTTTTCTGGTTTTTTGTTTTATTCAGGCTAAAAGAAGGCTCTTGCGTGCGTCTTTGGAACCAAACTTGTTGAGTTGTTTTGGTTTTTCATAATTTGTGGAGGTCTTGTTGTTGTTGAATCCTGCAAAAAAAAAAAAAATGATAAGGTTAGGGATTACGTGTCTGCAATTGGTGGAGCTGTTTGTGAATTCCTTGGTTCATTTGCTTTATGGGTTTTACATATTCAGCTCAGCTGTTGCTGGAGATCTCTCACAGGCTCTCAATGAATATTTTCACAAGCCTGATATGAATAATGTTGAGGTCAAAGAGGGAAAGTTGTCTAAGGAAGAACACAGAGAGACCAATGTTAATGATCTGCCTCCTATTGTGTTGGTTCATGGGATTTTTGGATTTGGCAAAGGGGTAAAGCCAAATGTTTTTATTTTCTTTGTTTCTCTGTTCAATTTTACATTTTTATTCTACCTAATAACTAACATCATTCAATTTCAGCATTTTTCATCTGGGTTTTTGATTTTTTTTCTTTGCATAATCGTTTTCTCAGAGATTGGGTGCATTGTCCTACTTTGGTGGGGCAGAGAAGAAAGATGAAAGGGTTCTGGTTCCGGATTTGGGGTCTTTAACCAGTATCTATGATAGGTGAGTTCTTGGGGCATCAAAGCTTGCTTTTTTATTTTGAAGTTCATTCATGAAATCATGGGTTTTTCTCTTAATTGGTTTTGTGTGCTTGTCATTTGTTTTTCTTTTTAGAAAAATTCTTAGAAGGGTTTTTTGTTTCAGGGCTCGAGAATTGTTCTATTATTTGAAAGGTGGCCAAGTTGATTACGGTGAAGAGCACAGTAAGGCTTGCGGGCACTCGCAGTTTGGACGAATCTATGAACCAGGTTTGAAGATCTTCATGTTTTTGTTGTTGTTGTTGTTGTTTTACCTTTGATTCCTTTCACTTTACCTTTGTTATTTTCTAATGTTTCATGAAAATGTCTTTGTTTGTGTAATTGGGATGCAGGGCACTACCCTGAGTGGGACGAGGATCACCCTATTCACTTTGTTGGACATTCAGCTGGAGCACAGGTTGTCCGTGTCTTGCAACAAATGCTTGCTGATAAGGTTGGTTTTTATGTCTTATCACCGTAGGAAGGGATTTATTTATTGGTTTATTTATTCATATTGTCTTCACTACTCTTCAGGCATTCAAGGGGTATGAAAACACTTCAGAGAATTGGGTATTAAGCATAACAGCTTTATCAGGAGCATTTAATGGGACTACAAGAACCTACTTAGATGGCATGCAGTGAGTTCTTATTAACTTCTGGTTATGTTTAAATTTAGATTTAGACAACTGGTTAATAAAAATTGACTGTAGTTACCTGTCTTAATTTCATCTCATTGGCTTCAAAAGGGGTGTTTTGGAGAGCATGTAACAGTTCCTAGAAAAAAATGGAGATTAACTGGGATGATACATTTACAAGGCTATCTGGCTATGCTTCTTGTTTCGGGAGATTATATAGTTGCTTGCGTCAACTGAATTTTATGAACTTTTCAATAAATAACATGATGGTTTGGCAAAAGTTCTCCATTGTTCATAGTCAAAATATTTTGCAAATTACCAAAGAGTTAACTATGTTTGACAAACTGTGAGTGCTAAGCTAGTCCCTACAATTTGAGCTTGTTTCAGGCCAGAAGATGGGAGGACATTGAAACCTGTTTCCCTGCTACAGCTTTGCCGCATTGGGGTGATAATTTATGATTGGTTTGACATTTCCTGGCTGAAGAACTACTACAATTTTGGTTTTGATCACTTTAACATGTCTTGGAAAAAGATGGGCATATGGGGTCTTGTTGACTGCCTCTTGGGGAATGCAGGCCCATTTGCTTCAGGGGATTGGATCCTCCCTGATCTTACAATTCAAGGGTCTATAAGACTCAACTGTCATCTACGGACATTTCCAAACACATACTACTTCAGCTATGCAACCAAGCGTACTAGGAAGATCATGGGTGTCACAGTTCCTTCAAGCATACTTGGAATTCATCCATTGCTTTTCATAAGAGTTTTGCAGATGAGCCAGTGGCGTCATCCTCCAGATGTTTCTCCCCCCTTTAAAGGCTACAGGTTGGTTCTTAAATGCATTAGGTAGTATTTATTTTCACCTTCCTTAGGCACTACTCATCTATAACCTTGTTAAGCTTGGGTCGATCAACCATAATGTCGTTGCCTGTGCAGGGATGAGGACTGGCTGGACAATGATGGAGCACTTAACACAATATCAATGACTCATCCTCGCTTCCCAATCGAACACCCTAGCCGCTTCGTTGAAAAGGATTCAGACTGCCAACCCTTACAACCTGGAATCTGGTGTGTAAACCAGTACTACCACCATATTTTTTTGGGCTAGTAGTACTATAGAACATAATGATAGAATCAAACCTGTAGTCTTAGAGCTTGACTTTACATTATTTGCTAATGCCTGGTATTTTATGGTATATAAACTATTTATTTTGATCTACCAAAGAAAAAATAGTTGTATATTGCTGACAAAGAATTAGATGATCATATAATTGACAATAATATTTGGAAACTCTTAATTGCTACACTCATTTTCCTTTACTCTGGTCATTTTTGTTTGATGCTTTTGTATGGATGATTGATTTCCTTCCATCAGCAAAGATTAAAGTCAGAAAAGCTAAGGCTATGTTTGGGAGAATGGCTTGTGAAGGGAATGACATGGAATGAAATGGTAAAATAAAAATGTGTTTTGAGAGTTTATTTTAAAGGAGTGAATGGAAAGGCAAGGGAGGTTGTGAAAGCCTTCAATTTTTATCCCCCCAGTTTGGGAGGTCAAGAAAGGAATGTCATAAATATTTTACTCTTCTTCATTAAAACCATTACTTATCCAAACAATACATATTCTATTTCATCATATCATTCCTTGCCTTTTCATGCTTTGCCATTATGTCACTCCCTGCAAATCTTCCAAACATAGCCCTAGGGTATTCTGGTTGCAAATTACTTGTTGAGTGTAGTCTGGTGTAAAGTCAAATATGTATTACTTGTTTTGAAATTTAAGATATTTTTTGATTTATCAGTGTATTTTTTGCTTATGAGAAATTATTTCGTGCACTGACCTAATCATGGTATTTGATGAAACACAGGTACTACAAGTTTGTGGAGGGTGATCACATACTGTTCATTATTAATCGGGAGAGAGCAGGAGTGGAGTTTGACTTAATCTATGACAGTATTTTCCAGCGCTGCAGGAAGCACGTATTTAGGAAGAAGCTTCCAACATTGCCTAATGAAATCCATCACTAGGCACTAGCACAACATTTATTTCTCTTCTCCCTTTATATATATACGAATTAAAAGAGAAATATAAAAAGAAATAGGCCATTCATTTCCATTAGATGTCTCTTTCATCCTTGTAAATGTAAGTTTTACTTTCCCCCTCATTTTTAAACCACAAATTTGTGTAATTTGTAGGGTTGCGAATTATATCAAAGGCCCGCCTTCGTACTTAGTCAATAGGTTGTCACCTGTCACAATTACGATAGTGTACCCAAGTGTGTCAATATTAAATATTATCAAGTGTTCAGGTCTCGGCCTGTGCCATCTATATATTTGGGTTTCTGACATTATTATTATTATGCTATGAAAGATGGGCAAATAGGCATGATTGGGGAATACCCTTTCTATTTGGTATGGTACTCATCCTATTGAGTTAGGGTATATTATGCTCCAATCCAATAGTATGAGCCAGCCTGAAAAGAAGCCACGCTATGCATCAGATCTACCGTCTCTGCTCACAAACCACTACACGCCCATCGCGCCTCAACCACATGGACGATATCCTAAACGCATCTCAAGAAAAACCCGGTTTAGCAAGTTGTTTTTTTCCCCCTTAAATCTCAACCGCACACGTCATAACGCAGGAAATAATCGGTGCATGCTTCTTTTAAATGGTGCATCCTAGAATAGAAGGTCCCATATTGTGTTGATACCTGAGGAGACTAGTTGGCAAAGCCTCATGACAAATCAACCAAATAAAAAGCTTCACCTTCTCCGGTGATTCAAGTTTCCAAATTCAGGTCCAGAAAGGGAGGGAATTAAGATTTCTGTGTTTGTGAAGCTTAGAAGATGACATATGTATATTACTATTGGTTTCTTTGAATACTTGTAACTAATGTTTTTAGAATCGAATCGGAGATTCAACAGGCGTGATCTCCGAGTCATGGTTCAAATCGGTTCAACAAATGATTGAATCGGATGACTAATAAATAAACAAATAAAGTACTAAATTTCATAGGTAATATATGCAGATGATAATTTATAAGTGCAATCCATAAAAATCCATAACAAATATAAGTCTTCATAATATATATTCAAACATCAAATCTCAAACCAAACAACAAATCATTGGACATTTATGACTTGTCAAACATTGTTGCATCTCTTTATTGCCTTAGGTTTCGGGACTGGTAAAGTGAAAGAACAAACAAAGAAAAACCGAAAAGAGAGAAAGAATTTGTAAAGTGAAAGAATGTGTGAAAAAAAACTGAAAAAAAATAATAAAAGGAGCTCAAATTTCTGACCGGTCGATTTTTAAGAATTGGCCTCGATTCGCCGGTTCCACCAGTTCAAGCCGGTTAAATCCAGTTTTCGCGTTTCTTTGGAACTAACGGTTCTTGGGGCTCAACTGAATCGGCGAGACGGTCGGTTTTCGATTCAATCGCTCGGTCCGGTTCGGTTCTTAAAACCTTGTGTGTAACATGTATCCCAAAACCTAAAATGTTTCTGGATTATAATAAGAGTTTAATTGCTATGGATTGTCAGTATAAAGTTTTTTACACTTTCAACCAAATATACATCATCGTTTGAATGACTTTTAAGGAAGTTCGATAAAAGTCAATCATTTTTACTGATGTGATAATTTTTGATTGGTCAACAGTGTAAAAAAATTTACACTGTCAATGCATAGAAATTAAATCCTTGTAATAATCCTAATAGAATTTAATTGGTATGTACTGTTAGTGTAAAAAAAAATTTACACTGTCAATCAATCATAAATTGTCACATCAGCAAAAATGTTTAACTCTTATCTTAACTACTTTAAAAGTTACTCATACTGACAACATGTGAAAACGCCTGCAACATTTTCGAAGTCCAAACCAACTAAAGACTTTATAACTTATAAGAGGAGGCATATCGAGCTTCCTAAAGGTTCATTACAACTCTTAGAATTTGGGTTTGTGCCTTACTCAATCCCAAAAGCTAGCTCATGGGGTGAGGGCTCCCCCCCACTTACCTTCACCCCCAGATTGGACATTTGAAGCGTGAAGTTTGCAGGACTGGACATCTGCGGGTGGCCCAACAGATCTCGGATAGGCTCTGATACCATCTTAGAATTTGGGTTTGGCCTAACTCAACCCCAAAAGCTAGCTTATAAGGTGAGGGTCACCCCCCACTTATAAACACTATTCAGGTCATATCATTATCCAATGTGGGACTTCAACAACAACCATACCTTATTATGTGTGGAAATTTGTTTGGAACCTGCAAATTTTAGTTTGGAAAATCAAAATTAAGTTTTATTTTTTTAAATATATTTAAAAAAAAAATCATTTGTGAGTTATTTATAATTGAGTTTGGTGCTAAATCTTGAATGAAGTAGGAACAATTTTTTTATTTCTTTGTTCAACAAAATTCAGTTATGGATATTCAACTACTACTCATGCCACAATAATAATAATCTTGTAAGGTTGAATGTATCTAAATAATATTTATTTTATCGAAATCACTTTTAATAAAAAGAAATGCAAAATACAAATCATTTACTACAAACTTACTTTTAATCAAAACTTAATTTTCAAAATTAAGTTGATCAAAACTTAGTTTTGCAAAATTCATCATAGGATAGAGGATATTTGTGTTGGTGGGAGGGGGCTTTGTTAGTTTCAAGTGTTGAAACGGTTTTTGCATTGAACCCTTTAAAGTGCTGCAAACAGCCTTTTTTTGTGGTATTTTGAGAATAAAAGAAGGCTCATGTGTTTACAACTTGATGGTCGTTTCTCGTCTTGGGGGTGCAACATCTTGCAAAAATGATCAAATTATGGATTACTTACCAACAGTTGGTGGAGCTGTTTCTGAGCTCCCTAGTTCATTTTCTTTGTGGGTTTTACATATTTAGCTCAGCTGTTGCTGGAGATCTCTCACAGGCTCTTAGTGTAATTTTTCATAAGCCTAAAACAAATGTTGAAGTCAAAGAGGAAATGCCCGAAGGAGAAAGAGAAACCAATGCTGATGATCAGCCACCTATTGTGTTGGTTCATGGGATTTTTGGATTTGGGCCATTTGGCAAACGGGTGAGCCCAATGTTTTCCTTTATTTGTTTCTCCCTTAAATTTCAATATAATTCTCCTTGGGTATGTAACGAATCTCATTCTAATGAATTTCAATTTTCTCTCTCCATTCTAATGAATCCAATTCCATTTCTCTTCCGGTTTTATTTTCCCTCTTTTCCAAAATCGTTTTTCAGGGGTTTGGTGGTTTATCACACTACCCTGTGGTAAAGAACAAAGGTCAAAGGGTTCTGGTTCCTGATTTGGGCTCTTTAACCAGTATCCACGATAGGTGAGTCCATGACACATGGGCCTTCCTTTTGTAACACTACCATACAACTCCTTTGAATAATTACTGATGTTCATCCAACTATGATTTCTTGAAGATTAAGCTAATTTTATTTCTAATCTTGTCTAAAGGTATAGTTTTTTAACCATTTCATTACTTTGAATGAATCAATTTCATAGTAAATATTTTTGTATAGTCGAAAGCTTTTTTTTTTTTTTTCCATTTATGAATGAGCTAAAAGATTGAACAACTATAGTTTAATTAAAATAATATATAACTAATTTTCTTAATAAAGTGAGGTAAAA
Organism: Ammopiptanthus mongolicus; assembly: GCA_039655645.1. Taxonomy (NCBI): domain Eukaryota; kingdom Viridiplantae; phylum Streptophyta; class Magnoliopsida; order Fabales; family Fabaceae; genus Ammopiptanthus; species Ammopiptanthus mongolicus. Next base: position 91,286,071 of record CM077343.1, read on the forward strand.
CATTTTTATACGTTAACAACAGAAAATTAAAAATGAGCTTAGAGTGTTATTTTTACACTCTCCTTTGTATGCAAAAGTTTTGTGAACTCAATCAATATATACTTTATGAAATTTATGGACGGCCGGTTATTCATCCTACGGTGAGATGTTAGAATTTGGATTTAATTGGTTTACACTGTCAATATAAATTTTTTTACACAGTCAATCAATCATAATCTGACGCATAAGATAAAATGTTTGACTAGTATCCTGATTTCTGATTGGTTGACAATGTAAAAAACTTTACACTGACAGTGCATAATAATTAAATTTTTAGAATTTATCCAAGAATTGTAAGAATTTTTTTCATAAATCCGAATTTTTACTTTTTCTTCCATATTTTGATTTAATATACTATTATATTTTTTTCTTAAGAGAGAGTAAGGTAAAAGAGTAACTGTTTTATTTACCAAGTTCAATCCTTGTGAATCGATGAAACTCTACTTAATTTTCATTTATGATAGTATATATATTTTTTTGACAAAATTTATGATAGAATATACAATTATATAGTTCCTGTCTTATTCAAATTTATGACCAAAATATAGAAGGTACGTTCGTTAGTATCCTCAATAATTTTGAGGTAAAAGTTATCCTGTCCAATTAGAATGCATCATCTCAATTAAATGAATTATATTAGTGGGTCAAGTCAAGTAGTTCTTATCATCTGATTGAGCCATCTAGATAAGATAAAATTATCTTAGGGATACCATATAATTCACCAATAAAGAATGTGTCACTCAAAATTTTTAGTCCAGTTTTTTTTTCTCCTTTTATTTTGAAGTTCTTTCTTGGGTTTTCCTATATATGCTTGTTTGAAAAAAGTTCTGAAAAAGAGTTTTGTCTCAGAGCTCGCGAATTGTTCTATTATTTAAAAGGCGGGCATGTCGATTATGGTGAAGAGCACAGCAAGACTTGCGGACACTCGCAGTTTGGACAAATCTATGAACGAGGTTCAAATATCTCAATTTCCCAGCCAGTAGCCACTTTCCTGTTGTAATTTTAGGCCTTGGTTTGAATTTGTTCATAGAAAATAAAAGATATTCACATGAACTACTTTTTTGGCCCAAAAAACCGTTCTTCTATAAAATGTAAAAGATGTTTTATGTTTGTTTTTAATGTTTGAAAATAAAGCGCAAGTTGTGATTCCGTTTTTTTTTTAATTTATTCATCTAAACACATTGAAATATATGAAAAGTATTTTTTTTTTTTTTAGAAAATATTTTTCTATTGGAAAAAGCATATCTAAACGAAGGCTTAATATGATGAGACGTTGTGAAAAAGGACATTTGTTGTGTACGTAATTGGGATCCAGGGCACTACCCTGAGTGGGACGAGGATCACCCTATTCACTTTGTTGGACACTCAGCTGGAGCACAGGTTGTTCGTGTCTTGCAACAAATGCTTGCTGATAAGGTTGTTTTTGTCCTAATGGTTAATTTATGTCCTATCACCGTATAAAGGGATTTGTTTATTTATTCATACTTTTCTTCACTCTTCAGGCATTCAAGGGGTATGAAAACTCTTCAGAGAACTGGGTACTAAGCATTACGTCTCAATCAGGAGCTTTTAATGGGACTACAAGAACCTACATACATGGCATGCGGTCAGTTCTTAACTTCTCGTTAACTTTTAGTATTGCTTATGAGAAATTCTTATATGAAAAATGGTTTTTCTTACGACCCATTATAACATTCATATGGGATAGTTTGTCTCATGTGAGTGTGTCTAGATTATCGTATACCATATGAAAAATTAAAATGAACACACTATATATAAGTGTGAGTGAAGCGTCATAAAAAAATCATATTTTGGAGATTGAAATAACAACTCATTCGTGTATAAGCATCAGGAACTGGTCATACTTTAGATGTCGGTCTTAACTTTTAAGTGTGTGTTTGAAAAAGCATGTAATAGTTCTTAGAAAAAAAAATATAACAACGAGGATGGAACATTTTAGACAGGGAAATGATAATTCTAAGTCTTTTTTTGTTAATATTTTACTCAGAGAGATGGATCTAGAACCACATATATAAAAATGTAAGTAAATATTTTTTAATAAAATTTATTTTATAGAAATTATTATTATTATAATATATATATAACTTACCTAATTTTATAAGATATATTCGGAGGCGGGAAGGGCTAATGCCCACACTTGCCCCTTTCTAATCCGTCCTTGATTTTATTTAATATAGGAATAATGTATGAAAAATAATGTGCAAATATCATTACTCTTTACATGACTCTACCTATGCTGCTTGTTTCACGGGAGAGTACATCTACTTACACAAATAATCTCATAACTACAAACTTTGGCGTACAAATACCCGAAATGTAAAGTGATGTGTTTCTTAGAGACGTGTAACTATCATTTCTTTCAGTATATTATATAGTTACTTGCTTGCTTCAACTGAATTTTAAGAGCTTTTCAATTAATAATATGACAATTCAGGCCAAAATTATACATTGTTCATATTAGTCCATCTTTTGGTAATTACAATGCATAGAATTAACCACATTTAACAAGTTGTGAGTGCTATGCTAGTCTCTACAATTTGAGCTTGTTTCAGGCCAGAGGATGGGAGAACATTGAAACCTATTTGCCTGCTACAGCTTTGCCGTATTGGGGTGATAATTTATGATTGGTTTGACGTTCCTTGGCTGAAGAAGTATTACAATTTTGGGTTTGATCACTTCAACATGTCATGGAAAAAGATGGGTATATGGGGTCTTATTGAATGCCTCCTGGGGAATGCAGGTCCATTTGCTTCAGGAGATTGGATCCTTCCTAATCTTACAATTCAAGGATCTATAAGGCTAAACTACCATCTACATACATTTCCAAACACTTACTACTTCAGCTATGCTACCAAACGTTCTTGGAAGATCATGGGTGTCATGGTTCATTCAACCATAGCTGGAGTTCACCCTTTGCATTTCTTAAGAGTTCTTCAGATGAGCCAGTGGCGTCATCCACCAAATGTTTCTCCCCCTTATAAAGGCTACAGGTGTGTTCTGTTAGAATCAAGCTATACCAATGGTTCAATTATAACTTGGATTAAGCTTGAGCAAACAAGTATTAATATGTAATTGCCTTTACAGGGATGAAGATTGGGAAGACAATGATGGAACACTGAACACTATATCCATGACTCATCCTCGCTTCCCAATTGAGCACCCCAGCCTCTTAGTTAAGAAGGATTCTGCAGACTGCCAACCCTTACAACCTGGAATCTGGTCTGTACCATATTCTCTTTTGGCCCATATATATTACTACATTAATTGTATAATAATAGAGTCAGGCCAGCCTCTTGTCTTAGAGCTTGACTTTGCATTATTTTCCTTTGTATGGAATTATATTATATTATATTATATTATATTATATTATATATGGTCTACAAACTATTTAAGCTGATTAGCCAATTATTAGCTACTGCCAATTTAACCTAGCTAGCTTTAATTGTACAGTAATCTTAATCTTGGACAAACTGATTTGGTTGCTGGATATCATTATAGTGCAGTACCCTCATTTTATAAGTTGCAACACAAAGTTATAATCAAGATAGCATACATTAATTGCTGACAAAGAATTTAATCATGCAATAATTGATAAATAGCATCTAATTTTCTATTCTGGTATTTGAAAATGCTTAATTGCTATACTTATTTTCCATTCATTTGGGCATTTTTGTACAAATATTTATGGACGACTCCCATCCATTACTAAAGTTTAAGTCAGAAAATTTTCTGAACTAAATGCACAGTAAATAATATTCATGAAGGATACCAGACCAGGGTATTCATGTTACGAACTCTCTGTTGAGTAATGTCGTTTAGTCTAGTTGAAAGTCAAAATTGTATTAATTTTTTTAAAATAATGATGGAGATTTTTTGATATACTAGTGTATTATTAATTTGTTCTGAGAAATTATTTTATGCACTGACCAAATTGTGATATTTGATGAAACAGGTACTACAAGCTTGAAGAGGGTGATCACATACCATTCATTGTGAACAAGGAGAAAGCAGGAGCGCAGTTTGATTTAATATATGGCAGTATTTTCGAACGTTGCAGGAAGCTAGCATGTAGTATTTACTTTAGGAAGAAACCTCCAACACTAGCTTAGCTACTGTTACTATCAGAGGCCTTCGAGGATTGGTCATCACAATCACAAATTCACAATTGTGTATACACACAATTCGATCTCCCATTATTATTAAATAATAACACCACGCTAGCAATAATTGTACTAATGCACAGGCTAAATTAAAACTTAGTTTTTGCATAAGATTATTAACTTCAAATAGTAATAATATCTGTTTATTTTAGTTTTCTGTCTTTCTTTGTTTCTGCATGGTCAAGCTCATAATTAATTCTCATCGTCTCTATTTCTGGAGGCTCAAGTTTATTTCTTTCCCTCTTCTGAGTGGGAACCAAGCTTGATGCTTTAGGCTTGGAAGTTATTGGGCGTATCAGGTTCGGCTGTAATAGTGGCACCAATTTCCTATGGTTTTGCTACGGGCACCCCAAAAATTTTTAGGAGTACCCCTTATGAACAGTATATTTACTAAAAAACCTCCTTAAAATTTTTTTTTTGTCATTTGGCTCACTTTCAAATATGTTATTTGTTAGTAGAAAAAATGTTTGCACTCTCGTAAATATCATATTTGCGAGTGAGTTATTTTTTGAGAATTGCTCACTCGCAAATACCTTATTTGCGAGTGAAGAAAAATTTCTTTCACTCGCAAATACTTTATTTGCGAATATTGGATGATTTCGCAAATAAGGTATTTACGAGTGTGAAAAAAATTTCGTCACTCGCAAGTGAAAAAATTTTCTTCACTCGCAAATAAGGTATTTGCGAATGGGTAATTTTTTTTGGAATCTCGCAAATAAGTATAGCATTTTCGCAAATATCTTCTTCACTCGCAAATATAATATTTGCGAGTGAGTTATTTTTTGGGAATTGCTCACTCGCAAATATGATATTTGCGAGTAAAGCAAGTACTCACAAATATCATATTTGCGAGTGAAGAATAAAAAATGCCTCTTTGATGGGGATATTTTGGTAAATACATTGTTTATGGGGGTGCCCTTAGCAAAGCCCATTTCCTATGATCCAAACTTCATTCTTAGAACACCACTTCGGCCACTGGCCCATTATTTTTTGGAAGATTCCATGGGTACCATACCCTTCCCTATGGCTCAATCATATGGTGAAAACTTAATCCCATGTGACATTGACATGACTTTTTTATTTGAGGTGATACATTCTGGTTGGACTGGGATATCCAAACTCTCTACTTTTCAAGGGTACCATAACAACTCCCTATTTTTTTTTAAAAAAAAAACTTGTACCAACTATGAGTGCGTTTAGGTATGCAACTTTTTTAAACACTTATGTAATAAGTTTTTTTAAATAAACAAAAAACAGCTTATTTTCATAAGCTTCTTTGACAAGTTTATGGAAATAAGGTAAAAAGAGCTTATGAAAATATCATAAAGTATTTTAATAAATTATTTGCTTAGGTTTATTATCATAAATTATTTTCATAAGTTCTCTATAAGCCCTTCCAAACACACCCTATATTACTTATGACACCCGCATGATCTGAGCCATGTAATAAAGCTTGTAATGAAATCAGGCTATTATTTTACAACTTACATTAGAATATCTAAAAGAGTGTGTGAGTAGTACTAATTTATATAAGTATCATTACTCTTTTCTGGTTTTTTCTTAGGTAACATTAGACTTTTCTCATCAGCTATAAATGGGTTAAGAAGAAATTTGATCACAAGTTCTTATAATCAATTGCAAAAAATTTATCATGTGACCTAACTGATTACCCATTAGTTATTAGAACGTTATGACCAATAGGGGTATTCAAATTTAATTAATCCATCCCAAATCTCTCAAACTAAACAAAAAAAAAACCAAAAAAATTGATAACAAAAAAATTGATAAATGGAAAAACTAAAAATCAAAAAAACTAATTTTTTTTTTTTTGGATATATTCAGTTTGATTCTCACTGTTACAAACAATCCAATTCAAACGGAATCGCATAACTCTAAACTAAACTACTATAAGTTTCTCTTTCTTATGAGTTTTTTTGTTGTACTTGGGATTTATGATTGAGTAATGTGACTAAGATTATCCATGTTTTAATATATGAGATAATGTATTTGGAATGTTAAATTAGTATTTTAAGTAGCAAAATAAAATAAAATATTAAAAAACTGAATCATCTAATCACTAAAATTAGATGATCACGAAGTTGGTCGGAGACATATGTATTATAAAATTGGCAATGCCTTGAAACCAAAAAAAAAAGCAACAGCATACATGCGAATTTATGAAAATTACTTAAATTGACTTTACAATATATTAAAAATAAAAATAAAAATCATTCATCGCACATGCCCTACCGTCTGCAGCATATGCATCGTGATTATTATTATTAGCACATGAGATTCACTGGAACGAAGAGTCAAAGCATTAAGTATCCTTGTTTTGTTCTCTTACCGCAACACAAGTCATGTGTTCCGAACCAAACTTGTTTCTCAAAACAAAAACAATCAAGTTACAAGCCCAACCGAGGAACCTTTTTTGTTTTATAGTACAAACATGAAAAACCCAAAAAGGGTTCGATGTTTTCCTCAAATGGTAGTTGTCTGATCTGACTCTTCGGTAGGGTTTTAAATATGAAACTAATTATTGTGGATACACCATTTGATGGGTTTAAGCTCATAGTGACTAATATTATCATAGAATATGTTCGTATAAGAATTAAAGTGCTCCTAGTATGTTTGATTAGCTCTCTAAACTTTTATAGAATATGTAAAAAAAAAAAAAAAAAAATTATACTTTTAGTCCTTTTATTATTAATCATATGTGATTTTGGTTCTTGTAGTTTTTTTTTACATATTTGATCCCCCTATTTTTAAATGTTGCAAATTTAATCCTTTCGATCAATGTCTGTAAATTTTTTCAATGATCAACATAGAGGAACCACTCCTTTAAGTGTATAAAACCTTCGGTTGAAGTTGTCACTCATCTCATCTAGCTCTCTAATTCAAAATGATTTAATGATTCCTCCATGTTATTTATTGGTATTGTCCGTATTTTTCGTGATATTTTTTTAGTTCCATCACAGATCCTTTATCACATAAGCTCATCAATCAGAGGTTTTATGTGCTTAAAGCAATTATTTTTCCCTATTAATCATTGAGAAATTGATAAACATTGGATGAAAGAACTGAATTTGCAACATTAACAAAATAGAAATATCAAATATATACAAAAAAAAACTTTAGAGATCAAAACAACACATAGACAATAATAGGAGGATTAAAAATACAATTCAGCCAAAACAAAAATAACTCCCAGTCCTCCCTTCCCTTGGAGCTTCCACTATATAGCTCGCCTTTGTAACTACTGTCACAATTGCCTTTAACTACCCGCGTGGGATTTTTGCTCGTAACCGTCATATTGGGCATTGAGTGCCGTCGACCGCGGAGAAATTTGCTTAGCTGTCAAAGATGAGAGATCCCGGGGAGTCATTCATGGCCCTTTAGGCCGAGCACATGTGTTTCTTCTTGGGCCGGGCCTCCAGCTTGGTGAAGGTGAGCACGTGAGTTTCTTACATGAATTATACATTTCATATCATATCATTGTGTGCCATTGTCAATGGAGTTGACAGATCTGATAAAGTCTTTCATTTACATTCGTTTTGTGATTTGGGTTCGAGTCTCCTAATTCTCTTACTGATAGGTGATATATAAATTTCGCTATAATTCCTCATTGAAATTGATGATATTTTCTGACCTTACAAAAGGACGTGTCTTCCCTTAATTTAAACTTCACATACACCAAAAACATATCATTGTGCGCCTCTATCTGAATATGCTGGCTTTTGGGGATTTTTATATTTATTATTATAATTGCCCGATGTTTAGACCATTTTAGTTGAGATTTACAATTGATCACATTCTCTTATGCATTTTCCTATTTAATATTTTATATTATATTTTGGTTACATAGTACATTTTCTTTAATGTATATATATGTGAAAATATTTGTGTTATTTAAAATGATCAGTTTACACTGGTCTAAGTTATTTTTTACTTACACTTCTCTTAGCATTTGATTTTATTATCATCCAATAATATAAACCATGGCTAAAGTTAAAATCACAATAAATCATTGGATGATGATAAAATCAAATGTTAAGAGTGAGTGTAAGTGAAAATTAACTTATATGTTATAAATGGATCCCTCATTATATATATATATATATATATATATATATATATATATATATATATATATATATATAAATTTTGTGTTCCGTTAAAGAAGACACGTTATACTGTCAAAATGGCATACCACTTATGTTTATTCAAGCTTACTAACATGACTAATTTTATGATGACAGGAGCTTAAGATATTATATGGAAGCTGCAGGTACCTCCAAGAGTTAAAGTTTTCATATGGCAGCTTGGACGAGGCTGCATCCCAATGAGATCTAAGCTCCATTCTCGCGGTGTAGCTTGTTCTATTACCTGTGTGTTTTGCGATCATGATGTGGAGCATCCCCTCCATCTCTTTTATGATTGTCCAGCCAACAAAAGTCTTTGGATCCAGGAAAATTTTTGGTCTGACATGGAGATATGGAGGATGCAAGCTGAAACTGTTGAAGACTTTCTTTGGGGAATGTTGAGGTCTCTAAATCCCACTCGACGTCAAACTTGGTGCATGCTTCTTTGGAGTTTATGGAGGAGTAGAAATCTTAAACTATGGGAGAGCAAAGTTGAGACTAATATCCAAATTATTTCTCGTGGGACAACACTGCTGCGTCAATGGCAGTGTGCGAGGGACACAACCCCTACCCAACGTGATCATCAACATGTAGATAGTATGGCTAGATGGAAGTGTCCTCTTCTTGGTAAGGTGAAGTGCAACATAGATGCTTCATTTTCATAGCAAAATAACTTTCGCATTGGATAATGTGTTCGAGACAGTGATGGAGGTTTCATTAAAGCTAGAACTATCAATTTTTCTCCAAAAATGCATGTTCATGAAGGTGAAGCTCTTGGCTTTATTACAAGCAATCTTATGGATGCATGAGCTTGGTTACAAGGAGGTGGTCTTTGAAGTGGATGCAAAATCAATAGTAGATAATTTTAATAAGCCCAATCAGGATATGTCTGAATTTGGTGCAACTATTTTTAATTGTAGGGATTTATTTTTCTCCCCTTTTTTTTAAACTCTTCAATAGAGTTCATTAGGAGAGAGACTAATGTAGTTGTTCATATTTTGACAAGGGTGGCTACATATATGACTGGCTCTCATGACTGTGATGATATTCCCACTTGTATTACCGACTTGATTATTAATGATATTGCTTGAGTTTTCCTTCGTAAAAAAAAAAGATAAATTTTTTGTTAATTTGAAGATTTAATCGTGATGCACTCATGTTACTGTAAATTTGTTTTACACTATTAATCAATCATATATCATCATATCATTCAAAATATTTGTCTCTTTTAATAATTACTTAAAAATCACCCTTATAGTGATATATGATTAATTGGATAATGCATCATAATTAATTTCATTGAATAATTGATAAGTTAAAAAAGAAAATTAATGTACTCGATTTAAAATTAAAATGAATGATCCCTAAAGGAATAGAGGGGTTGGTGTAATTATTGACTACCATAATTTCCTCAATTAATATTAATATTTTTCTCCAACCCAGTTAATGCTTCCAACGAATTTACCGATGGAATGTCCTTCAGTAACTCATTTTTTTAAATACCGACTTCTTATCGAATTACCAATAGAAAAATTCGTCCGTGAAAATCCATCGGTAATCTTGCATTATATTTTGTAGTGCCCTTAAGTTTATTACAATAACAACAAAACCCAAATTTGGACATAAATTGCACATCAACCCAGTTGACTAGTCATTGACTTAATAACGTCAGCTCACTTAAAAATAAAAAATTATTTATAATAAGTTATTTGATATTTATATACTAAAAAAAGATTTTAAAGCTTAATCATATATTTTCTTGTTTACAAAATAAAATTGATTTTTAATTTTAAAAAATGAAATATATAATTTGAAAAATCGTATAAAAAGGAACATAATTAATTTAAGTAGTTATTTTTTCATTCCGTTATATTTTTATTTTACTCAAACAAATATACTTTTTAGTATACACTCTCACAAATAATGGACATAAAACGTGTATCAATTATGTGAAAACGATTTTTCATTATATTCTTATATTCTTGTTATTTAGTTCAACAACTTCTATATAAATATTATGCTTTTAATTATTTTATCTATAGAAGATATGAATTATTATAATAATTCTTGTTGATAAAAATGACAAGAAATAATGTTATGAAAACAAGCATATATGAGTATAAGATTGAATATAAATTTATCGAATTATGATATACAAATTAAATGAATATAATTTGATAAATGTTATGAAACTATAATTTTATCGATAAATGATTGATGATTTATTTTTATTAGTTTGCAATGTATTGAATACATAAAACCGCAATTTTAATTTATGAGACAACATAATTAAAATATTTAAAATATTGTTATTTAAAATATAAAGATAATACTTCTTATAATTTTAAATTTTCTATTTAATAACTTTAGCAATAGAATATAAAGTTTTGAATTTTGACACATAGATTATATTGTATAAAGTTTTTTACATGGTGAAAATATGAAAAGAAAAACATTTCCTTCAGTTAGCCTAGGTTGAAACTTATATATCAATGTCTTCCGTATTGAAGCATGTATTTTTCAACCCTGCAATATATATGCAAAGCATTCAATATTAGGTAGCAAGAAACAAGAAAAACCATTTGATATGGAATGCTTATTGTGCAAAAAATATCCCACATTTATATATTTTTTTTCCTAATTGAAATTGAATACATATTTTTTTAAATATATAATTAGTCTTTTAAAAAGTTATATTTTCATTAATATCTTTTATTAACTCTAGTGGAAATATTTCCAATCCCATTTGCTTGCAAAATATCCTATGTTGAATTATAATTAAATGAAATTAAACGAAATTGCTAATTTCTCATTCAGTTATATTCTAGTTAATATTTTCTATTAACTCTAGTCTAAGTATAACCAAAACCATCAGATATGAAATGTTTATTTCCCAAAAAATTTCCCACGTTTATTTTTTTTACATTATTTGAAATTGAATACAAATTTTTTAAATATATTATCATTTTTTTAAAATTTAATTATTATTTAAATGAAATTAAACGAAATTGTTAATTACTTTTTAATTATATTTTCATTAATATTTTTTTATTAACTCTTGACAAAATATTTCCGAAACCATAGATATAGAATGCTTATTTTATAAAAAATATCCCAGTTTTATTTTTTTCCTAATTAAAAATTGAATATAATTTTTTTAATATATCATTAGTTTTTTAAAAATTTATATTTTCGTTAATATCTTTTATTAACTCTAGTGAAAATATTTTCAACCCCATCAGCTTGCAAAATATCCAAGTTGAATTTCAATTAACTATAAATAACTGAAATTAAAGAAATTGTTAATTGTTTTTTCAATTAGAATTTACTTAATATTTTTCATTAACTTTAGTCAAAATATTTCCTATACCATCTTATATGGAATGCCTATTACGCAAAAAATATTCCACATTTTGAATACAGTTTTTTTAAAATGTATCGCCGGTTTTTAAAAAAAATTAATTGTTAACTAAATGAAATTAAACGAAATTGTTAATTGCTTTTTCAATTATATTTTCATCAATATTTTTTTATTAACTCTTGTCAAAATATTTCCAAAATCATTAGATATGCAATGCTTATTTTTTAAAAAAAAAAAACAATTCCTAATTTGAAATTGAATACAATTTTTTTAATATATCTAAAAAATTATATATTTGTTAATATCTTTTATTAATTCTAGTGAAAATATTTGCAATCCAATCAGCTTGGAAAATATCGCACCTTGAATTTTAATTAATTATAAATAGCTGAAATTAAACGAAATTGTTAATTGCTTTTTCAATTATATTTTAGTTAATATTTTTCATTAGCTCTAGTCAAAATATTCCCATAACCATATGATATGGAATGCTTATTGGGCAAAAAATATCTCACATTTTTTAAATATATCACAATTTTTTTAAATATATCATCAATATAGTTAAAAAGTTATATTTTTGTTAATATCTTTTATTATCTCTACCGACTAGATTTCCAATCTCACCGGCTTGTAAAATATCCCATGTTGAATTTTAATTAATTGAAATTAAACGAAATTGTTAATTGTTTTTTCAATTATATTTTCTTTAATATTTTTGTATTAACCCTGGTCAAAATATTTCCAAAACCATCAAAAATGGAATGCTTATTATGTAAAAAATATAACACGTTTATTTTTTTTTATACCTAATTTGAACAATTATTTTAAATATATCATCGTTTTTTTAAAAAGTTATATTTTCGTTAATATCTTTTAATAACTCTGGTGAAAAAATTTTCAATCTCATTAGCGTGAATTTATTATTAGCTTAGATTGCTTTCACTTAATTTCAATTAATTTGAAATATTTTTTTTTTCTAATTTCAATTAATTTAATTAATTTAGTGTCTTTTTCGTTTTTTTTATACAAAACAGTAGATGTTCGATTTTTCTGTAGAGGACACGTGCCAGAGGACACGTGACACTCTCTCCTTGCATTGGGGAAAACTTTGTATTATTTATAGATTTTCAATTATATTTTAGTTATTCTTTTTTATTAACTCTAGTATATAAATATAACCAAAATCATACCAACATGTGGTTGGCCCGAGTTGTAAAGGACTCGGGCATCTTGAGCAAGTGATCAGGGGTTCGAATCTTGATTCTTGTGTATGGAGAAAACCTAATTGGGAAAGGAAGAACCCACCTTGTGTGCCTAACAAGTTCCCCGACGGAAATTAATCATTGTTAACGGTGGTGGATATCTCGTATGTATAACATGGTTATAAAAAAAAAATATAACGAGAACCATTAGATTTGAAATGCTTATTGCACAAAAAATATCTTATGTGAAATTTTTACATTAATTATTTGAAATTGACTACAATTTTTTTAAATATATCATCAGTTTTTTAAAAAGTTAATTGTTGATTAATTGAAATTAAACAAAATATTTAATTGCTTTATCAATTATATTTTTCGTTAATACTTTTTATTAAGTTTGGTCAAAATATTTCCAAAACCATTAGATATGGAATGCTTATTGTGTAAAAAAATATCTCACATTTTTTTTTATTTTTTTTTATCAAATTTGAAATTGATTACAATTTTTTTAAATATATCATCAGTTTTTTAAAAAGTTATATTTTCGTTAATATCTTTTATTAATTCTAGTGAAAAGATTATTAATCTCGTCAGTTTGCAATTGTTTAGTTTTTTTTTTTTGTTTCACAAAGTATCCTTTGCGCGCAACTGCGAAAACTAATCCCCGCAGTACTGGACGGCATTTAAGGGCTAATCTTTCCTAACTAGATTTTCTCCATACACGAGCCAGGGATCGAACCTCTGATCACTTACTTAAGGGGTTCAAGCTCGTTACCACTCGGATCAACCACATGTGGATCAATTGTTATTAGCTTTGATTGCAATTTGTTATTATCTTAAATTGTTTTCAATTAATTCAATTAATTTAAAATAATTTTCGTTTTTATAATTTCTATTAATTTTAATTAATTTAGTTTCGTTTTCGTTTTTTTGTTTTAATAAAAACAATAGAAATTCGATTTTTCTGGTGAAGATACATGTCAGATGAAACATGGCAATTTATCCTTATATAGGGATAACTTTGTATTGTTTATAGATTTTTTGTGATTTATACATATTTATTTTAATCTAAAAAATAATTAACATATATTATGTTTATTATGAACAAAAATATATAGAATTTTCACCTATAATTTAGTTGATTTTTATCAAAGTTATTACTTCAAATTATTTTATCTTTGAATGACTTAAAATATTGTAATATTTACACACACACACACACACACACACAACACACACACACACACACACATATATATATATATATATATATATATATATATATATATATATATAATATTTTGTACACTAAAGTTATTTTTATAAGTTTATATATTAAGTTTTTTTTTTCAGCGACTTAAATTTCAATTCCAACCTTTTTTATCATTTATAATATAGAGACATAGTTATCTTTGTTCCTATGCTTAAATATGCCTATTTAAACGATAAATTTATTATCTTTATTAAAAACAATTATTATAATAAACCATATATTCTATAGAGAAAATAATTGAAAGTTTGTTATTTTTTAAAAGCTGTTGAACTAAATGACTTAAGAAAAAGAAACAAGAATACAATAAAAGTTTAGCTTTTTACATAATAGATACACATTTAATATTTATCATTTGTTAGAGTGTATACTAAAAACATTATCTATTTTTTTTTTGGTGTGAATAAACATCATCTATTTGTCAACAAGGCCCAACACAGTTGATAGATAGCTAAGTTCCTTAAGCATGTTGTCAGGGATTCAATTCCTGCCGCATGTATGGAAAAAACGTTGTTGGGAGTGGCAAAACCCACTTCGATGATCTCTATGTCTCGAAGGGGATTAATCTATGACTATTGGTTGGGGGTACTCTTATGCATACAAAAAATCATCTATTTGAGCAAAGTAAATATATATAATATATTGATAAAAATAAACACGTATATGAATTATATTCCTTTTTATAGGATTTTTAAATTGACATTTTACTTTTAAATTAAAAAATAAAATTTATTTTGCAAATAAGAAAGTCTAAGATTAATTTTTAAAAAACTTTTTTTAATGTAAAAAAATATCAAATAACTAATTATAAATAATTTTTTATTTTTTTTAGTAACTCAACGATTTAAGTCAATGATTAATGAAGAATAAAAATTGGGGTGATGTGTAATCATGTCTGGGATTTGATGTTATTTTGATAAACCTCAAGGTGGATAGAATATAATTTTGGTGTTTTTTTTGTTACCCCCAATAATTTTAGGGTAAAAGTTACCCTGTCTAATCAGAATGCGCCACCTCAATTAAATGAGTTACGTTAATGGGTCAAGTCAAATGATTCTCACCATTTGATTGGGCCACCTAAACAGGATAAAGTTAACCTTGGAGTACAAGAGAATTCACCTATAATTTATTCAAAATTTTATACTAATAATGCATCAAAATTAAATTCATTGAATAATTGATAAGTTAAGAAAGAAAATTAAATGACTCAATTTAAAATTTAAATGATGATCCCTAAAAGGAATAGAGGGGTTGGTGTAATTATTGACTTCCATAATTTCCTCAATTAATTTAAATATTTATCTCCAACGCAGTGAATTTGGGGTTTAGTTGGTATTTCCGTTTTTTTTTTTCTTTTTGATACATAAGATTGAAAAGCTAAAAACAAAACAAACACGTCATATATTGGACCTTTCAACTTAATTTTCTTTAATTGAAAAAATTAACCCAATCACGGTCCACAGATTCTTAGAACAGAAGCAGTTTTAAGTGACTAAACAAATGTCAAAATAAGAAAAACAGAAGAAATTAAATTAGGATGTGTTAGGATTCATGTACCACCCATGCATATATCTCCCCTCTTATCCTTTTTATTTTTGGAAGAATATCTCCCCTCTCATCTATTTTATACACATGACACATCCCCTCTTATCTATAATATTATACACATCCCCTCCTCCTATCTATATATATGTATATACATAGCTCATTAGCTCAACCGCAAATAAAGAGATCCAAAGGGTGATAGTGAGAGTTGGAGTAATCAGGCCCCGAATTTGTCGACAAAACAAGAGCATTCAACTGAAACAATTAAGGTGACAAGTATGGTGGTCGTCAAGGCTTCTTCTCCCGCTGCTCCTATCAACAAGAATTGCTTCCCTTGTTCCAATGGCACCACATTGCCTCTCACCACTCTCTCACCCAACTTCATCATCAATCTTGACCAGTAATATAACCCTCTTCTTACTTTTTGTTAAAATCATGTGCATTCTTACTTATAGATTAATTCTTATTATTTTGAGATTAAAATTTAAGACTTGTCTTAATGGCCAACGTACGTATGATGATTATTATGCAACAGGGGTGATCCATTGGTGTTCGGATCATACTGGAAGAAGATGAGTGATGAGTGTACTGTGGTGATCAAAGGATGTGACTTGATGAGTTATCTGAGTGATCCTAGCAACGTGTGCTGGTTCATGTTGCCAGAACTCAGGGATGCCATTCAAAGGCTACACGGTGTGGTTGGCAATGCAGTCACTGAAGATAAGCACATTGTGGTGGGGACTGGCTCCACACAACTCTTCCAGGCTGCTTTGTTTGCTCTCTCTCCTTCACATGCCTCTCATCCTCCCATCAATGTGGTGGCTCATGCTCCTTATTACTCGGTGACCTACCTAGCCTTTGCTTTGCAACTCCTCTCATGCACGGTGCACCCCACCCTTTTGACTGATTAATTTCTGTTCAATCTTTCCTTTGAATTTAATAATCTTATAGCACAGGAACCATATCTGCACAAATTTATTAGTACTTCTGATTTAATTTGTTTAGCATTAAGCTATAATCACTTATTTATGCGTTATTACTACTCTGTTGATTTTTTATAATTAAATATGACAATTAAAATTAAATATATCACTTAGATACATTTTTTTTTTTGATAACATATCACTTAGATACTTTGTTTATTTAGATAGAGTTTAATTTTGATATAACATAACGTTTTTGTCAACTAATCACAAATTATTTATGTACGATTTTTAAGGATTTTAAGATAAGAGTCAAATATTTTTGATAATATTTATTTTTGATTGATAATGTAAAAAATCTTTTTACAATAACAGTTAATATCAATTAAATTCTACTAATTAAATCTTGAATGAAAACCAATAAATATTTTTAAAGATCACTTGATAATTCTTTACTTTATAAAAGTTCAAAAGAAGAAAATAACGGTTTATAAACTTCCCTTCTTTATGACTTTATTGAGTATTTTTTTATAATTTAAAAAATATTTAAATTTATCTAAGTTGTGGTGAGAACAAATTTTATGTAGATAGCATTTATTTATTTACTCAGCCAAAATTACGATTAGTGAAGATCTAATTAAGTCAACTAATTCAGAAGGCTATTGGGTGCGTCGTCATACTCATGTGCGGGGATGAAGCGTCGGCGTTTCGCGTCAACACTAAAAAGCGTGTCTCTAGGCTAAGGCCCACTTTGCTCGGTTTACGGGCCAAGAAGAACGGGTCTTACATTACATTAATTAATTATGACGGTTACAACTTATAATACTTAATTACTAGTTTCAAGTAACATAATTGTTATGCATCGATAGTGTAAAATATTTTATATTGTCAATCAATTAGAAATTATGGTTTGAATGACTTTTAAGATAGTATAAAACTCAATCATTTTTACTAATGTGCATAACAATTAAATCCTAAACTTTATTTGTTTAGGAAATAAAAAGTAAAGAGAGTATAAGTTTTGCGGTCTTGCTAATGAGTATCCTAAAGGCACTTGTTAAAGAATCCTTAAAAAGCAAGTTTTTATGGAAAAACTAAATAGATAACTTCTTAGAATAATAAATACATCACTTCCTCATATAAATGTACTTTTCTAGATTCCTTAACTAATGTCCTTAGGGCACTCGTTAACATTCTCCTGAGTTTTAATGTTTGCTTTACTTATTATATGACCTAAAAAATTGATGTAAATACTAAAAAAAAAAAAATTGATGTAAAAGTAATGTAAATATTATTAGGGTCTTGCTAACCAATGTCCTAAAGGCACTAGTTAAGGAATCCATAAAAAAAAAGTTTTTATTGAAAATCTAAGTGTCTAACATTTTAAAATATTAAATATTAAATACACCACTTCCCAATAAAATTTTTCTATTTTTAATTCCTTAATTAACACCCTTAGGTCAGTCATTAACGTTCTCCATATTATTAATCTTTCGTTTTTAGGAGGCCAAGAAGTGACAGACATGTCTTTTGGAAACACTAGACATATTTGGAAACATCAATAAACATATTCACGTAGACACATGGAGTTTTAGATTCTATATGCAAACATGTAACATGGGCGTGTCTTATCGGTGTCTGCTAATTTGATAATTCCTGTTTGGTCAACCTACTACAACATTATGTGCGGTTCAGTTTGTATTCTGTATAATTACAAAATTGTTATCTTATTTTTTTTATTTATTACTTTCAAGATTTTCAAGATTTTATTTTGTTGTTTTGATGATATCTTTTCACAAAATCTTAAAAATAGAAAAAGGTGATATTTTTAAAATTATAAATAAAATATTTTACTGAAAATGAAAACAAAAAACAAACCAAATAATACTCCCTTAATTTCCTGAATTTTATATTTTCCAAAGTGGGTGACTACATTTGATCAAGATCTGTGGTGTTCGCAGATTAAGCATTAGAGTCTCTTATTGAAGAGTTAATTAACAATGGGTTTGTACTGGATATTCTATTTGCAGGAATACCAAGAAGAGGTTGAAGTTGTGCGTTCAGGGATGTATCAATGGGGGGGTGATGCTGCTGTGTATGATAAAAATGAACCTTACATAGAGGTGGTGTGCTCCCCAAACAACCCTGATGGGATTTTCCAGGTACCTGTGGTGAGCTCTGAAGCTGAAGGGAAACTGATTCATGACCTTGCCTATTACTGGCCACACTACACTCCCATTACTCACCAGGCTGACCATGATGTTATGCTCTTCACATTCTCCAAATGCACTGGACATGCTGGTTCTCGTATTGGGTGAGTCCGTGAGAGCCCTTAAGTGTCAAATTGTTATTGATGGGGGACAGAAAAGGTGACAGGAAATTGGGACCGAAGATCTTCATCCCTCTTCCATTGCCATGCATGGGAATGCCGAATGCGGAAGAATAATGCTAAATACACATTAATTGCACACACATGACCTTGCATTTGAATATAGGTTTCTGATTACAACCCTTTTTGTTTCGTTTTTTACATATCTATACTCTAGCTAATTCTATAACCTTGTACCTTAAAATAAGGTAATGTGCATCAAAGTGTTGTGCACCAAACATTATTCAATTTGGAATTTATAAGTTCATACACTGACAACTTTACAATCATATATATATATGTTGTATTTTATATATGCTTAATTTTGATTTTGTTGTGTACGTAGGTGGGCTATTGTGAAGGACCTTGAAGTTGCTAAGAAGATGACCAGATTCGTGCAGATGAGCTCCATTGGCGTGTCAAAAGAATCCCAAACTCGAGCTGCTAAGATCATTGGAGTAATTTGCAATAGTTACCAGAATTTTGGGTCCATGGAATCTGAGCTCTTCTTCGAATATAGCAAACATGTCATGAGGGAAAGGTGGGAGAAATTGAGGGCAGCTATTGAACAAAGTAAGCTCTTCACTGTGGCCAGATTCCCAAGGGCTTACTGTAACTTCACTAATGAGTCATCTGAAACATACCCAGGTATTTTTTTTTTCTTCCTTTTTTTACCTCTTTTACTTTTTTTAGCTTATATATAGTGGCTACTAATATGTATATATGTATGCTTTTCTAATCCCTATAGGTTTTGCATGGTTGAAGTGCGAGGAAGGCATAGAAGACTGTGAGGGTTATCTGAGAAAATTGAAGATCCTTGCAAGAGGAGGGAAGCGATTCGGTGTTGGTCCAAAGTATGCTAGGCTTAGCATGCTGGCCTCGGACGAAATGTTCAATGAATTCTTAGTAAGGGTGTCAAATGCTAAAAGGGAATAGTGATTAGATGAATTGAAATAATTTTAGGTTACTCTAGTTCGAGCATCGACTTATCACATATAATGTGATAGTTAAAGGATGTGTAGGATTAATGTCTTAGAGCCAATTTTCATATTATAAATAAAATTATACATGAGCTTAAATAAGTAAAAAATCTCTCTATGTATGATTTAGTCCCTATAATTTTTTTTATTTGGTTTCAGTCCTACAAAGATAAAAAAAATGGAATTTAATCTCTGCGGTCAATTGAACTCATTTCAAAAACTTTGGCCTACTTTCATTTTATGAAAAGGACCGATCAGTAAATATAACATAGTTTTAGCCTATTTACAAAGTGAGCTAAACACCTAAACCTATCACTACAGCCTAAAGGTTACATAGGGTGCGCACCATAACAGGGTGCACACACCACGCCATGAAATGAAAGGAAAGGAAAGAAAACAAGCCATTTAATGTATATATTCTATCTTATATTTCAATTTTCGTTCTTATTGGACATAAAAAATTACTATGTTGGATTAGTTCAAAGTCTTCTCTTACTCACCCGAAAAATAAAAATTAAAATAAAACGAAAGCCTTTCCTTAATAAGAGTTAAGGAATGCTACCAACACACTCTTTAACACTCTCTTTCTAACACGTTCTCTTTATTAATTAAAATTTAAATGGATTCCACTTGAATTCTGTAAAACCTACATGAATTTCAATCAACAGCAGAAAGTATGTTGCTAGTATTTCAGAATTTGGAGATATTATATCCAAGTGTAGAGACTTGCTTTCTTTTTTATCAAACTGTATAGATCAGTTTGCTCGGAGACAAGCAAATGTAGATGCTCACACTTTAGTTAGAGTGGCTACTAGCCTAGCTATTCCCCATGACTTAATTTCCTATTATTTCTCATTGTATTTTTGCCTTTATTTCTAATGAAATGCATTAAGTTTGACTTTGTCAAAAAAATAAATAATAATAAAATAAAAAATAAAAATAAAAATAAAGGATGAATTTTTATGTGCTTTCCATATTTCAGTTATCTTATTCTCTTAACAAATAGTAATACATCCTCTAATTACTTAAATAGCAAAGTATATATAAAAAATTAATATTTTTAAATTTAAAAAACATTTAATACTTCTTTTTCTTAAAATAAAAAAAAACTAAGAGGGTTCGTTAGAAGTATATCAAATTTATTTAATCTAAACTTGAAGTAAATTATTGTCTGTTTTAAATTACTACCATGATTAATAATGCTTGGAGCATAATTTTAATATGCACATAACCTTATATCATAAATAGGTCCCTGAATTAGAATTCATCAACAACAACAATCAAACATTTTCCTACTAGGTGGGATCGGCTACATGGATCAAACAACGTCATAATGTTCTATCGTAAATCCTATCTACAGACAAATCATTGACCTCTAAATCCTTCTTAACAGATTCGTCTATAGTTTTTCTCGGTCTCCCTCTACCTCTAGAGATTGGGCTTCCCTCCATCTAATCTACTCTTCTTACTAGTGATTCTACAAGTCTTCTCCACACTTGCCCAAACCAACCACCTAAGGCGAGATTCTACCATCTTTTCTACAATAGGTACTACCCTGACTCTCTTTCTTTCTCCCTCCCCCCTCTCTCTAATGCAATAATTCTTAATCCTATCTTGTCTAGCATGTCAACTCATCCAACACAACATTCTCATCTTTGCTACATTGAGTTTATTCTTTTAATGATCTTTTACCGCTCGACACTCAGTCTTATATAACATTGCAGGTTTTGTAGTTGTGCGATAAAATTTTTCGTTTAGCTTGAATGATACCTTTTTATCACGTATAACACCCCAAGACCCTCCTCCATTTTATCCACCCCACTTGAATCCTATGATTTACATCTCCCTCTATTTCCCTGTCGTTTTGTATGATGGACCCAAAATATTTAAACGGTGTGACTTGTGGTATGGTATGGTCTCCAACTTTCACCTCTAAGGTAGAAGTGTTGCGCTTCATGCTAATTCATTCCATATATACTTCATCTTATTTCTACTTAAACGAAAGCCATGTGTTTCAAAAGATTGTCTCCACATCTATTACCTCCCATTTATTCGCTCTCTCAACTCCTCAACTAGGGTTATATCATCTGCAAATAGCATGCCTCACGACACCGGCTCATGAACATGCCCACTAAGCACATCCAAGACCAAGGTAAAAAGGTAGGGGCTCAAAGTCGAATCTTGGTATAGTCCTATAGTTATAGGAAAGTCTTCTGTGACCACACCCTTGTGTTCTCCACTACTTGACCCCCTCATACATATTGATAACTTGAATATAGGCAATACAAACTCTTTTCTTCTTTAGGGCCTTCCACATTACCTTTCTTGGCACCATATTATACGCTTTCTCCAAATCAATGAAAATCATGTGTAAGTCTTTTTTATGCCTCCAGTATCTCTCCACCAATAGTCGTAGCAAGTATATTGCTTTCAGAATCGACCTCATGAGCATAAAACAAAATTGATTTTCAGTAATGTGTGTCGCTTGTTTTAACCCTGCTCAATAACCTCTCTCCCATAGCTTCATAGTATGGCTCAAAAGTTTAGTCCCCTATAATTTGCACAATTTTGTAAATCTCCATTATTCTTATAAATAAGGATTAAAGTGCGTCTACTTCACTTGTCTGCATTTTCTTAGATCTCATAATCTCGTTAAAAAACTTTGTGAGCCAACTATTGCCTCTCACTCTTAAACTCTTCCATACCTCAATATGTATATTATCCGACCCACCTGTTGTGCCATTATTCATTCTTCTAAATGCTTCTTTTACCTTATGCTCTCGAATTCTACGATAAAAGGTATAACTTTGATCTTTTTCTCTAGTGTTTAGCCTATCAGAGCGTGATAGAATTTCATGTCCTTCGTTAAGTATTTTGTGGAAGTAATTCTTCCATCTTTCCTTGCTTGATATCGTGTTCCGTAACCAAGACTTTACCTTCTTCATCCTTAATGCATTTCACTTGGTCCAAGTCTCTTTTCTTAGCAAACTTGTAAGTAGTTTTTTCTCCATCTTTAGTGCCTATGGATTGGTATAACCCTTCAAAAGCTTTAGCTCTCGCTTCGCCAACCGGCTTTTTAGTATCTTTCTTAGGTACCTTATATTTTTCCCAATTTTCAGCATTTTTACATAAGGACCATGCTTTAAAACAATCCTTTTTAACCTTAACTTTATCTTGCACACTTGCGTCTCACCACCATTATTCTTTACCTTTGGGTCAAAAGCCTCTTGATTCACCAAGTGTCTCTTTTGCTACCTTCCTAATCTCTTTGGCCATTTTGTCCCACATGTGAGTAGCACTTCCTTGTGCCTCTCAAAATCTTTCCTCCAAAACCTTATATCGAAAGCTCCTTTGCTTCTCACTCTTCAATTGCCACCATTGGATCCTTTAAAACCTTATTTTGGTCTTTTCTCTTTACTATCTTCTTAAATTTTACATCCATAACTAAGACTCTCTATTGTTTAATCAAGCTCTCTCAAGGTATGACTTTACAATCCATGCAAAGCTTTCTATCCGATTTTCTAATAAAAAATATATTGATCGGAGAGTATGTCACCCCACTTTTATATATACGTGATAAGATGCTCCTCTCACTTCCTAAAACACGTGTTGGATATTGTAAAATCGAAAGCACTTTTGAAAAATCTAGGATAGATTCACCCTCTACATTTGCTTCCCTTAGGCCATAATCCCATGCAAACCCTTGTATCATCTAGATGCACCCCTACATGACCATTGGTCCTCTCTCTAGGAAAATCTTTTATCCTAATGGTATTCCCTGAACTAAACCTTATCAATCCTCCCAGAATTTCACCTTATGGTGTTCTTCTAACCCTACACGAGGTATATAAGCACTTATTACATAAAAAGTGTCTCATTCCACTACAAACTATAGGGCTATGATCCCATCTCCTATCCTTTTTATATCCAGAATATTATTCTTCCAATACTTGTCTAGAATTAGGCCCACCCCATTTCTCTATTTTACTTTGCCAATGTACCAAAGCTTAAAAATTGAAGTGTTTAATTCCTTTGTCTTTGCTCCCACTCACTTAGTTTCTTGTAGGCGCATAAAATTGATCCTCCTCCTAGGTGTCCACTATTTCCATTGATTTACCTGTAAATGTGCCTACATTCCAAGTTCCTAAGTGAATCCTAATCTCGTGAACTAGCGTCTTTATCCATACCCGTTCACGAGGGAACCCTTGCTTATTTATAACTACATCCAAATGATGATGCAACTTTGCTCTTGCTCATTTGACCCTATACTCGAGCCATATAACACATTGCTTCTCGGCTACGACCTACCATTAGCACTATCACATCAAAGATCGATGTCGTTTATATTTGATCAAGTTTTACGTTGATTGTCAATTGCCTAACACAACTGACTCCTTTTATACGAGTTTGGGACCGACTATGTATAACTTTGTAACAAAGCACAACATAGGCCTGATTTTGAATCAGAATACATAAGTGGAAAAAAAAAATGGTAAAACCAACTATTATCATGTGAGGAAAAAAAACTATATAGATATAAAGTAGTGTATGAATAAAATTATTCTTCTCCCAAACAGTCCATTATGGCCTACAGGAGCCTTTAATCCAAGTGTGGAATGGATTGTTAGAGTAGTTCGCATCTTCGCAAAGAGGTTAAAATGATTGTGGCTATTAAGCGTCATTGGATCTAGCTACGCCCGCCACAGACAAATTCAGAAGTCCAGTTTGTTTTTTAGGCCCTCCAATTTCTCATGAACAGATAGTTTCCTGGGAAACATGAATGAGTATAGAACTATTGTTTCCGCAAACATTGTATGGAACTAATCTTTTCTTTGTTTAGCTTAAAATCCACACGGAAGTTGTCTATATGCTCTGAAATTTACCCACTTTACATACACAACCTTAAAACACAGACAAATTCTGCTTTTCAGCCATTGACCTGCAACCATCTCTTTACGAATGAATGGTTAAAAGCTCGTTTCTGTTTTCTCTTCGTCCGAAAAGGGGTATGGCACAATATCAATACAAGAAAGATGGACAGATCGTGAATACAAATAAAGAGAGGGGGGGGGGGGAGATTCAATCTTGGTGATACAAAAGTTGAGAATTCTCTTACAGATGTAAATCAAATTACAATTTTAAGACCATGGAAAAAGATAGACTGTGAATAAAAAGCAAGAGTGAAAAAACAAAAACAAGAACCAAGCATTTTCCCAACCAATACAGATTTGCCCAAAAGTACTTACACAGGAGGTTCTGGCTAACACTTGCCAATTCCTGATTTTCAGATGACCCGAACTTTATAGACTATGACCAACTTACAATCTGTTGCCAAAAAAACTATCACGAAGATAGAGATGGTTTGGCCAAATAAATTCTAACTAATTTCTCGTAAGAGTCCCACCCCCATCCACCAGTTTGAAGTCATTGATCATTGAAGATGACACAATTATTTGGTGGATTTCAAGCACCAAATGAAGACACAAGATCTTAAATAAGCCTTAGTTCATACTCTCCAGCCATTGTTATGTATCTCACCCATGGTAGAGCCTGATACCCACTTTTTTCAATAATCTTCAAATATCTAACCTATAAAACCAAAACATTTACATGTTTATTGCCATCTTTCATCAAATCATCGAAGTCTCAGCTAACTGAACAACACCATCACATTATGCGGTAAAAATTTAATTTTTTACTAATATATTGTGCGACTGCCAATGTTTCATTCAGATAGCCTAGCCGTCCACATTTCATATGGTTCAAACAAACTATCACTCAAAATCATTAATCATGGAAATGGTATAAAATTAAAAGGTTAAACTAATCATTGGTCCCTATACGTGACACTGATTTTGAATTTGGTCCCTATACGTAAAAATTTTTGAAATTGGTCCCCATATGTACAATTATTTTTAATTTGGTCCCCGCCGTTTATTGGTGTTGTAACACCGTCAAGTGATAGGGACCAAATTCAAAATGATTGTCACATGTAGGGATCAAATTGAAAATGATTGTTACATGCAGGGATCGAATTCAAAATAAAAATTTGAATTTGGTCCCTACATGTGACAGTCATTTTCAATTTGGTCCTTATACTTAAATTTCAACAAACGGCGTTATGACACCAATAAACGGCGAGGATCAAATTAAAAATAAATGTACATGTAGGGATCGATTTCAAAAAAATTCACGTATAGGGTCCAAATTCAAAATTGACGTCACGTATAGGGACCAAATGATTAGTTTAACCAAATTAAAATTATGTGTATTAGTTTCTGATCCTTTTCTGATGCCAATTTCTGCCTTTTTACGCAATCAATTCTTTTTCTAATTTAATATTACCATTTATTAAGATTTTTTGTGATTTTTTTAATATCACCTGAACAGTGGAAACAGTTTGAACTATAACAGATTCATCTAGTTCACTACACCCCTCAATCCATTGAAATAACTGAAATGGTATCAGAGACAAAAGTTCTAACAATACATACCAACAGGCAAACGGGGGAGGGAGGAGAGGGAAGGGGTGAATAATATAGATTAGAATAGAAGAAATATTCACCTAAATTTAATCAGAATGAGATAGAGCATTAAAGAAAGCAAACATTATATCCAATGCTGAGAAAATAGCCGAACAATATTCTGAATATAAGAAAAACTGTGTTTATGTGGCAATACCTGTATTCCAGAAACAGTAAAATATGGTATCTCAAATTTCACACGTATAGGAGCTTTTCTCTCAGGAGTTGCTTCCTCATCTGTTATACTGGGAAGTCGAAACTCTGCTCTTAACATATACTCCTGAAAGTATCAAAGAGGGGAACCAAATACAATAAATCACAATCAAATTGAGGTATAGAAATGGGTACTTTTCAAGGGTACAATACCATTTCCAAGTGAACTCATACCTTGCCTCCAGGGAAGGATCTTATTTTCCAGATTAATGCATCTTTTTCAGGTGCATATGATGCAGATCCCATTGAAGTTCGAACATTTGGATTAGTTGCATCAACAGGCACAGGCAACTCAATCTCAACGCTCGTAGCAGTGCTGTAAAATAAATTCCATTAGTTGGGGAAGTGAACATATTTAGGGTGGTCTAAAATCTAGAACAAAAACCCAAGTACATGGATTGAAGGGAAGCAATTCTCCCATCTTCTGTCAAGAGAACAAAAGGGGAGAAAAAGTAACAGGTATAAAAAAAGAAAAGAAAAGAAATCTCAGTACCTACGTTCCTTAAATTGGCTCCTAGCTTTTACCATAATCTCAATCCGACTCTTTGAATGCTTTTCAACTTGTGCTTCCACCCAAATTAATGGCTTAACCTGAAATCAGAGATGGTAGAATCAGCAGACTTCAAAGTTCTTCTATTCTATCTAGGTCCATCTATCTCTTTATATGTATGTGACGTGACCCCTAAAAACATAAACTTATTTCATATCTAGAGAAGAAGATGAACCTGTGTACTGAGCCTGTATGTCATCAAATCAAATGATCCATCAGGTGGTATGAAGGAAATTGTTCGATCATTTTCAAATCGAGCCAAACGCACACACCTTCATCAAATGCAAGACATAATTTGAGAAGTGGCATCAAGAAGAGGAAACATGCTTGTAGAAAATAAAATGTTCACCCAAAATGATCACGTTTTAAAGACAAAAGTGTCAAGCATACTTACTGATGAAATTTGATGTCTTCCAAGTCTATTGCCTTTCCCTTGGTTGTTCTACCTTGTGCCTCTAATAATACTCTATCATTTAAGCCAAGTTTACACTCAGGCATACCACTGCATTAGATAAACCAAGAAGCGCACATTTGAGTTTTCAGATACTCTGGCATGAAAGTTGATTAGACTAATAGATACTTCACAGTTAACATAGTCTTCCAAACAACTGTCAACTGTAAATGTAGGGAGAAATATGCATCCAGTGGTTGGACCCCGTCTACAATATATCTAATGGGTGGACAAGGGACATGCATACTTAGCACAAGCTCCTAAGGAAAGCTTTAGGAATACCATATGAATAAAGCAATCCGTAAACATGTGTAATCAGTAAACACACAACATAACATAGTCCAAGTTCAAAGTGCCAATTTCATTCATTTGCATTCCTCAGATTTTAGCTAGACATTATACAACAAGTTTCGAGAAAGATTTGACATAAATACTCAGTTCATGATTGGTTCCCTAATGTACGCCTCTTCAATCCTAACCAATAATCACACACCCATACAACCTCCACACACAAGTAAACACTACAATAAAATTACTGAAAACAATAAACCAGAAAACTAAGATCAGCACGCACTAGCCGATAAACCAACATATCAAAATTTAGATGGAGCAATCAAAAGTAGAAATCCTAGTTAACAGCCCATCCCAAACCAATAGCTTGAAATTCAATAGATCTCAAGGAAAGTAAAAAGCAAACCTCAAATATGTTCTCATCTTCAGTGCCCCAACAACATCAGACCTAATGATTTGTCCATTGCTATTAACAAGTATGTTAACACTCTCCACCACATCCAAGAAAACCTAAACATATAACAGAAAAGTAAAATTGGAGGCTTAGACCATCAAACTACAATTCAAAATGACACAGATCCTTCACTTTGCTAATAGCCACCTCATTTTTCTTGTAGTTTATCCCTTCGCTGCGCCATGACACAGCATTAGTTACAGCCATGGGAGGTCTCTGCGTAACTTCCATTCTATAAGCATCCGTCTTGATAAATTCACTAAGAATCTTCGCCTCAGTATACTGAGGGTATCCGAAGTCCATAATTTCATCAAGTAGTTCATACTGCCAATGATAAACGAAATCATAATAATCACAGACTTAATTTATGTTTGGATCAGCTTATTTTAAGTTCAAGACAGCTTACAATTAAAATCTTGTTAAAAGAACTTTTCTCTCAAAATTTTAATCAAAACCAAACGTGCTATTAAATGAATTTAGTAATAATGCAAATAACGAAAGAGTTGAGTTAGGAATTTACCACGACGACAAAGTTATCCCTAAGAGATTCCTCTTCCAATTCTTCAAAATAATGCTTAAAGACCTGATGGATTATTATTACATAAATAAATGAACATTTTAGGAATTGAGAATCTAAAAAGGTTGGAATGAAAAGCGAGATTTACATCAACTATACGGTGGAGGAAAAAGAGAAGGCTAGCGGCATTGCAGTTTTGTCTAGCGGCAATCATGATGTAAACGTTGCTGTGTTGTATGAACATGTAGGTGACGCCGTTATCGTACACAACTGGATCTTGAGACTGCGCATCAGCCTGCACCGTTCAGAATCAAAGTTCATAGAAAACAGGATCAGTAAAGTTTGATTTTATGGAAAATGAATGAATGAAGTGGAAGTGTTTGATTGAATGACCTCTTTGTCGATGAGCTTGGTGAAGAAGCGTTCGGCGTCGACGGCGGAGACATCGCCGCGATAATCGCGCCAGATGAGGATGCGGCCTTTGATGTCGAGAAGGAAAAGAGCAGAGGCTGCCCCTGCCATCGTTCAATTTGGATCCCAAATCAGATCAGCGTCGTTGCGTTGCGAGTTACAACAAAGTAGAAACAACAAGGACGACTATCACCCAACGATGCCGCTGCGGCACGGGAAAACAAATTCTTTTCTTCTTGAAAAAGTTTTGAAAATTTTAATATATTAGTATTATTATTTTGGTATTATTATTATTATTATTAATTATTATTATTATTATTATGATAATAGATCCTTTTACGTAAAGAATACGTGATTGGTCCGAATGATAAGGAACTCAGACACCTTAAATAAGTGGTCAAGAGTTCGAATTTTATCTCTTATATATGAAGAAAACCTGATTGGAAGGGAAGAATCCACCTTGTGCGCTCAATAAATTTCCCGACGGATATTAGTCACTGCTAATGATGATGAATACCTCGTATCTATGTGAAGATTACTAAAAAAAAAAAAACGAAGATCCGTTTACACAAGATTAAAATTTTTGCTCTTACACCAAGTGAAAATGAGTCACAAATATTTTAGTGGATTTACTTTTGATTAATGGTTAAAAGTGGATGCAAGAGTAAAAGTCTAAAAGACTTATTTTTAGGGATGGCAACGGGGCGGGACAGGCACGGGTAGCACTCCTCCCATCCCCGCACCCGCATGATGAAATCCGTATCCGTCCCCGTCCGTTACCCGTGCGGGTATCTTGCGGGCGGGTATCCAGCGGGTTTCGCGGATATTCGCGAGTTTGCGGATATCCACGGATTATTTTTTTAGAAAAAAATTGTTATTTTTGATTGAAAAATTGTTGAAATATGCGTAATTTCTATTAAAATAAATGTGTTCATACAAATAGATGTTACGAAACTACGAAAGCATTATCCAATTATAAAAGTTACTAACAAGAGTAATCAAATATATTTGTTTTCTCTAAAAATAAAAGTTACAAAAGTTAGGATCCACTGAAAACCCCTTGGATTATGTTTTCTCCTAACTTAATAATAGCTCAACTTAATATAATTAATATTAGTAGGTATTTATTTTTCCATTAGTATTAGCTTTAGTAAGGAAGGATGGGAAATTAGGTTTAACAATTAGTAGATATATATAATAAAAAGTATTATAGTAATTTAAGTAACGGGTGCGGATACCCGCGGGCACGGGTAGCGTGATACCCGCCCCCGCCCCGTTTATAAGCGGGTATTGAAATTACCCTTTTATTTTACCCGCGGGCACCCGTTTAACTACCCGTCTCGTGCCCATTGCGGATTTTATCCACGGATATCCGCGGGTACGGGTAAAATTGCCATCCCTACTTATTTTAGTGTAAATTTGATACCTCCTCTATTAGAATTATTGTTGTTGTGTTTTTTTAGAGAAATTATTGGTTAAAATGAGTCACACGATTAATTATTGTTGTTGTTGATCATATGTTTTCTAATATATTTTTCCTAGATAATATTTGTATGTTGAATTAAATGGAAGAGATTAAATTTATATTTTTGACACACTGATATAAATTATTAATTTTAAACTTATTATATGAGTTTAATTTATATGCAATATAACATAAAGTTTTGTACAGTATTAATCATATATCACATTACCATATAAGACTAATATCCGCCCGGGTGTTTAGTTACAATTAAGGATTTTTTTTCCCTCCCCAAGAATGTGTTTTGTGGGATTTGAATCACGGTCATCCCCACAAGCTTAACCTGTACAACCAACTGAACCACACTCATTGGATATATAAAGTATTAAAAAAAATGTAAGATATAAGAAGTGAAAAAAAATTGTTATAAGATTGGAGTATCCCCCCCCCCCCAAAGCATGTTATTACAGGTGCTTTCAATTAGATACATATATCATATCATATTGAGTATATTTCAATATGTAATAATATTGTTTGATGTAAAATGCTTTTCTGAACAAAAATATGTTGGAATATTTTGTATTTAATTATATTCCAATGTCATAATGTGGGCAGATATCGTTTATTAATTATATTAGCTATTTATCAATTAGGAGCCTTAATTGATATGTGATCAAATTAAGTGATAAGGCTAATTAAATTTCTGATTTGATAATAAATTAGTTAATTGATATGAAATTAAATATGAGTGGATGTCATTGATGGCCCATTTCGGAATAATGGGAACCCTAATTGGCCATCACCCTATATATAGGCTATGGTCCCCAATACACCGGACACAATATCGCATACCGTCTCTTCTCCCCATCTGAAGAGCCACTAAGGCATAATGAGTCCCGGTTGAGGAAGAACCACAAGCCAACGGGTGTTCATTACCCGTCTCTCTTTTCTCTTCCCCTCTCTGCGTTTCAGGATTACTACCCTCTGTTCGTGAAGGTTGGTGATCAAGTTCATCCTCTGAAGAACGCTTGAGGTTAGGAACATACAATGGATTCAGGTATTCCTATATCTTTGATAAATCAGCATGTTGTAGATCCAAAAGGTATCAAGTTTTAAGTTGTTCTTGATAATAAAGATACATGCTATATATGGTTATTATGTTTCCGCAATAAAGTTTGTGATAGCATGCCTTGTAGATGATTATTGAGTTTAAATCTAACAAGTGGTATCAGAGCGGGTCTTCATGTTTGATTTATTGAGATTATTTTATGAATCCTAATTTTTTGAAAACTAGGAATTATAAAATATTGATGCCTTGAAAGAATATATAATCTGGAAACTTGAATGTGTTGACCTTTTACATATATGGATGACGTAAAAGGTTCCTGTATGTTATATATATGTTTTTTTTTTCTTCTGAAATTTAAGAATTGCATATTAAATATATATGTATTTTTTTGGAAAGTTTTGAATCGCATCAAGTATCTTTGCGTTTTCGTTTTTATGGTATATGAATATACCTGATGTTTGAAGGTTATTTGATAAAATTTGTGGCAAGCTCCTGTAAAGATTTGGAGCAACACTTTTGTTGCTTGTATTAATGAGTGAGACCCTATACCCGGGCCTGAGTGCAACTTGAGTTAGGGAAGAGGTTGAGTAGTGGTAGCCTTCTGGATGTACATCCTGTTTGGTTATCACGAAGGCCTAACTTAGAGTGATTCGTTTCGAGGGTATTGCAACTTCTAATAGTTTACCTATGGTTGTGGGCAATATTTCGATATGAGTCCAGACTCGAAGGACCAAATTTAGAACTATAGAATCACCTATTGGGAAAGTTCACATATTGAAAGATTTTTTTTTTTGGGTGTGAAAATGGCAAATTTGGGACCCCCCATTTTATTAAAATTGTCTGGTAATTTTGGTTGAGTTGGTTGAAACAACACGTTGCCAAAGTAACCTCTGTTGCGTAAATTTGATTCAATTGGATTTACAAAAGATGTAGTATGGAATTATTCATGCGAGTTGTTGTCGGCCCGAAGGAAGGCACAACTTGGCCGAATAATTACATACCTGTAATGGTAAATGTGTGGTGATTATAAAGTATTTTCCATGTGGATAATGGGTTGCCCGAAGGTGACCATTATTTGACAGGACTTATCACCAATATTTGATCATTGCGTTGAGAGTATCACTTGCAGTTAATTCTTACAATCCAAAGATTGGGGATTAATGGTGCGCTTGATATCTTGTTTGGGTCTTCAATTTGCCAATTTAGATTTTGAGTGAGTGTGAGTCACTTAAAGCATGAAGTCGCCAAGGTGACATCTCTTATGGGAATCACTCAAAAGAAATATTAAAGATTATGTGGGTGTACATCCATGCGGATATTAATTGGCCCAAAGGAAGGTTAATATTTTGCAGGGTTGCATTCACACCTGTGATGGTAAACACATAGTGATTATAAAGATCATTTTCATGTGAATAACAGAGTATCCAAAGATAACTGTTGTTTGACAGAAATTATCACAAGTGTTTGATCATTACAATAAAATACCACTAGCAATTAATGTTATTGTCCAAAGACTTAATATTAATGGTGCACTAGGTATTTTGGTGAGTACCTTTAAGGTACTTATGTTCTCTTTAAGCTAATATTGCTTATGTATCTGCAAATTTAATTCAATTTTGATTCTCAAAAGTTCTGACTAATTTTTGGGATTAAAAGGAGAACATTAAGATTGTTCTTGGATCTAGACTTTGCATAAAGATGGAGAAAACCACCTTCTCTCACAATCCAATTTCTCTTAAGAGAGGATCAAGTATAGGAAGTGGAACCCGCTCCCATTGCATAGGTCTTTTGATCATAAAGGTCGATATTCCAGAAACCTTTAGGGGTATTATTTTGGATGACATAATTAATACCAAAGTTTTCCTTGCTGAAATTAAAAGTGCTTTCTGAAAGCAATAAAGACGAAAAAAAGCACTCATTGGAGAGCTAGATTTTCATTAAGTATAAAGAAAAGAAAATATAAGGAGCATATTATGGGAATGTCCAATCTTGCTCATAAACTTAAGGAGCCAAAATGTGGGCTGTCTAACGACTTGCCCATGCATTTAGCATTTGGTATTCCTTTATGCACAATTCGGTCCGTTTAAGTCAGCTTATAGCTGCTATAAAGTGAAATGGTATATGAATGGATTCATTTCATAAGGTGTGCAAGAAAGGAAACAATGAAGCAAGAGACGACAAGTAATGCTCATTTGACAAATACCTCTAAAGATAAGGGCTAACAAAAGAAAACTAAGGATAAAGCTGCTAAGGCCCCATCTCAAAAGAAATAACTAGGGTCACAATTATTTCTTTTATAAGGACATCGGGTATCTAAAGAAGAAATGTCCCAAATATCATGTTTGGCATGCCTATAAAGGATTGTCTGAACTGATGAATTGGCCAAGTGATGCTGAAAGATGCATCTATACTAGAGTTGACCAAGTCAGTAAAGGAAAAGGCTATTGACATTTCAGATTGTTGTTACTGGCTAATACTTGAAATTAAAAGACATTTTGGTTTAGTCATTATTTGGTTTTGATTTCTTATTGAACAAATCAGGATAATTTTGTTCATTTAGAAGCAATGGATTCAATTTGTCTTTTAAATTCAAATATTGTAGGAACCAGTTAAGCTATGGGCTGGACAAGCTATAATTGCTTGGTATTGAGATCTCTTGTGACAAAACATTGAGTGAGGAATCGTACGACACTAAGCGTAAAGTTGATAGTGAAATTAAGGAGCGCTATGATACAAACATTCAGGGCACGTCTCTATAAATAGAGTTGAGCAACTTGTATGAGGGAATCCTAGATTCCATTGGTCTTATACATTTTGTTGTTTGTACTAAATGCATTAAATAGATAAAAACATGGTTATCAAGAATATAGTTAAGTCCTAGTAATGACTCTTAAAGGTATGGTGAGGAATATAATTAGTCATTCTACCTTACCATAGTCAATATGGGAGTAACACTAAAGATTGCAGCTTAAATGCTTGACAGAGTACCAACTAAAGTAACTGACCAATCACTTTCAAGAATGGGAACATCCAACTAAGGCAAGGCCTCATAAGCCTCGTGAAGGAAATTGGAGTCCCAAATAGTAATTGGTTACATTATTGATACTCTGAAAGGTCAAAGGGGTATGAATATTTTTAATCCCAAATTAAAGAAACCTTGAGACAGGATGACTTATTCTTTGAGGATATTGAGTTTGGGGGGAGATAAGATTAGAGACATTATCTTTGAGGAAGAATTGGTTCTAATCCCTGAACCAATTCATACAGTTGCTATTGGTGTAGCAAATTTGGATCCTTGTGAGGATATTGTTGTTATTCTTCCTATTCAAGAGAAGAAAATTATTCCTAAAGGTCAAACTCAACACCCTCAAGAACTAGAGCATCACGAGCCGATGCATTTTGCCATGATCCACTAAAGAAAGAGTGAATACTACTTTGGATAATTATATAGTATTTCTCCAGGAACATAAGGTTAATGGTATAATGGAAGATGATTCTATCAACTCCCATCAAACCATGTAATGTTTCTATTCGGAAAAGTGGATTGAAGGTATGAGTGCAAGCTCAAGCTAGACAATAAGGTTTGAAACTTATCCTGTTACTTGAAGGTGTCAAAGGGTAATATGGAGAGTTATAAAGTTTTGTCTAGTGGCAAAAGGCTATACTCAAAAGAAAGGATTGGTTGTAAAGAGACATTCTCTTCAGTATCATTGAATGACTCTTTTAAGGACAATCATGGCTCATGTTGCTTATTATAATTTGGAGCTTCACGAGATGGATGTCAAGACGGTGTTTCTCAATAGCAACATTGATGAAACAAATGTATATAATGCAAATCAGGAAACTTTGGGTCGAAAGACACAGAGAAGATGATTTGAAAATTGACGGAATCTATCTATGGGCTAAAGAAGACGTCTCGTTAGTGATACCACAAGTCTCATCAAGAGATTGTCTCATTTGGTTTCGAGATGAATATCGAGGACAACTGTGGGTATTACAAGTTCAGTGGGAGTAAGTTCATTTTTCTGGTATTATATGTTGATATTATGCTAGCCAAAGAACGATATAGGCTTATAGCGCGAAACCAAGAAATTTCTGACAAAGAATTTTGTGGGGGAAGATCTTGGGGACGCTTCTTTTGTCTTATGAATTCGATACTTAGAGATCATTCTCGAGGTATCTTTTGGGTTATCACAAAAGAGCTATATCGATATAGTTTTGGATAAGTTCGACATGAAAGATAGTAAACCAGGAGATACCTCGGTCACTAAGGGAGACATTTTAGTCTCACTTAAATGCCCCTATGAAAATCTGGAAATTCAGGAAATGCAAAAGATTCCCTATGCTTCGGCTGTGGGAAGTCTGATGTATGCTCAAGTTTATGCGCATCCGGAAATAGCGTACATAGTAGGATTATTAGGCAGATACTTGAGCAATTCAAGGATTATTGGAAAAGCAACCATAAGGAATGTGAGATACTTAAAGAGAACAAAAAGGCATATGCTCAGATATCGGAGATCCGACAGTTTAGAGATCATGAGAAATTATGATTCCGATTTTACAGGATGCCAAGATAGTAGGCATCCGACTATGGGATATGACTGGAGAAATTTTTGTCACTTGGTTGCATTTAGTAAAAGATATTGAAATACCACTCAAGTCATGTTATGACAAATAAGTCAGTCATATTGTACTTCAACAACAACATAAGTTCTACAAAGTCGAAGTTCATCGACATCAAGTATCTTGTAGTTAAGAAAGAGTTCAGGAAAAACAGTTTTCTATGGAGCACATAGAGACAAATTCTATGCTAGCAGATCCACTAACTAAAGGCTTAACACCTAAGGTTTTTTCACGAGCATGTTGCTCATATGGGTGTTGTCACTGAGGATGCCTTAGTTTAGTGGGAGTCTCTATTTGTGTTTTATACTTGAGATACAAACCTTTTGTTATTTCGGATTTTCTGCAGAAATAAAGTTATGTTTATGAGTTCATTATGAATTTGTTTGTATCTTGTTGTGTGTAAAATTTATTTACACATTAAGGACTTTGGTTTGCAAAACTAAATTTTTGCAAAATTGATCTCACTAAAGACTTAAGTTGGACCAGTTGGAAATAGGCATGATTCAGAGATCACATTGCATGAAATTTCCATGCCACTCATCCATATCGATCTATGTCATCTAGTGCATTGATGTGGTGGTCGTCGGGGTTTAGTCACAATAGACGTTAGTGACGACAGCCGCGGTGGTCCCATTGTTGATGTATGAGGTGGACCAGATTGTAAAGGGGAAATTTAAAGATAAATAGCATTCGGATGCGCGCCTAAAGAATTCTAATATAATTATTACGATATATTGCCCAAGTGGGAGATTGTTGGAATATTTTGTATTTAATTATATTCCAATGTCATAATGTGGGCAGATATCGTTTATTAATTATATTAGCTATTTATCAATTAGGAGCCTTAATTGATATGTGATCAAATTAAGTGATAAGGCTAATTAAATTTCTGATTTGATAATAAATTAGTTAATTGATATGAAATTAAATATGAGTGGATGTCATTGATGGCCCATTTCGGAATAATGGGAACCCTAATTGGCCATCACCCTATATATAGGCTATGGTCCCCAATACACCGGACACAATATCGCATACCGTCTCTTC
This sequence comes from Ammopiptanthus mongolicus, assembly GCA_039655645.1. Classification (NCBI taxonomy): domain Eukaryota; kingdom Viridiplantae; phylum Streptophyta; class Magnoliopsida; order Fabales; family Fabaceae; genus Ammopiptanthus; species Ammopiptanthus mongolicus. The sequence goes on from CM077343.1 coordinate 91,323,694, forward strand.
TCCCCATCTGAAGAGCCACTAAGGCATAAGGAGTCCCGGTTGAGGAAGAACCACAAGCCAACGGGTGTTCATTACCCGTCTCTCTTTTCTCTTCCCCTCTCTGCGTTTCAGGATTACTACCCTCCGTTCGTGAAGGTTGGTGATCAAGTTCATCCTCTGAAGAACGCTTGAGGTTAGGAACATACAATGGATTCAGGTATTCCTATATCTTTGATAAATCAGCATGTTGTAGATCCAAAAGGTATCAAGTTTTAAATTGTTCTTGATAATAAAGATGCATGCTATATATGGTTATTATGTTTCCGCAATAAAGTTTGTGATAGCATGCCTTGTAGATGATTATTGAGTTTAAATCTAACAAAATAATGTTTTTTTTTTTGTAATCATATTATAGGTACCACTCGAATCAACCATATGTTGGTAACAAAAATAATGTTTTTAAACGAAACACATCATTCATGTTAAAATTAATTTCTTGCTAAAATCATATATTGCATTTCTGAATTTAAAAACGAATGAAATAACTATGCTCGATAGTATCCTTTTTAAATTTTGATAGATTTATTGTATATGGTCTTGTGTTTTACTTAATTTTCTAACCAAAAATTGTTACTTAGAATTGGGTCGTTGTATAGCCCGTTTACTTGAGATAAATCTCGCCCAACTCTATTATTCCGCGCGTGTTCCTTTTGCTGTGATTCTTCTGTGATTCGCTTTGGAAGTGTGAATGCTCAGTTTGCTTGGATCGAATCTCATACAAACAAGCTCGTTGTTGTTCATTTTTATAAATTGAACTTTTGCCGTCAGCAAGCATTACAAGAAGATCTTCTCAAAGTACTCTTGATTAAGCCAATTTTGTTTAGTCAAGGTGGCTTATTTTGCCTTCGCGTACTGTTTAACCCACCACCAATGCAGATTCTTATTCTGCCTTAGTGAAGCAAGAAATAATAATAAGGTAAGCCTCCTCAAATTCATTAATTAGTGGCACAAAAATTAGTTATACATTTCCATTTTGTTCAACACAATGTTGTTCGCAGAACATTTTTTTTAATACATTATAAGTAGTCATGATCACGATTTAATCCTATAATGCTCTATCCCAAAACTCAAATCAATATATACAGCGTATAATAATAATATTCTATTATACACCCCCAACAACTTGAGCTTAACCGTATGTCATTTATATAAATGCAACATACTAATATATATTATTAAGACAGCAAAGACAAGGATGAGTTTACTAGTATCATATCTTCAAGTAGCAAAGAGTCTTCTTCATCTTCCATTAAATACCCCGCTGAAGACCTGGCTGTCTCCACCTAGTGATGCTTCCCACTCTATGGAGGACATCACAAGCTGTGACAATGTCAAAACCACATCCCTCATTTCAGGCCTGTCCACTGGATCTTCGCGCAAGCACCACTGAGCTAGTTCTGCCATCTGCAACATTGATATGAAAGGGAAGCATACCTTGGCACATATATACATAGTAAGAAAATTGCAGCATTATATGCATGGACACACAGTAACTTAGGTTTAAGTGCTTGCTCTTTTTCCCTTGTCTAGTAGTCCAAGTTTCAGATTCAGACTTTCAGTTAAAGAAAATATAATGTGATTCATGAATCATGATACCTACAGATAAAATACCTAATACCTTACTTTGAGTCAAAAACTTTTTCATTCCTGCTTGACTTCTTATATGCATGTAATGGATAATGAGAGCAAAATATATGAAAACTTACAGGGTTGTCCTCCACGGTGATATACCCAATTACTATCTATCAAATATTTCAGTGTCTAAACTACGTTTTTGTTTTGTTTTGTTTTGTTTACTAAAATTTTTTTCTATCGACTCTACAAAAAGAAATTACATTAAAGGGGCATGTACCAAAAGAAATAACAATTCAAGGAGAGTATAGGTACATCATACATGAATGAAGATAGATGTATGTATTTAGAATGAATCTAACCTTGTAGACATCTTCAATAGGATAGTTACTTTGAAGATTCCCATCTATGGCATCTTCTAAAGCAGTCTCTGGATCATCATCTAGGAATATTTCGTTAACCTGAATGTTATGAAGAGAAAGATCAGCTTTCTTTCTTTTAAGTAAAAAAGATGTATAAAAGTAGTATAAGTCAACTGCGTAAGAGTGTACTGCACTTTCAGTAAAGAACTTTATGGAAGTTATTTGTATAATAGTTTCATCTTTGAATTCATTTTCTGTCCTCCATAACTTTTGTATTTTCTCTCAAAAAAGAGTTTGACTTACTACTGCAATAAGTGATTTCATTTTGGTGGCTCCTTGGCTGTCACGAAATAGTGCACGTTTCCCTGTTATCAACTCTGACAGAACTACTCCAAATGCAAATACATCGGTTTTTATGGTCACCTGAAGCTCCTTCACAGATCTTAAAGGGAAAAAAAAGTAAAAATGTCATAAGCAAATTTAATTAGCTGGAGAGTAATTTTCTCAGTGAGTTTAAGCAGATCAATGGTAGCAAGAAAATTGTTTATCTGTTGAATGCACCAAGACTCCAAGAGTCTAGTTTGGATTGAAAAGCATAAAACATACTCTGGTGGAAGGTAGCCTGGTGTTCCAACAAGCCTTGTTGCTACGAATTCTTCATCATTGGTTCGTTCTACTAGCTTTGCTAGACCAAAATCTGCTACCTATATATATATATATATATATATATCCAATGCCGAGTTAACGGTTTCATTTGAACTACGAAAAGTACAAAGACTTCAATTCAATGTTACTTTCTTAACTTAATTTTACAAATAAATGAAATAACTCCATCTAGCAAGTTACTCCTCAAATCTTTGGCTAGCTGTATTTCTTATAGAAGAAATGGTATGTTTAAACGGACAAGTATAGTGCTCGTAGACCATCTTGTTTTGTTAAACTACATCTACATGTTATCTGTGATGAATAAAAAATTACGGGCAAGAATAGAAAGTTTTCACTTATTGAAAGATATTATAACTTCTCTCTGGAAAAAATGAAAGGAAATTGGCACAATACCTATATAATATAGGTGAAACTCTCATAAAACATTATTTATTTCTTTTCTCTAAAAATGGGATGCTGAAACCTTTATTGGAGGAGTCTCTCTTTATAGTTGAGAACCTCTTCCCTTGGGCTGCTCCACCTAAAAGAAAAATTTACTCTGCTGCCCAAGTACCACCAGCCACATACTTCATTAAGTTATTTTTCTTTGACTTCAAAAGTAGTTTTACTTTCACAATCTTTTACTTAAAATCACTTTTGGTGAGTTATCAAGAATTTGTTATCTTGCCAGTTCTATGATGCTTATGTTTTTGATAGGACATAGGAGGATCTGCATCACACAAACCTATCAGTGTTGATTGGCTTGATCATGATATCTACTAGGTTCTTTTTGGTATGAAACTTCTGCATATCCAAACTCTTTTCTTCCATTACTTCTCTAATAAAGTGATATTGAACTCCTATGTACTTTGTCCTTAAATGAAAGGCTAGATTTCTTATAATGTGTAAGGCACTCTGACTATCACAATACATAGAAATCTTCTGTTGTTTGTGCCTAAGTTCTTCTACTGTACCCGAGGCTAATTAGAAAGGAAATAAATATCTACCTTACTCTTCCTTGTTTTTCAATGTCTTTTGGTTAGATCATGTATATCTCTTTATCAAGTACTCCATGAAGAAAAAATATTTTCGCACCTAGTTGTTCAAGGTGTAAATCGAGCTGACATAGCCAGGACTAATCTAATAGTGGTAAGTCTAATAATTGGAGAACATGTCTTGTTGAAATCAATATCTTTTTTTGAGTTTATCCTTTGACCACCAGTCTTGCACGATATCGTTCTACTTGATTATTTCCACCCAGTTTGATCTTATAGATAATTTTTACCAATGGCTTTTTGTCCTTTTGGAAGTGCAACAAATTCACATATCTTGTTTCTATGTAACTCCTCTATCCAGATTATTCATGGCCTTTTGAAAGGTTGGTAGCTCTCATTCTGTAAGAAAACAATAGAAATTGTGGCTTGCCATAATATAGTCTCAGTGTTATGATGATGATGCTCTTATCTAGTGCATTGTCTACCAAACTCTTGTGTCATTACACTCATTTGGTACTTGTTCCTCATGCCCCGATTCTGCTTTGGTACATTATTATTTCTTCAAACCTCTGCAATCAAAATAAAATTTACTCGCGACTCAACTACCAGTTGCCTCCTAATTCATTTAATTTTAATTGAATTCAAAAGTGGCTATACTTTACCTATTTTGGGTCCACACTAACTTGAAGGGTTGATTTTTAGCGTTAACATGCCTTATATAAAAAAATTAATAACTAGTCATTTTTTTTTTCAAAAAGAAAGTTTGAGGCACTTTTGATCAGAAGTGAGTAAAACAAATCAAGGACAAATACCTTTGCTCTCAGCTTCTCATCAAGAAGAATATTGCTAGTCTTTATATCACGGTGAACATAGCGTGCTTTCGTGTAATCATGTATGTATTCAACACCTTTTGCTGCATCCAGTGCAATCTGAGTCCTAGCACACCAAGAAAGAGGCTGGTGACCTGTTCCAGTACCATGGTATAGAACTCTTAATATATATCTTAAACGTTTGACTTTATCCTGTAGTATTATTACTAACCGAAATTAAGTACACCGGAACCAGTAGCATGTTGGATTGAACTTTTAGACAATTATGGTCTTATAAACGTCAATTTGATGTTAGTTCTATCTAATGTGCTTCCTAATTTTTATCTAGTTTTCATTCTTTTATATAATTATGAGTAAAAATCATCAATATGGGGCTGCAATTACCATTACAAATAAAGATCAATGAATCATCCCCATGATCTGCTTTCTTTGGAGGTATGGCCTTGTGGCCTTTGTGGTGTTACTAATCAATCATTCCCCTTATTCAAATTTTCTTGGTTTAAGGCATTTTAAAACATGTATCATTGGTACACTTTTGGCAGGAAAATAGATCTTGGAGCCGACATACCTTTCAGTAATGGATCATGAAGATGTTCGCTGAGAGATCCATTTGGGACATACTCATACACCAAATAAAGGTGGTCATCTCCACTTGCATATCCCAACAACTCCACCTGAAACAATGGTTATATCTATAATATAATCAAACATTAGAACTTTATGACTTTTTCAAAGATCACTTCATCTGATATTACTTACAATGTTAATATGATGGATATTACATAAGGCCTTGAGTTCTGCATAGAATTCTTTGGATTTGTTAGACCTCATCTTCTTCACAGCAACCTCCTGAACGTTAAAATAGCCATTATTCTCCAATTTTTAGTTAGGACATGAAAAAGATATGCTTGCTTTGTTGAGGAATGAATCTAGGTGGGATTTCCATACCTTCTCCCCTAACATTCCAAAATACACAGTCCCATATCCACCAACTCCAATCCTTCGAGTTTCATCAAAGCTATTCGTAGCGTCTTCAATCTCCTCAAGAGTATAAATTACTGGTCTTTCTGACTCAAATGGTCCTGCAGCTGTGCCAATATTTACCATGAATAAGCAACAATCTTTTTCCCAGTCTCCTTGAAGATCTATTAGCCTATTACTGAAAACTTTGTATTTTTAAAATATAGGTTGCTATTGCTTTCACAAATTTCTGTTAAGGTTACCTTCCAAACACTCCTTATGAAAGTTGGGGTTCTTTAAGGAAATAGTTCTATTGCCAATTGATCTCTTGGAGGCAGTGTTTGGATCGTCTTTGCTGGTTCCATAGGCTCTTTTTCTCCTGAGAATGAGAATGATCATTGTGATAATTGAAAGTAATGTCACACCCGCTAAGATGCCAACGATTGTCACCCAATTATGTTTCTTTCCTGCAAACAAAGGCAAACCAAAGCAAGAGAAATTAAAGTGCCTGCTAGCATAAATGCAACTGTTTGATTTCTTTCAATTCAAATGATTTTGCTAACACCTGGTCAGTGAACAGCATTTGGTGAAAGGTACAGGTACATTACCAGTTCAACCAATTTCAAGGATTGAAGCATGAGAAACATGTTATCTGGTGAAGTTCAAATAGATGATTGAATGCCATGTCAATTATATTTTGGCAATCATTTTGAAGGTTAAACTAAGAGAGGAAGGAAAATTATGGTGGTTCAGGAGAGATGGTACCATTAAAATAAAAGAATCCATCTATAAAGGTTTTTCCTTAATGAAATGACTTAAAACCTCCAAACAACAGTTGAGGTTGTCATTTGTTAACCTAAATATAGAAGTTATATTGATTCATGGAACTAATTTTCAAATTGAAGAATATCACTGCTGTTGGCAGGGTCCAAAAGTTGCTGAATCAATGCAAGCTCAGTGCAGTTTTTAAGTTATGAATCATCATGTAGTAATTTTTAGTTAAGCACATAGCTAAATGATAATATCTGAAACTAAATTAATTAACTCACAATTCACAAAAGAAATTAACTAAGTAAATGTCATGCATATTTAATCATGGAGAGGTTGAGGGAGAATCGTAGAGAACTCACCTTTTTCATTGGAAAGTGGAAGCCCTTTCAATTCCCGGGGAACAAATAGCACCCAACCAATATCTATGAATGAGGGGTTCTGAGTCAGAACTTGGTTCATACTCACCAAGCCATCAGGTTTAGCATTTAGCAGATTAGCAATAGTTGTTGTTGTATCATTCCTCTGGACTGTATAGGTGACAACAATTTGAGAGTCACTTTCGGAACACCCACATGGAATATGTATTGTTAAATTCTCATCTGGGACCAATAAACTGTTATTAGGCCAGGCTTGACCACTGTAAATCATGTTTTTAATGTTCACGAAAGTTTCATTTGGCTTCACCTTGTAGGTTGTATCATAGAAATATCCACTAAGGTCTATTGTGTTTTTGCAAGAACAAGGTACTGTTATGAGGTAATCTTGTTTGGTTCCACGCATTATAGGTTTGATTTGAGAGGAACTAACAGAGTAAAAAGTGGCTATTTCTTCTACCTTGGGACCATAGCTTATGTGGTAGAGTGAGGCATTGCATGACATGATGTTTGCAGAACACTTAAAAGGTTCCAAGTATGTTATTGATTTGACTGAAACTTTAAAGGAAAACATAGTAACAAATGAAGTTGCCAACAGAGGAAAGAGAAGAGAAAAAAGAAGTTGAATGAGAGAAGCCATAGTTGTGTTGTGATCATGAAACTTCACAGGTTTCAAAGTGCATCTCTTGCCCTTGTGACATTGTCATAATCGTTTTGTTGCTTCTAACAAACAGAAACATCTGAACTCACCTATATTGATATCAGCTGTCACTTTTTTCCTATAGGTTCTGAAGTAGTTAGGTATAAAACTCAGCATTCGCATAGTTAAGGTAATGATGATTATAATATTATTCTTTGCTGCCGATAATGCCTGTCTGTTACGAACAAGGATGGGGAATCTTTTATGGTATCACAGACGGCAATACTGGCCAAATTTGCACCCAGTTGAGTATAAAAGCCATAGGCTATATTCCACCGCATATGAAAGGGCTATAGATTATACAATAAGGAGGCTTTTTGTCCAAACTAGTTGTGTTTTTTAAATTATTTATCAAAATAATTTTGTTTTCAAACATATTATCAAACTATTCTTGTTTTGAATAAAATATTATTTTTTGAGTGGCGCTAGTCGGACCAGCGCCACTCCTTTACATGTAATGCCCTCTCATAAAAAAGGATTTTGCATGGTTGGCTGCGTGACGTAATGAGAGGGCGCCATGTGTATTAGTAATATGTTTGGAAACAAAATTATTTTGATAAATAGTTTAAAAAGCACAACTAGTTTGGTCAAAAAGCCCAATAATGATAATTACACGCCAATTTCTTTACATCATCTGTTGTATATCACTTCTTGTTTTTTCCTATATATAGGGAGCTACTCATGTTAGAATTTTGTTATTTTGTAAAATGGGAATAATGAATCTTAACCATTAAATCTTATTTGAATGGTCAATATTATAACAGTTATGTGAGATGCATCAAGTGTGATGAATATTTTTATGTGAGAATGAGAGGGGTTATTCTAAGGCATTTGAATCACATAGGAATGATTAAAATTAGAACATAAAGTCATATGATTTTTTTAAGTGATTACATAACCACTACCTACCTTTTGTAATGTAACTTGAATCTTTGATGTTGTGCTAACAGGCGTGGCAAAATGTAGTTGATATAATCAAATGCTTTGTTTTGTTTTTTCATGAAAGAAGAAGCCCATTCAACTTTCCACGATTTGATTAATGCATGACATTTGATTATATCATGGTACAGACCATTCAATTTTTCTTTTCTTAAAAAATTAAAGGTAGAAAGAGTAGAACTATTGGTTACTCAAGTATTGATTACATTGTCATTGTTGCTTAGCTCTAATAAGTATAGGCTAAGCTTATGAGTGTTTTTATAACTAACAACTTCTTCATCCTTCAGATAAGAAAAATTCTTCATCTTATAGCTTGACGCAAATGTACAATATTTAAGAAGGGCTTTTCAACAAAAAGAAAGAAAAAGGCCTTCTAGGCGTTATTAGAGAACATTTTCGACTAATGCAACGTAGTCAAATAAAAGCCACTCATTTATCTTGTTAACTGTCAAAGTCCCACATCGGTTGAGTATATGAATAAAGAATCATTTATAATCCTTCCTTTATGAGTTAGCTTTTGAAGTGAAGTTAGACCTTATTATTCTATCACATTTAAAGATCGACAACAATACTTAAATTTTCAGTAAATATTTTATTTTTCTTAATAGCTAAGTTTTGTTCGTGTGATAAATCTTAATAGCTGAGTTTTTTTTGACTGAAAAAGATATACATTCATTCAAATTGGTAAAATACATCGAAAACAACACAAATTCAACATCGCTAAAAATCAAAAAGGATGAATTTGCGAACAAACTCACAGCACACAGGTTAATAGCATAAAAAGAAAAAATTGCCTATAAATGTGACAAAATCAAAGTGATCGGAATACCCATACCTTCGGATTTGTAATGTTGACGTCCAAGTCTTGATTAAATCTGTAATGGATCAAAGTTGATTTGTCAATCTGAACCAAACGAACACCGCAACAAGACGGAAAACCAAACAACGGCGCACCGAGACGACGAACAAAATAACGCCGCACTCAGACGACGAAATCATAGAAAAACATGAAAGAAAAACCAGATATATGTGAAAAAACCACTTATTTAGATAAAAAGGAGAGAAAAAAGAATGTAGATGAGTGATTCCGGGCAAAAAAATGGCCCAAAACCACCCCCTCCAGTGGATGAGGAAGAAGGAAGGTTGAGAGAGAGAGGTGGCTCCTCTAACCCTGGGCAAGATGCAATATGTATATGCAATATCTTAATAGCTGAGTTATGCAAATGAGGAACAGTCAATTTTATATTATATGGATCTTGAAGACACTGATTAAAGAATATAAAAAGAAAGGTTTCATTAAAAACTAAAAATTTCATTTGTGAATACATTGATTACACAATTTCTCCGTAAAAACTTGTCTTTTGTAGCATTTCCCATTTTATATTTTATTTTTAAATATTTTAAATAGTTATTTTCCATTGATATTTTTATTAGCCGGGGGTGTTGATAATGACGATGAATGGACAAATTGGAACATGAACATTTTAAAAAAGCTTACAAGAAGTTAATCGTTGAAATTAAAAATTGACAAGTCTATTGATCTAAATTTGTGTGAAAGTGGTATGCATGTTTACATTTTACTTATGAGTTTGTGGTATGCAGGGCCGACTTAAGGGCCAAACAACTAAAGCCCTTGTTTTAGACATCAAAAAAATTTATTTACATAACAAAAAAATATTAGTGTTGGCTTTAGACTAATTAGCGTCGACTACGACCTATGCTAATTTCAGTGTCGGCCCCGACCTATGCTAATTAGCTTTTTTTTTTGACAAAAAACATTTTAAAATGTCTTATCTCAAAATTTGTTTTAGATCTAAATAGATGTTGGGTTAGTCCTAATGGTATGTATGCATGTAGACTTGCGATTGACTACAATTACAATGGTGCATGAACTAACGTACAATATTTGTGAAGGTATCCGCGGTGTAAGTTTTGGTGTTTGTATGCGTGATTCCATAAATGTCTGTAGTTAGAATTGTTCAAAAAAAAATTGTGTGGAATATTATAAGACCTTCCTAATTGGATTTAATTGTCATCTCTTATTAGTGTGAAGATTTAATTAGCTTGCGTGGAGTGAGTAGAGGTGTTGTCCTTGTCGCGACATTGATGGTTCGAAGCACGTTTTAAAGATTGTTTTGAAAGTATACTTTAAGAGATAAACACAATAAATCTTATGTGATTCTTATTTTGTAATGTGCGACCCATGAAATATGATTTTCTTCCTCCTTAAGACATGATTATAAAAAAATTGTCTCATGAAAACCCAACAGATTGGGTTGGGCAAAGGGTTGCTCACTTTAACCTAAGATTATTTTCAACCCACAGTTTAAACTGGTTAGAGTCGGGTTGACTTATATATCCCTTATTTGACACAATTCCATGGCGCAACCCAATGAACCCATCATCATTAATTCAAATCCAAATCCACCAAATTGTCTGAGAAGAAGTGAGAATTCCGAACCCTATGTGCCTTTATGCTTCCTTGCTCTTGCAGATGACAGCCTCCTAACTGCACTAGACATTGCGGCATCGACCAGAGCCGTCGTGTAGTCGTACGTGCCACTGTCACACACCAGACCAGAGCTCGCGGTCCGTCATTCCTGCTCCCCCCATCCACCGTGACTCAGCTCCCTGTGCCTCTCTGCCTCCGTCCTTGTTGAACCCATCCTCCATTGGAGCCTCTGTCCTCATATATTGCGTTTTGAAAGTTCCCAGAAGACCATTTCGTTGTGTATCTTTGTGATTTTTCTTGTTTTTATCTACGTTTTATTTTTATCTCATATTTTACTGTTGTGCTTGGGTTACATTTGTTTTACTGATAACAACACAATTGGAAATGTTTGGCTGTTAGAGAGGCAAATTGATTAGCTTATTACCTTATGCGACAAATATAAGATACACTTTTGATAATTTTTCAATTTTTTTTTATTTTTCCCTTTTCTATCTCTTCCCCAGATTTGTTATTATTGTAAATGAGTTAATTCGTTTAACCTATCAAATCGGGATGGGTTGAGTCGGGTTGGGTTGATTCACTTCTGATCAACCCGTGATAGGCCAACCCGGCTGTACCGGGTTGACTCACTTTGAGAGCTTTAAGCATAACTCTCTTGATTCGTGAGTAAGTATCCAATTTGGTCCCTGAAATTATAGGGTCGTATCAACTTAGTCCCCCACAATATCAATATTTCAAAATGATCATTGAAATTATAAAATGTTAATCATTCCTCCGTTGATATTTGCATGGACTATAATGACATTAAGTTGGTAACGTCAGGGATGCATTTGAAACTAAGTGAATAATGTCAGGGATGCATTTACTAACGGATCCAAATGGAGAGACGAACCTGATTAATATTTTGCAACTCCAAGGATCATTTTGGAATATTAATAATATGGGGGACTAAGTTGATACGACCCTACAATTTTAGGGACAAGATTGGATATTTACTCCTGGATTCACATATTAGATTCTTTATTAGCAGGAACCATATTTTAGATACCAAGCAGTTATTGAACTTTTAAATTAACTTTATATTTTTAATCTGAATTTATTTATATTTTATTTATTTATGATTTTTATATAAAATCAAATAATTAATTCAAAAAAAACATTACCGACAGATTTTACGGTCGGCAACTTTACTTACCGACGGTCAAATCTATCGATAACAGTCTTGCGTGTTGTCGACGGAAAAATCCATTGATACCGTTACCAATGGAAGAATCTGTCGGAAATTGCCTCCCCTACCCACGGAATTTTTCGACCACTATCAACGATTGAAAAATTTTTTGTCAATAAGTATTTTTGATGAGGTAATTATCGATAAATTTTTTCCCATCAATAATCTGCCAATAAATTATCATTACCGATGAATTTTGTCGGTTTGTAATACGCGAATTTCTTATAATTAGTAGTCTTTAACCTTTAACCACCAATAACGGACTCGGGCTTGTTAAGCAAGTGGTCAGGGGTTCGATTCTTAAATCTTGTGTATGGAGAAAATCTGGTTTGGAAGGGGTCAACCCTTCAATGTCGTCCAGTATCTCGTGGGATTAGTCTCCGCAGTTGTACACGGGGATATCTTGGGAAACCAAAAAAAATGGCACATTTAAAAAAAAAATTAAATGAAGTGAACTTGAGTGTAAAGTGAGTAAATAAGGATTCATCCACCATTGATTAGTTATAGTGCATTAAAATCTAAATTTTCCTTAGATAATCAGGGATGGATACATCCTTATTTGTTCACTTTACACTCAAGTTTACTTTAGAAGAACCTTATTTTTTAACAAAAAAAAAAACACGGACTAGTCCTTAGGAAAAAAAAAAAACTAATCATTTAGTCTTTAAAATTTACAAATATGTTACACATTAGTCCTTTTGTCATCTTCCATGTGTTTGCCGTGTTTGAGTTAACGTTTTTTCCTATCGTAACCCAATTTGATCTCTGAACATTTATCGTGACTCAATTTAGTCCTAGAGATAATTATCGTTTGATCACTCCAATCTATGAGAAACAAATGAGATGATATATAGGAGTGATAGGAGTAATCAGACGATAGTATATATATACAGGAACTAAACTTAGCCACAATAAAATTTTCAGAGATTAATTTGGGTCACAATAGGAAAAATGTTAACTCAAATGGAACCAAACAGATGAAAGATGACAAAAAGATTAACATCTCCCAAATTTGTAAATTTCAGGGACTAAATGATTTTTTTTTTTTTTTTGAGGAATTAAAAAGTATGCAACCTATTCTAACCTTTATTCTTTAAAATAATATGCATTATGATAAAAGGATCTTTGTGAGATAAACTTCGTGCATCAAGTATTTAGTACAAAAACCCACAAGAAAGAGCCAAATAACCAATCTCCTCTTCCAATTTTGTCATTCCAAAACAAAGAGAAAAAGAATTCTAGCCTCAAATTATAATTAGCAGTTACCCTAAACTCAACTCTCCTTTTTAAGGGTTTTCATATTTAGAGCAACTAATTTCGCATGCCAATTTCTTCCTTAATTAATAACAAGAAGAACACAAGGAAAGTAAAAAACAGTGGTTTAGAAAGCTGTTTGAATCTCAAACATTAATTGGCCTAGCTAACTCTTTCTCTTCCAACGGTTAAAGGTTTACACTATATATGGACAACATCTATAAGTGTCGCACCTTCAATCCTTTCTGCATATTTTATTGTCTCTAGCAAACACGATTTGTCTTAGAGAGGTTATACCTGATATTGAACACTATAACAGAAAAATATCTGTCCATAATAAGTAATTGAAATTAAGTTTCAAACAATACGTTGGGTTATAAAAGGTTCGCATACCTTTTGGTGCCTCTCAAAACCCTACAGTGCCACTGCCAACAAAGCCATTGAATATTGAGTGCTTTTTTTTTTTTAATATCAATATATGAAAATGGCACGAGTTTTTGTTACGACCATTCTCGTGTTGCACTTGCTTCACGTTCCTTGCATGGCTTTAACACCCCGTAACTGGTATAACTTTGTTGGGTTCGGAGGTCGTGAGGGTCAGCGACCGCAACCACTATTGGAACCACTACCGAATCCATTTGAAGAAGTACCGCCAGAAAATCGAGGAAAAGCACAGGCTGCTATACCTGCTATAATTGGTACCGATCTCATAGAAGGGTTTTACAGCCAGAGTTGCCCAAATGCAGAAAAAATTGTGGCTGATATGCTTGCCGAGACTTTTAAGACAAATCCAAATGCTATCTCCAACGTTATTCGTCTTCTATTCCATGACTGCTTCGTTGGTGTATGCTCTTCCTAACAACTAAACATCCTTCTCTTTCTTTTTTTCTAAATTAATCATATATAAGCAAAATTTATTTGGTACAATTTAAAATTAATGATACAATTTTATCCTCAAATATGCATTTTAATTTTTTATCTTCCACGCATGCAATAATCTCTCCTGTGTACCTATTGGAAAGCTTCATGAAATAACTACACATCATTCAAAATGTTAATGTTTTGCTCTTATGCTCCTATAACAACGAGAAATATTAACAACACATTCTCTAACATTTTATTTCCAATATATTCTCTCATATTGATTGAAATTCATGTAAGTCCTACAAAATTTAGGTGGGACCCACGTGAATTTCAACCAATAGGAAAAAATGTGTTTGAAAGAAAGTGTGTTTCTAGCACTCTTCTAAGAACAATCACCTTACCATAGTCACACAAAGAAAAGATTTGTGATTGATTGAGAATACTAATATTATATCAAAACTAACATATTATTCTCATTTCTTACTCGATCGCTTTCATTGTGATTGATAAGAGATATCTTAGAAATTATAGTCTCTAAAACGGATTTGGCGATGATGGAAAACAGGGATGTGATGCGTCGATCTTGCTAGATTATGTGCCATCTGGTGACCAAGTAGAGAAGAGTTCAGCGTTTAATGGTTTACTCCTCAAGGGAGCAGATCTTATTGATGATATCAAGGCAAAGCTGGAACAAGAGTGTCCTCAAACCGTGTCATGTGCTGATACATTAGCATTTGCAACCAACGAGGCTTTGATCCTAGCCGGTCTCCCACGTCAGCGTCCCGTTGGTGGCCGTAGGGATGCACTTGTTTCCCTTTCTTCAATGGTAGAAGACAATAACCTTCCCGCTCCCAACTGGTCATTGGATCAAATGATACAAGTGTTCAACAAGAAAGGGTTCAGCGATGCAGAAATGGTTGTCCTACTTGGTGCACATTCAATTGGTTCAGCTCACTGTGATTTTTTCATGAATAGGGCTTATAACTTCAATGACACTCAGAAACCTGACCCTAATCTCCCCACACCCGTGGTTGATGAAATAAAAGGTGTATGCGCGGGACAAGGCACAGCCCAGTTTAGAAACCCACCCATGAACTTTGATGAGACGCCAACCATACTTGACAATCTCTTCTTCAAGAACATGGTGGAGAAAAAGAGATCATTGCTCTTGACAGATTCATATTTGATCAATGATCCTAGGACTGCCGCAACTGTGCAGAAATTGGCAGCTGAGCCTGGATTGTTCACTTTGAGGTTTACTGAGTCGATGACCAAGTTGAGTTCTTTGAACGTGCTCACAGGGAAAGATGGAGAGGTTAGGAAGACTTGTAGGTCCACTAATTAAATTAATTAATTAAAATTTCATAACCTAAATATATGGACATGTTGTTTAACTTAATTAAACTAGATGTTGACCGGCCCATTGCGCTGATAGGCACAGAAACAAAAGATCAATGTCTCGGTTGATGAAACCCCGGATGTTGTCTGGGTTAGTGTCATTAGTTGTAATAGCTTTCTTTTGAAAAAGTTAAATATATCTATATTGTTAGTGTCATGCAGTGGAAATCAATGAATTGAATCCACTTGCTGCATGATTTAATCTTGATGTAATCTTCGCAAATTTCGATTAATTCATGTTTTGGATGATATAATTTTGATGCAATCTTTATCCGTTTTTTACTTTTACTACCCATCTACTTCATTAAGAACAGGGACCATGCCAAACCCATGTTCAACTTCATTGAACGCAAATAAAACTAGCAGCTAAAGAAGTTTCTACTTAAACTCTTCCGATCCTTCCACCAAAGGAAAAATTTTCTAATATTCAATTATTTAAAAGAAATATATATTAATATATGAAAATGAGCCTCAAGAAAAGATCAACTAAGAAAGGTTTGAAGAATTCATAATTATAGAGGTCGAGAACACTTTTCTTTTCATTTTTTCATTTTTCTGTGTTTACTATATCCTTTGAGACATTAAAAAGATAAAGCTATGAAACTTTCACCAATAGTCTTTACAAGAGCACGAACCATCCTTAAAGCGATGAAAACGATTATTATCTCTTACAATAATTTCTCTACCAACAATTCTTGAGATGAACTTAATGGCACTGTGGCAATCTCCACAAATCCTAAGATTTTTTGTGATCCGTATGGGCACACCATGAGGTAGAGCTATGAGGCCAAAAGCAAGAGCAATCTTCTCACTGTGGTACCAAACTTCTGAAGCCTTTTCTTCTTCTTCCAAATCAAAGAGCGATAAATTAGTATCAGGAACATACCCAGCTTGCTGCATCTCCTCTCTAAGCTTAGCTAGCATTGCCTGAATCTCAGGGAACTTTTCATGAGAGCTATCCTTTGCTTGGAAAACATGGACTCTGTTCTTCACATCAATCCAACTATAACCAACATTTTTTTTAATACCAATATCTTTCATTTCCTTCCTGATAAGAGTGGCTTCTTCCCATCTGCATCAAGCAATTACAAGCATGAGCAGAAAAGCCATGACAATGTTTAGTCAAATGGAAGAGGTAGTATAAATTTAAGCTAAATATCTTAGCAACAGCAGAAAAATGGAAAAAGGAAGAAAGCTCTTCGAAACTAATTAAGACGTGACAACTTCTTTTACCAAATAAAATGATCAATTCACCAAACTTGTCAAGGTTATTACAGAATGAAAACTAGTTAGCATGGTTTTAAACTATTACCTGCCAGCAGATGCAAGAGTATTAGAAAGCACTATATGATTGCCAGAGTCTTCAGGATCGAGCTCAAATAATTTATCAGCTGCAATTCTTCCCAACTCTGGTTTCCCATGCATCCTACAAGCCCCCAATAGAGCTCCCCAGACTGAAATAGTGGGATAAATTGGCATCTTTTTTATAAATTCATATGCACGGTCTACCAAACCAGATCTCCCTAGAAGGTCCACAATACATGCATAATGCTCACCACCTGGTTCAATTCCATACTTCACTCTCATGGACTCAAATATCTGCATGCCTCTCTCCACTGCCCCAGCCCTACTACACGCTGTTAATACAGAAACTAGTGTAACATAACTTGGTGTTATACCACAACTGCCCAATGTCATCTTCTCAAATAAACCCAAAGCCATGTCAATATTACCTTGGTGTGCATATCCACCTATCATTGCATTCCAAGTGACAAGGTTCCTCACAGGCATTTCACTAAAGACTTGCTCAGCATTCTCTATACTTCCACATTTTCCATACAAGTCAACAAGTGCACTCCCAACAAATATATTGTCCTCAACACATGCTTTGACAGCAAGAGCATGTACTGACTTACCCAATTCAAGCCCTCCAAGCTCAGCACAAGCACTGAGTATGCTTGATATCATGAAATCCGTTGGCTCAACCTCTTTCCTTGCCTGCAGGAAGATCATACAAGCCCTCTCTTCGTCATGGTTTTGCACAAGAGCAGCAAGCATAGAGCACCAAGAAACAACATTCTTCCACCTAATTCTATTAAAAACCATATCAGAAGATACAATGTCCCCACATTTTCCATAGAAATCAACAAGTCCATTTAAAACAGAGACATCCTCCCTATATCCACTACGCATTATAAAGGCATGTAACTGATGCCCAAGCTCCAGATTCGATGTGTCAGCACAAGCATTGAGGAATGCACAAAATGTTATGTTATTTGGTTCTCCATCCACACAAAGAAACTCCTTGAAAGCTCTAATTGCATCCATAGACCGACCATCTTGCACTGCATTAGCAATATAAGCATTCCAAGTTGCTGAGTTTCTATGCGGCATTTCATCGAACATCTTCCAAGCCTCAACTCGAAGGCCAGTTTTGCTGTACATGTCAAAGGCACTGCACCCCACAAAAACATCATATATTTGGCCACCCTTTAATGCAAGGGCATGAACTTGTTTTCCAGTGATGGGCATCTGCAATGAAGAAGAGGCTTTAAAGACACAAGGGAATGTGAAGTCATTAGGGTGAACACACTCACGGCGCATGTTAGAGAAGTGCAGGAGTGCAGTGATAAAGCGACCATTCTGAACACAACCAGAGATGAGTGAGGTCCAAGTAACAACGGAGCGAACATGGGTGAGTGAGAGAACGTGTTGGGCTGAGTTTGGATGGTCGAGTTTGGAGTACATGTTAACAAGGTGGTTGCAGAGAAAGGAGGGGAGGGGAGTATCATGGGTCTTGATGATGTGTGCATGGACAACACGACCAAGGAGGGAACAATGAGATGAAACAGCTGACTCAAGCAAGCAACCAAGCAGGCTTGGAGGATGCAAGTTCATTGTTTTTTTATGATGTTAAGAAAAAAAAATGGTGAAAGATTATTCAGGTAGGTTTGTTTGCAAAGACTCATTTGAGTTTGTCAAGTCACAACAATTTAATAAATTGCACCATCTTGTTATCATCCCTCCAAACAATATAGAACTCAAAATGTATCAATCCTTCCTGCATTAAGAATTGCACCTAATTAGGAAATGCTAATGCTACAGGATACAATTAAAGCAAATAACATATCACAGCTGAAAGATGAAGAGTAAAATGTTTATTGATGTTAAGTAAAATTAAAATGACAAGAACGAAAATGATTATCACACTCTAATCTTATGCGCATATTATACAATTAAAGCAAATAACATATCATAACGTTTTTTTCAAACGCTACTTGAAGTAACGTTTGAGTTTATAGCTTATAGCGTTTCATTTTTCTTTTCATTTTTATCCTTATTATCTTCATTTAATTCAACATTTATCATCTTCTCTCTCTTTTATGTAAAATCATTAATGAAGACATCATTTTATGTCATTTTATATTTTTCAGCTAGTTCAACCGCTAGTTTTACCAAACACTTTAATAGAAAATAAGCTAGTTTATCCGCTATCTGCTATCAACTACCTCATCCGCTATAAGCTAGCTTATCCGCTAACAGCTAATTTTACCAAACAGTCTCATAGTAATATAGTTCACCTAATGGCATCTACACTACAGGGACCCCTTATCAATAGCTTTGAAAGAATGACACAGCAAATAAAATGCTAGCCCATGAAATATATAGTGGAAGACAAAGAAACGTAGCTCAATGTTCTCAGGCAAGTTGCAAATGCTGTTGCCAACACCACAGATTATTACAAGGCTTTTTGATCAAATTAGTGTTATTTTAGAAACTATTTATCAAAATGGAATTGTTTTATAACAATTTACCAAAATAGGGTTGTTTTAGACAACGTGAAATTTTTTATTATTTTTTTGCTGACGTGGAATGCGTCAGTTGGACTGGCGCCTTTAAAGGCGTCACTTGGACTGGCACCTTCCATAAAAAATGCCACGTGTCACACACTCATTGGTCACTCGTCTGCTGTGACCCGTCTGCTGGTCACTTGTCTGCTGAGACTTGTCTGAATCACCCGTCTGATGACCATCAGACGGGTGATTCACTCGTCTGACAGTCATCAGACGGGTATCAAACGGGTGAATCACCCTTCTGATGACAATCACCCGTCTGATACCCGTCTGATAGTCGTCAGACTAGTGAATCACCCGTCTGATGGTCATCAGACGGGTATGATGACTATCAGTCACCCGTCTGATAGTCATCAGAAGGGCATCAGACGAGTGAATCACCCGTCTGATGACTCTGATAGTCGTCAGACGAGTGAATCACCCGTCTGATGGTCATCAGATGGGTGATTCAGACGAGTCTCAGCAGACAAGTGACCAGCAGACGAGTGACCAATGAGTGTGTGACATGTGACATTTTTAATGAAGGTGCCAGTCCAAGTGGCGCCTTTAAAGGCGCCAGTCCAACTGGCGCCTTCCACGTCAGTAAAAATAATAATAAAAAATTTCACGCTGTCTAAAACAATCCCATTTTGATAAATAGTTTCTAAAATAACACTAGTTTGATCAAAAACCCTTATTACAATCTGAATAAAATTCCAAAACGGAATAAATTATTATATTTAAGACTAAATATGGAACTAAGCCATACATGTCAACTCCAAGGCATTAAGCTGAACATTAATTGAATCATATATATATATATATATATATATATATGATTGAATGCCAATAAAAAACCTCTTTTCCTTTCCCTTTTGATTCGTTTTAGATAAACCCAATAGTTTATTTCCTTTATGAACGTATCTATACACATGCTTTCATGACTATGTCTATACTTGCACCTTGGTGGTTAGTTTTAAGAAAAATATTCATCTCCACTTTTTACCTCTATTACCAAAATTCCTCATAAGAATCAATGTAGTCAAGTTACCCCAAATTGAATGCAGATAAACAATATATCAAAAAAAAAAAAAATCTTGCATCTTCTCTTGAATAAATGAGCGTGGTCTAAGAAATTCAGGGTCCATGTTAATTGCTGAACGGGGTGCACCAACTAAATTTGGCATTTGGGGAGGTAGGGCATTCCCATTCAGTTGGGTGAGGGTCAGTCCAGGCAACTGAGACCCTTGTTGACAGAGGCAGAGGGAAGGGGAGGCTTATGGTTGCCATGGCCTCCCCCAGGTTTTTTAATTTTTTTTTTTATATACCTATAATGTATATTGCATAGAAAAGAATTAATTTTAAAAGTTCAAATAGGCTGATGAGCAAAAAATTTATATGCCTAAGCCCAACTCCCCAAGCCCAATTCTAAACCTATCTACTCTACTAATTTGAATTTCATATCACAATCAAGAAAAGAAGCAAACACCACCGCAAATTTCTTGAATTGTTTCAAGCCTAAAACTGTCTTCTACCATTACGTGCAGCGGTGCAGCGTGCAGGTCCGAGTCGTGCGACGGCGAGGGGACGGCGGTGTGACGGGACGGCGAGGAGGCAGTGGGAGAAGTTCTATTCGCCACTCTTACTGTGTTACGAGACCTGGGCTTAATGTGAGGAAAAGACAAAAACATCTATTAATAGACAACAGCTTCTAACCTTGTAAGAATTTATTGTTTTTTAACACTGATTGCTTTATTGTTTGTAGAGTAAAGGCACAAATTAGTCAAATATCACGATGATATTTTGGTTCCTAAGTAATGAAAAATACTAATTTGATCCTTAAGAATATAAAATGCGAGTCAAATTGATCATTTTTAGGGTAATTTTTAAAGACAATTTAATCCCTGTCGTCGGGGACTATTTTGACCCGTATTTTACATTCTTGATGATCAAATTGATATTTTTCATTTGTCAAGGATTAAAATATCACCAAAATTTTTAATCGAGGATCAATTTGAGTGTTTACTTGTTTTTATTCAACACTAATCAGATAGTGCATTGCTTTGTAACTTGTGAGACAAAAGCTTCTACAATTATACGGTTATATTATTCAAAATTGATTGCTTTATTATTATTTTTATTTCAATGTTTCTATTATTTTTGTTTTTTTTATGTCGATTGTTCTTTTTTTATTGTTTTTATTGAGTTTGTTTTCAGTTATTAATTTTTAATTTAAAGAATGATCTTACACATTTTATTTTTTAGGTTGATTGGTTGATTCAAAGTGATGTTTAAGAACAAACTATTGACTCATTTTTTAAAAGAAAAGAGAGATCAATTGATGAAATACAGCCTCGTCGATTTCAAGCTCATTGGTTTAAAAGTTTTCATTGGTTAGAGTATTCACCAGAAGCAGATGCGGCTTTTTGTCTTCCGTGCTATTTATCTTATGTGGGAAAAAGTCCTAATTCTCTTCACAATGTTGCTGTTAAATGCTTTGAAGATTTGAAGAACCAATCTTATCACATTGACAAAGTGATGTTTAAACAAACTTCACAACAAATTATGGGTAAACCGGTTGCGTCTTAAAGCCTCTGTGGATGCTGTTAAATGGTTAACATTTCAAGCTTGTGCTTTTAGAGGACATGATGAAAGTTTGGAATCTAAAAATCGAGGAAATTTTGTTGAAATGATAAAACATTTGGCTTCTTATAATAAGGAAGTGGATGAAGTTGTTTTAGAGAATGCCCCTCAGAATGCAAGATCCATACACATCACCTGCTATTCAAAAAGAAATTTTAAATGTCTTTGCTAGAAATGTACAAAATGAAATTCGCAAAGAGACAGGTGATGCAAAATTTTGTTTGATTGTTGATAAGGCTCGAGATGAATCTAGAAGAGAACAAATGGCTATTGTTCTTTGATTTGTTGATAAGTATGGATTTGTTAAGGAGCGCTTTATGGATATAGTACATGTAAGAGATACTACTGCAGCCACTCTTAAACAAGAGATTCGTTCAACATTATCTCATCATAATCTCAACATTCAAAATGTCCGGGGCTAGGGATATGATGGAGCTAGTAATATGCGTGGAGAGCGGAAGGGTTTACAAGTTTTAATTCTTCAAGAATGTCCTTATGTATATTATGTACATTGCTTTGCTCATCAGTTACAATTAGCTCTTGTTGCTGCAGTTAAAGAAGTAGTTGATATTCATGCTTTTTCAAAACTTGACTAGCATTGTCAATGTTGTGTGTTCTTCTTGCAAACGCAATGATGAGTTACAAGCATCTTATGCCACTGAAATTTCTCAATTAGTTGCAAATAATGAGACTGTGACAGGAAGGGGAGCCAATCAAATTGGCACATTACAAAGACCTGGAGACACTAGATGGAGTTCTCATTTCACTTCAATATGCAGCCTTTTACGCATATTTGGTGCAACTGCTTCAGTTCTTGAAGATTTAGCTATTAAAGGATCTACATATTCTCAACGAGGTGATGCTACTTATGCTCTTAAATCATTGGTGTCATTTGATTTTGTTTTCATTTTACATGTGATGAAAGAAATCATGGGAATCACGCTTTGTCAATCTTTGCAACAAAAATCCCAAGATATTTTGAATGCCATGTATTTGGTAGGTAGCACGAAATCATTGATTCAAGAGTTAAGAGATTGTGGTTGGAGAACTCTCTTTGAGAAAGTTAGTTTTTTTGTAAAATTCAAGCTATTCAAATTCCTGATATGAGTGTTTCTTTCTCTGACATAATTCATTCTAGCCATAAAAAAGATCTTGTCACAGTTGGGCATCACTATCATATAGATATATTTACTACTGTGATAGATTGTCAGTTGAAAGAGTTGAATAATAGATTCAGTGAGCAAGCAACTGAGCTTCTTATATTGGGTACATCTTTGGATCCTAAAGATAATTACAAGTTATTTAATGCTGATAACATCTGTAATCTTGTTGAAAAATTTTACTCTTCAGATTTTTCTGAGCAAGAAAAGAATCAGTTGCCATATGAGTTGCTGCATTATAAGCGTGATGTGCATAAAGATCCAAAGTTTCAGAATTTGTCTACTATTGCTGACTTATGTCAAAAATTAGTAGAGACTAGCAAATCATATGAATATCCTTTAATTGATAGATTGGTTCACCTTGTTTTGACTCTTCCTGTGTCCATAGCAACTGCTGAGCGGGCTTTTTCAGCTATGAAGATCATTAAAACAAAGCTCCGAAACAAGATGGAAGATGATTTTCTTACTGATTATATGGTTGTTTACAATGAAAAGGAGATTGCTCAAAAATTTACCACAGATATGATAATTGATGATTTTTACTCCATGAAGCATCGTTGCGCACAACTAAAGAAGTGAAGATTTTAGGTATGTACTTAAATTGACTAAAGACTTGTTTAAGTGATTTATATTGTATTAAGTTATTAATTAAATCATATATCAAATTTATTTCATATAGTTTGCTTCTATATATTAATAAAAAAATAAATTGTTATTTATGTTATACATATTTAGTCTTGGCTTCTCTCGTAAGAAATTCCTAGCTACGCCCCGGCTGGTTGATTAGGTAACTGTCCTGATATCTGCCCCGAAATATGTGCATGTAGTTTCATCTTCTTTATTATTCACATAACTCAAAAATGTTCTAGGATTCCACCACGACCTCTGCCCCGACCTGTGCCTCTACATGTGTCTGTCATCTATATGAAATATGAAAGAAATTATTACATATAACAAACGTCAAAGAAACAAGCCAGTAACTCTATGAAAATAGAGATGCTCGGTGTGAAAAATACCAGTGGAAACATCAAATAGCTCTGTTCATGGGAATAAGAATAGAATTTCATAAAATTAAAAATTAGTTGAAAATTCAGTCATTGATTAGGAATATTTACAGAAGCGGGAGTAGGAGATAACGAAAAGATGTGCAAATAACAAACGAGATTGCCTAACTCACTGAAAAGTTGGAGAACTATACGAAACAGTAGAACTCAATAATAGAACTCACATATTAGGAAAATCAGAAGAAGAACTCACATATTAAGAAAATCAATAGAAAATTTATATAGTGAAATTGAAGATTAGGGATTAAAAAGAATTAGTAGAACTCATAAACAAGGGATTTACGAAGGAAGCTAACCTGATCGGTGAACGGCGTCAGAGTGCACAGAACGATAGCAGTGGCGGAGGTGAAGTTGAACGCAGTCTTTTTAACGAGAGTAACGGGTGAAAGGAATGTGAGGACATTTTTTTCAAATAACCCCAAAAAAAAAAAATTATATATTCAAATATCTCCTTTCCCTATTATATACACAAATACCCTTTTTTTTTTCTCTCACTTTCCCCTCCCTTTGTTCCCGACTTCCCACTTATGTAAATTTTTTTTTTATGTATAGAAATCAGTTTTAGAGAACCAAACTTCTCAATAGGACATTTTGTTTTTTAAAATTTTTTAGTTAGGAGAACCCGACTTTCTTTAAGGTTTTTTTTCTTGGATTTTTTAAAAAAATAATGATTTCTTTGGTTTTTTTTTATTTTTTAGTTTTGGATTTTTATTTAAATTTGATGGGTTTTAAGGTTTAGGTTAAGGGTTTAGGATTTAAAAATGTGTGGCTAAATGCCTCTCTGACCCACACACAGTGTTTCGATCTTGGCTCTTGATTCCGTCGGTGCAATCTCAGTCGTTCATCTATTTATGTCTATAAATAGAACTTCACTAAGCCTCACTCAGCACTACTCACCATAATTTCAGCACTTCACCTCTGAAAGACTTCATACCACAAGTTATCCCTCTCATCCTCAACAACAAACACGCTTCAATGACTCTGCTAAGACTCCAACACGTTCGCAGGTCATCACAAGTAGGTGAAATGGTAAGTGATTGTAAATGATAGGGTCATTAACTCAACCTTAATCATTCTATACTTACAACTTTGATTTTGGTTGCAGGATATGATTGATTGTCACTTATATTAACACGGAAGCTCCAAGTCCGTTAATTGTACCATACTTGGAGCAAGCTGGGTTTTCTACCGTTGCAACAGTGAGACATTTTAAGATTGCCAAATCATTGATGCTTGCAATGGTAGAAAGGTGGAGGTCAGAAACACACACGTTTCATCTTCCCATCAGAGAATGCACAATAACATTGGAAGATGTTGCTCTTCAGCTAGGGTTACGTGTGAAAGGACTGTCCGTTACTAGACCTAGCTTCCTTGGCTGGCAAGAGGAATGCCACCGACTTTTGGGTGAGGTTCCTCCATCTAATCAGATGAAAGGACAAGCCATAAAACTCAAGTGGTTGCAAGAGACGTTTGCCACTCCCCTTGCTGATGCAACACAAGAACAACTACAAGGCTATTGTAGAGCGTACATTTTACGCTTGATCGGAGGGGTCTTGATGCCTGACAAATCTAGTAACAGAGTTCACCTGATGTATCTTCCACTGTTAGAAGATCTCCAGCGTGTTGGATGCTACAGCTGGGGTTCAGCCTATTTGGCAAATCTGTATAAAGAAATGTGTCATGTATCTGCACCGGCTTATTCCTATATGGGTGGATGCGTATTGTTGCTATAATCTTGGGTATGGTACCGAATGCCATTCCATGCACCACGGTGCAACCGCGAACCATCGTTTCCACTAGCACGACGGTATGTACAGAATCTTCATAGTCACTAAAAAACCCTTACAATTATGCTTATTATACTGAACTTACAATGTATTTTACTAGATGGAGTGGCGGGAGATTGCAGTACACTGGAACTCCGCGGGGTGACATTACGGGGTACAGATCAAGGATCAACCACATGGAAAGTAACCAGTTTAAATGGTTGCCATACAGAGAACTTCAACACTACCTTCCACAAGAAGCATACCGGGAATCCAGATTGTGGACATCTTGTACCGCTTTGATATACTGTAGAATGGAATCAAACGAACAAGGTGAAGCTACAGTTTGGCCTTTGGCAGGAAATACCGGGTGCACCTGAAAATATGGATGACCTCCACTACTCAGACATGCGAGGCAATCACATTGAAAACTGGAAAGAAAAACATGCATATTGGATCCGGTTTTGGAAGGAACACCGAGATCTCGTCATTGAGAGGAACCCGATACCTAGTTATGTGTCTCACACAGAGCGATATATTATGTGGTTTAGACAAAACTCAACACCATATTTGTCTATTCCATAACAATTACAAGACCCACGAGGTGATGTTCAACACCGTCTCGATGTTGGACCCAGTATGACCACCCAAGAGCGTGCCCAGCATAATGCACGTCGCCAACCCAATCCCCAGTTGCCATGGAAAATGATGACCCCCAACCGTCCTGGCATTCATTTGCTTACACCCCTACACAACAAGAGGTCCGCCAACCGCATAGACATTCCTTTGCTTACACCCCTACACAACAAGAGGCTTCCCCACACTTTGACCAAGGTTATCATTCTTTCGCATCCAGCGAAGGAGATTTTTTGAGCAATCGGTTTTATGCAGACTTAGGAACGCCACAATCGGCTGCTGCGTACATGCAAAGTATGTACCCGTTTGACGTTCCATCATTCCCAAACCAGGCGACCGCTAGTTATTCAACGCCTCTCGCAAATCTTAATCTGAACGAAGCTCTACAACAACCCGAAGAACCCGCTGCAGCTGATGAGGAACAACTAGATTGACGCCGTCCACGCCATAATCGTCGTCCTCCACAATTTGGGACTGGATACCATTTAGGAGAATAATTTTTGTGTACTTGTCATTATCGCCCTTTTTCATAAGTAATGATATCATAAATTTTTTTAGCTTTTTGTTCCTTTTTTATAATTAATGTATTTTAATAATATTATTGATTATATTAATCATATAAGGTTGCATAATATTATCCATTTAACCTTAACCCTAAAAACCATTAAAATTAATTAAAATTCCATAAAAATAAATATTGAAACCTTAAAACGATTATTGTTATCATATAACTAACAACCAATACAATTAGTTAATTAAAAAATTAATCATACAATTTTAAACCTTAAACCCTAAAACCCATCAAATTTAAATAAAAATCCAAAAAAATCATTATTTTTAAACCAAGATTAAAAAAAATGACCCTAAAGGAAATCGGGTTCTCTAAACCCGACTTCCTAACTAAAAAATTTTAGAAAAAAACAAAATGTCCCATTGAGAAGTTTGGTTCTGTAAAACTGACTTCTATACATAAAAAAAAAAATTAACATAAGTGGGAAATCGGGAATAGAGGGAGGGGAAAGTGAGAGGAAAAAAATGGGGAATTTGTGTATATAATAGAAGAAATGAGATATTTGGGTATATAATTTTTTTTGGGTTATTTGAAATTTTTTTTTCCAAGTGAACTGAAAACAAAAACAAACAAGGAGAGATTGAAAAATTAGGGTGTGTCTGAATTTGCGTTTGCAAACTAATTGTCAACTTAATTTGGGGGTAAATTTGCGTTTACACAAAAGTGATTTATGTTTGGGTGTGTTTATTACAAACCTGGTTTTAAAAAAGTGATTACCGTTTTATTCTATTTGCTTATATTTTAATCATATTTAAAGTAATGATTTAAATGCCATATTTTTGTTAAAGAAAAATTGCTGGTGGTAGTATTAAATTATAAAAAAATTGAATTTTTTTTTATAAAATATCTCCACATTAGAACGGTGTGTTTAATTTAAATCTTAGCTCTTGAAGCATTGGATATATGATTTTTATTTAATTATCCCTCACGTCAGCGGTTGAACTATGTGCGTATAAAATTAACAACAAAGGCAAATAAGCTTTAAGCTATAAATCCAAATTGATCTATACAAATTAAAGTACAAAACAAGAGCAAGAAACATAGCAAAAATGTAATACAATTCTGAAATATAAATAGAGCTGTCAATATGGGTTGGAACCCGTGAGCTAACCCGACCCAACCCGGCTCATCGGTCGGTTGGATTGACAAAAAGTATGTTCACTTTGACTCTGGATTATTTTGACTCGACTCACTTAACCTGCGGGTTAACCGGGTTGAGCCGGGTTGACCCACCTTTTTTAAAAAAATAAATTATTATGCTACTCCATGGAATTGAAACCCAAAAGTCAACCAAAATCCAAATGGCCCAACACTGTGAAGCGAACCCTAGAGCACCTCTGTTGAAGAGACTACTGTTAAATTTAAGGATGGATTCTCACTAACATGTTTGACGACGATTCTCTAATCTCTGGTTCATGTTTGACGCTTCTGGAACTTGCTACCAAAGGTTTTGACGGGCTTGGTGCTTGTTTTTTCTTCTCTTAATGTTAGGTTTTTTGCTTCCTTTTTCTTTGACGGGCTCTTCTTATGTGTAATGGCTAACTTCCTAGTTAGTGCTCTGAACAAATGCAATTACATACTATATCTATAGATATTGAAAATAAAAATATAAAATACATGAATTCTTTATTCTGCCATGTTGACTTGTTAATAGAAAGCATTTTATCATTGAAACAAAGAAAGCATTTTGAAGGTTACAGTGATAAAGCATTTTACCATTAGGGGAAAGCAATTTGAAGGTTACATAACATAAATGCTTTGGGAGTGAATTTCTAAGAAACAAGTGAGGCTTGAGGAAGAGAGGAGAAGTTTTGGGTAATAAAGAACTGGATACATTTGGAAGAGTTTATAGAGAGCTTATGAGAATAGTATATGGAAATAAACTTATGCAATTAGTTTATGAAAATAATTTATAATCTTTCTATAAGCTCTTTTTAGCTTATTTCCATAAGCTTGTCAGATAAGCTTATGAAAATAAGCTGTTTTTAACTTATTTGAAAAAGAGTTTATTGAATAAGCGTTTAATTAAGTTGTATATGCAAACACACCCTAGTTTTTGATAACCTTCACACTAAATATGAAACCAAAGATTTCTCATTTGATTGACATGGAAGTAGGTAGGAAAAAGGAAGGGAAGTGTCTGGCGCTGAAGAATGTTGCTGTGCGTTGAAGAATGTTGAAAAATAATAAAGTTTCTGGCACTGAAGAGTTGTTGTGCGATGGTAGGAAATGGGGAAGAATTTTTTGCGCCCATGATCCTGATAGCAAACGAGAAAGAGATCCCCTACAGCAGGTAAAATGACACTGTTTTTGAGCAGGAATATGAGATTGCCAACGATCGATTGACATGTGTCCTCATAGGGCCTGATTTGATTATATTGAATTGTTTGATTTAGTGATTTTTGGTTAAGATTTTGGTAATCAAACGTGATTTTAGTAGCAATGAAAGTGATTTTGGGATAGTAAAAATGTTTTTCTTATAAATGACTTCTAAAAAAATCGATTTTGAATTATGTATAATTGGTTTTAGGAGAATCAATAATTTGTATATTTTCCGTCGAGAAGAATTGATTCTAGGTTATATTTACACCTCCAAAGAAATTTTATTTTATCACCTAAACAAAATCAATTAAACTCACTTTTAATATATCATTTCCAAACACAAATCAATTTTTTTAACCTCGATTTTTTTAAAATCAATTCTTTTATCATCAATTCTTTCAAAATCAATTCTATCAAAATCTAAAACAAAGGCCTCTTAATGGAGCGCTCGTTCGAAAAACTTTTTTGAAATAAGCTAAAACGACCTTATAGAAGGACCATAAACTAGTTTATAAGCTATTTACATAAGTTTATTCTCATAAGCTCTTCTCAACATCCCATTAATGTTCCTAATTGCCTAAAATTTTATGAGTTTAATTTTGATATATTATATATTCTCAATCAATCATAAGGAGTGATAAGGTGATTTGTCGAAAGGGTAGGGTTTGGAGTAATAAGGAGGTCACGAGTTCAACTCTCCCCACTAACATAATAATACTAACAAATTAACATCTGCCTATAAAAAAAAAGCATACATCATCACATGTGTAACTTTTAAGATAATTACCATAAAAGTCAAATATTTTTAATGACATAATAATATATAATTGATTTTCTTTGTAATGTGTATTTTAATTAAATCCATTTTATATTTTAAGGACGTTTTCTAAAATAGTGGGTAATTGAAATTTTTTTGTATTGAGAAAATAATGGTTATTGATCTTAATATATAATAACGAATAATGGTTATATATACAAAATCCAATCAAAGATGAAGACCATATTAAGTCAAATATTTTACGAAATCCATGTACTACTGATCTAGTAACAATAACAACTTAACGAAAAGAAAAACTGCTTGACTCTAACGCTGGCCTAACTCCTCCTCTTCCAACAATGAATCAGCCAACTAGGACATAATATAGGTTTAAACTAAATATAGACAACATCTATATGTGTCACACCCTCAATCTGTTGTGCATGTTTTATTGTTTCTAGCAAATACAATTTGTCTTGGAGCTGTCTATGACATATCCTGAATCAACAGCATAAGAGAAAATCTGTTAAAATGCAGCTGCCAAACGGTGGAAATTATGTGCCCATAACATCTAACTGAATGTTTCAAACAACAGGTTGGGTTATAAAAGGTTCTGCTGCCTTTTTATGCCACTGCAAACCCGACAAAGCCATTTGAATATTGAGTTTTTTTTCATCAATATGAAAATGGAACCGGTTTTCCTTATAACCCTTCTCATGTTCCACTTGGTCCTCGTTCCTTCCAAGGCTTTCCCATTCGGTAACTTGGATAATCCTTACGGCTCTTATGGCCTTGGATATTCCAATGGTAATTATAACTTTCAAGGTTATCAAAGGGATCCTGAACCAGAGAAGCAATTTGTAGGACAATCACAAGAACAAAATATTGTGGGAGGAGGTGAACAACAGCCTGCAGAGGCTGTCAAAATTGGTACCAATATTCTCAAGGAAGGGTTCTATAGCCAGAGTTGCCCGAATGCAGAAAAGATTGTGGCTGATGTGCTTGCTGAGACTGTTAAGACAAATCCAACTGCAATTCCTAATCTCATTCGTCTTCAATTCCATGATTGCTTCGTTGGTGTAAGCTTTTCCAAACAACCAAACATCCTTATCTTTCTTTTCTACAAATTAATCATAAGCAAAGTTTGTTATAGCATATATATTATTAGCATATAAATGATTTTATATATGTAACAATAATACTACATACACACACACTCTTATACATATGCACCATTTTTATTATCTAATTATTATAGATGTTTTCACCTATTTTTGCATGCTACCGCGCAGAAGTGAGTGCGCAAGCAAATGAATATTCTCATTTCTCAATCATTTAGCTAGAGTGCCATTGATATATAATAAATAGCTTAGAAACTATGTTGTGATATGAGTTTCTTAAACGAGTTTGGCCTTGATGGAAAACAGGGATGCGATGCCTCAATCTTGCTAGATTACATGCCATCTGGTGAACTGGTGGAGAAAAGTTCATTGTTTAACGGTGTACTTCTCAAGGGTGCAGATCTTATTGATGATATCAAGGCAAAGCTAGAGGAACAGTGTCCTCAAACCGTGTCATGTGCTGATACATTGGCATTTGCATCCAACGAGGCTATGACCCTTGCTGGTCTCCCACGTCGGGCACCCCTCGGTGGCCGTAGGGATGCACTGGTTTCCCTTGCTTCCATGGCAGAAGACAATAACCTTCCTTTGCCCAACTGGTCAGTGGATCAAATGTTAAACATCTTCGAGAAGAAAGGGTTCAACGCTGAAGAAATGGTGATCCTACTCGGTGCACATTCCGTTGGTTCAGTTCACTGTGACTTGTTCATGAACAGGTTATACAACTTCAAAGACACACAAATACCAGACCCTACACTAACCGCACCCGTGGTTGATGAACTCAAACAGATATGCAAGAATCCAGGCACACCCCAGTTCAGAAACCCACCTGTGAGCTTTGATGAGACACCTGCAATACTTGACAACCTCTTCTTCAAGAACATGGTTGAGAAACGCAAAACGTTGCTCTTGACGGATTCATATTTACTAGATGATCTCAGAACTGCTCCAACTGTGCAAAGGATGGCTGCTGAAGCTGATTTGTTCTCTAAGAGGTTTGCTGAGATGATGATTAAGCTAAGTTCTTTGAACGTACTCACAGGGAATGATGGGGAGGTTAGGAAGACTTGTAGGTCCACTAATTAACGTCTCATTACCTATATATGAACATGATGCTGTTTAACTAAATTTATTACTAATTTTTTTGTATTATTCCGATAGTGATAATCATCGATGAGTATGAGTTGCTCTTTTGTTTCAACTCGGAAAATTCCTCCCTTGCATTATTTACAGCCAACAATATTTAATAAACGTTTGAGGATCGCTACAAAAATATTACAGGATCAATTGTAAATTATACCGAAAACTAATAAAACCATAAGGCTCTTCGATGAAATTCTACGTTCTCATTCTCAAAATCTACGGTTCGCGTTCAATTTTAGCCAGAATTAACATTAACATATTATTACTATTATTATTAATATTATTAATTAATTAATTATAACAAAAGCAAATAACAGAAGCAGAAACGAAAGGCCCATTTAGAAGCAAATATTGTAACTGAATTGGGTGGGATGCTCCAGGCCCTTGCTACAGTGCAACGCATGGGCGACGCGTGAGAGCCCCAGCAGCAAGCTACTGTAGTGGAACCTCTCCCTAAAAAAATTAATTTAATATCATGTGAGCCATTGACCCACGTATCAGATATTAAACTGATCAGAACAGATACTACACTTGATCTTAGCCAAAAGGCCGAGAAAGGTATACATGATAATGTGAAGGGATTCATGTTTTATAGCCGAAGTCTCGGCTGCCTGTGGCAGTATCCAACAATGTGGGACTTAACCATCAGTATCAGATGGCTTCAAACTCCCGAACCAAGAGCAATATTCCAGCTTCAATCATAAGTCTATCCAACCTTTTTCATACCTGAGATGAATAACTGAGTTTAAACACATAATAATCTTCCCGAAAATACTTTAATTGGATATGTTCTATTATAGATTCTTCTCCAAACAGGACCATCGTTATCCCTGACAGTTTAAACGGTGGGACTGGAAGCTTAAAGTTTTACTCTGAGAACATTGTCTCTTGACTCTTGTGTATGTTTCTCAGTGTTTGGACATGAATTTGTTGCCCAAATTATGAATCCAAAATCATTATAGTTATTCTGGATTAAAGCCTTACCAGCCACTCAAGTTTGTTTCTGAATAACACTAATGTTGATGAATGAAATTAAAATGGCAACAAAAACAAATTTGCTCACTTTTCATTAAGTACATTTATATATCCAGTTTCATGGGACAAACACATCATAGGCATTGATTGTTAGCATGCTAAGAAACTTGAAAGGCTGTGAACATCCAGATTCCAAACTGATCTAGCATGCAAATCCAACCAATACAAATTGACCTAAAGTTGGGTGCAAGTTTATCTAAAACAAAATTTTTATTTCTAGAAACTGAGACGAGGCAACAACTGTTTGTAGTTTGAGGACAATTCCATAAGTTTCAATAACAAATCACCACTGTTCATTCACGATTACATCAGAACAAGTGAACAGACCGAAAATTTTAAGGACAAAAAATAAAGCTGCTTTGTATGTTTGACATTAATCTCCACTAGGGGAGAGATCAAAGATGAGGACAAAGTTTCTAAAGCACAACTTGGGAGCATTTCGCTGCAATGACAATCCATGGAAATGCTTTCATCACAACACGTGTATAGGGAAACTGACTGAGAGCGAGAACTAAAAGCATATTCCCTTGCATTTGATGATGAAGTTGGTCTAAATTTTAATATGATTAGTCAATTTGATTCTGCCTTATGTTCTGTAGCTTACTGAATCTTAACAAGCAGCTTCCCCAGTTGTTGATGTTTTCATAAGTTGATTCTCATGTCCCACTCCTGTTGCTGATGTTATGATGGAACACGGTAATTCAGGAGTACATTATTTGTTGCTGCAGTTAAATCTTGTTGTGTAATCTTGCTTGCTTCATGGTGCAGAATGGATGCCACCTCAGATGTGTCACAGTGTCCATTTTTCTGAATCTTGGGCATTTAGGTAGTTTTTTCAACAAACTAAGTTGTTTTTATGACCTTGTTGTTTTTGACATTCTATCCTCGGAACTAAGAGTATATTACTAAAGTAAAATTTGTCCTTTGATATTGTATTGCATTCTTTGTAATAACAGCTTCCAAATTTCATGTAAATCCTCTTATTTCTGGATTACACTGTTATTGTTTGTTTTCCGGGGGGGTGTAACCGAAGAGCAAAGGTTGTAGTTTATGGGGCAAAAATACAAGCATATCCCCTTTGCAGGCCGAAATACTTCTCGAGAGACAAATAGCACCACCATAATGTTTCGTTTTTAGCTGCTATATATAATAATCTTTGCACATTCTTCTTTCCAATATGATGACGTTAGTTTTGCACATTTTGTTGTCCTTTCTTGCGTGAAGCTCGCCCATCTCTGCATGAGAATCTCCCGTTAATATTAATCCATGCCTTGTTTGCACTATTCTTATATATTAAGAGAGATTTCTGTCTCCTTTTAGAATTAGTTGTTGTTTACTTTACTGACACTAAGCCATATTACTAAAGTTGGAACTACTTAAAAAGCGTTATATTTTCTGGTCAGACTCAGTACCGATTAATTGTATAGTAGAATGCCTATCATGCTCTTTGAAAAGTCGCAGTGATTGCTCTTGGAAAATGTTTTTGGCGCTTAAGAGTTTAGGTATCATTCACCTATTAATTTTTCAGCAACAAAGGGTCCACATCTGCTGTTATCATTTTTTCAGTTTGAAAATATGGATTGAGGCTCATTAACTTGTACCTCATGTATCAAAGATCAAACACTTCGATTAAAACTACCAAAATCAATGGGGTCTAAAGTACATGATTATTTTTAACACAGCTATATTCTATGAACTATCACTAAGCATCAGTTCCTGCATGAAAGCAACTGGGGTAGATGTTGGAGTAACACCCTTAGCAAAACTCCGTGAAAAAGTTGGAAGGGAGAGAGCATTAAGAATAAACCAACTTTTGCCGTTTTTTACTCCCTTGCAAGTATTCTGTTACTATAAGCCGCACATAAAAGAGCTCAACTTTGACTATCAATATTAAGCGGGTCCGTTCTTTTGTCCATTTTATTTTTAGGATAAGATGAGAGTAACATTATGCTCCTGTCAGATTTGTAGACTGGCTGATATGGAGCTTGCAAGGCTGAGAACCTCAAATGGTGGCTTATTCATCACCTCCTTCACTGTCAAGGGGCATGAATCTGTGATCCAAAGTAAGTGAATGCAGACTCTGGATGCCCTGTGCATAGGATTAGAAAAGTCAGATATGGCAGAAGGTGAGAAAGGAAAGTCTAAAATATAAGCCATTTAATTAATATTGGATTGATACAAGAGACGAACACCTTTTGGTAACACATGAAAAAAAGTCTCTTTTCATTCCTTTTAAATCAGTACAGTACTAAAAATTCAACAGCAATTACTGAAAGCAACACTTGATTTTGTGACTTGTCAAGAAAAAATCAATAACATAATGGTTTCAGAAAAACAGTGAGATCTGCTCCCAAGATGTTAAATTTCCTCCAAATAAAACAAAAAACCACAAACCAATAATAATCCATATAAATGCCTATTCCACTCATGAGTGGAAACAATGAAGGTACTGACATGAGTTAGAAGTTGGCAAAAACTATAAAGTAGAAAGTGGAGTATAACAAGAAAAAATGGTGCGGTCAATTATCTAAAAGAAAAGTGATTGGACATCCCTTCTAGGTTTGCCATGTTTGTGCAGATTATAAGAAAACAGGTTAACAAGTGGCGCTTAATTGAGGTCAGCAAAAGTTCATGAATTAGTATGAAAAGTTTATAAATATTTCAGATGAATCTATTTTCCTTTATAACAGAGGAGAAACAAAGAACATGGCTTAATGAGCAAAGTAAAGCAAACACTACCCCCATTATCATGCCCAAAGCGTGCCCATGATTTATTAGGAAAAATGCCATGAGTCACGTAAGCACTGATCTTTGCCGCTCCATGAGCTGCCAAGACTTTCTGAAAGATGACAAATTTACAAGTTATCAAAATAAAACAGAAAGCACCTTTGCTATAGCATAATATTTCTACCTTTTGCGGCATGTAAAAATCCACATACATAGATGTCTTACCTGGCATTCTATTAGGGTTCCACCGGATTGAACCAAATCGTCAACAATCACAACATGCCGACCCTTAGGTTCTCCCTCCTTAATCCGAACTATGCGTTGATCTCCTTCCCGAACTTTTGCACAAACAATCTGCATGTGCATTGTGTAAGTGCTATCAGATGGAAGCATCATTGCAAGTTATGTGTATGTTCACACTAGCAGCTGCTAAACTAGTAATATGGCTTTTGCTAAATTTGAAAAACATTGTTAGATAACTATATGCAATACCATTGGAAAATGCTGCAGTTGCATATGAAATCGTTTCCAAGCACCGTCATCAGGAAAAGCAATTGATATCTGAAAAAGAAGAAAACCAAAGTTGTCATTGAATGTGAGATGGCATGAAAGCAATTACCCATTCACTTTTTCAGTCAATATATATAAAATATAAGCCTGTTTCAGTTCCATTGAAACTAAACAACAACAACAACCAAGCATTTTTCTACTACATGGGGTCGGCTACATGGATCAAACAACGTCATAATGTTCTATCGTAAATCATCTTTATAGACAAACCACCTAAAGCTAAATCCTTCTTAATGGTTTCGCCTATAGTTTTTCTCGGTCTCCCTCTACCTCTAACTATTGGGCTACCCTCCATCTGATCTACCCTTCTTACTTGAACTTCTACAGGTCTTCTCCATATATGCCCAAACCACCAAAGGCGGGATTCTACCATCTTTTCTATAACAAATGCTACCTCAACTTTCTCTCAATGCACTCTTTCCTAGTCATATCTTGTTTAGTATGTCCACTCATCCAATGTAACATTCTCAGCCAATGCAACATTTTCTTCCATGGAAACTATAGAAGATTAATTTCGAGAGTAGACTGACTGGTAAAATATGAGAAACAAGCTTCAAAATGACAGGATATTTGTTAAGTTCATTACTGCAAGTTCACAAGAGCAGTAATTTCCATCACATGCACAAAGGGAAAAGGCAGGACAGTATATAAAAAACAATATAAAAACACAGAGCCACCAAAAATAAATAAATAAATAAATAAGAGTGAAAGCCTCACATTGTCAGAGTCAGGGAGATCCTGGAGCCTTCTTTTAAGCAACGGTATGCCGCTCTCAAAGCATGGTAAAATGTTATCACCAAAGTAGAATCTCTCCTGGATTGCAACAATTAATCAAATAATTATGGCCAGCAATTTTAGAATGAGAAAGAAAGACAAGGATAACATGATATGGACCGACAACAATAACTGTAAAAAGCAATTCTACCAATGTTAGACATGAACCTGCAAGGCATGGATGTCAAATGTCACCAAACTAGTAGGTCCTCCCCTTGAAATCGGTATGTTTGACAAAAGCCTGGCCAGAGTGAAAGCCGTGGCAACATCTCCTTCATCCTCCATACGCTCTGAAGTGCCGGTGGGAAAAAATGGAAGGACAAGGGTAAATGAGGCAATAAACAGTTTTGGCAATGCATAAATGACAGGAATCTGCTCAAAAATTACAGCTGGAGAACTGAATGAGGCCAGAAAAGCTACATGCTGTCCACGAATGCCTTGAGCATTAGGAATGAAAATGTTGGGGAAGCCATCAGGAAACTTCCTGAAGTTTTCAGTTGTATACAGTATTTCAGTGAAAACATAAAATGCACTCAAAATGCAAACAAGCCCAAAAAAGAACAACCGGTAACAATGCACCATAAAACACAGTTTTAACCTCAGGCATCAAGAATAAGGATGGGGCAGCTTAAAAATAAAATTAGAGTTCCAAATATATATTCTGCCCATAATAAAGAGTCCAAAAGCCAATAATTGAACTCAGGGAACAGAACATCTCTGTAATTGAACTCAGAGGGAATAGAACATCTCTGTAAATCACAGAAAAGTTGACAATGGTGAACAAGTGTCTCCCTTTATGAAGTCTGAATACTTAGTACGACATGGGTACGATACGACAAGATACTGGGATATGTGCACTTTTTTGAAATTTAGGATACAATACAACCTAATTATGTTAACTAAAATTTATAGAAAAATATATATTTTATATAGGTGCGGAATATTTGTAAAGAAAGAAATATTGATCATTTCTCATTAATATATAACTATAATGATCACAATTTACAAAAAGGTACTTGTGATCATAACGAAAAAATGCACTTTCTGCCATTATCATAATATATTATTTCCCTATGTCAGAATATCAACAAAAGTATCTTCAGTAGAACTCAAAGTAAGTCTAGGCTCTATATATACAATAGCCAACAATTCAAAAGCATGTTTACTAAATTAGTGTCTAATGCTGACTGATTCATTCTCTTCTCTCCCGTTACGTCATCAAGTGGATCATGTATAAATCCGGAAGTATCCTATGAGTATCTGACAAAAAATAAAAATAAAATAAAAAAGGATACTTCTTGGATACAGAGTATCGATGTTAGATACGGATACCACACGGATAGTTTTCCATTTTTGGAGTATGTGGGCTTCATATGTTTCCCTTCAACTGATCACCGAAAATGGAAATTCTCTATTTTGAATGTCAATGTGAATCCAATCCATGATTTTCTCGTAATGGGTATTTCCAAGTTCCCAAATTTTAACCACGATGATATGAATTCCGGCACAAAAGTGTAATTTAGCTTAATGGGTATTTCCAAGCTTCCAAATTGTAACCATAATGATAGTATCAATTCAAGCATAACAGTGCACTTTTGGTAGAGAACAGTGATGGAAAAACGAAAACAGGTAACCACATTGGTCAAAATAACAAAAAAGGAAGAATCAGTGCATGCTGAGAAATGCAGTGGGAATGAAAATGAACGAACCCCCATGAGATGGTGCGAAGCTCAATGGCGTCAGACTCGGCAGCGATCTTCTCGGCGAGGGACTTAGTCTCGGCGCAGTAAAAGAGGACAACCTTTTTGGCATTCTTGGTGGAGAATTGAGAAGCAGAAGTAGCAGCAGAAACGGAGACCAATGAAGAGAGAAGAGGTGTTGTTGTTGTGGATGGAATTGTCTTTGTTCATGTCGGAGACGTGTTCAATTGTAAAGCTACGATGATGATGATGATGGCTGTCGAAGCTTTTGATCTCGCAATTGAAACTGAAACTGTAACGGTTCTTCGATTTGAGCGGTTTGGGAAGAAGCAGAGAGTGAGAGGATATGATTTTGAGGGATTTGTTTGAAGGTAGCGAGAAAGACGGAGCGGGTGGCGTGGCCGCCATTGTCGGCGGTCACCGGCTGATCAGTTATTTGGGGGTAGTTGGAGTTGTTGGGTTTTGAATTTGGTACAACTGTACTTCATGGTTCATGTTCTGTTCCGTTTTGCTCATTGCTCATACTAACTAAGCCCAGGTTTTGTTTAAAAAAAAAAAAACTAAGGTAAGGTAAGGTAGGGTAAGGTATTTTTTCGGTTTTTTTTTTTTTTATCTAGGAAACGTCGTAGTTCTATTTGACCGCCCTGTTCTGTTGTGTTTAAGGGTGATCATGGGTCAGGTTCGGACGGGTTCAAGTCCAAAATACCCAACCTGAATGAAACCGACGAGAATAAAATGTAATCTATTTCCGTCCATTTTGGTCTACGGGTTGATCGGGTGGCAGGTTGGTTGGGTGGTTTGCAATGGGTCAGGTTTTTTTATTATTTTATTTCAGGAAAAAAAAGAAAAAAGAAATAGGTAGCCCAATAGACTCCCATAACCCATAAATGAATCCCAACCAAATAAACAGAGAAAAAAACAAAAAAAAATCCATATCTGGGATCCAGGGCAGGATGAAGGAATGGCATGATCTTTTTCTCCCCTCTTCTGCTACAACCCTAGTCGTTGCCCACACCTACCTCCACGATCTTCTTTGAACCAGTAACAGTTGGTGGTGTTGAACGAAAATGACGACGGCGAGCTAATGAAGGAAGGAATGGCATGACGAGAAAGAAATGGAGACCACGGCGGCGTGCGACTGAGTGGCATGATAGAGACCATGGCGAGGTTGGTTGGAGTTGGATGTTCGCGAGAAAGGTAGAGGCGTGGTGGATCTGTCGGCGCATAGGTAGGATCTAGACTGCTGGTGGAGGAGCGGATGACGGGGCGGTGGACGGCGTCGACGAGGTCTTGCGGTGGAGGATGGTTGGACAGGGACACCTGGGACAATCTCTGACTCTTTGGTTCGTGATGATCTGATGGAATGGGTGGTGGGTGGATCTGCTTTTGTTATTCTAAGTAGAGAAATGATTTCAAATATGGGTATGACCAGGAGGAAAGATAAGTTTCGGTCGGGTTCGGTTATCGGTGAGTGCAAATTAGCAAAACTGAACTCATCTATTGTCACCCGTGTTAATCTTATTTTTTCATCCGTTGACCCGTTGACTTGACCGAACCCGTCCATTTCATCAAATTTTAAAACGGTTAGCTCGGGTTCAGGCGGGTCACGGGTTCTTGATCACCCGTACTTGTGTTGTTGACACAGTGACGCATATAATATACCATGAGATTCAGGCAAAATTCATTTAAGATAGTGTTTAGCTAATTTTTTTAGAAATGACAAATTTTGATTTCGGATTTTTTTTGGGCTAAAAGGTTTAGATTAGGAGAATGCGTGTTCCATTATAAGGTCCGAGAAGACAATCAACGATAAACGAAAGGTTCAACCAAATATGTCAATGCCTGATGGAGATTTCAAATATTAATTTACAAAGGAAATTTCTCTCTCTCAAATATTTGGAAATTTGTGTAAAACTTAGAATGTCCATATTTAATTTTGATCAAAAAATTAAAAAATTGATTTAAAAACAAATGTGAAAAATAATTTTAAGGAACAACATGATCAAATATTAAGGACTGAATCAAAATGTAGCTAAAAATGCAGTAAAG
Source organism: Ammopiptanthus mongolicus (assembly GCA_039655645.1). NCBI lineage: Eukaryota > Viridiplantae > Streptophyta > Magnoliopsida > Fabales > Fabaceae > Ammopiptanthus > Ammopiptanthus mongolicus. The sequence continues at coordinate 91,364,948 of CM077343.1, forward strand.
ATGCAGATAAATAAAAGTAATTAATAAGCAGACAAAACAAATGCAATTAAAGGTATATAAAAGCAGTGTAATGAAAATAAAAAGATAAAAGCAAATAAAGAAAGCAATAAGATACAAATATGTAATATATATTTAGAGCTCGTTTGTTACAGATTTTTTTTTGCGTAATAATTATTTTTTAAAAAATGATTTTTCACCCGAAGAAGCTGAAACAAACGGGTTCAGAATGACCTATAAGACTTGTGAGAATGTGTACAAGTATTTTCACCCCCCTTGATTCCTTCATCCTCGAGTCTATTTATAAATTAAAAAAAAAGAGTAATTGTCATTCTAACAAAATATTGACAATTATTCTGGCCTAAAATAACTTTCTAATCAATAATGACACTTACCTTATTTAATTATTACATGTTTTTTTTTTACAAGTAATTATTACATTCTTAATCTAACAACTCCTACTTTTTAAATTATAATCTTCGTAGTTTGAATTTGTAATCGGAATCTAGACATGAAATCACTTGAAACTATCTCTTAGGTCAAAAATATCTTTTTGTAGTTAGTAACTTCACTATCTTGCATTTTTTTTGCGCATAAGAGTATTCTCCAACAGATAATGAAAGACTAATCCCTTTCAAGATGTAGAGATCGTCGAGATGAATTTTACTTCTCCTAATAAAGTATTTTCCATTTACATGGCAGGGATCGACTCCTTAACAACATGTTTAAGAAACTCGACTATATATCAACTGTATTAGGCCTTATTAGTAATTATCTTGCCTTCTTAAGTATTATGTTGTCATCCTATATCTTATATTTTTCTCTTCAACTTGAATATACCTTTTGTCTTCAATCAAAACTGTCATTTTCTTTGCTCATGTGAAGGAAATTACTTAATTTGTGATACGTATAGTTGCATTTATAAAATGAGTTAGCATTTTTGTGATTTCTCTATCTAAAAAGGGATTGATCTCTGACTATCGAACGAATGACGCATTTGACTCGCAGCAAACACCCGACAATATATGAAGTTATGAACAACTTTCGCCTATCATTTTGTTGGCAAAAAAAACTTATAGAATTGAAAATTTTATCTCAATAATATAAACATGTAGTAGTGTGCAATGTATGGAACAAAGCTGGAGAAAAGACAATGAAATACATGTGAAAATTTCATTTTGTCGTTCCTCTGCAAATTTTATTACTGGACAGGCTTCTGGGGCATGAGTGATGCATTTATGCTATTATACTCCAAAAGTCCAACTGCCTTGGTTAGTCACTTATTAGGTCCAAGCCCATGTTCAATATAGGTTTCCTACCAAGTGACACTTGCGTTCATTTTTTTTTTTTTTTATAACTATAATATAAATACGAAATATTCATCATCGTTAGTAATGACTAATCTCCATCGAAAAACTTGTTGGGCATATAATGTGAATTCTTCTCTTTCAATCAGGTTTTCTCCATACACCTACGTTCCTTTAATCATTCACTACTAATTTTTAGAGTTATGTTATTTATACAACTCATTGAAACCTCTACACCATAATTATATATTTTAACATACTTGCTTATGTTTTCTTCCTCTCTTTTTATCAATTTAACCAACAAAAAGTGGGATAGTGATGTACATTGCTGGATATAAAAAAAAGTTTCCGTAATTTTTATCTTGACAACGAACCAAAAACTAAAATTGCTCTTGAACATGGATGAATCTGCCTGAATTTCAGCATCTAAAGTGAGAGCTTTAATTTAGAGGAAAATTTGAGAGATGCATCATTCCTTACTACTACCATTGCTCTCTTATATGATCATATGATATTCTGGTCACTTATTGGTGGCATGTGTGCAACTTGTGGCATCAATAAATTATTCCTCAAAATGAACATCTTATTGTGCATTTAATATATTTTTATGTAAATGGAAAGATAGGAAATATACCATTTAAATGAACAATTACTATTTGTCTGTGTGTGTGTCACACATTAGAGAAAATAGTAGTCTTGTATTTACGTGGTGTATATATAGTGATTTCATGTAAAGTTGGTGGAGATATTATATATTAATTTTGATGTATCTTCAATATATAATTTTTTTACATTGTCAAATTATATATCATCTCGTGTGTGATTTTTATAGTAGCTATTATAAAAATTAAATGTGTTTAATAATGTGATAATGCATGATTAATTGATTGTATAAAAAATATTTATAATAACAGTACATTACAATTAAATTGATATATATATATATATATATATATATATATATATATATATATGTATGTATGTATAATATTCAAACTTGAGTATAAAAAGTTACATTAAATTATGATTTAAACGAACACTAAAATATTTAGTTAATAAAAAATAATAATTAAAAAACAAATGTAATGCACAATATATTTGCTAGTTAGAATAATCTTAGAATCATTATTTCAATCACTAATATCATACAATTAAAATATAACTAACTTAACTAACAAACCAACAAGGCTCATCACAGTTAATACATATCTGGGAGTATGCTGTCAGGGATTTGATTCATGTCGTATGTATGAAAAAAATTTGTTGGGATATGCAAAATACACTTTAATGATCTCTATATCTCACAAAGGATTAATCTTCGACTATCGATTGGATGATACCCTTGATGCCCATAAAAAAATATATAACTAACTTAAACCCTTCTCAAATCTTAATCTCCACCTAAAGAATTGTCAATTGTCAATTCTACACACATTGAGTAATAACACAATCAAAATAATATATCACGGCCGCCACCACCACTACCACCGTTGTTGTCGGTGTCGCTACCGCCATTACTATTGTCCATACCGCCACAGCCAATTCTAAGGAGTTGAATTAAAATTATAATTATATACCTTATTTTTTTTTTACACAACCCAAACCTCGAATTTATAATTTTGAACCAATTCTAATTCTGTCAAAATTGAAATTAAAATTAAATTATAAACTACAATTCCAATCTTATCGTTCAATCAAAGATCAATCTAACACTAGAATTATACTAGTATTTGTTTGGACTTCTATTAATCCGCGTATTTTATTTTATTAAAATAAATTAAATGAGCAGCCTATTATTTTCCCGTATGACTCATAATTATATTGAGTTTAAAAGCTACTGTATTTATTTATTTTTATGATTTGATTTCTCTAAAGTGAAAAAATAAGGATGTATTCATCATTATTTTGATAAATGTAGAGATATCTTAACTCACTAAAAATGATCCAATGATAGATACACTCTTACTTTCTGGATTTGATAAAAACATAGATATTTTAACCCACTAAAAATGATCCAATGATAAATACTCCCTCCGGACCTATATATAAGCAAAAAAAACTAACTTCACACGTATTTAGAAAGTTAGTTATATTAGTTTAATTGTCTTGATTTGTATAAAAAATAAGTTATAATTACTAAACTATCCTTTCTTGAAAGTGTATAATATTCTTGGAAGTTATGTTTTTGGAGTGTATAATGCTCTTGAAAAAATAAAAAAATAATTAATCAAATGGTATTTTTAAAATACTAACATTAAATAGAATTGATTTGGTTGACTTTTATTTATATTTGAGTCCAAAAAAATTTAGATATTTTTTCTTTATATATAGGTGAGGAGTATCTTTATTTTTTTACTTTAACGAATTTATCATGTTTGAGGAGTGAAATTGGATTTGGCTCAATAATAAATGTGCCGGATCGTGGTGTACATCAAGACATCAAGCAAGTTGTCTGTGATGGATTATATGCCATTGAGACGACAAGATGCTTCTCTACTCTTAACATGACTCCATTTAAGTATCGGTCACACGAACAAAAACGTTTAAGTACTGAACTGCGGTTGATGTGTACGTTATTATATCCTTTCGCTTTAAGAATGCGATAAATTACTTTTCGGTAAAAAAAAAGTTCTTCAAAAAATACGTTATGTTAATAATTTATAAATTTATATTTAATATTCCAATTACTAGTATATATCCTATCAAATCTTAAATATAAAATCTGGCATAACTAAGGACGCCTTTTGATAAATAATATAACTAAATATTTATTTAATAATTTTTTTAAAAATAGATTAAAAATAATTTATTTTCATAACTTTCTTTAAGGATCAGTTTGGATAAATAATTTATTTAAGCGCTTATATAAGAAAGGTTTATGTAAAAAACTTTCATGACATAAGTTTTTTTAAAATTAAGTTATTTAGTGTTTGGATACATACTCAAAGAAACACTTTTAAAATCTATAAAATATACAAAACCACTTTTAATATAATCTTTGACACAGATTTTTTCAATAAACTAAACAAATTGATTTCATAAAATAAGTCAAAAACAGCTTTTGTGGTGAAAGCCAAATAAGAAATAACAAATTGTGGAACAACTTGGATGAGTCAGTAGCGGAGGTTTCCTTCAGAGCTCTCCTTGTTCTAGATGATGGGACTCGTGCAAGGCCTATCAGTAATTTTAGCAGCAACCAAGTGAGTCACTCTGATATGCAGGTGCAACGGCGATGTCCTGGATGCACCATTCTTTGTCAGGGAGCAGAAGATGGGAATTGATATTTGCCTAAGGGATGACATAGGTACCTTTATCCTAGCTAAGTCTCATTGGAGGGACTCGGTTTTACCTGTTAGAGATGGGAAACCTATGCTTTGTTGTTGGCTATCAAATGGATACAGAATATGGGTATGCAACATGTTGTTTTCGAGTTGGATTGTAAAGTTATGGTGGATAGTATCCATTCTGATGAAGCAGAAGTTTCTGAGTATGGTTGCCTTATTGCTCACTGCAATTAGGAGCTGTTGTGTTAACTTGTCTGTATAGTAGTGTGCAATTTGCTAGCAGAACTGTGAATGTTTTTTTCTTTGTTATCATGTTTGTAATTCAGACTCTTCTTATATTTTAATGATATAAGCTGTTTTGGTTTAAAAAAAAAGTGACTTATTTAAACTTACATAAAAACTATTTTTTTTAACATAAAAACACTTACACGAGTCGAGAAGCTCTAATAAGCTGTAAGCTATGCTATCCAAACTGAACCATAAGCTTATTGAAATAAGTTAAATAAAACTTATAGGAAGATCATAAACTATTTTCACAAGCTATTTGCGTAAATATTTTTTATAAGTTATTATGATAAGTTTTTCCCAATGTCGACCTAAAACTGATAAATCTATATATCCAAACCTTTTTTTTTTTTTAAAAACAATAATGTTCAATACAGTTAGTAGATACCTGAGTTCTTTAAACATGTTGTAGGGGTTTGATTCCTGCCTGTGTAACACATAATTTTTTTTGGATGAGACAAAACTCACTTCGATAATCTCTACACCTCTCCGACTATCGGTTGGGATATCTTGATGCCCACAAAAATATATATCTAAAGCTTTTTGGACCATCCATTCAAACAACGTGAAACATTTTTTACATTATCTTTTCAATTTGTGGGAGAGTGACATATTTATCAAAAAAAAAAACCACCCTTTTCACGATCATGAGAGAATAGGTAAAAACAAGAGAAAGATAAGTAAAGTTGGAAGAGGCAAAATCTAGCACAAACAAACATGAACCACTCCACCAAGAGACAATGACACATGTAAATTTGTAAAGCACAAGCAGTTACTTAACCAAAAGGCCATAGATCTGTTATCTTCTGAGACCTGTAGCCCAAAGCTAGTCCACAATTCATGCTCGAGCATTATCCCTTTGGTTTTAATATAGCGAGTTCAATATCCAATAATCCGTTTACACCTTTTTCAGTGGCTCTGGTGATGCCATTGTTCTCACCAACTGCCACTGCCACATAAATAAAGTTTTTCCTAGAGACAAATAATAAAACATTAAAACTCACTCTCATGTGTCAGACACGTATAACATTGTAAACTACTTCGTGTTTCTCACTGAACACTTCAAGCAAAGGTGGTCGCTTGACTCGATTGCAAGTGAGTCCACAACACACTGCTCGGTCCCCAAAAGCTTCAAACCAATTTCACAGGTAATCATTTCTCAATTCCACTCGATCTACAGCACCCACTTGCATTAAAAAGCTAAAAATCGAATCTTTTGCCTTTTGTGTCAACTGGGGAGGGGGATACTTGTTTCCCATTTTTTATTTTTTGGGGTTATGATCGTTTTGGTCACAAGCTTGAAGGGTTTTGTCAGGAATCTGAAATGGATTGGGAATTCTGTTACAATTTGACTGTAATTTTCTTCGTTATATATCATGTATCGTTATTACTGGCCTTTCTAGTTTCTCTGTAATCATGCAATTTTTCTATACTTCGTATCGTCATTTTAAAAAATCTGTCTTGGGAGCCCAGGTTCTTTAGCGCAGAAGCTTTTGCATTTTTACTGGTCTGGTTTATTTCTATTTTCTCTATTGTCTTGCAAATTTATTGATGTTGCATTTGTTTCACCATATGGAATATGCTATGTCCCTTAAAATACTACTATTCTATGACATATGATCTTTGAATATTTGATAAAGATATGATTAAGAAGGTGAAGTCTAATTATGGAGAAATACTTGCATAAGCATTCAGTCTTTACTTCAATAGTTAGCTTCTATGAAGCCCGGCTACTTTACGAAACATATGAACATTTTTTTGAAATTCAGGATACGATACCGTCTAAATACGTTAATTTTTTTTATAGAAAAACATATATTTTATATAGATGCGTAATATTTGTAAAGAAAAAAACATTGATCATTTCTCAAATAACTAAGATGATCACAATTTATTAAAAGATACTTCTGATCATAACAAAAGAATACAATTTCTGCTTATATCATAATGTATTCTTTCCCCTATGTTAGAATATCAACCAAAGCATCTTTAGTAAAACTCAAAACAAGTCTTGGCTCAATACAATTGCCAACAATTCAAAAACATCTTTACTAAATTACTGTCTAATGTTAACTGATTCAGTCTCTCCTCCCCATTACCGTCATCTATAAAAAGCATGACCTCTAAGTCTGATTCATCAAGAGACAACTCTGCCAAAGGGATACTTCTTGGATACGTATCCGGAAGTATCATACGAGTATCGGGTAAAAGAAATTTTAAAAAGAATTAAAAAAAAGGATACTTCTTGGGTACGTATCCGGAAGTGTCCTATGAATATCGGTATCAGATACGGGTAGGACACGGATACGTTTGGAGGATTATCCAGGCTTCATAGGTTAGCTTGAATCCTGTTATTCAAGAATCAATAAGACTGCAGTGGCACCCCTATGTTCCTAAATCAAAACATTTCACATTTATTAGGATATGGTAGTCTTATGCTGCTTTATTTCACGAGTCATGACCGGACAGTTTACATTTTTTCTTTGGTTTAATTAATTTGTAGGTCCTTTAACTATTTAGTAATTTTCAAATAGGTCCCTAAACTTAAAAGATTGTAATTGGATTCCTGAATTTTAAAAAAAATTGTAATTGAATCCCTCGTACACATCTACGTTAGAGTTCCTTAAGTTTCCGTTAAGTGACCTATCCACTCGTATATTTGTGAGTCCCTGAACTTTATGGGAAAATTCAAATAGGTCCCTATACTTTTTGGAAAAATTCAGGTCCCTATACTTTTTGGAAAAAATCAAATAGGTCCCTCTATTTTTTGGAAACTCTGACGGACTCAATTACAATTTTTTCAGAAGTTGAGGGGTCCAATTACAAACTTTTAAAGTTCAGGGACCTATTTGAAATTTCCAAACAGTTCATGGATCTACAGATTAATTAAATGTTTTTATTTTCACTCTTTTAACTATTCTGGTTAACAGCTGGTTTGATTTTTTTGTTAGTTTCGATTTTTTCTTATTCAGTAACATCTGCAAGAATTCTTTTGCTTCACCATGCCGCCAAAGCCTTTAGACTATGAGTCAATAAATGAAAATGTGAAGAAGGCTCAATATGCTGTCAGAGGTGAATTATACCTTCGAGCTTCTGAGCTTCAGAAGGAAGGCAAAAAGGTATAGTGTCAGTTCTTTTCCAGGTTAAATGCAGAAAGTTATATTTGTTTGATTTGCACCTTAGGTTGGGGGATTAAATTGGACCTGATCATTAGATTCCTTTCATTGAATTTGCCTTTTATTTGCTATTATAAAGGGCAGAGTTTTCATAGGATGTATGCAAGCTATAAAGTAAGTTGAAGCCTGCTATTGCAAATTGTTCATAGATTCTCAGATGTTTTTAGAGGGTCTCCTATAAGTGTGCTCCTTGTTGAACAAGTTGTAGTTGTTGTGTATGTAGCTAGAATCCTAGACCTTTATAACATGGCCATCATGGTAATGGTAGCATGTTACATACTACATTTTGTCCTTTTTGAAACTTTATAATAAGCATTTCATAATACCCAGCTCTAGTTCTTAATAGCTTAAATGCCTTGTTGGCAAAGTTGTTTTTCTAATTTTTTTTCTTGGAAACATCTTCAATAAGGCAAATCAGTTCTGTGTGTTAAAGTCTTTAGCTGCTGTGAATTGAACCTGTTTATATTTTTATTGTTGTCAACTTTGGTATCTTGAGAGTGGATTTGCATAAAAGAGCAAGTATTACCTATGTATTTATGTAAATCTAGTGTTATTGCGGATACTGTCACCTTATAGTTGAGTTGCTCAAAAGAATTATTTTTGTATTCACGTCTTCATCTTCTATTTGTGCTCCTGCTCCCATTCATATTACACTAACTCATTTTAAATTGTTGGCAGATTATATTCACTAATGTTGGCAACCCACATGCTTTGGGACAGAAACCATTGAGCTTCCCTCGCCAGGTTCAGCATAACTATCATATTTCTACTTCTACTGGATCTCCCTTGTAATTTTTATAATGTTACTGCTAAACTTTACTCCTTATCTAATTAAATTGTTGGTGTGTTAAAATACTTTGTGTTGATTATGCTAAACTACAGCAATTTTTCTGTTGCAGGTTGTTGCTTTGTGCCAGGCTCCGTTCCTACTCGATGATCCTAATGTGGGTCTGCTATTCCCTGCTGATGCAATTGCAAGAGCTAAACACTATCTCTCGTTGACCACGGGTGGTTTAGGTATTCATATGTCAACTATCTTCACTGTTTTATAACATGGTAGAGGTTTACATATTAACTAGCAGGTATAATAATTTAAGCAATATCTGGCAACAAAAAGCTGCATTATTTGATAAAATCTATTTTATCAGTTAAATACTGTCCATGTTAAAAATTAATAGATAACATTTATCAATTGCTTAGAGGTTGAGCCTTGGCACGATGGTAAGGTTAGCTTTGTAACCTTGTCTCAGGTTCTAATCGTGGAAACAAGCTCTTCACTTGCAAGGATAAGTAGTTTGCATACATCTAACCTCCCAAAAACCCCCAGTGGTCTGAGGCTGGGAGCCTCATGCACTGGCCATCCCTTTTCAGTTATCAATTGTTTCATGTTTAGTGTGGAAAACTAGCTTTTTCTAAATTTTTAGGAAACAAGGAAAATACTAAAAAGTAGTTTATGAAAAATAAAAACTGTGTATTGAACAATAATTTTATGCTTTTTCTCCTTCTAAAATAAATGTTAGAGATACAATAAAAGTCATTCGTGTACCCTTACATAGCAGCTTAAGCTTTTGGCAGAGTTGGTTTATCACATGGTATCAGATCCTATGTGACTAAGCGAGTGGCCATGGGTTTGATCTTTGTTGCTTCCATTCTTCTAAATAAAAGTTAAATATATGCACATGGTGAAGATGGCCGGTGCATTATCTACGCTTCAAGTCCAAAGGGCATTTGCATTCATGTGTCTTCACCTAACAACTGAAGCTTTTGAGAGAGTTGGTTCATGACAATAGTTTTCTGAAAAATGTAGACAATTTTCATTAACTGAGCACACCAGTCAAGGTCTTGGTATTTCTAGTTTGATTTCAGAATTCTTGATGCAATGCCAGAATATGACCGTAAAATTTTAAGGTAGCCTTTATATCGGGTTTCTGAGTTTTCCTTTTAATTATCCTTTGTTTACTTGCCTAAGGATTTCGGATCAATTTTGAAGTAAACAAAGTAGAAATTGCTCCAAATAGATGGTTGCATTAACAGAATATTAGGGAATAGTTTAGCTGAGCAAGTCTTTACATATAATTAGTGGTCATCCACTCGCAATCTGTCACATGGAAAGAGAGCTGGAATTGAAGAATTAATTGCTGATACAACGCCCCCTCCAGCAAAAGAAAAGCTCTTCCATTGCCTCTCAAGGACCTTTTAGCTCTGGGATTTCTTTTGCATCAACGTCTAAACGATATTAATTGCTTCGCAATAAGAACTTAGAAAGTTTTTAGGTCTAGTAGAATTCTTCTTCGCCTGCAAATATTTTTTCCTGTTACCATCTAAAATTTTCATCTTACTACTAGGAGTGTATCATTGGGGGTTTACTAATTCTTCTCCTTATAACAGACTTAGGAGTTAAGATTTTATTTGATCTGAGAATCTCCACTAATGAACTGCAACTAATGGTATATTGTAGGTGCTTATAGTGACTCTCGAGGCCTTCCAGGAATAAGGAAGGAAGTGGCAAAGTTCATACACAGACGTGATGGTTATCCAAGGTCACATACTGTCCCATTCCTTTTCCTCCTTTATATCGTAAACACATTTTTTAAAGGGGTTCTTAAGCTTAGTTTCCAAGTTGTTAGGCAAACGGGTTAATTGCTTCGTGCTCCATTTACAGTGATCCAGAGCTTATATATCTCACTGATGGTGCTAGCAAGGGTGTGATGCAGATCTTAAATACTATCATTGGAGGTCAAAGGGATGGGGTAAAAAAGTCTCTTTCTTATTAGTAATTTAGTTTTCTATATTCACGGTGCCATTTCAAAGATTTGCCCAACACTTCTTATTGCCAGATTTTGGTTCCAGTCCCACAATACCCGCTCTACTCAGCAACAATTGCTCTCCTTGGTGGTTCTCTTGTTCCATACTACCTCGAAGAGACAGCGAATTGGGGTCTTGATACTAATGAACTTCGTCGATCAGTTGCACAGGCTCGCTATAATGGAATAACTGTATGTGTTCTGTCTTCACTAATGTGATTTATCCACTTTATTTCTAGATTAAACTTATACGACTAGATGCTTAAATGCTTGAAAGACACTGAATCCATGTGAAGACATGAACCTTCTCATATTGAAACCAGCTGTTGCTCATACATTTTTTCCTGTCCCTTCTTAAGGTGACAACCAGAAATGGCTGGTTGTTTCATGTAACAGAGGGAAAAGAAACAAAATGATAGTGTATGGTTGATTGATGAATAATCTTCCCGAATGCAATTATAAAATATCTTGGCTGTTTCTTGGAACGGTTTTTCTGCCAGTGACGAAATCATGATGAATCAGTTTTTGTAAATTTGAGTTTCAAAACTTAATATCCTTTGATACGTTCTCCTAATTTGTCAAAATCTCATCTTATCCATTCATATAATGCCTTATTTGCTTGAAACAATAAATTTTCTTATAAATTGAAATTTGATCAGGTTAAAGCAATGGTGATCATCAATCCTGGAAACCCTACCGGTCAATGCCTTAGTGAAGCTAATCTAAGAGAGGTTTTGCAATTTTGTTATGAAGAAAAGTTAGTCTTGCTTGGAGATGAGGTTTACCAGCAGAATATATATCAGGATGAACGACCCTTCATTAGTTCTAAAAAGGTATACTTTGTTGTGTTGCTAATCTGATGTTTTGCCTCAGTTGTTAACGTGATCTAATGCTATATAACTATATATTTTTATACACAAGGTTTTGATGGACTTGGGGCCACCTATAAGCAAGGAAGTCCAGCTTATTTCGTTTCACACCGTGTCCAAAGGGTATTGGGGTGAATGTGGACAGCGGGGTGGATATTTTGAAATGACCAACATTCCTCCAGAGGTTTGTCTTTATATAACTCTCGTTACTGAATTTTCTTGCACTTACTGCGTTTCAAGCTGAGATTTCTTGCAATGTTTGGAATATGCAAAAATTGGAGTACAGATATATACCTAATTCCTGTTGAGTTCTTAAAATCATTGAGGAACTCATGTTAAAACACGGAGTGGTAGAAAGTTGTTGAACATAAACAAGGAATACAAAATATATACATCAATATCAAGATGTCAATGACTTTAGTGCTCCAAATTTTACAGTATTATATGTTAACCAATATTGTTGATACTTGGTGCCACATGAATTGTAATGAACTGAATTATTTTGCTGTGGTAAAATAGTTTTTTGCACTCATTTGTCTCTTGTCTAGATGTAGGACCTTCTGACTTACATGTGATGTGTTCAAGCACATTGTCAGACCTTCAATCTATGCTGTAGCTACACTGCTGATGTTTTTGTTTGATTCTTACTATCTTTTGCAGACAGTTGATGAGATCTATAAGGTTGCATCAATATCACTCAGTCCAAATGTTCCAGCACAAATATTTGTGAGTTGGAGCTGAATGTTTCACTGTTAGATATTTTAATTTGGACTCAGTATTTATTTAAAGTATAATTTCATTTACTGCTCTCTTTCCCCTCCCCCCTTTTCCTCATCCTTTCCCCTATCTTTTACCTTGTTCTACAGATGGGGCTTATGGTCAATCCACCCAAACCTGGAGATATTTCTTATGACCAATATGTTAGGGAAAGGTAATCATGATAAGACTAATTGCTAAATGTCAAATTTTTTTTCCAGTTAACTTTGATTGCCAAAATAGGTTGTGTTTGAATGAACATGAGAAATTCAGAATTTCTCCCACACCTTACCAATTGTCTGAAGTCATAAGAAAACATGGCCTAGGTCATGAATTGACAATTATCTGTATATGCAGCCAAGGAATACTCCAATCACTGAGGAGAAGAGCAAGGTTAATGACTGATGGATTCAACAGTTGCAGAAATGTTGTTTGTAATTTTACAGAAGGTATAAACAATAGTTCTTCCAAAAGAATTTTGACGTTTTCTCATGTCAATCTTTGATTGTCTTGTTTATGGTAAATCATTAATGATTCCTTGAGTTTTGTTTAGGTGCCATGTATTCATTCCCTCAAATAAGACTGCCACCAAGAGCTATAGAGGCTGCTAAACAGGCTGGAAAGGTTCCAGATGTTTTCTACTGTCTCAAGCTTTTGGAAGCCACTGGCATATCCACTGTTCCTGGTTCTGGATTTGGACAGAAAGAAGGGTACATACTTTTTCATTTATTTTCTGATGTTTACCCGTGATCTAGATTAATTTGTATACTTTCTTCTATGCCATTCTTTAGAGCATGCCTACTCCCATGGCTGTGTCATACAATGAGATTGTGATTTATTTAACTTGGTCCAATAAGAAAATTATACGCGATTATTTTCTCCACCATTCATGCAGCAACTCTGTATACAGCACATATGATGAAGAAAATTATAAATATTCCACTGGTTTTCTGTTTCTACTTTCTAATGCTTCTTTGTGTCAAACTTTTGAATGTAGGGTCTTCCATTTGAGGACAACTATTTTACCAGCTGAGGAAGACATACCTGCTATTATGGATAGTTTCAAAAAGTTCAATGATGAGTTCATGGAGCAATACGAAGACCATAGAGGTTATTCAAGGATCTAACAAAATCATCGTAAAAGTTGCATTATTATCATGCGCTTTTGTAAGCAGTTCAATCCATCCCTTCAAAAACATAACCTCCTCTATGCGGGGCGTCTACTTGTCCTCCATTGGAGAATATTCTTAAACCTTATCTTTTCTTCTATATATCATCTCTAAACTGACAATCTTTCATGTATATTTAATCTCTCTTGCACATTTATTATGTTGTGGCATGCATGACCAAACACTCGTCTTGAATATGAATAATATACTTCTTTCTTAATGTCCTGTGTTTTATAATTCCTAAGAAAAGGTTCCACATGGATATATAGGTATTACAAGATGCATGGCCCTTGTGACCTGAAACTGATACATTGTTATTCAGAAGAGGACGAGTTTCTATTGAAATCGAAACTCCAATATATCCCATCTTCCAAAAAAAAATACTATGTGGAGCACACCCTTGAAACTGCACTTTCCTATAACTACTGTTAATTCATTAATGATTTCAAATAATTAAAGATTCCCAGGACAACCGATGTGGTTATCATTTACATGCAGAATATTGCTTCTTACAAAATTGAGAATGATCACGTATAGAAGCAACAAAATTGATTCTTGATTATTCACCCCCCAATATATTTTGGGTTGCCCTTTCAACCATGGTTTGTCTTCAGTAATTATAATAGTATTCAACAAGGTTGAGTAAGTGGAAAATACGAAAATGAAAATTTTGGAGTTGTGTAATCATTTTGTACTTGCATCATTTGCATCATCTATCATTTTTTTTTAAAATTTTTTTTTACTTAATTAAACTTATATTTAAGTATTTCACATATGAGAATGCATTCGTCAAGGGGTTGGGACGTTGGCATCTATCAAAAGGAGGTCAAACAATTGGAGAACTATCTAAAGGCCTTGTTGCACGCAAAATTTGTTGTCCAAATAAACAAGCCGGGTACTATTGGAATCAAGAACATTCTTATAGGCTTGAGTGCTGAAATTTACATATATCTTATAAGCACTAGATAGCAACCATGATATTTAATAGAAGAGTAATAATGTTTTGCACGTTACATTGGTTTGGGATTGTATACTAAGAAATAGGATTTCATATAGTGGTTTTGGTTTATGCTTGATGGCACCGCCAATTGGTTTGGTACCAAGTCCAATGTTGTTGTTATTGGCTTTATTATTATAGTTGTTGTCCTTGTCGTCTTATTTGTGCTTGCTTCCCTGCCTTAGCTTAGCTTGGCCATTGATAAATTATGCATTAAAAATAGACCAATTATTGGATCAAGAAGTTGCAAAGATGTGTTGGATTTCTTCACATTTTAATCCGGACGGAGTTTGGGGTAACAGATATTCCTTTTCCAAGTTCTAAAGGTATGGCAACCAAGATGTAAAGCGATTAAGATATGGAATATAGGACACTTAAAAGTAGCTTTGAAGACTACAGGTGTTGCCTAATGATATGGCTCCATTCTTATTCATATCGTTTGATTTTTACATAAAATTCATTAGTTTGTCCATTTTTCTTTTAATAAATAAGAGGAATAGGAATGTCTCAATTTGACTTTCAAGTTAAACCCCAGTAACTGAAACTCTCTTAGCTCGGCACAGAGAGTAGTCTTTTGGTTTTTGATAAGCAAGAAAAGAAAGGAGGAAAGAGTCTTATCTTCCAAAGACTACACCTATTCTATCCATATAAGAAGGCTGAAAATCTATATATTAAGGCAATATATAGTTACTTGGCTCTCAAATTTACCACGAACTGGTTTGCCTCTCTAATAACAATATTGACATGAATAGAGAGAGGAATAATTTCCACAAATATGGCACTTTGCAGGGGCCAATTGAGGGGCCCTTTAGAATTAGTGGGGAAGGAGCGATGGGAAGGAAAGAAGGTCAAAAAATATATTGGGGAGGGATCAAACTCTCCAAACTTTCTTTAATGTCTAAACTCTTAACAGTTGAGCCACATCACCGGGATGAAAGTATCAAACCTTCCTCGATAGAAATATTTCGAATATGGATAGCTACAGGACATGATGATTAAGAATGAATGGATTCAAATCCTGAATGCGCTCTGTTCCTTTCACATTCTTTATTTTTCTCTCCTCCTCTTCTTATAAGGCTTATTATGAGCCCCTTTACACAAATAAAAAGGAAATATTTCGAATATTAATGTGGTGATTGATCGCGACATCAACTCTTAAATTTTTAATTTTTTATTCGGTCATGATTTTGAAAATGTTTATTTATATGGATAAAAAATATGAAGGGAGACTTATATAAAATGCAATGATAATGCAATGATATTTATATATAAAATCTTAAATGACTCCATATTACAGTTATTTATATGTAAATCCAAGATAAAACCAAAAAAATATTAATTACCTAAATATTTTATTCACATTATTTAAATTTTGTCCTTTACTTTCTTTACAATAGAAAAACTACTTTCATAAAACGACCTTCTAACTTCTACATGTCACTTATATTGTGCAAAGGACAGAGTTTTGAGAAATTATATTAATTAATCACGTCAGGTAATTACATCAACTGTGTTAAAGTCTTAAAGATGGGGTCAAGTAATTAATCACGTCAAGTAATTACATCACGCTATAAGCTCGTGACTGAGGCGCTTATCGAATGGGATTACTTTCTCATCCGTTATAAGTTATCCGCTATAAGCTCGTAAAAATGACGTGTCAAACAGACTCTAAATCAGTTGTTTCATGATCAGGGCACTAGTATCATGTCAAATATTGCTTTCACACTGCTAATGTTTATGTAATTAAGACCAAGATGACATCAATAACAAAATGAAACTCAAAACTACCCTTTTATAAATTGAACTTCTGACACAATATTATAAAGTGGAATAATCATATTTAAACAGATTTTATGTTCAAAATCCCATCACAAATTCTCCTGTAAGTTACTGGATAATATAGAGAGATTTGTAAATATAAAATCTCTCGAGTATTATTAGTATTTACAATTAGGGATGAGAATAGGTCAGGTCGCTCGTCGGAGGTCTATGGCCTAACTTATTTAAGATCTACCTAGGCCTAACCTATTTAACAAAAAGGTCAGGTCAAGGCTTTTTAAAAAGTCTATATAGCTAAAGAGGTCAGGTCAAAGCTTTAAAAAAAGTCTATTAAGCCTATCAGGCCGGAGTATTTAACACACACACATATATAATATATAATATTATAATATATTATTTATAATATTTATAACATTTGAAAGTAAATGCCTATTATCCCATTTAAATGTAAAGATATACTTGCATATTTATTTGTGAATGCCTAACGACCTACTTATCAGTATAGACCTGTCAACCTCTTTATCATTAGAGACTTACAAGCCTATTCACAGGTGAAGGCGTATGACCTATTTATAGATGGAGACATATTTAAAGGTTTTATTGAAAAGTAAACTTTTAAATAAGCTTCCAGACCAGGCTTTGAAGTAGGTCAGGCCAGGCTTTAAAATTTAGCCTCAGGTTAATAGACCAGACTCAGGTTTTGAAATTGAAACACAGATCAGACTCAGACTTGTCAGAACCTAGCTCGACCCGTTCGCACCTCTATTTACAACGTAAATGTAGGACCTGCTTCAAAAGTTTGAAGTGGGGTTAACAATGTGTTCTGGGCATAAGAATTAGGAAATCACTTCTGCTTTTTGAGTTGACCCATCATTTGTCACTGGACTTCAATGGTTGAGACTTGAGACTAGATTGAATAGCTCTAATTAATATGTTGAGAATATAAATATATTTAATGATTTAAATCTTATTATAAAATTATAAAATTACTATTAAATCACATACAAGTCTCTCTCATTTCAGATCTATATTACATTCAGAATTTCGATTAATGGTAATTGACGTTAAGTATAACCGGCCTTGTTTTTAAGAGTTTAATTAGTATGTATTATCAGTGTAAAGTTTTTATATTATTAACCAATCAGAAATCATGATATATGAATAATTTTTAAGATAGTTAAAATAAAAGTCAAACATTTTTAATCATATATCAATTTCTAATTTTTTGACAATGTAAAATTTTTTTAGAGTGATAATATATATCAATTAAATTTATTTTTTAATGATAAATCAAATGGAAAGAAACTATGTACAACAGTCGTGAGGGAAAGGAATTGTACCATGTGTAGTAGTATTATATATATCATGTAATTTTGCATACACAGCACTGACTCCACAGAAATCAAATTCTTATAATTTATTTTGTATCTTTTTCTCTTTCTCTTTTCTTATGCAATGGAGTGTGTTCTCATTATATTATCCAAGTCTAAAAGTTGTGTAAGTAACTTTCCAGTATGTATCTTATTATTTCTGAAAATACCAAGCTGAGATTAAAAAACATTGATAAAAATTTTAAATTCACTTTAGGTTGTCAGATAAAAAACATTCAATTTTAGTTGATGATTGATTATTTATAAGTACTATTTTTAAGTCTTTTATTATTAACGCTTGTGATATCTCCTAGAATGTCATGGGAAATCCTAAAACTCACATCAGTGCCTTTGATTTTGGAGTTTGAAAAGCTTAAAAGGGTATCCGAGGATAAGTGACAAATCATAATGAACATCAATCACTAATAGCGAGTGGATATGGGGTAAAAAAACGAAAAAGACGAAAGTTACTCTACAGTATTTTGATTGCATATGCAAATTCTTTTAAAAAAGATTGATTTGATTCTCAAAGCGACACTTTTCAAAAGGGGGAGGGGCGAAATTAAACGGAAAAAAAAAAAGAAGAAAGGTGTTATTTTTTTTTTAAAGTTGAGTTTTTGCTATATCTTTTTATAACAAATTTTTTAATTTTTTTACGAGTTTAATATACATTATTAATATAAACTTTTTTATATTGTCGATCAATCATAAAGTATTTTATATGTGATTTTTAAATTATTTATGATAAGAAATAAAAAATCTTTATACTGATCGTGTATATTAATAAATTTATTTTTTTAATAAATAAAAAATATTAAATATTAGATAATATATTTAATATCTTAATAATATAAAAAGCATTTAATATATTTGTTTAATAAATAAAAAAATAGTAAAATAATTTAGAATTATTCTTGGTTTAATGAACTTTTTGATCCGTGCAAAGTGAACGAGTTTTGATTTCCGTCCCTACATTTTTTTTCGTTGGTTTTCGTCATTTCAAGTTCAAAACATTTGGTTTTAGTAATGTCATTTAGGAAAATTATTTATTATTTATTTTTTAATATATAATTATTAATATTATTATTTAGATTTAATGAACCTTTTTAATCTCTGCAAATTGGGCGAGTTTTGGTTTTCGTCTGTGCACTTTTTCCGTTGGTTTTCATCCCTACAAGTTCAAAACATTTGATTTTAGTCACTGGCGTTAGTGTCTCACCATTAAGTGCTCATGTCAAAACCATACTTTGGAGAACCCACCGTACGTTAGCCACGTGGGCACTTTACGGTGGGTCACTAACGGTAGGACTAAAACCAAATGTTTTGAATTTGCACGAATGAAAATCAACAAAAAAAAGGTGAAGAGAGAAAATCAAAACTCGTCCACACTTTGTAGGACTAAAAAGTTCATTAAACCTAAGTAATAATATTAATAATTATAAATTTAAAAATAAATGTTTTTTCTATGCGACATTAAAAAATAATAATTTAATAAAGGCTAAAATATAATTATGGTCTTTTATCTTATTTTCACAATTCGATTTGGTTCTTTATCTTATAACATTTCATTATTTTGGTCATTTTCGTTAGATTTGCACTAACGGTATTAGTAAACCACCGTTAGTCTTCGGAAACCACCATTCATCGCCAGATTCTGGGTTCTCTCATCAAAATTTGGGTATTAGAGAAAGAAAACAAATCTCTTCTCATTTTCTCTTTCCCTTTCTTCTTCCTTCCTCTTCCTTTTCCTCCTTCTATCTCCTCCTTTCCCCTTCCTCTTTCCCTTTCAAGCTTCAAACAATTGCAGAAATCAATTCCAAACTTCTCTTATTCAGTATCAACAAACAATGAAATTCAAGCATTTATAACTTCATAGAAGAATTAATTTTCCGAGTTCAAAGACTTATCCAGAGAAACATAACTTCAAACTCAAATTGGCATTCAAATCCTCAATTCAAATAATAGTTCACTGTCATGAATCCCAATTTCAACATCTCAAGCCCTAAGTCCCAAATTCAAATTGGCCCCAATTCAACTCCCACTCCTAATTCATAAAATTAAGCAAAACACCAACAGTGAACAACACATTAAAATCTAAACTACTGAACAAGTGAAGCGATATGCATAAAAAACAAATGAGAGGCGTATCTGGTGTCGAATCATGATACGGAAGAACTATCCAAGGTAATGACTCGTGCGTGTGTGCGATGAAAGGGAACGAGTGGAAGAGAAACGATATTATGTGTGTGTGCCCAAGTGATGCGTAACTGTTACAGTGAGGCGAAGAGAGATTGAAAGTGAGGGATGAAGGAGAAGAGAGTGTGGGGAAGAAAGGGAAGAGAAAGAGAAAAGGAGAAGAGATTTGTTTTCTCTTTTTAATACCCAAATTCCGGTGAGGGAACCCAGAACCCCACGGCGAAGGGTGGTTTCTGACGACTAACGATGGTTTACTAACACTGTTAATGCAAATCAAACAGAAAGGACCAAAATAGTACTGTAACGTTATAAGACAAAAGACTAAAGCAGATCCTTTTAAAGATAAAAGACTAAATCGAATTCTAAAAATAAGATAAAAGACTAAAAGTATATTTTAGCCTTTAATATATATGGCAGTGCTCATGTGACGTCATGTTAGCCACGTCAGCACTTAAATGTGGATAACTAACGACAAAGACTAAAAATTAAATGTTTTGAACTTGTAGAAACGAAAATCAATCGAAAAAATAAAGGGAGGAAAAGTAAAACTAGCTCACTTTACATGTACAAAAAAGTTTATTAAACCATCATTCTTTTATAGGTGATGCTAATGAGTGTCCTAAGAGAACTAATTAAGAAAACAAAAAAAAAACAATTTTGCATTGAAAAATCAAGCATATCACCTTTTCAAATATTAAATGTATCAATTTTCAATGAAAAATTTCTTTTTCTTGCTTTTCTTACTTTCTTAACAAGTATCCGAAGGACATTCGTTAGCGTTCTCCTTCTTTATATCCCTTGAGACTTCTAGAATATGAATGAATAGGATGAGCATAGAGAGAATAACTTAGGACTTCATTCATTGGTGATCCGAATACCATGAAAACTTGGCGCCAAAACCCAATGCCGCTCTCTCTTAGATTCTCAATAGTTCGATTTCCTGCCCGACGGTCAGCTAATGTCACGGGCACCCACGTTTCTCTCTTTCCCTGTCTCTCTCTCTCTCTCTCTCAGTAGTGTTATTTAATTGTCTCGGCTTATGTCACGAGCTTCCTAGGGGTTCCTGTCTCTCCAATAGGTTTACACTTTATGGAGTAACGCACAATATTCAAGTATTCATTATTCAGTATCACTCACCCCCTTCCACATTTAAAACCGTATCTTCCTATTCTCAAGCTCCTCTCTCTCTCTCTCTCTCTCAAATGTCACGAGGCATTTCATACATGTCTTTAGACAGAAATATTTTAGTATTGTATTATTTGAATATCAAATTCTGTGATATCATATATATTTATTTTTATTTTTTATTTATTTTTTATCTTCTTAAATATACACGTATATAAAAAAAAAATATCAAAAAGCAAAATGACACCATATGATATCTCCTTTTAATATTCAAATATCTTTGCTACCAATTTGGTTTAGAGAATACTTTGATGTTTATCCGTAGTTATATATTCATTCATTTAAATTTTGGTCTCGGATTAATATATTGATCAACAAAAATTAAAGAGACTAGGACAAGGGATCAGGGATGTAAAAATGGGGCAATGTTAAAGTCCATAAAAAATGGAGTGGAGGACCACAAAATCCAACCATTAATTAATTGATTAAAAAAATAAATAATAAAGAAATAAGTAAATCAATAACTGAAAAGTAATTAAAGAATTGGTCTTCCACAAAAAATGGGAAGGCCTTAGATTTTGCCGTAAAAATGGTTTAGTTCTTGAAAATTAGTCCAAATAATCCAATAAATATGCTACATTGAACTAAAAAATTAAAACTTAATTCCAAAAATATTTAATTTGATCTAGTCTGACTCGACTAAGAGTGCGTTTGGATAAACAACTTAATTAAAAATATTTATTCAATAAGCTCTTTTTCAAATTAGATAAAAACATCTTATTATTATAAACTTATCTGACAAGCTTATAGAAATAAGTTACAAAAAACATATGAAAATATCATATCCTATTTTCGTAAATTATTTATGTTAGTTTAATTCCGTAAGTTATTCTTATAAACTCTTTATAAGTTCTTCCAAACACACCCTAAGTGTAATTTGGCACAAATTTGCCAAGAATAATCTGGGATAACTTGATGGCTTAATATTTTAATCTAATTCTTTTATAAAAGTTGTATTAAATAATTGTAGATATCTAACAAGTTTTATCTTTATTCTTTCTTATGTGATATATCGTTTTTTTTTATAATTTTTTTTATAATTTTTTTTATTAATTAAGTATAAGGGTACCCAACCCATACACAATACATAAGTAAAAGCCCGAAAGCCGAAAGTACAAAAATTCTTTTATTTACTGTTTGCTAAAATTTAAACTCTACCATAGAAAAGTATGCGATGAATCTTAAAAATAAAAAAAATTAAATTGTAAGAATACAAGAAAACTAAAAAAAAACCACAATTAAGGAATGGATTGACTTGTCAAATCCACGGTTTGCATAAGATGAGACTAGGTCAACATTTTTTTAACTTGTAACAATTTTGATCTAAGTTAAAATTAACTTGGCCTACCGTTAGCATGCGAGCTAAATCGAATAAGAGCCTGTTTGGTAAAATTAGTTGATAGCGAATAAGTTAGCTGATAAAGGATAGCTTATAGCATATGAGGTAGCTAATAGAGGATAGCAGATAAACTAGCTTATTTTGTATGGAAGTGTTTGGAAAAACTAGCGGTTGAACTAGCTAAAAAATATAAAATGACATAAAAGAACATTTTCATTGATGCTTTTACATAAAAGAGAGATAAGAGGATAAAAATAGAATTAAATTAAGATAATAAGGATAAAAGTGGGGAAAAAATGAAACGCTATAAGTTATAAGCTCAAACGCTACTTCAAGTAGAGTCTGAAAAAACGCTATAAGATTGTGAAAAAACGTTATAAGCTCGTGACAGAGGCAATTGCCAAACGGAGCTACTTTCTCATCCGCTATAAGATATCCGCTATAAGCTCGTAGAAGTGACATGTCAAACAGACTCTAAGTCGAGTCAATTCAAATTAACACCTCTAACCATATGTTTGGTTTAAATTTTTTTCAACGTCAAGTTCTTTTTTCACCTGAGACATAAATCTTTAAATCTAATTTTTTTCTTATAAAAGAAATCATTCTTTTTGCACGTCTTGAGGTATAAATATTCAAATTTTTTTCAAAGCTCCAATTTGCAGCTTTCTATAAACGGAACTTCAAATATATGTTGACGTTAAAAAGAATTTAAACCAAACGACATATGCCGCTAAGAGCTCTAACTAAAACCCAAATTAGTGAAAATATAGATAGGGAGGGATACCTTAACAATATGGACCAAAACCAAATGAGAACATACCCACAAAAGCCAATATCCAAACAAGTAAAAACTATAATTAAGAATTTGTTAACCTTTTTTTATGAGGTTTTCTGCACTCTTGAGATGTGCAAGACTAATTTTCTCTTAAAACTTTAAGGTTACTTTCTCTTCGAGTATAAGTTTTCTAAGGGTTTGAATCGTCGCATTACAAAAGTCCCTCAAAAGCGTAGTTTAAACTTACTTATTATGAACATAAATATGTATGATTGTTTAAGAATAATATTATTAATAATACAAGACTTTTAATAAATTTTCCATTATTATACAGGCATTAGTTTTATAAGAAAGTTTAGTATTTAAAAAACAATGAGAAGATAAATTTTACAATTCATGGCGGATGCATAGCCACCTTAAAATCATCATGAATTTAAAATGTACATTTGATATATATAGGAAAACCTCATAAAAAAAGGTTGACATATTCTTATAGTTTTTATTTATTTTGGTTTCGGTTATATAGTTTTTTTTTTATATCAATTACTACATTTCCATTCATTTGGTTTTGTTCCATAATGTGTTAAGGTATCACAAATGTTTTAAAAATCGGTCTAATCAAAGTATCGGAAAGAACCAACATGTGGTTGGTCTGAGTGGTAACGAGCTCGGATCCCTTAAGTAAATGGTTAGGGGTTCGATCTCTGGCTCTTACGCACGGAGAAAACCTGATTGGAAGAGGTCAGCCGTTAAATGTCGTCCAGTATCTTGAGGAATTAGCAGTTGCGCGCGAAAGATATCCTGGGAAATCAAAAAAAGGAGTACCAAAAAGACGAGCAGTCCAAGATTCAATCGATAATCGAATCGGGATGTATATGTAAGAACTGCCGGTGCAGGTGAATTGAGTCTGGAGTGGAGTTCTCGACTTATCCCCTTTCCAACAAATGTGAGTTGCGTTGAACTAATTAATTAAATTAAATTCCAAAATTATTTAGTTTGATTTAATCTGACTCGACTACATATATATTAACCTTATAACGCAAGTTTGCCCACGGTGAGTTGGGGTTAGGGGTGGGCATGGATCGGGTTGGGTGGGTTTTGGTGCATTTAAAGATCCAACCCAATCAAATAAATATGGGTTGAGTTGGATCGGTTTCTTCGAAAATTTTCATGTAACCCAAACCAACCCAACCCAACCTCATACGGGTTGGTTTGGGTCGGGTGACCGGATTTGGTAGTAAATTATTTTGTTTTTATCAAAAGCAAATAATGGGGGAAAATAGGGAAGAAAAATACTACCAATGCATTAATTTGAACTTTCAAATACAAAATGAAGCATACAACTTCAATTTGGAACACAATATCCATCAAAATTAAACAAATAAGTGAAATAAAAAAAAATGTCTTCAAACAATTCCTAAACAATTTCACTGACTATGTCTTCAAGCTATTTCTGCATGTCTTCAAACTATTTCTGCTCATATAACCAAAAAATGGTCACTCCAATTTCGGCGACTGAATATTAAAGAAGAGTCATCAAATTCAAGATAGAAGAGTCACTCCACGCTCTAGTAGCTGGGCTTATAATATTCCTCTCAATATGTGGGTTGGGTTGGGTTGAATGGGTTTACAATCTTTGGACCCAGCACCCAACCCATAAGCTATGTATCTGCTTATTTAGAAACCAACCCAACCCAATGACCCGAACCAACCTAGTATTTGTGGGTTGGGTTGGATTGGGTACACCGGATTCGCGGGTCGACCCGTATCCATGCCCACTCCAAATTGGGGTAACCTGCTAGCTCAATATTTAATCTAATTCTTTTATTAAAGTAATATCAAATAATTTATATAATATGTAATTAAAAAGTTTTTTCCTTATTCTCTCGATCTTATGTGATATCTATATTTTTTGAAATATAGGGTGAGTTGAGAGTTTATTATCAAATGAAAATATAATTAACTCACTTTAGCTGCTCGATCTTTCTATATAAATATTATTACACCCGCACAAAATGCCCTATAAAAGTCTCTAAACTCTAACTTCACTTTTCCTGTGTCCCCTCACCTTCAACAAACTTAACAAAAACACTTCCATTGAACCTGAACCAAAGCACCTTTTCTTGTTTTTCTCATCTTTCTCAGTGCAAACTTTTTTTCTCATTTTCTCTCTTTATTCTTCACTTTAACGCTCTTAATTATCCCCACCCTTTTTCACCCGTCAACACTTTCCTACTGGTTTCATCTGATTCCCTAGCTACCCCAAAAGAAAAGTGAACAAGAGCGAAAAAAGAACCATCTTTATTCCCTTATTCCTTGCTATAAATACATACATATTTCTCTGAAACACTTTTTGGTTGTTAAATATGGGGTTCTCTGAGAAGCCACAAGTAGAAGGAGGAGGGTTAGATCAGTCAGATAACAAAAAATGGGTCATCGCTGGAATTGCTTTAAGAGCGCCCTTGAAGCCAATATATACCATCCCTATGGAGAAAACGCAACGAGAAGAAGGTGACACAACAGAAGAGTGTTCAACAACACCAACAGGAGAAGAAGCAAGGGTTCCAACCACGTTGACATGCCCACCTGCTCCTAAAAAGCGAAAACCTTCTTTGAAGTGCAACTATCATCGTGGTGGAGCTAGAGAGTTCTTCACTCCACCGGACTTAGAAACTGTGTTCATACGCCATGTTGAAAGGGCTAAGTGATTTCATCATATATAAAGGTGGGAGATAACCATCAACACCCTTATATAGTTAGAGCTAGCTAGCATTTGGTTCTGTTGGGTAACTTTTTTATTAGTTTAAGCGTTTTCTGTGTTCTAGCTATATATAGCTTAATTCAGTGGTTTAGACTATTTGTATAAAGACCAGTATAAACAAATAAAAGTGGCTTCTTTGTTAGAGATTTTAAGTTTTTAACATGCGTGTGATGCATCAATAAATGCATATTCTAAAATTATATATCCTATTGATTGATTTAAACATATTTTTTTTTAAAGTTATGCAAATATGTTTAAGGTTAATGGTAAAGATCTTTTTATTAATAAATGAATTTATTACTGCTGGGATCGGGATGTAAATATAGGATAGAAATCTGTTGTCTCAAAGAATGATGTTTCAGTGTCCCCTACCAATCAAATATTGAGAATGAGTAAAAATATTAATGAGTTGTGATTTTATTTTCTTAAGTGTCAACTTATTATTGATAAAAAACAAAAAATATGACAAAAAATTAGGACAGAAGATCTTCATCCGTAAATATATATCCTCTTTCCTTGCACTCTGAATTTTCGTTTTATCTCTCAGTCTCTCTACAAGAAAAGATGCTATAGCCGCTAAGTAGCTGAGGCTATAATTTATGTTTGTCTAGTACGTGTGTGTGTTTCTTTGCTTCGTTTGATAGAGTATAAAGGACATCTTTTCTTATCTGTGATTTTTTTAAGCAGTACTACTCCTTCCATTTATTCATGTAAACAGGCCCGGCCCAAGGGTAAAACAAGTGAAGCCTTTGCTTTAGGCCTCTCAAAATAAAATAATTTTTTCTTTAAAAAAAGGCCCACTTTGTATTTTTATATATTAACTTTTTGATATGTATAATATAACAAACATAAGTTAGCCCATTTGGTATAAAAACTTACCATTAGGTTGAAGGTCCAGGGATCAACTCCTCATTGTGCACAAAATAATTAATTTTGTATGAAAAAATTATTGGATTAATTTTTAAAAAGGCCTCACCATAAAGTTTGCTTTAGGCCTCAATGGGTGTTGGGCCGACCCCGCATGTAAATAAATGTACATAGAACTGAACTAGCTAGCTTCCTGTATATGTGTGTCACTGTTCATGACCATGCGTAAGAATGAGAAATTCCAAGTCAAAATCCAAGGTAAGCAGCTACATGTGTGTGTGTGGGTTTTCCAAATGCAAAGTAGGAGTAAAATCCTTTTCAAATAAGGTTGGCAGACGCTTGCACATATATGCTTCTGATTGTTGATTGACGGAGACCACAGCCCCACATAACCACTTGGTCATGTAGGCTGTAGCTATTGCCCCAGTTATATACCTAGTGGATGCGTAGGAAAGATTATTTTCCACTAAAAGAATTTTTATGTCGAAAAAAAAAAAATCGGGTTTAATCTATTATTTTAATTGTTATATTATTAATATAAAATTTTTTATATTATCAATCAATTATGATATAAGTGATTTTTAAGATAGTTAAGATAAGAGTCAAATATTTTAGCTTATGTATCAATTTTTGATTGATTGACCGTGTAAAAAATCTTTATACTAACAATGAATACAAATTAAATATTTAATGTAATAGGCATGCCAAACTTAATTAAATTTTAAAAAAATTATTTTTATAAAAGATAGAAATTTAAAATTTATTTAAAAAACTGTTAGTTTATTTTAAAATCAACGACACTTTTTTTCGTTTCTTTCTTATAAAATTAACTATAAAACAAATATTATTAAACTACATAAATATAGTATTACCTTTGTTTTGTAATTCATTATATAAAAATTATTTTTTATAAAATTCAAACGAAATAAAAAAATTTAAAATCACTTATCAACAAATAAATTCAAAGATAAAATTGATTCAATTATAATTTATTATAATAATAGTTCATTACATGTTGTTATATTCAATTTTTTCCTAATCCCAATTCACTCCTAGTCTGCTGTCATCTTCTCTTTTTAGAGTTGAAAAAAATTTTTATATCATGGGGCTAGCTTGATACTTCCTATGACACTCAAAATTTTTATATTTGTGAAATTAGATATTATTATATATTATATATAAAACTGAAATAAATATATTGTATATAAATATAAATAAAATATTATTTAAATTTTAAATCCAATAATACTTGTAGCAGGGTTTTTTAGAGTTTAGGGTCTTTTATATGGACCCACGTCTCAATAGATAAATAGTTTTTTACTCAACATTTAATGCACCAAGCCACCAATAACAAGTTAGGAAAAAATTATTTATATCTATTATTATACAATTTTTATAAAACATAAACTTTGTTAGACTCTGTCTTAAAAAAATTTACACGATTTTTTTACATGCTTTCCAATCTAATGGAGGTAGTTCTAATAAGTTTCAAAAATAGAGAGAAAATAAGAGTGGTAAAAACAAAATTTAAAGGAAGTGAATTTGTATTCAAAAAATTCTCATATAAGATATAGTTAAAAGAAAGTGACAAGCATAAATATATGTGCAAATGCCCCCCCCCCCCCCCCCCCCCCCCAACTTTGAACTGATATTGATAGTTGGCAGGTAGTCTGTAAATTCTTTTGTGATATTAGCTCATGTAGTAGTCATGTGGTAAAGCGACAAATCACGTGTAGGGGAAGATTAGAATCCTATGCTAGTTGAATGGCCCTTATTTTGCACTACTAAAGCTAACACTTTGAAGGCCAATAATTGACAGATTGAACACTACTATACTAATTTGAAGTCATAGTTTACCTTATCTCGTTCTAGTGCTATCAAATATAGAATGTTTTTATCACAGACATGGCAAAACCTCAATAGTTATCTTAGTGGGAATGGTGCAAGAAAAAGCAAAGCATATGTTACAAGAGGGGTCAAGGGGGAAGTCACCTAGTATTGTGAATTAAACAATGATTTCTCGGGATCGGAGCTGTGATTGAAGGAATAGCATTCCAACACGTCTAAATAAGACTGCAAATTTGTACCAAAAAGAGAGAAGACTGCAGAATTTGCTTGGTTTCATTTCATGGTAGATTAGATTACTTAATTATAATAACCCTTAATTTGAGTTTCATTATTGGAGACCACATGGAGATAAGCAAAGTTGTTTGGCATATTCGGATGTAGGACGGAGATAATAGAGAAATAGGTTCAGAAGGAGAATACTCAACCTCCTTTACAAATTTACTTGATTTGATTTTTTTGGTTTCTTTCATTATTCTTGTTGGCTTTTTTCTTACTTTTCTTCTCTTTGTTTGCTTACAAACTAATGTATCACTACATGAGTATTTATAGATGCTTCAGACACTTCCATGTGATATAATGTACTTAAGCATTATTAGAAACTATAACTCCTAGAAATTACAGTTCTTGAATGTAAAGATAAATGCATAGGAAAAAGGGTCCTGCTACCGTGCCTTGAGAAATCTAACGGTATTGGTGCAGTTGGAGTAGGTATTTATGATTATCATAATTAGTTCCCCCTTCATTTAATGCATTAGTGTTATTAAATTTATTTTTAATAGTGAAACTTCAGACATATTGCAATTTAATCTTTAATAGTAAAATATTTTTTTTATCCCTGATAAATTTAAAGGTGAATTCTATGATATCTTAAGTGTAACTTTACCCTGCTTAGGTGGCCCAACCAAATGGTGAGAATTATTTGACTTGATCCATTAACATTATCCATTTAATTGAGGTGACGCATTCTGATTGGATATGATAACTTTACCCCAAAATTATTGGGGATACAAGAGAAGACACCAAATTTAAATAACCATGATTAAATTAGAAAATATATGATTTAATTTGAAATTTTTAACCATTAGATTTAGAAACCCTATAGTCTTATCTTTTTTCTCCCTAAAACACTAAAGAGAGGGTAATTAGGATTGATAAAACAGATTAACCAATAAAATCCAAAATGAAAAAATAAACATATTTTTTAACTTTTAAATAATCATTATTATTAATTTAAAAGTGAAAAAAGAATTTACTTACGTAGGGACTAAACTGAAAAAAATGAAACTTTCCCTACTAAATGGTCAAAGCATGATATGACTACATTAAATGATACATCTTCAACTATTGATCTATTATCCAACTATACCAATGCAGTTAAATTTATCAAAGCATCATAGAAATTCTCTAGGAAAAATACTATAAACCTAAAAACACAAACACTAATTAAGTAAGCGAATAGATCAAGTTTAAATTTCCAAAAATATACCTACATATGCTGTGCGTTAATTTTAGCGACAAATTTTTTTTTCTTGGTTTTTCCACTGAGGGAGACAACAAAGAATATATGTAATTAAAAGTTTTTTTACATAACGGAGCTAGAAAATGATTTGGAGTTATTACCATGCACCTTATATCATATATGCCATTATAAAATTAATACTTGTCATTTTTATCAACTAAGGTTTGATGTAGTGGTAAGCATCCTGACCTCATAAGAAAAAGTAAGGGGGAGAACGCAAGTTCGAATCTTGATAGCAGATATTATAGTTATGAGGTTGCAAAAATCAAAGGTTAATTAATTTCCTGTTCTAAGCAGCCGACTGAGAATTAGTATCATAATCGGTCTAAAGAATCGAAACTTGTGGAAATATCACTAGATGTCACCGGGAGTCCAAAGACCTCAATTGTACGGTGATTCATAAAAATAATAATTAACAGCAATATTTATTGGTATAACAAACCATTCATAGAAACGCATAGGAACAGTTTTTAGCGGCTACCGTTTTGATTTTTGTTTATTATTGTTTGACTTTTCAAACACTTATTATTAGAATTGAATGGTTATTAATTTGACACCTAGTTCGTCAATTTCGTTTTCGTTACATATAGCATTACTCAATAATACTCCTTCGGAAAACAGTATTTGAGTCTCTAGTGACTATATATGAGGCGTGGATTGTTTGATATTTAGACTCACATTATTGTAAAATTAATTTTTCATATATATCCATATTATGAGGCTTCACATTACAAATATGTTTGCTGAGTTTAAACAACTAACAATAATCAAATACAATACAAGCGAATAAGCCATAGCTTAAATTAGCTAGGCCTAGGTGATGGGGCACAAGGATGCAAATAGAAAATAACAGCATTGTGACGTAGTATTGACAACTGAATCAATTGAATCACTGTTCAGGGCTCTGGTATTTTGTTCTGAGCTTAACTTCCTTTGTCTGTAGACTCTATACCCATGTGTCCTTGCATGCTAGCTGCATACATCCTAGGCCCTGGGGCTTAAGGCTACCGACAATATATATAATATATTTACAGATGTTAGGATTTATTTTATTTTATTTTTTTTATAAGCAAATTTTTTTATTAAAGAGAGCATAATTCTAACCCAAATACAAGAGAGATTCAATAAGAATTTTACAAAAAGTAGCATGTAAAAACATCACTGTGATATGAGTCATTCAACTATATTGACACTACAATCCCCACCAATCACCAGCACCATGCCATAAAAAACAGAGTTTAGGATTGATTAATTAATTAATGAAGAACTGCATAAGTTTAGCTATACTATACATTTACTGAAGTTACATAATTCCTTTCTACTATGATATCTAATAGAATCTGCATATCCTTATCTCACTAATATACTAGAGGCGAGTACATATTGTCGTGAGTGCAGATTTTGATTATTTTAAAATAAAAAGTGACCATCTATCTAATTAAAAGGAACTTTAAAAATTAATTTTCATCCTCATATGTTGAGATAAACATCAAAAGAAAAGTATGATCAATATCTATGTACTCTAAGATCAATTTACTAGAAATTATAACAAACCAGAGCCAGAGGAAGACTATAATTGTTATAATTGAATTGGTGATTAATTTGCATGTGGTTTAATTGATGTTGTTGCATATTAGGCCTGGTTGTGAATAGCAAGTTATTAGTTTTTGCTAATGCACCCTTCTCTCAAGTCTCTTACGCTTAAAGGGAAAAAACCTGCCACATATATATATAATAATCAAATTATGTTACTTACCAAACACTATATAAGCAATTGCACTCTTTGAGCTGTGCCACTGCTAAATGCAGTATACATGAAAAATATCACTTGCAGTCATGATCCCTTAAAAAACTTGGTAGGTATAGAGTAACCAAAGTTTTACATTGTCAATGTCAAGTCATTACTCTTTGCAAATCAAGCTTTGGGAAGGCCTCAACTGGTAGTGTTGAGAAGTTGACTTCCTTCTGTAACTTGGTAGCTGCATGGTTCATTAGATTGCTAAGGATACAGTTCTAGTTTTGTACAGGTTCGAAAACGCACAGAACCATAGGTCTTAAGCTAGTTAGGGATGGCAAAGTTTTGTACATGTCCACAAATATAGAGAGAAGACACAGATCACTAGTTCACGGTATAAACCTAATCACTTTTTAGGTTGAAGATTCTTAAATTATTAATTTTTAAATTCTCTTAAATTTGGGCTAATTGACGTGTGAACTGTGAACCTTGATTTTTTTCCTTCTTAAATGCATATATAATACAAGTTTTTTTTTTTTTTTAAGTATCTTAAAAAATTAGCCTCTCCCAGGGATATATACATGTATGGATCGAAAATTATTCTTACACAGAATTTTTTTTCACATTTTTTAGTTAATCTAATTCATTAGGGAAAAAGAAGAGAGAAAATGGTTGTTAAGTAATATGTTCGTCTTGTTTTAGTATCGAAAACGGAAATAATAAGGACAATGTAAAGGAAATGACGTACTGCAAATAACACGACTAATACAAATATAATATTACAAACGTTTTTGTCAAATTATTTATTGACACGAATTCTGAACCAAAAGGCCAGACCTGCATGCATTACACCGGTTGGGCCCAACCAAACCAATAACGAAGGCCTTGCAGACGGGCCAACTGTTCTTTTTTGTTGTTTAGGAGACACTAAGTTTTTTTTTTTAAATGTAGGGGACTTTTTCGAATTGCTATTATAATTGATTCAAGTAATGCGTTTTTCCAAACCAATTGCATTATTCAAGTAATGCGGTTTCGTGATAATCCCCTATCCCAGTTTCTTAAAAAGAAACATTATTGCTCATAAGTTGCAAGTCCTTGAATCCCAACCCCCATTGCACTTTGGTAGGCATAAGGTTTCTCACTTTATGAGGTGAACCTTTCGTTGGTCAGGTAAACTCCCCAAAACAAAATCCCTTTGAATTTTCTCAGCTTCTTGACAAATGGTAGTAGGAACTTTTGTATGTTACATTGTAAAGGAGGCTATTGTTCCCAAAACTGATTGGGCAAGAGTTACCATTCCAGCCGCGAAAAGAGTTTTGGTTTTCCATCCGGCTAGTTTAAGGCTCCTTGGGTTTGTATTTTTATTTTCTGTTTTTATTTCATGTTTCTGTTTTTTGAAAAAAATTCATGTTTAAAAATATTGAGAAATTTGAAAACAAGTTTGTTTTACCTCTTATTTTTTTTTTTATTTCTTATTTTCAAAAATTTGGGAAAGAAAGACTTAAAATAATTTTTTTTTTGTTTCACACATTTGCGTCCAATTCAAGAAATGTTTTCAGTGAAAACAATCACTTTTGATTCATGACACTGTTAGAATTTGTCATAAAATCATTTGTTTGTATTAATTAATTTGTGTGATATTAAAAATATGATTGATTTTAAAATAAGGATTTTATTGGTATGTCAACCCTTCATAAAACGTCACATCATTAGAAATATTTGATTCTTATCATACCTATATTAAAAAATCACACATAGAATGATTTATGATTGTTTGACTGTATAAAAAACTTTACGATGACAGTATATCAAATTAAACTCTTAAAATAATCTACCAACTTTTTGTCATAAACAACTACTCTTTTTTATAAACAC
Organism: Ammopiptanthus mongolicus; assembly: GCA_039655645.1. Lineage (NCBI taxonomy): Eukaryota > Viridiplantae > Streptophyta > Magnoliopsida > Fabales > Fabaceae > Ammopiptanthus > Ammopiptanthus mongolicus. The sequence goes on from CM077343.1 coordinate 91,398,841, forward strand.
CGTTTTTCATAATTTAATAAAGTTTGTTAAGCAAATTTTTTCCGGTAAAAAAATAATATTTGTTAAACATGTCATAAAATTCAAAATAGCTTTTTTCTATAAAATAAAAAAACAAAAATTGTTTCCCTACAAAATTAATCCTAATTACCAAACACCCTGTGAAGTTTGAACTAGCTAATAATAATACTTAAGCCAACTAATTAACTATATAGTCAAGTAGAAAGTAATGAAGTTTACCCGTGGTGGTAACCCGCAATGTGTAAAGACAACTAAGTACTCATCAAAACAAACGAACACCGAAAGCAACTACCGACGTGGTCTCATCTCTCACTCACACACTGTCTCTCCGGTTCTACTGCTAGCTACAGTATCACCGCAGAAGATGAAGCACGAAACATGGCCTCGTAGATCCTCTTCCTCTCCCTTTTCCTCTCTTCCCTTCGCTTCCGCCAAACACGCTCGCTCCATTCACCCACCTTCGCCTTCCTCCACCGCCGCCGATGCCGATTTCTCTTCCCTCCCCTACGACGTTCTCACCAAGATCGCTGCCTCCTTCGACCACCCCAACCTCCGGGCGGCGTCGCTGGTGTGCCGCTCGTGGTGTCAGGCGCTGCGGCCGCTGAGGGAAGCGATGCTGCTGCTGCTGTGGGGGAAACGCTTCAAGCACGGCCGTGGAATGGTTAGTCCGAACGCCGAGAAGGCCCTCGACTCGTTCATGAAGGCGGCGGCGCGTGGCTCAGCCCTCGCCATGGTGGACGCCGGCCTCATCTACTGGGAGAGGGGCGAGAAGCCCAAGGCGGTCGAGTTATACCTCAAGGCTGCGGAACTCGGAAACCATGCTGCACAGTGCAATTTAGGGATTTCATATTTGCAAGGTATTCATTCAATTTCAACTTTCGCTTTTTTTTTTTTTTTTTTTTTTGCAGCTGGTTTTGTTGTTTCTGTTTTTGGATATCATAGCATGTTATGTTTTCACTTCTATTTACTTATTATTGAATGGAATCCTAATCACATGCACCTTTCTTTGGATTTTGGGTCTGCTGCTTGTTAGATGATGGTGGCTTGAAATTAATTCTGTAATATTAATTTAAGGGTACGTTTGAATGGAGGGTTTTGAAGGGAAAGGAAAAGGAAGACTTATTTTTCATTTCTAAATTAAGGAAACTATAAAATGTTTATAAAAATGAATAAAGGGTTTTTGAAAGGTTATATGGTCATCTTTCATTTTATTCCTTCTTTTTCATTTAAAAAGATCTCAAATATAGATTGGCATATAGATCAAAAAGAATAAGTCATCCCTTCCCTCTCTCTCCAAAACCCCAGCATTCAAACATAGCCTTAGAGATGAAATCTAGGACAAGCAGTTAGTTTATATCTGCATGTATGTTCCTTAATGACTCTATATCTTTAGATGGCAAACAACATTTTGATGGTAATTCATGCCTGACAAAGGTATACCTTTGCTCTGTAGCTGAACCTCCAAACACTGAGCAAGCTTTGAAATGGTTATATAAAGCTTCTTTTGGTGGTAATGTTCCTGCTCAGTACCAGCTTGCACTTTGTCTGCATCGAGGTAGAGGAATCAGTAGCAATATGAAAGAAGCTGTTGGTGCTCTATCCTACTCCTATCCTTATCCTCTTACTTTTAATTATGAGTGAACTTCTTCTTTTGGGGAAGGGTTAGTTGCTGGGAAATTCCCTTGGATGTTTGTTTGGGAATTGGCTTATAATATTGGGTATTTTAGGCTCCTTTGTTAATCATGATATACTCTGATTGTTGTATTTGACAAGTTTTCCCTGGAACAGGCTAAATGGTATCTGAAAGCTGCAGAAGGCAGGTATGTGCGTGCTATGTACAATGTCTCTTTATGCTACTCCTTTGGTGAAGGTTTGGCACGTAGTCATCAACTAGCAAGAAAATGGATGAAGCGGGCTGCAGATCGTGGTCACAGTAAAGCTCAATTTGAGCATGGACTTGCTCTCTTTTCTGTAAGTATTTATTTATCCCTTTATGCTGCACCTTTGTAGTCTGCATACTTCGAATGTGTACCAGAGAATAAATGAAACACACTGATTTTTAATGTTTGTGTGAACTGAGGTTATTTCTTTCCAAAGCTTGTTAGTTAGAAACTGAGGTCATTTGCTAGACATTTTTTTTATACGAGTTTCTCATCACAGATACTTTTTTTTTTTCGTATTCCGCATAAATTGGTTACATTGATCTCTATGTTCCAGACCTTAGTTCAGCTAGTTTTCAAGTGTATTACAGTAGAGATAGACATGCACACTCTTACTCAAAATGTGATTGATTTTGCACCCCCACTGCTCATTCTCATTTGTTTTGATGCTCTATTTCGATCAGGCATTCTGACATTGGTTCTTTCAATGGTAGCTCAAATGACTGTTTCAGGATAAGTTGCCTCAATTTTGCAATTTGTTGATTTCATTCTTATAAGAAATTTGTTTATACCATTGGAATAGTCGGCAATGACTAAATATTCGCAGGCTTATGAATATGATGATTGATGTGGGGGACAATATTTGAGACATTTCTTTTGCTTTTTATATTTGAATAAATGCCTTTCTAATAGAGTTATTATATCTTTACAGGAGGGGGACATGATGAAAGCTTTGGTATACTTGGAACTTGCTACTCGTGCTAGTGAAAGAGGTGCTGCTCACATCAAGAATGTAGTTCTTAATAAGCTTTCAGAAGCTTCGCGTGATCATGCCATATATCTCGCCGACAGTTGGCGTGCTTTGCCCTCAAGATGAGTCGAACTTTATATGGTTTGTCAGCAAGAAGTAGTGCATTACCTTGATCAATTGCATCTTCTTAAGGGTGTCAACAAAACAGCTTAAAGCATAAGAACCAGGAAAGCAAGAGATGACCAAGCAGCCACCTATGCCTACCAATACCAAACACGGTGCTCTTCTTATGTGTAATGGCTAACTTCCTAGTTAGTGCTCTGACAAATGCAATAGCATACTATATCTCTAGATATTGAAAATAAAAATAAAAACTAGATGAATCCTTTATTCTGCTCTGTTGACTAGTTAAAAGTCCCTCTTCGGAGGCACCTGTGATGGTAGAATGCCATGGGCATTTTTTCATGAATGAGCTTTCTGGAAGATTGCAATTTCACATTACCCTAAATTTTATAGTGAAGTAGCAATCAGTGTATTACTTAAATATTATGTCAATGTTTCTATAACCTGGTTTCTCATGTTGATCGCGAGGCTAATAGGAGTGCTGATGTGCTTGCTAATTTGGGGTGTGGTTATGAGCCCCGGTTAGTGATTTATGAGCAACAATCTGTACAAATTATTGAGGTTTTGATTTCTAATGCAATGGGCTTTTCTACTCCCTGCGTATTTCTTTGTAATTTTTTTCCTTAGGTTTTAGCCCGGTTTATTATTAAAAATATATATTTAAATACTATGTTTTGAAATTCGGATATTTGAGTCAGTAGTACGCAAAAAGCGTCGGATGCTAATCATTTTGCTCTTACGAGTATTAATATTTTTAAATTATAATTTGATATAATATATAATTATTAAGCATGTTAGACAGAGTTGCTCCTTTTAATTGCTTTAAATCAGAAAATTGTTATGACTTCTAAAGCTAAACGTGTGACTTGTAAGAAAAAGCTAACTGTGCCGTGCAAGGCTTGCTTACGAGTTAGACAGTGAAGTAGCAATCTGCCTGTGAGTCTGACCTTACATGTCAAACAATCAACTTGTAGTGTGCTTCATAATCAATCTGCAACTAACCAACCACTTAGTGTTAAATTGTTGTTGTTGTTGTTGTTAGGACAATAAGAAGTCTAAGCATCTGTTGGTTGCGCGAAAGTCCCATATAGCTTGGTGAATGGATGGGCCAGAGACTTGACTGCAGAAAATTTGAAGGTTTGGGGGTCTGTTGTTTACTCCGAAGTTTCTTATGGGTAGGTGCATCAGCAGCCAGTGGTCCAAGAATGTAATGAAGAAAATTCCACTGCTATATTTGTCCTCTACATAGTCTTTGCTTGTCCTAGTAGATGAGAAATAGATAGATGTGACATAAACTTTAAATGGGGTGGTTTATCATAAATATAGTATTCATATTCTTGAACGGATCATGAAACCAAATAAGATGAGATTGCAAGCATGGTTATCGCTTCCTCGAAGCGGATGTAATGAGAACAGAATGTACATATAGGTTCTTGCTTCTCAGCGTCCAAAATATACATCAAACCAAATATGCTTTTATTAAGGCACAAATAGCGGAGAGGGTAGGGCTTCCATGGAAAATCAACAGAACAGTATAGCATAATAGCCAAAATTGGAAAAAGAATGCACGAAACTTGCAACAACTGAAGAAGGTACATGGAATGGAAGTAATCTGCCCAGTTCAATTGTCTCCTCCATCATTTACATCTCCCAACTCCCATCATCTTCTCTATGGAACATAGTATATGCAGACAAGTTCGTATAACTTAGGAGCTATAGTCTACACGTAGCACGAAAAGAAACAATTGAGGAAAGAAAACACATTATTTTGCAACGTAGTAAATAGGGCATCTCATAATCGGTTAAAAGAACATTCAAAAAATCAAATCCCATGCCATGTTCACTCACCGTCTCAGACGTAACATATATTTTCCACCCTCTAATCTCTGGAATATAGCCTAGCCAACTTTTACATGCAGATGACAAGTTCTTTTAATCTGGAGCTTTACACCACCCCAAACAGCAGGAAAAGACAGAATAAGCATGAATAGCACTTGAAAGATAAGAAAGAGTGCCTATTAACAAGTTATGAACATCCACAAGGTCAAAAGTCGTGTTTGTAGAACCAGGGAGCAACCTAATAAGAAGAAATTTCATAGAGAGATGCTACACAATTATTTAGAGACATGGAATGACTGTTTCAACGGAATTTACTAAAAACATATTAAGAAATAGAAAATTTTGAAAATGCTCCTTCAATTCTACTCCATGAGAAGCACAATTAAATTCTATAACCATCTCATCTCATTATATAAAATTATAGCATATCTCTAGGAAATAAACCCACCACAGAAATTCCAGGCCTGCAGCAAATTAACTCGTCATATCTGGCCTTCCCCGAGTTCCCTGTGCATAAAACATATGATCAGATATGGTGTAGCACCCTACTAGAAGTGGACATAAAGGGAAATGACTGATTCCTGTTATCATATAAAAAGCATACATGATGATGCATATCGATTATCATCTTCATTGGTCTAACGAGCTATCACAAAAAGTAAGTTCTTTCTCTTAATATAAAAATCCCAAGAATGATGAACAAAGCACATTTCAGCTAACAAAATTGCACAATTGATGTGTTGACCATTTATCAAGACATGTAGTCAGATGTAAACTGGGAAAGAGACTTCCAACAGCAGAGCCACCACACAGTCTATTGAACAAATCAAACCTCAAACAATTCTATCCTACTATAAGGCACTGCACTATCAAAAGGCAATGTAGAGAACAGATTTGATGAACACAATAGGTACACTAACAACAAATTCAAATGACTAATTATCCAATACAAACTAATATCTGCACAGCCATCACCCCATTTATAAGGAGGATGAGGAGAAGAGACAGCCTAAGTTGAAAAACTAATGTATTTTCATAAGTATGCTTTGTTTCTATAAAAAAAAAACCTTATTCCCCAAAGATGCAACTAACTCAACAGTATACTGATGAACCCATAAAAACACAGGGTCCACAAACTAGCTGAATTTGTTGTCAAGGCAAATATGACATCCTTTGAGAATTCATTCCTGCATGATACAGATTGAGATGGACTATTGCCCTTGACACCAATTCTCTTAACTCAGGATGCTGAGCAATAACCGTTCGATCTGCACCCTCTAGAGCCGTCAACACCCTTGCCTGTTCCAATGAATCACTGTTCCCAGCATGCAGTGCAAGGTAGCAAAGGAGGATTAGCCCATGTAACTGGGTAACTTCATTAGCCCTTAGCAGTCTCATCAGTGCCGGGACTCCATTGAATTCAATTATTGCCTTAGAATGCTCCACACACAGGAAATTATCTGGACAAGCAAACTTGCCAAGAGCAATGGCTGCTTCAGCCGCTACATCTGTGTTTCTATTACTCAGCTGTGCTACAAGAGGTTCAATTACTCGAGTCTCCCTAGCAGGAAATGTCCTAGCCAATGAACCAATTGACTTTACTGCCGGAATTTGCAATGACGGGCTGTCCACCTCTCTAATGATCCTCAAGAGCTGTTCCACCACAGCTTTAGCAGCAGGAGAGTTAGTCTTAAACGCTGCACGACGAAGATCAGCATTAGATTCAGCTGCCGCCGTTATCTCCATTATCGTCATCAAGCAATTGTACTGCAACTCTCCTCGTTCCTTCTCAACAAGCTTAGCCAAACAAAGCATCCCTTTGGTCTCAGTTATCTTCTTGCTGTTTGACACACTTCCTCTGGCGAGCATCCACAATGCCTCAGCACAACTAATCTTCAGCTGAAGCTTCACCACAGGATCCTCATTCTCCCTCTCTTTCCTGTGGTTCCATCCCCGGCTACTTCCCTCCATATGCGAATACGAATTAGAGTATGAATTCCCTAATGGCCGATTACTCGGTCTACCCAATGACTTCTTCTCCAATTCCTTATTAATCTGAACAATAGAATGAATACTATGCTTACCCAATTGCCCCATATGATCATCCACCAACATATCGAAAGACAACAATGTTACAAGCGGCCTGATCGCGTTCTCCCTTGCGAAATCCTCCTGAGCAACAGGATCATGCTCAGCCATCCTGGCTACCAAATTGGCAGCCCTGGTTTGAACCCTCGTGGGGGAGTCACCAAGCACCTGCACCACAATTGGCACTCCAACCTCATTCACAATCACTCTAACTCTCTCTAAATCGTTTGCCAGGTGGCACAGTGCAGTCGCGGCCGCAACCTGCGCCACCGGCAAGGCTCCTTCCTTGAGGAGCTTTAACAAAGGAGGAACCCCACCTTCCTCAACTATGATCTTCTTGTTCCTATCGTTATCTTGTGCTAGTGAAGCAAGTTCATTTGCAGCTTCTATTCTATCATTCAATTGACCCATTTGAATGGAAGCGATGAAAGACCATACCCAAGAGAGAATGGGGTCGTTGCTGGCGATCGGAGGGAGGGAGAGGACGATGCCTCCGCCTGCTGCTCCGCCGCCGTCGACGTCCAAGATGCTGAGGAGCCACTTCATGTCGCCGACGGAGGCGTCGAGGTGGGAGAGGAGCTTGCGGAAGTCAGCGGCGGAGACGATGTTGACGACGCGGCGGAGGATGCCACGGCGGTTGCACTTGCGGACGAGGGAGAGGGCGCGGTCGAGGTTCTTGGAGGTCTCGGCGACGATGCGGCGGATGGGACGCTCGTAGAGAGGAGGAGAGGAGGCGGAGGAGGAGGCGGTTGCGGTGGCGAAGCGGACGAGGGTTCGGAGCATTTGGAGGAGGCGATCGACCTGTTTGGAGACTTCGGAGCACTCGAGTTTAAACGAGTCAGCGTCGTCAACGGCCGAGCGAACTCGCTCAGCCACCAGAATGGGGTAGGATAACTCGTCCTCGATACGTTTCTCCTCTGTCGACGACGGCGTTGTCATCTCCAACGCGTCGAGTCAGAGACGGTTCCACTGAGTCAGCCACTGAGTCAGATAAACAATACCGAAGCTGAAGTGAAAAATCGAAGGTTGTTGGAGTTGAGTTCGTGATGTTCGAGGAAGGAAGCTGGGTACTGTATGTATTGTTTTTATGTTTGTGGGCACGAGTCAAACGAGTCTGCGCTGAGTAGGGCCAAGAAATCGGCTCCCTTTAATTATTAGAATTCTGTTTCAATTTAGTATAACTTTTATTCTTTTTGAGGTAATAAAATGGTAGGAAGTGAGCTATCATTCCGGGGCCGGGCCTCGAGTAACATAGATGGGGCCAGCAATAAGGGATTTATTTTGCATAAGATGAGAATCGAACCAGAGACCTCTCACTAAAGATTATCTCTGTACATATTCGTCTATCATGCAGACCTAAAATGCTTCCACTAGATCAACCTCATTTGTGTAATTAAATATAACTTTTAATAATTAATAATACCTAAATTAAAATAATATTAATAATACCTAAATTAGAAGAATATAAAAAAGTAATATTTAATCATACGTGATTTAAATATTATAAAATTAGCCTACGTGGCAATCTCGTTAGTCACGTCAAATAGTGAAAGCAGAGATCAAAATCAAATTTTTGGAACTTGTAAGGATCAAAACAAACGAAAAAGTGCAAGGCCAAAACCAAAACCGACTCACCTTTTACGAACTAAAAACGTAATTAAACCTTAATTTAATATTAAAATAAAGAGTTTAATTTCTATATAACGTCAATATAAAGTTTTTTTACAATGACAATCAATCAAAAATCATTGTGTGCATGATTTTTAATAAGGTTGTTAGGCACTTAGGATAAGAGTGAAATATTTTTATTAATATGACAATTTAAAATTGGTTGACAATATAAAATATCTTTATATTGATAATGCATAGCAATTAAATCCTAAAATAGATATATTATATAAATATGGAAAATGATAACGTGTGTTTAAAGAACAAGTCACTAACCAACATGTGGTTGCTCCGAGTGGTAAGAGACTCGAACACCTTAAGCAAGTAGTTAGGGTTCAAATCCTGGCTCTCGTATATGGAGAAAACCTGGTTCGGTGGGAAGAACCTACTTTTTGTGTCCAACAGGTTCCCAAACGGAGATTAATCATTATTAACGATGATGGATACTCCGTACCTATAATATGGTTACAAAAAAGAAGTAAAATACAGTAATTAAGGAATTACAAAAGTTTTTATAAAAAAAATTATGTATTTATTATTCCAAGAAATGATCATATATTTAGTTTTTCCATAACAAATACTCTTACGATACTGATTAGTAAGACCTTATAAATATTAGAGATGACACTGCCCCAAAGACAATGGTTAAAAAATACAAAAAAAAACAAATTCTCACTAGAAATTAAGTTTATCATTCCTCAAAATATCAAATGTATCAATTCCTACTGTTTTTTTTTATTACTTAACCAATGCTCTTATGCCGGTAATTAAAATTCTCCTAAATATTAATATATAAGCTTTTAAAATCTCAAACTTTAGTCTATATATTTTCAAAAAACTTACATCTGATTTATTTATTAAAGGATTTAATTGGTATGTACTGCTAGTGTAAAATTTTTTACACTATCAATCAATCAGAAATTGCTACAGAAGCTAAAATGTTTGACCTTTATCTCAACTACCGTAAAAGTCACTCATACCACAATTTCTGATTGGTTGATAATGTAAATTTTTTTTACAGTGACAGTACATACCAATTAAACTCTTTATTAAATATGTAATAGTTGTATAAACTTAACAAAGTTAGCTAGGATCATACACATCTTCTAAATTTGATAAAATGTAAGGTGATCTCCTCCACCACCCAAATCTTATTTATTTATAGGTCTTCCTAATCAGCCCTAAGACCATTGATTAAGGAATTAATAAATGAAAAGTTTTCATTGAAAATTTAAGTACAACATTTCTCGGTATGTTAAATATACAATTTTCAATGAAAACCTATCCATTTAGACTCCTTAACCAATGCCCGAAGGGCACTGGTTAGTATTCTCTTTTATTTATATATTTATTTATTTATTAAATAAGTCATACTTATATAAACTTAACAAAATTAGCTAGCATTAATCTAAATTTGATAAAATAAATGGTGATCTCATCCACTAGATGATGTAAAAATAAATACATTCTTACTTTCTTAGTTTAGAAACAAACTAGAAAATACATTGTTTATACCTAGTTTGTGGTGTTATCCTGCTTGGCATGTTTTTATACTTTTGTGTGTCCATAGTCCAAACGTTAACATCAAAAGTTTAATGTTTTATTTGGCAAGGACAATCCGCTAGCTTACAGCGGATAGCTTATAATGGATAAGTTTGTAACCCCATTTGATAAACGTTTTTCTTAATTGCTTATAACATTTTTCACTAGTTTATAACGATTTTTTCATATGCTGCTTCATGTAATTTTGAACTTATAGATTATACCGTATTATTTGTTTTTCATTTTTATTCTTACTAATTTACTTAAACTTTTTCTTTATCCTCTCTTGAATAAAATAAAATATTATAATCCTAAAAGGATCATTAAAATTTTATTTAAATTATTATACTATTTTTACTTTTTTGGATTACTTTTTATCATGCATGTTAGAGTACATGTTTTTTATGACATTTATATCATTTTCATGTACATAATTTTTAAATTTTTGTATGTCATCTATGAATGCGTAAATTATGTATATAATAATTTAAAGTATTTAAAGTATTCAAAATAACATATAAACAACTAATAAATAATTTTATAAAATCAAGTATTAAAAGCGAAAGTTATTTTAAAATATATTATATATATGTACAATTTATATAGAAAAAGCATATAAACATATCGTTTTATGTCATTTTATATTTAGTAGTTAGTTCAACCGTTAATTTTTTTAAATACTTCTAATCCAATAAGCTACTTTATCCTGGTTGAGATCTTCTCCATTTTTTGTCTCCATTTTCCCCCTGCATTACTATGGTTTTAGGGATATAAACATGATAATGTGACATTAGGTGAGGTCCAAATATCTTCTATACACCTCTAAGGGCTTGTTTGGATAAACAGCTTAATTAAGCGCTTATACGATAAACGCTTATCATACAAGCGCTTATGTATAAGCTATTTCTATAATCAAAGAGGAAATATAGTCAAACTATTTTCATATAAGTTATAAGTTGTTTTCATAAGCTATCCTGGAGAGCTTATCAAAATAAACTGAAAACAGTTTATGGACATGTCATAAGCTATTTCCATAAGCTCTCCCAAATATTCTGACAAACGCTTATACCAATAGATAAGTCCGAATAAGTTGTCTATAAGCCAATCCAAACAGGTCCTAAATCATAATAATGAGAGTTCTCAATTTCTTATAAGAAATGGAGAGGATCTTTACCCAGTTTATTCCTTATCCGTTATCAGCTACCTTATCTGCTATCAACTATAAGCTCATTCGTTATCAGCTGGTTTATCCACTATCATTTAGCTCATCCACTATTGATTCTTATTAATCATTATTTTAACTATTGACGAGTTAATAAAAAGAAAGGTTGTACTAAAAAAAAATGCATCACTTTGAAAAATATTAAATACATACTTTTTTTATTAAGAAAATCATTTCATTAGATCTTGTTCCTTTATAGCATTTGTAAAAGATAATAACAATAATATAATAGTACTCACGAAATTTGTACGAATTGCCACACAATTGAATTGCAGGAAATAAAATAAACATTTGAAAGTCAAGCGTTTAAAAGTCGAATAGCGCTTGCTAGTCCAAAAATTCCTCTACTTTAAAAATAATGCATGGTTAATTGTCACATTGAGCTACGTAATGTCCCAGTTATATACATTGAATTGGTTGGAACTTGGAAGGAAAGATAGAATTGGAGGTAAGGCAAGACAAAGCTCAATATTAATATGAAAAATAAAGAGTTAATTAATGAACCTAACATTAATGTTCATGTTCAAACTTCATTAATGTTCAAACTCAAGGGGTTAAAATAAGGGTACAAGAAAGTGACTGTATGCCCTACAAAATATTGTGTACAAAAAATATTAATAAAAAACTTGTACATTTCTGTTTATGATCTTAGATTTAAGGGAATGTGTGATTAGAATGATTGCAGGGATCCTGGTCCGTACAAGACTATGCGATGTATCATGTATGGATAAATATATAATGATATATTCAAATTCTAAATACACTATTTATGATTGGATGTCTGTTTAAAAATATTTTACATTGTCAGTGTATAAAAATTAAACTCTAAAAAAATACACTATTTTTTGACATTAAGTCTTGAAAAATATATTTATAAATCATTTAGCTCCAATGTAAATAACTTACTTTTAACGATACTAAAAAATATAGACAAAATAGATTGATTGGTATTGTGCGTTTTTTTTTATTTTTATTTTGATCCTATACTTTTTTTTTTTTTCAGTTGGGTCCTATACGTTATATTTCGTCTTCCATGTTAGTTCTAAAACTGACGTTATCATGAAGGAATTGACGAAAATGACTAATATGGAAGACAAAATATAATGTATAGGACCAAAAAATGAGAAAAATATATGTTTTATTATTTTTATCCTAAATATATATCTCTTTAATGAAATTAGTCCTTAAATGTATATTTTATTAATTAAATTAATTTTGAAATTTTTATCCGGAAATTTAATTATTTAATTATAAATACACATTTATAATTTAACGACTAAATATCTTTTTAAAAATTACTATAAGCTGAGATATTAGGATTAACATATTTTATTTTATTTAATAGAAGATAAGAGAGAAATTTAACTAAAATAATAAGGATAAAAATGAGAAAAAATAACAAGTTATAAGCTCAAATGCGACTTCAGGTAACGTAAGGAAAAAACATCATAGGCTAGTGAGAAAAATATTTACCAAATGGAGTTACAAACTCATCTGCTATAAATTATATCTGTTATAAGCTAGTAGTTTAACCTTACCAAACAACGCGAAATTAAGTTTTACTCATAATAAAATTAGCTATTTACTGAAAAATCTAGCTTTGTCTAACAATGACAGAGAATACACATTGACCGTTCAAACGAGCATGTGTTGAGGAGATTTGGAGTATGAAGTGCATGTTGTAACTTGGAAGCCTCATGCTTAATAATGCAAAATTATGTTTTAAATTTTATTGCTTCCCTTAATTTTTAATTTAGCATCTGTAAATGTTTTTTTAAATATATATGTCCATATACTTCAAAATATATTTTATTAAATTCAATTCATGTGAAATGCCAAATGAAATTGTTATAACATCAACAATATAAGATGAGTTTACGAATAAAATATTGATATGGATAATTCATTTCACCTGAAGGGTGTATTTAGATATACAACTTATTTAAGTGCTTATGTAATAAGCTCTTTTTTAAAGAAGTTAAAATCATCTTATTTTCATAAGCTTCTTTGAGTAGCTTATGAAAATAAGTTAAAAAGAGTCTATAGAAAGATTATAAACTATTTTAATAAATTATTTGCTTAAGTTTATTATCATAAATTAATTTCATAATAAACTTTCTATAAGCTTTTGCAAATGTACCTAAATATCAAATGAGATTGTTATTTGAGATGTAGTGAATTATGCTATATCACTATTTTACTTGCCATCTTATTTTATATTGATAATATTATAGTTGCGTATAAGTCAGTTTTATTTAATTTTTTTTACAAGTATAATGACTCGTTTGAGAGAGTTGTTAATATATTTTCATCTTTTGTATTTTGAAGGAATAAGTTAGTACCTCTTATATTTGGACAAAAAACCATCATCTTTTTATATAAAACTACTTTAATTTATGGATATAATAGTAAAATTCATCTATCAGTTTAAAATTGAAATTTTATAATTTAATAAAGAAAGAGAATAGCTGAATTTAAATTTTATTGAAACATCGTTGTATCATGGGAAAATGTCTCACCACTTTTTTTTTTAATCAAACAACTTTCTACACTTCAATCCTAACTATCTATCATCTATCCATTTGTTGTTTCTAAAGTAAAAATAATCTAGTCAATGATTATAAAGCATATATAAAAAATGTAAACAAAAATAGGATGACCTTGCATTATGTAACTAAAATGAGACAAAGGTGGTGCAGCAAAGCAAAATGGACAAGAATATTAGGGGCACAAACGCAGCAAAACGGGTGGCTCAAATTACTAGTTATACTTATGAGCAGAGGACAGGACATCGCACATTCTTAGCTGGTCGTTCACTCTACTATATATCCTGTGGACTTGTCGTCAATGCAACGACAGAACGGAGATGAATTGAACCATCTCTATCTAGAAGTTCCTAAGCCTGTCTGCAAAGAAAATAACGACAAGCAGAATCCACATGTGGCCCCCTTTTCGCTGGCTTTTGTTGAATCGAGAAAATTTCTAGAGCAGCATTGTCCCTCTCTATTTTAAAAATAAAATATTATTATAAATATATCATATATAATTTTTGATTTTTTAAATTTAAAATAAATTCGTTATTTAAAATATTTAGAAAGAAGGTTTTATAATATTTAAATATTATTTTTTTTATAATTGATAAGATAAAAATGATAGAGAGAATATGAGATGTTGAAACGAGAGAGAAGTTAAGGAACTTGACAATAGAAACTCTCATTGGAATAAAGATTGAGTGGATATCATAAATTTGAGTTGACATATATACACCCACTTAAAAACTTAAAATGAGTTCCTTAAAATTTTGCTATTAGAGATGCTCTTACAGCAACTTACTTGCGTAATTTAAATCATTTCATTTTTTAAAACTTTGTCTCAATGTGGGAGTTGGATTTTTTCCAATACCCCCTCACGTCCAGTATTATTGGATTTGGTACGTAGATAATATGATGAACGACTCTTTAATGGATCTAAGATAGAATTTCACGTTTCTAGTTTGATAATTGATATGATGACTATTTTTTTTTAAGCAAATGACATGCAAAGACATCATCATAAAAAAAGTCATCCCAATGAGCTTGATACCACAACTCTTACTAATCATTTGCAACACACCATAAATAATTTTCCATTGTTAATATTAATATTGGAAATTATTTTCTGGCACCACATTAAAAACATGTTAAAGTTTAGTTATGCATATACTAATAAGGAAAATGTTAATCGTGTCTCAAGGACATTGGTTAAAGAATCAAAAATAGAAACTTTATATTAAAAATGATATATTTAAGACATTAAATATTCAAAACTTATATTTTTTAATAAAATTATTTTATCTTTAGATTCCTTAAATAATATCCTTAAAACATTTATTAACAATACCTAACTAATAATAATCAAACTAATAATAATCAAAAGTAATATATCGCAGTAAGAACGTTTGAGCAAAAGTTACTATCTCAAACGACCGTTTTAAACTTTCCCAATGGAAATCCAAGTACAGACCCAAGATATAATTGCCACTTGATTGGCGCAATATTATTACATACAAAGATAATGTTTATGACGGCTAACTATTAAAGAAGCTATAGAGGTCATCAAATCAAATCAAATCAAAATATTTGCCATATCAATTAGTTTTGCTATTAAATCTGCCTTAATTAAACTACACGTCTATTCCCTAATTCAATGATCCTTGAGCCATCATAATCAAACCAACTCATGACGGCAGGTATCTCGCGGATTTTCAGACAATGGGCTGCTACGATGGATAACCGTGTGTTTTGATGAACATTTGATAAATATGATTTTAGATAGAATTGATTATGTAAAATTAATTTTAATATAATTGAATTTGAAGTGAAGTGATTTATGTTTGGATGTTTTTATTTTGAAAGCAAGTTTGATGTAAAACTTAGTATAAATTTTTCAATTCAACGCAGAAGTTACAAATTATACCTTCTACTAGAATAACGGTTGAAGGCAAAATCAATTTTATAAGACAGTAACCAAACACCTCTGTTTTTACCAAAATCACGTTTGACAGGGACAGAAGCACTTCTGATATCTCCAGAAATTAAACCAAACACACACTTAAAAATTAGGAAAAGTTTTCTTGAATATTAATGTTTTGACTTGATTGCCCTTTTCATCCTCAATTTTTTTACTTATGGGTTTTGATTTCTTAAAAAATTTAATTGCATTTTTCATCATTTAATTTTTTTAATTATGTGATTTTGATCCCTTAAAAATTTTAATTACACTTTTCGTCCCTCAATTTTTTAAATTGTACAATAAAAGCCTTTATTTTGATCACTAGAAGGACTAATTTTGCACAATTTCACAAAATTAAGAGATGAAAAGTGTAATTAAATTTTTTAAGGGCCAAAATCGTACGGTTAAAAAAGTTGAGGGACGAAAAGTGCAATTAAAATTTTTGAGGGATCAAAATCACAAAATTAAAAAAATTGATTCAAAGTTCAACCAATTTAATCGGTGGTCGAATATCTATATATATATATATATATATATATATATATATAATGATTACAAATTTCAAATACTTATTAATATAGAAATCAATTAACAAGTCAAATTTTAATCCAAGGTCCAACTTACATATCAAGTCCAAATTGTTAAATAACGAAACAAGCGCAGAACAACAAATCCAAGTTAATTATAAAATTAAACTTCAAAGTAAAGTGACATAAATATGATTTTGATAATAGTAAATTAACAATTCATATTTTTTTGTTACAATTTATATGATGTAGCGAGAAAAATAAAACTTATAATTTATATAATGTAATAAAAGTCAAAAGCAAAGTTGATTTACACTAATTCATATTACTAAATTCCTTTAAAAAAAACAAAAATAATTCAATTTTTTTAATTGAACCGACCGGTTTTTCGATTCCAATTTTCGGATTTTAGACCGGTTTAACTGATTTTTTATCGATCAGACTGCTTCTCCGACTCTATAGTTGGTCCAGGACCGGAGGGATGTTTGGTCGACGATCCAACTGATTTTTAAAACATTGCATTATACAATGACACTATGTTATAGATGATGTTTTCACTTTGCTTGGTTTAGGAAAGAGTGCACAAAAGAAAGCAGAAGGAAATAAAGGAAAATGAGATAATTGTCTAGTTATTTGGTAGAAGAGAAAATGAAAGGAAATAAAATTAAAAGTTTTCTCTAATCTTGTTTGATTGTGTAAAGAGTAGGAGGAAAAAAAACATATTTATGAAATGACATAAATACCCTTAAGTAAAAATGAGATATAATAAGGTACGAGGTGTTTGTCATTTTCACATTTTTCTCCCTCTCCCCTTTTCTTCCCAATTTGTGTGGATTATATTTTTGGTGTGAGATGAGCTCCACAAATTTTTTTCTTTTCCTTCCCTTTTTTCTATCAACCAAATGAGGAAAACTTCATTTTCTCCTCTTTTCCTTCCTCACTTTTTCTTTCATTATCTTTTCCCTTAAAACAAACACAAACACAACATTAGTATTGAGATGATGTAAGGAGATAATAAATAATAAATAAATATCTACTATCTTCTATATATTAATGTTTTAGGCTGATGAATTATCAAAGTTGCCCCATTTTGAGATGTGCCACATGTCTCTCTTTGAGGGTAATTTTGTCGGTCTAAAATTTGGGTTGTGATACTCAGCTATTGCCACATGTCCCTGCTGTCTAAAATTTGGACACACTCAGAAAAAAAATTCCCGCTCAAGACCTTTCACCCGCTCCTCTTCCACAAGTCTCTTGCTACTTTTTGAAAAACAATGATCTGACTCTGCTATCCGGACAAAATCACTTTTTGATGTAGAAATCAGCTTCTCTCCTTTTCTCTTACCTTCTTCTTTTTTCGTATTCTCACCCTAAACCCTCAAAATATCATTTTTCAATCTCTATATCTCTCCACTTTTCCAATTCCAAATCCCTCCATTTTTCCAATCTCCAAATTTGTAACAACTTGCTGTTATTTAATTTTTTTATTAATGTTATGCTTGCTTTTCCTTTTACTTTGCTAATTCTTTGGATGCACAGGAGTTTGTAGATTTGTCAGATGCTAAAATGATTTAATGAGGCTAAAATTGTCATTCATTGCTAGCTAACTCAGATAAGATTTTAAATTATTTAGATTATCATTTAATAACAGTCAATTACGAAGTTAGCTTATCTTAATTTCCCATGGCAAGTCCTACTACGGTTGTTTGTAATTACATGAGCTACGTTTTCATGTTTGATGTTTCTATCTGTTGGAGGTTCGTTTGGCTTGGTCCGCTTTACTCATTGGATCGATTATTCAGAGTGCAATGTGTAAATATGCTATTTTTGTCAAATTTGAGATATTAATCGAGTCTTGGCATTTATTTCATCATTTTCATATAGTTTATACTGATTCTGTTGAAATGTTGCTCAATTTGGTGATAGAGTTTGTCTTAATATTTACTAAGAAACTCTTGGCTAAAACTTTATTTGCTTTAACATTTCTGAGATAGCAAGGCTCCTTCATCAATACACTCTGATTGTTTTTGCCAAAAAAACACATCATTATGCATTGTTTGAGGTTCATATTATTTTATATGTTCATCAAACTATTATCTTGTAATTCAAATAAGTGGTTAGTTAGTTAGAAGAGTTAGTTAGGAAAGTTAGTTAGTTAGTTACAAGTGACTTGTAACTATGTGTGTATAAATAGAGGTGAGTGCAAGGAATAAAAGTAAGTGAAGTATTATTCAGTAATCAACTTTCTCTGATACCCGTCTATGCACTGTTCACCCGTCTACACTTAGTAATCGTTACCTGTCTGCATATCGTTTCACCCGTCTGCTCCCGATAACACCCGTCTGTGCACTTATATACTCGTCTATGTGTTAAGCGTGTATTTAGTGTACTGTTAACCCGTCTGTGCTGGGTGTGTGTGTGTTCTAACAATTGGTATCCAGAGCTTATTCTTTCTTGGACCTAAACACGAGTGAAGTGAAGAAAAACACGAGTGAAGTGAGGATATGGGCTCCAATGGCAATTTTCCTGCGCAAATGCCAATGCTTGATGGCAAAAATTGGGATAGGTGGAATGTGCAGATGCGAGCATTATTTGGTTTCCAGGATGTGCTGGACATCATCAAGAATGGCTACCCAGAAGTGAATGAGGGAGCCACCGATGCTCAGAGGGCTGTGTACAAGGAGAACAAGAAGAAAGATTGCAAGGCAATCTTTACTCTGCATCAGTGTGTCGATTTGGCTAATTTTGACAAGATTTCTAGGGCTGCAACAGCAAAGCAGGCCTGGGATATCTTGGAGAAATGTTACACGGGTGGTGAAAAGATCAAGAAAGCGAGACTTCAAGTCTTGGAGAGGCAATATGAGCTATTGCAGATGGAGGATCAAGAGAAGGTGGCTGATTTCATTGCAAGAATCAGGAATATCACCAATATGATGGCAGGGTACGGGGAAAGGTTGTCTGATCAGAAGATCATTGAGAAGATATTGCGCACATTGCATCCTCGATTTGATTACATAGTGTGTGCAATTGAGGAGTCTAAAGACACTGCAACCCTGAGTCTTGAGGAGTTGCAAGGGACCCTGGAGGTTCGGGAGATGAGGATGAATGAGAGAGGGGCGATTGAGAAAACTTCTGATCAAGCACTGCAAGCTCAAACTGATAAAAGAGGGTTTGATAACCAGAAGAAATGGAGGAAAGGAGGAAAGGGGAAATCTGTGAAGAATTCTTGGAAGGGTGATGACAGGTCTGAATCCTCGAGTAAAAGGGGAGGAGGATCTGCCAAAACCAAAGGAGGATTCAAGAAGAACTTTGATAAACGCAAGGTGCAGTGTTTCAATTGTGAAAAATTTGGTCACTTTGCAGATGAATGTTGGCATGGCAAAGGCAAATCGAAGAAAGTAACTAATGAGGAAGCCTGTGCTGCTCAAGAAGAGGATTCTGATGTTGATCCAGTTCTACTGATGGTGACTACAAGTGAGGAATCCTTTCAATCTGAGTTTTGGTATCTTGATACGGGTTGCTCAAACCATATGACTAGTCACAAGGAATGGTTGGCTGATCTAGACACATCAAGAAAGAGCAAGGTTCGATTTGCAGATGACAGAACCTTGAATGCTGAAGGGATTGGCAACATTGTGATCAAAAGGAAAAATGGGAAATCAGTCTTGATTTCAGATGTCCTGTTTGTACCAGGTATGAGGAGCAATCTTTTGAGTATTGGCCAACTGATTGAAAAGGGCTTTACTGTGGTGATGAAGGATGATCAAATGGAGATGTTTGACTCCACTCAACGATTGATCTTAAAGGCTCCTCTCTCGAAAAATAGGACCTTTCAGATCAATATGCAAGCTGCTGAGATTCAGTGTTTGAAAGCAGCTGCACATGTTGAGGATTGTTGGCTTTGGCACTCAAGGTTTGGACATCTGAATTTTCGAAGTTTAAATGATCTCTCTTCCAAACAAATGGTAGCTGGCCTTCCCAAGTTTGCTGTTCCAGAGAAGATATGTGAAGTGTGTATGGCAGGAAAGCAACCCCGAAACTCTTTCAAATCACATCTGCCAATGAGAGCAACAAGTGTGTTAGCAGTTGTGCATTCTGACATTTGTGGACCATTTGAGGTACCTTCATTGGGAGGTAATCGGTATTTCATTTCATTTGTTGATGAATTTAGTAGAATGATGTGGTTATACCTGATTGATACAAAGAATGCAGCACTTGAAATCTTTAAAAACTTTAAGAAGCTAGTTGAGAAACAAAGTGAGAAGTCCATCAAGATTTTGAGAACTGATGGAGGAGGGGAGTATACCTCAAGCAATTTTGAGCATTTCTGTGTAGAGAATGGCATTCAACATGAGGTTACAGCCCCTTATACCCCTCAACATAATGGTTTGGCAGAAAGAAGGAACAGAACAGTGCTTGATATGGCAAGAAGTATGCTGAAAGAGAAAGCTTTACCACATCCCTTTTGGGGTGAAGCTGTCTCTACAGCAGTGTACATACTGAACAAATGCCCAACAAAGAGATTAAAGGAAGCAGTGCCAGAGGAGATATGGACTGGGAGGAAACCGTCTGTGAGTCATTTGAGGACATTTGGAGCACTATGCTTCAAACATGTCCCTGATCAGAAAAGGAGGAAATTGGAGGACAAGAGTGAGTCCATGATTTTGGTGGGGTATCATCCGACTGGTGCATACAGACTATATGATCCTATTAAAGAGAAAATTGTGATTAGCCGAGATGTGATAGTGGCTGAAACTGAATCTTGGGATTGGAATCAGAAGTGCAGCAGCAGCAACAGTCTGACACAGGTGTCCTCATCATTGTTAGATGAGGAGCAAGTTCAACAAGAAGGTGTTGGCATACTGGGAACTCAGACAGGTGTTGGTATACTGGGAACTCAGACAGGTGTAGGCGTACTGGGAACTCAGACGGGTGTTCAGACAGTTCAAGTCAGGCCACACAGGCATAGACAGATGCCACCTAGATTAACTGATTATGAGCTGTTCTCTGATAATACAATAGCTCATGATGGTGATCTGGTGCATTTTGCTATGTTTGCTGACTCTGAACCACTAAATCTTGAGGAAGCTATGAAGGAGCAGGTCTGGAAAAATGCTATGATTGAAGAATTGAAAGCCATCGAGAGGAATCAGACATGGGAATTGTCAAGTCTACCTACACACAAGCACCAAATTGCTGTGAAGTGGGTTTACAAGTTGAAGCTGCATCCTGATGGGTCAATTGCTAAGCACAAAGCAAGGTTGGTTGCAAAGGGTTTTCTGCAAAGGGAAGGAGTAGATTACTCAGAAGTGTTTGCACCAGTGGCAAGGATAGAGACAATTCGGCTGGTAGTTGCTCTAGCAAGTGCAAGAGGTTGGACTCTATCTCAGCTTGATGTCAAATCTGCATTCCTAAATGGACCTCTTGAAGAAGAGGTATATGTTTCTCAACCACCAGGATTTGAGATTAAGGGAAAGGAAGAAATGGTGTACAGATTGAAGAAGGCACTTTATGGCCTAAAACAAGCCCCTCGGGCTTGGAACAAAAGAATTGATTCATTCTTACTTCAACTTGGATTCAGCAAGTGCTCAGTTGAACATGGTGTCTATGTACGATTTAAGAAGAACAGGTCAGAACTATTGTTGCTATGTCTCTATGTTGATGATCTACTAGTGACTGGTAGCAGTTCCAAAGAAATTGAAGAGTTCAAAGTTGTAATGAAGACTGAGTTTGAGATGACAGACTTAGGAAGGCTGACTTACTTCCTTGGTATGGAGTTTGCTGCAACAACAGCAGGGATAGTGTTGCACCAAAGAAAGTATGTGAGTGAAGTTTTGAAGAGATTCAACATGAATGGTTGCAATTCTGCAGCAACACCTGTGGAGGTTAATGTGAAGTTAGAAAAGAGCTGTGAAGAAGAGGCAGTAGATGGCACTTTGTTCAAGCAGATAGTTGGTTCTCTGAGGTATATCTGCAACAGTAGACCTGATATATGCTTTGGAGTGGGCATGATTAGCAGGTTTATGGATGATCCGAGGAAACCACACTTGATTGCTGCTAAGAGAATTATGAGATACTTGCAAGGTACACTGGAGTTTGGTGTTCTGTTCCCTAACAGAATTCAGCAGCAAGGGAGTGTTCTCATAGGCTTTTCTGACTCTGATTGGTGTGGAGACAGAGTTGATAGAAGGAGTACATCTGGCTACATTTTTCAGTTTTTGAATGCACCAATCTCTTGGTGTTCAAAGAAGCAGCCAGTTATTGCTTTGTCATCGTGTGAAGCTGAGTATATTGCAAGCTCTTATGCAGCTTGTCAGGCTCTTTGGCTTGATTCACTGCTGAGTGAGATTCAGGTTGAAGTAGCCAAGCCTATGAAGCTGATGGTTGATAATAAATCAGCTATTAATCTAGCCAAGAACCCGGTTTCTCATGGCAGGAGCAAACACATAGAAACCAGGTTTCATTTCCTTAGAGATCATGTAAACAAAGGAAGACTCGAGCTAGTCTATTGTCCTACAGAGATACAAGCTGCTGATATACTGACTAAACCACTGAAGTTAGATCGTTTTGAAAAACTTAGAAATGATTTAGGTGTTGTATCATTTGAATATTTGAATTAAGGGGAAGTATTATCTTGTAATTCAAATAAGTGGTTAGTTAGTTAGAAGAGTTAGTTAGGAAAGTTAGTTAGTTAGTTACAAGTGACTTGTAACTATGTGTGTATAAATAGAGGTGAGTGCAAGGAATAAAAGTAAGTGAAGTATTATTCAGTAATCAACTTTCTCTGATACCCGTCTATGCACTGTTCACCCGTCTACACTTAGTAATCGTTACCTGTCTGCATA
This sequence comes from Ammopiptanthus mongolicus, assembly GCA_039655645.1. Classification (NCBI taxonomy): domain Eukaryota; kingdom Viridiplantae; phylum Streptophyta; class Magnoliopsida; order Fabales; family Fabaceae; genus Ammopiptanthus; species Ammopiptanthus mongolicus. The sequence goes on from CM077343.1 coordinate 91,421,835, forward strand.
TCGTTTCACCCGTCTGCTCCCAATAACACCCGTCTGTGCACTTATATACTCGTCTATGTGTTAAGCGTGTATTTAGTGTACTGTTAACCCGTCTGTGCTGGGTGTGTGTGTGTTCTAACACAAACTGATTGTTATAACACTAAATTCTGTATATTTCATCACAATTTCATATATTGTCAGCTCTCATTATATACATATATTTTAGATTTGTGTTTGTTATTATCAAGTGGCTTATACATTTGTAGATGATAGTGCATTGAAGTAGATCAACTAAAACTTCAGACAATTTGCTATCAGATGCATAATTATTTTCTGCATATAGAATTTTGTATATTTCAAAATTTCAAAATTATAGTTATTACATTTAAGTTGATGATTATAGATGTATAATTTTTAACTTTGGAGCTTGGTTTAATGGGCTAATGTAGTTCTTTTTTATGCGGGTTTTTGGCTTTGACCATGACAACAATTTAACTTCGAAGGAGAAACTAGAGAAATGCATGACTCATAAAACTCAACCAGTCTTGGAAGAGTTTATTGTTTTCACTTTTATATATTTAAGAATCTGATAATGATAATTTATGATATTTTCACTTTTTTTAATATGAAGTAAAGTGTGAATTACATACATTGAACAAATGAGTTATTTATTTTTTATGCAAAATTTGCTTTATATTTACTCTATATGAGCCAAACCTAAGAGTTGAGAAAACTTCAAATGTTTACCAATTATCCTAGCATAAACGTTTTAAGAAAACTCAATGTTATTAACATTGTTTTTTAGGAAGGGTTCTAGATTTCTATTCTTATGATTGTTTTTTATCACCAAATTCAAGCAATGAGTTATATGTTTTGAATTTTCAAAATGAAAACTCAATTTAAAAGGCAAAACAATATGGATTGTGAAGTTGTTTTGCTATAACCACTATGTGTGTATCAATTTTTATGGTTTATAACTATGTCAATATTAGTATATAATTTACTTTATTCACTTATTCCTTAGGTAAAAAAAATTAATTAATTTTTAATTTTACTTTTAGAAAAAATTAGAGTAAACAATGTAACACGACCCGTGCGAATGCACGTATATGCCGCTAGTGAGTACTAAAATATGATGTTGATGTTTTTTTTTTTTTGATCTATTTCGAGGAGTATCCCACCGCCAACCTGAAACGGGGACTAATCTCCCGCGGGAGTTTTTTCGGCATCTCGATGGGTGACATCCCTCCCAGCTGAAATTTTTTTCATATCCAAGGCTCGAACCCGAGACCTTGATTAAGGGACGAGAGGCCTTTAACCACTCACGCTAACTTTGGTTATGATGATGATGATGATGTTGATGTTTAATTTCATTATATAAATAATAGAACTCTAAAATTACGTGAATATATGAATTTGAATTCTACAAAATGCGAGCAACTTAGTACATACAAATTTATTATAATCCAACATAATATATTATTTCCCATTTTGAAACGATAAGAATATCATATCCCATCAATCAAGGATTGATCAAGTGATAAGCATTTTGATCCCCATAAGGAGGAGGACGTAAGTTCAAATCCTGGTGGCGACACTCTAGTTGGGAGGCTGCGAAAACCAAGGATTAATTCCCTGTTCTAAGCAGCCGACTGAGGATTAGTCTCATAACCGGTCCAAAGGACCGAAGCACGTAAGGATACCCCGAGATGCCACTGGAGAGCCAAAGGCACTAATTACGATGATTCTTAAAAAAGAAAGAATATCATATCCCAAGAGGAACCCATAAAGTATTAACATTATCCAATTACATTAGATGTATCCCCTCAATAGCTATTCTTAAATATCCATGTGACAGACCATGTGGACCACAATAAACTTTACGCTGGATTATTTAATGGTGTCGTAATTATTGGGGTAAAAGTCATCCTGCCCAACCAAAATGTGCCACCTCAATTAAATAGATAATATTAGTCAATCAAGTCAAATGGTTCTTACCATATAATTAGATCACCTAGACGGGATAAAATTACCCTTACCAGAAAATTCACCTAATTTAATTAGCAAGCAGTAATATTTAATTAAACTGATACACTCACTAGATGATTTGATACACATAACCGAATGTCTCTGCTTTTGGTACTTTCAGAGCTTGGCAATCAGCCCATCCTGAATAGGCTTCGTGGGCATTCCATTCTCCTTATCATCCAAATCACTTGCACTTGGGGGAACATCTACAGCTGGGGAGCAATTGAAAAACCCATGTGGCTGCATCATGAATAGCAAGACTAAATGAATTCCAACACTTCGTAAACAAAATCACTAGCAGCTTTCCAAGATTAAAAAATAGTTTGTTCCGGAAATGATATTGAATACTCCTTCCAAAGACTAGTGCCTACTTTTCTAACATAGCATGATTTATCGAATTCCAAGATGAACCTCAATTTCAGATGTTGTATGAGCACATGATCTCCCATGTTGAGTGCAAAGTGTTACAATATGAATCTCATCTCATTTGAGATATTAGAATAATTGGGGCCCCTCGCTTCTATTTTTTTTTTTGAATCTCAGACAAGTCTAATAATTTTTTTTTACTTGGGTCTTTTTTCTTTAGTAATTTGTTTTTTAAATTTTTTTTACGAAGTCAGTGGCCTACATGCTCTAATACCATAGTATAAATGACTTTTTACTCGTATTTTCAACCAATGTGGAACTTCTTTATTCTTCAACAAATCTGCACAGAAAGAATGCCTAGGAAATAAGCTAATGTTGAGTGGAATACCATAAGCATAAAACCAATGCGTTCCACAGGCATAACAGGCCAGTCTTCCAATCGAGGAATGTGTGTCACACCAAATACGTACCTGGAACACTTCACCAAATCAGATAACATGTAATGTACAAAGAATAAATAATCACAACAAAAGGTCAAAGGTATAATCATTAGTCATTGGTGTCTGAAGGCAACCATCTCAACTATTTATGACAAGTTCCACTGCATATTCAAGTGTGAAATGGAAAAGTGTACTATGTGCGGCACGCTTAAAACAAGCCTATAGTTGAGAATATGTGCAAAGTTTATATCATCTCTCACAGAAATAGAATTAAGCGAACTAACTAACCAAAGAACTATATCAGCTTCCTCCAGTGATCTATTTTGCTTAACCCAAGTAGCCAAACCCTCTCCAACACGTGGATTTTGATTAGGGAACTCTGATCCAGGGTGCATTTCATCATGTGCGTAAGGAGTGACCCAAAGATTGTGCTTCAAGAAAGCTGCTCTTCTTAGGAACTTGGCCTCTGAACCAGCTAAGGGTAAACAATTTGAACCAGGTACTAGCTTGTAACCTGTTAGCTGCCCAGTTCGGTTTACCGTCCTTGTGTTCCTAACCTAAAACAGGAAAGTAATATAAGCACCTCTAGGTGCAAGCTATTAAAAGAACGTTTTCAAACAAGTAAACAATCCCAAATTCAAAAATATAACTATAGAAACATTGAATATATGCCAGTAGTCGGTAGGAAATATCCATCAGGAAATTTTGAAAACTGAGAAGGTAGAAGAAAGAGATGATGAACTAGCAAACATAAACACATTTCCATGTCAATATAGATTGATGGTTTAAAAAAAAGTCTACTGGAGCAGGAACAACCAAGATTGATATCGACCTACTAGGAAATTTTGACCTAATTAATTGCCTACATATGTCAACAAATCGCATAAGCCCAGAAGGGGAGCCTTGGCATAATAGTTAGAGTTGTAGCCATGTGACTTTAAAGTCAAGGGTTTGAATAGTGAAATTAGCCTCTTGCAAATGTAAGGTAAGGTGGCCTACTATAGATCCAAATAGTGGGTCCGACCTTTTCCTGGACTTGCCATAGCAGGAGCTTCATAGCACCAAGTTGCCCTTTAATAGTATGGGGCCGATTGATACTAGAACCTAACAATATTAAATCAATACCAATACCAAAAACATGCAATCTCACAATGAAAACAATTAATCATAAATACTGTCAATTTAGGTAAATAAATTTAACATATATATGTAATTATGTAGCATAAACTTTACACAACATCATTCATAATTTACAGAAAGGCAGAAGCATAACAACAGCAGCCGAATTTGAAATTTTCATTGATTGTCCCAGCTACAGCAATAACTACAGTTGGACAGTAACATGTTATGAATATTCACCAAAAAAATTTAACTTCTGTTTCTTTGATATTTTATTTTTCTTGTAAACAAGTGTTAAGAACTTACAATCCAATGCCGAGCAGATGAAGGGTTACAATCACGCATTGCTTCCAATTCTGATTTAAGCAGTTTTTCCTCAGCATAAAATGCATTGTTGTGGACATTATTCGTTCCTGGCTCTTCAACTTTGACATCCACCTCAACAACCTGGGCAGGAAGAGGGAGGACTCTGTTACTACTTACTACTTCGTCAAAAAGAAAAAGAAAATAAACTTCATGCAGGCATGGTTGGCAATGTCAATGACCATGCTAGTTATTTGGTTAATATGACATCTACTATCTATATATTAATTTCATAGGCTGAGGAAATATCTAAATTGCCCATTCTGAAACTTTGACACCTATCATTTTTAAGGATATTTTCATCAGTTTAAGAAGTTTTTGGAAGCACCATCTATCACCACGTGTCCTTCCCACTCAAGACCTCTCACCCACTCAAGAATTCAAAAACAATATCTCACCCGCTCAAGAACCCAAGACATCTCACCCTTGCAGCTTCTCTCCTTTTCCTGTATCTTCTTCTTTTCCCGTATTCTCACCTTAAACCTCAAAATATCATTTTTCAATCTCCAGATCCCTCCATTTTTGAAATCTCCAGCAAAAAAAGTTGTGGAAGCGATTAGAGGTTGGTGAGAGTAAGAAGGTGCGTTTGAATCTGCAACTGTCTAAATCTGCAACTTTGGACAAATCTTGAGGTTGAGGCTTCCATTGATCCTCATTTTTTTCTTATACATATTTTTCAAATTCAGAATCAGGTTTGTGATGCCACGCTGTTTCTTGCCATTGTTGGTTTAATTTGAGCTTCGTCCAGTGGAAGGAGAAGACGCTGCTTCGTCTGGTGCGGTTCGGTTTGAGCTTCTTTGCTTCAACTTCCTTACCTAGGTGAGCTTTCCCCCTTTTCTTTCTACCTTTGCCCTACTTGACAACAAATGGGTTTGAAAATTTGAAGCTTTTCCTTTGCTAATAGCAGTGAAAGATTGTCCCTTTTTGATACCCTTTGCTAATAGCGGTTCTACTTCCCATTTTTGGCAAACCCCTAATTTTGTTAAACAGGAGCCTTTCACTCTAAGTTGTTGAGCTAAAACATTCCCTGCAGATGTTAATTTATAAGTTAATACTCAGTTTATTGGTTCATTGCTCATTTGTAAGTGTGGTACATGTCTATCAAATTATGTTTTAGTAAAATAAATTTTTTGGATACAAAGTTTTGAAGTATATACATTTTCAGCTTATGCTTTTAGTTTAGCAGGCTAGCTATTCATGTAAATGCAACCCAACTCCATAGTCAATGATCACAAGTTTTTGAAATTAATAGGATTAGTGTAGAAACAAGCACTTGATTGTTTTTGTGTTTTATTACTGATCCAAAGTTATTATTTCAAATATGTGAGGTTTTTATTTCAGCCTTTAGATATTTGAAGATGATTCAATATGCAAGTGAACTATAAGTTGAATCTATATAGTTGTCAAGGTCTGTACTATTTTTTATCACGCTTTAGATATACCTGACTGATATGTTTTGACATTTTTTACATTGACACAGATTTGATTGGAGAGTTTGATGAGGTAGTTATGCAACCATGTAAGCACCTTCTATATTTTGATGTCTCTACTTTTTGAGCATTTCAGCCCCGACAATATTCTCTGGTGACCTCTTCTTTTTGATGTTTTGTTACTTTTTCTGTTTAGTTTTTTTTTTAATATTTTTCTTTTTTTTATCTTATCTCTCTTATCTTTTTTTTCTAGGTTTTTTATTCAGTATTCAACAGAACATGATCCTGACATGTTAGCTTCTATCACTCCAACCAAAAGAGTCTCATTTGAAATCGAGTTTGATGAAAAGCTCCGTCAAGAATTGGCCACTGCACAACTTCATCCACAAAGATTACAAAACAGATAAAAATTGAATGACAGTTTTGTAGTCACCTTAGTTGGCAGTTTTTAGTTGCAAAAATACGATAACATGTCTTTAGTAGCCATTGGTACCATGATTGCTTCTCTTGAAGTTTTTTGTAATATTATGGATCAAGTGGTTACTATAAGTAACATTGCAGGGTGAACCCTCTTTAGGAAACAATCAAAATTGTAATTTTCAAGTGTAGTAAATATTTAATTAAGAATGAAGTGATCTCTTTCTTATCAGTTAAAAAAAGGCTTCAAACATCTCCAAAAACATGATGTTTTACCATGTTCATACTCTTTAAATACTTCCTAAACAATGCGTGAATTTTCATAGATGCTTGATTTTTTAGACTTGAAGTTACCAAATTGTTGAACTGTGCAGTAATGAGAAGAATTTGATAAGGTTCAGTTTTTATGGGTTAATTAAGGAGGAAATTTTGCTTATAAATATTAATGAGATTTCAAAAAACACTGCTTATGAGTTTTTATTGTATAGTATGAATACTATGAGTTTACAACTTCACTCTTTTGATGACTATCAGTGAAGCACGCTTAGACGGGTGAAAGCTTCATTAGACGGGTGGAGTATTTGTGTAGACTTCAAACAGTTGAACTTTCAATAATTACAGACGTATGAACTTTTCTTAGGTTCAGAAAGGTGAACTTTTCTTTAGTTCAGACAGTTGAAAGCTTCATTAGACGGGTGGTGTATTTGTGTAGACTTCAGACAATTGAACTTTCCTTAGTTCCAGATGTGTGAACTTTTCTTAGTTCCAGACGTGTGAACTTTTCCTTGGTTCAGAAGGGTGAACATTTAAAAGGTCCTTCACTGATAGTCATTAGACGGGTGAACCTTTTAAATGTTCACATGTCCGATGACTATCAGTGAAGGACCTTTTAAAAGTTCACACGTCTGGAACTAAGGAAAGTTCAACTGTCTGAAGTCTACACAAATACTCCACTCGTCTAATGAAGCTTTCACCCGTCTGAACTAAAGAAAAGTTCACCCGTCTGGAACTAGGAAAAGTTCACACGTCTGGAACTAGGAAAAGTTCACATGTCTGGAACTAAGGAAAGTTCAACTGTCTGAAGTCTACACAAATACTCCACCCGTACAAAGAACCTTTCACCCGTTAAGCTTTCAACCGTCTAATGAAGCTTTTACCCGTCTAAGCTTTCATGCTTTCACCCGTCTAAGCCTTTGTTCGTCTAATGACTTTCACCCATCTGAAGTATTACTAAAAGTCAACCCGTCTGAAGTATTATTTGTTATTATTATTATATTATTAGAATTAATTAAAAATGTAAATAAATTAATAAGTTAAATAATTTAATTCATAATTTAAAATTTTTTATTTAAATTATTTAATTGAAATAATTATCATAATTAATTACACTAACATAATTGATTAATAAAATAAATTAATATAATTAATTAAAATACTTCAAACAATAAAATTAAATGGAAAAAAGAAAACCCACGTTGAAGCACCTTCATCGTCTGATAAAAGGTTCTTCATTGATAGTCATTAGAAGGTTGAAAGCTTAGACAAGTGAAAGTTTTATTAGACGGTTGAAAGGTTAGACAGGTGAAAGCTTCATTAGACGGGTGAAGTATTTGTGTAGACTTCAGACAGTTGAATTACTGTGGTCATCAGACGGGTTATTCACTGATAGTCATCAGAAAGGTGAACCTTTTAAATGTTCACCCGTCTGATGACTATCCGTGAAGGACCTTTTAAAAGTTCACACGTCTGGAACAAAGGAAAGTTCAACTGTCTGAAGTCTACACAAATACTCCACCCATCTGAACTAAAGAAAAGTTCACTCGTCTGAACCTATGAAAAGTTCACTCGTCTGAACCTATGAAAAGTTCACACGTCTGGAACTATGAAAAGTTCACACGTCTGAAGCCTACACAATACTCCACCCATAAAAAGAAGCATTCACCCGTTAAGCTTTCAACCGTCTCATAAAGCTTCCACCCATCTAAGCTTTCATACTTTCATCCGTCTAAGCCTTTGTTCGTCTGATGACTTTCACCCGCCTAAAATATTACTAAAAGTCAACCCCTCTGAAGTATTATTAGTTATTATTGTTATATTATTACAATTAATTAAAAATGTAAATAAATTAATAAGTTACATAATTTAATTCATAATTTAAATTTTTTTATTTAAATTATTTAATTGAAATAATTATCATAACTAATTACACTAACATAATTGATTAATAAAATAAATTAATATAATTAATTAAAATATTTAAAACAATAAAATTAAATGGAAAAAAAAAACCCACGTTGAAGCACCTTCACCTGTCTGATAAAAGGTTCTTCATTGATAGTCATTACACGGTTGAAAGCTTAGACGGGTGAAAACTTCATTAGATGGTTGAAAGGTTAGACGGGTGAAAGCTTCATTAGACGGGTGAAGTATTTGTGTAGACTTCAGACAGTTGAATTACTGCTAGTCATCAGACGGGTCCTTCACTGATAGTCATCAGAAAGGTGAACCTTTTAAATGTTCACCCGTCTGATGACTATCCGTGAAGGACCTTTTAAAAGTTCACACGTCTAGAACTAAGGAAAGTTCAACTGTCTGAAGTCTACACGAATACTCCACCCGTCTTATGAAGCTTTCACCCGTCTGAACTAAAGAAAAGTTCACCCGTCTGAACCTAGGAAAAGTTCACACGTCTGGAACTAAGGAAAGTTCAACTGTCTGAAGTCTACACAAATACTTCATCCGTACAAAGAAGCTTTCACCCGTTAAGCTTTCAACTGTCTAATGAAGCTTTCACCCATCTAAGCTTTCATGCGTTCATCCGTTTAAGCCTTTGTTCGTCTGATGAGTTTCACCCGTCTAAAGTATTACTATAAGTCAACGCGTCTAAAGTATTATTTGTTATTATTATTATATTATTAAAATTAATTAAAATGTAAATAAATTAATAACTTAAATAACTTAATTCATAATTTGAATTTTTTATTTAAATTATTTAATTGAAATAATTATCATAATTAATTACACTAACATAATTGATTAATAAAATAAATTAATATAATTAATTAAAATTAAAACAATAAAATTAAATGGAAAAAAAAAAAACCACGTTGAAGCACCTTCACCCGTCTGATAAAAGGTTCATCATTGATAGTCATTAAACGGGTGAAAGCTTCATTGGACGGTTGAAAGCTTTGACGGATGAAAGCTTCATTAAACGGGTGGAGTATTTGTGTAGACTTCAGACAGTTGAACTTTCCTTAGTTCCAGACATGTGAACTTTTCTTAGTTCCAGATGTGTGAAGTTTTCTAAGTTCCAGACGTGTGAACTTTTCCTAGGTTCAAACAGGTGAAAGCTTCATTAGACGGGTGGAGTATTTGTGTAGACTTCAGATAGTTGAACTTTCCTTAGTTCCAGACGTGTGAACTTTTCTTAGTTCCAGACATATGAATTTTTCCTAGATTCAGACGGGTGAACATTTAAAAGGTTCTTCACTGATAATCATCAAACAGGTGAACATAACCGTCTCAAGTCTACACAAATACTCCACCCGTCTAATGAAGCTTTCACCCGTCTAAACTAAAGAAAAGTTCACCCATCTGAACCAAGGAAAAGTTCACACGTCTGGAACTCAGAAAAGTTCAATTGTCTGAAGTCTACACAAATACTTCACCCGTCAAATGAATCTTTCACACGTCTAAGCTTTCAACCGTCTAATGAAGCTTTCACCCGTCTAAGCTTTCATGCTTTCACCCGTCTAAACCTTCGTTCGTCCAATCAAGCTTTCACCCGTTTAAGCCTTCGTTCGTCTGATGACTTTCACCCGTCTGAAGTATTACTAAAAGTGAACCCATCTAAAATATTATCTGTTATTATTATTATATTATTACAATTAATTAAAAATGTAATTAAATTAATAAGTTAAATAATTTAATTCATAATTTAAAAATTTTATTTAAATTATTTATTAAAATAATTAACATAATTAATTACACTAACATAATTAACCACACGGGTGAGCTTTATATTTGCTTAAGTAGTTACTTTAGTTGCTAAACATTTTATATTTACTACATTATTCCATGTCTTATTTCTTAGGAAACAACAATTTTAACGAATGTGTTTCTGCCAGTCCAAAAACGATCCCAATTGCGTCAAGTCCATCGACCATCAGTGAGTAATAATGATGAAGCAATTATGGATTCCGTTAGGAATATAATAAAACTAAATATTTATAATTCTTCACCTAATAGTTTTGAAGTTGGTTCCTGATATGATATTATAGCTTCTGCAGTCAAATAGTTTAGTGTTTACGGCATTGAGATAACAAAATAAACAAGACGGAAGCAATTCTGTGCAGAAAATGGATTCCAACCTAAAGATACACTGAAGTTTCAATTTTTCAATGTTAATGTCAACAATATTGTGAATGTAGCGAAAGTTAATTAAGAAGTTTTATTAGCCTCTTCTGCTCCTATTTTTTTGTTGAAGTGTAGTTATATATGGACTTGATCACTATAGACTTAAGCTATTTTTAACTTTTCTGTAACTGTCTTATTATGTCAGATACTTTGGTAGTTATATTATCTGACTTTTTGTTGTCATTTGAAGATATGCATGTTTATATGCAACAATTTATATTTAAAATTATTAACATAAATTATTGATTAAGTAGTTAAACAATTACTGAACTAATATTTTGTTGACAAGACTTAAACTCCAATTGCATGAAAATTTATTTTTCAGTTTATGTATATACAATTGTCACCTGGACTTCCTGCTTTGGGAGAACTACTTACGGATGCAAATGGTGTTATTAAGCATAGTCATTATCTTTTTTCTTTGTATTTCCTTCGGATGAACAAAATGAGTTTACATTTATATGTACTTTATGAAATATACAATTCAAAATGATCTATGATTTTTCTATCTTCAATATTATATAAATTAGTTTCTATACTTTATAATAGAATGAATATTAGTATATGATTTAATATATTCAGTTTTTTTTATAGGTATAAAAAAATGTATAATTTACAAATTAATTTTTAACAAAAATATAGTAAGCAACACGGCATGACCTGTGCGAATGCACGGGTATACAACTAGTTATGAAAAGAGATACCATACCACTATGTACTCTTATTATTTGGTATTCTTCAAAAAACAATTCATTTTGAGGTTTTTCTTTCTGCTACAGAATGCAATCCACCTAATTGTAGATTTCCATGCAGTTATTTGTCTAAAAAACAAGATTTAGGATGTGGGGACCTTACACGGTCTCAATATATCTATTGAGAAAAACTCAAATCCCACATTGACTAGAGATAGAGCCGCATAAGAGTTTATAAAGCTTGGACAATCCTCACCTCTTGAGCTAGCTTTTGGGGTTGAGTTAGGCCTAAATCTAATATGGTATCAAAGCCTATCCTAGATCCATTAAAGGGCCGCCCACCATATTATCCACGCACCAAGCCCAACAGTGCTGGACGTGAGGGGATGTATTGGAAAAAACTCAAGTCCCACATTGACTAGAGATAGAGCCTCATAAGAGCTTATAAAGATCTAAAATAATCCTTCAGCATTGAAGACATTGACGGCTGAAAAATAAAATTGCACACAGACCTGATTAAATGCTTCACCAGGCTTGCAATCAACTGCCATGTCCATTCGAGCAACAAAAAAGTGTTGGTGGACAGGCGCATATAATCCAGGTGCAATAGTTGTGCCATACTTTCGAGTTTCACCTGGTTGCAATGCTCCTAAGCTGAGAATTCCTGTGAGCTTGACCTCGGCTTCTATTTTTCCATCCTGCATGAAGGTAATAGCGAATACAGTTTTAAAGAGACAACCAACTAGCATGCTTAAGTTTGACCACTGAATCCACCAAAAAGCCATATGAATGCCTAGAGGTAGGTAAAAACAAAAATCGGAATATCAGATGACTTGAGCCAGCACAATATAGCAATGTAAATCAGAACAGATATACTTGCTGAAAAAGAATAGATTTCTTAGCCACGCAGTTAAGATGAAATACTTGAAATAGAATATATCCCTGCATTATAATATGAAGATGATGCAAGTAATGCTGCCAATCTTCCTTTGTTTCTGGTTCAACTGCCAGGATACACAGCCAAACTCTCCCTTCAAATCCATTCCAAAAATCTAAAAAGCTGAAACACCTCCTTGTATGTATTTAAAACTAAAGGAAGTATATATCACTAGGTCTCAACCATCGATTTACCGATCTCATTAGACAGACTAAGAGATAAATGAATCCAGACATTAACTTGCCTGATAAAAGTGCCAGAAAAATCCATACTCATAGTTAGCCACAGTGCATATAAAAGACACTGTCAGTCTTCTAGACCGTCGAACTTCAGCCAAACCTGTTCTCCAATCTTGATGCTTCCACAAAATACCATGATCCTCTTCATGCAAGCAAACACAATTTTCTATTGTTTCAACACCTCCATTAAAGTTTGTGAAATGTGCATCAAAATACTTGATATAGCCTAAACAATCACAACCCTACAATAATAACACCAAGCAAAACATATTCAATTTCATCCACATTGAGAAAGGAGAAAATTTTAAGATAAGGAAGGCTGGATTAAAAGCAAATGCCATGACCTTCTTGAGAGAATGAGCATTTTTACCGAGGCCATCTTCTCCAGCATCAAAAGCATTCTTCCTATAGTGGGGATCATTTGGATCTCCATAAGGAACCACCATCTCAACAAAACTCAACCTGTGGGCCAGCGGCCTTCGGCCCCGACTACCATCAATATAAGCCACAGAATAGATAACCAAACCTTCCCTTGGAGTGAAACCAATACGAAAGTTCCACTGCAGATATGCATTTACATTTATGAGTCTTCAATATAGCTCATATGAATTAGTTTTAGGAAAAGTACAGATACAAACAATCACCTTCTGCCATTGAATGAAGTGCCCGTCGACACGAAAACTTGGACCTTCAGGCTGAATAATTTGTAATGGTTTCACATCACTTCTATCAACTCCTCCCCGGGTTTCACCAGAAGTATAATTTCTTAGTGGATCACTAGGTGGAAGGGGGATTAGTTTATGGTCTTCAAACTCAAGAACAACCATATTTTGCATATCAACAAGTATATGGATTCCTTCAACTGGACGGGCATAGCCATTTTCCATAGGGCAGTCACTCTCAGTTCTACAAAAAATTAGTGGTTTAGCAAGTCTGCGGCTAGGAGCATCAGCTTCACTGTGATATCCAGCACACCTGTAAGTTTCAGCACCTCACATATTAGAGAGAATAAGACATAGATGACATAAATTATCATAAAATGTCATTCAAATCGTCTGGAAGGAGTAACTAACCAGGCATCCACCATCACAAGATCCATGTCCTCAATCCCTCTTCTCTTCATTGCTTCTCGAAATTGAGGAAACTCCTTCACAACAGCTTCACATTCAGCATACTCCACAGCATCCTGTATGTGTAGAGTGAATAACACAAAACTATGTTGACTTGAAACTAATGGAGATAAGGACTAACAGGTCACTGACTCACTGTTGTCGTTGCGGTAATTATCCCAATTGGGTATAGTTTTCAGTACATTTATTTAGTTGCTTGCAAGTGTACATGAAACCCTTTTGGATATAGGAGATGCAGAATAATGACATATTATGAATTTAGTTACAATACTAACACACACAAAAAAAAATATTATTGTAATGACTTCTTAATTTTAACAAAGAACCATCAATGTTGGCACTGATTCCAATTCTCTAACCTCTCCACGGCCACACAAGTATTACCAAAGCCATATAAATTCAGAAAGGTGAACATAGTCACACCACAAAGTAATGTAAAACAACTAAAATAGATTGTGCCATTGGCTTTTAAAGATCAATTACTGTTTGTTGAGACTTCCATTGTAGAAGCTTTTCATGCATGTTTTAGCAAAGGCATTTGAATTCTGAAAGACAAAAATTACAAACAGTCTAAAAAATTTACCAAAGAAAAAGGTTGTAGTTATCAATAAGCATGGGGATGAGGAAGAGTGTACAAATCCTAATAAGCAGCACAACTTTAATAAAGTATAAAATCAAATAGTATATATTTACCATTGGTGGCTGAACATCTGGAACAACTTTACAAGAAATGACTTTGCCCCTATGGTGGCCACCTCGAGTTGCGGCATGAACTTCTGTAAGTTCAACAATCCATATGCTTGTCTCATTGGACCTTTTGTTGTAGACAACTAGTCTTGCTTTCCTTGGGGGAAGTTTAGATGGAATCACAGGTCCACCTTTAGTCCTGGGGAGCAATGATGGCTGGAAAGGAGGGAAGAAATATGCATCCGCTAATGCAACAACTTGCTTATCTGGTTCTACCAAGACTACTTCCACAAAGCGCATGCTATCCCTCACCTAACAAGATAATCAAAGAACTTCATCAACATGAAAACACAAGGATTTAGAGAGGTTATAGGCAATATATCTAACATAATTTAACCATTAGTTGGTAAAAAGTATTCAAGCTTAATCTACACGGCAAAAGACAATAGAGCTTAATCTACCTCAGGGGTTGCCCCAGCTGCCCGAACAGTTGCTGCAGCTACTGCTATTTCAGCAGCAGATAATGGATCCAAAGGGTGGCAGGTTTGAACTCTCATCATGACTGGAATACCTATGCCAACAAGTAAGCAAAATGTATATATATATATATATTATAAGAAGTAATTTCATCGAAGAGAAAAGAGAAGTACAAGAAGGAGGAACACAATAAATAAATCCACCAAAACACAAAAGACTAAATAAAAAAAAAAAAAAAAAAAGACAAGGAAACTGGGGGGGAAAACCAAAATATGCAGTGTTTGAGATAGAAAACCAATCTTGTTCATTCATTCACCTAACAGCAAGACTGGTTTTATATCTCTAACATAACATGTAATAAGGCTTCTGAATCTTTGAACAGCAAGCAACCACAGGAGAAGATGATCAAGTTAGCAGAGCAGCAGTAGAAAAGGAAAGAGTAGAACCTTTGGTAGTAGAAGTGGTTTTGGGAGGAGGATCGACGGCGGAGATCAAGGTGGCGACGGAGGGTCTGTTTGGGATCGGATCCGAAGACGAGTGGGGCCAAGTAGAAGTGTTACTGACATTGTTGGGCGTCGCTTTTTCCTGAGCTGTGGCCATTGTAAAGGATTACCAAGTTCACCGCAGAAGAAGAAGAAGAAGAAGAAGTATTCCACTGACATACATACACCAATGCTCTCAGATGTTGTTGCTTATGCTTCCACTTTCCACCATTCTGTTTCTGTTTCAGAGGGGGGATGGTGAGTGGGATATATTATATTTGTTTTTCGACTCTGTACTATACTACTATGCCACTGCTTTTGAAATAAATAAAAAAATTAATTACTTGAAATCAAGTTTTATGGGAAAAACCGATATTAATCCCTTTTTCACAAGGTGCTGCTGCTTTTCCATGAAGACCGACCTTAAAAGCGTGCGAAGGTGAGTTCGCTAAAGTTATCGTTTACTTTCCGGCATTGTTTCATTGATTTGAGAAAGAAGAAAATAAAAATAGAGAAAATAATAAAAAATATTATGACTAAAAAAAATGATAAAAAATTGAATTTTAACATCCAAGGATCCGAAAATAAAAAATAAAAAAAATGAGAAAGAAATTTTATAAACACGATCAAAATTGGCCAAGTGACATCCGAGCGGTATGTTAGATCCGTCAGATAGAGTGAATGTGTATAATAATATTTTCTGATGAGATGTTTCTAGTTCGATCCCCTTGTGCAAAATCGTTTGGAAAGGGGTTTCATCCATATTGCTCCGGGTTCCAAAATGATAACTCACTTCCTACTCTTTTATCCACATAAAAAAATGGGCGCACCAAGTTAGGGAAGCCACTAAGCATGGATTTCCTATTATCCAAGGGGAGAATGTCACCTAAGCATCAGATTGAGAGTAAATCCTCAATTTCATCCCTAAATTTAGAAAGTCATATTAACTTGATCCCTGATATTTTCGAAATTTCAAAAATAATCCTGAAATTATCAAAAGTTAATTAATCTAGTCCATCAGGCAGAAATAAAGTTAATACAAATCTTATAATTTCAGGGACTAAATTACTATAAGGATCAAATTGATACGATCTTATAATTTCGGAACCAAATTGATGATTCACTGAAAGATTTTCGCCAATCTGTATTGGGTCTTTTCCAAGCATATGAGAGGGATGAGAGGGCTACGGCTTCAACTATCTTTTAATTCCCACATCTCTGAATAAAATTTTGAGGTGGGTCCCTCGATCTTTTTTCCTTTCTTTCATATTTTCTCTCTACCTCTAAACAGGTGAAAACTACATTTTCTTGTATTTTCTCTTCTATTTTGGTTCTTCTCATTGACTCTTTTAACAAACAAAGGCGTAACGAATGTTTTATCACACAGGTTAAAACAACTTTTAATATAATAAAAAATCAAGAATTAGTCCCATAATCGATCCAAATAGTTGGACTTGTGGGATACCTCGATGGATCCACTGAAAAACTAAATGTCCTAATTACAGTGGATTCCGAACAAACAATAACAACTTTTAATATAATTTTTTTATTATAATTTTTTATACACAATTATATGATGTAAGCATGTTTTGTCCAAGATGATTATACACAAATCTAAATTCTTCTTGTCAGAGAGGGACGTATGTGTCAACTGGGAGGGCCTGGCCCTCCCAATTCAAAAGTTACTAATAATCTTCTAAAAATTCTTCTAAAATTACGGGTTGCAACACTCACTGATCTTATTTTTCTTGTTATGGCATTGCTATCAAGGTGTTTTAAGATTGAACCCAACTAGTTCTCATGTTCATCTTTTTACACTTGTTGAAGAAACCCTTCGAATGATATTCCTGTTTCTCAAATATTGAACATCATGTTCCTGATTATTTTGTCAAAGAGGTGTATGTCTTAAACCAAATGAATGCACTTCCTCTTTTACTTGTGCCATCATTGCAACTGAATTTGGACAATTTACATTCATAAGATTAGATGCTTGATTAAGATTAATTTTACATTTTTTCTGCTATGTTGTATACCAGCATAAATAAATGGTTCTTTAAATAAATGGTTCTTTCACATCCATTTTCCTTTATGTTTTGGTCGATAGTTTTGGATTTTTTGTGCTCTTCTCACTCTTTTGGAGTTTAAAGTGTATATGTTAATCTTTTCGTTGGATATAGTTTAATGTATCGTGTTCCACATTGTTGTTAGCCCCATCACTCAATTATGGTTTCGTCCCTGATGCTTGTCCTCTCTCCTTTTACATGATTTATACTTAACAAGTCATTTACCACGTTTATTTATGCCTAAATACTTCGGTCTACAAACCTTATATTTGTAAGTTTGTGCAAATATTGTAAATTAGATGGATTTTTACATTTTATTTGGGTAAGTATCTGGGTGTTCCTATTCTTCGTAAAAAAGTTTCTAAGGAAACTTATTATTTTATCCTGGATAAAGTGAACCAAAGATTGAGCTCTTGGAAATTAAGGAATCTCTCATTTGTAGGGAGGGTCACTTTAACAAAATCTGTTTTGCAGGCTCTTCCAACTTATGTCATGCAAACAGTAAATCTCCCTAAGGCTCTATGTCATGAGATTGATAAAGTTTGTAGAGGATTTCTTTGAGGGGAAACCAATCAAGAGAGGAAGACGCATTCTCATTGCTTGGGATAATGTTTGTAAGCCTATGCAATATGGTGGCCTTGGTCTAAGGAAAGCTAGAGATGCTAATATGGCTTTTATGATGCGGGCTAGCTAGAGACTTTGCTCTCAAAAGGATGCTTTGTGGACAAAAGTTGTGAGAAGTAAGTATGGGTGTGGAAATCAAGGTGATAGAAACCTTTTTGTGATGCGGGCTAGGGGTGCCTTGATCAACTCTCCCTGCGATCAATATTTCTAAACCAGGAAGTAATATCTGGCGTGGCATTTGTAGTGCTTGGAACTTTTTTGTGCAAAATACTACCTGGAGGATTGGAAATGGAGAGTTGGTTAGATTTTGGCAAGATAGGTGGGTTGCTAACTTCGAACCTTTTCTTAATTATGCTGTTGCAAATATTACTGATGATGAGCTCAATAAAACAATTTCTGAATATGTGGATGTGAATGGTAGATGGAGCATGCAAAAATTCAACAATCTTCTTCCTGATCATGTTACAAATAAAATTATTGCTATGGTGCCCCCTTTTCATGATAATATCGCGGATTGCCTTGCTTGGAAACATGCTAATGATGGAATTTTTTTCCCTCTTCACGGCTTCTTCAGCAGTTCATGTTTCTGATCCTCATCCTAGGAAAAAAACTTTTCCTAGTAGTTTGACGCTGGAAAGGACCTGAGAGAATAAGATGCTTTCTTTGGAAGCTTTGTCATGAAGCTCTCTTGACTAATGATAAAAGGTACAAAAGAGGCAAGGCGGAATCAGATGTTTGTTTCTTATGGAATACAACTGCTGAAGATCAGAGTCATGTGTTTCGAAATTGTCATCAGATTAGTGAGATGTGGGCGAGTATAGTGGGATCAAATCATATAAGTTCTTTTATGAGCCAAGATTGGGAGGAATGCTTATATGAAAATTTAGTCAATGAGGATGTTTATCATGATGTGTCCAGATGTATTTTATGTGGTGTCTTATTATATAAAATTTGGATGAGGAGGAATGAGTACATTTTCAAGAATAAAATCGGGTCTCAAGCAGAGTTGTTCAGCCGCGCCAAACAAACGGCAATTTCCATTCGAATTGCAGCCACCGGTCTTGGTACTTTGAGTGTGCATGATGGGGATGGAAGCTCCAGTATGCAAATTCGATGGATAAGGCCAAAAGAGGGAGAAACAGCTATTAATTGTGATGGTTCAGTCACAAATGCAGGTGCTACAGCTGCATGTGGTGGAGTTATAAGAGATGAAGATGGTCAGTTCATTGTTGTCTATGTTGTTAATTTGGGGTTCTGTTCAATTTTAGCTGTTGAGCTTTGGAGTACTTTTTATGGCTTGAAAATTGCTTGGGAGAGGGGTTATCGGTATATTACAATTTATTCTGATTCAAGAAATGCTATTGAGCTTCTAATAGATGGTCGCAGCTCCTCAAATGCTTGCTTTGCACTTGTTCACTCGACTCATGAGGTGCATAAGAATATTGGAGTCATTAATTGGAAGCATGTGTTCCGTGGAGAAAATAAGATTGTTGATACTCTAGCTAAGTTTGGTCTCTCTATAGACTATCAACTTATAATTTTTTATTTTCCTCCTCTTTTATTTCTAATGCCTTACGGACAGATGTATGTGGTAGTTGGTTTCCTAGAGGATTCTAGTTGTTTTTGTTTGAAGTTTTAACCCTTTTTATTCACCAAAAAAAAGATGGAATTTTATTATCTTTGTTCTTTTTGCAATTTTCTCACTATTGAGTCATGTAACTTCTCCTTTGTTAACCCAAGTATTGATTCATTTTCGTACTTATTTATAATTTTTTATCCTTTGTATAACAAAATTATGACCATTATTATTTCGTCTTTAAACACAATTCAATTCTCTATCACTTTTTTCTCTCAAGATTTTGGGTTTGAAAGAGTTTATAAAGAGCCTATGAGATTATCTTGGGAAGATAAACTTATATAAGTAATTTATGAAAATAGTTTATGATATTTTCATAAGCTCTTTTTACCTTATTCCAATAACCTTTTCATAGAAGCTTATGAAAATAAGCTGTTTTTAGCTTATTTGGGGAAAAAAAAGAGTTTATTGCATAAATGCTTAATTAAGATGTTTACTCAAACTCACCTTTTATGATATTTTGTTAATTACTATCCCATGTCGAAGACTAGAGAACTTCATTACTCCCCCAGTCACCGACAGAGCCAGACTTGGATGATAGGGGACCAACTATAAAAATTAAAGTTCATCCGACAAATATATACGCATCAAATTTGACTCAAAAAATTCATAATTATATATTCCAAAATGTTAATTTCATTAGTAATATGTCAAAATACAAAACGTCTCTCTTGCATATCACGAAAATTATTTATAATTGAATCTACACTAAACTTTTTAGCAATTTTATTATCAATTTATACTAGCAGATAGTTAGGCAAAAAATTATCTTTCATCTTGTCCCCATCAATTTAAATAGGTCTAAAAAATAAATGTAAATAAAAAATCTACACTATTACGTGGCGCCATTCGCAGTAGCACACTAATATGCACCACGCGGCGTGATCAACCTTCCCCTTTTTGTTTGAAAAAAAATTAAACAGACCAATGCATGGTTGTCACTTGTCATGTATGGTAGTAGGGTGAAGAGAGAGAACATGAAGAAGATGATGGAGGTTCCGAAGAAATTCCGATGAGGTTTCGACGAACTGACGATGAAATGTAACAATGTTTTAACAAAGTTGACGGATAGAAGTAACATGTAGTAACTTTTTGAAGTTAGAGGATCAAAACAGAACATTTATTAGTTTATCAATTTGAAAAAAATAAATAAATTAAAATGTATATTTTAGCCTAAATTTTTTAGGGTCTCTTAAATAATTAAATTATTAGATTGTTAGTGTTATGTATAATCCAACTAGTTGTTAATGTTGTTTTATGCATTTATGTATTAAATATCACATGGGATTTGTGAAGGCGCTCAAAAAGTTAATTAGAGGAAAAGGGAAAAGGACACATTTTTTGATATATAATGATAACTTTTTTTTTTTTGGAATCTCATTTTATCTTCCTTAAAAGCGCCACATTTTGGTAAATTGTTTGAATAGAACCCTAAAGTGGTAATTAGTTTCTAAATGAACCCTACATTTGTCAAAAAGTCGGTGGTGGTGGGTTGAAGAGAGAGAATAAGAAGAAGATGATCGAGATTCCGATGAAATTCCGCTAAGGTTCCGACGAACTAACAGTGAAATGTAACACCATTATAATAGAGTTGACAGAAAGGAGTAACGTGACGTAACTTTTTGAAGTTAGAGGACCAAAGCAGAACATTTATTAGCTACAGTACCAAGTTGAAATCAAAAAATAAGTTAGATGACCAAAATTATATTTTAGTCTAAATTTTTTAGGGTCTCGTACATAATTAAATAATTAAATTATTAGTGTTAAGTATAATCCAACTAATTTTTGGAGGTTATTTTATGCATTCATGTATCATATTTAATATCACATGGGATATATGAAGACACCCAAAAAAGTTAATTAGGAAAAAAAAGGAAAAAAAATCCATTTTTGGATATATAGTGATAACATTTTTTGGAAACAATCAGAAAGCTGAAACATTATCTTCCTTTTAAAAATTACCTATTTTGTAAAAATGTCAATTTCTAGATTTGTTTATCTCCTTATCCTCCCATTTGCTGCAAAAATTAATTCGCTTTTCCAAAAAAGGTAGCAAGATGTTAAACAGAAAAAGCATTTCCATTTTGTAAAGCCTACATATAATGCCCAATAGTTTGTTAAGTATTGAGAATTGTATTTTGTATTCAAGGTGATGGAGAGTTCTATTGAGCAGAGACAGGTGCTGCTGGCATCGGTAAACGGCCACAATCAAACCCCACCACTAGACACGATAGTTTTCACCACAGAATCCAATGACAACTTCCTAGACACTACTGGCTATTTCTTCAAAGATTTCTTTGTCGAGTTGAAGAAGCTCTGGTACCTCGCTGGCCCCGCCATCTTCACCTCCATTTCCCAATACTCCCTTGGTGCCATCACTCAGGTCTTCGCTGGTCACGTCAGCACCATCGTCCTTGCCGCCGTCTCCATCGAGAACTCTGTCATCGCAGGCCTCGGCTTCGGCGTGATGGTAAGTTAAATTAAAACCAAACTTTTAAATTGCGATTGCGATCACCTTTTTCGTTTGCATTGCGTTTATTATTAGTGATAATTGTGGTAATTTTCGGCCGATATAGCCGCAATTAGTGTCGCGATGTGGTTGCGAAGATTATCAAAACCACATGTCGCAACCTTGATTGCGATCGTGAACCTCATCTTACCACCCTAATTAAAACTCTTTCATGTAATAATTGAATTTCTTGAATGATAACTAAAGTGAAAAGCTTATATTTTTGCAATGCAGCTTGGAATGGGAAGCGCGTTAGAAACACTTTGCGGGCAAGCATTTGGAGCTGGGAAGCTTGACATGTTAGGAGTATACATGCAAAGATCGTGGGTGATTCTCAACACCACCGGCCTTCTCCTCAGCTTGCTTTATGTCTTCGCGAAGCAACTTCTCTATCTGATGGGTCAAACGGTGGCGATAACAGAGGCGGCTGGAGTGTTCGCCGTGTGGATGATACCGCAACTATTCGCTTACTCCATGAACTTCCCAATCCAGAAGTTCTTGCAGTCGCAGAGCAAAATCATGGTGATGGCGTGGATTTCTGCGGCGGCGCTAGTGATCCACACGGTGTTGAGCTGGTTGGTGATGGTGAAAATGGGGTGGGGTCTGGCGGGTGCGGCAGTGGTGTTGAACTCGTCGTGGTGGTTCATTGTGGTGGGTCAGTTAGTGTATATATTCAGTGGGACGTGTGGTAAAGCTTGGAGTGGATTCTCCTTTGATGCGTTTCGAAATCTATGGGGATTCGTTCGTCTCTCTTTGGCCTCTGCTGTTATGCTTTGGTGCGTCACACTTCTGCGCTAACATTCACCTTCACGTTTTTGCATCAAATTTTCATTTTCTTATGAAAAAAATAATTTTACAGTACTTTTTCCAACAGAAAATATGTTTTCTCCTAGGAAGGGCTACCACTATCGAAATATTGAAATATAATAAAAAATAGTAGAGACGAAAATCAAAACTCGCCTACTTTATAAGAATTAAAAAGATCATCAAAGTGAAATAATATAATTTTTGTACACCTAAAATAAACCTCAACATCGAATAATTATATTTTACATAATTTCTTTTATTTTTCCTCTCTCTACAAGTCACTCCATCCGACCAATATATATAAGTTAAAATGATTGTTTTTTTTTTTGGTTACATGATTTTTTTTATTGTGAAAAATATATTATAATAATGAGGTATATAAATAATAATAAAAAGCTCCTCAAAAGAGATCAATGTTTTTCAAGATTTTTCAAGATAGTTTAATTTTCATTAAAATCTTGTGCAGTCTGGAAGTTTGGTATTTTATGGCCCTGATTCTCTTCGCTGGATATCTAAAGAATGCTGAAATATCGGTGGATGCATTGTCTATCTGGTAAGAGCTGACTCATCCTGGCAAGAGCATGTTATAATTTTTTGTTTTTTCAAAATATTTCACTAAAATAAATGATTTATTTGATATTCACGATTAGTATAAGAAATTTTTATAGTATCGATCCATAATAAATTGATATATTATTAAGAATGTTTATTCTTATTAAAACTATCTTAAAAATATATGATAATTTGTAAATATTAATTACATTGAAAATGTATCAAAAACTCAAATATTGAAAGAAAAAAAAAAACTCAAATATTAATCACATGTGTCAGTAAAGTCGGGGTAAATATTATTCATCTATTAGTCATGGTAAACATTATTTAGTTACTACTGTGTTTTATAATATTTATCTTTTAAGATTTTTCCTAAAATATAAGAATTTTGTAAAAATAAGTAATTTTATAAAAATATAAGTATATTTAGCTAAATTATTCTTTCATCCCATTGACATTTTATTTTATTTAATGAAGATACCAAAAACTGAGAATGAAATTGAAAAAATAATTAATACATTTTATTTTTTGAAAATGACATATAAAATAAAATCTTAAATTCAAGAATGCTAGCTTCATTGTGAAAAAGTAAATAAATATATATATATATATATATATATATATACACCCAAGAGTAGATATTAGCAACGCACTCTTTATCACATCTCCTTCAATACACAAGGACGTGAATTTGAATCCCGTTGTCGATATGAGGACCTCGTTTGTGGGTAATCTGTTCTTCTGTAAGTGTTCTACAAAAAACTTCCTTTAACACGTTTTATTATTGAGTAGACTTCATGGCGAACCTACTAAAAGCGTGTTTGGGAAAGATAGAAAAAATAGATTTTGTTGATAATTGATTATAATCAAAATCTGTTTTTGTTTGGATATGTTTGCTGAAAAGCGATTTTAAGATAATCTATTTCTTTTGAGTGATATAAAAAAGCGATTTTAAGATAATCTATTTCGTTTGAGTGATATAAAAAAATCATTTTTACATAATAAATTACGAAAAATGGTATGAAGTTATTTGTTTGTATTAATAATATTAAAACTTGTTAAAATATTATTTTTTTATATCTTGACATCATTTATTTTCTACTATAATAAAACTTATCTTAAATTCAATTTCGATGGCTCTAGTAATTAATGCCTATTTTATTTTCTGGTAAATAATTCTATATTTAATTTATTAGTTATTGTATTTCTTTTTTAAAAAATAGAAAAATAAGTTTTGTGAGTTTCTTATCTAATCTTGGGGTGTGGACAAACTACTAATATGACAAATTATGTATTGATGTGATAAATATTTGTGCTGGCTTGAGGGTGGGGGTAGTTTGAGAAATTTTGCATTTGAAAAAATAAGGTGTGTCAACGATCATAATGCCCAATGGAACTGATGCTTTAAACACACCTGAAATAAGAGAAAACAACTTTTTTCCTAATTTTAATCTAGTTGCCAAACAACTTACATTATTTTAGAAATAGTTTTTTTTATAAAAAAACTGCTTAAATAAGGATAATTTAGTATCCCAAACATGCTTTAAATAGATAGTGAACCCATGTGATTTAGTGAGTCTCATATAAAATTCATTGAATAATAAAGAGTATGTTAAAGATAATGTGTTAAAGAATATATTGCTATCATTTCTCTCTCTCTCTCTCTCTCTCTCTCTCTCTCTCTCTCTCTCTCTCTCTATATATATATATATATATATATATATATATATATATATATATCATTCAAAGCAGGGACAGATCCAGAAAGTATTAAAGGGAGGGCCAAATATATAACAATATATGTATAAATATTTATAATAAGATATTTTTTTAAAAAAATACTACATATATATAACTAATATTACAAAATGATCGTCCCCTCTAAATACATCCCTGATTCAAAGTCTCACGACATAGCTTGCTTTCGTCATCGTATTGCAGAAATCAAATTTGAAGACTTTGGCAACATTTGTTTCATGATTTCGAAAATTATTTACAGGAATAACTTTTTTAGGAAAATAATGATAGGAATCTTATTTTTAGTTATTTTAAAAAAAATGTTTGGCTCATATATATAACATTCCCAACAATCATTTATCAGAGGAGAATGCTAACCAATACCCTAAGGGCACTGGTTAAGAAATCAAAAAGAAAAAATTTTCATTGAGAATTGATGCATTTAATATTTTAAGGAGTGATAAACTTTGTTTTCCAATGAGAAGTTGTTATTTTATAAACCTTTAATCAGTGCCCTTAAGACATTGGTTAGCATGACTCTTTTATAAGATATAGAGGTAGTTATACATATTTCATTCCCACCTTCATGAGAACTTTTTTTTCCCACTCCCTTCCTTGAGATAAAAACATAGAAAAGTAGAAGTTATTTTATTTTATTCCTGAGAAAGGTTTATACACAAGAATAAATTGCCAACATGGATTAGTATATCTGGTCGAGTCTTCCGTCTGTACTCGTTGTAGCTTGGGTTCGATTCTCAGATCTCCCATGTTGGTAGGCAATATATAAATTCCACTATAAATCCTCATAGAGGTTGGTGGTCTTCCCTGACCTTATACGGGAGCGTGCATTCTTCTAATCTAAACTTTTATTGAACAACCAAAAAAAAATACCTTGTAACAAACATCAGAATCATATTTCTAACCACTAAATAATAACATCTTACCAAAAAAAGATGTATCTTACCAAAAAAAAGTCTCTAAACAATAACCGTTTAAAGTTTATATATACTACTTACCACCAAAGTTTATATATTAAAAAACTAATTAATTAAATGGTCCAAATTTTAAGGGGGGAACTATTAAGAAATTTTTATTCCCACGGCTTGAAATGACAGAAGAATAGCTTAATTGATTGAATAGCATACTTTTCAGGTAATAGAAAACCGCCATAAATGTATACCAAAAGAAAAAAAAAAGAAAGAAAACCGCCATAAATATAAATCGTGACAACTTTTCATTCTAATACTAATTAGGTGCAAGATCAAACATAAATACAGGATAAGTAAGAAAATGATACTTGCATGTATATATCATTTAGCTTTTGTTCATATTTGAAATTTTATACAGGTTTTTTTTTTTGGTGCTGAAATTTTATAGGAAAACTATTAATGAACATGTATGGATGTTATAAAAAAATTAAACAAAAATAAAGTACATAGTCACTATATATAAAATAGAATGAGAAAAATGTACCATAAGAGATAAAAAAAAAAAAAACTAACATTACAGCTTTGCTCAATGATCAACTAAATTCTGCTTCTTCTCTCACTTATTTTAAGTTCGGTGAACCATATATCATGAGACTCATTTCCTGATATTGAATTGCAGCATGAACATACTGGGGTGGGCAGTCAATGTATCCTTTGGAATGAACACAGCCGTAAGGTTTGTTTTTGTTACACCCGCCCGCACCTTCATTTGAAAATGCTTCTGCATGAATAGCTAATAATATAGCTAAAAAATATATAGGAAAAGTATTATTTTTTATAAAAAATATTTCTTTTACATTATTTTCTTTATATTATGTCATACTTTGTTAGTTTGGAAAATAAAATGTAGAAAAAGAGGATGTTTTGGAAATAGTATAATTTTTTTTAAAAATGATGTAGTATAAAAAGATTTAAAAATGATGTACAAATAATAATATCATTAAACTAATCATTTGATCCCTATACGTAATATTGATTTTAAAGTTTGGTCCTTATTTGTGAATTTTTTGAAATCGGTGCTTATATGTATAATTAATTTTAATTTGGTTATCATCGTTTATTGATGTTATAATGCCGTTTGTTGGAGTTAAAATATAATAAGAACCAAATTCAAAATGATTGTTAGGGATCGAATTCAAATTTTTTTTGTCCCTACATGTGATAATCATTTTGAATTCGATCCTTATACGTGATAATCATTTTCAATTTGGTCTACATATTTTTACTCCAAAAAATGACGTTATAACACCAATAATTGTACATTATAGGGATTGATTTAAAAAAATGTTACGTATAGGGATCAAATTCAAAATCGGTGTGACGTGTAGGAACCAAATGATTAGTTTAACCTAATCCAATTATTATTATTATTATTATTATTATTATTATTAACTAAATTTGAGTCTTAAAATTATGCAGTGTGAGAGTGTCAAATGAACTTGGGGCACGTCACCCAAGAACGGCAAGATTGTCACTGGTGGTTGCTGTGATCACTTCAACTTTTGTTGGTGTCTTGCTCTCGCTGGTGCTGATAATCTTCCGGAAGGAATATCCTTCCCTGTTTTCAACCGATGCAGAAGTGATAGAACTGGTGAGGAACCTCACACCCATGCTGGCATTGTGCATTATCATCAACAACGTGCAACCGGTTCTTTCAGGGGTTGCCATTGGGGCAGGATGGCAGGCTTCAGTTGCTTATGTAAACATTGCTTGTTACTACTTATTTGGTGTTCCTCTCGGCCTTATTTTGGGTTTCAAGCTTGATTTGGGTGTCATAGTGAGCCATTTTCTTACTCTTTCTTCCACTGTTTTATTTCTTAATCTGTTATTTGCTTCTGCTATAAATTAACCATATTCATATTATCCTGGGAGAAATTCTTAAGGTAATTATAATATTTTGTTTTTGTTGTGATTGATGATTTTTAGGGGATATGGTCTGGAATGCTGTCAGGGACTGTCGTTCAAACTTGTGTGCTATTCTTCATGATCTATAAAACCAACTGGAATTTAGAGGTATGATTTTTTTTTTTTTTTTTTTTTTTTGTAGAGTATGTTAAGGGGGTATATATAACTATAGTAAAAATGTTCATTAGAAGTTACTAATCTTGTGTGTAAATTGCAGGCTTCTCTTGCTGAAGATAGGATAAAGAAATGGGGCGGGTGTGAAGATTCTGAGTGAACAAGATTGGGAAAAATGATCAACAGACATGAAAGTGCTGCAAGTTCTAGCAGCAGATTTGTATATCCTATTTGTTTGCAATGTAAAACTTAAGCAGTCATATAGAAACTTTTAGTGGAAGCATTCATGACTATAAAAGGAAAGGATCTTGAAAGTTATCATTTTCGCACACTCGGATTCGATGAAGAAGCCATAAGCTTCAAGCTTTGACAGAGATTGATGAAAAGAAAATTGGTTTCTCTCGCTTCTCCACGTGAGCTGAAAAGAACATGTCTTTTGGGGGTAGGAAGAGGACCATTTTATATGTATGTGTCATTTAATCTAATCAACGGATGAGATCGATTCGCTTTAAATTTTAATTAAAGAGCAGTTACTATTACTCATTATTGTAGGTACCATTAGCCTTCCAATAGTCATTATTTTAATTATTTTAGATTTAGGCCACTATAGAAGGTTACCCACCAATTTGGATTGTCTCCGGCACTCCAGTCTCTCCAACCGAAAAAATAAGAAAGGAGAAGAAAGAGAATGGAGAAAGAATGAGAAGATGAAAGAGAAAAAAAGAAGAATGAAGAGAGAGATAGAGGGGCTAGAGAGGGATTGATCGGAGAGAATCTAAGTCCGTTACCGACCATTAACCTTCCAACATGTAATTCTGTGGCTAATTTTATTTAAAATGAATATTTTTCTTAATTTTTGCACATTTGGAAACACAACTTAAATAAGTATTTATTCTAGTAGAGTTGGTCAAAAAAGTTCTATTAGGCCTGTTTTTATTTGTTTCAAAAAAATAAAAAAGGCCTGTTTTTAATATACGCGTTGAGAAACTTTTATGCAAAAATATAATTTTGCCAATTCATTAAATTAGAAGTCTGAGTTTGTTTTTGATGATTTTTGGTCGTTTTGAGGTCTCACATGAGTTAGGTCATTCTTGCACTATTTTGTACGCGTTTTTGGACCACTAGTACGATAGGTCTATTTTTTTTTTTCTGTTTGGTTTGTCTCTGAACTGAGTCTGAGCCTCCTGGGCTTAAGTTAGATATGCATTAGAACAAAAAATCAATAGGTATTTTTAAAAAAATATGAAAACTTGGGGACGTGGCATGAAAGGCCGCCTCCCTCCGCCTCTGCTCCCATGAATATAAAGTTGTTAAAACGGGCAACTTAAGTGAGTCCACTTGAATTGGTGGGTTAAACAAGTTTGACTAAGCTTCATTTTTCTAATAACGAAAAATAAAAAAAAGGCTTAATTATATTTTTGGTCCCCCAGGTATCACGATTGTGCAATTTTGGTCCCTCGGGTTTTAATTGCGCCAATTGGGTCCTCCAAGTATCACGATTGTGCAATTTTGGTCCCCCAAGTTTCAATTGTGCCAATTGGGTCCCTCACATATCATGATTTTGCAATTTTGTTCCCCGGATTATCATGATTGTGCAATTTTTAAAGTCAGTAGCCAACATAGGACACGTGAGATTGATTTGACACTTAGTGAAGTCAACTTGACAGTTTACGGGACATTCTTATAAGACATCATTGACATCTCACATAATTTAATAATCAAATGCACATCATTAAGTGTCACATAAGAATGACACGTAAGCTGCCAAACTAGTCTCATTAAGTGCCAAATCAGTCGCACATGTGCTTCGTAGGCTATTGATGTTAAAAGTTGCACAATCATGATCCTTGGAGGACCAAAATTGCACGATCGTGATACTTGGGGGACCAAAATTGCACAATCATGATATGTGGGGAATCCAATTGGCGCAATTAAAACTTGGGGGACCAAAATTGCACAATCGTGATACTTGGAGGACCCAATTGGCGCAATTAAAATCCGGGGGATCAAAATTGCACAATCGTGATACCTGAAGGACCAAAAGTGCAATTAAGCCTAAAAAAAAAGAGGGAAGTCATATTTTCATGATTGGTTTTGTGGGTGGTGGTACTTTGAAGTTTGAACTATAAGGATGTGATCGAGTCGGTTTGGATTATATTTGAGGTAATTTAGCATCCATTTTGATCAAAATTGATCCGATTGAATTGGATCGGATTTTGCAAACTTTTTGTATGAACCCGAACCGAATCAATACGATTAAAGTCGAGTTGGTTCGGTTCGGATCATCGAATTACCCTATTTTTCAATTTAATTTAATTTTAATTTTCGAAAAAATAGTAAAAATTTTAAACCTTTTCTTTGGACACTGAAATTTGGAAGATCTTGTGGCTCTGCATATGATGTCGACAACCCAATTGAGTGATATAATAAGAACTTAATTTTTCTTTTTGGGCGGTTAAGAACATGACTTTAGAAAGGGTGTTTCTACCTACACTCCTACACATGCCCCATCCACCCCAGACAACTTTTAAAACTTTTTTTATTACCAAAATGCCCTTAAGTTAAAAAAAACCTATCTACTCTAATTTTATCCTTTCTCCATGGAATTCCACCACCCACCCCTTCTTCTCTCTCCTCTCTCTCCACCTCCTCCCTCTCATCAACCTCCACCCCCTCTTCTACTCTCTTTGCTTTTTTGTTTCGGAATTATGAATCCAACATTTAATTATCGGTAATTTTTTTTCTGCAAACAACAGTCCGGCAATTAGTTGCCGGAAACACAAAAACTTGAAAAAATATAATCCAGCAATTAGTTGCCGGAGGATAATTATTTCTTATTCCGATAACTAATTGTCGGTAGGTCATATTTCTTAAAAAATTACATTCCGACAGAGGAAGAAGAGCTTATCGGAGAGGGAGAGGGGAGATATATATATATATATATATAGAGAGAGAGAGAGAGAGGCGACAGTGGGTCAAACCATAAGAGAGATGGAAGAAGAAAAAGGGGGTGGGGGTGCCTAGCGTACGAAGGGAGATCAAGGGAAGGAAGGGGTTTTGAAATTCACAGTGGTAAAAATATCATTTCATGCACCAAAATTAGATTTGTGAGGGGTGGATGGAGTATGTATAGGGGTATAGGTAGTAGTTGCCCTTGAGAAAGAGCACAAATTAGATACACAATCCAAGGGGAGAAAATTTTGTCACATGGGATTAGGCCTGTGAATCCAAAACGCTGTCGTTAAGTTTGCATGCTTTTATGGTAGGTGAAAGAAGAACCAAGCAAATTCAGTTATGAACCGGGACCTTAACCATTCCATTCCCACTTTATTATCGGGTCTGTCTGATACACATGAACCACAGCATACCATAGCGCGCTCAACCTCTCCAAGCTTTATCCGATAAACCCATCTTCATTCATTTATTTTCCTCTGTTTCTCTTTCCAGTGCCACCATGCCTTTTCTACTCGCAGGTACACAAACACAACCTCCCTTAATTCCTTCATTCACTTATCACCACCATAACAAACATCAACCTCTGATCATCAAAGCTTCTCAGAAACGCTTTCATTTCTCCACTCCCGCTCTCGCTTCCCGTTCCCGGCGCATTCTCTTTCATCCTCCAAAATCAGCTTCCATCAACGGGGTCTCCGTTCAGAACAATCCAGAAGCTTCTAGTGAATTTCTTCACAGACTCCGAAGATGGATTCACTTCATTCCTTCCATTTTGCCCGGTGGAAAATGGTGGGACTTCTCAGACGACGACGTTCAGCTTCAGCTTCTGGCTCAACCCGTCACCGTGTGGCGCGCCCTCGGAAAAATGTGGGACCTTGTTTCTCGTGACCGGTGGGTCATCTTTGCCGCATTCTCCGCTTTGATTCTTGCTGCGGTTTGTTCCTTTATGTTTCCTTCATTAATTTTTTCACTGATTTTAGTTCGTGCCCGTTTGATAAATTTCCAATATGTGATCAAAGTTTTCGATTTTTTGTTAAATGGGTGGGTTTCAGGTTTCGGAGATTTTAATACCACATTTCTTGACGGCATCCATATTCTCAGCACAGGGTGCTGACATTACAGTTTTCCACCGGAATGTGCGTTTGTTGGTTCTGTTGTGTATAACTTCGGGAATATGCAGGTCAAAATCTTGTATGGTCGAATCTCCCTTCTACCTGCCCCCACATTGATATAATTCTTTTGTTTCTTTTACTTTTCCTTTGTCTCTACCTGATGTTACTATCTAAAAGAACCTTACACAGAGAATGCACTGGAATTTGCTTTACCAAGAGGGAATCATTCTCTTTGCTTTTGTGAATGTTGTGTCGTGTTGTACATAATAACGCGTTATTCCTGAGAAATTCTAAAATGTTCTATGGAAGTTTTATATCTGATCTGATTTAATAATATTTTATAGTCAATCTTACAGCATGTATGGTTATGCCATGTCAGGTGTTACATTTTTAGTGTAGTAGTAATAGTAATATCCTCGGAGTGTATAAGAACCTCTGGTTATTCCTTATAAGATTCCGAGGACAGGACAGAGTTGTAATAAAGCAAATGTAAATTGAGAAGTTGATGTGCTATCACCCAATTATATATTGGCATATCATTAGAAGTGTTTGGCTTTTTAAGTAGGTCAAAATTGGACATTTTTTTATTTAATGCTTTTAGTTCTGTTACGTTTGAAACTTTTCATCTTGCACGTGGGATATGAGGATTTCTAACATGCATTTTCCTGTGCTGCAGTGGGATACGAGGTTGCTGTTTTGGCATTGCAAACATGATTCTGGTGAGTTTCTCTGCAGTATATACCTGAATGGGGACTTCATATTAGTGTGCTACTTTGTCTGTAATAAGAGAGACTGGAGGAAAAAATTGATATTGAAGTGGATGCAAAAAATGGCCATAGCTTCTTTTTGGTTAGAGACTAGACCATAATAAAATTAGAAAAGTACTTGAGCATGAGCAATGGCCATCCCCCCACCCCCAAAAAGAAAATCTTCATCATATTAGATCTTAAAAATAATTTACTTTGGGTTTCTTCACATATTATATAATGCTGTATGGCTTTATTGTTGTCTGGAGTTTAAACTTTAAAATATGTGCAGGTTAAGAGAATGAGAGAAACATTGTACTCTTCCATTCTTTGTCAGGTTCTGATGCACTTAATAACTGATCTCTTAGTCTTGTTCCATTTGTTTGTTTTATTTTTTTTATTTTGGTGTATGGTTTAACTGATTCCGCAGTGTCCTTATTGTAGGATATATCATTTTTTGACACTGAAACAGTTGGTGACTTGACAAGTAGGCTTGGGGCAGATTGTCAACAAGTGTCACGGGTTATTGGAAATGATCTTAACTTGATATTGCGCAATTTTCTTCAGGTTGATTTAGTTATAAAAGATGTAATGCTCAAAAAAGTCGTCCACGTGTTAGAAGCTTTAATTGTTTTTTCATCTTGTTAGGGGACAGGTTCATTAATCTATTTGTTGACTTTGTCTTGGCCACTTGGTTTATGTACATTGATTATATGCTCCATACTAGCAGCAATCATGTTACATTATGGAAGGTAAATTCTTGGTTGATTTTCTTCAAATTCGTCCTTTAAAAACGTGAGATTCCATTTCTAGTGGCTTACAATGGACTGTTAGAAATTATTAGTGTAGAAAATTTTGGGAATTTATTATTACAGTAAGTCATTCAAGGCTCACCTTGAAGTATGCATACATGAACCTAGGCATACATTAATGTAGACATTCATGAAGAACTTAGGAATTAGATAAGTTATTAAATTACTCTTGTGATTTTTTATGCATCGTAACTCATCTCTAATCCTCTATAAATAGAGGTAGACGTATGAGGCCTTGTATGACCAAGAAAGACTAGACGTCTAGACCATAATAAAAAGGGAATCCTGGTGTTATCAAGCTCTCGCTATGCACATTGTCTAGGGAAGGGTTGGACCCACTATGTGGTTCTATAGTAGGTAGCCTTTCCTTGCATTTTGCAAGAGATTGTTTCCACGACTCGAACCTGTGACCTCCTTGTCATATGGCAACAACTTTAACCGTTTCGCCAAGGCTCCCCTTCTAAAGACTAGACCATAATAAAATTAGAAATTCTCTCAAGACTCCCCCATGCCCACCATACTTCCATCATCTAACATGGACAACTGCAAATTAAATGAGCATTGTTAGAGGCTGAATGTCTGAAGGTGAATATATCAATCAGAATGTGCATCAAATGCTACTTTGTCTACCTTCTCCCCACATAACAAAAACATCTATGGCTCATATTTCTACAATAGTGTTTTTGAGATGTTTATAT
Source organism: Ammopiptanthus mongolicus (assembly GCA_039655645.1). Taxonomy (NCBI): domain Eukaryota; kingdom Viridiplantae; phylum Streptophyta; class Magnoliopsida; order Fabales; family Fabaceae; genus Ammopiptanthus; species Ammopiptanthus mongolicus. The sequence goes on from CM077343.1 coordinate 91,456,299, forward strand.
CTTGTAAAAAAGAAAAGTCGATGCTTTTAGGCTCCCTTCCAGGCTTCTGCTCCTTTCCTCTTTCTGCTTTATTTCACTGGTTTTAATTTGGTTATATGTTTCTGCATAGGTACCAGAAAAAGTCAGCAAGGTTGATCCAAGAAGTCACTGCTTCTGCCAATGATGTAGAATAAGATGCCTTATACTATAATTTGTTTTGTATTTCCTAAATGCCATTATAATAACAATATTCTCACTGTTTAATCATAGGTAGCTCAGGAGACATTCTCTCTTATTAGAACTGTCCGTGTTTATGGAACAGAAGAAGAAGAACTTGGAAGGTGACAATGCTACTACAGTCGTAATGTACTTATGTACTTATCTGTTCTCTCTTGTTCTGCTGTTTTCACATGTAACTTGTCCATCTCTATCTATAGGTATAAACGGTGGCTGGGGAAATTAGCTGACATAAGCTTACGACAAAGCGCTGCATATGGATTTTGGAATTTTAGCTTCAACACTCTTTATCATTCAACTCAGGTATAGCCAAGTGTTTCTAAAATCATGAAATTTATCTTTCTTTTTTTATATATTTTTTCTCTTCTCTGCCCTTTAAACTTGCAATCTCACTGTTGGGAGAAGGTTTGCTAGGATTAATAATAAATAATTTTTGTTATTAAAGTCCTTAAACCTTTGTACTTGACTTCTGCTTTTATTTGAACATTTAATTCTATAGGTTATTGCTGTGCTATTTGGAGGAATGTCTATTCTTGCGGGTCATATAACAGCAGAGAAACTTACTAAATTTATACTATACAGTGAATGGCTAATTTTTGCAACCTGGTGGGTGGGAGACAATATCTCCAATTTGATGCAATCTGTTGGAGCTAGTGAAAAAGTATTCCATTTAATGGATCTCTCGTCTAGCAGCCAATTCATAGCAAGAGGCAAGTGTTTTTATGAGCTATGTTTCAATTATACTTCATATGAGTAAATAGCTTCATATTAATTTACTACATTTCATTCTTCCTTTGATTTTGCTTAAGTTGCCATCTATTTGGAGATTGCGTGTCAGTGCATGTTCAATTTTTGTTCTCCTTACGGACCGAGCATGAATATTTTCCCAGAATCCCAAGTTAAGAGTTATGTGGGATAAGCTATAATTTTCTAAGTGGAAAGATATTGAACTATGCATTAGCTGTGTAGTTTCCTTGTAAACAGGGTCGACCCACGTTATGTCCCCGGGGTGGTCGTACCCCCACTGGCATTCTTTGAGTTTAGGGGAAATTACGCTGCCTTCCCCTGAGGTTTGACTTAATTACACTCGGCATTCCTCTTGTTTCAAAAGTTAATCTCACCTCCCTTGAAATTTAGTTATTATTACACTTACCTCCCCTTTAGGGGAGGTGATTGTAATTACATTGACCTCTCCCTAAAGGGAGGTAAGTGTAGCTTTTGAAACCAGAGGTGTTGAGTGTATTAAGGTAAATTTCAGGGAGGTTGATATAATTTTCCCTTGACTTTATGATACTTAGATTGTTTAATCTCCCGCCCCCCTTATTTGTCTCTAGTTGTAGAACTTATGGTACATGCAGTGGTACGTGACACGATGATGGTCATAAGCAATAAATAGGGTTTTAAATTTTTTATTTTCCAATGTCACTTGTACTGTACACACTGGGTTTTCAGAAAGCTGACTATGATTTCTTAAGTACTTAAAACTGTTTTGGCTTTTATAGCAATGTTTAAACACATTATGGTTATGTACATTGTACAGCTCTCGATATATTATTATTGTGATAATAGTAATACATAATAAATGCCCTATGGTTTGCAACTTCCTTGCATCCATTCTCACTTCTCTACCAACAATATTATATAGTTAAGAGGAAAAAAACTCATATGATAGAAATGATTCATTCCTGTATAACTTTTCTTCATTGTTTTAATTTTAAGCTCATATGGAAGATTGGGTGTAACTTTGTTACAGGATTAAAGTTGCAGAAGTTAACAGGGCATATTGAGTTTCTAAATGTATCTTTTCACTATCCTTCAAGGCCAACGGTAGATCTCCTATTGCTAACATCTTCATTTGGGTCTTAGATTTTAAACTTGTATATTTTATACTCTTTTCGGTCCCCAGTTACTTCAGCAAAGGATAAATGGTGCTACAATAGAAATATAAATTTCAATGCAGAAATTTATAAACCACTCCCCCACCTAAAAATGTAGGGGCATACATTGTTCCCTTTTTAGTAGTGTAAGTTGTATGTCAGATAAGCAGTGGAAGTGATATAGTATCTTATTATCCTCTTCCTATGAAAATTGATGTTTAATATAAACATTGATAATAGAAATAAAAACTCATTTTCCCTTTTTTTTTGGGGGGGGGGGGGGGGGTGGTGCGGAAAGAGGGGATGGGGAGAGGTGTTTTTGGAACATAGTGTATCAGGATTTATCTAATGCTTCCTCATTATACAAACTGTGCATGTATCTTCAATACCAATGCAATTTCTTTGGTGAATGGAATAGTTTATATTCTGGATATTATGTTGACTTCTGAATTCTTATGGACCACTTCTCTTTCTCTCTTTGCATGGCTTTTTTAACCAGTTACATTCAGTTTTATTGTCCATCTACATGAGGTTAAGACTATGATTGACAGTCATACAGGCTCAATTAATGACAGATATTGTAACAGGTACCGGTAGTGCAACTTGTAAACTTCGTTGTCCATCCCAGTGAGGTGGTTGCAGTTGTAAGAAAATGATTCTAGTATCTTCAATTCATTCCTTCCTTCCCTGCACTGTGGCTAAGAGATTAATCTGCTGTTTCTTTTGATTTGGCATAGGTTGGTCTTAGTGGTAGTGGAAAAAGCACACTGGTAAACCTTTTACTCCATCTATATGAGCCTACAAATGGTCAGGTAGAGTTTGTTTTTCTCATTAAAAACTGAAAGTGGCCTTCGATGTTGATTAGATATTTAACATGACATTAGTGGATTGACCTCTAGAATTGGAACAAGAAGTTCAAAAAGTTTTTTTTTTGTTTCCCGCTTTGTAAAAACAAGGGTATAGAATATCATGGCTTCCGAATCCAGCTTTTAAGACCTTAGATTCTAAATTTACTTGTTGTTAAGTTATTAAGTTTCTCTTGATTTGTTACCTTCACTTAAAAAATACTTTGGTTGATTATATTATAAAAAAATTATTTTCATAGTGTGAACTTGTCTAGATTAAGTCACCATTTTTATGAATTGCAGATATTGATTAGAGGCTTCTCTCACAGAATTAGATATGTAGTACCTGTAGCCAGTTTTGTTGGTAGTATTTTTAGAGCAGATACTTTTCTACATGAATATTTTCTTAACACGAAGTTTTGTTGCAGATTTTGATAGATGGAATCCCTCTTAAAGACTTGGACGTCATGTGGTGGAGAGAGAGAATTGGATATGTGGGACAGGTTCTTAAGTCGCCAACCTAGCCAAAATTCTGTGAGAACACAAACACACTGTTATTTCTCCTAACCTAAAAATTTGTTTGTACAGGAACCAAAGCTCTTCCGGATGGATATTAGTTCAAACATCAGATATGGATGTACTCGACATGTAAAACAGGAGGATGTTGAATGGGCTGCAAAGCAGGCCTATGCTCATGACTTCATCTCTGCACTTCCCAATGGTTATGAAACACTTGTCGATAATGATCTGTTAAGTGGGGGACAAAAGCAGCGGATTGCTATTGCTAGGGCCATTCTTAGGGATCCAAAAATATTGATCCTTGATGAAGCTACTAGTGCACTGGATGCTGAGAGTGAACATAATGTCAAGGTCTGCTTCTGGAAACTACTACAAGCCTGTTGGCATTTTTTTTTTTTGGGGGGGGGGGGGTGGTTCTTGACTAATTGGTCACACAATTTTGAGCCGGGGTAGTGATTAGGTAAAGACTTCCCGAAGTGGCAACTTTAAGATTCGAACGCTTGACATTGATGTTAAGGTTTGCGTAGGATGCAATCTACTTCCATAGCAACCAATCACTGTTGAGTAACCAGTTGGCAGTTTGACACATTAAATGTTAAGAGAGAATTGTTAAAAATGATATTGATGCTTCAGTTTCCTTTATATATGTAGGGTGTTCTTCGATCTGTGAGAAGTGACTCCATGACGAGGAGAAGTGTCATAGTCATTGCACACAGGTGATACTTTGGTTGTCAGTGTCAATTAAATGGTATCCCAATTCTTAGTTTTGAATTCGAAATGTATGAACTGATTTACAGGCTTTCTACCATACAAGCAGCTGACAGGATTGTGGTAATGAACGGTGGTCAAGTTGTTGAGGTTGGTAAATTGTTGATTCATTTTGAATGCCCTAAATATTCTTATAGATGTTCCTTTTTGAAGCTTATTATCCTTGATGTTGTCATCAACCATGTTTCCTTTTTTTTTAAGTTGTTTGCTTCATTACCAATGTAGAAGGTTAATTGTTCTCTGCATGTGAAGTTATTTTTTTGTTTGAATTTGGCTCCTTAAACTCTTCTGCTGGATCATGATGATTGATGGATATAGCATATAGGATAGAAGTCATAGAACCATGAAGACAGTAATTGTTGCCGATTGTTCAATAATGTGGGGTTAAAACTCACATTCCTTGCGGAACTTATGAGTAGAATTTTCTTTGACATCCCATGCCTTACTGAAACTCTTTGGATTTTATGCGTTGAATGAAAAACTATACCTTTTTATTTTTTCCATCATCCTTTCTTTGCCGTAATCTGAAACATAATTGTCATTAACTTGTGCCCTCGCAGATTGGAAGTCACAGGGAACTTCTCTTAAAAGATGGTTTATATGCACGGTTGACTAGAAAACAGGCTGATGCCATGGCATGATTTTGGTTCTTCACAGCACATATTCTATTTATCTGCTGGCTTCATTCTTTTTAAATGCAGAATGGCAGGGTAAGCAACGTTTTTTCCTCTTGCTGACCCATGTGTTTATAGTATTATACAAGAAAAATTGATGTTTTTGCAAAGAAGGAAGAACTGCGTATTTGTGCAGCGGTTTTGGTTGAGGCAGCTTCAGAAAGATTTCACAGTATCAGTTTCTCAGGCATATGCAAAAAAGCAAGAAACTAGGTCCATTAGGCTTATTCATAATATAGCCTATTCATTTTTATTTTTATTTTTTTTGTGGGGGGGGGGGGGTAATGAAAGTGTAACCTGTTCATATAGCTTAAGTGCTGAACTTTTAAAGACAATTGATTTGAAGAGCGCCTGACCATGCCAATGCCCGAGTTATATTGGTAGTCGTACTCGAAATCTATAATTTTTTGTTATATATAATCAACATTGCTTCTCCCATCCATGGATCTTGATGGAGGACTTTTACCGTGTTTGTCGAGTAATTTCAAAAATTTAAGAGAAAGTAAATCGCTGCATCCCTTCATTTTCAAAATTTTGTTTAAATAGTTTATTAAGAAAATAAGAATTTTAAATTTCAATACAAAATTTAATAAAGAACAACATGACTATATCGAAGAACGGTGGTGGCGCCGAACGAATGGTCTTTCATTCCATTTTCTAGCTAATAACATCCATCCATCTTGGTGACTTAGGTATATAAGCTATTACCAGATCTCTCAGTGGAGTTCGTTGGTATTAGAACACACTCACATTCACACACAACTAAATGAAAGAATTGAGAGAAAGAAGGTTTTCAGAAAAATCAATGCTGTAGAATATATCCTTTATTCAATAGCATACATGTATTTATAGTACATGAATACTAACTAACAACTAACTGTTGTTATTAACAACTGACTGATGTAACTAACTAACTACCAAAACAATTACAATGTATTTGAATTATGCTAATTACAACATCCCCCCTTAATTCAAATACTCTAATTTTACAACTCCTAACTCTGCCCTTAACAACTCAAACCTGTCAACCTTCAAAGCTTTAGTAAGCATATCTGCTACTTGCCTGTTAGTTGAACAATGAACCACTTCAAGTGTCCCATTATTCACTTGCTCTCTTAGAAAGTGAAATCGAGTCTCTATATGTTTGCTTCTTCCATGGGAAACCGGATTCTTGGCCAAGTTGATAGCAGACTTGTTGTCAATCAACAACTTCATTGGTTTCTTCAACTCAACTCTCATTTCAGTCAGCAGAGAACTCATCCATATAGCCTGGCATGCAGCATAACATCCAGCAATATATTCTGCTTCACAACTTGAAAGTGCCACAACTGGTTGTTTCTTAGAGCACCATGAAATTGGTGCACCTTGAAACTTAAACATATAGCCTGTAGTGCTCCTCCTATCAATCTTGTCCCCACACCAGTCGGAATCTGAATAGCCAAAGAGTTCACACATTTTCTGATCTGTATTAACAGGGAACAATATACCATACTGCATTGTTCCTTTAACATATCTCAGAATTCTCTTTGCTGCTAACAAGTGAGGTTTCCTCGGCTGATTCATGAACCTGCTCACTAGTCCAACAGCAAAACAAATATCAGGCCTACTATTACATAAGTACCTCAATGATCCAACCAATTGTTTAAACACAGTAGGATCCACTTCCTCTTCATCAGTGTTGCTATCGAGCTTCACATTTGTCTCTGCAGGGGTAACAGCAGGATTACAATTTGTCATTTTGAACCTCTTCAATATCTCGGATGCATATCTCCTCTGATGTAACACAATTCCTATGGAAGTGGTTGCAAATTCCATTCCAAGGAAGTATGACAGTTTTCCTAAATCTGTCATCTCAAATTCACTCATCATCAATGCTTTAAAGCTTTCAATTTCCTGCAAGTCACTGCCTGTTACTACCAGATCATCCACATAAAGGCAAATCAGCAATACACTTATACCCCTTCCCTTCTTCACATATACTCCATGTTCGGTTGTACATTTAGAAAACTCATGTTGAGCCAAGAAGGAATCAATTCTTCTATTCCAAGCTCTAGGGGCTTGTTTGAGGCCATACAAGGCCTTATGCAGTCTATACACAAGATGCTCCTTTCCAGAAATTTCAAATCCTGGTGGCTGGGTGATATACACAATTTCTTCAAGAGGACCATTTAGAAAAGCAGACTTAACATCTAGATGAAACAAAGACCATCCACTTCCACTTGCTAGAGCTATCACCAATCTTATTGTTTCACACTCAATTCTTTCATTTAGTTGTGTGTGAATGTGAGTGTGTTCTAATAGAGTCCTTTATTCAATAGCATACATGTATTTATAGTACATGAATACTAACTAACAACTAACTGTTGTTATTAACAACTGACTGATGTAACTAACTAACTACCAAAACAATTACAATGTATTTGAATTATGCTAATTACAACAGTTGGCACCAAGGCCATTCACGATGACGACTTGCTTGTCACGTAAGAGTCCACTGAGGCATGTTATCAGTGTTCAGCTCCTCCAATGTGCTACATATAAACTAATCCAATTTTTTTAATAAATATGTAAAACACCTTGAAGCATCTGTATAATTGGTACAAGGAGTGTATACGAGTACGTAACCATGCACAGATTCTAGAAAACGTAAATAATGAATTCTGTCGAAATTTCCAGTAAGTGCACAAGATGAAGATGTTCATTTTAGCACTACCCTCCAATAATCTTGCTCAAACTTTCCCAGACGATATTTTTATTATTGATAGATCATCTCACGGAACAACTACCCTCTAATTAGTCTTCATTAAGACTTGTCGTGTGTTTTTACCTGGAATGTGGCATCCTCCACTTTCTTAAATTTTTCCTTAATAAAGTGGTAGCAGAGCCTATGGCATGGAAATATAATATACAACTTCAAACGCTATCTTTCCTCATATGTTGTAAAATGATGTTTCTTTGTCTCGCAAGTTAAACTGTAATTATCATAGTTTTCTTCCAACCTAGCTAATAATTCCAACAGTAGTGCACTTTGCATGGTTATGCCACATGAGAAATCCCCAGCCAAGTAAAATCATAATAAACTCACCAAACATCAACCAAACAACACAAGAAGGAAGTCAGGAACCCCATATGAACATTAAGCAGTGAAAAAGAAATATGGTCAACTAAAACCCCTTAAGGAAGAAACTCCAACATAATAGTAGGGATTAAAAGGTAAACACAAAATTCAAGCAAGTGGATAGCATAGTTTACAGTTCCAATTCAGGAGACATCCTTGGAGTTGTGCAGGAATGCAGCAGAGCATAGAACAGAAACAATGAAAGCAAAAACCCACAAACAAATCATCATGGACACCCCAGCAACCACCAAATCCAATACACCATGAAAGCTCAAGCTCAACCCCATCATCATCATCATCTTCTTCGTTTTCTTCTTCCCTTTCGGCTAATTAAATCACTTGATGGGTCAATCAAGATTTTTTGACAGATTGAAGGAGAAGACCAAGCAAGCCAATTCTTGATTTGAACTTATATAGAAGCAGAAGCAGAGAAGGATGAGCACATTACATACGTATGTCAGAACCGCCAAATGGATCAGATGTTCTGGATTGTCGGTGGCGGTGGGAGAGAAGAGAAGAGAAGCAGGAAAACTACAAACAGGTTTTGGGAGACGAGAAAAATTCTGAAGATGAGTGCAAGATGAAGCCATGTCCACGTGGCAAGGTCTCTAGCTCCTTGTATGATTCATTACACGGTTCACTCTCGGTGTTGGTTAATTTGTCGTCTCTATATATTTTTGTAACCTTCGGGTTCAAATAGGAAATGGTAATAATAGAACCTTGGTGATTTAGTAAATAATAGCTTTCCTTCGCTTAGCATCGACAGAATTACGATATATTGGTCTATGTTTATTAATTAATGGGAGTCCAAGTTGCTTGATATCTCGGCTTGCTGGTGCGTTTTGTGTGCACTGCGAAGCACCTCATGTCTGCCCACAGAGTTATGCGTTGTCACTATAAAAAATAAGAAAAACAAATCTGCATGTTTTTGGGCTAGTGCTAAGTGACATTCATTTCTTTCTTTCTTCCTCGGTGTGTGTGTATGTGTGTGTGTGTTTGAGCTGCTATGACACTGCTCACTTTCCTACATTTTACTTTCCTGGTTTCAGCTTTGGGTCAACTTTCTTCTGAGTTGTGATTTAGCTTTGTGGCTGAAGCAACTTGAAGCCATACTATAGGAGAGGGTAATTGAGTGGAGATTAATACAAGAGACTCACATTATGAGAATCAATTTGGTTTTATGCAGAAAGGTTCACCATAAGAACAATATACTTGTTACGAAAATTGGTGGAGCGTTATCAAAGAAATCCAAAAGACATACACATGATTTCCATCGATTTTGAATAGACGTATAATAGGGTGTCAAGAGAGGTATTGTGGAAGACTCTAGAGAAGAAAGGAGTTTGCATTTCCTATATTCAAGCAATCAAAGATATGTATATGTGGTCACGACTAATGTAAAAAATAAGGTGGGACTCGAGAAACTTTTTCTATAACTATAGGACTGCATTAAAGGTCAACTTTGAGCCCTTATTTTTTTTTTTATCTTTGGCTTCTACCATGCTCATTTTGATGACAAAACTACTACTGCTACGGGGAAAGGAAAGTGGTGAGGCATGCAGAAATTTTAGGCTTACAATAATGCTTGGTTAACAACATTTTTGTGTACATCACTTCACAATAGATGAGATGGTAAAATTAGAATATAAATGTGCATAAAACAAAGTGGGACTAGCTGTAATTAGGTAGTGAAAACTATGCAAATGTGATATGATGTACATATAAGTGATGTGTGTATAGCATCATTCTAAGTGAGTAACAAAGTTCCGTGACATATATGCGGGGAATCCAACTTGGGTGGTGATGAAAAATGCTTCATACACATCCTATAGAATAATATCACCTCACATCTATTCGAGGTATGACAGAGTCAGAATGTAATTGTTAATAGAAGGGTATGTGGAACAACCTGACACAAAACTGGCATTATGTTTCTTTACATACATAAATGGTGCTTAACTAGACGTATAAATTGTTAATGTCCTACATCAGTTGAATATATAAGTAGATAATCATTTATAATAACTTGAACAATCCATCTCCTATAAGCTAACTTTTTGAGTGAAGCTAGATCCAAATATTTTGACATGATATCAAAGCCTATCCTTATCTTGGGCTACTTATAGATGTTTAGTTCTGCACGCTTCACACTCCAGATATTCGGTCGTGGGTGTGAGGGAATGTGTTATGTATTAAAATCTCATAACGGTTGAATATTGAGTAAAGAATCATTTATAATAACTTGTTCAACTCTTCCCTCATAGCTAGCTTTTGGAGTGGAGTTAGATTAGTTATGCTAATATTATTGTGACGCCTGAGGCTGACGAGGGCGGGGAGTGATCGTCGGTGTATGAGGCACGGACAAGGAGCGGCTCCTGACAGACTTCTAGGCAAAAGGACACATGAATGAACCGAATTCACATCGGAATGAGAAGGATCCTGAGACTGTGCAGGTATGAGATTGCATAGTTAAGGAATGCTTAAAAGGAATTGATTGGTACTACATATATTAACAAGATGCATCTTCTTTTCGGGAGCCCAGAACATAAGAACTCCATAGTTAAGCGTGCTTGACTTGGAGCACTACCTTCTGGGAAGTTTCCTGGAAAGCATGTGAGTGAGGATAAAGCACACTGAAAAGACGTGTGTTGGTTTGTGGGGACAGTCGGCAATCCTGAAAGCAGTCCGGGACGTTACAATTATCATATCAAAAAAGGCCGAAGCAGCCTGTTTGAAGTAGAGGTGTTTCATTATCCATAAGAATAGGATCAGTTGGAGGGTTTACTTATGGGAGTATTGTCCCGTCATGGAGCTGGCACATGAAGTTAATTTTGAGGAAGAGGGGATGTTTTCTTATCTTCTCCAGGAATAACTTTTGTTCTCACTCTAGGAAGACTGAAGAAAAGAAGAAACTCCTTATTGCCCCATGTTTACGAATGTTCGAAATTCGTAGCCTTGGATTCATCACTGACTTATGGGATGAAAATATTAAGTTATACACAGCCGGCCATAAGAAACAAGAATCATCTATAGTTTATATATAATATTTAAATGGTATCGACTTTCCTCATTTTTCATTCCTTATCCATCACTATATATCTTCCAGAGACAAAGATATGAAACATTTTGATCGCACAACTTTGAGTTGCAGGCTATGCTGAAGCGTGTTGCTCACTCGTTAGGCGTAGTGGAGCAGCACACTGATAAAGAATTAGATCCAAGAAGAAAGAGCAAAGTCATGAGAGGAACCAAGGCATCCCCAGAGTTCAGCTTGCTGTCAAAGAAGGATTTTGTTGTGAGGATAGTTCATGAGGGTAGAGAAGTTGAGGTGTATCCACATGCAATCTCTGCATCTATGTTGATGGCAAAGTATCCTGGGATGTGTGTTGCAAGGCCAGAAGTCTTCACAGATCCTCATAAATCAGTGTTATGGCCACAAGAGGATTTGCTCCTTGGTCACAAGTATATCATAATCTCGTTTGGAAAAGTGGAGAAGCTGAGGCGTAAACATGCACAGCAAGGCAAAACCAAAGAGCCTAGTGGGGTGGTGACACGAGAGACAATATTGGAAGCTAAAGCCACTACGTCTCCCAATGGATGCAAAATACAAGAGAACGGCAAACTCAAAGAAGAGAAAGTGAATGCAAAGATGAATCAGTCTCTTCTAGGTGGAGGGGTTGTACAGGAGTATTTTTGCTCTGCAAAGGACTTCTATGTCCCCAAGGAGAGGACGACAAGATATTCAAGAAGGAAAGGAATAAAGGGTAGGAAGCCTTTTGTGCCACCTCTTCCAAAGGCAACATCATATCGGGGTTTGGGATGGCAACCCAGACTTCCCACAGTGCAAGAGATCTCTCCATGATATTTGTTATGCTTTTTTTTTTTTTTTTTTTTTTGCAACTTATATTATGGTATGGTATTATGCAGGCTTACCATTTTTTAGTTAATAAGGATCTACGGTAGATTTGAGAATGGATAATGCTGGAGAGAACTTTTTGTAAACAAAGAAAAAAGATCATGTGTGTGTTGGTGTGATCTACACAGATACAATAGCACAGAAATGAGGTATGATTATGAGTTTTTGTTTTTGTTTTTTTAACTGTGGTATGTGTGCATGACATCTTAATATTAATGGCTAATTTCTATATTTTTCGTATATGGTACTGGTATGTCAGCACAACCTCGCCTCTGTGCAATGGCTCCGTGATTTTGTTGATAATCGATTATTATATAGTTAAAGTTAACTGCATGTATTTTGAAAAAGAAATTGGCACCAAACAAAAAATTGAAATTTCACATCCTTTGAGATGTTATTACATTCTACATAAGTCCCTTCTTTGTAAATTTCAGAAACCAAAGGAGTTTCCAATTGCCATCATATAAATAACACATTGAGACACATTTTCTGTCTTCCTGTCATCTAGTTCATTTCTATATTTATTACTTACAATAACACACTCAAATGAAATCACATTTTCCACAAAGATCTGGTCTGGACTTCAAGAATGTTTCAACTTGTTCATGTACCCTTTGATTCATCTGCTCTATTACTCTATTACGGAAGAATGTTAGTGTGTGGATTGAAACAAGAGAAAAGAAAAGTGAACATGAAGTTATTAAGTACAGAATATTTTTTGCCAAGTCTTTAATCTTCAGACGTCTAAGAAAAACATATTACCTCTAAAAATGCTGGAGCAGACAGTTCTTCACTCTCGCTTTTTTAATTATTAAATTCCTCTCCGAGATGAAATAGGCATAGTTACAGACTTAGAGGTTTGAACTTAGGATCTAAACATAAAGATTCATTACTTGCCAAAATCAGGATTCACCCAGGATACCTGTGCTGCAACACCCATCCTCTTCTCCAATATGTGCTACAAGAAAGAATAATGTGAAAGATCGGTGCTAGAAACTTGAATAAGCTGTTCTTCATACCTTAGAATGCACACTCATAAAATATAAGTCAAAAGCTTAGTCATGATCCATGTGTAGAGTACTGATAGTGTAGCACCAACTGGAACAGTGACTGCCCATGAAGCCACAATCTCCTTCACAGTTTCTGATCTAACACTGTTAAGTCCTCTTGCAAATCCTACACCCATTACTGCACCTACTAGAGTATGAGTTGCCGAGATGGGCAGCCCCAGCTTTGAAGCAAACAGAACCACAGAGGCTGCTGCAAACTCAGCAGCAAATCCTCTGGTTGGTGTAAGTTCTGTTATTTTCTTTCCAATTGTAGCTATTACTCTATAACCCCACATCATAAGCCCTGCAACAATTCCAAATCCTCCCCATGCAAGAACATCAATTGGAATAACAATCTCAGTTCCTCTGGCAGCACCTTGAAGAATAGCTAAAGCACCGGCCAAAGGACCTATGGCATTAGAAACATCATTTCCACCATGAGCAAATGACATGAAGCATGCTGAGAGGACCTGCATGTATCCAAAGACTCCATAAACTATTTTCAGTTGAGTACCCTTTGGACCTGCAACATCAGAAAGGAATCCCATATTTTTTTGGACAGTATCTTCTTTTGACTCGGCTTGTGGAGTAGCAGGCTTGACAAGGAGATGACCAAGCTGTTTTCTGATGATTCTGTCAACTATAAAAGCACCAGCAGCTCCACAGGCTAAAGCCTTGGAAAGAGCCAAAGGAAAGCTCTTGCTAAGAGGGAAGGCAGCAAAAGAAATCCCAGTTACACCAACAAATACAGCAATTGGAGCAGCAGCAGCAGCTGCTTGTCCTGGATTTGGTGCACTGTACACAAACTGGATGAAAGAAAATATTAGTGGTGTTGTCTTATCCAGATTGGATTTAACATATTATCCTGTCAACAATTTCAATTTTAAAAATACTAAATAAGCAGAATTTCTTTGTCACGATGATTTGGACTTATCTAACCACCATCCTTGAATCGTGGCAAATTCTGGCAACAATTCTGGTAAATAATTATGGCTGTGTTAGCATTAGCTTGGAGCCTTTTATTAGAAACTTCTTTAATTTCCGATTCGTAGTTAAAGGGTTTTAATAAATGGTAGAAGCACAAGTCATAAACCACCGAGATAAATGTTTATAGTTTTGTGCTATCAAGTAGAACTATCACTTCTTAAAGGGCATCAAATTGAATAGAAGAATTCTAACTCAAAGGTGTTAGGTTGAAATCTCATTAAGAGAGTGCAAGGATTTAGAGAAGAGACATGGGTGACTACCCTGTTGTGTATTCCGGAATTTAAAGAATAAAAAGAAAATGATTACTAATATTTCCAGGAGAGTAAGAAAAATTAAGCCAAAAATATATTTGGACTTTTGTGTCCATATAGTGTCATGAATGTTGGATTCCAAATTCAACCTTCTATATTTCAAAATTTGAGCAGGAAAATTATTTTGGATTACAAGCTTTTCTTTTTGCATTTTAATTATTTTTCCCAGACTGCTGTTAAAAGCAACTCAGCAAACGTAAAACTGTTAGATATTTATGATGCATTTTACTAATCATGTTGGATTAAATCCTAAATAAAATTGCGTACCCTCCTTATGCATTTATAGACAAGAAATGACATAGCTGCTCCTAGTAGTGGTGAGAAAACCCATGAAGAAATCACCCTAGCCAGTGAACCCCAGAAAACGGCTCCAGCTCCTCCATAGACTAGACCAAATCCCACAATTGCTCCAACTATACAATGAGTGGTAGATACTGGCCAACCATAATATGATGCAACCTGCATAGCATAAAATAATGAATACATTTTCGTTGGATTGTTTGAATATTATATAACAAAAACTAATTCCTTTTTACTTTTTTGTTATCTTGGCTTAGTGCCTCACGAAGATCAATGACCAGGTCCTGCCTGAAAAAAGGGGAGGTATAGAGTAGTATACATGCTGCTTAGAAAATGCAATGAGCATCTGACACATATAGCTTCAAAGTGGGATCTGTAAAGAGACATGGTTTGTCTTTATTCGTACATGTCTGAGTTACATGTTTCCATTCACCTCAATCATTTAAAAGAGAAACATGATCGTTGAATGAAATATGAAGAAAGTTTTCAAAATTGTTAATCTTTCATTTTGGAAATTGGATGCTCCTTTCATATCCTTTTACTTTCCAATTACAGGAACACAGCTGAGATAAGTTGAAAGGGAAACAAGCCTCTAAGAAAGGGGTATACCATTACTTGATCATTTTAGAGACAAACTTACTTTATAAGAGCTTTATCCCTCAAAGAAACTCCTGAATTACATGACTGGCATGGAAAAAAATGCATAGCATATATAATACAGTATATCACCCCCCCCCCCCCGCCCCAAATAAAATAAAAACAAGAAAAAATTATGCACTTTGACTCCTTTTTTCCAATTCTTAAATCATGCTACAGTGATTATTATTGTAGAACTATTCCTAAGTAGTCACACCCACTTATAGTATTTCCAGCTTCATCCTACCTAACAGACTGTACATAAAGGAATAGATCAATGTCTTAAAATTCAAGAATATATGTTTCTAATGGCAAAAGGAGAAAAGGGAATAGTCTCATACCCAGTTATGAATGTTATTTTCAGTCAAATCCTAAGTCATAAGAAATAGTCTCATACCAAGAGTATTTTAAATACCAGTTCTGTTGATTAGCTCGTAAGAATCATTCCAATGTCACAAAGCCCTCTCGTTATTAGCTCCTCTCGTCTATTATATCACAAGGGTGTTAAATGTTAATACTCAAGCAGCCAAGTAAAACAACGATAATTAAAAAATCAATACACTACCTTTGGAATGATTGACCAAATCAAACATCAAAACAAGCTGCTAAGAGTAGATACTATAAAACACTCCATTCCACCTACTTTTCACCTTTACCAAGAACTTCTTCAAGTGCTAACTAAATTTGGCATATTTAATTTTGTAACCTCACTTGAAAACTTCAGCAGAAGAACTCAGTAATAATGACTTTGCCAATTTCATTAACAACTTCTAAGTCAGATGGAAACTAAAAAAAAGTTCCATTTTTCATTGGACATAGAAGTAGATCAATATATATACATCCTAAAAAGGTATTTGGAACCAAAATTACCTGTAACCAAGTACCAGCAGCAGCAAGTGAAGATAGCAACCCAGCAAACATCAGAGTATCTTTCCCCTGAAACGCATCAGCTACAAGAAGACCCTTCTGCATTGTGTTGGTCACATGAGTCCCCATCAACAATGCCCCTGAAAACTCCAACACTGCTGCTGTCAACACTGCTTGCCTCAGTGTCAAGGCACCAGAACCCACAGAAGTTCCCATGGCATTTGCAACATCATTGGCACCAATGTTCCAAGCCATGTAAAACCCAAATAACAAAGTAGCATAAGATAACAACTTAGTCTTCAAGGCCAAACCCTGCCCCAAAGAAGTCATGAAGAAAGGAAAAGTTAGAGCAACCAACGCCATGCATATTGATATAGCATAAGCAGTGCTTGGAGATATGTTAAAGGCTCGTGCAATCCCAGGCAAGTGTTCATCATCTTCCTTAGTCTGTGGTACATGTTGCTGCTGTTGGTGATGTACTACATTGACTTGGATACCCTCATTCTGTTCTTCTTCACCTTCAGCTTCTGCAAAGGATGATAGAGTGGCAAAAGGGTGCCAGAGTTTGGAGTTTTTGATCCTTAGAATGGCAAAAGAAGGCTTTGGTAGTGGTGGTGAAAGAGAACACGGTTTGACATGGAGGGACTCACTCTTGGGAATGTAAGTCTCTCCTAGAAGGTATGGAGAGGTGCTTTTGGAGATGAATAGATGAGAATTTCCAAGATGGAATCCTTTTGGAAGAGAAGTTGTGTGTTTGGTTGAAAAGAAGGGACAAGATGGATCCATGTCTTGTAGAGGAAAGCAAAGGCAGAGAGGGAGAGGGGTGTATGTGTTTTGGAATATGTATGTGATTATTATAATTCAGGAAGATTCTTGGCCATGGGGGGGATGTTGAGGAAGAGAAGGTAGGAGAAGGGTAGTAGAAGAAGAAGTAGAGAAAGTGGTAAGGGAATGTGAGAAAGTGCATTTTGATGGATTGTTTTTGTCAAGGGGAGTTAGGAAAGGGAGTGTGTGTGTGGATTTGGCTGCTTGCTTTGGTTGATGGGAATGAGTGGTGGTTATAGCTTGTAAATTCTTCAGGAACTTCTTCTCCTCATCGGCCATATATCCATATACCCACATAATAAAATTCGGATATATCGAGGGGGAATTTGGAAAAAGAAAATGAATAAACATTCAAATTGGCCCTTCACAAAAAAAAAAAATGATGATATTTTAATCCGTAAAAAAATATTAATTTGATCCTTAAGAATATAAAATACGAATCAAATTGATCATTTTGGGGGTAATTTTTAATATATTTTAGTCATTATCAGGGACTATTTTGATCCGCATTTTATATTCTTGAATGTCAAATTAGTATTCTTCATTGCTGAAGAATCAAAATGTCATCGTAATTTTTTGTTAAGGATCAATTTGGGTCTCATTATCCATATCTAACAAACTAACTCTTATTATCATGGATGACATGTGTTAGTCTCTCCAAGTTACATGTGTACCTTGTCTTCTTGTTTGTGTTTTGTGTTTTATGGATAATGACATTTAGATAAAAGAGTTTAATTATTATGCATTATTAGTATAGAGTTAATTTTTTACATTAAAACAATCAAAAATCATGGTAAGTGTGACTTTTAAGATAATTAGAATAAGAATCAAATATTTTCATTGATATATCAATTCATGGTTGATTGACCGTATAACTTGTTTTTACATCACATGCATAACTATTAAATCCTTAAAAGAAAATATCGAAAAATATAGTTATATTTAAAAAAGCATCCCACCAGTCTTCTAACTTCTTTTCATTTTTTTACAGAAATGTTTCATTTACACTAAATTTTTTACATCATTTTTACATCAATGTATGTTGCCTCAATTATTAATTAATCAAGTATATAAATTTATCAATGAAACTAATAATAAGTTGGTATAATTACTAACCTGTTAACCAATTTATATAAGTTATGATTACCAATGTGAAAAATATGTTAAAATTTTGGTGTCCAAATGATAGAATTGGCATTTTTATGCAATAACTCCATTTCTATATTCAATATGGACACTCAATTTTTGTATAATATTAAATAAGTTATAATCCTTGTATAAATAAATGGTGAGAGAATTATTTAGATGCTGAATTAGTTATCTATTTCTAACTTGACCTTTACAAAGTTCATTTAAGTTTCATAAATCAAACACATGTACTTAATTGGTCTAATTTTAACACATATTTTGACATAATTGAAAAAAACAGTAAATAAAATTATCTAAGTGATAAATTAATTATCCCCATAAGTATCCTTAATAAGAATCGAATTGAGTAATAAAAACATTTTCCCTGTGCAATTTGACCCATTTGTGTGATGGGCTTGCTTTTTCCTCTTCGGCTCGTTCTATGCATCATGTGATTGTGATGTGGCTAACATTGTCAAAGAAGGAAGAGAAACGTTAGCAATTCGATAAGCCTGGCCCGAAGTATGTTGTAGGATCCTATATGTGTATCGTACTCTCATGATATATTGGGCTCGACGGGTGTGCCCAGCCCAAATCACAATAAACTAGGATTGAACTCAATTAATCATAAGAGGCACACTAATTAAATGATGGTTAAACTAATATTTTGGTCCATATACATAACGTTGATTTTGATTTTAGTCCCCTTACGTGTAAAATTTGGAAATTAGTTCCTACATCTGTCATAGATGAAGCCGCGTAGGATATCGACAAGGAGGTCGTTTATCCATGTGGAGTCGTTATTAATGACGTTATAACCTTGTTAACGACAATATTTTATTTGATAACGACGACACATGTAAAGATTGATTTTCAAATTTTGCATATACAAATACTAAAAACAAAATCAGTGTCACATATAGGGATCAAAATTAAAGATTGACTCTGATCTTTAAAGGTTCGAACTCTTTTTGATAACCATAAGTCGAATCTAGTGACATTGTCTACAATAGGTTGACCTCCAAAGTCCAAACCATTCTGGTTTCGTCTAAGGACAAAGACGCAAAGCATGCTCTGTCGATTCTGGCCCTTCATGACAAATAGAGCACATAGGATTCAAAATCTACTTCCTTCTGAACTGTTTTTCTCTCATAAGAATGGCATTGTGGCAAGCCTTCCATAAGAACAACTTATTTTCTGAGTAACCTCCAAATCCCATGTAACATTCCATAGTCCAGACTCTAGAGAGTATATTCATAGAACATATGGTCTCTTGAGAGTTGAGAGTGAGCCCCTCTTTGTGTTGACAAATGTTAGAAAGAGAAGCCTAATATCTTGAGTTGTGTCACGCTTGGGACAATCATCCACAATATGGTAGTTCCAGCAACAAGAATTGAACACATGTTAAAGGCCAATATTGTGAAAATACTCTCCTTATTTTTGTGAAGTGTCGGCCAGCTTTGGCAAAAAAAGTTGCAAAGCTGTAATTAGTCCAGCTAGCCTCTGAGCTTCCTTGATCGTGACCGGGCTCCAAATTTCTAGCACTGCTTTGCACGAATCGGGTAACACCTCGATTCCTCTTTTGGTTAGGATGAAACCCAAGAACTTGCTCCCTTCAACACCGAATCTGCACTTCTCAGGGTTTAATCTCATGTTGTGCTTTCTTATCTGATTGAAAATTTCTTGCAGGTCGGCAGCATGCTCTTTGGGAATTTTGGATTTCACCACCATGTCATCTATGTAAACTTCCACATTGCGGCCTATTTGATCAGAAAAGAATTTATCCATCAACCTCTGGTAGGTGGCCTCAACATTTTTGAGCCCGAATGGCATCATTGTGTAACAAAAATTGCCTCTGTCCGAGATGAACGTTGTTTGTACCTCATCGGGTGGGAACATGCAGATTTGATTGTATCTCGAGTAGGTATCAAAGAAACTGAGGATAACGTTGCCTACTGCTCGATCTACTAATCTGTTAATAGTAGGGAGAGGGTACGCGTCTTTCGGGCATGCTTTGTTGAGGTCTGTACAGTCCGTGCATATCCTCTATTTTCCGTTTGATTTCTTGACCAAGACCACATTGGCTAACCAAGTTGTGTAATCAACTTCCCGGATAACCCCTGCCTCTGTTAACTTTTGTGTTTCCTACATGATGAATTTTCCCTTCTCCTCTCCTACTCGTCTTTTCTTTTAGGCTACCAGTTTGGCATCGGGGTTGATGGCGAGCTTATGACACACGAAACTAGGGTCAATTCCGGGCATATCTGCTGTCGTCCAAGCGAACAAGTCGGCATTATCACTCAGAACCTTCTGTATTAGTGCTTTCACATTGGCAGTCATGGTGGTTGGTGGTTCCGATCTTGGTACACAGTCCTTCTTTAGGGCCGATTTGGAAGGGCGCTCCAGGTCTTCATTGGTTTAGGGATATGAACTTATGCACTCTTCTCGGGGATCCAACTCGATCAAATTAACTGACTTGTCCCGATTGCCTTTCCCTTCATCCTAGCTCGGCCTGGCTTGGCTTACTTTCAACCTGTCAAAATAACATTGTCTGGACAATTGTTGGTTTGCCCTTACTGTCGCGATCTCTCCCGAGATGGTTGGGAACATGAGTGTCAAATGAGGGGTTGACATAATAGCTCCCAGCGCATTTATCACCAATTATTTCACCATAATAGCTCCCAAGATATTATAACCGGGCATAGCATCTATCACCAAGTATTTCACCGTGATAGATCGAGCCAAACACCTTTCTCCGAATGTGGTTATGAGTTCGACGTAACCCCGAACGTCGATGTGCTCACTCAAGAAACCAACCAGGGTGCACTGTGGGGTTTGAGGGTCGAGTTGCTTATTTTCATCTTCTGAAAAGTGGACCAATACAAAATGTTCGCTGAACTTCCCTGGTCGACCAAGGTTCTATGCACCTCAAGATCAACCACCGTAATTGTAATTACCATTAGGTCATCCTAATTGGGTGCAATACCTTGGAAATCATCATCCGTGAAACTGATGGGCGGCACGGACCTTTTTGTGCTCGAGCTTACTATGAAAACTGTTTTTCTTTTAAGCTCCCTGAGGTGCCTTTTCCGGGCTGAACTAGAAGCGCCCCCACTAACGAAAACCCTAGAAATAGTATTAATGACACCTCAGTCATTATTAGTACATGTCCGGTTGTCATTTTCAAGGGACTGCTGCCTTCTTCTGTTTTGCTGTCTTTCAAGGCTTCGTCCTCGGTTTCGTTCCTTGCTCTGATCCTGATCACAGCTTCTGTTTATGTCGTTCTTTTCCTGTCATTCTGTTGATTATTGTTCCTGACAAGGTATTTCCCGAGGTGGTCGTTTTGTATGAGGTACTCGATGGCGTTCTTCGAAGCTCGACATTCCTCTATTGCATGCCCTCTACAATGGTGGTAACGACAGTATAGTGACATATTTGACCTTTCTAGGACTTCTCCTTGTAGGGGTAAGGGTAATAGGTCGGTGTTGCAAACATTTCGAAGTATCCTATCCCTTGTAGTGTTCAAGGTAGTATACTTATCATACCTTGGAACAATGTTGTGTGTTCTGGCTTTTCTATCGAAACAGGGTGGCCTAAACTTCTTTTCAGAAGGTACTTCTAGCGAAGTCTCAACTTGGGTGCTTGACCACAGATCCTTACGACATTTGTTGGTTTCCTCCATATTGATGAATTCAGCAGCTCTTCTTTGGAGTTCATCAATATCCTTCAGAGGTTTGCGACCTAAGAAGGAAGCAAATGGCCCCGGCTTCAAACCAGTTGTCAGCGTGTGTAGCGCTACTCCCGGCATAAGGTCTGGTATCTGATTGATCTGTTTTTTAGACTTGTTGAAAAAATCCCTAAGGGGCTCGTTAAGTCCTTGTCGGAAGTTGACAAGGCACACCGAGGTTTTTTAGTGAACTTAGTAGCTAATTCATTGAAATTGTTGATTCAACAAGGGCTAAACGAGTATACCATACCAGAGCGGACCCTTTAAGGGTTGTAAGATCTTACACTTGAGCGCATCTGATGTCGAGGAGACCCTCATAATGGTTTTGTATTCAGCCAAATGCTCCGCTGGGTCAGCATTTCCACCTTACTTGTCCATTTGGATCTGTTTGAAGCTCCCCCGGAACAATGTGCGAGCTATCTCATCATAAAAGGGTTGGTCATCCGACAAGACATCGTCGAGCGGAGGAGTCTCATGCAGAGGAGGTGGTGATGGGTGAGGACGTACCCTTTAGGGGATAACATAAGAGGTCTGGCTGTCCTCTTCGATGACATGGGTGTTGGACTCCTTCCTGCGTCGTTGTAGCTGATCCAACCGTTCCCTCATAGTCGCGTTTCCTAGCGAACTTGCTCTAGCGCCGCCATCAAGACTTGGAGGGGTGGCTGGCTCTCTTGGTTTCCAGTGGTGTGGCTGAGGTTGCGGCAAGCGCTACTCCAAATCTCCTTCTGGAGCGACTGAACTTCGTGTTTGGATCATATTGAGCTCGAAGAAAGGGACTATGGCTAGGGAAATGGTTTTACCTAAACCCCATGATGGACGCCAATTGTTCCATTCAGAGTGACACAATACCCAAATAAGGTTACAAAGAGGAAAAGTAAGGTTCTAAGCTAGTCGGTGAGGGCTGAGAGCGATAGTTTTACGATGGTTCTGAGAGCGAATTGGTTCAAGCAACATGTGAGACCGTTGCTTAGGGATGAGGTGCACACCTGTTGTACGAGGTGAGGTGGACCCAAATTGTTAGCGTGAAACTCGGACATGTAGCAGAGCCATGCATCGGGTGTGTTTGCTATTGGAGTACACACCTTATTGATCATCAAGGTTACGAGGAGTGAACATGTGCTATGACCCGACTATAGTGCTTATGGTTTGAGTTCTCGGATCGGGTTGACAAATCGAACCCCCTAGGTTAGGCTAACAGATCGAATGATGGGCTAGGTTGACGAACTGCTACGAGACTCATGTGATAGGTCATTATATTTGGGTTCAAATTGGGCCTGGTCCAATTTTGGGAGGAATAATAAGTACCAATGAATAAGCCATAGAAAAACAATAAAAGAAAAGAAAAAATGATGGAGAGAAAAGGTTATAATGAATAAATATCAAAATATAAAATTGAGAGAAAGTCATAAATGACGAACTTGAAAGTTTTGTGCCTCGTGGATGATGATGCTACATGGTAGAAAATGCCTATATTTTTGTACGTCTCTGCAAGGGCAGATCTTCTTTATGACAAGGAGGAGCCTTGGCTCCCCCAAGGATATTCCAATCAGATTTTCCACAAATAGCACCCATATTTCTAGTGGCGCAGCGATCGAGCTAGTTTTTGAAACTAGCAGGACCTGGGATTGAATTGTATAGAAACATTTTTCAGCTTTTTGCATGTCCTTTTTATTTGTGCGTGCAAAAATTACACCAAAAAGTGCCTCATGTGAGATTCGGACACGGTATTTCTGCATTAAACAAGAGACCCAACACTTGCACCACCAAACAGTAGTTGTAATAAAGCTGAAATATCAATATAAATACTCTTTAACTAATTGGCCCCCTCAAAAATATCAGTCAAGCTTCGCCACTGCCTCCCTGTGTGACACTTTATTAATGCCTCACGAACAGAACCAATAAAAGACATGGAAATAACAAAATGAAAATAAGATGAGATCGGCAAATCAATAGGCAAAGCTAGAATATCACATTAGCATTAATAAAAATAAGATGAGATTAAAATTGTTGGTATTCATTCTTTATCACTAATAATCACTTTTGTACTGAGACCATCTTTGCAATCTTTGCAAGTCATCATCACTATCATCAGATTGCTCTGGACTACGAAATGTCACGGAATCTTCCTGACCTTTAACATTGGGGTCGTCTTGCTTAGTTGCTGCAACCTCTTCCTGCACTCAGATAAAAGAGTTCTGAAAATTAGCATGGCCAATTACGTTATAAGAATATTAGACTTCACTTCAGAAAGCTACCAAGAAGAAGAGAGACATCAAAAGATAAAACCAAACTAAACTGGCTAAAAGTGCATACCTTAGTTCCAAGTGTCGGGTCCTCAACCTCCTCCCCCGGCATGAAATCCGAGGCATCTCTACTAGCATCTTGTTCTGCCTTAGTAGAAGTTTGTTGTTGTATCTCAATCGCCAATTTAAAATAGGAAAGATCTACGAGAGAAGAGTATAGATTTGATTCAGTAGACTTTTATTCCATCATCAAGAAGTATAAAGAACAATAAACCATTCTGAACTTATATTTTTAGCCACGATGAAGTAAAGAAAAAAAAAAAACATCAAAGGCATCCTGACAGCCTAGAAAAGTATCTAAAAGTTTACCTTTTGCACGATTACATAGAGCATCAGATAACTGTAAAGGATGTTGCCGCTCTTCCTTCTTGTACTTCAACTTAACTTGACGACGTGTTTTTTTACGGAAAACAAGTTGTATCATAGAAAAATCTGTGCCGAACACACTGACAGCCTATGTTACCGGAAAAAAAAAATAGTTAATTTATTGAAAATGACAGCTCTTTCTCCCATCCCGGCATCCCCTTCCCCAAACCCAAAAAGGACAAAATTGTTGTGTATAGTTGTGTTAAGAGAAATAATGTCATACATCTTGGAAGAATTATGCAAATACCTTGAAAAACTCTTCTGTTTCTTCTTTTGACCAATTCACCCTAGGTGTCTTGTCCATGAAAGACTGGTAATTTAATAAAGGGGGAGTTGATGTAATCTTTTCACTGGTTTGATCATTATCTGGGTCTCTAGACTCTCTACCATCTTCTGAACCAAAAATCTCCTCTTCATTATTAGCACCAGTCTCATGAAGAAAATCCCCACCACTGCAGATAAATATTTTGAAAACTGAAATCTATGATCTATCTACTATAATGCATATGACTCAAAAGTGACAGTAACAACAGCCACTGTATAATATGTAGCGCATTTTCTATATAATGTTTTCAATTTTCCTTTTTGTTCTCAAAATACTAAGGAGAGGGAGTTGTGGTCCAAAAGCATGAAGTGTGCCTTGATGAACAACAAAAATAAAAGGACCATCCATTCATTTCATTAACATTTTACTCACTAATTCTCATCATGGAATGTTGGGAAAACGACTACTAACACATCTACCATTCTTTCATGCCTAAAGCCCTCAACCGAACTGAAGCCAACAAAAGTGGCAATAAAAATAATGCACTTATTGACAACATGACAATCCATTCAGTCAAAAACTATTTTGACATTTTGCTGAAGGACTTCATAGAATCATTGACTGAAAGAAGATGTAGTTCATGTCATATGAAGGTTTTTGTGCAGGGCATGCACATGTCTCCAAAAACAAAAAAGAAACAAAAAGGAATTTCCTTTGTTGAAAAAGTTTCTCAGCATTTTCAGATATCCCTTAATTCAATAACATAAGACTATGTAAGAATCAATTGAATTGTAGTAAATAAGATGTTTACAGTAGTATACACTGATTTGCAGCATAGTTATATTATTTTCATATTAAAAAAAGATAAACATTGACCAGAAAATCAAATAAATCTAGATATACACTCTTAAGCCGGATACCTTTGATTGATGGAAGATGTTTTTGAAGTTTTTGCCTCCTTTTTCTACATAGGGAAACAAAAAGAACAGTTGGTGAAAATTTAAGCCATAATGCCTAATAACAACTGCTAGGCATCGTCTTAGGAATCAGAGGCAATGGGGGAAAAGGGGAAAGGAAAGCTTGAGAGCTTGTGAGAGAGAAGAAATTCTCAAAGGGAATCATATTGAATTGATACTGAAATGAGTTACATGATATTCTATTTATATGCTTATTCTGACAAGTAACAACCCTAACAAAATTGTAAATAATCCTAATAGAATCTAACAGAATTTATTCAGCTTCAGTCTATTCATGTAACACATCGTAATACAAGGATTACAGTTGAGAATACACACCGCCAATCGCTCCCAAAAATCACCAAGTAAAATAATATCCCTAATAGGCACAGTTTGACGATCATTTTCATCATCCAGCAGAGCCTTGTCCACTATGAAAACGAAAATACTTTCACAATAAGCATACAAAATATAATCATCCAAGACAAAAGTTAAACAAATACAGTCTAACAAGTTTACCACATCTTTTTCTTCGCCGAGTTGAATGAGAGAACTGTTTGGGAGGTTCTTTAGTAGTTTTTTCTAAATCATCATTAGCCCTCTTGCGTTTTTGAGATGTTTTTCCATTTTTAACCACAGATTTCTTCTTTGAACTTACTGATGCTCTTTTCATCTTGGATGAATTATCCACTTCGTATTCATCACCGTTTTTTTGAATTTCATCTCTATTAGAATCATAAGGAGGGTCCACGTCATCATCATCCTCAACATCCTCATTTAATGAGTTGTTAGCAGGTTTACGAGCTGCTTGTTTTCTCAGCTGCCTTGAGGTTTTACCACCTTTATCCTCCACACCGGTAATAGTAGATCTTGTATGCTTCCTTAGAAAACTTTTTCTCTCATTATCATCCTGAGAAAGATTGCAAATGAAATGAAAAATTATCTACAATCAGATTCACAAATCAAAAAAATCGAAAAAATGACAAATCATAATAACTGATATTTACTTCTTTCTCTCTAGTAACATCTTGATGCAAAAAATCAGTCAATGTGGGACTATCTGCAGAATTTGTAAGCTCTTCATGCATTGGAATTTCAGATGTTGGATCAATGTCAGACTTCATGGATTGATAATCAAAGGCATTGTCAATTGGGCAGTCAGGATTCAAGTCTGTGCCTTCCTGATACCAATAATAACCATGACCAACTTTATACAAAAAAAGGATCAATTAATTATTTAGCTTATTTTATAGGAAATTATCATATCCTTGAAATCACATAATCTTCACCTGTGTTGATGACCAACTGTTGTTAGTGTGACTGTCGTCCTCATTGATGACTCTAGCTTCATTGAACGTTAGTGAATCTTGGGTTGTATAATACTCGGGACACCTTTGAAATTGGGTGGTATCACATACCCCAAAAGAGTTAATAGCATTACAAGCTGGAATGGCAAAATTTTCCTCTGCACCCTTCTCATTGAAAGAATTAAGAGTTGGTTTTCCTACAAACAATTTTTCCAATCACTACTGAAGATCCCAGGGTGGGGTATATACAATTGGCTGGGAGCCAATTAACAGTAACAGTGAGATTAAATGGCAACACAATACAATTGATGCTCATGGAAGCTAAAAAGGAGGAGTTTGAAAAGTGTTAACATGATTTGATAAACTACAAGGAATCTGTACCGGTTGCAGCTTGGGTGAGAAAGTCTTCTAGCGACTTCATCCCAGAAAAAATAGCCACGGTCTGTAAGTAAAACAATTATATTATTTAGAAAAATATTTAAAATGAAAAAATGATAATAAATTTAACTTTACCTCTGCAGCTGATTTTCCAAAGCTAGAAGGCCAATCTCTAGTTCCATTATGAACAACAGCCTCCGAAGGCATAGCATTCATGGAATCTGGTTGGGAGGGAATTACTGCTGCCAAGCTTCTGTTGTCTTCAGAGAATGGAATACTTGAGCTCATATAATCTAACTTATTGAATAAATCGGTTGTCCTAAGAATTTCTGAAGTGGGTAAAGGTAAACTGGTTGATTGGTTTTGTCTGCCACTGCCATTACCATTAGATTGAAAACATTGAACTTCATTTGTGCAAGTTGGCAACTCAACAGATTTTTCCATCATAACACTAGATGAAGCAGAAGCAATATCTGGTGTATTGCCTACTCTAGGTCGTGGCTTAATCTTGGGTTGAAACTTATGAGCTACAATGAAAACAAATACAGAAAATTTATCTTTTCAGGTATATGAAGCAAATTTACAATAGCATTGATATTACTAACCATTCCCAGTGCCAGGATCAAAGAGGACGTTGCTGAAAGGATCCAATTCGAATTCTGCAGACAATACCTGGGAAGAATTTCCTCCATAAGTTGACTACACCCATCTGAAGGAG
The DNA here is from genome assembly GCA_039655645.1 of Ammopiptanthus mongolicus. NCBI lineage: Eukaryota > Viridiplantae > Streptophyta > Magnoliopsida > Fabales > Fabaceae > Ammopiptanthus > Ammopiptanthus mongolicus. Next base: position 91,484,355 of record CM077343.1, read on the forward strand.
TAAAACTACTTGGAAAAGACACCAACAATTCAAAATTATACCTCTCGTTCTTTTCCAAAATCAAAATCTGAATGAATGTTGCTCTCAGATATTGCAGCGTTACTGTCGTCTGAAGCACTTTTGAAGGCCACATTTGGGCTAACTTGCAATGAATTATCAATAACTTCCAAAATTTTGTTGCTATTTTTAGGTGGTTCTTCCATCCTACCTATGGTTGAGCAAGTTGTAGATGGAGAAGCCACATTATTCAATTCATTTTCTACAGCATTAGCAGGATAAACTGGTTGTGTTGTCGCTAAAACACATAATAGATATGAAATGAATCAAACTAAATTTATACAAGTAATATCTTTCTCCTTGTGACAGTTAAACAGGTTTGATCTGAAAAGAAAAGAGGCTTCACACGCAAATAATGTGAAAGAATAACTTACCATTATTGAGGTCAGTATCAGGAATGGATTTAGTGACAGAGCCCACCTCAAAATCTACAGATATTTCCTTTAGCGGCGGCTGTTTCGATTTGACCTTTGGCTTAAACTTGCCACCTGGCCGAGCTACAAAAGAATATAATGTAACCACCAGACATAAACATGCTTTAAAAAGAAAAAAGAATTATCCATGGACTTAAGCCCTTACCACGCGCAGCAGGAGGTCCAGGTAGAATATCGTCAAAAAGATCCATGGGACAATTAATTAGGTTGTCTACAATAGCCTAGGGTTCCCTTGTATGCAACAAAGCTGAAGGTGGAAAACCAAATAAGAATTGTGCTGTAAACTGTAGATTGTAAGTAGCATATTAAGCACACTCACCATACAGAATTTGCTAATTGACCCACACACATTTGGTACTATATCATAAAAAGTTATCAATTGGCCATTTAACAGCAGTTAAACTTTGAAACCATATATTAATATTACTAGTTATTAAAATAACATCATAATTAAATTACTTAGGAGCCAAACTTGGGTCGTTCACATATAGTTCATAGTTCATATCAAAGCGTGTCAAATTGTTGACTGCCACATAAAAGTTTTCGATGCACAAGAAAAATAGAAGCATGAAGTGCTAGACCTCCCATCCATTCAACCTATGTGAGGAACGTTAGGAGGCAGTCCAAGCCAATCGGGCCAACTGATCCAACTAATTAGGCTCTATTGTAATTTGTAACTAATAAGGACCAGCATGTAGGCTAGCTGGACCTTAGAGCTGGATTTGAATAAATAGGGAAAGAGAGGGAAAAGTTGTTAGGAATTGGTTGGTTGGGATTGGAAAGGGAGAGAACAAGCTCTCAAATCCTTGGCAGGGGTTTTTTCTTGTATTACTTCTCTCTACTCTTTCTATCTCTCTCTGATTGGCAACATCTTCCCCACTGAATTCTCAATATACACACATTATTCAATAGATTCTAGTTTCCAATTTACCAGTTCTATCAACTGGTATCAAAGCTCTCAAGATCTTGGGAGAAAATTCATGGTTGCGACGACAAGAATGGAGGTGTGAATCGAGTTTCTGGAGCGCAGCTATGAAGGCTTCATCACCATGCGTGAAGAGTTACAGTAATTGTGAAGGATGTTTGATGAGGGGAGGCTCAAGTAGTGTTATCGATAGCAGATGGCGGCCTATGGTGGCCGGCCAAAAATCAGCCATACAATATGGCGGATGCCATGGCGGACAAAATAAAATTTTTTATACATTTCATAATTAATTACATAGGCAGCCTTTGTATTTATATACACTTCATAATTAATTACATATTATGTTTACAAGGAGAAATAAAAGCAAGTACAACTTCCTAAACTCCCTAACTACATGAACCTAAGACTTAAAGTGCTCCTATTTCCAACGGGAAACATTAATGAATCTTGTTGTTTCCAACATTTAGAAACATGTATTATTAGTATATTATTAGTATATTATTATTATTATTATTATCATGATAATTAATTACATATTATGTTTACAAGGAGAAATAGATGCAAGTACAACTTCCTAAACTCCCTAAGTACATGAATTTAAACATATATGAACCTAAAACTTAAAGTGCTTCTATTTCCAATGGGAAACATCAATGAATCTTGTTGTTTCCAACATTTAGAAACATGTATTATTAGTATTATATACTGGAAACTTAAAAATAGAGTTCATGAAAGAGATCGGACGGTGATAGGAGAAGAAAGAAAAAAAGGAGAGAAGAGAAGGTCTGGGGTTTTACCTTCATGCCCTTCATTAGGGTTTTTACCCATTTTGGGCCGAAAATCCGGGTCGGATCGAACGACCTAGACATTTGTTTCACGTTTTTTGTTTAGATTCTCCACCTTTTCTGCCATGGCCGGCGCATCCGCCATGCGAAATCCGCATCGCTACGTCCATAGCAGAGGCGGATCTTCTTAGGAGCCGGGGATAGCCACGGCTCCCCCCGAACTTTTTCTCCTAATTTTTTTTATATAAAAAATTATATGACACCTTCAAAATAATTTGTGCAACATATATTATACATGCAAAGTTCACAAACTACTATATATTTTATTTTTTGGAACACTATTATTAGACCCTACTTATTTAAAAAATATTCAAATAGTTGAACAAGTCCATTAAAGTAAATATTATTTCCAACTCAACTCATCTCCGAGCTTACTACAAATAAGTTTTTCCTCCTCAGCTCATCTGCTTCAAACTTTTTAATCTCTCTTGTGTAAGATGAGTAAACACTAGATAAGATCTCACATATTGAATGTTTACTTATTTTACATATTTAAGTGATAAAATTATGCATGATTAATTATAAATTTAAGTAAATTATTTTGACTAGTATTTAGTGGCTCCCCCAAAAAATTTTCTCAAGATCCGCCACTGGTCCATAGTATGGCGGTTCCTTGAAACCCACCATGGTGCCGCCATGGCCGCTTTTCGATAACATTGGGCTTGAGCACATTGAGACTCGAAAGCAGTTGAACAAGCTGGTTGAAACGGTTAGGGCAATGACTAACTGCCACGATCATCACGATCAGGTTAACGGAGGGAGTCATGCTGGTGACGGTGATGATAACGGAAGTCACAACGAGTCCCGAAGCCGCGAAGAGCGGTGGAGGAAACTCGAGGTTGTGATCTTTGGAGGAGAAGATGCATACAATTGGGCAAATCGAGTGGAGAGATACTTTGTATTGAAGGAGATGAATGATGAGGAGAAACTGCAAGCCGTGATGGTAGCCATGGAAGGTAAGGCTCTCACGTGGTACCAATGGTGGGAGTTCTGCGCTCAGAACCCTACCTAGAACGATTTCAGAGCAGCAGTGATCTGAAGGTTCCAACCATCGATGATGCAGAATCCATACGAATTGTTGTTAAGCGTCAAGCAAACCAGGACAGTAGAGGAGTAAAGAGAGCAAATTGAGCTCTATGTAGGACCTCTAAGGAGCACCGAAGTTGAATATCTAAAAGGAATCTTCTTGAATGGTCTGAAAGAAGTGGTTAGGTCCGATTTGAAGCTCCATCAGGTTGAGAACCTACCAGAGGACCGATGAGAAAAATAATGGTTAGAATATTGTGCATACAGTTTCAGAGAAGGCAGAGGAACCTCATCCATGGTTGTCCACCGTTTTACAATATTACTATGAGGTCTACCAAGAACCTCAAGACCTTCCACCCTCTAAGCAACAAGAACATACTATAGTTCTAAAGGAAGGGACCAACATTCCTAATTTGAGACCATTCAGGTTCCCCCATTATCAAAAGAATGAGATTGAGAAGTTGGTAGATGACATGCTAAATTCTGGAATTATTACACCTAGTGTGAATCCCTATTCTAGTCCCAACATCCTAGTGAAAAAGAAGGATGGAGCTGGAGATTCTGTATGGACTACAGGGGCCTCAACAAGATTACCATACCAGATAAGTTTCCTATTCCCATTATTAGATGAATTGGGAGGTGCTGTGATTTTTTCTAAGCTTGACCTCAGTTCCGGGTCCAACCAAATTAGAATGAGGGAAGAAGATATCCCTAAAATTGCTTTTAGGACTCATGAGGGGCACTATGAATTTGTAGTCATGCCTTTTGGGCTACTTACAAATGCACCATCAACCTTCCTATCACTAATGAATAAGGTCCTTAAACTGTATGTAAGTAGGTTTGTCCCAGTATTTTTTTATGATATTTTGGTCTATAGCAAAACAGAAGAAGATCATAAGCTACACCTACAGTCAGTTTTGACTCTATTGAAGGAACACCAACTGTTTGCAAATTTGAAGAAGTGTAGCTTTGGCTAAGGGCAACTGAACATATCTCGGTCGAATCATTTCAGCAAGAGCGGTAGCAGTTGACCTCAAGAAACTGGAAGTGATGTTAAGTTGGCCTAGTCCCAAGGATTTAAGCAATGTTATCAAAACCGGACCGATCATTGAACTGGTGAAGGCACTGGTTCGAGGTACAATGATCCGACCGTGGTTGAACCGTGGTCGAACCAATGACGATTATATATATATATATATATATATATATATTCATCTGATGAATCAGGATGAAACTCATTGCACAACCTACATTTTGAAAATTGTGTAATCAAGGAGTCTAGGTGTGATGCTCAACACATTTTATTTTGGGACGTGCCTCTATTTTGAAAAGAGGCATTGCTTTTCCGGTTTTCTCAAATCCTCTTTCTTTCTTATCTTCTTGGCCTTTCTCTTTCTCTTGTTGGCCTTTCTGTGTCTCTTCCTTTTTCTACGCAATTTTTGTTTTGTAGATCAAATCTGCATTTCAAAATGTTGATTACACAATTCAAGTGAGGAAGAGAATCAAGACAGGCAGGCCGCCGGAGAAGGAAAGATCACACCGCCGAAAGGGAAAGATGCATTGAACCTATACGTGAGCGAACGTAATGGAGAAGGGAGTGTAAAGCAAGGGTTTTTGTGAACCGTCCAAACCGGGCAAACCACTGGTTTTCCCGATTCATCCGGTTCTTTACTGGTTCATTGCCAAGGTGGCTCTATGGGTGTCTCGGACCGGATGACTACCCGGTTCCCGATTGAACCGGTCGAACTGGCACATTGATAACACCAAACTTTTGAAGAAGGACAATTTACACTGGAACCAAGAAGCACAAGAAGCTTGGCAATGGCTGACCTGCCTGTTCTTACTGTCCCTGATTTTTCTAAGCCCTTTGTGATTAAGATTGATGCATCTAATAAAGGACTGGGAGTTGTGTCATTAGAAGAGGGAAGGCTAAGGGCTTTCCTAAGCCAAACTTTATCTGATAAGGGTAAAAAAAAGTCAGTTTAGGAGAGGGAACTTATGGCTATTTTAGCAATTCAAAAATGGAAGCATTCTCTACTGGACAGACATTTAATCAGTGGCCGATTAGAAGAGCCTTAAATTCCACACTGATCAAAGGGTATTGGGAAAAGAACCGTTCAAGTGAACTTCCAACTGATGGGACTGGACTTTAACATTCAGTATAGGCTTGGGACAGAGAATGGTGTAGCAGATGCTTTATCAAGAAGAATGACCTATGCTGCCCCGTCAATAGTTCAGTTTTCAGATCTGGACACTTGAGAAGAAGAAGCTCAGAATGATGATAAGCTCAAGAGCATCATCCGAAACCCACACTCACACCCAGGATTTTCCTTCCAAAATCAGAAAGTGCTCTAAAAAGGGAAGTTGATGTTGTCCAAAACTTCCCCAGGATCCCACTTCTTCTATAGGAGTTTCACATTTCAGCTATAGGGGGCATTCAGGTTGCTTCAGATCTTTAAGAGGATCTCAACTCTAGTCTATTGGGAGGGCATAGGGAAGGATATCCAGCAATATGTAGCTACATGTGATGTCTGCCAACAAAATAAGTACCAAACCTTGTCCCCAGCTGGCCTATTGCAACCAATACCTATTCCCACTCAGGTTTTGTCAGATATATCAATGAATTTCAGAGGGTCTTCCCAAGGTGCAGGGTAAGAATGCTATCTTAGTGGTGGTGGATAGGTTCACCAAATATGTCACTTCATCTCACTCAACCACCCTTTTACTGCTAAGGATATAGTGCGGTTACATGGGTTTCCATCCACCATTGTCTCAAATAGAGACAAAATTTTCCTTAGCCACTTCTGGACTGAGCTCTTTAGATTGGCAGGCACCAAATTGAAATTCAGCTCTACCTATCATCCACAAACAGATGGGCAGACTGAGGTGCTGAACAGATGCCTCGAACTAGAAACCTATTTGAGATGCTTAACTGGCATCAAACCCAAACAATGGCCTTATTGGCTCAGTTGGGCTGGATTTTGGTTCAACCCCAACTACAACAGCTCAACTAAGCTTACCCCATTCAAGGCCCTGTACGACAAGTAGGGTTGGGAATAAGCCAGGTCCTAACATAAATAGGTAAGTGACCTTTACTTGTAAATAGGCTTGTAGGCCTCTAATAATAAATAGGCAAGCAGTCCTATACTGACATAAATAAATAGGCAACTAGGCCTATACACAACATGCCAAGTGCCAAAAGCCTATACTAATATGAAGACAAGCAGCCATGTACCTCTCAGAACTTGAACAAGAATTTGAAAGCCCAATTCCTCAAAAACTCTCAATAAACATCAGAATGAGATCAACCACTAACTTAACAAAATAAAAGACCCTGAAGCCAGCAAAATAAAGCAGAGGGAATGTTATATTTTACAAAAATCTATTTCGGTAGCAAAGGTAAACATGCTGAAGACCAGAACTTAGCATAAGATACAAAGCAGATCAATTCCAATTATTCTGAACCCTATTTGTTACCAATTATCATTGTGTTTGCACTTTGATCCCCTCAATTCGTGTTATACTCTGACAACTTTGTAAGCTAAAATAGCAACTTGCATATATGTCTTATGCAAAACATCCTAAAAGATAGTTTAGTGACTAATAAACAGTCCTTCTATATGCTAATACGTAAAGCCCCATGAGAATTTAGCTGGTACTAATAAGCTTGAGGGGGAAATATAAAAAACATTCCCACTCCCACCCAAACAGAAAGAATTAGCAAAACAAAAAATATTGGCCAGAGAAGAACAGTAGATAAATCACGCATTCTTAGAGACAATACAGATTATGGACTGTTGTTGGTTGTGATAATGTACAATGGAGGTTAACATGTTAGCAAACACTATGGCAATGCTATGATTTAAAGGCATTGCTTCCAAAACCTGATTTAAAGACAATACAAATATCAGGCCTTGCCTTCAAACCTGATTTAAAAAGGCATAGTATTGCACTGTAGAGCAAGAAATTTGTCATAAAATAGATCATCAAAACATTCGCCATTCAAAGAGTTGTGAATGTAAGAGGGAATAGTTTACAAACATGCAAGATCTCTGACTCTTTGGCGTCATTGATTTTTAACTCTGCATTTGAAATTTTGAAACTAAGAGTATCATACCATAAACTCTAGCAAGATCTCCTACTCTTTATTTGCCACATTGAACCTAATAGAAAAGCATCTACAGTTTTAGTGAGAATTCATACAGAAAAAACAGAGCAACCAAAAGGAGTATAAAATACCTGTATTTGCCTCAGAGGAGAGAGACGCCGCTGAGAGCCAAAACATAGAGCGGCAGAGGGGACGACAGCAGATGGGAGATGCAGTAACGGAAAGGGAGGGAAATAGGGTTTCTAGTTCTAAACTTCTAATCTCAAAAATCAGAATAGAAGAAGTGAAAACTAGGAATGGCAATGGGGCGGGACGGGCACAGGTAGCACTCCCCCACCCCCGACGGATGAAAACCGTACCCGTATCCGCCCGTTACCCGTGCGGGTACCCGATGGGCGGGTATTTAGCGGGTTTTGCGGATACTCACGGGTTCACGGGTATCCACGGATATTTGTTACAAAAAAATATCCATCTACAGGGACAATCTTCCATAGTGTCCCACATTCAAATTTGTGTCAACAAGCTCAAATAGTCAAATAGTCCACTCTCAGACACCAACAAAAGTATGAAATAAGTATCTGTTCTTAAAATTAGATAAGCTCAAGAATATCAAATTTTAAAGCCACAACAACAAGGGCAATCTTCCATGGGGTCCAACATTCCTGCCCAACACATGCTTGAAAAACAACATTGGAGACAATATCCAATCTTGCACAAGGATATTTAAAAACCATTCACACAAAACACCTATCAAATCACATAATTGAGAAGGAATGAATTTAGAAATTTGTATAAAAAGAGAGTATTTTTAGAGGGGCATTATTTAGCAAAGAGAGAATAAAAACATGCCGGGCTAGTGAACCAGAAAACACGTGAAAAAATAGAATTCATTCTGGTAAACAAAAAAAAGATGGCATGGTTCTGGGGTAAACCGCAGCAATTCATTACTAAGTGAACCAGAAAACTTGGTTCTCCTTGTAAAATCACCACATCCATGTAGTGTCTATGCCTTTGACATAGCTCATAGGCTAATTGAGCTTATTAGCCGATAGAAGATTAGAAGAAACTAGCATATAAGCTATCAGTACCCTTAAATAATATCATTATTATTCATTTAATGTCTATTTTCTGGTCAGTACAGAGTGAAATCATAATACGGGAACTATAAGAATGGCTTCCATCAAAATCCTGTTAAAGTGTGCATTTTGGTTAAACAGAAAATACAATTACAATAACTCCACAAAGACTTCCAGATTCAAATATCATGTACAACAAATTTAGGCAAGATTTATGCTGATAATTTGATCCAACACAGAATCGTATAGTTGAATGATTTCATGTCACACACAAACAGACAGCATTAGAAGAAGAAATTATAAGAGGGATAGTAGATTTAGAAAGAGGGAAGGGGGCTTACCGGTGGCTGATTCGCTGTGGTGCACGGCGTAGTGTGGCTGAGTCGCGGTGGAGAACTACGCAGTATGGAGAACGGCGCAATGTGGCTGAGTCGCGATGGTGAACGGCGCAGTGTGGCTGAGTCACGGTGACTGAGTCGCGGTGGTGAAGCGGCTGGTTAGGTGATAGAGAGAAGGTGAAATGGTGATGGTGAATGAATGAGGCATGCGGCTGGGCTGAGTTAGGGATGTAAACGGGGCGCGGCCGGTATTAGCCCCCCTCTATCCATTGTATGAATTTTGTATCCCTCTCATATTCATGGTCATGGAGGAGGGATCCATAAATTTATCGATATTTACGGATATCAATAAATTTATAAATATTTAACATCTTATAAATTTTTTTATTCACACATAAAATTTAAACTAATTTTCATTAGTCCTTGTTGGTATGAAAAGTTTTTGTGTGCTTGAAAAATATTATAGTAAATATACTAAATAATATGATATTTAAATAATATAATCGTAGATGTCATTAAATTAAAATTTAAAATATTAATTAGTAAAACTAATCCATAAACGTATTTGAATTAATCCATTCACACATGAGCATTATTTCAATCCATTGGCCTAATATTTTTAAATGTAAATATTCTAATCCCATTACAATCAAATCTAAAATATTGCATCATTCACACACCATTAATCCATAAACAATAAAGGGACTTTTGAAAGGGAAAGAATAGGGCTCAAGAATGAGAGTGAAAACTGAGAGGTAGGGTGGTGTGGCTGCCAAAATAGAAACATAACAAGGGTAGTGAAAAAATTGGGGTAATTTGTTAATATATATAAAGGGGTCTTTTAGTATTTTTACATTAGTGGGTACCTGTGGATATGGATACTATACTATTCGCCCCCACCCCATTAATAAACGGGTAGATAAAATACCCATTTAATTTATCCGCGCGTATCTGTAGAATTGCATGGTGATCATATCAGCAGCGGAACAAGCAATCCAAAAAATAAAATCTTTTGAGTTTAAAGTATATTTATGAAATAAGATGTTAATCAAAATACCTGGTAAGGGATTCCTAGTACTTTTAAAATTTATCTTCGATTGTACGAAGACTTTATGCTTATCCACGCCGAGACCAAGCTTTGCTGTCAAACTCTTTGATATCTGGAATTTATACAAACTGAATAAAAGGGAGACAGAGCGTAAAACTCTAACATTTTATGTCTAACATATATATCTATATAGGCAGCTTCTAGGGTGGGAGACCATGTCATGTCTCCCACCATGAGAGATCATGAAGTAGGGGCATTTAAGCAAATTTTTAATTACTTTAAATCCTTATATTTTTTTAAATTTAAAATAGTCGCCCCTTCTCATTCTCTCTCACTCCCCTCCTCCCTCAAGCCCAGCTCTCTCCCACCGCCGCCATTGCTTCCTCCGCCACCGTCGTCGCTTCCTTCTTCAAAGCTTTGTTCTTTGGTTTTCCTTTGTCATCCACACCACATGGATTGCTTCCTTTTCTTTCTCACTATTCTCAGCTTTGTTGCATTATCTGTCCTCTCAGGTAAACTTCACAAACTAGAAAAACACAAAAGAAAAAAATCATCAATTTGCAAAGGTACATTCAACAACATTCAGAGGTACAACAATCAGCCTTTTTCAACATCGTGAACAAGTGCCGCCACACAATATGGCTGGGACTACTCTCCAGCGCCACCTAGCCGCCGCTCCCAACCACTGGCTTCTCCCTCAAGAGCGGCAAGTCGAAGACCATCAAGATCCCCAAATCTTGGTCGGGCCGGATGTGGGCGCGAATCCCCTCTGCGGCCAAGACTCCGACGAAAAGTTCTCTTGCGTCCCCGCTGACTGTGGCTCCGGAAAGGTAGAGTGCGCCGACGGAGCCAAGCTGCCGGCCACTGTGGCAGAGTTCGCCCTTAACGGCGTCGACGAGTTCAATTTTTGTGACGTGAGTTTGGTGGGCGGTCACAACCTTCCGATGCTGATCGTGGGGGAGTAGGAGGGGAGGCCGACGGTGGGGGTGGGGTGGGAGTGGAGGTGGAGGTTGGGGAGTGATAGTGAAAGTAGAAGTGAGAGGAAGAGAGAAGGAAAAGGGTTGAAAAGTAAAAAAAAAAGAAATTGCAAAGACGGGTTCTTTATGGTCTCTCATGGTAGGAGACATCACATGGTCTCCCACCCTAGAATTACCCTACATATATATATACATATATATATGTTCCAAGTTCCCTGATGTCTTTTGAATAGCCATAACTGTTACTTTATTCACTTGCTCTACAACGAATGAAATTCACTGCAGCTACACACTTGAATAGCCATAACAACTATTCAATTTATTAAGGGTCTGTTTGGATTGACTTATAAACAGCTTATTTGGGCTTATCTACTGGCATAAGCGTTTATCAAAGTGTTTGGAAAAACTTATGGAAACAGCTTATAACATGGTCATAAGCTATTTTCAACTTATTTTGATTAGCTCTCGAGGATAGCTTATGAAAACAACTTATAACTTATATGAAAATAGTTTGACTATATTTTCTCTTTGATTATAGAAATAGCTTATACCTAAGTGCTTATATGATAAGCGCTTATTCTATAAGCGCTTAATTAAACTGTTTACCGAAACAGACCCCGACGCTCAAAAGAACCATAATGGCTATACAATCCTTCAATTCAAATCAATACTCACTGAAGGATGGCCGTATGCTTGCATACCTTAATAGCCATAATGGCTATTAAAATCCTTTATTCTCAAATGAATGGCAATAAAAAGAAAAGCCGTTCGTGGAGAATAGGAAATGTGATATGCAACATTCAAATCCTATCTTAATAGGATATTGGAAACTTTTGATTTTTCTATTCCAAATAGAATTTCTTCAAATAATGTATCAAGTATTAACTATATTCTAAGTGCTAGTAAAGAATATAATAATATTCCATTTGGATTAAAAAATTATTTATTGATTAAATTAAATTCGCTAATTTAATTTATCAAATAATAAATTAAATAATCCCTTAGTAAAGACTGGAACATTCGTTAGTGTGTGACCTCATAGGTTCAATACTAAACCGATAGTAATTTAGTTGAACCAAATTACTAATCAAGGTTGGCGTCTAGCAACACTCCTTAATGTAACGGCCCGGACTACTTTAAGGATTGCCGACTATCACCACAAATCAACACGGGTCTCTTCAACGTGCTTTGTCCTCACTCACACGCTTCCTAGGAAAACTTCCCAGGAGGCCACCCATCCCATAATTACTCCAAGTCAAGCACGCTTAACTTTGGAGTTCTTAAGTGATGGGCTACCGAAAAGAAGATGCATTTTGTTGGTATAGGTAGTACAAAGCAATTCTTATAAGCCTTCCTTCAACTGTACAGTCCCATACCTGCACAGCCTCAGGATTCCTCTCATTCCGGTGTGAATCGGTTCATTCATGTATCCCTCCGCCTAGAAGCCTACCAGGAGCCGCTCCTTGTCCGTGCCTCATGCACCGGCAATCACTCCCCGCCCTCGTCAGCCCCGGGTGTTACATGCCCACCAGCTTCCGCTTGGTTCGTCCCCGAACCACACCATACTGGGAGAGGTCCGTTCTGATACCATTTGTAACGGCCCGAACTACTTTAAGGATTGCCGACTATCCCCACAAATCAACACGGGTCTCTTCAGCGTGCTTTGTCCTCACTCACACGCTTCATAGGAAAACTTCCCAGGAGATCACCCATCCCAGAATTACTCCAAATCAAGCACGCTTAACTTTGGAGTTCTTAAGTGATGGGCTACCGAAAAGAAGATGCATCTTATTGGTATAGGTAGTACAAATCAATTCTTATAAGCCTTCCTTCAACTGTACAGTCCCATACCTGCACAGCCTCAGGATCCCTCTCATTCCGGTGTGAATCGGTTCATTCATGTATCCCTCCGCCCAGAAGCCTACTAGGAGCCACTCCTTGTCCGTGGCTCATGCACCGGCGATCACTCACCGCCCTCGTCAGTCCCGGGTGTTACACTTAACGACCGAATAGCATGAAGTAATATCTTCAAGAACCTTTAGAAGAATAATATAATATTTCCTTCCATTATTCCAACTCCGAGTTAACCTTAGAGTATGGTATAATTGTCAGAGCTCTAAAAGGAAAACTCTTTTATATTTTATAATAACCAACAAGTGAATGACTTAAAAAACTCATTTCTTCATTCAATCAATTGCCTTGACCAAGGTCTTAACTTTGTTGTTATAAACATAGAGCTCAAACTTGATATATCATTAATCCTACAAGTACTTAGTCATACCCAATATCCATTCAACTAGCGCCCTAGGGCATTAGGTGTCCGGAATCAAAGTATAACAAGTAACTTGTTAATTACTATAATAATCTCTGGTCAAAGGAAATATTTACACTCTATATCTTCATGAGAATTCAATATCCTATTGACAAATTAACGATAATATAAACCATTAGGATTTCTCAATTGAGTCAGTTCAATGATCATATCTCCATATGCATCATCTATATATGTGAATTAATAAATGAGATCTATTAATATCTATCCAATAGAGACCATTACATATATATTGATCTATCCGGAATACTGATGTCTCATTCTCAATAATCCTCCGATCAAGAACACTTTATATTAAATTATAAAAGACTTGCCTCTCATTAACATGATCTCTATCATGATGACAAGTGTCTAAATTTAATCAAGGACTTTTTCATATCATTTAAATAATTAAATAATAAATATGACAAATAAAACCATTTAATGGAATGCAAAATTATTTTATCAAAATAAAATAATTCTAATGCATCACCCAATGGATTGGATCTAGGGCATACCACTTATTCCCTAACAGTATCCATTAATGTATCCATTTTCTAGCCGTTGCAGATATTATTCGTGGATATACGCAGATATGGATAAAATTTACATCCTTAGGCTGAGTACACATTAGGGTATTTTAGGTTAGATTTATATATTTACGGTGTTTTAGTAATTTTACACAGGGATATGGTATCCACGGGCACGGGTATCTCAATGCCTATCCCCGCCCGTAAGCAAACGAGTATTATAAATACCAATTTATTTTATATGTGGGTATCCATTAAGCCTGTATCCAGTATAGATTTTATCTGTGGATATGTATAAAATTGTCATCGCCACATGTCTCCGCCAAAGTCATCAAGCTTCTTTGCAGACTCTGGTATGGATAGTGGTTTTCCAAAGAAGAACGTGTCAAATTCCTCAAAAGTGCAAGTAAGCCACACACCTACAACTTTTTGCCCCAGCATGATGTAACTTTTACTGCATGTTTGACTTCAAGTCTCTATTCAGTTAATTGTTTTTAACAAAATATGGATCCACATACTCAAGCATGCTGTTCACAACTTGGGAGACGATGCTAGCATGCACATGTTTTAATCTCTACTACTACTGAGGAGAAATTGAACACAAATATGCCATTTCGGCATTTGTTTCTTCACTATTTAACGCATTCTCTACACTTAATTTCCTTATTATTCTCCTATTTCTTATTTAACCTTTTCTATTTTTGTCATTATTATTATTATTACTATCATTATTATTATTATTATTATTATTATTATTATTTTTAAATTATTTCTTTATGTACATACCACACACGTGTGTGTTTTTTCTTGGTAAAAAAAGATAAATGCTAGCAAACACATGTAGAACCATGCATCAAAGGTGCATTCCATGTTGATTATATAAACAAATATGCCTGACAAGTTTGTTTTGACGGTCTCAAGAGCGTACTTTTATTTATTTTCCATATCCACTTTTGTGGGTTCAACTTTTATATTTTTATTAAAGAAGTGTTGTTTTCTTTTCAACAAAAAGAAAAATATAAAGTGTTTTCTTCTCGGGGTCAGGGAAGGGGATCTTCCTTTTGGCTTAAAAAAATATACAGAATAGGACCCCTACATCACATTTCAACCGTAACAGAATCATCCAGCATTAAATTTTATTTTTCTATTGGTTATGTTATGATCACTAGAGGAATGGTAGTAGGGTGGTTACTGTTATCAACAATGTTATCTTTGTAATGCTTAAGATCTCTCTTTTGCAAACACATTTCTTTTAACATAAGTGGAGTTTAATTTTAATGATGATTTAAACATGCGTGTGTGCATCAGAGTCACCTAGCTAAAAGCCTAAGAGAGTGATTGAGTGAGTGTGATCGCTAAGGAAATGAAGCAAAGCTAAATGTTACTTAAGCCTAACCAAGTAGAATAACAGCATTCATATAGTTGTATTCAGTTAATTTGATTGAGCTTACCTTAGAAAGTGGACATCACTGTGATTGTATCGATAGTGTAATAGATTGAGTGTTCTTCATTTCAATTTTAGATTCGATCCTCATAAATAAATCTGATTGTAGTTTTTCATGTTGTTCAACTCGGTTAGGAAAAAAATAAAACGTTCATTACATATGGTTAAAGTAACTAGCACTCTCTTCAACCAGATTTCACTAGCTTATATATTTATCTATGGAACGTTTGAGCCGGGTAAAAAGTAACTTAGAAATAAAAGTGCATTACTGGAAATCATTGCATTTATAGTTGAAAAAAATTATTTTAACAATGAGAACTGAGCAGTAGGTATTTTACTAGATGGATGAGAAATTTCAAGCTCAACTTCATTTTATCCTTTGGGTTAATTTTTATTAAATAAAGTACAATTTCATAAGTGCATGTGTGAACATCAAACCACAACAACTTAGTTTATCTTTGCATGAGTTTTTTTACATAGGGATATTATATGGAGTTAATACTGTTGTAGCAATCAAACAGGCTAAGATGCTTAAGAACAAAGACAAACTACTTATGGTGACAATCATTTATCTGTAAAAAAAATGTTCGCCAATATATGTTATTTAAGACAGTTTTTTATTTACCGGTAAAACCGACTTTACCACTGAAAATCAATTCTTCTTCTTTGCTTGCTACTGTGTCCTACTTAACAGAACAACTTTCTGATAAAATCAATTTCGTCATTGGAAATCAACTACATGTTATTATGTTTACTTATTTTCCTTCCAGATCAACTTCAAGGGTGAAAACTGATTGCTTCTCTGAGCCATAATATGGGTCTATATTTGCAAGTTTTTTCTATCAGTTTGGCATTGTTTAGCTCTACATTTTATATTATTCATAACCAGAAATCGTGCAAGAACGTGTTGATTTGTATATGAGATATGCCATTGTTTTGGACTAATATTCCTCTGTTGAGTCATCGTCCTCTACAACTTTGTAATGCTGATAATGTGAGTATTATGCATTATTTGACGATCATATGTTCATCAAACTTTGAGTGTTATCAGACTAAATTCTGTATATTTAGTCTGATATAGATATCTTGGATTTGTGATTGTTATTATGAGGTTGCTCACATGATGGTTCATTGAAGTAGATCAAGCAAAACTTGGAAAACTCGCTACCAAATGCATAATTATTTTGTCCACATAAACTTTCGTACATTTTGAGATTATAGTTGTAATATTTACACATAAAAATAGATAAAATTAAGGACCTGTTTGAATTCCCTTTTTAAAAACTGTTTTCAATTTTTAAAAATTTAAAAATTCAAAAACTTTGTTTGATGAACATTGTTTTCTAAAATAGTTTTGAAATCTGATTTTGTTTTTTAGTTTTGGGAATTAAAAAACTGAAACAACTAAAAGCTATTTTCCTTCTCACTTTTACATTCCAGTTTTGAAAACTAAAAAGACAAGGAAAATATCACTTTTCATTAATGGCAGTTTTGTAATATTTGGCAACTTTTATTATTTAATTTAAATTATGACATTTTTTATTTAATTCCATGAAATAATAATCTAAAATATAATATGACATTCATATAACATGTATAGACCAAATTCAAAATCATTGTCACGTATAGGGACTAAAAAATTAGTTTAACATTTATTTGACTTTACCCTATATGTTGCTTTATATATGTTTCTTTAGAGGTGAATTATATATCACTTTATCACAGTATTCAAGCGTTGCTTTATTTACTTTTACTTTATTAATTAACTTGTAATATATGTTACGTTAGAAAGTGAATTATATATTACATTTATAAAAATATATCCATTTTTGTCAACATATTATTCAATGGTACTTAATTAAAAAGGTGGGGTAGATAGAAACATAAAAAATAATAATGGAACATTATGAATAAAAACTCGCAATTGATCCCATTTTAAAAATATGTATCAAACAAGTTTTCTGTTTTTTAATTTTCAAAACATATTTTGAAAACAAGTTTTCCAAACAAGTTTTTTAATTTTCTCATCTCTAAAACAATTTTAGAAAATAAGATTACCAAACATATTTTTTTTAATTCTCTTCTTAAAGCAGTTTTTTAAATTGATTTATAAAATAGTTTTTAAAAACTAAAAACTAAAACTAAATATTGGGGCTGTTTGAATTCCCTTTTCAAAATTGTTTGCCATTTTCAAAAATTTTAAAACTCAAAAACTTGTTTGATGAACCTTGTTTTTTAAAATAATTTTGAAATCTGATTTTGTTTTTTAGCTATGGAAATTAAAAAACTGAAACAGCTAAAAGCTGTTTTCCTTCTCACTTTTACATTCCAGTTTTGAAAACTAAAAAGATAATAAATAGTATCACTTTTCATTAATGGCAGCTTTGTAATATTTGGTAACTTTTATTGTTTAATTTAAATTATTACATTTTTTATTTAATTCCATGAAATAATAATCTAAAATATAATATGACATTCATATAACATGTATGGACTAAATTCAAAATCATTGTAAACTTTATTTGACTTTACCACTATATGTTGCTTTATATATGTTTCCTTAGAGGTGAATTATATATCACTTTATCACCGTATTCAAGCGTTGTTTAAATTACTTTTACTTTATTAATTAAGTTGTTGTAATATATGTTACTTTAAAAAGTGAATTATATATTACTTTTATTAAAATATATCCCTTTTTGTCAAGAAATTATTCAATGGTACTTAATTAAAAAGATAGAGTACGGTAGATAGAAATATAAAAAATAATAATAGGACATTATGAATAAAAACCCGCAATTGATCTCCTTTTAAAAATATGTATCAAACAAGTTTTCTATTTTTTAATTTTCAAAATATATTTTGAAAACAAGTTTTCGAAACAAGTTTTTTGATTTTCTTATCTCAAACAGTTTTAGAAAATAAGATTACTAAATATATTTTTTTTAATTCTCTTCTTTTAAAACTTTTTTAAATTTATTTATAAAACAGTTTTTAAAAACTAAAAACTAAAACTAAATCAAATAGGCCTTGGTTTTTGTTAACCACGATTATATTAAAGGAATCAAGGAAAGCTTTTATTAGAAACGTGTATATACTTGTACCAAAAAAAACGTATATATACAATTCTCAATTTATCAAATGTATTATTTTTTAATAAATATTGTTTAAATTTTTTATCCAGTATCATAAACAATTTCTGTTTTGTAAGCCTGCGTATTAGATTTACTTAACAGTATTATATATTTGACTTTATAAATATAGGTTTGTTGGGGTTATAAGGTTGATTCGGTGTTTGTTTGGTTTAGATTATTTTTAACGCAAACGTGAACATAAAACTTTTTGAGACAATTATTTTGGAAGCTATGTGAGAGAAACTTTCTTCCAACGTAGTTTTGCCTTTGTAGAATCTAAAACAAACAAGTTAGTGGTTGGGATGGAGGAGTTAAGGAATAGAGTGATAAAGAGGGAGAGAGTTTAAATTTCACTCACTAACAAAAATACTAATATTTTTTTTTGAAGCAACAAAAATACTAACATTAATACTAACATTTGTCTATATATTAAAAATTAATATAAATTTGTTATACCGAATCACATTAAATTTTATTCCTATTCTGTTTATGATATTTTTTAAGACAAAAATGTAATATCCTCCAAAAGAAATTTACAGGCAAGATTACAAATAGAAATGTGATATTCCCCATACACATTTCTCTGTCAGCATCGCAACAAGTGTCCAAGTGACTAGACTCCCCTCATCTGTATATCTTCTCAATTTCAACCATCTCATGAAATAGTAGTGAAATCCTAACAAAAAGGTTTTCTTTTTAATTTCAGAATATGATAATAATATGGAATTTGGCTAAAGAAAAGTGCATTATTGCAACCAGGCGGGGGCACCCACCACTTCCATTTTTAATCATATTCTAAATATATAAAGTATTCTTATGAGATATAGAAAGGAGAGGAGTGCAAAAATAGTACATACTCCACATTGAAGCTTGATTTGTCCCATGCGGGTGCATGACGCATAAACCTGGGAGGATACCGTGGACTTTATTGGAACAACTAGTGACAGTGGAATAAGAGATTTAACTGATCAACTAGTAAATTTGAACACTATTGGCAAAGAGATTTAACTCAACTAGTAAATTTGAAAACTATTGGCAAATATGTATTGAGTTTGAATGATTTTTTATTTTTAGGTACAATTATCTTTTATTGTTAAATTATCTATAAAATACAATTATAATTTTTGCCAAGGCTTGTAAGTTGTCACTATTTCAATCTTGGAATTGGACAAGTTTTCTTCCTAACTTTCTCTTAAAAAAAGCCTATGAACCAAGTAAAGTGCACTATTCTGGCATTGCGTCAGACCAAGGATAAGATATGCTTGGTGCCTTTCGCAAAAGGAAACGCTACAAACAACAAATAATATTATATATAAATTTAGATAATAATCTAAATATTTAATTGATATACACTGTTAGTGTAAAGATATTTTATACATACAATCAACCAGAAATTATTATATAAGTTAACGTGTTTGACTCTTATTCTAACTATCTCAAAAATCACACACATCATGATTTCTGATTGGTTGTCAGTGTAAAAAACTTTATATTAACAGTATATAGCAATTAAACTCATAATCTAATAATAGTCTTGTATATTTATTCTTTTAATATTATCTCGATACCATTATCCTTGTAAAATTATAGTATATGAACAAATTGAGAGACGGAGAGCTAACGTAAGAGTAGGACCCATTTGCAATTTTGCATATGTTGAGAGTTGAGAAAGGACGTAACAGCTAACTTGGATCCGATAATTGCGGGACATCATCATCATCAGCGAAAAAACCAACAATTAATTGGGGAAGCATACCTCTGGTATTTCCTGTGGTTTTTATTTGCGATTATGTGACGAGGGTTCTATTTCCATACCTATATTTCTAGTTTATTATGTTCAATAAGACATCCTTAAACCGAAAAAGACAAAAAAAGACAACAATTAGCAGCATTCATAAAATATAAAAATTACGGGAGTTAATTTAAAACAAGTTGCAGATTGAGCAAGTAGCCAATCCCAATTCAAGTTCGATTTCGTTTGTAAGTTTGCCATAAATTTAATAGAGAATACATGACATTTTCGATTGGAAGACGTCGAGCTCTAAAATTGATTCACATTTATAAATTAAATAATATTATAATGTGCCAATATACACTAGTTAGATTTACAAACTCACATAGTATAACGATATTTAATGTGTGCAATGTATGAGAAAAGAGTTTCAAATTTTAACAAGGAAAACTCTCCAATAAAGAGAGGAAAAACGCACGACAAACTCCGAAAAATATTCTACTATATGAAAGGATAATTATAATATCATTTTTATGTCCTCTCACAAAAAAGACACAAATATAATATTTTCAATGAAACTCGCACCTATTCAAGTACTACATTTTATAATTGCAGTAACAATAAGTGATAGAAATAGAGATGATACCCAAAACATTCCCATGTATTTTTTTTTCACATACTACACTCTATAGGATTTAGTGATTTACTCACGCTCTAATTTTCTCTTTCACTGTAAAATGCTCTTTTTTGTTCTCTCGGTTTCTTCTTGTTCTCCGAATGGAGAAAAACTTGCCTTTATTTTTCCATTGTAATGTGAAAGCATTGCAAACTTCCATGCTCTCCATCCATTTATTCTATTGGGCTATTGAACCATTTTTCTCCATCCATCTTGTTTTTACTATTTGCATTGAATGCTTTGTCTTTTTTTAACCATAACGTTTGGTCCCTGCAATTCTCTCCCTCCAGCCATTGGGATAAAAATATTCTTGGAACATTCATTTGAGATTCATGTCAATCAACTCAACACAAAGTTAAAACTTTCACGCGCTACAACTTTTTCATCATATCAGCAGCAGACAACGGATTTTTATCTATGTGAATCTTTTCCAGCTTGAATTTGTTGTTCTTCTACTACTTGACATAGTCAATGGCATCTAAAATCAATGTGCTTAGAGCATGAATGGTACATTGCATTCTTGCTTAAATCTAAAACACTTTGATTATCGCAATGAATGACAGACATTTCCTGCTTCATTCTTACTTGTTCAAGAAAACTCTTCAATCAAAGCATTTATTTATACCTCATTTGGTCACATCAAGGTATTCTGCTTTCGTAGTAGATAAGGCAACACATTTTTCAATTTAGATTGACATGACACAACTCTCACCCTGCAAAAGTGAACATGAATCCTGAGGTAGATTTCCTACCATATATATCATCTGTCGTATCTGCATTTGCTTACCATTCCAGAATTGTTTCTGGTCCTCCAAAGCGAAAGAACATTCTAGAGATATCTTTCAAATATCTCAAGATCAACTTTACCGCTTCCCAATGATCTCTATTAGGAATGAAAAGAAATTAAACCTGCTAACAATTCCAGTCGTGTGAGCGATATTCGGCTGAGTACAAACCATGGCATATATCAAACTCCCGACTTTAGAGGAGTAAGCTATAATAGTCATATATTTCTTGTGTTCCTCATAAGTAGGGCAACTTTCTTATGGGGATACCAATGGTAAAAGTCAAAAAAAGACTTTAAAAATCCAAAGTTAGATTTATGTATAAATACTTACATTATCATTTTAAAATATTTTCATTTATACTAGGGTTGTAAGTTGGTTTAGGTTGACCCGATCAATTCAGAAAACAAATCAAACCAATTAAATTGATTTAGTTTGGTTCAGTTCATCAAGTCTAATAAGATGAAACCCAAGTAAACCCGACTTTCATTGGTTAGAGCTTCGGTTTTAGTTTTTCGAACACAATGGCCCGAACCAATCACCTAATTTTTTTTTTATATGATTTTTATTTATAACAAAACTATGTGTTTTGAACTTTTGGAGACTTTACATGAGATTTAACGCATTCTTCCCAAATTCTCTCTCTTAATCTATTTGTCCTTCCTTACACCAGAGCACTCTGGACCATAGTCTACTATATTGTTTCTTTTTGTATCGCTGTCAACTTCGATCTCCATTTTGTGTTGACTTGATAAAACATTTACAACTGAATTGCTAATTGTTACGTTGACTCTGTATTTGTATTTATCCTTTTTTGGAGTTAGGACTAATATGAATTGTTGTAGTTGTTATGTACTATTATTGTGTATGTATTATCTTTAATATTAAAGATTATGTTACTTAGATGCCAACTCAAGCACGATAATTACTTAATCTATATTTAAAATTTGTTTCTTTTCTGATTAGGGTTTATTTTTTATCAATTATGTAGTTGCTTCTTTTTTTTTTTCAATTTCCTAGAAATTACTTAAGACAATAATAGAAGTTTTAATTTGCATATTGAACAGAGAAAAAAAATTGGCAAGCCGAGGACTTGCCCATAAGGGTTGTTTGATTCGAGTTTAACACTTCGAGAATGTCCAACCTGAATTAGCCCAAACCATTTTGATTGGTTCAAACATTTTTTTCCTCTCAGCCCAATCTAACCCGATTACACACTGGATTTATATGTAGTTTAATTCTTTTATATTATTTATTTTCTTAAATATATATATATAGTAATGTGTTGATCTGATTTTTTATTTTATTTAAATAATAGAAACCATTATATATTGTATATTATATATTACTATGGATATTGAGACTTTTTATTATAATAATTTTTTTTAAAATAAACAAATAAATAAAGAGGTCGGATTATACTACGCATCTTCGAAGTAAACCTGTATTAGGGTCCACATGGAGCATCTCAGCCCCGGGTCAAGTTCATCCTGGAAAACAATTGGATGTGGAACCCATAAGTTCCATCCAGATTGCTAAGTATGAATAGGACTACCGATATATGGCTACAGCCTACAAAGCACGACGTGGTCTTACAGTTACACCATATAAACTTTTGTGATAGGGTATTATTAACAGTTCAATTCCCATTTTTGTGACAATTTCCATATTTTGTTATCCTCACCTCATGAATCTGCAAATACTTGGCTTTCAGCCTATGACGAATTCGTGTGGCGGTGTGGCCTTTAAATCTTCTGTGTTCTGCCAAAATTTTGATTAATCTAACTTTCGTAGTCAAAATAAAAATGCTTTTCTCAGTTTATAAAATGTAAAGAGAATTTGTTACATACTTAGGTTAGCAAATAAAAATTTCCCTGCCACCTTTCATTCATCTCATGGGCATTGCTCCGATGTTCACTCATTTTGAAAGACACCGATGTCCTTACTATTTGCACCACTAAAGTTTTGAAACATTAAAATTGTCAGATAATTTGTTATAAGTGTTTTACTAAGTGACTAGTTTTCCGCAGGAATACATGTTTTATGTTGATGAGTTGCTGAAATAATATATTTTAGAATTGCGGAAATTTGAGTTATAACAGAATAATTGCATGTATCCTTTATTTCTCTGCATTTTTTCCTTAGGGAATAGAATGGTACTGATAATATTGAATGTCCCTAGAATGGTGTCCAGTACTGGATTTTTACCAAATATTATTCGGATGTAGTCATAGGAAAAATGTCCAAATCGTTTCGAGGTTTTTTAATTTTTTTAAATTGGTAAGAAAAAGGAAATGTCTAAACGAAATTTATGCGTGGACGTAGGTTAATTAAATGACCTGACAATGTTACATATGCGGGAAACTAATCACTTAGTAAAATATTTATAATAAATGACTTGACAATTTTACATATATGTCAAAATTTTAGTTTTGCAAATAATAAAGATATGGGTGTCATTCAAAATGAATGGGCATTGGAGCAATGTCTGATTTGAAAATTCTTCTGAAGTATAGAGAGGATAGATAGGAAAGGATCGAAGGGCTGATCAAGAAAAGGAAGTAGTCTTCCCAATCAAATTCCAATGTTTTAAAATTGGGATCATATTGGCATGTTGAACTGATTGGAGCATTAGATGATTATATGTCCTTAGTTATTTTGGTAACCATGTGATTAATTTTGTCTTTAGTTTGAGCATTATTGATTTAATTATGATTTAATTAAGAATTTAATTGTTATACATTATTAAAATAAAAAAAATTATAACCTTAATAATAATGAATTGTTACATCATTAAAAATATTTGATTTTTATGATAACTACCTTTTTAAAGTCACACATAGAATAATTTTTTTGTGTGAAAAATAACAGGAAAAGAAAGAAAAAAGGCTTAGCTCTAGGAAAAGCTAAGGAAGTAGAGTCTGCTAATAGAATAGGCAAAAGCTCGGGAAGAGGAAATTCCAACACACACTACCGATTGCTACTTTTAGCTCCCCTCTTAGCCAAGAAATTGGCCACTTGGTTACCCTCAGGAAGCACATGAACAATATTCAGTTATTCACTTGTCAATCTTGCCTCATCAAATGAGGAATATCACTGATAATATAAGCATAAGAATGAAACTTTAAATCTGCCTCGTTTATCAGATCAAAAGCTTCTAATCTATTTTACTATATAATTTCCGAATCCGACATGTACAGTGTTCCCGTTGGATGTACACTTTTGTCTATTACTATATTTATTATTTATATATAGTTATATACCATAAGAAAATTTGATTTCCCACTTAAAATCGAAAGAAGGTTCTAGATGGTACTATCATTTTCCTCTTTTTTCTCCCAAACAATATTTCAAATCCTGACAAAATTATAGGACTTTCATAACATCCTTTCACTTTTCATCTTTCCCTTCGTTCCTTTTTCTCTGTTGATATCTCTCCTTTATTTTTGTGCTCAATATAAAACTCAAAATATCATATATTATATGTGATTCATTGTGATATTGTTGAATAGAGTTCATGAAGTAAAAACTATAATGATATAAATATCCTTTATTAAATAATAATGTGTACGTTATTAATTATTTTAAATATATTGATTAAAACTATTTAAAAATATACATTATTCACTTGATTTCCGTACAAAAAAAATCTTGTAACACCCTTCCTACTCGGGTGTCACTTTCGTAACCCCAAACTACATAAAATATGAAAATAAAATTTGCTGGTTTACTTTCGAAAAACAGGTTTCTTTACTTAAGTCTTATTTACTGTAAAAACGTGATAATTTTTTTTCTTCATACAGCATTGAAGATTCAAGACAAACATTAACACTAGTTATATACACATATATGTTTCACCAGTTTAACAATGCACATAGGTGACTCTTGACAACACATCCGTCTCCAAAATATATTAACAGAAGCAAAACACTATAATTCCAAATATTAGGTAGCGATAGGTCTGAGAATCATATCTCCAAAAACTCTGGCCATCAGTAGCCATTCACAGACTAGTCAAGGAGCACTACCTCAAAAGAAAACACTAAGCTCATCTAGTACTAACAAAAGACGCACTACCTAACATACGTCGTCTTCTTGAGACTGAGTCTCGTCTTCAACTGTCCACACTTCTTCGTCGCCAGCATCGAGTAAATCAAGGTGCTGAGTCCCTAAATGACCCAGAGAACTGTTGACAAACATCAGTACATGCATTCAAAAACACAACAGGGTGTCCAACATGTACAGGCAAGGGTGAGAAGCCAGTATATGAATCCAAAAGCGACAACTACATACTCAAACACAAACAACATATTCATTTAAGTATATCTCACAAAATATCATCATGCATAATATAGTACAATATATATCAAAGTGCTAACAGTAAAACACAAGGGCGTCGTGCCCAAGAATTTACGTTATTTTCAAAACGTATGCATGAGTACTTCCACATGGCTCAACAAATATTCAATCCTAGATTTCCGGAAATCCCATCACCATTCAAAAACAACGAGTTGATTAGACTCTAACGTCATTGACCCGCAGGCAACAATGACTAACGCCAAAAGTAAATTGGCAAAACGTAAGCACTTAACCTCCCAGATAATAACCCATGGGCGTACATGTTAGTGGTATTTACGATGTATAAGTCATACTATATTGTCCAACTCAGGGCACAACACACACAACCCGTGGCACGTATGACATCATTGTCCATCAAGGCATAATGTTACATGATAACAAAGTCATCCCTCAAGTTTCCTTTACCATCAAGGTCCCCTTATTTTACGGCACGTCTGCCAAAAACATGAATGCATGAGAAAACTATTTTGTTTTCACCAGTTTATCTTTATCGTATCAATATTTCCTTGTTGTAGCATCAACGTTATCAACCATCACAATGTCTTAGACTTTTTAAGCCCTAACAACATTTTTCTCAAAACAGGACATTTAGTCCAAAACAGTTTGAACCCAAAAATCCCTAACTGATACATCAACCTAGAATTTTGGATTCAAGAGTATAAAAGCGTCCGCAAGCTTTATAGGACCACAAGGATTATCCACAAGCTGGCAGGACCAACATACTAACACGGATCCTTGATCCATGTGTTTTTGTAGAACCCTAGAATCCCGATGTCTCGGTTTCTAGTTTCCAAGCCCAAAAAAACCATATTTTCCTTGAAAACTCAAAACTAATACTCAAATCTCCGACACTTACACAAAGTCCTCGGAATCGGTTTTCCATAAAACAAAACTTGGTCTAAAGATCATTTCTTTTCTTTTTGTCGTTTTTCGGTAAAACACAAACCTTGAATTACAGCTTGTAAAAAAACCTTTTTTCCTTGGATAAAACCAAATAATTTGAAATCACGTTTCTCGAAAACGCTTTTGCTCAAAAGATTAACTTTATTATTTTAAAAACTAATAAAGTTTTCCAAAACACTATTCATCATAAAACCTCCTTTTTTCTTTATTAAAACCAAATTTTCACTATTTTGCCCTTTAAGTTAACTTATCCTTAAAAGGCAATCGTTATTATTATTTTATTCCAAAAAGCTAATTTATTTATTTTCTTTTTAAAATTAATTGAAAAATAATAAAATATTATTATTTTTCTCCATTTCACATCTTAAGCTTTTTAAAGCTTTTAGGTTACATATTGTCGGATTCTAATCGATATTAGGTCCTTTAATGCAGTACTCCCCACAACAGGGCACACGATACAACCATACATCTATTTCAAATGTTATACCATACATTCACACATAAGCAGGTATATCATGCATCGACAATTATCAACGGTAAAATAATTCACACCACAAATAATCAAACACAGATAAATATTTACATCCCAAATACATAAACACAGCACATAGCTGTCGAAATTGGAATTCATCAGGTTTGCCCCCTTACCTCTTGAAGTTCCCAAGGTAAGTGCGATCACCTGGTTGGTCCGAAACTTCGCCCGATACTCCGCCGATTACTACACAAATACAATCAATCAATGTATTAACACAAAATACAAAGATTTCTCCTATTTCTCTACCCCTAGGGTTCGGCCCTATGGTATTAAAAATAGCTAGGGAGCTCCAAAAATTCTCATCTCTTGGATACTACAAACTTACAACACCAAAAACCAACAAAATCCTACTCCCCCAACAAGTGTGGGTTTCGGCCCTTCTTCACCATAAGAGCTATAGAGTTCCTTTGGTTTCCAACTCTTGGATTATGAAAGGATACCATAAACCGAGATCAAAGAAATTAGTTTGGAACTAAAAGGATTTTTTTACAATTTTTCATGGAATTTTGAAGTTAATGGGTCATAAACCCTAACTCCATGAAAATGAGATTTGAAAGGATGAAAGGAGAGATTGAGAGAGATAGAGGAGGATGGATACCTCCTAGATGATTCTCCTTCAAATATTTGAGTTCAAAACACCAAAAACTCAAGGTTTCCAACTTTCTCTAATGGAGTTTCATGAAGAAAGTAAGAGAGAAAGAAGAGAAAGTGAGAGTGGGGGAGATGAGAGAGTTGGCCATATGGCCTTAGAGAGAAGAGAGAGTGAAAATTAGATATTTTCACTTAAGGTAACTTAAGAGTTAAGAAAAGGGTAAAATGGTCATTTTGTAAAAAGACCAAGGACGATTTGGTCATTTCGCGTCCAGATATTTTGAAAATCATCATGACACTGGCACGAGTCCCTAGATGACTTGACACCGACTTGACATCAAGATTATCCGTTCGTGGGTCCCGTAAAACCCTTATATGGCTCCAATCATCACCCAGTGCGATTCTTGGCCCGAATATATTATATTATTTTTACTTTTGAACGTCAGGATGCATTTTAGCAAAAATGTAGTGGATCGAATTGTAACACCCCGTTTTTTTTTTAAAAAAAACTTTCTATCTGAATTAAACAATATTTGTGTGTTTGTCTAAAGAGTGAAATAAATTATTCCGAAACCATAGTCACGCTCTACGCTATCGTAGGAAACTATGGATAAATTTGGGTCGAAAACTCAGACGGAGCCCGGTCTGCGTTTTACACTGACATTATTATTTTACTGCTCAGACGACCTAATTTTGAGTCTTGAACGAAACAAATAGGTTTTAAATAAAATTGCAAACAATATCGGTGGTTTTGAAAATTTTCAAAATATAAAAGTTTTCACGACTTTCTTGGGCGATGTATTAAATCGCGTAAGTAACGGAGCCAAAAACAGATGAACCTGAAGTCACATCGCCTAGGAAGGCATGTCTGTGACTCACTACTGTCATCATTTCTTTTCTGAAAAATATCTAGATACTTATGAAATTAGAAAATATCTGAATGCGAAAAGACAAAAATTTCCTTGATCTTTTTCTTAAAGGGCGTTTACGTCCCAAAAATATCTAAAAAGTTATCACCCACTCTCTCTCTCTCTCTCTCACATCTCTGCTGACCTCTCTCTCTTCTTCTTCTTCTTCCTTTCTCCATTTTTCCTCCAACCTTCACCTCCATTTTACTTCAATTTCCTCAAGGATTTTCAACCAAATTTGTGAAGCAAAGTTGATCCTCTCATCCTCCTCTATCACCTAAGAGGTATAGATTTTATCCTTGAGCTCTCATCTCCATTTTCTCCATTAAAATTCATGAATTCAAGTTTTTAGATCTAAACTTCAAAAATCTCTAGAAAATTGTAGAAAAATCCTTTTAATGCCAAACCAATTTCTATGATCTAGTAACATCCCCTACTATCATAACCCAAGAGCTTGAAATTAAATAAGCCCTCTAGCCTATTTATCTTTTAGGGGCCGAATGTATGTTGGAATTTGGGAGAAATGGGTTTTTCTTCAATTTGTGTTAAATGATTCTTGATTTCACCTATTTCCTTCCTTAATCATGTAATCCAAGTGATTAGGAAGCCAAATCAAACTCTCACCTATTTTTCATGGTGATGTCTGAAACCCTAGGATTTGGGTTAAAAGGGTTTTGGTTCAAATCTTTGATAATTGATCATGGATTATGTCTTAGGTATGCTTAAGGATCCTTGATCCAAGAGTTGGTAGAATTTCAACATCCCTAGCCTAATTAATTAAATAGGGGAAGTAGCTAATGCTAAGGATTAGGGGGTTTGTGATTTAACTATTTTAATTTCTGGTTGTGTTTTGTTGTATAGAATCGGACAGGACTCGAATGATCGATCGCGCACCCGATTGACAGTTGCGGAGCCACATTCGAAATCTCTAGGGAACATCACTAAGGTGGGGAGAAAGAACTAATATCATCGGGAAGGCAAGCTTAGTATAGCATGTATATATGTGTGTAGGGGAACCCTTAAACCCTACTAGAGGTTGGGCCCTGGATAAAGTGCATGGACTCTAGATGTAGGTACTTTTAGGCTATCATCACTAAGTTGATAATATGGCTGATGTGATTGATTGAGGTTGATGTGTTGAACTATTTGTTTGATTATCTGTTGTTTTATTTTGTTGAACTGCCTGTGTGATGAACTGTTGTCTGGCATTGTGATTATATCTGTACTGGTGGAATTTCTATTGTGATACTGTATTGTGATTTGGCTGGTTGAGTGTTGATGAGAGTATGGTGAGTGTTGATGTTGTTCGGGTTGATATCGTTATGGTCCCGACCATGGAGTTGTGGCTCGTAGACGCAAGGCGTCGTGATGCTGATGTTGATGTTGATGTGATGTGGTGTGTCGTGGTCGTGGATGAGTGCTTAGGTGTGAGGTCCCGGTATCAACCTGCAATGGATGTTTGTTGCATCTTCATATCATTTCATACCACAGCATTTTGTCCCAAAGGGGGATGTCCAATTGGGGACGAGATATTTAAATCCCGAGGCGCGATGTCCAATGGGGGACGTGATGTGATGTAATCCCGACAGGGATGTCCAATTGGGGACGTGATGTATCGGCCGACATGCATATAGGGAAGTCAGCATATACATAGGGACTAGTATCCCTCTTATAGGTTTATCTGATAGAATGACTTTTGAGATGATTGTGATGCATGACTTAAGAGATGGGTGATGTTGTGTTGTATATTTTATATCTATTGTGTGATGCGTGTATATATATATATATATATATATATATATATATATATATGCTGTACTGATGCCCCTCTCCCATATTGATGATATATGTTTCTTATCTCCCTTTATTTTCAATATGTGTTACTTTATTTTATGGGAAGACCTCGAGGAGGAACCTGTTGCTGAGGAGCTGGACGACATTCCTTACGAGCCTGACGCCAGAGGACGTGCCACGAATCCTAGCCTCGAGAGGTTGGGCTGTGATCGTGGTTAGCCGGAGAGCCGTCTCTTGGCTTATTTACGTATTTTGATTGTTGTCTGTATTAATGCACTCTATATGTATTACTTTATTACTGTAGCCCTACTGACGGCGAAACTGATGTATATGATATTTTTCTTTATATTTTAAAGCTGTGTACTCTGAGGCGTTGCGTGCCGTAAAATTGTTTTGCTTCCGCACTCAATTTTTCCGCTTCGCTTCGTATTAATATCTTAGGTTCTACTGATGGGACGTCGGGTTGTCTCATGAATTCTACGACTAATGGTTCTGACCGTTAGTCAAAAGGAGGTCTTTATAGTAGTAAAACACAACCATCCGTGAAACATAATCCGGGCTTCGTTTGAGTTTTCGGCCCAAAATTTAACCGTAGGCTCTTACGATTATATGGATGAATATGATTTTAGTTTTCCCAAAATCATTTTCTAAAACACAGATAAAAATATAAACTCATTTATATAGTTTACTGGTCTTGAAAAGCGTGAAAAATTAGGGTGTTACAAATCTCTTCTTTAAATCCTCCTTTTTAATTACACTTTATTTACCTTTATGACTAATTAGCATTTAAATCGGTCATTTAAATTTGTAAAATTGTTTATTATAACTGAATTTATTAGCACTTATTATTGGTCATTCTAATTTCTAAAAGAAATTATTACCATCGATTTAATTTGCATTTGTTGTTTTTTTTTTCACATTTATATTTCCCACACTAAACAATTTATTGAATACGGATTAATTGATTTTGCATTATTCAAATGACCAATATATTCCGATAGACAGTTGCAGTTTAGCAAGCACAACAACTTCAAACATAATAACAGTAAGATATTGAAACATTGATGGAGAAACCTAACCATGCAAGAGTGTTCGCAATCACCTTAACTGCTTACAAGGCAACTGGAAACCACTTGGTTAGCTGTTTTTTACTATAGTTATTTCATAATCAATTAGTGTTATTATTAAATATTATATAGACAAATAAATTCCTTATATGGTTGTACTTACAGGATTTGCCTGCTCCAATAGCCCAATATATTCGACAATGTTGTACGAGTAATTGGATGTTGATTGGTCCAGTTCCTGAAAATATTTCCTGTATAATTATTGCTTTAGAAAAAACGAACAAACATGGATTAAATATCAGGACTAACAAAACATGAGTTAAAAATCAAAGTTGGTGTTCTAATTATGTTGTTGTGAAATATAGATCAGTCATCAGGATTATGCAATGATACTCGACTAGTAATTACTCAAATAGGAAAGTATGTTGTAGAAGGAAAAGTCATGTCAGGAAGCAATAGTGGTCAAAGAGTTTTTATTTCAACATTGTCACTGATGCCTTCTGATAAAAGGATTGTATTCACATTTCAGTGTAGACAATTCCCAATTGTTGTTTCTTTTGCAATGAGTCAATGACTATAAATAAAAGTCAGGGACAATCCCTCAAACACGTGGAAATTTATCTTCCTCGACCAGATTTTTCCCATGGACAGTTGTATGTCGCTGTGCCAAGGGTTACCTCCCGTAGTGGACTTAAGATACATATGTGACCAAGAAGGACAAAATTCAAACACTACTACAAATGTGGTTTACAAAGAAGTGTATCGGAATTTAAGCAATGTGAGTTACTCTTAAATTATTATATTCCTTAGTTATTAGAGTTAAAAACTTTATGTTATTAGTTTACTTTAACTTTTACGGGAACCTCACCGACCAATGTTACACTAAGATCTATACATGATCAAAAGGTTTCTCTTTTTCACAGTAGCAAATTACTCATAATATGTACCGAAGGTTAAATCCAAACTTTAAATACAAAGGATAACACATTTTTTTTACAATAAATCTGAAAGTGTGCAAAAACATCATTATAATGCAAGAAATCCCAACTAGATTGGCACCTCAAGCATTACTAATCATCTGCAGCACACCTAAAATGAATTAAAAAATTGAAGAATAACAATTACAAAAGGACATAAACCAAACCCATGAAAAGAAAAAGTCAACAAAATCTAAAACTAGGAAGATCAATCCTATTTTTGAAAAAGTCTTCTTTAATAAAAGTAGGAATTAAATCCCAACAAATAAACCCATGTACGAAAATACCATAAGAAGCTAAACTATCCGCACAAAGGATAACACATAAATAAAGTAAATATTCATTTAATTAATCAAATTTTCTCCAACGTTTAAATATATAATATAAAAAAACAATGAATCAAAACTCTTCAATACGTCCTCGCATGGCACGGGTTATAGTTCCGGTGAATCAAATTTACAAATCACTTGTCTCAATCCTTGTTGCCAACGCAACAGAAGACCATGTTTAATGACTTGGAGTTCAACTAACAAATTAGACCCTTCTCCTAATACATATGATGATTTGTGATTGATTGATAGTGTAAAAATTTTACATTGATATATCAAAATTAAACTCTTCATTATTATTAGATAAATTTAGTCAGTTAAGAAAGTCAAACGATAATTAAGAGTTCCATTGCTTCAATTAATCTCTGTAATTTGATTTTTTTTTTTTTGAATTCCTCTCTAATTTGATTTTTCAAACGATATCTCAATATTCATTTTTATATACCAATGTAGAGATAATGACCATTATCTCAATAATCCTTAACCAATGCCCACATTCTTCTAAATTTATTTTAAAACCATGATATCTGTCTCGCCATGATAGATGGGAACGTGTCATGTATATATATATATATATATATATATATATATATATATATATATATATATATAGAGAGAGAGAGAGAGAGAGAGAGAGAGAGAGAGAGAGAGAGAGAGAGAGAGAGAGAGAGAGTAGGAAGTGAGCTACCATTCCGCGGTCTTGAGCAACATAGGTGGGGCCTCTTCTGAACACTACAAGAAAATCCGGTGATACAGATGGATTATTACCGACGGCCATTACGGCGTCGGTTATTCAAGACGTTCCGACGGTCTAAGCCGTCGGAAAATGGGCAGTGGCTTTACCGACGGCTAAAGCACTAGACCGTCGGTATTTTTTGGCGCAAATGTTCCCGCTCAATTACCGACGGCCGTGACCGTCGGTAATGATATTTTCCCTTACCGACGACTAAAGCCGTAGGTAATGTAACGGTCACATTTCAATTTACCGACGGCCTAAACCGTCGGTAAGGGTATTTTAAAATTACCGACAGCTTAAACCGTCGGTAATTTTACCGACGGCTGTAATTTTACTAACGGCTTAGGCCGTCGGTAATCCGCTCAATTTCCGACGGCCTTAATCGTCGGTACCCTTACCGAAGGCTTCCACTTATACCAAACCCGCGGCTTCTCCCCCTTATTTCTCTCTTTCTCCCGCGACCCCCTCCCCCTCCCATTCTGCGTCTCTCCTCTGCCACCGTCCCTTCCCCCAGCCACTGCGTCTGCTCTCCTCCGCCATCGTCCCCTCCTCTCCTCTCCTCTCCTCTCCTATCCTATCCTCGCCTTTGCATCTCCTCTCCTCACTGCAGCTGCTGTTCACGGCCACCACCACCTCGCCGCACCGCCTCTTCGCCAGCCACCACCACCAACCACCAGTACCACCCCACCAGCACAAGCTCGACGGACCACCTCTTCCCCAGCACCACCTCGCCGCTGTTTGCTACCATCCTGTTAGACATCTCCCCTCCACGTCTAGTGAGTCATTTCAAAAGCCTGCATTGGATTGTATTGTTTTTCTTTGCATTACTATATTGTTGTTGAACATGTATTATGTTGCTGAAATTGTAGTTGTTGAACATGTATTCTGTTGTTGAAATTGTGGTGTCAAACTATGTATTGCTGGTAAAATTGTATGTTTTGCTGTGTAGGGCTTAGGTTGAATTGAGGTTTAGGTTGTTTTTTTATTTGTTTTAATTCCCTAATTTTATTTTAAATTATATTTATGATGTTTTAATTTGCATGTTTGTAGTGGTAGTGCTTAATTTCACTCTTGAATTTTTTAGTGTAAATTAGATGTTTAATTACATAAGATTTAAAAAATAAAAGACGTCACCGTATAATACTTTTTTTTAGTTTAAGTTAGAAACATCGACCCAAGGATCTAGTCAAGTAAAATCAAATAAATAAATAAAGTAAAATAAATAAATAAATAAATAAATATAATAAATAATACAATAAAATAAATTAAGATAAATGTCGGGACGGTGATGGTGGGGTCATGACAAATTGCAGATGGTTCGGTAGCGGATAGTGCGATATGACGAAACTAATTAGTGAATAAAATTTAGTCGATTAAAAATTTAAATAAGGTAGAAATAATAAATAATATTTGATTAATTGAATAAAGATGTTAAATATTTGAAATTAAAATTAAATTACAACAATGATTAAATAACAAAATAGGTTAATAAAATAAATAAGTCTGCAACAAGGAATACAGTACCAATTTTTCTTATCACTTAAAATACGTGTTAAGGTTCATAAGACGTAGAATAGTTACTTGTTGGTTTATTTGCAACTTTGATCTGTCCCTATGCACTTTACCCCATGAACTTGACTTTCAAGTAAAATTATATCATAGAGGTTAAAGTTTTATTTTATGGACGAGTTATTAATACTGAAGGAAAACCTTAGCTTCCAGTTTGAGGTTCAATATTATTGAGCAGGCATGTAATCACATTGAGGTGCCGCTCATTGTATTGAACCTTGGATTGTTCAAGGAGGACAGTTTGGGAAAACAAATTTATTCACTTGTGTAATAGTAATATTGCTTATTTCTATTGTTTTATATTTGACCAAATATCGGTTTAATACATTTTCTTTTGTTCTCTGGGTGCAAACTTGACCGCAGTATTGCGGTCAACTAATGTACTTAGAGACCAATGGGAAATGCTGCTGAAATTTCGCCAAATATAAGGCATATGAATTAGGTAATAACTATTAATACTAAGATCAGGTGTTGAAAAAGTTTCTTCTCGAATGGGATAGGGCCATACCAAATAAAGAAAGTGAAAGTGGATATATCTAAGTTGGCGTGTTGTCCAAATTTAATGGTTTTGCATTCTTTTAACATGCAGAAGATGGATTTTTATCCTTCGAATCGTAGTTGGATGTATGATAGGATATATCGAGGAAGAAGGGGTCTGAAATGATCCTATGTAGATGGGGTTGAAGAATTTGCTGCTCAAGTGAAGTGACAACAACGTTTCATCGATGATGGGGGGATTAGATGTCCGTGCCTTAAATGTCAATGTCGACGGATTAAGAGCGATGACGAGGTGAAAACAGACTTGTATAAAGTTGGGTTTAAGGACAATTACTGGATTTGACTGATCATGGTGAAGAAGTGCCCAATGTTGATTTAGGGGTTGATGAGAATTGAACGGGTGGCTCAAGCAGTTGTAGAGATATGGGATATGGGGAACAATTTGCGTCAATGCAGGACATGGTGGATGATGCTCTTGGAGTGAATGAGGCGCATGATTATGATAACACCGAAGAACTGCCGAATGAGGAAGCACAAAGATTTTTTAATCTTTTGATTGAGACAAATAAATCGTTGTATCAAGACGCCTCAGATTCTAAATTATCGATGTGCGTTAGACTGTTAGCTTGCAACTCCAATTGGAATGTTGCGGACGAGTGCTTGGATTATTTTTCCCAAATGCTTTTGGACGTGACGCCTGTAAAATATGGTTTACCCAAAAATTATTATGAAGCGAAGAGGTTAGTATCCAAGTTAGGAATATAGGCTAAGAGGATTGACTGTGGTGTGAATGGGTGCATATTTTTTTATGATAATGAATTCGGCAAAAATGACGGTGCGCTGCTTGAATGCAGATTTTGTCAAGCGTTAAGATATTGTCCTCGCAAGACCGGGACAAGTAAGAACAAACCAGTTCCTGTTAAGGCAATGTTCTATCTTCCGATAATTCCAAGGCTACAGAAAATGTTTGCATCAAAGCAAACTGCAGGAAAAATGACGTGGCACTATGAGAACAGAACAAGTTGAGGCGTGTTACGCCATCCTTCCGATGGCGAAGCATGGAAGCACTTTGATCGCGTACATCCAAATTTTGTCGCGGATCCCCGTAATGTAAGACTTGGTTTATGCTCTGCTGGTTTTACCTCTTAGATTCAAGCGTCGGCTACGCCGTATTCTTGTTGGCCAATAATTGTTACCCCATATAATCGTCCTCCTGAAATGTACATGTCGAAACCTTATATGTTTTTTACTTGTCTCATATCGGGTCCATCGAATCCGAAAGCTGGTATTGATGTTTATTTACAACCATTGATCGATGATCTGAAGAAGTTGTGGACCGACGTGGAAACGTATGATATTGCAAGGAAGCGAAATTTTACAATGAAGGCAGCTTTGATGTGAACCATTAATGACTTCCCTGCTTACGGTATGTTGTCTGGTTAGGGTACCCATGACAAATTTGCATGTCCGCATTGCATGGAGTATACAAAGGCTTTTACTTTAAAACACGGAGGGAAAAGTTCCTGGTTTGATTCGCATTGTAGATTCTTACCAAGAGATCATCCATTTAGACGAAACAAGAACGCCTTCAACAAGGGAGAAGTTGAAAGAGATGAACCGCCGCCTAGGTTTACACCAGAACAGATTTGGACGAGAGTCATGGAGCTTCCCAAAGTCAACGACAATGGTCGTGTGTCTAGATTACTAGGATAGGGGGAGGTGCATAATTGGACAAAAAGAAGTATTTTTTGGGATCTCCCGTACTGAAAAGATAATTTGTTGAGACACAATCTCGATATCATGCACATAGAGAAGAATTTTTTTGACAATATATTCAACACAGTCATGAATGTGAGTGGCGAGACCAAAGATAATGAGAAGGCAAGAATGGACTTAGCTTTGTACTGTAGGCGACCAGACTTGGAGCTGAAGCAGCATGCTAATGGGAAAATATTAAAGTCCAAAGCCAATTATAGTTTATCTGCTGAGGAAGCAAAGTTAGTTTGTGAGTGGATAACAGAACTAAGGATGTCAGACGGTTATTCTTCGAATTTAGCAAGATGTGCCGATGTCAGCAAGGGAAGGATGCATGGGATGAAAAACCATGATTGTCATGTATTCATGGAAACTTTACTTCCTATTGCTTTTAGTTCGTTGCCAGTCCATATCTTGAATCCCCTTACTGAATTGAGTCAATTCTTTAAGGATTTGTGTTCTGCAACGTTAAGGGATGATGAATTGATAAGAATGGAGCAGAACATTCCATTCATTCTATGCAAGTTGGAGAGAATATTTCCCCCGGCTTCTTTGATTTCATGGAACATCTCTCAGTTCATCTCGCATATGAAGCAAGGCTTGGTGGACCTGTTCAATATAGGTGGATGTATCCATTTGAAAGGTATATATAACTATCATACAATTTTAAATAGATTTGTTTCCATTTGAAATCAAATGTAATATATATTACTATCAATGTGTTATTTTATAGATTCATGGGTGATTCAAAACGAACGGTGAAAAATAAGGCTATGGTTGAAGGATCAATTTGTGCGTCTTATTTACATCGCGAGACAACTCATTTTTGTTCTCATTATTTCAACAACTTCATGTTGTCACCGAGAAATAGTAGGAATGAAATGGAAAATGAAAGTGAAAGACATCCGTTAGCCTTGTCAGTCTTTTGTCAACCGGGTCGTCATTTCGAGATGGAGTTGACCCATTGGTTAACAGATGCAGAGAGGAAGTCAGCTCATGTCCATGTGTTGATTAATTGCACCGAAGTTAAGCCATACCTTGAGTATGTATTGCATATATTTTTCTTTCAATTACATAAAATAATAAATATTACTATGCAAAAATATGAATTGTCCAATTTGTACAGAGCATTCTTGTTATCCGAAAACGAAAGTGAGCAAGAACAGTCTGCACGTATACATGCAGATTTTCCATTGTGATTTAGGCAACAAGTAAGTATATTCAAATTTTGTATGTAGGATTACATAATTTTTTTGCATCTAACATAAGGAATTTATCCATACGTAGGTTTCCCGTGAGGCACCAACTCCTCTCAACAGACACTTAAGGAACTTATCCGACGGTCCGTATTCATATGTCAAAGAATGGCACACATTCTTCGTGAACGGGTACAAATTTCATACTCATTCATGGACGGAGGGTCTAAAAAACAATTAACAGCGGGGTTTACATGAAAGGCATCACAGAAGGGGGTGAAGATGACTGCTACCGAGTAATCCAACATATATATGAATTGGCGTATACTACTTTAGACTATACTAAAAGAATTATTCCATTTTCTTGTAATTGGTTTGATCCATTTATCAGAGGCACAAAATTAAATCCCAAATATAATACGGTGGACATTCGCATGGGTAACAGATATCAGAACTTTGATCCGTTTATCCTAGCACAGAATGTGAGAAAGTGTATTATGTCCCGTACCCAGCAACCCGAAAGGACAAACGAGGTTGGTGTGTCGTCATCAAGACGAAACCAAGGGGTCGCATTGAAGCTGATGATCAGCAGGAAGATGTGCCTTATCTAGTGGATGAAATGTCTCGTGTAAATGAAGGCATTGAAGTTGAGCGTATTGTTGGTTTACGGGACTTGGAAGCTGCTGGTGAAGGAGTGGATACTGAAAAACTTGTCATCCGTTCAGGAGCATTTGGATGAAGAAGACGAAGTCATTGATTCAAGAGAAGAAAATATTGAAATTAGATCTGAAGATGATGGAGACTTTTTGTCAAATTCTGAATAAAACTTAAAATCATGTAACCTTTATAATTAGATCATGTAACTTGTCAAAACTATGAATGAAACTTAGATAATTATTGTTTTATCTTAGATGATTATTCATAATTATTTTATTATGTTATTATTTTATTATTTCATCTTTACATTGAATTGCTTTATAGACACATGGTATTTGGAGGACGTGATCCATCGCCACCCATACCAACCACAGGTGGTAAGGGTAAGGGCGTCAACACTGCTTCTAGTTCAACTCGTCGTCGAACCAGGGCACCTCGCATTGTTACTCGTGAAGTTGCAGACGATTTCGTGTCTATCCCTTCGACATCTGTCCCTGTTGTGTCTGCACTCCCATCACACCTGCCTGCACGTACACAGCGACCACATACACTGCGGGCAGCACTGCCTTCACCGGCTGCATCTACTCCATTGGTTTTACCTACGCCATTCACAGTATCTGGGATCGATATGATTCCCACCCCGGGGTTTGTGACACACACACATCGGGGCGCTTCTAGTTTAGCTGGTGTGGGTGCATCGTCACCTGGTCATCAGGCTACAGAGCAGTAGCGGGAGTATAGTCCAGGGTATACACCCTCACATTTAAAGGCGGATGTGGAGGAGGAGGAGGAGGAGGTTGAGGTCATGGCCGATGGTTGACCTATCATCAGGCCATCTGGTAAAGGGTAAGAATTAATAAAATAAATTTATTCAATTTTAATTATATGTTTTTACTTGATATTGATTCATATGCTTTTATTGTTAAGGTTACTTCCTTCGAAGGTAGCTTCGAAGAACATCACTGCTGTTATTGAGTCGATGTTCCATTATCCTTGGGTCACCTGGGGACAGCTCAAGTACAATGAGAAGCTGAGTTTCTTTAACGTTTATAGAGTAAGTTGAAATTTTCAGTTTACTTAATATTTTTGGCTTATTATTTCATATAAATTATTAATCTAATAAATTACTATTTATGTGTTTCTAATGCAGACAAAAGTTGCTTGGAGAGCCGAGCATGAAGCATTGGTCGAGAGGAACTTTCATATGAAGGCCTCCCATCGCCTATCCGATATGCTAAGGGCAGCTCGCTTGAGGGGCGAGCGACCCTCATGGATGGGAGATGCAGTCTGGGATGCCCTATGCCGCCACTGGGTTACTGATGATTTCCAGAAAAAAGCAGCCCAAGCAAAGAAAAATAGGGCATCAGAGAAGGGTGGGAGCATGCACACAGGAGATTCCGTTAGCCAGGCGGAGCACTGTGAACGTCCGGTACATTTATTCATATTTAATACATATGTTATTCGTATTGTTTTTTAATTATTGTTTACTTATAATTTATGTTTGTGTACGTACAGGCAAGGGACAGAAAGGGACCAGTGCCGATTAACGAGCTCCACCGCCACACCCATACTAGGAAGGTTACTGGCGAGTATGTAGATGAGCGTTCTAGGCGCACACAGGTAATACCTCATTTATAAATAGTTTTGAAATGTATGGTTTATTATATATAGTCTTCATTAATTTATTTGATTATGCATAACAGGAGGAGTTCGAGGAGAGGATGTCTCAGGCAACAGCATCTTCCTCCACCTCACTTGAGCCCGAGGAGCA
Source organism: Ammopiptanthus mongolicus (assembly GCA_039655645.1). NCBI lineage: Eukaryota > Viridiplantae > Streptophyta > Magnoliopsida > Fabales > Fabaceae > Ammopiptanthus > Ammopiptanthus mongolicus. Next base: position 91,525,446 of record CM077343.1, read on the forward strand.
GTGGCGGCTTGCACTGCGTTTTTGGGCTGAGGTTGTTGGCGGCAAGAAGAAAGGTCGTCTTTACGGTGCAGGAGACCTTTCCGGTAACTATCGGAAAGGATCTTCGAGCTCGGATATCAGCGCCACAGCATCCACCGGAGACAGTCGCCACGCTCATCAGAAGATTGCTGAGCTGAGGCGGAGACTGGCCGAGTCTGAGCGACGTGCCGAGGAGCGTGATCGGCGTGCCCAGGAGCATGAGCTGCTTGCCGAGGAGCGTGAGCGGCGGATGGAGCAGATGCTACAGAGCATACAACAAATGCACTAATAGCCCCCTTAGCAGCAACCCCCTCAGCAGCAGCCCTCTATCCAGATCAGCCGGCCGGTCGCACCAGTGCCGATGATGATGAGGAAGACTCTTTCGATGATCTTATCTAGTCTGCTCATTATTATGATAGAGATTATTAGATTTTCTTATTAGTTTTTTTATTTATATTTTTATGTATTGTAAGGACATATGTTATTTATTATTTGGATATAATTTTAAATGTTTTAATGTTATTTTTAATTTTATTTTGCATTATTTATTTATTTATTTATTTAATATTTTTAAATAATTAATAACAAAGAAAAATATTTAATAAATATAAAATATAATTTATTAATAATTAAATAATCATTTAAAATGTAATTAAAAAAAGTTATATATACAGACGGCCTAGGCCGTCGGTAAAGTACTCCAGTCATATGCCGTCGATAAATATTACCGACGGGCCTAGTAGTCGATAAACTACCGATGGGCCTATCCGTCGGTAAACTATCGACGGGACTATTACTGACAAACCTATTTCCGACGGATAATGAACCGTCGGAAATGTGTAGTTACCGACGATTTTTGTTGATTATCGACGATTTTTGGCCGTCGGTAATCAACTGTTTTCTTGTAGTGCAACGGATCTGTTTTGCACAATGTCATGTATATATTTTATTTAATGTGTTACAAATAATAAGATTTATTTTTCCGTTTTATTTTCGAGATAAAATGAAAAGATATTTTTTATTCTATAATAAATTTTTCTATCCACGATGTATCAAAAAAAATAATTTTGTATCGATGAATATGTACATGGATACTGTTCAATGAGAGGTCTTTAATTCGCTCCCTTTTGTGCAAAATATTGGGGTGGGCCCCACCCATGTTGCTCTAAGACCTATAATGGTATCTCACTTCTTATCATTTAAAGTACCAAAAAAAAAAATCTATCAAGTAAATACATGAGATGAAAATTGTTTCATAAGTATATTTTTTTTATTACTATGTTATAGGTACGGAGTATTCTCCACCGTTAATAGTGACTAATCTCCGTCGGGGAACTTGTAGGGCACACAAGGTGGGTTCTCCCCTCCAGGATTCGAACCTCTGACCACTTACTTAAGGTGTCTTAGTCTCTTACCATCCGGACCAACCAATTGTTTATATGATATGTCAAATTATATGTGCTATTTTAAAGATTAAATTATTATTTTTATTGAAGAGGTTAAAGGTGGAATTAAACCAAAATAGTAAGGATAAAAAAGAAAAAAAATGAGATGTTATAAACTCAAACGTTACTTGAAATATTATCTGGAAGAAATGCTATAAACTCATGAAAATACGCTATAAGTTAATGACAAATGTGCTTACCAAACAAAGTTATTAACCCATCCACTATAAACTAGCGTATAAGACTAACCAAACAGAGCCTAAAATAGAGTGAAGAAAATGCTATATGCCTAGTTGACATTCCTAGAAAGAAAGTGATTCAATCTTTCTTTACGAATATTTGTAAGAAGGAAATAATCCCACAAAATCCCAAAAAACCATTTTCACTCGAATTAAAGGTTGAGCGAGGAAAGATGTTTTGTTGTAAATTAAATAAGAGAAAGTAACTATTATTTTCTTGTTTTTGTACTTAAACTGCCGAACACGGGAAACACATCTCATCTTCTTTCCTTATTTAGAGTGCGTTTGGAAGAGCTTATGGAAAGCTTATGAGAATAGCTTATGGAATTAAATTATACAAATAGTTTATGAAAATAGTTTATGATCTTTCCATAAGCTGTTTTTGGCTTATTTCCATAAGCTTGTCAGAGAAGCTTATGAAAATAAGCTGTTTTTAGCTTATTTAAAAAAGAGTTTATTGCATAAGCGCTTAAATAAGCTGTATTCCCAAACGCACCCTTAAAAGAGATAGGTGAGTGGAGAGTGGTTTCTCTTTTCTTAATACTCTTTCTTTTTTTCCCAATGTATCCCTGCTCTCTACTACGAAAATTAATCTCTCAAAATATTGTATGATATTAAATGATTGATATCTTCCAATCAGATTTTTTTCATACATAAAAGTCAGGAATCGAATCCCTGATCACTTGCTTAAATGGTACGAATCTGTTATCATTCGGACTACCCACATGTTAGTACTCTTTGCTTTCCTTTTAACATTCTTTTCGATTTTGTTTGGTATAATTAAATGAAAAGCTAGTTGGCTAGCCAAAAGTTGGGAGGTAAAAATCAATATGCTAGTTGATTGAATTGAAATTGTTTGATAAAATTAACTAATGGATTAACTTACGAGTTACTTTGATGGCTTGTGAAACTCGACCTTCCTCTCTCTTTTCCTCTACTTTGGGACTTGAGCATAACATAAGAATAATTCTAATTTTTTCCTACTTAATGCTCTTTTTAATCTCCTACTTACTAAATAAAGAAAAATTGCATGCATTACTTTTTCATTTAGTATTTTCTTTATTTAATAGCGAATGATTAGTAGGAGATATAACAAAACTATGTGACCTAAAACAATAAATTCTAACTAAAAAAATAAAATAAAGTGCATTTTATTTGTTCAAGTTTTTATAAGAAATATATATGAAATAGTTGGAAAAAAAAGAAATATATGAAATAATTATTAGTGCTATGTATCATGTATAATATAATTCTTTTTTGCTTTTTGACTTGTTAGTTTTTACCGTTCCAAAGTAAGAATCGAAACGTAACAACTGGCCCAACATTAAAGGCGAAAATCCCTATAAATAAGGGAGAAATGCTCCCCCAAATAGGCTTGAAGGGACTACTCCAAACTCCGAAGCATCTTCACCAACACTCCTTCGGTCCTTCCGTCTCTTTACCTCTTCCACTTCATTCATTTCAATACCCAAAACTGGACCACGTATTCAAACCCAAACCCGAATCCGAACCCGAACCCAGTATGCTCGGGCCCTCACAACCCGCTCCAAAAACCACTATCAAATTCCTCTGCAGCTACGGCGGCAAGATCCTCCCCCGCTACCCCGACGGTAAACTCCGTTACCTCGGCGGTCACACCCGCGTTCTCGCCGTCGATCGCACCATTCCATTTTCCGGTCAGTTCTCTCTCTCTCTCTCTCTCATAACCCTAGCTTTCTTCTTTTCTCACTTTTACGTTTTTTCAACGAATTTGAGAGTGAGATTGCGTTTGCAAATTGTGATACTGATAATCCTAATCACGTTGTGGTGCAGAGCTGGTGTTGAAGCTGGAAGAGCTGTGTGGCTTCTCCGTGAGGCAATTTCGCTGCCAGTTACCCTCCGATGACCTCGATGCTTTGGTATCCATAACCTCCGACGAGGATCTCGCCAATCTCATCGAGGAATACGATCGCGGCGCCGCGGCGTTGAAGATCAGAGCCTTCCTCTCTCCGCCGAGACCTCTGAACAAGGTTTTCATACCTCAATCGTCGTCGTCTCTGTCAAAATCAACGTCTTCGACCTCCTCTTCCTCCTCCTCGTCGTCGTCATCGTATCGCTGCCCTACCGGTGGTGGTGGTTCTGGTTTTAATTCTGGCCTGAGTTATAAGGCGGTTGCGCCGGTGGTCGACCGCTGCGTTCATCAGACGTCGCCGGTGCCGCCGACGGTGTATCCAGTTGGAGTGGAGAAATCTGGTGGGAGGAATATTCCTCTCCCCCGCTACGGTTACCATGTTCAGGGGAAGACTTGCCACGCTGGCCATGTTTTTCTGATCCACAACGGCAATCACTGGCAATAGCTAATAGCGCTATTCATTTGATTTTGTCCATGGATTGGATGATGGAATGGAACTATGAAACGGTCTTTATTAAAACGAAAATAGCAAACAGGACTTTCAGTTCTTGATAATTATTATATGATAATTAAAATTGGAAGAAAAGAAAAAAAAAAAAAAAAAAGAAAAGACCCGGATATATGTCGATGTAAATGGAATGGGACTGAAATCGTTGAGAAGGATTGCGATTTTAGCTTGTGATCCTTGCTTGCCCATTAATGAATTTCGTATCCAATTTCATTTTTGCCTCCATTTTTGTGATCATGGTGAGTTCGTTCGTCCTTTTCTTTACTATGTGTCTTTTTTGTTTTTTTCCTTCAAATTTCGTAGCCAAATTGCTTCCATAATCTCATTAAGGTGCCGGGCTTGTTTTTCTGCGCGTTTTTTTTACTATGCCCATGGCCTTTATCCTCTTCCCTTGTCACCACTGCCCTTACAATTTTTTTCCATAGTTCTACAGATTGTTTTTTTATTTTTATTTTCGGGTTTGTTTGTGGATTGATTAATAGTTTGACAACTGTTTGCAGGTTTAACCCGAAGACTGAAAAATCTTACACATACAAGATGGTATTTCACACACTTCCATTGTAAGTTTTTCTGTTCTGCTTTTCCCTTATGCTATGTTATGTTCTTTTATTTTATGACAAATGCCGACAGTTGCTACTAACTAAATAATTAAAAGAGGTAAATTTATATTGAAAATTATATAGAAGTATTTAATATATTGATAAATGTTGTATTTAGTTTTCAACATACTTTATCCTTCTTTGATACCAATGTTGTTATCATTACTCATTATGCTATTGCTTAGCAGTTTATCCTTTATTGATGTTCCATTTTTTTGGGGAAAAAGCGAATCCTATTCCATTTAGCAGTTATACGTTTTTAACTAAAAAATGCATCTCTTTGGAGATTTATGTTATTTTAGAACTTACGTCTTTGTTCTTTGAAGTGTGGAATGTCTTATGCATAAGTTGTCTGTTCGTGTTCATTCCTTTTGGATTTAACTGATAATGATGTTTAAGTTCAGTTCTGGATTTGAGCCAGATTCAAATGAAGTGCTGCTATGAAATAGGAACACTGGACGACATGTTGGATTCGTCATTCGTATGAACACCAAATAGAGATGCCGATGCCATGTTGGAACTTGGAAACGCAGGGTATCGTGGGGGACCAGATGACACCTTGCAAGAGATAAAATGAACCGATCCAAATGAAAATTAAATCTCAGGGGACAGCTGGCACATGAAAGCTCACCAAAATAACTTGAACTTAAACGATATATGTGGTCCAAATTAATAGAACCAACATCAAAAGAAAATTCTCTTAAGACAAAAGTAACACAAAAGAGTGTAAAAGAAACTGAAAATAGGGTCGTCAGTTCCCCAAAGAAAGCGTCAAAACGTAGGATTTGGTGTTGGAGATAGAAGGACCTCCTCTCATGTAACATTCAAAGGGGAAAATCCGGAAGATTCCCTTCGCTGTCTGAGTTTTGGAAGAGATAGAAGAGAAATTAATGCACCCAATTATACGGAATTAATTAATTAATATCAACAACTACCTAACCCTAACTAAAGAACCGAAAGATGAATCAATTTGTTAAAAATTATAATTTTAGAATTTTTAATTTTATATATATATATATATATATATATATATATATATTTATATTTATTGAGGAGCGATCAAATGACATCGGTATAATATTTGGATATTATTATATCATTCAATAACATCTCATCGGATAAATATTTTTCAAAATCTACCGTTGAATTGATGAATTGAAATTTATTATCATATAGATCATATCTATAAATTTTTATACTAATCTATAATTATTTGCTATGTCATCAAAATGTATCAAGATTAACGCTATATATAATTATACCGTTGACGTATCTTAATTACATAGCAAATAACTATACATTTGTGTAAAATTTTATAGATATGATTTATATGATAATAACTTTTAATCCAACAGTTGATTTTGAAAAATATTTATTCGGTGAGATGTTATTGAATGGTGTAATAATGTCCAAATATTACATCGGTATAATTTGATCTCTCCTTATGTATATTTGTATGTGTGCACTGAGATATACTTGGTCGATACTCGGATACTAATTCTCTTCGAGTCGTAGAGTTTTACTTCTTCAAAAAAAAGTCATAAAACGTATATTATTCAAAAAAAGTCATAAAACGTATTTATTTTTATTTTTCAATCCTTATCGTAGGATCACTAACCTTAAAACAATGCCAAACCAGGCGTGGAAGTTAGTTCATCTTTGTTTTATTCCGGAAGACGGCTTCAGCAAATCCTACCCCTCCATGTGCTATCCTACATTCTTATATCTTTTGGGTATACGTGTGTTAAGAAGATAAGAGAATAAAAAAAATTAGATTGCAATAAAATATTAAATGCGTAACATAATTTATTTATATTTTAAGTTAACATGATAAAGGAAAAGAATAAAGAAAAAGGTGTAGGCTTGGAGAAGTGGAAAACTCATGGATCCCTCAAAGATAGGATTTGTCTACTCTGCGTTTCAGTGGAGAAATCCTGACATTTTAAGGTCTTTGTTTGATGACAAACAAACATCAATTTAAGATAAGCGGGGGAAACTGATGCTGAGCAGGGGTGTTTGTGTGATGGGTTGAGATGAGTTTTGTTTGATCCCAACCCGGTTCGATATTTTGCTAGGATCAATTATACTGTTTTCATGATTCTTTATTTAAAACAAATATTTATACAAAATTTTATGTTACTTTTGTGCCCACAAATAATTAAGGTTGTAAGTGAATACCATTCGAACCATGAATCTGGTCAATCCAAATCGAAACAAATTTATTTAGACGGTTTGGATCAATCCATTGGATTAGTTTGGATTCAAATATTAGAATTTGAAGGTCATCGGTCCAGGTCTTAGGTTAATGAAATTTGGATCCGTTGAACACGAATTGAACCAAACTAAAGCTTTAGTTTTTGAAACTCAAGAATCAGTCTCACACATTCATGAGTGAACCTAACTAAAATTCTCTCTCTGAAGAACCCTAAAAACGTCGCCTCCCCTCCCTTAGACCCCCACCCACTCGTGAACGATGGTCGTCTGAATGGCTGTGGCATTCTCGATCTTTTTTGAGCTCAGATTTGACGATCTAATATGTGGTTTTCGTGCTGTTGTTTGTCAAAAACGTTATGGACTCAAATGCCGGATGGGAACGATTTCCGATGACAATCGTCGCGACAGGGTTTCAAGCTTGAAACGCTACTCATACAGTTATGACATTGGGGATTTAGGATTTCGCAGATTCAGGTATTGCGATACGATGTTGTCGTCGTCGTCTTCTTCAATGTCTTATTCATTGATGTTGTTGTCGTCGTCTTTGGCATTGCCATTAGTGGATTGTTAGGGTTTGGAGGGAATGTAACTTCGTTTCCTTCTTGTAGGTTTGGGATTGGTTCGATTGGTCTGTTGGTGCCATTGTTACTTGTTAGGGTTGGGATTCCTTCTTCTGATCGGTCCATTAGTTCTATTAAGTTTTATGTTATTTTTGCATAAATTTAATTAAATATAATTTAAAAAATATGTCGATTCGATAAACCGACCCGCATGTAATCAAATTGGTTCGATTCAGGTTACATACTCAAAAATCGCAAAATTTGAACCAACTCAATTTAATCAACATTAATTGGTTTGGACACTAAACTATACTAAATTCGATCTGAACTGCCTCAATGTCAACCATATAAATATTAGATAATAAAGAGTGAAGAGTATATATATTATGGTAATAGCATAATTGTTCTTTATTATATTGTCCAATTGATTTTTAGTTGATCTATTAATTTAACTAATTGAATCAGTTAAACCATCACATAATTAATTTTAGTTTTGGAGCACTTATTCGATTTTTAAAATATTACTTGATTATCACTCATGGGTGTTGATTCAAGTGAAAGGGGTTTGAGTCTCTTAAGTATGTGGCCATGGATTTAATCCCTGGATTCATGTGTGTGAAAAAAAAATACTATTAAAGGGATTTTCGCTTAGACGCTTGATTATATCCTAAGAGATTAATCTCTCACCTATCAAATGAAAGGATAATTTGGATAACCAAAAAAAATTATTACTTGATTATCAAGTTGACATAAGTATGTTTGGAAAAATTATAATCCAAGAAAATAACTTTTATTTTGAAAAAAATTATTTGGGGTTTAATATGATATGTTTGGTAAAGTAATGCCATCAATATCATCCTCAACTTCATCATGCGAAATCTGGACGCCCCTGATCTTAATTGCATGCCTTGTTGGATTGGCAGAGGCAGTGCGATCAGTTGAAAATTACTCCAGGAGTGGCTTAGGAGAAAGAGTGAATTGTCGATTGCACCCTGTATCCTTGGGTTTCTGACACTGTGCATCAACACTAGTCCGGGTTGACGCGTAGCTTCAATTGGCCTCTACAGATTCAAATTCTCGTGCAGATAACGGCATTCCATATGTGCTTTTGATAACCCCCATCACTGGGAAGTTCGGCAAGTATATCCATGGAAAGCTGCTCAGTTTTGAATACTATTTTGGTTACTATTAGTTACATATTTTTCTTTGTTATAATATTACTCAAAATTTGAATAATGAAATTCAATTCACGCTGAATTCGATTTTAATATTGGAGTCAACCCAATTTAAATGGAATCACGAACACCCTTGATCATATATATTGATGAGTTTACTTGATCAAAAATATTGATGAGTTTATTTCTAAACCTTTTTTTTTAACTGAGTTTATATTGATGAGTTTATTTTTATGGCGTTGCTATGGTATCCTAGAAAGTAAAGAGTTTGGATACCTATGTTCAATCGGAATGTATCATCTCAATTAATTAAGTCATATCAATGTCACATGAGACTAAATTCTCACCATCTGATTATATCACGTAGACAAGGATACGGTACCCAAAAGGTACCATAAAATCTTCCTTATTTTTAAACATAATATTATATACACAACATATACGGTAAAAAACAGATGAATTTTGACAATTAAATATCATTTCAATGATCCAGAGTAAAATATAAATACATATGATTATTTAAATTGAATATGTGACTTTAAAGTAAAATCTTTTCTTGACAAGATTTTCACTCCTCTCTTATATATTAAAGATATTGGTACTTGATATGATATTAACTAACTAACATATACTACTAACAAAAAAAAAAAAAACAAAACTAACTAACATATACTAGCCTAATGTTACTATCTTTTTAGTTTTTTAAACCAAGTCAAATATTTATGAAGGAGCATACTTGCTAGATCTCTCGACAGCAAAAAAAATGTTCTATGCTTAAAATTTGATGACAAGCAATGTCAGTATGCAGACTTGTATAAGGCATCATAGAACCTCCTATACGCCGAAGAGTCCTAAAAAGCGCAAATTAATTCGGAAACCTCTGTTATAACTCTTAAATTTTATTAAGTACTGGTGGCTATATTAACTTCTTCAATTTGCTGTTTTCTTGAGTATCTCTTCAATCATACAATCAAACAATGTTTCAATTTGCTGTTTTCTTGAGTATCTCTTCAATTATACAATCATACAATGTTTCATCCTTATCTATATCCTTCGTCATGTTCTTCTACCTCAACCAATTTTGTCCTCTTTCGCCAAATTAAATGTCGGGCTTATCATTGATGAATGAGATCGGTTCTCCCGATTATATCTGGTGTATCTTGATGTTTGACGTGAGTCTAACCAAACCTCGTGTCAAAGTTGACTACTAGTAATCAATGGCTATATTTTTATAGAACATGATAATATTTTTCTGGCCTTTTAGTTAGGTATTTATTTCTAAGACGTTACTATGGGACTGATATTCGAAAACTTGTTTCTCATCTACTTTCTGTAAGATTTGTCACAGACTTACGTGGTAAGGAATGTCATTAGATAAAGTTACACATTGTCCAATTAATGTTAAAAATATATATAACTAAAGTAATGTTAATAATTTTATTATCCTAGTATATAGTAATAAAACTTGAATTTGAATTTTAGTTTCTTCTTATCATATAAAATTTATTCTTAAAAAGATAAAAAATTCTAACAATACATTCTTTAACACATTCTCTTCAACATACTTTTCATTATTAAGTAGATTTTATATGAGACTCACTAAATTACATGATCACACTCTGTGTAAAAGTATAAAGTGGGTCCCACGTTAAATCCTTCCAATAATAGAGAATGTGTTAGAAAGAATGTGATAAAGAATGTATTGATAACATTATTCTAAAAAGATAACATTATTATATTTTATTAACCCATATGTTTCTTAATGATGAAAACTGATAATAATTAAGTTGTTAAGCTATTAGTGAAAGTGAATTAAAAATAGATCCATTGATAGGATTGTAACTCGTTATAAGTATTAAGTAACTAACTAGTTGCTAGTGATTATATAGTTGGCTAATTAGTTGATGCTAATTAATAAAGTAAATGAAGCATATAGTTTGAAGTACAAAATAAGAAGATTGATTTCATTATTAATATTTAGATTCTTTCTTTATTTTTTTTAAAGGAAAAAGGTATAGAAGACACATTCCATTAAAAACTAGGAGATGAGATTGCAGATCATCTATCAATATGGATTCTTCGATTAATTTAATTGATATACACGATTAATGTAAATTTTTTTTATATAAATAATTAATCAGAATTTGCCAAATAAGTTAATATGTTGGACTCTTATTCTAATTATCTTAAAAGTCACACATATTATAATTTTTGATTGATTATCAATATAAAAAAATTTTACACTATCAATATGTAACAATTAAACTCTTCTTAAATTTAAACCCAAATCATATAATTTTCATAAAAAATATATTTAAGTGTTATCATTAAAAACAAGGCTGGATAAAGGCGGTTAGGTTGTGTCAGGCAAAATTGGGTCCGAAGTTCATCAATACAGTACAACAATGGATCGAATCTGACAGGTCTAAAAGAGAAGTCAATCAAGCTATGAAAGCAATCTTTGCCAAATTTTATGTTATATTGGAATAGTTTAACTTGATCAACTAAAATTAAGTTAAATGGATAGGTTGATTAGGTCACAGAGCACACAACAATTTGAAATTTTGAATTTTGCCTGACAATCATTTTTTCATGAAAATACGGATAAAGTTGAAAGTTTGGAATACTTGCCTGTTATTCAATTGAACGATCATCCGTGTCAAAGAAAAAAGCAATTAGAACCACAATGTTGCATATACATGTTCATGTCCCATCATCTGACACACCATTTAAAATGCCATGTCATTTATTTGACAAAATTACAAGCTTCTAACGTAATAAGTAAGGAACTTCAATCCTGTCTAGCAAGGCTCCCTCTGGCATCTCTCCGACCTCTCTATCTCTCTATCTTAATTTCACTTCTTTTCTCCATCATTTCTCCGTCCTCTCCATTCTCTTTCCACCCATTTTTGTTTTTTTGTTGCAGAGGCGAGAGAGAATCCAAACTCATAAATAACCATTGCACTTCTCTCAATCTCTTAGACCTAATTCCTTACTCTGTATCCACCTTCCTTATCCTCTTTCCTCACTTACAAATCACAATTCCACAAGCAGCACATCCCAACAGAAAAGAAAATGGACAACAATGAAACTAAAGTCAGTTCTGCAGCAGAAGCATGAGATGGCTCTAGTCATCCCCAAATTCGGCTCAACAGATTCACACTCCTTTGTGCTCTTTTGGTTTCCACAAACTTCTTTCTCCTTTTATTGGATGGGTGGTTGGATAGGTGGGTTGAAGAGGAAGATGGCTTGCTGGCGGCATGGTTCATGCTTCACTAGGGATGGGTTTGCTTGGTGTTGAGGCGCAACCCAGTTTGGTTTTCTAGGGGCTTCGTGTGGTGATTTGCTACCAGTTCTACTCTCTTTTTCCCCCTTATTTTAGGCAATGTTTTAAACGGAGAAGAGAGCGGATCAAAGGTATATATATATATATATATATATACACGCACAAACATTAATGAAAAGATTATTCAACAAATCAAAGAACAAATATAATTTTTAAGATATATGATAGTTCAGAACATTTAAATTAAAAATATATTAATTTTTCTGAGATAATATGTCCTAATAAATTAAAATAATTAATCAAAGATGCATATTGAGTAGATTCTAATCACTCAAATCCTAAAGTCTCAAAATAAATTGAACCAAAGTCCAATAAAACAATGAACGGACTGGTTTTTAAAATTATTTTTATGTTGGTTTAATCGGTTTTAAACGGGTTGAATCGGGTTTTGATCGACTTTATAAAATCAGGCCGTTTTTCCGATTCTCAATCCAACCGTATCAGAGAGGATATTGGTTGATGGTCCAACCGATCGAACCGATTCAATTAGACTGATTTTTAAAACACTGATTTTAGATTTTGCTAACCTCTGAAAATGCAAGGGTTTTATAAGAAAATTAAAGGTTAAAAGGTTATGTTCAAGAGTTTGAAAGGAGATTGAGTGTATTGATTAATAATGAAGTGATTTAGAATGAAATGGAGTAAAAAGATAAATTTAAAACATTTCATTGTTTAAAAGTTTAATATAGGATTGGAGGGAGATCCCAATATACATTTTAGAAGTCACAATGATAGTCAATGAACAACAATAAATTATAAAGGATATAAAATGATTTCCACGTCAGCTGCATCACGAGCCCTCCAGATTTGAGTACCGACTCCTCTTCTTTACCAAAACAGCAGTCAGCAGTCAGCAGCCAGCAGCAGAAAAGATCAAAACAAATAAAGAGCCCACCGGAATTCTCAATTTCTCACCTTTTTTCAATAGCAAGTTTCTTCCTTCTATTCTTTTCTTTTCTTTTACTTCCTCTGTTTGTTGAACAAAATGGATGCCAACCCTAACGATTTCCCGATCCTCTGTTACCTCCAAGATCCCCACACCTATTCACCTCTGTCTCTACCCACACAACTTCACCAATCTCTCCTCACCCACTTTCCTTATTTGAACCACCCCAAAGTTCTACCCTCACTCATCCAACTCTTCTCCCAGCTCCACGTCACCCACACCCTCTCCCTTCTTCGAACCCTCGGTCCTCGACCAGACCCTCATGCAGTTTCTGCTTCTAAAGCCAAGATCGCCGACGAAACCCATTTGGCGGAGAAGGAGTTGCAGATGTACGAGGCGCTGGTGAGGTTGGAGGAGATGCACGAGGAGTGTGTGAAGCGGTTGAGGGATGCAGAGGAGAGGTTGGTTGAGGTTTATGAGTGTGTGGTGCAATCGGTGAAAGGGGTTGTTGGTGATGAAGAAGTTGTTCGAATGTTGAGAAAAGCAGAGGAGAGTGAGCAAGTGGAGAGCGTTGATCTTTCTGGACGTCAGTTAACGATTCTTCCTGATGATTTTGCCAAAATCCGTGGGCTTGTAGTGCTTAATTTGTCTCGCAATCAATTACAGGCATCCTATCCTCTTCTATCTCTCTCTTCTTTTGTGTGTCTGTGTGGTAACTCTTCAAAGCAAAACTTTATGGAGACTCCTATGGATGTGATAATATGATATGCTAAATTTGTTACTTGATGAATACATACCAAAAATACAAGTATTTCTGTGAGGAATTCAAAGGGTAAAGAAGTTAAACTACAAGGGTCTCATTGCTTTGTTTACTGTTTCCTGTTTTCATCCATAATGGCAAAAAACTGTCATCTTGTCTTTGATAACAAAGAAACAAAATGAAAATAATGTGTCATTTTTGCGATTATTGATAGAAAACAAGAATGAAAGCATGAAGCTGTAGATAAAGCAAACGGGCCTACCTAAGTAGGCAACCAAAGAATTTAATGAAATTGCCAATTAAACATACTGATATCTTATTTGCACACCAGAATTTTCATTCCGTTGTTACACTGGTTAATGATGACTTAATTATTGGTTAATAGTGGGGAGGGCTTTACCTAACCACTACTTCCGATGCCGGCCCGAGGGTTGGTCTCACAGCTTGCTTCTGGTGATACCCGGTCAAAGACCAAAACAAAATTATTGGTTAATAATGTGTATTGACGGGTTAAAGGGTTTCCAACATGTTGTCAAGTTTTTGGGAATAGATTATTAATGCATTAACTAACTGATACATGTTCTTAACCTAGAATTGGTGATCATTAGGTGTAAAGAATGGTGTGAAAATTTTGATGTGCAAGAATCTTTTTTCCCTAAAACATGGATGGCATTTGTGATGACTGATATGATATGTAACTGTTTATTGCTTGCGGTATGCCAGTGGCTAAGTGCTTTTGGAAGAACCTCAATATTTCATGGTCTACTCTAGAGGATTAAGACACATTTGATTTAGTCATGATGAAGTTTGTAGGTTACGTTTCATGATAATGTGGATTTACATCAGTTCTGTCACTTGGGACTGGAGAACGTGTACTTTTGTTTCTATGGAGGCGTATGTGTGAATTGAAGGAGTGTACACTTAAAATACTACTTGAGTTTAATGTGAATTCAGATTCCTTTGAAATGAAATAATGTATTGAAGTGTGAATCTCCATATTCTCATTCAGGATATATAACAACAAACTGAATTAGTCAATCATATATGATTTCTATGTAGATGTCCTTGATTACAAGCACTTGCCTGTATTAATTGTATCTCTCAGAGTCAGATCTATAATATAGCATTCTGTTTTCATATATTTTTGGGTGGGCCAAAATATGCTCGGTAGTATTGGTTGAGACCTCAGTGCGTACTTCACTTTTATCCTTCTTTAAAACTATTCCATATATGAAACATGACAAAAAAGAAAGTACATTGGATCAATTATTCTTGGGCACTTGAAAGCATATATCTTTATGAATTGTAGCTTATAATTTTTGGATGTTTCCATGCCTTCAAAACAGGCAATTCCTGATTCAATAGCAGGACTAAAAAAGCTGGAGGAACTTGACGTTTCCTCTAATCTTTTGGAATCCCTACCAGACTCCATTGGGTTGCTGCTTAATTTAAAGGTCCTTAATGTGTCCGGGAACAAGCTAAGTGCTCTTCCTGAATCCACTTCTCTATGCAGGTGCATTTCTTAATTGTCTGTATAATTGATATTGTCAGCACATTTGTTTCTTCTATTTTCTGCTTCTGTTAAGTTTATCTTTAATGCAACTACAGGTCACTAGGCGAACTAGATGCTAGCTTTAACAACCTAATGTGTCTGCCAACAAACATGGGCTATGGACTCCTTAACCTTAAGAAGCTCTTGATCCATTTGAATAAGATACGACTTCTTCCCTCATCCATTGGAGAAATGAGATCTCTCAGATATCTTGATGTTCATTTCAATGAGCTTCATGGCCTACCTCAGACCATTGGGAATCTAACAAATCTCGAATATCTAAACATTAGCAGTAATTTCAGTGATATGACAGGGCTTCCTGAAACAGTTGGTGATCTGGTTAACTTGAGGGAGCTTGATCTCAGCAACAACCAGATTCGAGCTCTTCCTTACACGTTCGGTAGGCTTGAAAAATTAACAAAGCTAAACCTGGACCAGAATCCAATCATAGTTCCCCCATTAGAAGTTGTGAATCAAGGGGTTGAGGCTGTCAAGGAATTCATGGTCAAGTGGTGGCTTGATCTCATTGAAGAAGAAGAACAGAAAAACATGGTTGAAACTAAAAACCAGCAAGCAGAGACTGGATGGCTGGCGTGGGGAGCCTCATTGTTAAATAATGTTACTGGGGTTTCTGAAAGTGTTGCACAATATATTGGGGCTAGAAAAGCTCCTAGAGATCCATGGTTGGATCAACAGCTGTGATATATTTCCAGATTTCTGACTAGAAATCTCTACATACATATATTGGTGTCATAATTTTGTGGGATGTATACTTGGTGATAGAGCTTTTGTATTCTTGTAGATATTGGGTGTGTTTGGATATATAGCTTATGTAAGTGCTTATGTAATAAGTTCTTTTTTAAATAAGCTGAAAATAGTTTATTTTTATAAGCTTCTCTGACAAGCGTATGGAAATAAGCTAAAAAGAGCTTATGAAAGTACCGTAAACTGTTTGTTTAGGTTTATTATTATAAGCTCTTTTCATAAGTTCTTTATAAGTTTTTTCAAATGCATCCATTGTGATCAATACGCTTGTGTTAACATGTTGCATATGATCCGAGGCTTGTTTTTCATTTTATCTTATTTTTCTTTTTCCCATTAACAATTGGCAAGGCACTTTACTAAAATTTGTTCGAAAGTGTTTTGTTATGTCCTTGGACCTTCGCTTAACTTTTTTTTAGTAAAAATTAAATTCCCTTTCTGTTGGTTATTGATAGATTTTTATCTACATTGACAGATTTTTATCTACTATTTCAAGAATTATTTTATCACGGGCATTATTTAGATTGATTGTTCAATTAAAGCTAAGTTATCTGTAATATTTTAGAAAATTGGTAATGTTAGTTTTCAAATCAAGTGCAAGCTTCATTGCCTCATCTCTTACACAAGGCTTGATATGGCGGCTAGTGTTTTCAAAAGGGGAAAGAAGGAGATGATGTGTATAGGAGATAGGAAAGGAAGAAGAGGATTCTTCGGTGTGATTCAGACGAGTAATGATGAAAATCTAATATCATTATAAAAAACCGTAAGGTTTGCAAGTTACAAATTTCAATGGGAAGTTTATTAGTTAGAGAATAAAAAATTAAATTAGAGAACCAAAAATATATTTTAACTTTTCAATTGGAATACCTGAACCACTATCTGATTCATTGGCCCATAAGAGCAAATGTAGGAAATGTGTATTTCTCCGGAAAAGAACCGAGCTTCTACCAAATGAATCTTTGGTCCAATATGGGCCACAATGGAATTAGAATGCCAATGACTTGGGCTAATTACATTCCATTGGAGACAGAAAGAAGCTTGAAGAGTAGCGGTTTGCTACCTATGACAATCCCTCGAGGGCTCACATGCTCTCACATTCTTTTTCAGCTTAAAACCAGGGAAGTTTTTCAAAGTTGATAAATAAAGCCAGCTTGCAGTGTACAAAGCCTACGGACTTGGCTCTGCCTCCTCTCTTTTTAACTATATTTGGATATTTTAATGACGGGTAGAATGTAACAGAATAGAATGAAATTTTTTTTTTTGAATACAGAATAGAATGAAATAGAGTGAAATAAGGTTAGCACATAATTCTTTGGAATATTTTATGAGAGAATGAAATGAATAATAAGTTGGTTCCATCTGGTTTCATCCTATAACCCTAAATTGGAAGAGGAAAAAAATACAGATATTGAATTTCATATGTTTAAACAATCCCTAATATCATTTCATTCCTTTTTCATTCTACTTATATCTATCCATTCAAACATAGCCGTAGGTGATGAAGGTAGTGAGGTGCTGTTGACCAACAAAATAAAAAATATTTAATAAGATGCTTACTCTCCCTTAAAGAAACTAGTTAAAATATTAGGTTCTATTTGATAAAAATAGCTGATAAGCTAGCTGAAAATTTATAGATGAAAAATTGATTTTGAGCTGAGAGCATATAGTTGAAAAACTGGCTGATTGAATTTGAAGTGTGTGATAAAATTAGTTGTTGAACTAACTTATAAATATAAAATGACATAAAAGAACATGTTTATACGATTTTTTATATAAATTTTTTATATATTATTTATCTTAAAATATATTACTTTTAATACTTTAATTTATTTCAAACTATTTGTCATATTAAAAATTATAATATTAATTTTTTATTTTAATTTTTTTATTACATGAAATGAAACGTTTATATGATTAATAAGGGGTCGGGTAAAGTAAAAATTTCGTTAAAATAATAAAGGTAAAAATGACAGAAAAGTTAATAAGTTATAAGCTATAAACCTTTTAAAATAGTATCTGAAAAAAGCTATAAACTAATTAGATTAGTTGTTTATCAAACATCTCTACTTTGGTCAAACAAGCTTATAGCTAGTCAAATAAGCTATAAGTTAACTTATTTGACTTAAAAGCAGAGCCTACTTGCATGGTTAAATGATAATATAAATATGTTGTTAAATAGGACGAAATTAAATGCTATATATACAAAGAGTGAACGCATGTACATTTGTACTATTTTAAATTATTTCTTTCGCCAATTTATTGTTTAGAAGATTTAGCTTGTATGAATCGCTATTGGTTTGATACTGTTCCGGGCAAAGTGGAAGCCATACAAGTGATGGAAATACAACAATCATATGCTCTAGTCTAGTGAGTAATGCTTGAGAAGAAGACCCCTCGCTCCTGGCTGCAGTGTGGCTTTTATAGCCTCTTCAAGGGTTCGAGTTTGTTACGCTGGGTGTGGGAGACGTGTGTAGGTCATGTAGGATGTGGGGTGCAAACCGTTAGTGGGATATCCGATTGCGTGGAGGTGGCATACATTGCAAGCTTCTCCAGTTATGTCACGCATTGGGACCTCTACATGCACCTCCAATCATTCCCCAGGAGAGGAAGTATTACAGGTCGGTCATTGGTGCAGCTCGGGCTTCCCCTCTTCTGTCCCAAATCGGGCTTCCACTCTTTTGTTCCAGATCGGGTCTACGCGTGAGATGTGTTATTCTTTGTCCGCGTGTGCGGTTACCAGTCTTCCCAATGATGGGCCTTTACATATTGGGCCTACACCAATCCCGGGCGGAGCATATACCAATAATGGAAGTCGTTTTAGAGCATGTTTGGTAAAGATAGATTTTTTCCATTTCAGCTGTTTTTTGGCTAAAAAGTTGTTTCATATATAATCTATCATGTTTGGCAATTAGCTTAAATTTATAAAAAAAAAACTTTTTTTGGGGAAAAAAACGGTTTTATGTCATCTAATTTGTTTTAGCTGAAGATTGTTGTGATTTGATTATTTTTCATTCTCAAAACTCTCTTTCATATTTACCCCTACAAAACTAATTTCCAAACAAATATTATTAAATTATACAAATAACTTCATACATTTTTTCGTAATTTACTATGTAAAAGTGATTTTTTTTGCACCACCCAAACGAAATAGATAATCTTAAAATCGCTTTTCAGCAAACATACCCAAACAAAAACAGATTCTGATTATAATCGATTATCACAATAATCGATTATACATATAATCGATTATCAGCATAATCTATTTTTTTCAGCTTTCCCAAACACACTCTTAGTATAGTGAGGATACACATGTATCCTTAATATATTGGCAAGTCCAATAAGTTTATTTGACTAACCTATAAGCTTGTTTGACCAAAGTAGATGTGTTTAGTAAACAAGTTTATCTCATTAGCTTGTAACTTTTTTCATAAGTTATTTTATTTAGCTTACAATTTATTAAGTTTTCTTTCTTTTTAACCTTATTATTTTAACGAAATCCATACTTTACCTGGCCTTTACCTGATAAAATAAAATTTATATAAAAAATCATATAAACATGTCATTTCATTTATATTATTTAATAAAAAAATTAAAAATAAAATTAATAATATTCTAATTACAAATCTTTAATTAGAATTAAAAAATAATTTATATGAAAATCATATAAACATATCATTTTATATCATTTTATATTTATAAGTTAGTTAAATAACTAATTTTACCATATATTTTAAATTCAATCAGTCAGCTTTTTAATTATCAACTATCAGATACAAGCTTTCAGATAAAAATTAATTTATCAACTCCAAGCTAACTTATCAACTATTTTTGTCAAAGAATAACAAAAGGTAATTTATTTTGTTGGACAAAGAAACAACAGGTTCCAGCATGATACCATCAGTGGTCTGGTTCCCACGTAAGGACATAGAACTATATATACTACAGTATGCTTCGGCATTAATATATACAGTTAGTAAATTGGGCACTGGGAACTATAAATGAAAGCCAGAGTGAGAGACAAATATAGAAATTTTTTGTGGATGGGGCAACCTATTATATGAAAACTGGGTAGGAATAAATGCAGATATGGAGGCCTGGAATGATGGATCGTGGTGATGGGATCTTTATTTTTCTCTTCTCTTAGGTACTTGCTTTCTCTGTCTTTAATTATTTCTACCCTCTTGAGGTAGTCTTCTTCTTGTTTTTTTGCCGGGACTAGAAGGAGCAAATTCTGGCCAACACTACCAATTGCAGAGGCAAATGCTTTAATGAAGCGGAGATTAATTACCATTTTCTTTTATGAGTACATCAAAGAAAAGGAAAGATAGGAGTAACAACTAAATGGCTCAATCCCCATCGAATCTGCTAGTTTGTTTGGATGGTGATGATGTTAGAGGATAATGTATTTTAAGAGGGTAATTAAAATATTTTGAATTGAAATATGTTGTTTGGATGTTTTATTATGAAGTATTTAAAATTTTTAGAATTTAATGAAGCATTTATTTTAATTAAAAAGGAGAGAATTTCAAATTCTATCTAAATAGGTGGGAATTCTCCTCTCATCTGAACCACCATCCATCATAGCCAATTGTCATCGCCGTCGGACCGCTGCCGCAGCCGCCTGCCAGACACCATAACCGTCTCAAAATTTTTAAACTTTTGAAAAATGAAATTTTATGATTGAATGAAATTAAAATTATTTATCCAAACAAAAAATTTTAAATACAAGAAATTTGAACTATTATAGCCAAACAAAGTATTTTAAAAATAAAGGTAATTCAAATGAAATATTTCAATTGCCTTATATTTTAAATACTCTGAAATTTTAAAATACTCTATCCAAACATATAGTTAGGGAATCCTGCCATCAATGCTGGTTGGTGATTAGCAGTTTGCATCTGTATTTAGCTCCCCTGCAATCTACTTTCTCTTTTTCGCTACAAATGAAGACATAGTTTGGTTGGGATACATAACATACGCTATCCACTCAGGTATGCATGTACATTGTTCATGTACACAGGAAATGTACGATTTTTTTGTTCTCATTTTTCAGTTATGACAGCAAACTGCAAAGTAATAGACTAACAGTTATATAGGACCTCACCTCTCCTTTTCATTCCAAGTAGTCCCTGGTGGAAGGAGAAAACAAAAAGTAAATTATTATCCTAATCACCTTAAATTTTCTTTTAACTTGTATTCTTCGTTATTTTTTTTTATAAGCACTTGTATTCTTCATTATGAGGGGTAAATGTTTTGTCGTTGTTTTTTAAAGTAGCCTCTAATAAATACGTTAGTTAACATTAATTTAGTTATTTTATATGGATATAAAAATGACACTAAATCTTATTTTCATTACAACAGGAGATAATTTCAAATAAGTAACAAATTTGGAGAGATTACCGTTGAAACACAAGTACACGTTAAAGAAAAATATTGAGAAAAAGAAGAAAATACTCTAAATTTTATTCACTTTCACTATCATTCACTTTTAATCACTGTCAATCCGTCCCACCATTAACCCATCTTAAACGGGGCGGGATAGGCCAACCCATTTTAGTCGTGTGGATTGAACCCCCCAATCCAGTCCGCCTAATGGTGAGTTGGTTGGTTGGCCCTCCAAACACATAAAACCTTAAATTGGGTTGGTGGGTCAGCGGGTTGGTGGGTTGACTCGTTATAAAAATAATAAAAATAAAAAAATCATATAACATTTCTTTTTTTAGGCAATCTTCATAGCCTTTCTTAAATTATTATTAAATAATTGGAATAATCTTATCTGATAGCATACAATTCATTTTATAAAAGTAAAGATATTATTTTTTTAGAATGAAATAATTCCAAATAATAATTAAATTAAATTAAATAATATTAAATAAGTAATAAATTAATAAAAAACAATTTTATTTTTTGATATGACAGGTTGGCGGGCCAACCTGCCACCGACCCATTTTTGGGTGGGTTAAGCGGGCGGGTCAAAGTGGGTTGGTGGGTTGAGGACCCCAACCCACTCCGCCAAATTTTGACGGGTTGAATCGCGGGTCACAACCCACTTTGCCACCCCTACACTTGCACATATGCACCTACTATTTATATTGCTCTACACATTTAATTCCCACATGGACTATTAATCACTTATTAGTTACAACAACTTAACAAACTAACAAACCCTTAACCAACACTAACTAATACTAATTGAATTACCATTACTGAATGAAAAATGCTAGCAACACACTTTCTAACACTTTCTTTCCAACATACTTTCCTATTGGTTGAAATTCATGTGGGTCGTACAAAACTCAAGTGAGACCCACATGAATTAGTAAGACCCATATGAATTTTAACCAATAGAAGGGTGTGTGTTGGAAAGAGAGTGTTAGAGAGTGTGTTGCTAGCACTCCTCAATCTGAATTATACTCCAACAATTACCCCTTCTGATATTATTTCACCAGCGAACTAGAAGAGATAAAGATCTCTGCAATTCAGAGAGAGAAAAAAATACTAAGAGACTGTTTGGCACACCATTTCTACGAGCTTCTAGAGGATGAGAAAGTAATCCCGTTTGGTAAGCGTCTCTGTCATGAGCTTATAGCGTTTTTTCATGAGCTTATAGAGTTTTTTCCATATGCTATTTGAAGTATCGTTTGAGCTTATAGCGTTTCATTTTTCTTTCCACTTTTATCTTTATTATCTTCATTTAATTCTACCTTTATCTTCTTCTCTCTCTTTTATGTAAAATCATTAATGAAGATATCCTTTTATGTCATTTTATATTTTTTAGTTAGTTCAACCGCTAGTTTTATCAGACACTTCCACAGAAAATAAGCTAGTTTATCCGTTATCCACTATCAACTATCTCATCCGCTATCCGTTATCAGCTAACTTATGTGTTAATAACTAATTTTATCAAATTGACTTAAGCTTTTTGGTTCATCTTAATATATAACTAAGCTTTTTGAATCACATTGTTCTTTGTGTACTTTCTCGTGGAAGAGACCCATCCATGAATTACCTAGTTATAAATGTAAATTTTGGTTCCCTTTAATCGAAGTTTGAGAAAACTAGGTCCATGTATCATGTTATGTGTAGGTAACAGCACCTAGCTACGTGGTGATCAGGAGTACTTTGTGATTTAGGGTCTGAAACTTACACAACCACATGATAGAAACTTCATTAAAATGCAAGCAAAATATTATGTATGCCTCGAGTGGGACTATCAGCACTACTGATTATTTATTTACATCCTTTATTAATCAATCACAATTTTACAAAATTATAAATTAAATCATAATTAATTAATTCAAAGTAGGAGTATAAACAGATAATTTAAAATATCAATAACCTCACCCATGTGTCTATGGGCCTTTGACAATCTACATCGTGTTTTACCGTGAAACTGAAGATCCTCACTGGCAGCTATAGCCGCCTGTTCTATAAATTAGCAGCTTCAGTAGAGCTTTACACCTTTTCCCAGAAAAAGCCTCTCTCTAATTCCAATTCTCCCTAGGGTTTTTCTGTATACCTTATATATACTATTCACAATTAATCCACAACAAAACACCAAGAAGAAAACGACAGCACAACCGGCAATTACTCAAATCAAACCAATAGTCCAATACGGTCTTCAAACAAAAGGAGGAATATGCAGATCCATACAAAGCAGGAAAAAAGGTGTGCAACAGACACAAGGCCTTGCTAGTTCCAAGGTCAACGCAGAAGCTATCATTATTTAGCAATTGAACACAAGCAAGGAAAATTCACTTTACTCTGAGTATGTCGCTCTCACGAACCCACCTTTTCATCAACTTTCCGGTTTTCAGATCAGAAAAAACCAAAGCAAATAAACACAAAGCATAAATAAAGTAACGAAAAAGGGTAATTGGCGTGCTTAACCAATTAAGGCATTGATAACATATTGTAAGAAGCAGAGTACATAGGAAGTTAGGACAAACTAACCAAGTTAGTAAAACCTACCAACAACAAAACCCTAAAGATCAGTTTCACACTAAAATCAACAACATGGGTAGTACATTACATATTACATATATAGATAGATTACAGAAAAGAGCAAGAAGCAAACACTAGATCGAGTTGTTAAATTTTCACCTAGATACTAATTAAACAACAGACACAAAAATATAATTAAACTAGGCATTTTGCATCCTGACTGCAAAAGCATTCAGAAGATCTGGGTACTGAAAAATATCTTCCATGAAAGAGGAGTACTCTGCATGATTCATCATCACTTGATCATTCCCCACAGGAGGCACAGCACCAAAATTAAACCCATTATTAAAAGCGTCAAATTGCTGCTGCATGGGGAAACCTTGGTGATCATCAAAAGAGACACCACCACCAAAACCATCGTTCTCGGGAAACCCTCTCTTCATCTCATCATAGCATTGACCGGTGGAAAGGAGCACTTGATCAGAAGATACCTGCGGAGGGAAAAACTCAGCGTTGCTGAAACCCGCTGTTTTCGACGGAGTTTCACGTTTCTTGGGCTTCGATTTCGGCAAGAACCTATGAACTATCTCTTCCAATAACCCAGAGTCAGAAGGCTTAAAGAATTCCAAGTCTTGATTTTCATGATCATCAGTAGTTTCAGTGATTTTGTTACCATTGGTGTCTTCAACGACTACACCACAAGTAGTGTTATGCTTCACGGAAGAAGAAGAAGCACTAGTCAAGCAATTATGATCAGCACTGCCGCCATAGGAATTCACCAATGGGGTGGAAGAATTCGTGAGCGTGTTGTTGTAGTCGTGAAACTGATGAAGAGAAGAAACTAAAGAAGAAGAAGAAGAAGAGTTGAGGAAGTCACGAAGGAGAAGCGTGTTGAGGGAAGAAGGGTTTCGGTGGTGAGTTAATGTTGAAGTAGAATCATGTGAGACGTGGTGATTATGGTCATGGTTGAATATCTTGTTGAAGGGTTGTTGTTGTTGTTGAGAGTGCTTTGGGAAATTGAAGGGAGGGAATTCGGTGGCAGAAGAAGGTGGGTAGATGAAGTTGGTACGAGCTTTAAGGCCACGCATGGCACGGGCGGCGCAGTCGTAAGCGCAGGCGGCTTCCTCCGCCGTATCAAAGGTGCCTAGCCAGCGGCGCTCCTTAGACTGAGGGTCTCTTATCTCAGCCGCATAACGGCCCCATGGCCTACGCCGAACGCCACGGTACCTAATGGCGCCGCCGGAGGAGGAGGCACCGGAGCCTCCGTTGTCTCGTGACGTCCTCTTGTTGGCGGTGGCAGACTTCTTGTGGTGGTGGTCGGGTTCAGGAATCGGGGCCATTCCGTTGAGACGCCTCAGTGCTTCTTCCATATGGGTGTCAAGTAAGAATACAAATACAAATACAAATGATGAATGAATGAAAGAAAGGAGCGTTTTAAGATTAGAAATGATGATGAGTGAAAGGGGGAGTTTTGGAACCTGCAGCGTTATAGATTAGTGGTTATGCTTTGGTCATATTTATAGAGGTGACCATTGTCCTATGGAGTAATATTAGAGAGTTATTATTATTATTATTGCACACACCAACAGGCCAGGGGATATCGATGTAGCCAGTTTTTATTTTCTTCCAGGAGGGTTACCAATAATATAATAAATACCTTAAAAATTAGGAAACTGCTATCGTACTCTTGAAAATACATGAGTTTTGGTATAGTTTTTAAACGGATCAATAATTGAGTTCGGTCTTTTATTTTTTTATTGATGTCATCTCTTCCTTTTATTAGTTAGGGGTCAAAGTTTTGGATATTGCAATTTAGTCATTCAAATAAAATACATTTGACCTCTGGTACATTTAGATTAACATTAAAATTTTCTGAAACATAATCACCTTTTAACATTTAGATTAACGTCAAAATTTTCCCAGATTGATTTAATAATCAGAAATCTAAAATTTAAATCATAAAAATATTTAACTAATTAGGTACTTAATTGCAATAAGTAAAAGTTTTTATGTTTAATAGCAAATGTTTGACCTGAATTTATTAAAGGGAAGACCATTCATCTATTGGTCAATTTAGAAACTGTTTCAAAACCCATCAATTTTCATGGGTACGGTAGAATTTGTCTAAAAATTAAACATATATAATTAATTGATAGTGTAAAAAATTTTATGCTCATAAAATATTAAAATTAAACTCTTAAAGAAAACAATTAGACAAAGATAAACATATAAGTAATGGTGCTTACAGTTGGAGCCTGTTTGGCAAGGCACTTCAACGAGCTTATAGCGGATAGCTTATAGCGGATGAGAAAGTAGTCCCGTTTGGTAAGTGCATCTGTCACGAGCTTATAGCGTTTTTTCACGAGCTTATAGCGTTTTTTCCAGACGCTACTTGAAGTAGCGTTTGAGCTTATAGCTTATAGCGTTTCATTTTTCTTTCCACTTTTATCCTTATTATCTTCATTTAATTCTACCTTTATTCTCTTCTCTCTCTTTTATGTAAAATCATTAATAAAGATGTCCTTTTATGTCATTTTATATTTTTCAGCTAGTTCAACCGCTAGTTTTACCAAACACTTTCACAGAAAATAAGCTACCTCATCCACTATCCGCTATAAGCTACCTCATCCGCTATCCGCTATCAGCTAGCTTATTCGCTAACAGCTAATTTTACCAAACAGGCTCTTGGTCATGCTACTAGTATTCCAATGATGCTATTGTGTAAGAATGAGATGTTATTATATAAGAATGGGTTCTTATTTCTTAAGTAATTTTTACAAGAGATGCTTAGTGAGAGAAATTAACTCTAGATTATTGGATATTAAAAAAAAATCTACATGCATGCTTAGTTTACAGTTATAAAATTGCAAACATGCATACATTTGAGATAAAATACCTATAAAGTTCTTTTAGGATAAATGAGCAATTGGATCCAAACATATGTTTACAACGGTAAACCAAATATAACCTATGTAATTCTAAAAGTTAAAAGTGGTTATGTCTCATTGTCTTTGCTTTTTATTTGATTAAATCGTCAATTTGGTTTTTGAAATTATACGGTAGTATCAATTTAGTTTTTGTGTTAATTTGATCCCTGAAATTATAAGGTTTGTATCAACTTGATCTCTATCAAAGGGACTGAATTGATTAAATTTTAACAATTTCGGAGATGCTTTTAAAATTTTGAAAATATCATAAATCAAGTTGATATAATTTTATAAATTTGGAGATCAAATTAAAGATTTACTCATTTATTTAGAGATAATTACTGATTGAAAAAGTACAATAACTTAGTGCGAGTTTTATGAGCAACCCTGCCCATTGTGCATGCATGGCATGATGTTAATTTCTTCTGTCTGTCCTTCATCCAAATTTACAGCTAGGGAGCAGGCATGGAGATAGGTTTCTTAGATATCTGACTTCTCAAAAGAACGTTACTTAACCTTTATAAACTTTGGGAACTTTATGTATTTTTATTTAAACTCTATTATTTGAAAATTTAGATTTCACACTTGAGTTTATATTTTTTCACATTTATATATAATAATTTTATATTAGATACATATATATTTCAAAATCTACTCACATTCATATTAATCTGCAATATTTATGTTACACATCTCAAAAGCAAATATTAAGAAGAAAAAAAACATTTTCCATATATTTTAACGAGAAATGTTTCTTGAACATCAAAATATGGACAATAATATAGTGTCCTTTGTTTTTTAATATATTTTTAAAATATGTATATATAAAAAAAATAAAAAAATAAGTGAAAAATAGATATAAAAAGATATGATATCATATACGATATTTAAAATCTGATATTAAAATAACACAACTATATTTTAACTAGGCCTAGTGTTACCGCTTTGCAGGACCGCCATGATCCTTTTGTTACCCAATCCCACTTCTCTCCCTGTTTTTCAAGTTGAAAAAACTCAATCCTGATTGAAAAAGAATTTTTAAATTGAGTTTGTTTATAAAATAAATAAATAAATAAAGATATATAATTTTTTAAATTTTTTAATGAATTAAGATTTTTATATATTTTATCAAATCATAAATAAATATATTTTTACTTATTCACTTTCACAAACATTATCAATCAAAACTATCCATATTTCCTCAAATAAGCCAACAAGCGAAATTAACAAGCATATCATATCAATAAGGGTTTCCTTAGTATTTAGATGCTCTTAGAAAAAAACTGCTCAAGATCTCAATTAGAGGTATAAATGAACTGAGCTATTTATTAATTATTCGAGTTCGACTCGTTAAATGTTCGATCAAACTCGTTTGTTTAATTAAATAAACAAATCCAAGCTTGACGTTGGGCTCGATTATTTAAATGAGTCTAACCCAAGCCTTATAGGCTCGACATTAACGGCTCGTGTATATATATATATATATATATATATATATATATATATATATATATATTTGTGTGTATGTAATATAATATTTTATATATCCTAAATTCTTAATCCTAGTTTTTGTAATTATCCTAGACGGTGAAAACTTGTAACTAAAACAAAAGTAATGAAAAGGTGGTGACAAATCAGTAACTATATGAGGAAAAAGTTTGTATTTTACAGAATCTACTGGTTCTACTTCTTGTTTACCACAAATATTATCATCCTCAATTGGTTGGTCTAGGTTGATAAATTATATCAAGCAAAAGAAATCTACTCCAACTTCCAAATCTGATATTGAATTCTATCTTGATGAGAGTCCAATCATATGTGAAATGGATCGGGGGCCTTCTCATCCTGTAAAGCTACTGCATACTTAGTTTTGGTTTTAACCTCTGTAATTGATTTTGTAGATCTAATAGGTTCCTTTAATCTTTCTTTTTTTATCTTTTGTATATAAGTAGAGTATCCTTGTATAGTTGTACTCTTATAAATGTACATTTTGCTTATAAAAATATATATAATATTTTATTAAAAATTGATAAAATTAAGAAATAATTTAAGGAAAATTTTCATAAATGTAAAAAATAATTAAGTTATAAATGAGCTAAGTAGGATGTAAATAAACTGAGCTATTCGTGAACTATTCGGACTCGGCTCGTTAGTTAACAAGCCAAGCTCAAATTTTTGGTTAGACTCGTTTAAATAAATATGAGTCAAGCTCAAGCTTCCCATTTTTTTCACAAGCCAAGCTCAAGCTTAAGTTTCAAGCACTCGATTCGGCTCGACTCGTTTACATCCCTAATCTCAACTTTAATAAATGATTTTTCCTATAACGAGTTAAAAAAAACAAAATTTAGTAATTCTAGATCATTGGATTAGAAACTGTGGGAAGGTGCAGTTCTTTTAAATTTCAGATGATTCCAATCTGCTTTCTTAAAATTTGATATGAGTACTTTATTTAAAGAAGAAATAATGGAGTATATTTTTTAAAATTTTTTGGAATATGACAATTCCATGGACATGGCCAATGGATTTTTGCTGTGACTTGTGACAGGTAGAGCACAATGCAGTAGTAGTAATTGCCTTCTGCTATTTCCAAGAGCACGCAAGAAAGGATACAAATGAGGCGAGAGAAGGGGTTAGGGAATGATCGAGATTGCCAATTTTGGGCCGTGTAAAAGTTATGATTGAAGACTTTAATGAAACTGGAGTAAGTAATTATAGGTTTTAGGATCTTTACAGATTTTCCTATTCTCCATGAAAATTTTCTATGAACCGATAAAAAACAAAAATCAAATGCACACTGGAGTAATAAAGAATAGAGATTTTGGTTCAGGAGAGGAGGTTGATAAAGCTACTTTTCGTGGGAGGATGAGAGGAAGGGTGTATTTGGTTTCACATTTACAAAATTAAGTTTTTATAAAGTGAGTTTGGATTAAATGTGACGTAATAGAAATTGATTTATATTTAAATATTTTATTTTTAAAAATATAATTTAAATTAAATAAATATTATTTGAATTGTATTATTTAAATTTATTTTTGAAATATTTAATTATCAAAATATTCTTTAACTTTTAAGTAAGTATAAAAAGTGATTAATTTTTAATATTAATATGATAAATATTGTAATTTAAAAGCTTAAATTAAGTTTTGACAATGATAAAAACAACTAATTCTTATTTTAATTCGAACATATATTTGATCCTAAAATTAATTCTTTTAACTAAAAATCAAACATTATTAAAAAAAAAAATTACAAAAATAAGTTTCGTGCCACTAATATACATTTACCAAATAGAAACTGTAATCCAAACCTCGTGTCCCTTGTGATTATCATTTTGAATGATTACACTGACGGCGCTCAGAAGTTGTTTCTCCTACTTCGGTTTCTCCTACTTCTCACTCGTATTGCTTTTCAGTGAGTTTGATTTGTGCATTTGCTCATTTATCGTGCATTACTGATTACTGATCACTGATTACTGATGTTGAAGGGAAAAAAAAAAACTACGAATTTAAAGATCACATGGACTTGTCTGATGAATAGTAGTGCTTAACAGGGTGAAGGATTAGGTTCTGTT
Organism: Ammopiptanthus mongolicus; assembly: GCA_039655645.1. NCBI lineage: Eukaryota > Viridiplantae > Streptophyta > Magnoliopsida > Fabales > Fabaceae > Ammopiptanthus > Ammopiptanthus mongolicus. Next base: position 91,555,843 of record CM077343.1, read on the forward strand.
GGTAGCTAGAAATTGACTAAGACTTTGGAATAACGACACTTTCGTAAATTTATAAATATATTATTTTACTTTACATAAATTTATATTTAGATAATTTTCATTATCTAATTATAATTCGTCTTATTTTACATTTTGTATACTTATATTATGATTTTATTTAAAAAAAAAGTCGATTCAAAAATAAATCACTTAAAATTTAAGTTTAATTTATATAAAAAAATTTACTCCAATTTATTTATTTATATAAATGAGTTGAAATTTAAGTTTGAAGTCTAATTTGGGTAAAACTATAAAGTTGACTGGAAAGTTTGAACTTACCTTATTTAATTTACTTATATATGACTTCATAATTTTATTTTATTTAATTAAATACGTCCTGACTTAGTTTTTTAATTTTTTTATTTATTTAATATATACTTTTATACTAGAAGAATTTTTTTTGGTAAAACTTTTATAGGAGAAGGTGAAGTAAAATAATAACAATTTTCTTTACTCATGTTTCATGATCACATACAAAAATTATAACCTTCCACCATTATAAAAAGGAATTTCAAAGTAAACTGTAATGCTTTAAGAAAAGTTCAATATAAGATTTTCACAATGGTAATTATGCTCTATTCTATTAACATATATGCATAAGATGGATTTAGCGTGTGTGTGTGTGTTATTCTGTCAACATATATGCATATACCAGTGCAATAAACATGTTTAACATCGGTTAAAAATATCATTCTAAATCGGTTATGGAACCGATGTAGAAACAGATGATGTAGAATGTAAGACCTTTTAACATCGGTTTTTAACCGATGTTGAAAGTTAACTTTCAACATCGGTTATAAACAAAACCGATTTTGAAAGTTCTCATTCAACAGATTAATAATTATTGAAAAAGATCTTTTAACATCGGTTATAATATAGAACCGATGTTGAAAGTTAAAAGTCAACATCGGTTTGGTAGTGTAACCGATGTTGAAAGTATATTTTCACATCGGTTGTAACTCAGAACCGATTGAAATTGATATTTCAACATCGGTTCTCTATTGTAACCGATGTTGATAGTCCATTTTTTTTTTTAATACTTTGTTTTAAATCAGTGACAATCCTTAACCCTGTTTCATATATGTACAACCAGAACAATCCCAGCCAAAATAGAATCCCAACAATAACAGAATCCAAATCACTATATATACTAAGTAATAAGCCAAACTATACTTTATTGATTATGCAAAAGTCAGCTTTTGATTCAACAAACTCAACTAATTATATAATGTAATAAATTCAAACTAATTAATTAAATTAATACATAACAAAGAAACAACAAAGAAATATAACAAATTAAACAAATTAAAGAAATAAAATGTCATCCATATATAAATTAATGTTCAGAAGTCATCTCAAGAAAGAAGTTTGCCCAACGCTCCTTGATGTCCTTAATGTCCTCTTCAGAAAATGCTTCCGGATTGTCGAAAATCTGCACATTAATTATAACTAATCAACTATAACTATACATAATTAATCTATAACTATTTACAAATGTTATTAGTTAATTACCTCCTTCCATCGATCTGTAATACTCGCGGAGACAATGTTGAACATCCACTTCATGACATAATATCCGCACTCCCAGCCGCCACGTTGCCTATGACACTACAAATGAATACACAATTTGAATATATAATGAGTAAAAACATAATAGTAACTATTTTACACTGCAATTGAATCTCGGGTACTAATTAATAAACTACTTACATTAGGGTAAATCCACCTAATAGGCCTAGGCCTACCACCATCCAAAACACGACTTGCGTTCATAGCTCTATCATAATTAAGAAAATATGAATTTAAAGTATGTTATATATTTCAGAGTAATTAATAAAGCAAATGTAGTACAAATTAAATTAATTAAAAGCTTACGTTTCAACAATAAGCTTGATTTCTTTTGTCGGCTTCCTTCCCAACGAACAAAAGAAGACCACAACACTCATACCACGACAAATGATCAATAATTGCCAATGTTTACTGCATTTGGAAACAGTTAGAGACAAGTCACAGATAATTATAAATCACTAGTAAAACTTGTACTTACAGATGGAGGTAAGGTGCTAGGTAGAACTGTTTTTTGCCTTCATCAAGCACACGTCGCATGTACGCAGTAATCTCATCTGACCTAAGTGTCTCACCCTGAATTAGTTGAGGGTCAAGGAATCCATAAAGATGGAGGTTACCCCTATCAATACACAGGCGATGCAGATACCTAAGATATTGAAATAAATATTAGTTATAATAGTTAAAAACTTAATTAGTTAACTTACAAATTAATTAGTTGAAATAACATAACTTACGTGCACCATAATGAGACAACTGTCATGCAAAGCATTTCACTATCAATGCATATCTCCATAATGTCCCTCTGGGGGATATAGAAAGTGTCGGGCTTGCCATCGTGTTCCAAATTTATAAAAGCGGACTCCTTCCCAAGTTTCACGGCAGCTAATGCGAGACGTTCCAGAGCATCAAGTTCAACATCCTTGTCAATACCCTAAACAGCAAATATAGAACATTAGTAAACACGGTTAGGTTATTTCAATTGTAAATAAAAAAAAAACTTAACTTATTGAATGATTATATGAATACCTTCGATGAACCAGACGCCACAAGTTTTCTCGGATCCGACCTAGGCCTTTTGGGTCGATGATCTTTTCCATCATCCTAAACAATAGAGGTAAAGCATTAGTACACAAGTAAACACAATTAAGTTATTTCAATTGTAAATATAGAAAAACATATGTAAGTGAACAATTACATGAATACCTTGGCTGAAACAAAAAACCTCACAAGTCTTCTCGGCCAAGGGATGAAATTACCGGGGGCCTGGCCAACTGTAATAACCTCCTCAGTGGGCACAGGGACTAGAGCATCAACATCTAGAACATCTTCCACCACCACCCTCACATGATCATCCTCTAATGTCTGGTGGTGTAAGGTATTTCCCAAGTTGTGTACCCTCCCAAATGCCACTACCCGGCGATCATGATGATCATCAACATACAACTCACATTGATCGTCCTCCTTATCAGGCTGATGTGAATGATCACATGAACCCATAGTGCTCACAGGTACAGACGGTTGGGCACTTGTGTTTTGCTGGGAAAAACCCATAGATGCCAACTCTGAGAGAAGATCTCGTTTTATTTCTTCTCGAAGCTGCGCCTTGATGGACTCAATATCATCCCTCTTCCGATGATGTGAAGATGGCCCATGGTATTGGGTAATGCCAACACCCCATCCAACACCAAGGACACGGCCTGGGTGGTCCTCTTTACCAATCGCAACAGCCAAGACATCTTTGCGTCCAGTAGACACAAAGGTTCCTTGTGTGCTTTGTTCGTCCAAGGAATCCTACAACATACAATTGTCACATTAATTTGTGTAAGATGATGGATAAGCATGTTACAATTACAATTAGAATTGAATATATACTTACAATCTTTTCGGCAACAAGACGTGCCTCCTCAGATGTATATTGTCCCGATGGTCCTTGTCGGGCTCTCTTCCAAGTATGGTGGCGTGGGGGTGGAGGTGGATCAACAACTTCTGGAGGTGGATCAGCCGTAGGATCAGCTTGGGATGCTTGTTCCAAAAGTTGTTTCTTCTTCTCTTCAATCATCTTCCTCCTCAGCTTTTTATATCCCCCACGAGACAAACGATGGGGGTAGAGATTCTTACTCTGGATCTCCTGCGCCTTTTTCCTTTTCTCCTAATATAAATAACATCAACTGAATTCAGTATATTAATAAAATCAATTTGGTTGGTAAAGTTAAACAATATAACTCAAGTTAACCTGAAAGGCGGGATCCAATCGGATCTGAACAAATCTATCCCATGTCTCTTGATCAAGGAACGGGTACATCTCAAGTGGAGATTTGTCTGCACGCCCATGTATGTATTTCCCGCTTAGTTGTGTTTTAAATGCTCTCCAACGCTCACCCGCATACGAAATCCATTTTTTCTTCATACGCTCGGTATCCGGCACTTCAAAGGTGAGCTATATTTACAAAACAGAATGGAGAAATTAGTGTATATGAAAATAATATGGTGAAATAAAATATATACAACCAAAGAGGGTAAAAGTAAAATACCATGATACTATCCCATATCTGATCCTTCACGTTCGTCGGTACATGGTCCCAATCCTCAATAAGTATACTAGCCTTGCTTTTGGCAAGGACGGCCACAAAACTCTTAAACTGATCTTCCATTGGCCCTATAGGTAAGCAATCTCCATCAAACTCAACCCTCAACCTTTGATTACCACTACGGTTGATGGCCAATTTTTTTAATCGTGTGGCGCGTCTACCTTTTTTTCCTGTCAATGGGGTATCCGACCCGCTGCGTGTAGGAGGGATGCCCGAGGGATCTGCCATGTATGCCTGTTTATACAAAAAATAATAAACTATGTCAGTAAAGATGGATAAATAACAAATATCACTTTAAACATAACTTACACAATAACTTAACATATAAATATCAAATTAAATAACAAAAAAAACTTAACTTATATTTATCAAGATAAACATAACTTAACTAATAAATATAACTTTAAACATAACTTACACCATGGTCAAGTAGTAATGTTCTCCCATATCCCTTCATGATGATCATCACGAATGGCATGTACATCGTCCGCTTCATTTTCCTCATTGAAAGTAGGCATCCGTGTTGAGAAAGAAGGAGTATCGGAAATATCGAGAGTTGAATCTTGATTTTCCTCACTACCATTATGCATGTTTTTTCCTTGGAGAACCACCGACCACCTTTTGTTAGAAGGATCATGGATATAAAACACTTGTCTTGCTTGGAAAGCCATGATAAAAGGCTCTTCTGTATGACCTACCTTGTCAAGGTCTACCAATGTAAATCCTAACTCATCGGTTTGTACACCACTGTTACTGTCAACCCACTTACATTTAAAAACAGGTACTCTAAATTTAGTGTAATCGACCTCCCAAATCTCTTCAATGACTCCAAAGTAAGATATGGATGCCATAACGGGGTTTGTATCTTTTGAACTAGAGAAGTGCATAGACTCGGCTACAATCATAACCCCACTGTTTTGCATGGTACTCTTGTCATCCTGGGACTTTGTATAGAAGGAAAACTTATTGATATCGTATCCACTCCAACATATGACATCAAAGTTAGGCCCGTGTGCTAACCATTTTAATGTATCAGAAGCAGTATTATCCTCCGCAATTTGATCTTTAAACCAGTTTAAGAAAGTCTTATTATGCTTGTTCAACAACCATTTTTCGTTCATTCGAGGGTAATTTTGCTTGACAATGGTTTTGTGATCACATAAGTAAGGATTAACCTCATCGGTGTTATTCAATATATACAAATGTGCTTGAAGCACTTCCTCTCGACCCATGCTCTTAACAGTAATACCTCGTGTACCCTTACCATCACATCTTCCCTCATGACGAGACTTAGGAAGCCCTACAGGTTCCGCTTCTGACATGTAGTCTGTACAAAACTCAATAGCTTCTTCTGCAACATACCTTTCAACAATAGATGCTTCAGGACGGTGTGGATTCTTCACATACCCTTTTAGTATCTTCATGTATCGCTCAACTGGGTACATCCACCTTAAATGAACGGGGCCACACAATCTAATCTCCCTCACTAGATGAACAATTAAATGAACCATGATGTCAAAAAATGAAGGAGGAAAATACATCTCCAACTGACACAAGATAATAGCAGCCTCAGTTTCCAACTCATCCAGTTTTTGAAGGTCAATGACTTTGCTACATATAGCATTGAAGAATAAGCACAACCTTGTTATGGCATGTCTCACTTTTTTAGGCAAGATGTCACGAATAGCCACTGGTAGTAGTTGTTGCATCAAGACATGGCAATCATGAGACTTTAAACCAACTAATTTGAGATCTTTCATTGAGACAAGCCTCTTAACATTTGAAGAGTAACCCTGTGGCACTTTGACGCCCCGCAGACACTCACAAAAACTTTTTTTCTCTTTTTTTGATAAAGTATGACATGCTGGGGGCAAATAAGTCCGCTTAACCCCTACTGATTGTGGAGCTAACTGCTCTCGTATGCCCATCGCAACTTGATCTAAACGAGCATTGACACCATCCTTTGTCTTGCCTTGAATGTTAAGAAGCGTCCCGACTACACTATCACACACATTTTTCTCCACATGCATCACATCAATACAATGTCTTACATCAAGTTTGCACCAGTATGGAAGATCAAAGAAGATCGACCGCTTCTTCCATATGTTTTTCTCAGTAGCCTTCTTATGGGTCTTTCCAAAGATAATATCCATGTCCTTAACCCGTTGATAAACTTGATCTCCGGTTAAGGCCGTCGGAGCAATTTCATTCTCCTGGCATCCATTAAAAGCTTTTCTCAATCTACGATACGGGTGATCAGGTGTGAGAAATCTTCGATGCCCAAGGTAAACTGTCTTCCTTCCATGTTGTAGTTGATGGTAGCATGTGCCTTCTTCACATACAGGGCATGCTTTATGGCCCTTAACACTATATCCGGACAAGTTCCCGTATGCTGGAAAGTCATTGATGGTGCAAAATAACATGGCACGCATCTTGAAAGTCTCATTGCAATACCCGTCAAACAGATCAACGCCTTCCACCCACAGCTTTCTCAAGTCTTCAATCAAGGGACTTAGATAAACATCTAAGTCATTTCCTGGTTGTTTTGGGCCCGAAATCATCATAGATAACATAATGTATTTGCGCTTCATGCACAACCAAGGAGGTAGGTTATAAATTACCAGGAGAACAGGCCATGAACTATGAATACTACTTAAGGTGCCATACGGATTCATGCCATCGGTAGCAAGTCCAAGCCTAAGGTTTCTTTTCTCATTGGCGAAATCCGGAAATAAACTATCAATTCTCTTCCATTGCAAAGAATCAGCCGGATGGCGAAGCTGTCCATCACATTTTCTCTCATCTGCATGCCACCTAATGTTTTTTGCGTCATTTACATTAGCGAACAATCGCTTGAACCTTGGAATGCATGGAAGATACCATAACACCTTCGCAGGAGGACCCTTTGTGATCACATCACAATTTGAATCACCATCGTTCACTTTGTAGCGTGATACCCCACACCTTGGACACTCGTGCATCTTTTCAAAGTCATTCCTATACAATATGCAATCATTAGGACATGCATGTATTTTCTTATACTCCATACCCATCGGACACAATATCTTCTTCGCCTCATAGTTACGGTTCGGCAATGTGTTACCTTCTGGAAGCATCTCTTTCAACAACTCAAGCAATTCGGTGAAGCTTTTATCACTCCACCCATTTCTCGCCTTCACAACTACCAATCTTAACACCGCTGACAACCATGTGAAATTAGAGCACCCAGGATACAAAGGCTTATCTGCATCACTGCACAAAGTATCATACACATTTGCTCGTTGAAATGACTCTTGTCCAATATCGCGGATCATGTCCTCTAGTCGATCGTCCATATCTACGTCATCAACCTCCTCTCTTTGGGACACACTTGGTTTGTCTAACAATTCACCATGCCATATCCATCTTGTATAACTCTTACATATCCCTTCACAAATAAGATGCTCTCGTATTTTCTCAGCTTCCAGTCGTCTCTCATTCAAACAATTAACACAAGGACAATAAAACCTTCCATTACTATCGGGAACATTTCTTTTAGCAAATTCTAAAAACTCTTCCACTCCATTCTCATACTCATGACTTGTGCGTCTAGCATCGATCCAATTACGATCCATAACTACAACAACACCAACTTCACTTAGTCCAAGATCTTCAACTCCTTTTTATCACAGGGTATGGCCCTATCCCATTCGAGAAGAAACTTCTTCAACACTCAGTTAACAATTAGTCCTTAACTTTCATGCCCATACTTAACGAAATTTCGGCAGCATTTCCCATTGGTCTCCGACGTACACGACTTGACCGCGGTGACATCCACCGCGACAAAGTGTGCACCCGGAGAACAAAAGGAAATGCAGCAGACAGAAATTTCTTCAAGTATAAGATATGAGAATTAAGGAATAAGTATTAACCAAATGAAGAATAAGTTTTTCCCCAAACTGTCCAACTTGGACAATTCAAGATTCAATACAATGAGTAGTACCTTAATAAAGTACACATATGCTCATTAATATTGAATCTCAAACGGGAAACTAAGGTTTTGCTAATTTATTAACACTAAAAGATAATCCAACAGTCCAATTAATCCCTAAGTTAAAGCAGCAAATAGTAAAACTAATACATTAATACTTTTTCTCTTCCTTTCTCCTTTTAATTTCATAAGAAAATCTAATCAGAAGGAGAAGTGTTTTTCTTCATTAGAATGTCACGTATGGATTTCCTGCCAAGTTACATGCGATATTGTAAAACTAATCAAGTTACATGCCATATGCATACTGTAAAACTAATCAAGTTACATAGCAAAACCAAAGTAACAGGTAGCAGACAACAACAAAAATGTAGAGAGAAAGAAAGAGAACTGTATGGAAGTTTCACTCAGTTTACTAAGCAAACCACTGCATGGAAACACTCATATAAATGTCATGAGCAAGACTGGAAACGACTCCATATGACATGAGCACACTAACAGAGTGAAGCATTGGGTTCAACAGAATAGAATGGGGAAGCAATTAATAATCAAAATAAGGATATTAGATACGTACCTTCAAATTTTCCTCAGGTTAGGGAATATCAAGAATGGATTCAGATCTTCTTCAGGTGGCTTTTCTGGAGTAGCAACAGGTGCTGCCTTGTCCTAAGTAGAATTGAAAATAAACTATAAGCCAAAAACGAAATGAAAAAATAAAGCCATTACGAATAAACTATAATATCATAAAACCTAAAGCCAAAAACGAAAAAATAAATGTAAACAAACTCACCTCAGAGGTGAAGCCGTGGGCAAAGTTTGGTACAAAGGTTCAGAGGAGAGGGTGAAGGATGAAGGAGAAGGAGCAAACGAGAGAGAGGTGATGAAGGATGAAGGATGAAGGAGCCGTGGGCAGTGTATCAGCGATGAAGGAGCAGCAACGAAATGTGAGGAGAAGGAGAAGGATGAAGGATGGTGCTAGGTTACGGTGGTGAAGGATGAAGGAGAAGGAGCAAACGAGAGAGAGGGCAAACAGTGAGGAGGGAAAGATATGAAAGATTAACGTTGGAGAAATGGGTTTAATGAAGATTTGAAATCGGTTAGTTAATAGAACCGATGTTGAAAGTTTAATAATGAGATCGGTTGTAAAATAACCGAGTTTGAAAGTTTACTAATGAGATCGGTTGTGTAATAACCGATGTATATACTTGGCGGGAATAAATAAATAGTTTTTTATTTAAATTGTATTCATCGGTTGAAATATTTAACCGATGTTAAATGTTTTATACATCGGTTTCTTTATGAACCGATGTAAATAATTTTGAACTTATTTTCAAAATTGCCACCGCCTCTTTTTTTAAATCGGTTCCTTTTCAACCGATCTAGAAACCTGTTGTAGAATCCATATTTTGCACTAGTGATAAGATGGATTTTGTGTTTGTGTGTGTGTGTGTGTTGACTCAGAGTGAGTCTAAAATTTAATGAAAAAATGTGTGTGAGAATTTATTGACTCAAAGAGTGAGTTTAAAATTTAATTAAAAAAAAGGACTAAGTTTACAAAAATTACACCAAATCCTCAACATAAAGAATAAATTAAAGGGTGGAGATTAATGTCATCTCAAATGTTAAAACATATGGATATATGGTTTTTGATCTGATTGCCCAAAATTATTTATCAGTTCTTATTAACCGATCATGAAAGCGGGTCGCTTTACCTCTCCTTAATTTAATTATGGATTTCAGCTAAATTCTCTTTTGGTTAATTTGTTGCATTCAGGTTAATTTAGTTAAAGGTAGAGGGGACAATTGGTTTCAGTCTTATGATAGTTCTGATTCTTTGTTTTCTACGTATTCTACATATTCTTTTTTAAAGAACTTATTAAATAGTAATTATTATTTGTTGTCTTCTTCATATGGGACTATTTTTAAACACTTTGTAATGTTTACCATCTCCAAAGATGCTTGCCTTCTCTTGGCTAGTCTTATTAGATCCTATCCCCTCGAAGCATAACTTATATGTTAGAATTGTGCTGTCTGGACAACAACTAATTAATGACGTGTGCTTTATGTCCAAGTTCATCAAGAAAATAAGGCGCATTTGATATTTTATATGTTTGGTAGTTTATGAGGTTTAACAATGTTTCTACTCATCGCTTGGATTGCATATTGTCCTCTCATTTGATGTTAAATTGCATTATCTTCATCATTTTGGTCTTGTCAAAGAAAGAAAGGTAAAATTAATTTCTCAATTATTGTGACATTCAGTTATATGGTCTCTTTGGTTGCATAATACTAGTTGTTTTTAGTAATGGCTCCTATTGATTTGGATAGTCTGATAGACTTTATTAAATTTATGTCGTGGTCTCGAGTATCAACTAAGGTTCATAGAGTTGTATTTTCTTCTTTAGGCTGGCCTCATAGCACGCTTTATTATATCAAGTCCTTCTAATAGTTGGTCATGTTTTTATGAACTATCGTAATTAGGGTCTTTTGCTCCCCAGTGACATCTCAAGATATCTCCACAAGCTTCGGCCCTTTGAACTGGCAATGAAACTAACTCTTGGTCAGCTACTTAGAACAGAGAATTAACCATTGATTTTCGCAACCTCCCAACTAGAGTGTCTGCCACCGGAATTCGAACTTGCATTCTCTTCCTTATGGGGTCGAGATGTTTATCACTCGACCAACCCTTGATTGGTTCTACTAGTTGGTCTTAGTTATATATGACTTGTGTATTGTTCATGGATTGTGATACCACTTGTACCTACCTTACTTTGTTTATAAAAAAAAGAGAAGGAAAACTGAACTACTTCAAGAGTTTACAATAACAACAATGCTATATGGTGCGAAAGGAGTTTGTAAAATTCTTACGAATGACGTGGCATTGCTTCTTTTTTAAAATTATTATACTATTTAAGTAAAATATAAACCAATAAAGCACACATTCCGTCTCCTGCACCTGCAAATCATAGGTTCCTTTGTAACTAAATACACTCTTGAGCAATTAGTAAGAACTATGAAATCTTTTAACAAGTCTGTATTTTGATTTCCCCTATCCATCATTTTACAGTTTTCCCCCAATTTATAAATCCAAATCCTAGTGGCAATATGTTACCTATATATAAATTCTAAATACAAAGACAACCTCAAGGGCAACAAGTAAGCATTGAACACGATTGAGCCATTGTCTATAAACTTTACGGTCAACAAAAACAAGAATAGCGGGAATATCAATCAAAACGCCTTCTCTAATTTGAAAACAAATTGCAGTGTCAAGACTAAATCGGCATAAGATCTTGCTATGAAATGCCCTGTTAGTCATCAGTTCAAGCAAGGTAGTAGTTTGTTGTCCTGAGGCAGGGAGGCGGCGAAGCGTGATGGAGAGACCCGAGAAAACGATGACAAAGGAGGACGAAATCTATCGCAACCCGTATATCCTCCCTAATTTCCTTTTTTTTTTATATGTTTCATTTTAATTAATAAATATAATTAAAACATAAAAAAGAAATTTGGCCATGCCACATCATTCGCAAGTATCCGTACAATTAACCCGCGGCTTGTTTGAATTTTTTTTTTTTGAGACTTGGAGTCAAGTGATTTTGTCTTCAGCATTTTCATGTTCAGGGTTGGTTGCTGTCTTGAGATCTTATATTTGTTATAGGGCTGATGTGTTGTGGATTATAATTAACTTGCTTTGTATATGGATTTATTGAGTACCCTTTGTACCCAATTTTATAAATAATTTTCTTTTTCGCTGATAAAAAAATAAATTGATAAGAGAATATCTAAATCAAATATTTTGTTCTGTAAGTTTTTTTTTTTTGGACAAATCTTGTTTTATAAGTTAAACTAAGTTTTTTTCTAAGATAAAATTATTGAAGGAATTACAAGGAGTATTCAAATCCATAATCTCTTTTCAAGGTTTGGTATTTAGAGTAAGTTGTCAAATATTTCATCTGTATTTGATTATTTTTGAATATTTATTATGTATTCAACATTCAATTTATGCTTGACATCTTGCCATGGATACTGTTGCATTCTTGTATACATAAATGATCTCCCAAAAAATGGTGTCTTGGTGTCCTCCACCAATCAAATGCTGAGAATGAACACAAATACTAATGAGTTGTGATTTTATTTTCTTAAATGTTAAATTGTTATTGTCGAGAGACAAAAAAAGTGACAGAAAATTGGGATAGAAGATCTTCATCCTGCATCCTTACGAATGAAAATCTTCTATCTCACTCTCCTGTCACATTTTCTATATCTCATCAATGATAATTTTTCACTTAATAAAATAAAATTATAACTCATTAATATTTATGCACATCTCCAACTTTTAATTAATCAAAAATACCGAAATATCATTTTTTAAGACATCAGAATTGTTAGACTATTAGAACTACAGCCAGCTCATTGTTGTAATATCTTTCGGGTTTTAATGTGTTGGAGAAGAGGAGTTGGACATGTATAATTCTAATCTAATGCTCAAGTAGAAGAAGTGCAAAGTATAACTAACGAGAAAAAATATCCTTGTTTTAGCTATTTGTAGAAAGTGAGTCGAGTCACGGTTCAAAATGACGTTGACAAAAAATTTCCCTTATATGACTTTTGGAAAAAAAAATATCTTGGGATTAGTTTCTCATTTATATGGGAAGGATGATAATCTCAACAAAACATCTTTCAATCTATTAAGTATGTGTTTGGTTTGGTGGTTTGAGCTTTCCAACTTGTTTTTAGAGTGGTCAAACGTGATTTAATCGAAAGATTTGATGTTTGACATCCAAGATCTAAAATTGCTTCTCGACCCAAAATCACGTTCGGTTGGAAGCTGAATTTTGTAGTTTTTACGGTGGATGAAAATTGATTCTGCATTCTTGCATCCCATTTTAGTAATTATATATCCAAAAATAATTTTGATCCAAACTATCCAAATAATATAATTGATGAAAATCACTTTTTTCATGAATCAATCCAAACATAAATTACTTCACACTCAATTCACTTTTAATCAAAATTAATTTTATAAAATTATTTTCATTTAAAATCACGTTTGATAAACACTCATTCAAACACATGGTTAAGCTATATTAAAATTCTCATTCTCCTTTTTATTTAACCTTTTCGCAGGATTGCATCCTACACCCTAGCTACATTCGATAAAAAGAAACGAAGGGAAGAATGAGAAAACGATTTATTGAAAAGCTATATAGATCCGAGACATCCGAGACTTTCAAATCCGATCCTGATACTGATCTCAGTAAAAAGTGGAAAATGAAATATACTATGCATGATATCTCACGATGTCAGCTCAACCCCGTCCTAAAGGCTCAAGCACAAGCATGGTTGCCTGTGCCTGTCATCTGATCATATCATACGAAGAATTCAATGCGAAATTTATTAACATGTCATTCTAACGAAAACCTAGACATAGTGACTCCCTCCTTTTATCCGGTTATTTCGGGTTAGTGTGATAAAAACCAGTATCAAGTAGCAACTGGTTGATTATCATGACAATAGAAACCTTTTTCACACAAAAAAATTTATACAAAAAGGAATATGACCAGAAAAACCGACCACTGAAGGAATTAAAAATGACGGTTTTCTGGTGGAGAGCAGAGGGAGCAGCAGGTTCAGGAAGCATCACAAAGACCTTCAGAGAGAGAAAGAATTTACAGAAGACATGGGTTTTATCGCGACAAGCAGAAGAAGAAATCCATAATCAGACAACAAAATCCATGACAAAACAGCTTTTTATTTGCTTGAATGAAGAGAAGGAGACAAGAAGCCCGGACACTTTGTAACCTTGATTGAAATAAAATCAAAATAGAGTTTTTCCTCTTCCCAAAACTTGAACCATCATTCTCCATAACCTAGTTACGAAAATAGTAAGTAATAATATAATAAAATTAAATTAAAGATGGAATATTCGGCTGCACAACTGTAGATTTACAAAAATATATACATTAGTATGGTTTATTGTCCGAAAGATTTATAATGTTTTTTTTTACAAGAAAAAAAAGATTTATAATGTTGATTTACATAATTAAAGACATTCAATTGATTTAATTAATATATATTGTCAATGTAAAAAAATTATATTATCAATCAATTATAAATTGACATATTATTAAAATTATTTAACTCTTATCATAATTACCTTAAAAATCACAAATATGATGATTTGTGATTGTTTGACAATGTAGCAAAATTAAAATCTTTTTTTAGTAACAAATTGGTAAAATAAATAAAGTTTAATTTATTTTTTTGATCTAGACTCTCGATATCTAAAAGTCATATTGGAGTCCGACTATCCGAGTCGAGCCAGGTAGACCCATATAAGGAGACAAAGTTCTCCTAACGTCTATTTTTTTCATTTAAAAGACTCGAACTCAAAACCTTACTTAAAAGGAACCAAGAGTTTAATTTTAATATAATGTAATTTTTTTTACCTTTTTTATCAATCATATATCATCCTATATTGATTTTAAGATTACTAAATTCAAATATCTTTATTGTTGTGGTATGCAGTACTAGTTGATATAGTATGTAAAATACTTGTACACTGATAGTTGACACATCACGTACAATTAAATTCGAATAAATATGTATAATAGCGTGAAATAATAAAAATTAAACACAAATAATAACTCAAGAGAATACTTTAAAAAAATAATAATAAAGCAAGTTCAAACCCAACTTATTTTTGGACCTAATGTGAAATTTGAGATAAGGTCTTTATTTAAATCTTTCCCGACGGAGATTAGTCACTGCTAACGGTAGTAGATGTTTCGTATTTATGTTATGATTACAAAAAAAAAAAATCATTTTTCTTGTTAAGCTTAACTAACAGAAAAAAAAATTTTGAAGGCCTAAATTTGAAAGCCTAAATAACTACAAAAAATTGGGGTCTAAAGCCCAACCGTTAGTAGCTTTTTGTAAAAAAATATTACGGATATCTTGGGATACCACTGCCCTCCTATATGTTATTAGTGTCTGTTTGGTATTGCAGCCAAAAATCACACTGAATCACAAACACCCTGAAAGTGACATTTTTGTTACGTTTTTTCACAAAAACCTAAAGTTGTAAAGGAGCAGCTTCTGCGATGAAGAATAGCAAACGTATAATTGGGTATAGAAACGTGATCCCAAAGAGACTATTAGTGTTTAAAGGATCCACTGCTCCTCATCTCTGCAAGTTAACCCTAGTGGGTATCCCGTCTAGCACATTAAATTCCAACCAAAAGAGGCTACCTTCAAGGAAACCGTGTTCATCCAATTTTTTTTTTGAAAGAAACCTTGGTCTAGCAAATGATCATGCAAACAAAATAATTTATATGTATTTTACGGAATGATAAGGTGGCTTGGTGATTTGAATGGAGAGATATAAGGTTTAGAGTGATAAAAAGATCATGAATCCAACTTCTTCCACTAACATAATAAATACTAATAATTAATATTTGCTTATAAAAAATTATATACATTTTTTTAATCAACAAAAGATAAATTTATTCAAAAATTTGAGTACAAGGGATAGTTAAAACCAAATACAACACGAATAAACACTCAATTTGGTCCCTGAAATTATATGGTCGTATCAACTTAGTCTCCCACATTATCAATATTCCAAAATGATCCCTAGAATTACAAAAAGTTAAGCAGATTCGTCCTTTCGTTGATATTTGCATGGACTATAATGACATTAAGTTGGTAATGTCAGGAATATATTTGAAATTAAGTGAATAATGTCAGGGATGTATTTGCTACATTTTGGAATTCTAAGGATCATTTTGGAATATTAATAATGTGGAGGACCAAATTGATACGATCCTATAATTTCAGGGACCAAATTGGATGTTTACACAATACAACACAGTCTTAAAAAAAATTTAAATTTACAACACAGTCTTGAAATTACAGCACTCCAACCCAACAAATGATATAACCCGTAAACTGCAGCATTTCTAATCATGCAACATTTCTATTGGTAGTTGCATATACTTCACAGACTAAAAAAAAATCCAAACAAATGGGTTATAATATCAGTGATCACCAGTCAAAAAAAAATACCTTATAAAAAGCATAAATAAAGCCTAGCAATTTCGCTTTCACCCACAACTAGAATCTTAATTTAATTAAGTCCGAGATTCCCATTAGATCCAAATTTTTTAGAGTTAAAAATTACATGATTTCTTGACTGATTAAATGACAGGGTACCATATAATTTGCAAAAGCCCGCTTTTCCTTATTGCATGATCGCCTTTTTTTGCTCTGTAAGTTTTATTGCTATTTGGTGTGGTTGTTAATTGTTTTTTTTCCCGATAATTAGAGCATACATTATTGAAGCCATCATTTTAGGGTTGAAGGGATTACATCCTATCATGTGCTTAAAAACTACGAAAAAAGATACACCAAAATCTTTAGTACATCAAACAAAATATAAAACAAATACAACACCCTTACAACCAGTAGCCCAAAACATTCAACAAAACACCTAGTGACTACTCAACCTAGCATCCAACAAAAAAAACAAAACAAATACATATTACAAACAGTACAAAAGATTAGTATTCATATCAATAATCTCAGACTGCAACTCCTTCTACTATGTCTCAGCCAGCAGGTCCATTTTTTCTCCTTCCTTTACATTTCTCCAATGTAAATGATAGTTGTCAACCTCTATCTCATAGGAATTCATGACTTTTTCCACCTATGTCCACTATAGCGTTGTACCCTCCATTTCAGCCCATGTGTTTGCCAAATCATCTCCTAGCAACTCTCTTGCAGCCGTGTCTTTTACAACAATTCCTGGTCATAACCTCTCCACTGAAACATGCTTTCACACCAATTTCATGGACAAACCTCTTCACAACATCATGCACTTTATACTTTCCTGCACCTTTTCCGGGCCTTCCCCTTCTTGCATCATAATGGGACCTTTGCTTTCGATTTTAGTTGTCCCATTGGTACGATATCAAGTTAGACAAAAAGCTTTTCTTTCCAGCACACAAAGGCATTAAAAAATAGAGAGCTTTCTTTCCACAAAAACAATGAGTATTTTGGGTTGTGATGTTGTTATTCCAAATACATGCTCTTCCCATTTTATGCAACATATATGTTCAAAATTGAGTAAAGTTGGATCTAATTTGGAGAATGATGTACTCTTTAGAGGTATACCGATTGATTATATGCATATTATGGATTTGATTCACGTGAGGTTTTGGAGATGATTATCAGTAAACTAGATTCTACTCTTAGTAATTTTTAAGAACAACATATCTATACCCATTATCTAGTACCAAAAGCTTTATTGCCTCATCTATAGGTTTTAAAGTCAATTCTAATGGGAGTTGCTTAACTACATTGCATGGGTTGCTTAACGATAAAATACTATTTTAGTGTGCCACTTATGATCTTGGGTTGCTTAAAGTTGGGGATAGTTGCTTATATAAGCAACCATTCCTTATGGTTGCTTAGCATTTGTGTATGTACATGTAAGAGAAAGAATGAGATATTGAAGAGACTGAGGGGATATTTGTGAGTTAAACAACTTATTGATAGGAACTTTTATTAGAGTGAAAATTATTTGGGTTGCTTAAAATTGAGGTGACATGTACAGACCTACTTAAAGAGATAAAATGATTGCTTCTATGAAGAACATCTGTAAGTTATAAATTCTCACTTGTATATATGGATTCGAATATTTCTAGCACTTCGTAATAAAATTTTCTTTGTTTAAACTGTTTTTGGCTTAATTGCACTTTTGATTCTCCAGGTATTACGATGGTGCAATTTTAGTCTCTTAAGTTTTAATTGCGCTAATTGGGTCACCCAAGTATTACGATTGTACAATTTTGATCCTTCAGGTTTCAATTGCGTCAATTGGGTCCCCCAGGTATTATGATTCTGCAACTTTGGTCCCCAAGTATCACGATAATGCAATTTCAAAAATGGTTGTAATTATGAACTAGTTGTATCCTGTGTTAGCTAGCTTAGAGCAAATGATTGTGTGAGCACTCCCAAACCCTTCCTAGAAGGTGGGGAAAGTCTCTTCACCGTGATGCTAAATCTAGTTTTTGTTGAATGAAAAAAGTTCAATTATCAAAAAAAAAAAAAAAAGAAGAGATAAAATGATTGCTTATATAAAGAACATTGAAGATGCTGTAACTCATAAATTCTCACTTACATATCGATTCGAATATTTCTAGCACTTCTTAAATAAAATTTTCTTTGTTTAAAGTGTTTTTTTTTTAGAAAGTGAGAAGATCTAGCACCAAAAAAAAAGTGAGAAGATCTTTGGAAAAAAGAAATAGGCTTAATTGCACTTTTGGTCCCCTAGGTATTACGATTGTGCAATTTTAGTCCCTCAAGTTTTAATTGTGCCAATTGGGTCTTCCAAGTATTACAATTGTGCAATTTTGGTCACTCAGGTTTCAATTATGCCAATTGGGTCCCTAGGGATCACAATTGTGCAACTTTGGTCCTCCAAGTATCACGATAGTGCAATTTTTAATGCCAGTAGCTTACGTGGCCCACGTGGCACTGGTTTGACACTTAGTGATGTCAACTTGACAGCTTACAAGACATTCTTATGTGATATCATTGATATCTCATACACTTTAATGGTCAAATGCATATCACTAAATGCAACATAGGAATGAAACATAAGATGTCAAGCTGGCCACACTAAGTGAAAATCAGTCCCACATGTGCTTCATATGTTAGAATTTTTGGGGTCACAAATGTAATGTTTAAATGTGTTAGGGTCATTATTTTAATTAGCCAAAATTAAAGTGATCTATTTCAGATAAGGTTTGTGGCTAAGGACATAATTGTCATGGAAAATATTGTGCAGATACCAAAGGTCTTATTATTATTTTTATGATGGGTAGAAATAGAAATAAGAAAAGTTTGATAGTCATGATTCTTCATGAAAGGGTATGAATCCAAAGGGACATTACTCTTCATGAAAAGGTATATGACTCTTATAAATAAGGGGTTATGGTCCCCAATTGTAGTATGATAACAACTTCAATTCTCTTCATCCCATTAGAGGAGAAACTAAGGCTCTAAGGAAAATCTACAATTGGAAGATCACTACTCTATCAAGAACATCATCCTTTCCATCAAAATTCATGGATCCTCCAGGTACGCTTCCGCATTCATTAATCATCTTGAATTGGTATGGGATTATAGATAGAATTCGGTTTTTGATTTGTGCTTGATGAAGAACATCTTCCATATAGATATTGGTTTTGTCTACATGATGTTTAAGGAATTAGAAACATGTCAATAGGCAAAAATAATTAAGTCTAACATCATAGACTATTGACGTTAAAAATTATACAATGATGATACTTGAGAGACCAAAATTACACAATCGTGATACTTAAAGGACCTAATTGACGCAATTAAAATCGGAGGGATGAAAATTACACAATCCTAATACCTAAAATATTAAAAGTGCGATTAAGCCAAAAAAATAATAGGCACTATTAAATGGGAAAATAAGTGGTTGGACGTGCACAATGGAATGTAATAATAATCTACAGTAAAGTGCTCCAAATTCATAACGGTTCTCCTTCCTTTGTGCTGTGACCACGTTTTACACGGAAGGCAACACTACTACACGCGTCCGTACATCTTTTCTATATAAGAGGAGGGGGGACAAATGAAATTAAGGTGTTAGAGCCATTTTTTCATTTGCAATTGCGTGCTATAGCTCATCAATACCAACAATGGTGCCTCTTTATTTCTCTCGATTACTGTCTCTATGTCTACATCTATCTCTATCTTTATCTCAATCAGGCAGCTTTTCATTAAAATCCCTCGGCCTCTGATGCTTGCAGTTCTAACCAGATCGTTTCTGTGAAAATCTGCTCCTCATTTTTCCTTCTGGGGCCCATAGAAGACTGAAGACATGCGGGACATGGTTTTATGAAGCATAGCAGCAGCAAATCCCGGTGCAATTCTCTTGACAGATTGATCAAGATACGCCCCCACCTTATAATCCAAATACGGATAAATAATCTTCTACATAATCATACATAATTCAATAATATTTTTTTGAATTTAAATATTATGTATGAATGATTTTTAAAATAGATAAAAAAATAATATTTAAATATTTTTACTGATATAATAATTTATTATTAATTGACAGTATAAAATTTTTTATGATAATATATACAAATTAAATCCATATTTTTTATACAATTTGAATTATATTTTATGTGATACTGTATATTTATATAAATTTAATTAGATATTACCATTTATTTTTTAAAATGTATATATACAGATAAAATTTTATTTAAATATATTATATTTTAAAAATTTAGATAACAAAATAGATTTAATTGCTATGTATTGATGGTGTAAAGTTTTTTTTACACAGTCAACAAATCAGAAACTACCACATAAGTAAAAATGATTGACTCTAATCCTAATTACCTTAATAGTCATTCAAACCATGATTTTTGATTGGTCGACAATATAAAAAACTTTACACTATCAATACATATCAATTAAACTCTAACAAAATTATACCCAATTAGTCACACCTGTTTGTATTAATTTGCTTTTGCCAACCTCCCACTCCCCGAAAGGCCGTAACTATGCAATGCAACTATTGTTCTATAAAATAATATTATTGGCAAAATATACATATTATTTAAGTGTTTAATTGTTATGCACTGTCAGTGTAAAATTTTTTACACAGACAACCAATCAGAAATCATGGTGTGTGTGACTTTTGAGGTAGTTAGGATAAGAGTCAAACATTTTAGCTTATATGGTATATTCTGATTGGTTGTTTGTGTAAAATATCTTTACACTGACAGTATATACCAATTAAATCCATTATTTAAAATTTATATAATTTTAGCATCTAATTATAATTACTTTTATCTTATTTTAAAATAATTATATACATCAATTCTATCACCTAAAACAAATGTGAAGTACTGATGCACACTATTCTAATATATGCACTAAACATCTCTTTATGAGTTGAATTTTGATGCTATATCTAACTAAAGTTTTTTATACTATTAACTATTAGATCTTCAAGCATTTGAGTATCTTACTATGCATTTGATAGTTTGCATTATGCGTCTGATATTTGTGTTTTGATGCATCTAAACATTTAGTTAATAACTTAAATGAACTGGGTGAATATTGCTGATAATTTAGTGAAATGTGCATAATATAAGCTTTACATCTCTAAAATCTCAAGTCAAGCTTTGAAGCGTCTGATGAACAAGTGAATCATACCTTCATAATCCTTTATGAAGACCTTCAACAACATCTCTAAACTTAGCCTTATGAGTCTGACGAATATTGAAGAAGTTGATTGCTCTTTTTGTAGCATCTGATAGATGCAAGCAACAAAGAAAATCTTGCACGTCCAATATCTCAGTATATGAAGAATATATGATCAAAGCTCAAGAAGCGTCTGAACAAAATAATAGAAGAAACTACTTTGGTATCTAATCAGTTGAAGCGTCTGAAGGACCTCTTTGAAGAAGAAAATCTGCTCAAGAAAAGAAAATATCCAAGACCTCCTCAAAGAAAAGACTTCAAGACTTTTATCTAAAAGCGTCTTCAGTAAAAGAATGTATGAACTCAAATTAGTCAAGCAATTCTTCTGGTATCTTTTTCAAGTCTCGCAAGCAAGAATGCAAAACAACATTCCAAACGTCTTATGAAATGACTAAAGCAGAACTGTCTGTCAAGCGTCTACAATGCGTTTTGACCCAACACTTATCAGAATTGATCATAAGAACTATTAAATATGTTGAAAATATATTTAATAAGGCCTATGACTTAGAACCACACTAGGATTTATTCCAAAGAACAAAAGAGCAACCAAGCATCTCTGTTGTATAGTACATGCCAACAAACACCTTTAGTACGCAACAACGGTCTTTTAGACCTGCTGTTGTGAGGGATTGCATTAAAGACGAAATCCGTGCTGCCAAGACTCTATTGCTGCTTTGAACAAGTTGATGCTTTGATAAAGTATGTACGTTAGTACAAAAGTATCTTCAACGTTCTCAACCATCTAATGTCTCTTTCAGAACGACTCTTTTGCATTAATGATCGCTCAAGACATATGAAGAAAAGGAATATCAAAAGAAGACAAAGTCAAGGAAATGTCTCACAACGAATCTTTGTTGTGTGAAGACTATTTAAGAAGACTTTGATGCAGTTTGTAAGATAGAGAATACACACAAGAAAAATACATACAAGAGAATTTGATACAAGCAATCATACAAGAACTCTTAGGAAAGATAAAGCTTGAAAAGCTCCTTTACAAAAGTTCTCTGAGTTATCTACTGCAATCTCTTTTCTCTTCTCTATTCACTTGTAAATCCTTTAGAGAAGTTATTTCTCTATAGCAGACATACCTTTGCAAAATATATTCACTCACTACAACAGAAAAAGCTTTTAATAGCGTTTATTATTTGTATTTAAAATCAAGCTCTATTAAAGGTTGAATAAACAGTGATGTTTAAAAAAACGCTATGAAAAATAGAAAAGATAGCGTTTCCTCAAGGAAGCGCTATCTATTACGCTTTAAATAGCGCTTCCTTGAGGAAACACTATCTATTCCCATTTTTTTTTATTAATAATAAGAAGCTTTATTTTCTCCTACTCTTCCCTGCACTCAGCAAAACCCAGATAGCAGTATACAGTATAAATAATTGGCACATAAATAAATTCATTTTAATCATTAAAAATGTTACAATATACACCTGGAGTACAGTACTATACACAATATAAATTAATTCAAACATATTAAAATATACAATCACAAACAATACAATACACTACACTAGCTATAGCTACTAATTAACCAAAATTTCCAGCAAAGCATCAACCTAAAAATTGGAGACAAATCAAGCTATTAAATGAACATGATGTATAATTCAATCTAATCATCACAACTCACAACTTCAATATAACACTAAAAAGACAAATTTAATTACCTTGATTCATAATAATATAGTTACACCACTCATTCAAAATTTCAAATACTTGATCATCGGTGTATGTGTCATATTTACTATCGGGAAAATACTGCATGCAATAGAAAAAGTAAATTAAGTTTGAATCAAAGTACATTCAAATGGTCTAATGTAAGTGTAATTAAATCGAAATTACGTACCAACGATAAGATTTGAATTTGGTTATGAGTGATGATATCTTTAATGAACCTTAGAACGTAGTATCCACAGTTTACGTTGTTGTAGTGATGGACGCACTATAAAAAAAAAAAAAATTTAATTGGTTTTAAATTTAAATAATTGCATAATTACAATGTGAACAAATACCTCTATAAAGATCAACTTAGTCTTTGATGATTTTGAAGATCGGGACTTGGCTCCCCATCTACATCCACGATGAATTGTCAAAGCACTGAAATGCAAAAACAAACAAATTCATTAAGGTACACGTATAATTTGAATCATCACACATATGAGATAAAAATAAATCATTTTTCTTACTCGTTAAAGGTAGTCATAAGCATTTTTCGTTGTGCAAAGGGTATATGCAATGAATCCATGTTGTAGATTGTGTCTTCATTGGGATTGATCGCTAACAATACCCAATGTCCCCTACAAAAACAAGAATGAGTTAGCAAATCATAAGAAGGTAATTAATCAAAATAAAATACAGTATCATTAACTAAATTCAAAAGTGCTAGAAACAGGGAACCGACATGTGAACATGCTAGCTCAAGGCGATTGGCTATGTACTGCTTATGACCAGATATATGTGGATATAAAGCTATTTTATCTGGGCATAAGAATACAAACCTCCCGGTGTTATTCACGGGGATCAACATCTCTCGGTATAAGTACCTTGAATTAAAAAATGTATAATAAGCGTTAATATTTTACTTATGAAGAATAAGAGAAGTTAGATACTTTAAAGTTTGATGTATTACTTGAGATATACGCTAGTACTAGTCTGACCGAGTTCATTACAAGTGATAACTTCCTCGATTTCATCTTTACCCACTGGTAGCGTATGTTGATAACCCATAATTTCTTCATCCATCTCCAATTCTATTATAGCGCTCAAGCCTTTTTTTTACCAGGATCCTCATGTAGGATATACAATCATATGAGCTTGCTGCTATAAGAGACCGGGAGGACTGTTGCTTCTTAGGGGATTTAATGGACCCTTTTGTCTGCTCCTTGTTAATTATAGGAGGTCGGGACTCCACAATCTTCTTGCCCTTGTCCTTGGATTTGGAATTTCTGGAGATAATCTACATATTTCAGTACGGTAGTTAGTAACCACCCAGTTTAATAAATATACAACATATCATAATGGATATATAGTAATTATTAACATACCTGTACGAGGTTAATTGGCCATGCAACATAGGTACCTATTGCATGATCCATTACCATGACATCAGCATGCTCAATTGGTTCAGGCAATGGTGCATGCCCCTCCAGTGTAACTTCAATCTTCACTTTCACCTGGCTAGGAGGTAATGGTAGGTTATGCAATGTGGCACCTTCCTCATGAAAGACCATCGCCCTAGCGACAATGCAATGAGTTGGGTGCCGTAGATACAAGTTGCACAGTTTTATACCATAAACCAATCATAATCAGCGCGTCCCTGCTTATCCTGCTTGCTAGCCTTTAACTCCTCTACTTCACGAGTTAGCTCAGGTAGCGTCCTTTGCGTCTCCAATTGAGTCAACATATCTTGATGTTTTGCGCGTTGTTGTGCGCCAAAACCAATCCTCTGGGAGACGGAAAATCCCACATCCCTTAGGCGACGAGGGTATTCTTCGAGATTCAATATGCTCGTGCAAGAATATCTTAACGGCCAACACAGTCTGTTATCTCCTCCTGTGATACAGACTCTGATAAGGACATCTGTGACACAAATATTAACGAAAAAATTAATAAGATGTTACACATAAATATAATAAGAAAATTACAAATGAACTAAGTAAATTAATCAGGGCGTATACTTACCTTAAACAGGGTTATATTGTACTTACCTTAAATGTCTCATTTTCTGTGCATGTCGTTACAAAAGCTCTCCAGTCGTCCACCTTTATCATGTCTGCGTACTTTGCTGGAGGCTCATGTCTGACATTCCCACCCTTATCTTTTACATACTTGTTCGTCAAATTTGTTCAGAATGTCCGGTGACATTTTCCGGTAAACTGGAGTATTATTTTCCTCCGAGACTCATCAATGTCAAAAATAGTCTGCAGAAACGATCAAGGTGTAAGTTTAAAAGTATACATGTTAATTAAGAAACTAATGTTAATTAATTATTACTTATTTACCTATATATAGCGCCAGATGTGTGATTTGGCCTCGTTCAATGTTTTATCCTTCCATGTCTTGCATGTAATTGGGACCGTTTGCCGGACTACGGCCCCAATGTAACTTTTTGCTCCTTCCCATTGTCACCAATGGGTTTGCCTTTTATATTTCAGGCAACCTGATAAATGAAACACTTAATTAATAAAATAACGAAACACTTAATTAATAAAACGAAACACTTAATTAATAATGATCTTATATATATATACCTGTAATCTCACGCCTCTACTCCTCTTAAGGATCAGATTCTTCTTGAACATCGGTCCACGATGCCTCATTTGTGTTTCAGGCGCCTCTAGGCTAGAATCCGAACCACCATCATGATCACTGGATGAAGTCATGATCTGCAACACAAGTAAAAACGTCAGATCACAATATAAATTAGAAAAACATGTTTAAGCAAATTTAATTGATGAAGAAATTAAAAAAGACAAAACCACGATGCTACATATTTAAGTAAAAACGATGAATACAAATTTAAATTAATGAAGAAATTAAAAAAACATAATTTGCTTACATGTTTAAGTAAATCTTTTCCTCTTCCTCGTTGGATTTAGACTTGTGTGTCCCTTATTGGTACGAAACAATGGATTGACGCAAAGACCCTCGTCATGATCATTTCTAATGTACAAACCCTCATCTATAGTTGGATTGGATTGAAGTGATTACGTTGTTCCGAAGAAAGGATCATCCTCAATATTAGCATCTTCATGTGCTTGATCATCAATCCCATTAACAATTGTTTTGTTAGTCAATAGAACGATGGACCACTTCGTATCAGCTGGATCAATGACATAGTACACTTGTTAAGTTTGCGATGCTAAAATAAAGTGCTCGTCTTTATACCCCACCTTATTGAAATCCACACGCAAGAATTCCAACTCATCCATTTGTACACCGTTATTATTATCAACCCACTTACATTGGAACACAGGCACCTGAAATATCGTGTGATCCAACTCAAATATACAATCAATTACCCTGAAATGTGACATATTTGCGTATATAGGGTTTCTGTCTTTGGCACTTGAGATATGCATGGCTTGAGTTACCAGAGTGACCCTACTATTTTGCATTTTACTCTGATCATCTTGTTTTTTGTATAAAATATGAACCCGTTCATTAGATAATCAGTGTAAGAGAAGACATGTATTATTGGACATCTCGCTAACCATCTCAACCTTTCTGAAACCGATGTAGGACTTACAGCAAGCTCTACAGAAATGTGTTCTTTTAGCCACGGTATGAAACACCGATTGTGTTCACTTGTCAACCAATTCTAACTCTTATTGGGATACAAACCCTGAATTATGTGCTTGTGTTTTTCAACATAAGACTCAACCTCATCGCCAATGTGCAGAACATACAAGTGTGCTTGCTCCCATTCTGTCCGCTGTATAGTCATTATTTAAGTTCTAGTAATACCTTGACCCATCGTTCTCCTTGTGTGACGAGACTTTGTCAACCCTATGGAATCAACATCAGTGAGGTACTCTGTACAAAACTCAACAGCTTCTTCGATTATGTAATGTTCAACAATACAACCCTCTGGTTGTGATTGGTTTTTCACATACCCTTTCAATATCTTCATATAACGCCCAAAAGGGTACATCCATCTCATATAAGCAGACCCACACAATTGTGTCTCTCTGACTAGGTGAACGGTTAAATGAACCATTATATCAAAGAATGAAGGCGGGAAATACATTTCAAGTTCACACAAAGTCACAACAATCTGTTTCTACAATGCCGGCAACCTCCTAGGGTCAATCACTTTACTGCAAATTGCCTTGAAGAAGAAACAGAGTTTAATCAAGGTTTCCCGCACTTTGTTAGGCAAAATTGACCGTATACCGATAGATATCAAATTATCCATGAGGACATGGCAGTCATGGGACTTTAGACCCTTTAACTTCAGATCTTTCATATCCATGAGGTTCCTAATGTTTGAAGAGTACCCCTTTAGAACCTTAACTCCATGAAGAAACTTACAAAGAGCAATTTTCTCTTTTCTAGCTAGAGTATGAGTGGCCGGAGGTAGATATGTACGTTTCCCCTTCTTTACTGGTCCCAACTCTTGTCTCAATCTCATACTAACCAAGTCTAGCCTTGCATTGATGTCATTTTTAGTCTTGCCTGACACATTAAGTAAGGTACCAATGACACTATCAAAGACATTTTTTTTAACATGCATCACATCAATGTAGGGGTGGCAAACGGACGGATCGGATGGATTTTGATTCGGATTATAATGGATGGGTCAAAAACAATCCACCAATCCATTTCCATCCATTAAAAATGTATTAAAAAATCCAATCCATCGATGACCCATTTAATAAAAAACCATCCAACCCATCCATTAATCATTTTTATATGGATGGATATCCGACCCATCCATTTTTATTTTAATATTTTTCACATACAGCCTACAGACTGGGTCGCCGGTCGACTGGCGGATCGGTAAGTAGTCGGTGGTCGGTCGTGCCGGTCCGAGTTTATGAGAAAAAACTTGTTAGAAAGACTTTTGAAACATCAGAGGTTAAATTCAATGTCTTAGAAACTGAGGTATATGCAGGACTGCAAGCTAATGCCAATTTTCTATGTCATTGTAAGTTGAGAATCTAAGGTATAACATGGAGAAGAGCAGGTAATCAAGAATTACCGGTAATAGACACTATCACTCCTCTTATATGTCCCCTAATAATTAATCATCATCACAAAAGTTTGTTTTGATATTTAACTCCACCTTTTACAATATTCCATGAAGTTTGGCTATGCTTGGAATATAAGGTCGAAATGGGTCCCTATCTTCTCACTTGATTTTTTTGGTTTGTGAAAAATATTTTGAAATGGATAAAAAAAATCCATTATGTTTTTTTCCTGGTCCAACGGATTTACAAAAAACAATGGATGGATCATGAGCCATCCACTAAAAAAAATATTCCAACCCAATCCAATCCACTTACTTTTTTTTATTTTTTATAAATGGATGGATTGGATGGATTATTTCATGGATGGACTGGATGGATAATGAGTCCACGGATTATTTTACTAACCCTACATCAATGAAATGTCTTACATATAAGGATTTCCAATATGGCAGCTCAAAGAAGATTGACCTTTTCTTCCACCCTCTTGTGGCAAGCTGGAGTGCAAAATGTTTCCCGAATTCAATGTTCATATCTTGTACCTTTTCAAACATTTGTGCACTCGTCAACGGAGAAGGACTTTTACGGTTTTCTATATTCTCATTGAATGCTTTTCGCCAGGACTGATAATGATGATCTGATTGCAAAAATCTACGGTGCCCAAGGAAGACATTATTCTTACCATGTTCTAATCATATCCAATCTGCATCATCTTCACAAATAGGACATGCACACTGACTTTTGGTACTGTATCCTGACAGATTATCATATGCCGGAAAGTCATTAATTGTGCCGAATATCATAGCTCTCAAGGTGAAACTTTCTTCTCTATATCCATCGTACACCTCTACACCCCTCTCCCACATTTGCTTCAAGTCTTCGATTAAAGGAGTCAAGTATATGTCAATATCATTTCCTGGTTGTTTGAGTCTAGAAATTAACAAAGACAACATCATATATTTACCTTTCATGCATACCATGAGGGTAGGTTGTAGATCACCAAAATCATAGGGCATGAACTGTGAAAGCTACTCTGAATACCATGCGGGTTAAATCCGTCAGTGGACAATGCAAGCCTTAGGTTTCTTGGTTCTTGCCCGAAATGAGGATAATCGTGATCAATTCTTTTCCATTAAGGAGAATGTGCCGGGTGCCGTAACTTGCCATCTCTAATCCTTTCATGCTCATGCCATGTCAAGTGTTTTGCATCTTCCGAGCTACGGTACATGCTCCTAAATCTGGGAATTATGGGAAAATACCATAGAACCTTCTCTGGAGCCGATTCTTTCTTCTTATACCGTGAGGCATTTCACTTAGGACACATCTGTAAATTTGCATAATCCTTTCGAAATAAAATGCAATCGTTAGGACAAGCTTGTATCCTCTCATAGCTCATGCCAATAGAGCGTAACATTTGTTTAGCCTAATATGTCCGACTAGGAAACACATTATCCTCCGGCAACATATCTTTCAATAATGCGAGTAATTTCATGAAGCTCTTATCTGTCCATCCATTGCCCGATTTCAAGTTATATAACCTTAACATCGCCGACAATCTTGTGAATTTAGTACAACCCTCATACAACGGTTTCTCTGCATCACTTATCAACTTCTCAAACATTTCAAGACAATCACGAAGATCTTCTTCAACCGCTTGTGTCATCTCTTCAAAACGGTCGCCCTCATATGTATCTGTACCGGTATCATCCGCCACATATCTCTCACTAATATTCCCCATATCACTAGATTCAATTCTTGTCTTACCATGCTTTGTCCAACAGGTATAACATTGATCAACTCCATAGCACACTAAATGTCCTTCCAAATGAGCTACACTAACTCGCCTTGTATAACAACAGCTTAAACAGGGACATGTGATTCTACTAGAGTCTTTGGCATGCCGAACCCCAAATTTAATAAAATCTTGCACTCCGTCTCTATATTCATTCGATAAGCGATTGACAGACGTCCACTTCCGATCCATATATTTCCCGATTTACGACAATTATTTGGAATTTAGAGAGGTTGACGTCTACCTTTGATGAGAACTACATGAATGCATGACGCACACTTACTTCATACTACAGGGCGAGGGTCCTATTCTATCCAAGATTGTAAATTTTGCATTATATTATTATATGTCCTAATTAATTCTTGTTTTAATAAAATTATGGCAGCATTTCCCCTTAGTTATCCAAGCACACAACTTAATTCAGGTGATATTATAACTTAAATTAATTGTACTTGAACCCAAAGAACAATGAGAAAATATAAACCAATGAAATTTTCTTGGATCAGAAGTAATATTTAAGACTTACAATAATATATATTGAATGCAAAGTTTACAATTTTAGACTGTCCACTTTGGACAATTCAAGAACAAGTTGTATACTGTGCCATGACACAATATACAAATCGTTCTCGAACAGGAAACTAAGCTTAATGCATGTTCATACCAATAAAAAATAAACATGCTTACTGCTATAAAACACAGGGGAATAACATATGTACCAGAGTGAAGTCAAGCAGCTTGAATAGCAGAGAGGTGATGGACATAAGTGCCTGAGAGAATCCAAAATCCAAGTTTGCTCATATCAAGAAACACCAATAATAGAACTAAAACTGAAATCAAGCAGAGGTTGGAAGGTCAACTAGTGCACACCAAGAAGTATAACTAATAGTAATCAAAATACACATTCCCATATACAATCCATGTTAATCTAAATTAAGGAACCAACAAAATAAAATCACTACATAAAAAAAATTAAAAACCAACATAGAATTTAAAAAATAAGTCAACCACAATATCCGCTCGAGAAATCAACACATAAAACTAAATCATTTACAATGCAAGTAAGAGAGAAGGACAAAATTTATAGAATTTTTTTCCAGAAAAATTAAAAAAGTGAGAAAGACAGAAACTCACCGAGATAGAGTCCTCATAGTGCACAATGGACCCTCACAAAGCACACCTTCTAAGATTAAATTACAAAATTAACCAAAGAACAAAAAATAATCATAGAAAAATAAAATCAAGGAACAAAAAAAAAAATTAAAAAGAGATAGATCTTCCAGAAATGTGGTGAGAGGGTTTGAGAGAGCACTGAGCGGTTGAGAGGGAGAGGAGACAGAGCAGAGGCTGCCTTGGCTCACAATGTGTTGGATTAGGTGCATAGAGCAGAGGAAGAAGCAAAAACATTCGGAAGACCCCAATGCACAAGTTCATATACAATACAATACCAATACCAATGCCAATATCTAGAAGAAAATGTTCAAAACAAAATAATGAAGGTAAGAGAGGAAAACATATCCAATTTGTAAATCCTAAGAACGTGACTCCCAACTTGTGAGAATAGTGTCACACAACCGCCCAAAAAACACAAAATAGAAATGGAGGGTGGTAGCGATGAATAAGAGGTTTGGATAGTCATTAGGATAAACCTGTCAGTCTCGATAGGATAGTCTTTAGGATAGTCATTTAGCAATTTTTCTGTTCTCTACAGAAAAAGTTATTTTTTTTTCTTTTGATAGACAAAGGAGGGCAAAATAAAACGTGGAAAAGAAGCCCAGTTACATCATAAAGGAACGAAGATACCATGACCAAGAGGAAGGGGCTGACAACATATGAATGCCAATAGGCAACTGTAGACATAATTCGCTACCCAACCTGCTATGTACCCTATTGCTTTCCCTATACACAAGACAAAAATGCTATTCATGTGTCCTTAATTTCTAAGCATGCACTAATGGATCTCTCTAAAAAGGAACAAGACTCAATAGGACTATTAACTATAAGTAATAAGGATTTAAACATATGTACTTAAGTCTTAAATAGTGAATTAATCTTATTTTCAAACCCTTAATTATAACCCAACCCACATTTACAACTGGAATATATAAATTATTTTAAAGTCCATAATCTAATTTGTTGGCCTGTTCGAAGGGCAAGGGAGACAGGTATTTGTAAGAATTGAATCATATTAAGCTGCTGATCTATCAGCAGCACTTATAAATTGAATTAATAAAACGGACACTACTGGATATTTTTAATAAAGAATTTTGTTAAGGAGGGCTATAAGAGGTTTATAAAGATATTATTTAAGGAATTAATAAAAATAAAATTTTTATTAGAAAATTAAATATAACATCTTTTAATATATTAAATACATCATTTTTTATTTCTTAACCGAAAAAAAATATCATTTGCCTATACAAATTTTTTTTATTAATTTCCTAACCAATGTTCTAAGAGTATCGTTAGCATTCTCCTTTAATAAAAATGGAAATGTTATACATTATTTTTTCAAAGTGAGCAACTAATAACTGTTTGGATTGTATTTAATTGAAAATAAATATCTTCTTCAAGATCTTTTCCTAAAGTTGTAATGGCATAAAATGGTTTCTCTCAATAGTGATAATTGATTTCGATATTCGTCTCTTTTCAACCGAAAATAAAATACCTTGTACATCGAATACTCAAATATGCATTAAGATTTTGAAAAATATTATATCAACAATTTTTAGTGTTTGAACTTTGAAGCATAAGCCAAATGATTATTACACGTGTAAAATGAGAGGTGTAACCAAATATAACAACGTGTTTCATTTTTAAAAAATTATAATATTATATTTATTCTTTACTGTTATAGAGAAAGATACAAAATAAGAATTAGAATATTTTATGTTATTCGTTAATATAAGAGGATC
This sequence comes from Ammopiptanthus mongolicus, assembly GCA_039655645.1. Classification (NCBI taxonomy): domain Eukaryota; kingdom Viridiplantae; phylum Streptophyta; class Magnoliopsida; order Fabales; family Fabaceae; genus Ammopiptanthus; species Ammopiptanthus mongolicus. The sequence continues at coordinate 91,588,725 of CM077343.1, forward strand.
ATATAATAAATAAATAAAAGTTTAATGATTATGTATTGACAGTGAAATTTTTTCTATCTATTAATCACTAATCATGGTATAAGTGACTTTTAAGATAGTTAGGATAAAAGTCAATTTTTTTTACTGATATGATAATTTATAATTGAATATCTATATAAAAGTATAAAATGACTCTATACTATTAATGTATAGCAATTAAATTAATAAAAAAATATTTTTGGAGTAAAACTCGTTATTTTTTTTATTAAAAAAGATATTCATTTATTCAAATTCGTAAAATATATTGAAAACAACACAAATTCAACATCGCTAAAAGTCGAAAAGTATGAATTTGCGAACAAACTGACAACACTCAGGTTAATAACATAAAATGGTAAAATGCCTACAAATGTGACAAAATCAAAGTGACCAGAATACCCATGTCTCCGGATCTGTAACGTTGACGTCCAAGTTTTGATTAAATCTGTAATGGATCGAAGCTAAACTGCTAATCTGAACCAAACAAACACTGCAACAAGACTGAAAACCAAACAACGTCGCACCAAGATGACGAACAAAATAACGATGCACTAAGACGATCAAATCACCAAAAAACATGAAAGAAAAATCAGATCTCTGTGAAAAAATAATTTATTTAGATAAAAGAAGAGAAAAACGATGTAGAGGGGATACCAAAAAATGGTCCAAAACCACCCCCCTCTGATGGACAAAAAAGAAAGAAGAGAAAAGTAGAGAGAAGATAGAGGGAAAGACACCTCAAGGATTACTTAAATTGGTTATTATTTATTAGTTTATAAATGTTTTCGATCGTGACAATATAGCAAGATTCTTCTTATTATTTTTACTTGAATTCAACAACATTTTTTAAAAAATATTTAGTTTTAGAGTGTGTTTGAAAAAATTGAAAAAAATAGATTATGCTGATAACTCATTATATGTATAATTGATTATTATGATAATCGATTATAATCGGAATCTGTTTTTGTTTCAATATGTTTGTTAAAAAGCGATTTTAAGATAAAATATTCCGTTTAGGTAGTACAAAAAAAAATCAATTTTACATTATATGATTTAACGTCCGCCACCGCCGTTTCCAACCTCACACCACCACCTAGAGCTCTGAACAGTCCTTCCCGCAGTAGCATCGTCCGGGATCGCTGCCACCTCTGATGGTACCACTGCGACACTTGGTCGATTGCGTTGTATGGGTTACATAAGACGCACTTCTTCTATTGTGTTAAATCGATTGCGTTAAATTGATCTATTCATTCATAAAAAATATTTATGCAGAGCTTTATTTAAAAAAGTTTATAGCTCTGTCTTTGTTCTATTTTTCGGATGAGTTTCTATTCAGTTTATGATTATATGATACGACTATTTCTATTTAGTTTTTGTTTTTTAAAATAATCTTCTTTTTTAATTTATGATGTTTCTTTATTTTTATTTTATTTTAAGAGGTAAAATATTTTTATATTTATTACTGTTTTTTAATTTATATTGGTTCCTCACTGCTTAGTGAGACTGTGAGAATATATTATATATTCTTTTTCTATTTATTACAACATATTTTAATTTAAAAATATTTATATCATTTCATAAATATGATTTTTCTTTTCTCTCATTTTTTATACATTCAAATAAAAGAAGAGAAAAATTTTAATTTTTTTTCCTTCCATTTTCTCTTATATCAAATAACTCAATAATTATTTCATTTTCTATTTTTTTCTCTTTTTTCCTTTTTTTTCGTTCAATTTCTTTTCTCTCATTTTTTTTTCCAACAATCAAAGAGAGTGTTAGTCTCTCTAAGTTTTGGATATCCCATTCACTAATTACTGAAATTAAAATCAAAATATTTGAAAGACTTAATCCAATTAAATCCTATATATACCTATTCTAGATCGATCCAAAAATGTCCCGGCAAACCCTACGAGTCTAAAACATTCTATCTCTGTTACCCACCCATCCTAACAAAACAACCATTCTGCTTCTGCCGCCATCACTGTTTCGGTCGTCACTGCTTTTTGCAACGCGTGGTACCTAGCTACTATCTCGGTGTATTCTGCAATAGCATTTCAATTCACTGAAATAAATATTATTTTTTGTGTAATGTAATTTATTTAGATTTAGATAATACAAAATGATTTAAAATTGCTGTATATTTATACTTTCTTTCAAATTTAAAAAATAATCAATTAATTAATTGTCCTATATGTTAAGTGATTGGAGCATATATCAATGGCTGCACAGTTGTTTCAGTCAAAGTGGTTGTTGGGATCCGTTTCCTTCTTGTGGGGCGGCTTAAATGATAAAGATTGCGAAGATATTTGGTTTAACCTTATAAATATACGTTTTGAGTTTAAATATATGTTTTTCAGAAAGAAATTCTATAAATATTTTATTTCAAACATATGTTTGAATTCCAAATGATAAATCAAATATGTATTATTTCTTGTTTATCGTTATAAACATACGTTTTTATTCAAATATATGTTTGTCCTAAAGAAATTTTATAGGTCTTTACTCCAAATGTATGTTTACAATTTTTTAACTATAAATGTGTGTTTGGTATCACGATGTAAGGCAATAGAATTGATTCTGCACCTACGAAATGTGATTATAGTAGAAAAATAGATGTTTAGTTATATTTTTGGGTAGCAATTTTACAGCTAGAATTTATTCTACTAAAAGCAGTTTGGTGTAAATTTTATTTTTTAATTGAAAAATTACACTAATTTTTATATCAAATTTACTTTCAAAATAAAAACATTCAAATATAATTCACTTAACTTTAAATTCAATTTTGTCGAAATCAATCCTATCAAATTAAATTTTATTCAAAATCACGTTTATCAAATGCTTATCCAAACACACTATAATCAAACATCGGCGGTGAAACATATTATGAATGTATTTGTAAAAGTCATTCTAACGTGCAAGTTAGTTCGATACATGTAAGGAGAAAATGCATACATGGAGTCTTGCAAGGCATACGCAGATCGAATTTGATATAGGTGCAATAATCATTTTTAGCGTTAATAATGGTTAACTACCATTGAGCCTTAAAAGACATGATTAATGAGGACCTTACGAGATTCAAATTGGGCTTCACCTCGGGGATACTCCCACCGTCTTATATATATATATATATATATATATATATATATATATATATATATATATATATATATATATCATATTTATAAAAAAAATTATATTAAAAAATATGTCATTTTTTATTCTTAATGTTATATTAAATAATTTCTATCAATTATATCTTTAAATACTTTACTTTATATTTATGATAATAATTAGTATATTAATGATTAATAAAATTAATTTGATAAAATTATCACTTTTTTTATTTATTATTTTTTCTTAAACGATATAATTTAATTAAATATGACAAATATATTAGGAGGAAGGAAGTATATAGGTTGTCCATCATTGGACCACTAATGTTGGCTCGGATATGGATTGTCCGTCTAAAATATTAATTTTATCTTTGTTTTGGGAGGAAAGGGAAAGAAAGAAAAGAAGAGGAAGGAAAAGATGAGAAAAATGTATTTTTCCTTGTTTGGTTGAGGAAGGAATAGGAAAGAAAAGAAAAAAATTATGGATCACACACAAAAAAGTTTTTCAGAAAGGAGAGAAAATAGATGAAAAGACTTAAAACACCCCGGACTTTATCACATCCCTATTTTTACTGAAGGTTATTTATATCATTTAATAAATATGTTTTTTTCTTTCCTTTCATTTTATCTAATTTCAAACAATTAAATAATCCTTTTATTTTTTATATTTTTCTTTTCTTTTCTATTTTTTTTCATTCACTTTCTTTCTTCCTACTTTCTTTTCTACAACCAAATAAAGCGTAAGTTTACAAATAAAATCCACGATGCAACGCGATCATTTTGTTGTGCATAGAGGATATGTTTTTGCAGACAGATTAATTCCTTACAAAACAAAAAATATATTGAAGGGAGTTTTGTCCCTTTGAATAATTTTTTTCCCATATATATATATATTATAAATAATATATAGAGTTTAATTTCTATATATGAATAGTATAAATTTTTTTACACAGACATTCAATTAAAAATTATCACGTCTGCATATTTCTTTAACTCTTATCCTAACTATCTTAATAATCATCCATATCATAATAGATATCAAATTCTAACAACATGCTATAAGAATTTAGTTATTATTTAAGAATTATACTAAGCTGCGTCGACGAGATCCTTAATGAGCCATTACACCCCAATTCATTTTTTTATTATTTATATCGGTCTTTTTTTTTTTTGACTGAAATTTATCGGTCTTTAATAATAGAAAATAAATAAATTTGATGAGCGGGTACGATATGGGATTGATGGAGTTGGAATGAAAATCTTTGGATGAGACTAGTATCACCATGCCTGTCGGTTTCAGAATGCAGAAAATGTGGAAAAGGAATGCTTTCTCGAAAATATAACTGTGATGATGGCCTACTTTTTATTTCCCTATGCTACTTCTACTAGCTCGCCATCTCCTCCCTCGTGGGTTTCAGATTTATGATCGAGTTGCTATAACAGGACACTATACAAATTTTTATTTTATGGAAACAAAAAAAAAAAAGCCAAGTACAGAATTTAACTTGTACATAATAAATGGCGGTGATTTGAAAAAACAAGAGAGTATGATAATAGAGTGAAAATATAAGGAAATACGTAACGTTATATTACATTAAAATAGCAGAGGAGTTTGATATGTTTTTCTTTTTATCTACACTGCAAGTTTAATTTAAAATATTAAGAATTTGAAATTAGTAAATAATTTCCCAAACGAAAATCAATTAACTTTATGTGTCCGGACTCGAGTAAGAAATAATGAGAAACAAAAGATAGACGGAAAGATACATGAGGTAGCAGTGCACGTGCGTGGCCTAGTAATAGTATATGATTTCGTATTCGAATGTGTTGCCATCGGCCTTCTCAAGCTTTATCAGAAGCAATTATTAACAAACAGATAATTGAAACTGAAATTAGTGATGATAAAATGGATCAATCCGTCTCATCTCGTTTAGTCATTAACCCTCTTAAAATGGCATTGGATGGATCAACCCGTTTTAGATATATGGGTTAAACCCTCCAATCCATACCGCCTAATGGTGGATTGACGGGTTGGTCCTCCAAACACATAAAAACACAAATTGAGTTAACGGGTTAGCGGGTTGACTCTCTATAAAAATAAAAGAATTAACAAAAAAATCATATAACATTTCTTTTTTTTTATGGGCAATCTTCATATCATTTCTTAAATTATTATTAAAAAATTGGAATAATCTTATCTTATGACATACAATTTATGTTACAAAAGTAAAGACATTATTTTTATAATATGAAATAATTTCAAATAATAATTAAATTAAATTCAATAATATTAAATAATTAATAAATTAATAAAAAAATTTAATATGACGGGTTGGCGGGTCAACCCGTTCCGATCCGTCACCAACCCGTTTTTGAATGGATTAAACGAGATGGATCAAAATGGATTGATGGGTTGAAAATCCCAACTCATTCCATCAAATTCTGACAGGTTAAGTTATAATCCACTTTATCGTCCCTAAGTGGAATTAATGCGATGGGAATGCAACTGTAGAGTGATATATGCCTAGACAGTTAAATGGGTTGACGTTGCCTGTTGGCTATTCGTTAGCTTCTGGCCTGAAATTATCCTTGTAGCCTCAGATTTCTTAAAAAAAAGGTTCTAAAATGAACTTGTTGTTTATAAAAGGAGTAAGAGATTATGTATTCACCATCCATTATTTTTATGGGTTGAGATATCAATATATTTTATTAAAATTAATAATAAATACATTATTATTTAATCACTTTAAAAAAAATACTAGTGTGATACATGTGCATTTGAACTAGTTACTTTGGTTTTAAGTTTTTATGCATGTTATTAAACGACATGTGTATATACTAATGAGATAGTTTATACTAAATTCAATCATCCAATTCATTGTTTTTAGATACTAATATGCTGATATGTATATACATGTTTTGTCCATTTTTTACCTGCAAATGTAATAATTGTAATATTGAAAGGTACGAAATTTTATGTGAACAAAATAATCATATTCTCCATAGCAAGTTTTTCCAAGTTTTGATTGATCTGCTTCAATGCACCTTTATTTAGAAAATGCATGAGTCACCTGACAGTAACAATAACAAATCCAAGATATGTATATAATGAGATATGGTAGTATAAGAAATTGCAATGAAGTATACAGAATTGAGTGTCATAACACTCAAAGTTTGATGAACATATAAAGGTAATGTGACCGTCAAACAATAATACACAAATTATTAATGTTATGAAGCTGATAACGAGGCTGACTCATCAGAGTAATAATAGTCCAAAACAATTACTGGTTTGAAATTGCATAAATAAAAAAATGTAAAAAATGTAAAAATAAAGGCTAAATTGCACTTTCCATCACCCAAGTTTTTCATTTTGGTGAAAATAGTCCCTCAATTTTTTTTGGTGAATTTAATCTTCCTAAAATTCAAATATTGCGAATTTGGTCCCTATATTATTTAATTGCACTTTTGATTCCTTAAATTCATGGATTTTTTACAATTTTAGTCCTCCATTTTTTTTTCAAAATCCATATTTTTTAGAGACTAAAAGTGTAAAAACCCCACAATTTCGGGGGACCAAAAGTGCAATTAAAAAATATGGGGACCAAATTCGTAACATTTGAATTTTAGGAGGATTAAATTTGTCATAAAAAAATTTGGAGGATCATTTTCGCCAAACTGAGAAACTTGGGGAACGAAAATTACAATTGAGCCAAAAATAAACTAATTTGTTAACCGGTTTTTAATATATTTTTTCTTAGATCAAATATACAAAGTTCGAATCACAACTCAAATAGGTGAGTAAATTCTCTCTGTTGAAACATTACTTAAGAGTTTCATAACTCAGTAGTCAATTCTTTTAATGTATTATTGTTTTTCTTAGAGTGAGCCAAAAGAAAGGATATTAATTGCATTATTTTTAAACTTGAATTTTGATTAATATTGATAAAGAATTATCCCTTTTTCTTGTTTTGTCTTTTTTACTTTCAGAAGCATCAACATTAACACTTATTATTAATTTTCTGGAATTTAACTATTTCTATTTTATGTATTGTATATGAAATGTATCAACCAGTAGTTGGTATGAATGGTAACAAGTTCAGACCCCTTAAGTAAGTGGTCAGAGGTTCAATTCCTGACTTTCACGTATAGAAAAAAACATGGTTGGAGGGAGCAACCCTTAAATGTCATCTAAGTCCCCTGACGAAGATTAGTCATTGTTTACGACGATGGATACTTCGTACTAATGACATAGTTATCCAAAAAAATAGTATATGAAATATAAAATATGAATTTCTACATAATCTTTCAATACTTATTTTCCTAAATGACGTAATTATTGCAAGAGTCCCTAATCGCGATACAATTTAAGGGATTAATCTCACTTGAATGATTGTGAGAAAACACTGAACAAACATTGGAAAATACATATAACTTTCAATATATTATTATATTGAAATTAGTACACCACCATAGTAATTAAAGTCTTTTACTATAATAAAAATCTTCAATAGTTTTTCACGTAATTTATTAATGGTGTTGAATTATTTATATTTTTTCCACGAGTGAGAATTGAGAACTGTGAAGCAAAAAGGTGAATGGGCTGTGAAACTGATGGGCTTACGGATTGAACCAGACAAGTAGTAGGCCTAGGGCTCAAAGCCGAGCCTACACCAATGGAACCAGCTCATTTTTCACATCAATATAATGCATACAAGAGTCCGTCTACCATTGGCCCATTGGGTACCGTTTTTCTTCTATTTTGTTTTTTGTTGGGTACATTGAAGGGCAGAAAAGCCCAATCAGACAGCTGTGATAGAGATAGAGGCAAAGAAGCCCCTGAATCATCAGCATTCAGCTATATGGATAAAAGAGACCTCTTGTACCAAAAAACTTAACAGAGAGCTCTACAGAAATTAGGAGGGTGCGACCAGACTTGGAGATCCACTTCCAGTTTGATTGAATGATTGGATTTACGTTGGAATGGTTCAAACATATCTTTAAGTGAAAGCAACAAATTCTTGCTATCACGTTTTGTATCTTGCAAACTGTATTTTTTCGTTGAAAAATGTAACGTCCCTCGTTATGTTAGTAACCCGAATAAAACATTTAAATAAAGCCTTGTGGAATAATTTTTTCATAATATAATACTTAATGTAATAATAATAATAATAAATAATAATAATATAATAATAATAATAAATTGGTCTTTACATTGTAAAAATCCTCAAAACTGAAATATCATAATTAATCCAAAAACTCTTAAAACAAGGCGCCAACTAAAAACTCAAGCGTATAAAAATAAAATAACTAAGGTTTATCCACCTATGGTTCCAGTAAATTATAATACTAACCATAGTTATAAGAAAACTACTAAGAATCTCTAGTCTTCAAGCCTCCTCGATTTTCGGAATAACGTCATCATGCTCTGAAAATAACACTACTAATGAGATGAAAATCCCAGTGAATGGAAACTGTTTTAATTTATTTTCACAAACAATGTTATTCTCAGCAGGCGCAATAACCAGAAAAACAACCATGACACCTACTATTTTAAAAAATAATATAATTTTCTATATTGCCATATATATAATATATATATATATATATATATATATAATATTTTAAAATAATATAGTTTTGTAAGGGTGAAATAGAAAGAGTGTTATTGGTTTCAAAATAATCTAACAACTTTTTAAATAAGGTTCAAACTTCTAGCTTCTCTAAAAACAACTTTTTTCTAATAAAAATAGCGGTTTTGAAATTTAATCAGTTTACCCAAACATATCATCTTCTACTGAAAAATAGCTGTTACCATGAAAAACGGCTGTTTGGGTAAGAATTAATTTTAACCAAACACCCTCTTAGAATGTGTTTGGAAAAGCTGAAAAAAATAGATTATGTTGATAATTGATTATATGTATAATCGATTATTGTAATGATCGATTATAATCAAAATCTGTTTTTGTTTGGATATATTTGCTGAAAATTGATTTTAAGATAATCTATTTCGTTTGGGTAGTACAAAAAAAATCGCTTTTACATAGTAAATTACGAAAAATGATATGAAGTTATTTGTATAATTTAATAATACTTGTTTGAAAGTTAGTTTTGTAGGGATAAATAGGGAAGAGAGTTTTGAAATGAAAAATAATCAAATCACAATAATCTTAAGGTAAAACAAATTAAATGAGATAAAACAGTTTTTTTCCCCTAAAAATTTTTTTTTTATAAATTTAGGCTAATTGTCAAACATAATAAATTATACATGAAACAACTTTTTAAATAAAAAATAAATAAAATGAGAAAAATCAATCTTTTTGAAACATGTTCTGAAAACTCAAATTCTTATCTATGGTATTATTCTTGACCGATTTTGAGATTCAGCTTAGCCCAACTTCATAACCTAGTAGCAAAGGAACTTCCACCCCAATCACCATAATAGTGGCAGTCGAGATGGTCGCCCAGAGATCCTGGTCATGCCGCGTGGGTCATGCACTCCCTTCAATGGACACTCCACGAGGTTCTGAGAGTCGTTATAAACATGTTTGCATCCATCTACTATCACTTTGACCTACTGTTACACATTGTAATTTGGACATCACAGTGTTTCTTGTAGGTATCCCTACATTCTGATGACCAGATTGTTGGTGTAGAGAAGTATGGTTAAGCGGCGAATTAGGTACTATTAATAAGTGAAAAAAATATATTGATAGAATGATATTAATGTTTTAAATATTTCCATGGTGGTTAATTTAATCAAACTATGGGTGATAATTGCAACCAAAAAAAACTATTGGTGATAACAATCTAAATTGTATTAAAAGTCAGAGTAATTAGGTTGTAATATAAATTAAAACATCAATAATATAACTTAGCAAGAATGTCCAGTTTAATATTATAATATATATTTTTCATAAGAAACATTCATGTATAAGTTCACGGTTATGAAGTTTAGGTCACCTAATTTTGACGAGAATGATAAAAAAAAAAATGGTTATCGTCACATTTGGGTGAAACAGTATATGTAGCTAGTACATCTGGTGGTGATAGACCCTAGTTACAATCTGCTGAAGTTATTATGAATTTATCAATGTTAACATCTGTAAGCAAATTCGTTGTTATTTATAGATGTGTGATTGGTTCGACCAGTGGCGGAGCTTGAGTACTTTTCCTGAGGACATCAAATAATTAATTGTTATATATATATCACTAATGTTTCATAAATCATTTGGTAGCGTAGTGGTTTGCCCCACCAGCTTTATGCACATGAACGGGGTTCAAATTCGAACCATGATCGTTCGAGTTGTGGAAAACAGATTTGCCACTGTACCAATTTAAATAGTTGGAAAATATACTGCAAGAACGATATATAATGAAATAACAATGCTACAATATATCTTAACAAAGGAAAAAAAAATCCATGGCTCCTTCCCCCTTGGGTTTGAGTGGTAATGAGTTTGTATTGCTTAAATAAGTGATTAGGGATTTGATCTCTAACTCTTGTGTATAGAGAAAATCTGGTTGGGAGAGGTCCCTTAAATGTCGTTCAGTACCTCGGTGATTAATCTCTGCAATTACACTCGGAGATACCTTGGAAACCAAAAAAATTTCTTGTTATTTGTACACACAAATTTTGATAACATTAACCACATTTATTACATCGTTAACCACAATTCAGACAATATTAACCAACTTGTCGAATACTCACATGACATCATTAACCACTATTTATACGCATGGCATCATTAATCACTATTTATATATGATGTCTGGATTTGCAAATGAGAAATGTTTCTTGAACATCAAAATATGGATAACAATATGATGTCATTTGTTTTTTTGATGTATTTTTGAAATACGTGTATACAAAGAGGATAAAAATTAAATGAGAGATAGAGATAAAGAGATACGATATCACATACGATGTCTAAAATATGATTTTCAGATAAGATTACTTTTACAAATATCATTTTTGCTCAACAAAAGATGTGCATATAATAATACTAAATTGCAAATTGAGACCCACAGGAAAGAAAGATAAGCTAATTGACACCCACCCCAATGTATGCCATCACAAGGGTGGCGAGTGGGGGACCCTCTGCATGGATTTTTATTGTTTTGAGGAGCTGATTTTTCATCATGATTCAATGAAACTCCACAATTAAAAGAGAAAGATACTTGTACAGAGAAAAAAAAAAGTTGATGATATGATTCCATGTTACCAGTGGTTGAAGAAGCATATATATTACCAAATCTAAAAGTGATCAAAATGTAGGTGGGGACGTTAATGGAGTTTATCTTAACACCCGTGACATAAAAAAGAAAGAAAACTTGTGTTGCATACTGATCCTGATCTTAAATCGCATTGCAACAATTATGCCAATCAACTTTTGCCTTATCTCTTACTAACCCATTTCACCTCTTTGAGAAAGTTCTTCTTCCTGAAACTTCAAGCCCTTTGACACCATTCTTAAGGTAAGTTTGCCAACTATAGTTAATTTGTATAAGTTGAAAACTTGGCATAGCTACCAGCTTAGTTAGTGATTTTCCAACAAATGGCGTCTCATTTATATGTCTAGTTTCAGGTATTGAAAAAGAGGAAGATCATGGAAAGTTACAAGATGACAACCAAGGATATGAAAGTTCAGATTTCATCTGGAAATGATGTCATGTCAGGTACAGGAGTGGAGTTTCAAGGGACACAGGGTGGACTTACGAGACAGCCAAGTATGACTAGGACCAATTGCCTTTGCTCTCCAACCACACATGCTGGTTCATTTAGGTGTAGGCTTCACCGCACCCCGAGCCTCCAGAGGACCAAAAGCATGGAGTCACCATCCCTACGTGACCAGTCATCTATAGTTCATGCTACTGGTGATGCCAACAAGGATTAGATCCATTGATCTTATATTAAAAATTGAATGTTAATTGTTAAGCAGCTATAGTTGCTCCTGTCTAATCCTTCCTATGTTCTCGTTTCTGCTGTCTTTATTGTATTGATGATTGATAAACACTAGCATCTTATGTAAAGCAATTATCCAGTGGACTTGTAATGGCTTTGAAAAAAGCTGTGTGCTTAGATAATAGATGGGGATTGTTCCAAAACTCATTAGGTGGCTCTGCATATGAACAAGAATCACTTCAGTGAGATAGAAAGTTGAAACTGCTTTGGCCCTTTTTTTTTTTTTTTGTCATGTTCTGTTTGTTTGTTTTTGAGTGATCCATGTACATTGTACCCTGATGACGAAAAATTGAAATCTGATTGTGATTTGTGAGTCCTGACTACTGAGAGGATACAATATTCTGGAGCATGGGAACAATCACTCACATCCAACATTTTATGGATTTTACCTGGAGGAAAAGCAAGAAAAAAGGTATTACCAACATGGCCTTGGACCATTGAGAGTCCGACCCAAACAACTAATGAGTAAGGCTTCTTACACAACATACACTTTCACCAATCAGTCATCAAGTGGCTAAAACATGCAGTTTAGATGTAATTTTCTGTCACAATTTTATCCCTGGAGTCTGGATCTTCAATTTTGAATTAGCAAAAGTGTAGCAGTGAGGAATATTAATTAGGAGATTGCATTATGGTGGTTGACGTGATGACTTTCTTGATCAATGATTAAATTTGCAATGAGAGCTATTGAAGAAGGGAACAAAATCACACAGGAATCTGTAGAGTAACCGATCAAATAAACAGTACACAATTTTGTCAGTGATAGTCACACTAAGTAACATTGATCGATTCTATATCATAGCTGACATGCTCTCATAACAGTTGGTCATGGCCAAGGAAACTTTAATGAGTGATGACCATGATTGTAGCAATGATGATACAGACTACCAGTCTGCCACTACATGATTCTCTTTATGCTTTAAGAAATTGTTGAAACTTTAAAGGTATAATTCACTGTTTCACAGCCTCCAAAACAGTGGAGGTCGGTTTCAGTTTGCGAGAATGAACTTAGCTACAAAGTTGGGTATCTAGGGACATAGATCATTCCAACCATTGTACAAAAACCAAATTGCTGATAATAATTAACAATCTGAGTATAAAGGATAATGAAAGTGACAATATATCTACTCCAATTAAGAAGTCAACCGATCACCTACAGAATTCAGAAAAATTAAAGTCAGGGGAACTAAAACTTTCAGGGCAGCAATGGTTGTTACACAAATTGTTTCAGTAATGCTGAGGAGATTTCGCTTTAAATGGAACACCCATGTTTTCCCTTTTGGTGCTTTTTTCTTAGGTTAGTCAATACAGATACGTAGATATTTATCTTGTGTTTATTTGATAGAACCATGCCGAGTCATGTAGATCACATACACCAACTAGTTTTAAGTTGTCTTTGTTTAATTATGTTGCTTAGAAGCAAAACATATCTTATCAATGACGGATCTTATTCTTTCTTGTATATTAGATCTACTTTTGGGTCAGCTTTGTATTACACATCATCTTTGTTATCAATAATTACACTTGATCGTTTTACAGCATGATTGATCAATGACAAATCTCTGGCAACAAATAAAAAATAAATAAAAAGGAACAATAAATACATGTTGATCTTAATCATGTGCCACAGCACTTCAAGTCCTGTGAGACCGAGATTATCTGTGCGGATACAAATAGATAAGACGAATATAATCAGATATTACAGGATTGCAATATGTCAGAAACATGAAAATACCAAAAAAATAAATTTGTCAACAATGTCAGGACCAAGGACCTACAGCAGAAGACAAGAGACCAGTGTTCCAGATTTGTAGACAAGCACAGCACCATTGGCCCCAAGATTTGTCACTTACACGTAAGATTCGTATTCCACCTTTTGACACACGAGATTTACCAAAGAGATTTCCCCTCATGTCGAGGAAATCTTTTTCTTATTATTATAGGTTACATCAACAATGCACATTAAGATCCTTGGATTTTCCTAGAAGTTACAAGGCGTTTTGCAGAACGAAAAATAGAGTATATGTTACCCTCTAAATTACCATTACCAACTGGTAAACTAACACAACTCACTCAATTCTTTTCATTGGCACTTCTATTGGTAGACCACAACTTACTAAGCATTCTTTTGGGTTGGGTAGGAATAGCACACATGGCCTTAAATCTAGAATTTCTCCCAATTCCATCTTGGGTCAAATCATTTATATCTAAGTCATCTTCCTCAGCTAGCTTCATCTTCAGAGTTGAAGACCTTGACTTTGGTGACTTGAAGCCTGAAACACTCCAGTTGTCCTCAGCATGTATACTCGTAGTAGTGCTTAAAGTTGCTGTATGTTTTGATGGATCAATACCATGTGAGGTGAGTAATGCCTTGATATTGCTTGGCAAGTCAGTCACTTTGCCACCAGCTGCTGCTGCTCTAGCTTGCTCAAAGAAGAGAACTTGGACAACAACCCTTAGGGGGAGTAGCTCATTCTGTGCTGCATGCATGCAGGCTTCCACAGACAGTTTTTTGCAGTCAAGAATTCGACATAGTCTTTTCCTTTCGACCTTGTTGAGTTCTGGATGAGCCTGGATGTTACCAGTTAACACATAAATTTTAGTAATGCAAATAAGCCATTTCCTTCCATGGCCTGATTTTTACTACAGCTACTATAATTTGACTGAACCGACAGCCAGACATGTTACATCATTGAAGATTTCTTTGAGGTGGAATTTAGCTAAATGGAGTGACACGCATAAATGGTCAAAATCTGTCATAGAAAATGGGGTAGACACATAATCAATCATGTGAAGACTAAAGAACATGTATCTCCTTTTCCCTTTCTCCCTATCTACTGAACATACTAGTAGAAATCTGATGTAACTATCACAGCTTTGACAGGCAGTTTTTTCTTCATGTTTTAAGCCAATTGAAATC